>CAUJRU010000011.1:6628420-7962230 GCA_963277665.1 Viscum album | reverse complement strand
ACCACTAGAGATTACAATTTTCACGATACCTTGGTGAATAACCTTGGTAATTTTCAAATGACACCTTGGGGATGGACCTTGGTGATATGTTCATGATTGTCTATGTTAAATGATGTAGCCACATATTCAAGTTATGAAAAATATTGTTTTTATTATGAAATGCCTCATGATTTCTTTCTCATGCCTTAAAGTTCTTTTCATGTCATTATTGAAGTATATCAAGCTGACATGTAAAATGTTCCTCTTGTTTCCCTTACTGGGCCTTCTGCTCACCCTTTATTTTGATGTGTGTTCCCAGGTTATGAGATGCAGTAATGAACCTAGGATGAACTTGAGGAGAAGCCTTTCAAGTGTTTAAGAAGAATGTTTTTTTTTTCTTTCATTTATTATGTTCCTGGTTTCCAAGACACTAAACCTTAAAGATCCTCGGTTTTGTAAAATGTAATGAAAGTTTATGTGATGAAAAGACGGGATGCTATACGGCCTCCTCCTGCATCTCAGGAATAATATTTCTATCGTTCCCGTGCGGTTTCAGGTCGTTCGGAGCACGTTTTCTCCGAATCGGACCGCCGCACGCCGTTTTGGTGTTTAACGGCGCCGGAAACGCGTTTCCGGCCGCCGCGGTCACACGGCACCTCCAAATGAGGTGCCGTCTGGCCGACCATTTCACAATTCACGCCCCGGATGTTGTCGTACGGTTTCGTGGAATTCGGAGGTCGTTCGGGTGGTTTTGACCCCCCAACGCGCCATTTCAGCGCGCGCCGCGCTGCTGAAAACGACACAATCGGACATGCCGCGTGCACCGCATGTCCGATGGACGTGCGGCCTCCTCCTGCATCTCAGGAATAATATTTCTATCGCTCCCGTGCGGTTTCAGATCGTTCGGAGCACGTTTTCTCCGAATCGGACCGCCGCACGCCGTTTTGGTGTTTAACGGCGCCGGAAACGCGTTTCCGGCCGCCGCGGTCACACGGCACCTCCGAATGAGGTGCCGTCTGGCCGACCATTTTACAATTCACTCCCCGGATGTTGTCGTACGGTTTCGTGGCATTCGGAGGTCGTTCGGGTGGTTTTGACCCCCCAACGCGCCATTTCAGCGCGCGCTGCGCTGCTGAAAACGACACAATCGGACGTGCCGCGCGCACCGCACGTCCGATGGACGTGCGGCCTCCTCCTGCATCTCAGGAATAATATTTCTATCGTTCCCGTGCGGTTTCAGGTCGTTCGGAGCACGTTTGCTCCGAATCGGACCGCCGCACGCCGTTTTGGTATTTAACGGCGCCGAAAACGCGTTTCCGGCCTCCGCGGTCACACGGCACCTCCGAATGAGGTGCCGTCTGGCCGACCATTTCACAATTCACGCCCCGGATGTTGTCGTACGGTTTCGTGGCATTCGGAGGTCGTTCGGGTGGTTTTGACCCCCCAACGCGCCATTTCAGCGGGCGCCGTGCTGCTGAAAACGACACAATCGGACGTGCCGCGCGCACCGCACGTCCGATGGACGTGCGGCCCCCTCCTGCATCTCAGGAATAATATTTCTATCGTTCCCGTGCGGTTTCAGGTCGTTCGGAGCACATTTGCTCCGAATCGGACCGCCGCACGCCGTTTTGGTGTTTAACGGCGCCGGAAACGCGTTTCCGGCCGCCGCGGTCACACGGCACCTCCGAATGAGGTGCGTCTGGCCGACCATTTCACAATTCACGCCCCGGATGTTGTCGTACGGTTTCGTGGCATTCGGAGGTCGTTCGGGTGGTTTTGACCCCCAACGCGCCATTTCAGCGCGCGCCGCGCTGCTGAAAACGACACAATCGGACGTGCCGCGCGCACCGCACGTCCGATGGACGTGCGGCCTCCTCCTGCATCTCAGGAATAATATTTCTATCGTTCCCGTGCGGTTTCAGGTCGTTCGGAGCATGTTTGCTCCGAATCGGACCGCTGCACGCTGTTTTGGTGTTTAACGGCGCTGGAAACGCGTTTCCGGCCGCCGCGGTCACACGGAACCTCTGAATGAGGTGCCGTCTGTCCGACCATTTCAAAATTCACGCCCCGGATGTTGTCGTACGGTTTCGTGGCATTTGGAGGTCGTTCGGGTGGTTTTGACCCCCCAACGCGCCATTTCAGCGCGCGCCGCGCTGCTGAAAACGACACAATCGGACGTGTCGCGCGCACCGCACGTCCGATGGACGTGCGGCCTCCTCCTGCATCTCAGGAATAATATTTCTATCGTTCCCGTGCGGTTTCAGGTCGTTCGGAGCACGTTTTCTCCGAATCGGACCGCCGCACGCCGTTTTGGTGTTTAACGGCGCCGGAAACGCGTTTCCGGCCGCCGCGGTCACACGGCACCTCCGAATGAGGTTCCGTCTGGCCAAAAATTTCAAAATTCACGCCCCGGATGTTGTCGTACTGTTTCGTGGCATTCGGAGGTCGTTCGGGTGGTTTTGACCCCCCAACGCACCATTTCAGCGCGCGCCGCGCTGCTGAAAACGACACAATCGGACGTGCCGCGCGCACCGCACGTCCGATGGACGTGCGGCCTCCTCCTGCATCTCAGGAATAATATTTCTATCGCTCCCGTGCGGTTTCAGGTCGTTCAGAGCACGTTTGCTCCGAATAGGACCGCCGCACGCCGTTTTGGTGTTTAACGGCGCCGGAAACGCGTTTCCGGCCGCCGCGGTCACACGGCACCTCCGAATGAGGTGCCGTCTGGCCGACCATTTCACAATTCACGCCCCGGATGTTGTCGAACGGTTTCGTGGCATTCAGAGGTCGTTCGGGTGGTTTTGACCCCCCAACGCGCCATTTCAGCGCGCGCCGCGCTGCTGAAAACGCCACAATCGGATGTGCCGCGCGCACCGCACGTCTGATGGACGTGCGTCCTCCTCCTGCATCTCAGGAATAATATTTCTATCGTTCCCGTGCGGTTTCAGGTCGTTCGGAGCACGTTTGCTCCGAATCGGACCGCCGCACGCCGTTTTGGTGTTTAACGGCGCCGGAAACGCGTTTCCGGCCGCCGCGGTCACACGGCACCTCCGAATGAGGTTCCGTCTGGCCGACCATTTCACAATTCACGCCCCGGATGTTGTCGTACGGTTTCGTGGCATTCGGAGGTCGTTCGGGTGGTTTTGACCCCCCAACGCGTCATTTCAGCGCCCTCCGCGCTGCTGAAAACGACACAATCGGACGTGCCGCGCGCACCGCACGTCCGATGGACGTGCGGCCTCCTCTTGCTTCTCAGGAATAATATTTCTATCGTTCCCGTGCGGTTTCAGGTCGTTCGGAGCACGTTTGCTCCGAATCGGACCGCCGCACGCCGTTTTGGTGTTTAACGGCGCCGGAAACGCGTTTCCGGCCGCCGCGGTCACACGGCACCTCCGAATGAGGTGCCGTCTGGCCGACCATTTCACAATTCTCTCCCCGGATGTTGTCGTACGGTTTCGTGGCATTCGGAGGTCGTTCGGGTGGTTTTGACCCCCCAACGCGCCATTTCAGCGCGCGCCGCGCTGCTGAAAACGACACAATCGGACGTGCCGCGCGCACCGCACGTCCGATGGACGTGCGGCCTCCTCCTGCATCTCAGGAATAATATTTCTATCGTTCCCGTGCGGTTTCAGGTCGTTCGGAGCACGTTTGCTCCGAATCGGACCGCCGCACGCCGGTTTGGTGTTTAACGGCGCCGGAAACGCGTTTCCGGCCGCCGCGGTCACACGGCACCTCCGAATGAGGTTCCGTCTGGCCGACCATTTCACAATTCACGCCCGGATGTTGTCGTACGGTTTCGTGGCATTCGGAGGTCGTTCGGGAGGTTTTGACCCCCCAACGCGTCATTTCAGCGCGCGCCGCGCTGCTGAAAACGACACAATCGGATGTGCCGCGCGCACCGCACGTTCGATGGACGTGCGGCCTCCTCCTGCATCTCAGGAATAATATTTTTATCATTCCCGTGCGGTTTCAGGTCTTTCGAAGCACGTTTGCTCCGAATCGGACCGCCGCACGCCGTTTTGGTGTTTAACGGCTCCGGAAACGCGTTTCCGGACGCCGCGGTCACACGGCACCTCTGAATGAGGTGCCGTCTAGCCGACCATTTCACAATTCACGCCCCGGATGTTGTCGTATGGTTTCGTGGCATTCGGAGGTCGTTCGGGTGGTTTTGACCCCCCAACGCGCCATTTCAGCGCGCGCCGCGCTGCTGAAAACGACACAATCGGACGTGCCGCGCGCACCGCACGTCTGATGGACGTGCGGCATCCTCCTGCATCTTAGAAATAATATTTCTATCGTTCCCGTGCGGTTTCAGGTCGTTCGGAGCACGTTTGCTCCGAATCGGACCGCCGCACGCCGTTTTGGTGTTTAACGGCGCCGGAAACGCGTTTCTGGATGCCGCGGTCACACGGCACCTCCGAATGAGGTGCCGTCTGGCCGACCATTTCACAATTCACGCCTCGGATGTTGTCGTACGGTTTCGTGGCATTCGGAGGTCGTTCGGGTGGTTTTGACCCCCCAACGCGCCATTTCAGCGCGCGCCGTGCTGCTGAAAACGACACAATCGGACGTGCCGCGCGCACCGCACTTCCGATGGACGTGCGGCCTCCTCCTGCATCTCAGGAATAATATTTCTATCGTTCCCGTGCGGTTTCAGGTCGTTCGGAGCACGTTTTCTCCGAATCGGACCGCCGCACGCCGTTTTGGTGTTTAACGGCACCGGAAACGCGTTTCCGGCCGCCGCGGTCACACGGCACCTCCAAATGAGGTGCCGTCTGGCCGACCATTTCACAATTCATGCCCCGGATGTTATCGTACGGTTTCGTGGAATTCGGAGGTCGTTCGGGTGGTTTTGACCCCCCAACGCGCCATTTCAGCGCGCGCCGCGCTGCTGAAAACGACACAATCGGACATGCCGCGTGCACCGCACGTCCGATGGACGTGCGGCCTCCTCCTGCATCTCAGAAATAATATTTCTATCGCTCCCGTGCGGTTTCAGATCGTTCGGAGCACGTTTTCTCCGAATCGGACCGCCGCACGCCGTTTTGGTGTTTAACGGCGCCGGAAACGCGTTTCCGGCCGCCGCGGTCACACGGCACCTCCGAATGAGGTGCCGTCTGGCCGACCATTTCACAATTCACTCCCCGGATGTTGTCGTACGGTTTCGTGGCATTCGGAGGTCGTTCGGGTGGTTTTGACCCCCCAACGCGCCATTTCAGCGCGCGCCGCGCTGCTGAAAACGATACAATCGGACGTGCCGCGCGCACCGCACGTCCGATGGACGTGCGGCCTTCTCCTGCATCTCAGGAATAATATTTCTATCATTCCCGTGCGGTTTCAGGTCGTTCGGAGCACGTTTGCTCCGAATCGGACCGCCGCACGCCGTTTTGGTGTTTAACGGCGCCGGAAACGCGTTTCCGGCCGCCGCGGTCACACGGTACCTCCGAATGAGGTGCCGTCTGGCCGACCATTTCACAATTCACGCCCCGGATGTTGTCGTACGGTTTCGTGGCATTCGGAGGTCGTTCGGGTGGTTTTGACCCCCCAACGCGCCATTTCAGCGCGCGCCGCGCTGCTGAAAACGACACAATCGGACGTGCCGCGCGCACCGCACGTACGATGGACGTGCGGCCTCCTCTTGCATCTCAGGAATAATATTTCTATCGTTCCCGTGCGGTTTCAGGTCGTTCGGAGCACGTTTTCTCCGAATCGGACCGTCGCACGCCGTTTTGGTGTTTAACGGCGCTGGAAACGCGTTTCCGGCCGCCGCGGTCACACGACATTTCCGAATGAGGTTCCGTCTAGCCGACCATTTCAAAATTAACGCCCCGGATGTTGTCGTACGGTTTCGTGGCATTCGGAGGTCGTTCGGGTGGTTTTGACCCCCCCAACGCGCCATTTCAGCGCGCGCCGCGCTGCTGAAAACGACACAATCGGACGTGCCGCGCGCACCGCACGTCCGATGGACGTCCGGCCTCCTCCTGCATCTCAGGAATAATATTTCTATCGTTCCCGTGCGGTTTCAGGTCGTTCGGAGCACGTTTGCTCCGAATCGGACCGCCGCACGCCGTTTTGGTGTTTAACGGCGCCGGAAACGCGTTTCCGGCCGCCGCGATCACACGGCATCTCCGAATGAGGTGCCGTCTAGCCGACCATTTCACAATTCACGCCCCGGATGTTGTCGTATGGTTTCGTGGCATTCGAAGGTCGTTCGGGTGGTTTTGACCCCCCAACGCGCCATTTCAGCGCGCGCCGCGCTGCTGAAAACGACACAATCGGACGTGCCGCGCGCACCGCACTTCCGATGGACGTGCGGCCTCCTCCTGCATCTCAGGAATAATATTTCTATCGTTCCCGTGCGGTTTCAGGTCGTTCGGAGCACGTTTGCTCCGAATCGGACCGCCGCACGCCGTTTTGGTGTTTAACGGCGCCGGAAACGCGTTTCCGGCCGCCGCGGTCACACGGCACCTCCAAATGAGGTGCTGTTTGGCCGACCATTTCACAATTCACGCCCCGGATGTTGTCGTACGGTTTCGTGGAATTCGGAGGTCGTTCGGGTGGTTTTGACCCCCCAACGCGCCATTTCAGCGCGCGCCGCGCTGCTGAAAACGACACAATCGGACGTGCCACGTGCACCGCACGTCCGATGGACGTGCGGCCTCCTCCTGCATCTCAGGAATAATATTTCTATCGCTCTCGTGCGGTTTCAGGTCATTCGGAGCACGTTTGCTCCGAATCGGACCGCCGCACGCCGTTTTGGTGTTTAACGGCGCTGGAAACGCGTTTCCGGCCGCCGCGGTCACACGGCACCTCCGAATGAGGTGCCGTCTGGCCGACCATTTCACAATTCACTCCC
The DNA here is from genome assembly GCA_963277665.1 of Viscum album. Taxonomy (NCBI): domain Eukaryota; kingdom Viridiplantae; phylum Streptophyta; class Magnoliopsida; order Santalales; family Viscaceae; genus Viscum; species Viscum album. Next base: position 7,955,395 of record CAUJRU010000011.1, on the reverse strand, counting down.
CGGATGTTGTCGTACGGTTTCGTGGCATTCGGAGGTCGTTCGGGTGGTTTTGACCCCCCAACACGCCATTTCAGCGCGCGCCGCGCTGCTGAAAACGACACAATCGGACGTGCCGCGCGCACCGCACGTCCGATGGACGTGCGGCCTCCTCCTGCATCTCAGGAATAATATTTCTATCGTTCTCGTGCGGTTTCAGGTCGTTCGGAGCACGTTTGCTCCGAATCGGACCGCCGCACGCCGTTTTGGTGTTTAACGGCGCCGGAAACGCGTTTCCGGCCGCCGCGGTCACACGGCACCTCCGAATGAGGTGCCGTCTGGCCGACCATTTCACAATTCACGCCCCGGATGTTGTCGTACGGTTTCGTGGCATTCGGAGGTCGTTCGGGTGGTTTTGACCCCCCAACGCGCCATTTCAGCGCGCGCCGCGCTGCTGAAAACGACACAATCGGACGTGCCGCCCGCACCGCACGTCCGATGGACGTGAAGCCTCCTCCTGCATCTCAGGAATAATATTTCTATCTTTCCCGTGCGGTTTCAGGTCGTTCGGAGCACGTTTTCTCTGAATCGGACCGCCGCACGCCGTTTTGGTGTTTAACGGCGCTGGAAACGCGTTTCCGGCCGCCGCGGTCACACGGCATTTCCGAATGAGGTTCCGTCTAGCCGACCATTTCACAATTAACTCCCCGGATGTTTTCGTACGGTTTCGTGGCATTCGGAGGTCGTTCGGGTGGTTTTGACCCCCCAACGCGCCATTTCTGCGCGCGCCGCGCTGCTGAAAACGACACAATCGGACGTGCCGCGCGCACCGCACGTCGATGGACGTCCGGCCTCCTCCTGCATCTCAGGAATAATATTTCTATCGTTCCCGTGCGGTTTCAGGTCGTTCGGAGCACGTTTGCTCCGAATCGGACCGCCGCACGCCGTTTTGGTGTTTTTAACGGCGCCGGAAACGCGTTTCCGGCCGCCGCGGTCACACGGCACCTCCGAATGAGGTGCCGTCTGGCCCGACCATTTCACAATTCACGCCCCGGATGTTGTCGTACGGTTTCGTGGCATTCGAGGTCGTTCGGGTGGTTTTGACCCCCCAACGCGCCATTTAAGCGCGCGTCGCGCTGCTGAAAAACGACACAATCGGACGTGCCGCGCGCACCACACGTCCGATGGACGTACGGCCTCCTCCTGCATCTCAGGAATAATATTTCTATCGTTCCCGTGCGGTTTCAGGTCGTTGGGAGCACGTTTGCTCCGAATCGGACCGCCGCACGCCGTTTTGGTGTTTAACGGCGCCGGAAACGCGTTTCCGGCCGCCGCGGTCACACGGCACCTCCGAATGAGGTGCCGTCTGGCCGACCATTTCACAATTCACGCCCCGGATGTTTTCGTACTGTTTCGTGGCATTCGGAGGTCGTTCGGGTGGTTTTGACCCCCCAACGCGCCATTTCAGCGCGCGCCGCGCTGCTGAAAACGACACAATCGGACGTGCCCGCGCGCACCGCACGTCCGATGGACGTGCGGCCTCCTCCTGCATCTCAGGAATAATAATTTCTATCGTTCCCGTGCGGTTTCAGGTCGTTCGGAGCACGTTTTCTCCGAATCGGACCGCGCACGCCGTTTTGGTGTTTAACGGCGCCGGAAACGCGTTTCCGGCCGCCGCGGTCACACGACACCTCCGAATGAGGTGCCGTCTGGCCGACCATTTCACAATTCACGCCCCGGATGTTGTCGTTCGGTTTCGTGGCATTCGGAGGTCGTTCGGGTGTTTTGACCCCCCAACGCGCCATTTCAGCGCGCACCGCGCTGCTGAAAACGACACAATCGGGGGGCTGTACGGGGGTGCGGGGGGCTGTACGGGGGTGGCGGGGGGCTGTACGGGGGTGCGGGGGGCTGTACGGGGGTGGCGGGGGGCTGTACGGGGGTGCGGGGGGGCTGTACGGGGGTATCGGGGGGCTGTACGGGGGTGGCGGGGGGCTGTACGGGGGGTGGCGGGGGGCAGTACGGGGGTGCGGGGGGATGTACGGGGTGCGGGGGGGGGGGGTGTACGGGGGTGCGGGGGGCTGTACGGGGGTGCGGGGGGCTGTACGGGGGTGGCGGGGGCCTGTACGGGGGTAGAGGGGGCAGTACGGGGGTGCGGGGGGTTGTACGGGGGTGCGGGGCTCTCTCGGGGGTGCGGGGGGCAGTACGGGGGTGCGGGGGGGGGGGGGGGGGGCTGTACGGGGGTGCGGGGGGCTGTACGGGGGTGGCGGGGGCCTGTACGGGGGTGGCGGGGGGCAGTAACGGGGGTGGCGGGGGGCAGTACGGGGGTGCGGGGGGTTGTACGGGGGTGAGGGGGTCTCTCCGGGGGTGCGGGGGGCAGTACGGGGGTGCGGGGGGGGGGGGGGGGGGGCTGTACGGGGGTGCGGGGGGCTGTACGGAGGTGGCTGGGGCCTGTACGGGGGTGGCGGGGGGCAGTACGGGGGTGCGGGGGGTTGTACGGGGGTGCGGGGGGGCTGTACGGGGGTGCGGGGGGCTGTAAGGGGGTGGCGGGGGGCTGTACGGGGGTGCGGGGGGATGTACGGGGGTGCGGGGGGCCGTACGGGGGTCCGGGGGGGGGGGTGGGGGGGCTGTACGGGGGTGCGGGGGGCTGTACGGGGGTGCGGGGGGCTCTCCGGGGGTGCAAAGGCCATCCCATTGATTACAAAAGTGAAAAATAAAAGTGATAACATCTAATTAATACATATTTCTTTTATCGATACCATACTGAAATTTATAAAAAATATATTGGATAATACATAATCTATAATATCAGATTTATTGATCTGTTGGAATTAGTTCAACTTTTTCAAATGTAGAATCATTCAAGATTATCTGATCAAAACTCAATATGTGTATAAAATATTTAAAAGACCACCCTGGATGGTAATAATGCATTACTTAAATGAATAAATACAGTACATCAATATCAACCCTACCAGTAAAAACAAAAAACATATCTCGTGAATATATGGTGCGTCACGCGTTGCCATCACTGCTACCTCCTTCTGGTGGGCCGGGTGCCTACAACAAATAAACATTATAAATATTTTAATAACAAAAATAATTTAAATTAAATAAATAAATACAGTATATACCTGCGTCGTATGATCCCCTGTACCATCAGCTCGACGCACCTATTCCCGCAGTGCTATAACCTCAGCTGTCAATTGCGCATTTGTCTCCTCGGAAGCGCGCAGCCGTGCCTCAAAATCTGACATCTGCTGTGTCATATGAGCAACAGCAGGACCGACAACCGCAGCGCGTGACACTACAGAACGAGGAATCCCTGCTCCATAGGTCAAACTATAGCCATGCCCGTCCCGACCAATAATGCGATGAAAGATCTGATCCCGTCGCATGGGAAGCTGTCGCTGGTCCTCTGGCAGATGTTCTAACTCAGCTTCAAATTGATCCTGTGAAATATTTAAATATATATAAATATATATATGTTAATATATAGATTTATGTAATTATTGGTAAGTACAGACACTTACTATCAATGCTGCAACCTCTGGATCATTGCGATCACGAGTCCTTATCCACACCGACATTTTATCAGTTGCTGCACCTTGCCCTCGCAACTGTATATTAAAAGAATATAAACACAAAACCATATTAATTAATTAATTAAAAAATGAATAATATATACCTCATGTCGGATATGAGACACGTGACGAGTCCCGAGCCTGTGAGCTGGTCCCTGCAACGCTCGATTCTCCGAATGGCGTGTTGACACCTCCTACATTCAATTCATTCAAATTTCAAACAAATCACATATTCTTGAAAATATATATACAGAAAAATAATTAATATACAAACTGCAACACCCTCAGTAGACCAATATGCAACCAAGTCACGCCACTGATCCGGGAGGACACCTCTCGGGACTTTTTCCAAAATGTCAAGGGCACCCACATTTGGTACCCAGTGGTCCCTCTTCACTTTGCCTTTATAATCTTTCCATAGCTTACGGCATTTGCTCATACACACGGGCCGAAACTCTTCAGGGCATACTTTCAAATTTTGCTATAATGAAAATAATCAAACATATTAGTATTATTTATAAATAGAAAATAAAGTAAAATTATTTTCTTACCTGAACCTCCCTCCATAGACGATCTAATGTGTCCTGAGGGATAGAAGCCCAATCACGCGTGGTCAATGGAAATCGATGTGGGTCACGTATGATATGACCCAGCTGACGAATAAATGCTGGGGCATTCGGTCCCACGGGATGAAATACCTCATCAAATGAAACATCTGTCGTTGTGTCGGAATTCCATGATAATATGCCACGACCAGGGCCTCTCCTGCGAGAGGAAGAACTAGCCGAGTCTGATCCTGTTGAAAACAATTTTATATATAAATTGACAAATGTTATATATATATATATATATATGTCAATTACATAAAAATATAGACAATGACATTCAAACATACCTCGACCCTGAGACGTAGATGCCTCAGATGGATGATGTAGATTTTCTGCCTCTTCCCCTGACATGTCTGCAGTCATACAAAATATCAGTAATGAGTCCAAAGTGTTTAAAAGATAAATTGGATTGTTCTTAATAAATCAAACTTGTACAACTGTTAATCAAACAAAAAATGGATTGAATAATTAGTTGTGAATGAATTTTAAAAAATCAGAAAGTTAATCAACCTAAATATTTATGACTGAATTAACTTACAAAAGTGAGGATTAAAACTTATAAGGATTTATAAAATGATTAGATAATTTATGATATCCTAGGACATTCTACTGAATAGCGGGAAAACAATTATACCTTTCATTAAGCATGCCAATCGACCGTTTCTCCTTCAACAGCCGCTCTGACCCAATAAATATCTTCTTCACGTTGAACTACGGTATGTTGATCAAGTTGTTGGTAAACAAACGGAACAGTCTCGGGTTCATCTTCTTCAAATAAAAACACTCCTCGCCGAGACATTTTGACAACAACTTGCCAACTTGGATCCGAAGGCAAAGTAACGAAGAATACTTGTTCCGCTTGTGATGTCAAAATGAAAGGTTCATTCTCAACTCGTTCATTATTTCTGTATAACATATAGTTAAAATTCACCAATGAAAACTGATATTGATCGACTTTACATCCACGCACTGGATCAACCCAATTACACTTTAACAATATGTACTTCAAACCGTGTGTGTATACAACTTCAATGATGTCTATCAATTGACCATAGTAATAACCAGAATCGACAAAGGGACAACCGATGCCACTGTTTTGTGTTGCTCGTTTGTCGTCAACATCTTTAATGCAAAATCGAAAACCATTAGCATCAATAGCTTTATAACGACGAGCCGTTATAGATGGACCCTCAACCAGTTGGATAAATACTTCAGGTAGCGTGGGGTCCCCTAACTCCCTCAGCTTACGAACCTACATAATTTATAAAAATCAATACTGATATATGCAGAAAGAATTAGTTTAATACTTCACTCATAATGAAAATCAATTTATACATACATAATCCTTGAACCAATCATGAAATGCCGCATAATGAGATTGTTGAATTTGCAACTCAGTCGCACGATGCATCTCTTCTTTTATCTCATTAATTTGTTTCCTGCAAATGATTACGCGATGTTTAAAAGATCAACTTATGCAAAGAAAACATGTAAAAGTTATACAAGCACATTGATAAGATACTTACTGCATTAATGGTGCAACTGATGGAGTATTGAACAAGATATATCGATGTGCTTGTATCCACTCGATGTTGTCCATATCAAATGTGGTTCCTTCTCCAACTGGACCATCATCAATCCGAGAGGGCTTATCTAATTTTGTTTCAACATCTGTAAGATATTCTGCACAAAAGGTAGTACACTCATCCATCAAATAACCATTGGCTATTGATGCCTCTGGACGAGCTCTGTTGCGTACAAATCTTTTCAATGTACTCAAATACCGTTCAATAGGATACATCCACCTGAATTGCACTGGACTAGCAGCCATTACTTCATCAGTTAGGTGCACTGTCAAGTGGACCATAACATCGAAAAATGAGGGGGGGAAAAGTTTCTCAAAGTGACAAAGCGTAAGTACAATTCGGTCCTGCAAACATTTTAAATCACTCATTCGTTGATTTCTTAAACAAAGCTGTCTAAAAAAATTACTCATCTCAATCAAGGGCTGAACAACATTGGGGGATAAACAATCACAAATTGCGATTGGAATCAACTGCTGAAGTAATATGTGATTGTCATGACTTTTCAACCCTTGCAATGTCTTTCTCGTCAGATTCACACACTTTGAAATATTAGAAGAGTAACCATCAGGCACCTTGACCATCTTCAAAATGGAAAGAAATGTCTCTTTCTCCTCTGTAGTCATCGAATACTGTGCAGCAGGCATATATGCCTTGTTTCCGTCAGCTAACTGTAAATGCAACTGTTTCCTTAAACCCATTTCTTCCAAATCACGGCGTGCATTAACATGGTCCTTTGACTTTCCACTGACACCTAAAATGGTCCACAATATGTTATCACAAACATTTTTTTCAATGTGCATGACATCCAAATTATGCCTCAACCATGTTAGTTTTCCAATACGGAAGACTATAAAAAATACTTTTCTTTTCCAATTGTGACTGCGCTGCCTACCCGCAGCACGAATATTACGTACTGGAGGAGCCACCAAATCCTGAATTTCATATACCGTGCGGATGTTTTCTTCCTCAATCTGCGATAACATTTCGACTCCTATCATGATCTTTGGTGCTGGGCTGAACTCTCTAGAACCATCAAATGCCACTCTGTCCTTTCTGAACCTGTGCTGGGGAGGGAGAAAACGCATGTGACCCATGTATGCCCATTTTTTGGAATGTTTAAGCCATACAGATTTTTTACTTTTATTGCAACAAGGGCAAGCAAATTCCCCTTTCGTACTCCAGCCTGATAAATTTGCATAAGCTGGGAAGTCATTGATTGTCCACAATAAAGCAGCATGCAGTTTGAACATTCCATTCGTTTCGCAGTCATAAGTCATCACACCATCGCCCCAAAATTCATTCAACTCATCAATCAATGGCTGAAGGTAAACATCAATCTTATCCCCCGGACTTTTAGGTCCATCAATAGAGTGGAAAGTAATATAAATTGTTGCTTCATACAAAGACACTGAGGAAGATTATATGGAACCAACACCATGGGCCATGTGCTATGAGTTGCACCAACCATAGACTTGAATGGATTGAAACCATCTGTTGCCAATCCCAATCGGACATTACAGACATCTTTAGCAAAGTCGGGATGTCTCTTATCAAAATCCTTCCATGCATGAGAGTCTGCCGGGTGGGTTAACATGTCACTTTCATGAACTCTTTCTGCATGCCATCTCATTAAATTAGAAACTTTAGATGACATAAAAAATCTTTTCAACCTCGGTTTAAGGGGAAAGTAACGCATTTGCTTTACGGCAATCAGTTTCCCCTGTATCGCAATCTGACTTTGATGAGTCTTATTTCCCCTGTTCTCTTTCCACCTGGAAGCGCCACAAACCGTACAAATATCCAAATGAGCAGTTTCATTTCTAAACAACATACAGTTGTTTGCACATGCATCTATAGTCTCATATGTAAAACCTAAGTTCTCTGTCAACTTACGAGCATAGTAATACGACTCAGGAATCTTAGCGTCGACAGGAAGAAATTTTTTCAATAAAACCAAAAGCATGTCGAATTATGTGTCTGACCAATTGTTCAAAGTCTTCAAATGCAACAACTCCACGATAAACAACAGTTTATTCTAAGAAGTACATCCAGGATATAATTCTTTTTTCGCATCATCAAGTACTTCATAAAACCTCCTCGAATCACGATCTGCACCAGAGCGAAGATTTATCTCACCGGTCTCAAGATTCTGGATGTCAATGCCTTCAGGATCAAACCCACGTACCATTTCAGTAAGCATTTCATGCATTGGATCAGTCATCCTTGCATCAACATCCATCTGAGCTGCATCTGTATTTTGACAACGAACATATTCTTCTCCATGACGAGTCCAACTCTTATAATTTTTCAGAAATCCATTAAAGAAAAGGTGCTCCCTCACAGTATCTCGTGTGAATTGATATCTGTTAGCACATTTTCTACATGGACAACTAATATAGTCACTTTCAAATCCTCTCGTGAAGTCAATAAACTGCATAATGCCATTGAAATATTCTCTAGACGTTCGATTTGGAAGATCAATCCAACTCTTATCCATAATAATATCTGTATGACAAACATTTACACAATACTTATTACATTTACATTTTTCAAATCAACTATATTCAAAATAAATATTAACCATTTGTTTATGAACCATTGATAAAATAATAATGTAACTGAAAGCTCATGTTACCTGATTGAGCTACAAAACTGAAAGGGAGGGGAGCCGAAGGAGGTGCTGCGAGGGAGAGGAGGCAGCAAAGGGGAGCCGTAGCCAAAGGCGGTGCGGCAAGGGAGGGGACGGGCGGCGGCGACGGGGGGGAGCTGGAGGAGAGGAGGCGGTGAGGGGACGAGGGATGGGCAGCGAGGGGGGGGGGGGGGTGTCCGGGGTCGGGGGGGGGGGGGGGGGGGGGGGCTGTTCGAGGTGCGGGGAGGGGTGTCCGGGGTGTCGGGGGCCTGTCAGGGGTGCGGACAGGGGTGTTCGGGGTGCGGGGGTGTCCGGGGTGCGGGGTCGGGGGGGGGGGGGGGGGGGCTGTCTGGGGTGCAGGGAGGCTATCGGGGGTGCGGGGTGGGGTGTCCGGGGTGCGGGGGGCCTGTCCGGGGTGCGGGGGGGCTGTCCGGGTTCGGAGGGGGGGTGTCCGAGTGCGGGAGGGGGGCTGTCCGGGGTGCGGGGAGGCTGTCCGGGTTCGGAGGGGGGTGTCCGAGTGCAGGGGGGGGGGGGGCTGTCCGGGGTGCGGGGAGGCGTGCGGGGTGCGGGGGGCGGTCCGGAGTGCGCGGGGGGGGGGGGGGGGGCTGTCCGGGGTGCGAGGAGGCGTCCGGGGTGCGGGGGGCGGTCCGGAGTGCGCGGGGGGTGCTGTCCGGGGTGCGGGGAGGCGTCTGGGGTGCGGGGGGCGGTCCGGAGTGCGCGCCGGGGGCTGTCTGGGGTGCGGGTGCCGTCCGGGGGGGGGGGGGGGGGGGCAGAGGCCGGAGGCCCGAGGGCGGAGGGCGGCGACCGGAGGCCGGATGGCAGGCGGCGGGGGAGGCCGGGCGGCGGGGGAGGGCGGGCGGAGGGGGAGGTCGGGCGGCGGGGGAGGGCGGGCGGGGGAGGGCGGGCGGCGGGGGAGGGCGGGCGGCGGGGGAGGCCGGGCGGCGGGGGAGGTCAGGCGGCGCGAGGGAGGGCGGCGAGGGAGGGAGGGGGTTAGCTAGGGCGGAGGGAGATCGAGGGCGCGGGGGGGGGGGGGGGGTGCAGAAACCCCCCGGATTTTTTTATCCAGGTTAGCGACCGCCATTGGCGGTCGCTAATGGTGAGCTATAGAGACCGCCAATGGCGGTCGCCCGAGTCTGGGGGGCTCCAATGCCCCCTTTTCTAGTAGTGCATTCTTATGTGTGCCACAAAATCCAAAATCATACATCATTTCATAACCCATGTAATAAAAATGGGAATCTTAAACATAAAGCCATCATAACATAATCCTTATAATATAAAAGGAAATCATAAAAATAATTCCATCATAACATAATCAAATCAATGTAAAAATAGTGATAGAAATAGAACCCTATATTATCTTAGATGGAAAATAATTTTGATAAAACACTTGAACGCCATTTTTGAGGAAAATATCCTTTCTACTTCAAAAACATTTTTCCTTTCTTAACATGTCATAAAATTTTAAACTAAAAGATGATGATTAAAAATAAACATGAAAACCTGTAAAGGAAGCTTCTTGTAAATAATGTTTTTAAAAATCCATTCATTCTGTATAAGTTAAAAAAACATTCTTCTCGTACTTTTGTCAGAAAATTCAAAAAGTACCTCGTACGAAAAACGACAAAAGATTCCTTTCATATCTTTTACTAAAAACTCACCGAAGGGTAAAATTAGATATAAACTATTGTATAAGGATATAAATATTACATATTGAGGAAACATGGATGTGGATGATAAATATTCCCCAGTAAATTCAAAAGTATAAACAATCTCGGATAAAAATTGAGATTGCGATATTTTCCCATACCTTAGGTCTGATTTGTATCTCAAGTGTCTGAAACTCTTGTATAATGATTTAAATAATGTCATTGACTTATTCCAGAATCATACGCATTGTTATGATATCATATATGGTCATATTATTAGCTTCTTTTTAGTAATATTTCATTGTTACTTGTTATTCAGGTGTTTATTGCTTTTTGTTCTTATGCGTGTTTTGTCGAATAAATTCTTATTTTTCTTTTTGGGTTATAGATACCTCATTTACAAAATGTTATTAGTGTAATATATATCATATTAATTCATTCAATTCATTTATATAATCATTATGCAATGAAGATCATGTAGAACGAGTCGCATCACATCGTGGAGACTGTATTCCATACGTACGCACGAGCGATGATATAGTTCCCATGATCGTGAAATTGTAATGGAGTGTACGTATAATATTTCGGAATCAATATCAATTTAAAATAATAATTTATTGTTATTATTTACATCATTATACCCATCCAAGTAAGGTGGTGATGGAAAATAGATTACACAACTGCGTGGAGAAAGTATTCCATACGTACGCACGCGCGGTGATTTCGTTTTCCGTAGGATGGATATATGGTGAAATAGGGTTGTTTAATACTTATAATAACATATCAGTATACTATTGATACTGATTTTATTACTTCATAATGAAACAACTAAAGAAGAAGAAGTGGAATAAGAAATAAAGTTGAAAGAATCGGTAACAGACATTTCCTCTTCTTTGAAGCGCCTCTTTGAGACCTCCATTTAGGGCACTAAAATTGGTCTTTCAAGAAGACCAGGAACTATAGGATGTTTCTAGGGAAGCGGAGAAGATAATTTGGAAGGGGTTGTTCGATCTTGAAGGCTCAAAGTGGTGTGAGGAAGAGAGGGAGGAGTTGCCCTTTTATAAGGGAGGAGAGGGGCACCTTTGGAAAAACTAAAAAAATTATTTTATTATAAAGTCATATTCGGTTTTAAATAGCTCCAAATTAATTTATTTTGATTATAAGGTGGGGATGGGTCGAAATACTCTCATAAAATAGAATTTAGAAAAGTTTAGGTTCCTATTTTAACCTTATCATTTAGATTTAACTTTAAGTTAAATAATTTTACTTTTACCGTTTCTTTTTGTGTTCTTACACTATAAGGTTAATAAACATACTATAACAAACCAAAATAACCCCAAGTTGTTTATTATTAATATATATACCCATATCTAAGTCATTTGGCCGAGCCTTAGATTTTTATGAATATAATAACAATTAATAATATAATATTTTTTTAAAAAACTATTTTATGTCAATTTTTGACACCATTTAGTAATTTATTTTTGTGAAAATCATAACAGAATGATTAATTATAAAAAAGTTAATTAAATTGATACTAACATGTCATATTAACCTAGTAAATTTGTGTAATTCATAAAAAGTCTCAAATTACATTTATTTGGGCACTTATAACATCAATTATGTCAATATTTCATTAATAATATAATTACTACATCATCATTGTGTCATAAATAAATTAAATTATTTAACGTCTAAAAATTAAAAATAAAATAACATTATGTAGGAAATATATTTAGATTCCTAATGAATTTTTATAGTAGAATTTATCTCATGTATAACCCTATATTAAAAATTATTTACCTATTAAACATTGATTTTAACTATTTTAACCCTTCTTTAAATAAATTAATAATAAATGTCCTAATCTAATACAAGTGGGCCTAAATGGTCATATTTTATTCCTAAGGTTGTTTTTGGTCGAATTAAACATATCCAATAGAATTAGGACATGTGTTAGGGTAATAATAATATCATTTTTACTCTTAATTACCCTATTTACTTTTAACCGTGGTAAATAAAAGTAAAAAGATACTATTCACCAAAAATTATTTTCATCTCATTGAACCCCATTTTACTTACTGACATCAACCGTGTCTCTTAGATTTTTGAAATTCCACTCACAGAAGTGGTAAAATTATGTTTTATGTCAATTTGCAAATTCTCCAAGGAGGTGGGTAAAAGACGGTGAAAAGTTCAAAAAAAAATTTATATATCTAAAATTATTATAAAATTACTCCATTGAATTACATTGAACTTATATAGGTATTATGTATCAATTTTGACCTAAAATAAATTTAAATAAAATAAATAATTATTTAAATAAAATGTCAGTTTTTAAATAGTTACCCAGTGTTTTCACTATTCATCAAAAATTGAAAGTTTTCAGAAAAATACCAAAATTTCACCCTAGTATAATTTCGATATTCTGAATCCAAAAATGAAGTCAATTTTGAAAAATAAAAATTTCAAAATTTCAAAAAGTGGGTATTACTATTCATAACAGCTAGTTTTAATAATATTTTAATAGCATATCGTTGTTTAGTGAAACTCAGTATTGTGTACGACACAAGCTATCAAGGAAGGTCACGATTGTGTGTAAAGAAAGACAAGCTAGTGTTGTGTGTAGTGAAAGATTCCTTTGATGATTTTTATAACATAAAAACAAAATATTTCTCATAAAAGTCTCGGGTGTTACATTCTACCCCCGTTAAAATGAATTTCGCCCTCAAAATTCATCACTTTGTAACAAACAGATGAGGATACCTCTCCATCATCATATCCTCAAGCTCCCATGTAGCTTCTTCTAATTGGTTGTTCCTCCATAAAACTCTCACCAAGCGAGTGGTCTTGTTCCGTAGGACTTTTTCACTACGATCGAGAATCTCTATCGGCTGTTCTTCAAAATAAAGATCTTGTTCCAGTGGTACAACTTCTGAGCTGAGTACATGTGAAGGATCAGGTATGTACTTTCTCAGGAGAGATACATGGAACACATCGTGAACTTGAGAGAGATTTGGTGGAAGTTCCAATCGGTAAGCTACCTTCCCAACACGATCCAGTATTTCGAAAGGACCGATATATCTAGGGCTCAACTTTCCCTTCTTTCCAAATCTCATGACCCTCTTCCAGGGAGATATTTTTAAGAACACTTTATCACCCACTTCAAACTCTAAGTCTTTTCTTTAGTTGTCGTCATAACTTTTTTTGTCGACTCTGGTCTGCTCTTTTGTGTTGATGAATAGATATGACCTTTTCTGCCATCTTATCAACAAGATCAGGTCCTAATAGCTTTCTTTCCCCAACTTCATACCAGCAAGTTGGAGTCCTACATTTCTTTCCAGAGAGAACTTCATAAGGATCCATCTGAATACTGGAGTGAAAGCTATTATTATAAGAAAATTCCACCAAAGGTATGTGTTGATCCCAACCACCTTTGAAATCCATAGAGAAAGCTCTCAACATATCATATAGAGTTTGAATCATCCTCTCTGACTGACCGTCTGTCTGAGGATGATAAGCAGTGCTGAAACTCAACTCTGTATCCAGAGTATGCTGAAGACTTCACCAAAACTTTGAGGTAAACCTTGGATCCCGATCAGATATAATAGAAAGTGGTACTCCATGCAATCTTACCACTTCATTTACATATATCCTGGCAAGCTGATCCAGAGATAAATCCTCTCTAATAGCAATGAAGTTTGCAGACTTTGTAAGATGATCAACTATGAACCAGATAACATTATTGCCTTTGGATGTTTTAGGAAGTCCGGTGACAATGTCCATAGTGATGTTTTCCCATTTCCATTCGGGTATGGGTAATGGTTGTAACATTTCCTTAGACTTTTGTCTCTCAACTTTAACTTGCTGACAAACCAAGCATCGAGAGACATATTCAGCAACATCTCTTTTCATTCCATCCCACCAGAAGTACTCTTTCTGGTCCCTATACATCTTCGTGCTTCCAGGATGAATAGAGAATGAAGAACTATGAGCCTCATCCAGCAGATCCTTCTTTAATTCGGGGATGGGGGGAACACAAACCCAATTCCTGAACTTTATTATCCCATCACAATCAAGGTTTAATTCAGGAACATTTCTCACCTTCTTTTGTAATTCTAAATCTTCTTTATATGCCTCTTTAATCTTCACATCTATAGATGGTTGAACATTCATTTGAGAAAGATAATATTTTTCCCCTTCTATTATAATTCCAACATCCATCCTTTGTAAATCCATAAATATTTGATCTTTTTTTATCCTCATCACGGATAAACTGGCATGGTCTTGTCGACTTAATGCATCTTCCACCTTGTTTTCTTTCCCAGGGTGGTAATGGATTGAGGAGTCGTAATCCCTAATCAGCTCCAACCATCTTCTTTGGCGCATATTCAGCTCCTTTTGTGTGAAAATATACTTTAAACTTTTATGATCAGTATAAATGTCACACCTTTCTCCATAAAGATAATGAATCCAAATCTTTAATGGAAAGATTACCGCAGCTAACTCCAAATCATGAGTTGGGTAATTTTTCTCATGGATTTTCAACTATCGTGAGGCATAAGCTATCACCATATCATTTTTCATGAGAACACACCCCAATCCCTTCTTGGATGCATCACTATATATCACAAATCTTTCTCCACTACAAGGAAGTGTGAGTACAGGTTCACTAGATAACCTTCTTTTCAACTCCTTTAAATTCTCTTCACATTCCTCTGTCCAAACAAACTTAACTTCTTTTCCGGTCAACTTGGTGAGTGGATTAGATAATCATGAGAAATCTTTCACATAATGTCGATAATATCCAGCCAAACCAACATAACTTCGGATCTTAGTTGCTGTTGTTGGTCTCGACCATCTTTCGATAACCTCTGTTTTTGCTGGATCCACAAATATCCCCTATTTTGAGATTATGTGACCCAAAAAAGAAACTTTTTGAAGCCAAAATTCACATTTGGTAAATTTGGAATAAATATTCTCCTTTCTCAGGGTCTTCAATATAATTCTCAAGTGATCTTCATGTTCTTCCTTTCTCTTTGAATATACAAGAATATCATCTATAAAGACTACCACAAACTTATCAAGATAGTCTCTAATGAATCTATTCATCAGATCCATGAAGATAGCAGGGGAATTAGTAATACCAAATGGCATTACTATAAATTCATAGTGTCCATACCTTGTACGGGAAGTCGTCTTTGGTATATCCTCCCTTTTGACCCTTAATTGATGACACCCTGAATGAAGATCAATATTGGAAAAGTATTGAGCTCTGTGTAGTTGATCAAATAAGTCATCAATGCGCGGGAGATGATATTTGTTCTTGATAGTGATCTTGTTAAGTTATCAATAATCAATGCAGAGTCTCATTGATCCATCTTTCTTCTTATCAAACAGAACATGTGCTCCCTAAGGTGACACACTAGGGTGTATGAATCCCTTATCAAGATTCTCTTGGAGTTGCTTCTTCAATTCCTGCAACTCAATTGGGTCCATTCTATAAGGTGTCTTTGAAATAGGTAAATCACCCGGTAAGAGTTCTATTGAAAACTCAACTTCACGATTTGGTGGAATACCAGACAATTCCTTCGGAAAGACATCGTCAAATTCCCGTACAATGGGAATATTCTTAATCGTGAGTTTCTCACCAACCATTAGAGATAAATAACTTTAATTTAGTGGAATAAAGACCCATAAGATGGAAGAAATTTCCACTGGAAGGTTATCTTCATCCTTGCATCGATAGACGGTCATAGATTGATCTGGAATATGAAATGTGACCTCCCTTCTTTGGAAATTGATATGAGCTCCATATAAAGAAAGCCAATCCATGCCAAGAATCACATCAAATTCCACTATAGTGAGGATCACAAGATTTGCAGGAAGCACTTCCCCACAAACTTCAATCGGAGATGAATTATAAACTTTTGATGCGACTGTTGTGCCATTATGGGTTGTCACAACTAACTCAACATCTAATTGTTGAGGTAATACAGTGATACCCTTAGAAAATTCTTCAGAAATAAAAGAGTGGGTGGATCCAGAATCAAATAAAACATTTGCTACTTTAGAGTGGACGGTAAGTGTACCTTTCACCACTTCGTTATCGTACTCCACATCACTGATAGAAATTGCATGTGACTTTCCTTTGTCTTTAGCCTTAATAGTTTTTTGACATCAACCATCATCATCAACCCTTGGATTTGGGAATTGATTGGAATAATTCCCCATATCCTTGCACTTGTAACATTGAAGTGTAGGAGGTGCACTCTGTGTAGCCTTTTCTTTGTTCGCATCACTAGACATCTTCTTCCCATCATTGTGGCATTCAAATTCCCAATGACCTTCCTTTCCACATTTGAAACATTTACTTGTCCCTTTAAGACAACTCCCTCCATGTTTCTTTCGACACTTTGAGAATAAAGGATAACTCATCTTCTTTTCAGTGTGCTCTTTAGATTTTCCTTTGAATTCCATTTTCCTCTTCTTATCAAACCCATATGACTGATGGGTTACTCCAATCTCCATATCAACTTTGAGAGAACATCGAATGATTTCCTCGTAGCTATTGAAGTCCCTTATGGCTAACGCCCTTATAAGACTTGTTTTTAAGCCACTAAAGAATCGATCGATCTTAGTCTCAGGTTGGATAATAATACCATAAGCATACCTTGCATGTCTTGTAAAATTTTCTTCATAGGTGCCAAAAGATTTATCATCCTTTTGCTTTAGTTCAAGAAACTCCTTCTCTTTCTTTGTTCGAAGAATACGAGGGAAGTAATTAATGAAAAATAAGTTCTTGAACTCGTCCCATTCCATGGACTCAATTTCATCTATTTGCCTCGTATTCTTGATAAGATTCCACCATTGATCATCATCACCTTCCAAACGATACACTGCTAAGATGACTTTATCATGTTCAGAACATTGAATAACTGAATATATATTTTCATTAGTACTAATCCATTGTTCAGAAACTAATGGATCAGTAGACCCGCTGAATGAAGGTGGACACTGCCTCATGAAGGATTCAACAAAATGTTGCTCCTTCATTTTCTCGTTTGGAAGTCCGACATGATTCATAGCTTGAGAAAGTTGTGTGAGCATGGCTACAAGATTTTTCATTCTAGCTCCCATAACGTTTGTTTGCTCAGGGGGACAATCATTGCATTGCCCATCGCATTCCGCAATAACACGGTTCTTTCGGGTTCTAGACATTGACTAAAACCAAGAAGAATAGTGTGAGAAACACTAATTATAATAGGAAAACCACATAATCAAGAATAAAATTTCACACTTAAGGTCTTATCCTAGGTTATTCATGGCCATTTCTAAAACACTAAGATTGTGTTCTATGCTTAGACTTATCCTTCTAATTCTTACTAAGGCTTTCACATCCTAGTTTCCAAAGGTTGACTATACCTTTACTCCGATACCAACTAGAACGACCCATACATCACATACATTGTTAATACATCTAAATTTAATCACACTTATTACAACATATTACAAAACCATGAAAGGAACGTATAGGTATAGTGTCTTTAGAAATTGGGAAACATAAACAACTGGTTCATAAAGCATCTACATTGTCTCCCATTTATTTCATCATATCTAGTGTCCCTTTTGGCATATCCTACTTAATAACCTTGTTCCTAACCTGGGGAAAAGAAAACATACAAATGGGTGAGCTCAAATGCTCAGTAAGGGTAAACAAAATAAAAATCAATCACATCATATTCATAAGAACATAACAATTTGGAAATCATACCCTGCAAAAGAGATCATAATTTCATAACATGGGATAAATCATGGTAGTGAAATGTAATCACAATAATAATATCTTAAAACATGATGCTTTTTGGCATACACACATAATCATAGAGAACCATTTCTTATTAGTCAAGACTCATTGCCAAGACTATCTTAGTGGACAAAGTCCATTTTTGAACCGAGTTCATTCCTCGTTTCAGCCCTATTTCACTGAACCGGTTTAACCTGTCGTTCCAGCCATGTCTATCTCATGAGATATAAAATATTTACCCAATGCATTTGAGGTAGATATAGGTCCCACCCATATCATAATGATACCATTATTATGTGTGCCACAAAATAAAAAATCATACATCATTGAATAACCCATGTAATAAAAATGGGAATCTTAAACATCATGCCATCATAACATAATCCCTATAAGATAAAAGGAAATCATAAAAATAATTCCCTCATAACATAATCAAATAAATGTAAACATAGGGATAGAAACATAACCCTATATTATATTAGATGGAAAATAATTTTGATAAAACACTTGAACTCCATTCTTGAGGAAAATATCCTTTCTACTTCAAAAACATTTTTCCTTTATTAACATGTCATATAATTTTAAACTAAAATAAGTTGATTAAAAATAAACTTGAAAACCTGTAAATGAATCTTCTTGGAAATAATTTTTTAAAAATCCATTCATTCTGTATAAGTTAAAAAAAACATTCTTCTCGTACTTCTGTCGGAAAAGTCAAAAAGTACCTCGTACAAAAAATGACAAAAGATTCTTTTCATATCTTTTACTAAAAACTCAACGAAGGGTAAAATTGGATATAAAATATTGTATAAGGATATAGATATTACATATTGAGGAAACATGGATGTGGATGATAAATATTCCCCAATGAATTCTGAAGTATAAACAATCTTGGATAAAAATTGAGATTGCGAGATTTTCCCTTACCTTATGTCCGATTTGCTTCGTAAGTGTCCGAACCTACTATATAATGATTTAAATAATGTCATTAACTTATTACAGAATAATAATCATTGTTATGATAAATTATATGGTCATATTCATAGCTTCTTATTAGTAATATTTCATTGTTACTTGTTATTCGGGTGTTTATTGCTTTTTGTTCTTATGTGTGTTTTGTCGAATAAATTCTTATTCTTCTTTTTGGGTTATAGATACCTCATTTACAAAATTGTATTAGTGTAATATATATCATATTCATTCATTAAATTTAGTTATATAATCATTATGCAATGAAGATCACGTTTAACGAGTCGCATCACATCGTGGAGACGGTATTCCGTACGTACGCACAAGCGATGATATCGTTCCCATGATCATGAAATTATAATGGAATGTATGTAAACTATTTCAGAATCAATATTAATTTAAAATAATAATTTATAGTTATTATTTACAGCATTATACCCATCCAAGTAAGGTGGTGGTGGAAAATAGATTACACCACGGCGTGGAGACGGTATTCCGTACGTACGCACGTGCGGTGATTTCATTTTCCGTAGGATGGATATATTTTGAAATAGGGTTGTTTCATAATTATAATAACATATCAATATATGAGTGATACTTATGTTATTACTTCATAATGAAACAACTAAAGAAGAAGAAGTGGAAGAAGAAATAAAGTTGAAAGAATCGCTAACAGACATTTCCTCTTCTTTGAAGCGCCTCTTTGAGACCACCTTTTAGGGAACTAAAATTGGTCTTTCAAGATGACCAGGACCTCTACAATGTTTCTAGGGAAGTTTTGAAGAGAATTTGTCTGGGGTGGGTCGAGTTTGAAGGCTCAAAGTGGTGTGAGGAAGAGAGGGATGAGGTTCCCTTTTACAAGGGAGGAGAGGGGCACCTTTGGAAAAACTAAAACTATTATTTTATTATAAAGTCATATTCAGTTTTAAATAGCTACAAATTAATTTATTTAGAATCTAAGGTGGGGATGGGTCCAAATACTTTCATCCAATAGAATTTAGTCAAGTTGAGGTTCTTATTTTGACCTTATCATTTAGATTTATCTTTCAGTTAAATAATTTTACTTTTACCGTGTCTTTTTGTGTTCTTACACTATAAGGTTAATAAACATACTATAACAAGCCAAAAGAACCCCAAGTTGTTAATTATTAATATATATAACCTTATCTAAGTCATTTGTCTGAGCCTTATATTTTTAGGAATAAAATAACAATTAATAATATAATATTTGTTTTAAATACTATTTTATGTCAATTTTGACACTATTTAGTAATTTATTTTTGTGAAACTCATAACAGAATGATTAATTCGAGAAAAGTTAATTAAATCAATACTAACATGTCATATTAACCTATTAAATTAGTGTAATTCATTAAAAGTCTAAAATTACATTTATTTGGGTATCTATAACATCAATTAAGTCAATATTTGATTAGTAAGATAATTACTTCATCATCTTTGTGTCATAAATAAATTAAATTATTTAATGTATAAAAATTAAAAATAAAATACGATTATGTATGAAATATTTTTTGATTTCTAATTAATATTTAAAGTCGAATTTATCTCATTTATTACCCTATATTAAAAATTATTTACTTATTAAACTTTGATTTTAACTATTTTAACCCTTCTTTAAATAAATTAATAATAAATGTCCTAATCTAATCCAAGTGGGCCTAAATGGTCATATTTTATTCCTAAGGTTGTTTTTGGTCGAATTACACTTATCCAATAGAATTAGGACATGTGTTAGGGTAATAATAATATCATTTTTACTCTTAATTACCCTATATACTTTTAACCGTGGTAAATAAAAGTAAAAAGTTACTATTCATCAAAAATTATTTTCATCTCATTGATCCACATTTTACTTACTTACATCAACCGTGTCTCTCGGATTTTTGAAATTCCACTCACAGAAGTGGTAAAATTAAGTTTTATGTAAATTTGCAAATTCTTCTAGGAGGTGGGTAAAAGACGGTTAAAAGTTCAATAAAATTTTTATATATCTAAAATTATTATAAAAATAATATAATGAATTACATTGAACTTATATAGGTATTATGTATCAATTTTGACCTAAAATAAATTTAAATAAAATAAATATTTATTTAAATAAAAAGTCGGTTTTTAAATAGTAACGCAGTGTTTTCACTATTCATCAGAAATTGAAAGTTTTCAGAAAAATACCAAAATTTCACCCTAGGCTAATTTCGATATTCCAAATCCAAAAATGAAGCCAATTTTGAAAAATAAAATTTACAAAATTTCAAAAAGTGGGTATTACTATTCATAATGGCTAGTTTTAATAATATTTTAATAGCATATCGTTGTTTAGTGAAACTCGATATTGCATACGATGCAAGCTATCGAGGAAGGTTGCGATTGCGTGTAAAGAAAAAAAAGCTAGTGTTGTGTGTAGTGAATGATTCCTTTGATAATTTATATAACATAAAAACAAAATATTTCTCATAAAAGTCTCAGGTGTTCCATGGGGTGTCCCATAACAAGGTATCTAACCTTACACACAATCAACTACCCTCTATCAATCAATAAAAACATATAAGGTGATAAAAAGGTTAAATTACAAATAAACCAATACCCTAAATCTGGGTATGAAACACTTTAAGAATAAAATATCCAAGACAACATAAATAATGGTACAAACCACCTACCTCGATGTAGTATGATCGATATAATTGAACATCATCCCATGAATAATCCTAGAATGGAGTAGATCTACAAAAAAGGTGAAAAACATCCCTCCTTGAATAACCTCCAAGAGAGGAAGAATCATGAAGAAAGGCTCTAGAGAAAATGATAACTCCATGGTGGGATTCCAATTCACATAATAGTGTCTAAATCATAGATCATATGGAGAAATGGGGGTTCGATCATCGTTCGACATTCCCGACTAATCCTCTATGAAACACGAGGAGAAGAAGTAGGTTCTAGAAATGATATGCAACCCCAATCTGATATATCAAATAAAAATAAAATGACACATCATGTTCAATAAATGTACACGCCATGTAGTATCCTTAACCAGCCCCTGAATTAAGTGGTCTTCCAGAACACCACACAACCATGTACTCAACCATTACAAGGTCAGTATAAGACTACACACGAAAACCTGTTAAATTTCTTGAACTAATAAGTATATGGAATGTACTTAAAAACCCATTTATTTATTTTCCTAAAAACCCGAAATCAAGATCCATACCTAAAATGAGGACCTGGGTTCTTACAAACATCCCCCCTTAAAGCAATTTGTCTATGAATTTCCCATATAAGGGTGGTAAAGAAAAATCTATGAACAACTCTGGCCACTGAGATCATACATGAACCTCCCTCTTCGAAGTCTCGTCCTGCACTCACCCGTATTGCCATATAACTTGTATCAAAGGAAATTACCATCTATAGAGAACTTTTTGCTATGATCTTCAATCCAAAAAGGGTGATCCTCGAAGGATGCATCCACCTCCATCTCAACCTCATTAGGTTTAAATAGATGATATGGGTCTGAAAAGTAATTCCATAGATGAGAAACATGAAAGATGTTTTGTATAGCATGGTAAATTTGAGGAAACTACAACTAATAGGAAACCAACCCGTCTCTCCCCAAAACCGCAAATAGACCAAACTATCTTAGTGAAAGATTCTTATATCTCCTAATCCCCCTTTATCCCAACCTTAGTGTGACACATAAGAAAACCAGGTCTCTGACCTCTAACTCTGAAGGTCATATCCATCGATCAGAATAAAATTTCTAGTGATATTTTATAGTTTCCATCCTCTACCGAATCAACTCCACCTTCTCATTGGTATCCTGGACAAGACGTGGTCCCAGTATACCTCCGTCTCCTACCTCTATCCAACATAGGGGTGATCGACATGTCCTACCATACAAAACCACATAAGGTTCCATATGAATCATTTCATGAAAACTGTTATTATCTGAAAACTCCACTAGGGGTATGTGTGTCTACCAAGAACCCCCTAAATCCAGGACACATGATCGAAGAATTTCCTCCAAAACATGAATTGTGTGCTTGGATTGGCCATCTGTTTGGTGATACTAAACTATACTCAGTAGTACTTATGTACCCAAAACCCCTATGTAGTCATTTCCAGACATTATTAGTAAACCGAGAATCCCTTTATGAAATGATAGAGTAAGAAACCCCATGTAAACGTACTATATCTGAGATGTACAACTTTCCAAGATCACTAATACTGAAGGTTTCTTAAATTGGTAGAAAATTTGAAACCTTTATGAGTCTGTCAACAACAACCTGTACAACTTCATTTCCTTGTGGGGACCTTGGTAAAATCGTCACAAAATCCATTACAACATCATTCCACTTCCACTCGGGAATGGGTAACTATTGTAAAAGCCTTTATGGTCACTGACCCTCTGCTTTCACCTGATGACAAGTGGAACATCTCATAAAAAACCAGCTACATCCCTTATCATGCCTAGAAACCAATACTAACATTGTAGATATTGAAACAAATTGGTGACACCAGGATGAACTTCCCATACTAAGCCATAAAAATCTTTCAAAATCTACTCGTGTCTGTGTGCTGACACCCATACGCACCCATGAAAACATAAAACCTCATCCTCTCTAAATTTCCACATTAGAATAGGGTCCCCACCTGACACACTCTTCATTAGAACTAGGCCTTCAGAATCCGGTAGCTACCTCATTCTCACTTGATCCAGAAGTGTATAGATAAACGTTATAGTAAAAAAGGTCTTCCCCTGTCTCTAGTGCACCTCCAAATGCTTCATAGATAGTAGATCCATAAGCTTCCACTCACTTTTGGCCTCCAGAACAACATGTATCTGAGTCCTACTACTCGACACATTAGCCACTGCATTTACTTTCCTAGGCATGTAGTCAAGTTCAAATTCAAAAGAATAAAGGTACTCAACCCACCTTCACTGCCTCAAATTCATAAGTGTGTATGTAAAGATATACTTGGGTATTTTTTGGTCAATGTATACGAAAAAATGCTCTCCCAAACAATAATGTCTCTATCTGCTTAAAACATTCACAACTGAAGCTAAATGAAGATTGTGAATCAGGTAGTTCCTCTCCTGAGGACTCAACTACCGAGGCCCATATGCAATGACTCCTTCCCGCTGTATAAACACTAATCCCAACCCAATTCCCGATGCATCATTGTAAACTATTTAACTCTTTCCCGACTCTATCTAAATCAATATTGGTGATGAAGTAAATCTTCCTTTCATCTCCTGAAAGGCTGAATATCAGGAATCTATCCACAAGTAATTCACACCCTTTTTATTCAGGCCTTTCAGTGGAACTACTATGCATGAAAAATCCTATATAGATCATCTGTAGTAAACAGTCATCCCCAGTAAACATACCTTAAATACATTCATCAGATACTACCATGAAACTACTACTCCCACTTCTTCTAGGTCTACTGATACTCCTGTCTTTGAGAAGACATGACCCATGAAATGAATCTAGTCCATCCAAAAGTAGAATTTTGAGAGATTAACATATAATTGATGATATCTTAGTGTAATAAATAAGATCTCAAGATTGGTGGTATGGTAATGCTGAGTGTGATAATACACCATGATATCGTCCATGAGGAATACCCCAAATGAATCCAGGTATGTATGGAAGACTTGGTTCATTAGTTCCATGAAAACTGCTGGAACACTCATGAGACCAAATGACATAACCAAATACACGTATAGACCATACCTACTTCAAAAGGTTCTAAGTAGTATATATGATGGCATAACACACAAATGATGATAACCAGATCACCATTAAATCTTAGAGAACATCCAGGCTCCTCGAAGCTGATCAAATATATCATTAATCCTTAGTAAGGGATATCAGTTCTTGACCGTCAACTGGTTTAACATTTGGTAATCCACAGAAAGTATGAGGGTACCATCCACCTTCTCTGAATTTTTTTTTGGAAAACCCCAAGTATAAGTACTGGGTCGAATGAAACCCTTTTCTTATAACTACTCTAACCACTTTTTGAGCTGCTATAACTCTAGTGTAGCCATCTTATATATAGGAATGGACACCAATGCCACTCCAAAAAAATATAAATAAATAAATCCACCAATTTATCCAGCTGTAAACCTTAAAATTAATATGAAAAGATATCTCTAAACTAAACCACCACTAGAGGAAAGTCCATATGTGATGTCCCCTGGTCATCTAGATATAAACTAGAATTATGGGATATAATTCTTCTCAACTCATGATTCCCACGTCCATATCTGCTCGCCTGGACATCCCATTCACCCTTATATAGACATGATCCACCCTTTGGTGATGTGAAACTCTCCTGGTGGTGATATCAGTCAACAAAGGCCAGAAAGAAGACCAACCAGTCCATTCTGAGAATGAAATTTAATCCTATCATCTATAAGACATAGAGATCCCATAGGAAGTGACACCCACAAAAATTAAGATAGAACTCCTTGCACCAATGTACACTAGATATTCTAATCCCCAACAGTGTTTATAACATCACTATATCCTCATATGTAATGATAAAAATCCCTAGGCTCTCTTAAAAGACAACAAATATAAAACAATGGGAATCCCATGTATCAAAAAGTGCGTAAGATTAAACCGAGGAAACAAGAATCATACCTCTAACCATATATGATATGAGATCCTGCTCTTTCTAGGTATATTCCATCACAAAATTATGACATGTACCACATCATTGCGGCCTTTCTTGGCTACCCTGAGCTGATCCACCATGTTGTCCCTAAAAACCTGACATATGGCTTCCACAACCACAAACACCTCCTTGGCCTTAATGACCTAATGAACTCCAATTCCCTGACTGGTGAGGAACTAGTGGCCCCACTCTTGTATGTGGAGTCGTAACATATCCCCTCTCACTAGATGTTGGTGAGAAAAATCCGAAAAATCACTGAAGATTACCCATCTTGCCGCAAGATCGAAACTCGACTGGGTTTCTCAAGAAATGAGGTATCGTGTGACCACTCTTCTTGAATTAGTAGAACCTCACCTGGATACCTGAAGATAATTTCATGAAGGCTCCCTATAATGCATCTTATTATTGGTCGGAGGACTAGAAACCTTGGATATAGAACTTGTCTTGCTCACAGAACCAAAATCCCTCATATTGCACTCAGTAATTAGTGCCTGATTTACTATAGTAGTCACCAAAGTCAACCTGAAAACATTCACATATGATCAGATGTCATACTTAAGACCATCATCAAACCATTTAACAAGTTATAAATCGTCACCTCCCAAAACTGGTGTGAAGTGCTGAAGCTCTGTGAAATGAGAAGAGTCATCCATTGTTGAAAGAGTGCCCTTCTCCAAATGCTTGATATCTCATCCTCAGTCAGCCCTCAACATCTAAGGGTGGAATTAATCATAGAAGGTCCTCTTAAACTCTTCCTAAGCCATATCCTAATGATGTCCCACCTGTGAGATAAAATCCCTCCATCTCTTCGTGGAATCACATAGCATGTAATTTGTGAGATTCACCCTCCTCATTGGAGGTGTCTCTCGATTCTCGATGATAAAAATCATGGCCGCCAACCAGGACTCTATAGTTTAAGGTCCTCCATCCCCTGAGAAAGTGGGGGGATTCTTCTACTAGAACACCCACATAAACTCTTCCATATCCGAGGTAGTATGTGGTGCTTCTTGGAAAGTATGAATCATCCTAATAAAGACTTCATAGAACTACACATCAGCACCTACATCTGGTATAACTATTTCCTCCAAGACAGGAATGACGAGAGGATCTACTGGTAGTCCCGGATCTTCCGTTTCCGGGGTATGAACATCACCCTTCACCTAAAATACATCCAAATGATTTCTTGTTAGCATGAATCTTTATTGTCAAGAACACACCTAAGTTCATGATTATCAAGGAAAACAACTTACATGTGATAGAAGGGAATACAAGAATGAAATAATTCATGTTTTACAAAATAGGGTTACACTATGTGTTGAATGACTACATGGCGTGTTCCCACAGGCTTCAACATGGGCATGTACTCCTACAAAATTGGTCATGTAACACCCCATAAAAATAGTATGTTCCTCCTAAGACACAACATGTACTTGAATATTCCCTCCTACCCAGGTTCTTATACACGGCTAGAACTACACGGTTCTGCCGGTGTAACACTACATGGAATGCACACTCTAGACACGGTGTGTACCACATAAATTCCATCCACCCATGTTATATGTCACATGGCTGGATACATGGTAGATTTATACATGGCTTGTATAAGGTAGACTTGGTGGGTAAAACAAATGTTTCATCCACCCATTTCGTTAGTCACATAGCTGGATACATGGTTCTTTACAACATGATATGCACTCCCAGTACACTGTGTGTTCTACCAAATGATTATTAACCCAGTATCTCTGCTCACACAGTCAGTCACATGGTTTGCGACTACATAGAATGTACATATGGTACACATTTTATACTTAAGAAAATTCATTTCTTCTAGAATAGAATAACACATGGAGTGTGTTCAGAACTTCACATGCCGTGTTGTCTGGGTTTCTAGACATTAATCCTAAAAATACTCTATAAAACCACAAAAACATTGAAATGTTGTCAAGAAATTCCATGTTTCGATCCATGAGAGCTAATACTTCCCATGATCAATGTTTTACATCCTTATTCATGTCATATCTTAACATAATTCCATTAAAGTTCAAGGAAAATCCACTAAATTCTAATCTAAGAGGGCCCATAAAACCTCAGGGACGAAAGATTTGCATCCATCCAAATGAAGCATTACATATACCAATACCCTATCAAAATAGATAGTATTTCTATCATGGAATTTATAAAAATAGCATGCATATCTAGCACAACATCTATCACAACAGCATGCAATTGGTAATGCACCCTAAATAGAATGATAAGAATGCATGACATGTGATCTCTAACAAGTGCATATACCATTAATGAGATGGAATAACCTCATCTAATCGTGTTGAAACAAAAATAGAACAATATTGATATCAATCATAACAACACAAATCATGTGAATCACCCAACGGAGAAATCAATTCAAGAGTAACAATTGAAAAACTAGAAGAAATTCCAATATTCGAGGTAACTTGGAATTTAACTATAGATGGGTTAGCTAATCCCATGAAAAAATTATTAAAAACTACTAATTCTATCCTATACCAGTATATTGGCTCTAAATATTAATGAAAATAATAAAATAAAGGCCTCTGATACCACTTTGTAACGTCCCAGATTTGGGTGCTGCCCAAAGGTGCTCCGTACCCGGTTGACCACATGGCCTCTAGTGTATTTCCCAAAATTCTAGAGGCTACAAACTAGCAGTGAGGGACTTGAATGTGATAGTGGGGAAAATATTCCCTCATTGGATGAGTGAACACTGTCGAAAAATAGTAAAGCATCATGGAAGTAGTAATACCAAGAAAAGTAAACATCATAAGACTGAAAGTAAATCCATAAAATGACACAATATATATATGATGCATGGAATATGTATCTAAGGAAGCATTCAATCAAGTAAAAATGTTGGAAAGAAATACAAAAACCAAAGTAAAAAATAAAAATTAAACTCTAGTAGAATTGCAAGCCTCAGCTTGGTCCCATTCTCTCCATTTACAACAACATTCAAGTACCAGATGAAAAAGGTCACTTACCTGTATCTGTATTTGCAACTTTATATTCTGTTTGGGTCCAAAACATGACCCAAATATTGTGTGAGAAGAATCCTACTAGGGAAACACCCAAAGATCTATTCCTAACTGTCAATGAACATATATAGAAGGTAATATGCATAAATGAGGCATTAAACTAGGAATTAATCAAAAGTAAACAATCCCAGAGTTTTCAATTACATTCATTTACATTTATTATTTTCCATTTGAATCATGTACTCATAGGGTATAGCCTAATCTATATTTTCCCCTATGTAATACTAAAAAAACATATGTCTCATAATACCATCTAAACAATCAGGTAAAACTAAGATCATGCAGGTTCTTTGGCTTGACAGACTCATCAAAATCATTCAATCATTCATAAACAACCATATGGGAAAGCTCTCATAGTCTAAATCCTTTGGTTTAACATAGAACCATTTTATTAAACAACTACACTATAGGATTCTCTCACAGTCTAACCCCTCTAGTCCCACATAGTACTAAACATATTACAAATGACCACCTGGGTAGCTCTCTGGGTTAATACCCCTTTTCAGAATAGAATCAATAAATTATAAATAACCACCTAGGTTGTTCTCATGATCAATACCTATGGTTCAACATAGGATAAAAAAATCATTAAATACTACCTAAGAAGATCTCATAGTGAATACCCATGGGACAATATCTACACTAAGGCTCTCATGGTCATTTGTAAATAAACATGGAAACCCCCACATTTTTCCTCGTCCAATGCTCTCACGGTCCGTTGGAAAATCAACATGAATATCATATCAAAGAATATCATGTAATCTATAACTTCTGTATGTCTAAAAATTAGCAAATCATACCATATTATTCTAATATAATCAATACAACTCCATACTAATCAAGCAAGTCATGGAAAACAAGGTACACATAATAAGTATTCTAGACCAAATATCCATAAATAGTCAAAATAAGGGAAACGCACCCATGGGGTGTCCCATAACATGGTATATAACATTACACAAAAGAAAATACCCTCTATCAATCAATCAAACCACAACAGGTGATAAAAAAGGTTAAATTCTAAATCAAGCAATTCCTTAAACATGGGTTTGTAGAGCTTTAAGCATAAAATAATCCAAGAAAAGACAACAAATGGTACAAACTACCTAACATGATGTCACACGATCAATATACTTGAACGCCAAACCTTTAATTGGAATAGAACGACGTAAATATATATAAAGGTAAAAATGAACAACCTTGAACAACTTTGAATAACCAACAGGAGAGGAAGAATCAGTAAGAGATTATCCTGAGGAAATGAGAACTCACCGGTGGGATTCCAATGCACTCGACGATGTCTCAATAAGAACTCAGACATAGAAATTGGGTTTCTATCTTCATTCATCATTCTTGAGTGCTCCTGTATGATACACAGGGAGAAGAAGTCAGTTATGGACATGAGACACAACCCTGCTCTGATATATCAAATAAAAAAACTAAACAACATGTTCATTAAATGTACATGACATGTATTATCCTTAACTAGACCCCCAAATTAAGCTGTCTTCTAGGTAAATACATGGCTATGTACTCGGTCGTTATAGGGGAAATATGTGGCTACACGTGGAAACCGGGTACATGATGTATAATCGGAAGTACATGATGTGTACATAAAGAAACCTGATTTCTTCCATTTTTTAAAAAACAACCCAAAATCAAGATATATAACTAAAATAAAGATCTGGGTTCTTACAGTAATCTATCCCACTAACCAAGTTAACATAAAATGGGGTAAATTTATTTGGACAGAATAATGTGGTGTTTATTTTGAGGAACTAGAGAAGAGATTGGTGAATACCCCAATTCTGAACTTGCCTTCTAGAAATGGGGACTGTAATCTACAATGATGCTTCTTTGAAGGGAATTGGTTGTGTTATGATGCAAAATGATCAAGTAATTTCTTATGCTATAAGACACTGCAAACCTCAAAAGTTAAATTATCCCACACATGTTTTGGAATTAGAAGTTGTGGTCTTCACTTAAAAAATTTAGAGACACCATTTATATGGATCCAAATGTGAAATATATATTATCCATTAAAGTTTAAAGTATATATTTACTAATAATTAATTGAACATGAGGTTAAAAAGATGTCTTGAATTGATAAAATATTATAATTTGATGATCAATTAACATCCTAGAATGGAAAACAAAATAGCAGATTCCATGAGTCAAAATCATCATGCAATATTAACCATGTTACATTTAAGACATGAACCCTTGGTTAATGATTTCATGAATTTTGGTTTGAATGTTTTTGGTGTCAAAAATTTCTCTAACTTTTTTAGGTGTTATTGTAGTCATCTCTCTTAGATATAATTAAGAATGTGTAGAAAGAAGATCCTAAGTTACATAAAATGGCATAATTGTATGAAAAGGGTATGTTTCTAGAATTTTAAATTGATAAATATTGTATTTTAATATTTTTAAATAGATGATGTGTGACTTATGATATTTATATAAAGAAATAAATGGTAAATAAAGCTCATAGTTTTCTATTTTTAGTTCATCTAGGCACCACTAAGATGTATAGAGACCTTAGGGTGTATTACTAGGGGTATGGAATGAAAAGATATATTTCAGATTTTAAAATGAAATGTTTGACTTGTCAACATGTTGAAAAAGAGTGAAAAATACCAAAAGGGATGCTTCAGATTTTACCAGTACTAGAGTGGAAACGAGAAACTATATCTATGGACTTCATGGTGGGATTAGCAAAGGCTTCTTGAGGTAACAATGCGATTTGGGTTATTACTGATCAACCGACAAAATCTTCACATTTTATTCCTAGTTGAGATACTATGTCTTCAGATCTTATTTCTTTACTGTACCTTAAATATATTTTCTAGTTAAATATAGTTACTCTATCCATTGTATCTGACTGTGATCCCGAGATCACTTCTATCTTTAGGAAAGGCCGTTAGAAGTTATTGGGAACTGAATTAAATTTCAGCAGAACCTTTCATCTTCAATCCAATAGATAGTAAAAATGAACAATTAATACATTGGAAGACACATTACATGATTTATCAATATATTACTAGGGAATTTGAGATCAAAATATTTGATTAGTTGAGTTTTCTAATAATAATAGTTTTCATTCTTGTATAAAGATGACACCATTTTAGGAGTTATATGGAAAGTGGTGTAAAACTCCAAAATTTTAAAATGAATTTAGGGAAAGGAAGTTTATGGGAACATAATTAGTAGAGGAGGTGGATGAGAAATTGAAGATGATCCAAATACACATGAGGAAAGATCAGAGGAGGAAAAATTTATTTCAATAATAGAAGGAAGGAATTTTATTTTAAGGTAGGTGATATTGAATTTTTCAACGTTTCTCTATGAAAAAATGTGATGTGTTTTGGTAATAAGGGTAAACAGAGTCCATGGTTCATTGGACCCTATTAAATCTAGGAGGAGGTTGGACCAGTTGCCTATAGAGTGGCTTTTCTACCAAGTTTGTCCCATGTACACAATGTTTCTCATATTTCAATGTTAATATAGTACGTGCCAAGTCCATATAATTTTTTGATCCTAGAAGTAGTTTAGTTGGAAGAGAACTTATCTTATGAACATAAACCCATTAAGATTATTTATCATAGAGAGAATGTAATAAAGAATAATGTAATTCAATAGGTTAAGGTTTTGTAGAGAAACTACATGGTTGAAGAAGAAATATGGGATTTCCAAAATGTTATGAGGGAAAGGTATCCTCACCTATTTAGAATCTGAATAAAGTTGGAAGGGATGAAATTTGAAAAGGTTGGGGATAATGTAACAACCCAGGTACATATAAAATAATTTTTTTTATTCTATATTTAAATAGTTAAGTTCATTATAAATTTACAATGAAATAAGTGGTATTTATTGAAATTAAGAAATATATATTAATAGAATAGTAAAAAAACTTATGGGAGTATAAATAAAATTTTTACATCTTATAAGTGAAAATATGATATATTTTTATCATGGAAGAAGTATATAAATTTTTTGAAAATGATAAATTAAGTGTTGGTATTTTTTTAAACAAAAATGTTCATTTAAAATTATATAATTAATATAATAAAATAAAAGAAAATTTTTCTTCAAAAAATACATTAAAAAAATTATATTTTTTTTATTATGATAATAAGTTAATTTTATGAGACATTGATTAATTTTCAAAAGTCTCATAAAATCAGTTATAATTTTGAAATCAGTATTTTTCAAATAAATGAGGATTTTAAAAAAATATAAAAATTATCATTTTTATAAAATTATTTTCATAAAATGGAGTTTATTTTTGAATTCTACACATTGAAAAATTATTAGGATGAATTTTTGATATTTTTTTAAAATACTTAAAATTTTGATGAATAGTAAAATACGTTAATTTACGATATATAAGGTAGGTTACATCTGCCACTGTGGAACAAAATTTATGGTATATATACACTATTAGTTAAATAAACTATTAATTGATTGATTTATTATGTAATCACCATAATATTGAACTCACCATCATTATTTTAATATATTTAGAGATAATTCTTGAATTATTCATAGTCTTGAGCCAAAATAATAAACAAATGAATAAAATAATGAGAAATTGCCCCTATCCTCCCTTATAAATACTACCCCTCACCCAATCTTCTCCTCACACCTCTAAAGATTTGATCCTTGTCCAAATTATTTTCAAATCTCTTACCAATCCCCTCCCCCACGTTCAGGAGACATTGGTCTCAACAAAAGACTAAAACTAACACCCCTAAGGAGGTTCTTAAAAAGAAGGATTCAAGAAGTAAAATACTATTTCATTCATTTTTATTTATATTCAAGTTATTTTATTTTATTATTCTCTAGTCACCTCACATTATTGGAGTTACATGATAACTACAGTATCTTATATATACTAGAATGTAATTGTGTTAACGGAAGATCTACTATCAAACCTATGATCTTCTCCTCTTATTATAAAAAAATTAAAACATAATCCATGATGTGTCGATTTAACATCATCATGGACGATGTGTTTGCATTTTACTTTACCACCTTCAAGGATAATCATAAAACCATTATTATGGTTAATTTGTATTGTATTATACACATTAAAAGTTATTTACTGTTATGGAACCAGAATATAAACATGATATTGAATAAAATGAAATAATTTTTTGATGGTCGTAAAAAACACAAAAATAAATTAAATCATTTCCATTAATGTTTTATCAAATTATTCAGCCTCATTATAAAAAAATGAGATATGGTGCCATTTAAAAATTTGGAAACATTTTAATTCTATTTAATTCCTCTTCTATATTTTTTATTCCACCCAATAAAGAAATCCATAATGAACCAACCATGGAGAAAATGAAATAAACGCACCAGAAATAATTAAAATAAAAAATATTATTAATAAATGGGTGGAAAATGTTATAATAAAATAATATAATTAATTATAAATATGAATTTTTTTCTTCAATATATTAATAACACTCTTTAAACCATAATTTAGAAGGTTTGAACACATTTGAAGAAATTTGAACCCGAGGTAAGAGAATTTTCATTAAAATTCCTCTTTTAAATTTATTTTAAAAAAAATAAAGTGGAATGATTTTAATGATGGACATATTATTATTTTATATTTTTTTTGGTTCTTGGGAAATGTTTATGATGAAGTGTGACACCTATATATCCCTACAATGCATTGGGTATGTTTATGTTTGAAGTTTAACGTATTGATTATTCCAAGTGTAACTATGATGGATACACCATAAGGTTGCTCTGAGAGTTACATTGTAAGGTATCCATGATGGTTAAAAATAATATGATATCCATTATGGTTAAAATATTAATTAAGTAACTCACCATGTTGCCTATATGGTTTTATTTATGTTTTTAGGTTCTATGAAAATGTATTGTTTTCAAAAGTTAAGTATATGATATATTGTGGGTGAGAAGTATGCCTTTATCAAAATGATATCATATGTTTATAAGTATTCATGGAAAGATTCATTCCATTATTTTATGTCCCTTACTGAGATTTTTTTGCAAATAATATGTTTGATTTTTTAATAGTATTTATGGATGGGTAAGAGAAAATGAAAATCCAAGATGAATGTTGTGATGATTTTTCATGAAAATATTTCATGTTTTATTAATTTTTTTTATTTTGAAATAAATAGATACCATTTTAGTAGTAACCACATTATATTATTGTGCATTGATAAGTATGAATTATGTCTTAATTTTATAAAACTGTAAACCAAAAATATCATTGATAATGTTAGATTGTGAATTCTAAAATAATTTTATAGATTATGTAGCTTTTAAGGGAGATATCGTATAAAAAAATACATAAGTGGGTCTAAAATAAGAATATAATCTTGTATTTAATGTAAATTATAGTATAAAAATGGAATTTTTTTGTAATGTATTAATTGATGTTTCGTATTCTTGAGATGATCAAAAATAAAATCTTAACGTTTTAAAAAACTAAAACAAGTGTGTAATGATAAAAACCATAGAAAAAAACCAATAAATGATTTTAAATCACAAAATACATTATTTTTATTATTAATGATGTGTAAGAGCATATAGAACATTGATCTGATGAGTGTTGTGCTCTAAATGATTGAATACGATGTTTTTAATGATTTGAAGAATTTTAAAAAAATGGACTAGGGGGTTAAAACCAAGTAAGAAACCTTATATTTTCATGAAATTATTTTAATATAATAATAGTGTAATTTTTAACATTTTTTATTGGATGACACATCAATTAATGTGTTATTTTCTTAAGATGATTTAAAATTGACTTTTAGTGTTTTAAAACACTAAAGCATTCATGTAATAGTAAGAAAATGGTCTCAAAATTCCATGAAATCATAGAAAAACTATATTTTTATTATATTTGTCATTTATGAACTGATGACATATCAATATGACATGTAGTGTGTCAAGATGGATTGAATAAAAAGTTTTTAAGGAATTGATATCCACTAAAAACCAATATTTGGGGTTAAAACAAAGTACATGACTTCTGATTTCCATAAAATCATAGGATAAAACCCATATACTGATTTTTGAAAAATTTTAATTGATGAAACATCAATCTTATGTGTATTTTTCTTGAGATAACTAAAAATGAACTTTTAGTATTAGAAAACACTAAAATTTGTATATAATAGTAAAAACTAGAAAAGACTATAATGAAATGATGTGAAATCATATAAAATTCATCTTTGTATTATTTTTTATGTGTACTAATAGAAAAGACATAAATCCAACTTGTGGTGTGCATGGCCTAACCTAATAGTAGGTTTTAATAGTTTGGGGAACATTAAAAACATGTCTTAGGGGATCAAAGCTAAGAAAAATACTTCCAATCATCATGAAATCCTAGGATAAAATCTATAGAGTGATTTTTAAAATATTTTAACTAAATCCATCTCAATTCAAAGTGTTTGTTTCTCAATATGACCGAAAACATGCTTTTAGTATTTTAAAACACTAAAAAGTGTGTGTATCAGTCATAACGATAGAAAAATATATCACAATGATGTAAAATCAAAGGTAAAATGTAATAATATTATTATTTTTGGAATGTATGAGAAGATGAATTATCAATTTGACATGAATTGTACCTAAAATGACTAAGTAAGTTGTTTTAAGGATTTGGAAACCTTTAAAAAAATGCATTTGGGGTTCGAAACCAAGAAAACGACTTATAATTATCATAATATCATAGGACAATATTCATAGAGATATTTTTTAAATTTTTGAACTACAATCATTTAAATCCAACTTTTTTGCTTTCTTAGGATGACTGAAAACACACTTTTAGTGTTTTTAAAACACTAAAATTCTCATGTAACTATCAAAATCATTAAAAATGACCATGTAATGATGTGAAATTTTTGTAAAATCATATTGTATTTTATTTTTGATGTTTATAAGTATAATTCTAGTCAATATGATGTGTGGTATGTGCAAGATGACTTAATAAGCAGTTTTGAAGGTTTGATAACCATTAAAAATGAGTATTTGTGGGGAAAACAAAGAAAATGTCCCCCGATTTCTATGAAATCATAGGATATAAACTAGTTACTGATTTTTGAGAATTTTAGAATAAAAGGATGGTCAATCTAATTTATCATTTTCACAAGATTATCTAAAACAGACTTTTAGTTTTACAAAACACAAAAACATGCATGTAATGATCAAAATCATAAAAATTATCTTATAATGAAGTGAAATGATGGAAAAACTATATTTGTCTTATTTTTTATGCTTATGAGAAGATAAAACTTCAATATAACATGAAATGTTCCCTAAATGTCTGAATAAAAAGTTTTATTTGTATAACGACCTTTAAAAACATACGGCAGGTTCTCAAAACTAAGAAAAAAACATATGATTACTGTTAAAATTTAAGATAAAAACCATAGATTGTTTTTTAAAATTTTGGAACTAACGATACATCAATCCATTGAATCATTTTCTTAGGATGAATGAAACATACATTTAGAGTTTTAAAATACTAAGACATTTTTGTAATGATCAAACCATAGAAAATGAAAAAAATTGATGTGAAATCATAGAAAAACAATCTTATTATTATCTGTGAAATGGAAAAGTAGGTAAAACATCAATTTTATGTGTGTTGTGTATGAAACAACTAAATAATTAGTTTTTAAAGGTTTGATAACCTTTAAAAACTCCCCTTAAAGGCTCAAAATAAATAAAATGACATCTGATTGTTGTAAAATAATAAGATAACAATTCTTGAGTGATTTTTGAAACATTAGAACTAAAAAACATCATTTCTATGTGTCTTTTTCCCACGATGACAAGAAATTCACTTTTCATGTTTTAAAACACTAAAACATGTGTGTAATGGTGAAAACTGTAGAAAAAGACCACATAATGTCTTGAAATTATAGAAAAACCATAAATACATTATTTTTGATGTGCATGAGAAAATGACACATTAATATGAAATTTGGTGGGCCTAGAAGGACTGAATAATCAATTTTTAAAGATTTGATTGCCTTTAAAAACATGTGTTTGGAGGTCAAAACCAAGAAAATAACTTCTAATTGCTGTGAAATCATTGGAAATTAACCATAGAATGATTTGTAAAATGTTTTAACTAAAGACACATCAATATGATGTATCATTTTCCCAAGAAGATTTAAAATGAATATTTAGTGTTTTAAAACACTAAAATGTATTGTTAATATTAAAAATAATATTAAAACATAAAAAAATGATGTGAAATCATTGGAAACCAACCTTTTCTTTATTTTTGACAAGTAAGAGTAGATGTGGTGTCAATCTAACTTGCGGTGTACACATACTAACCTAATAATTAGCTTTTAAAGGTTTGGGGCCCATTAAAAACATTCATTGAGGGGGGGGGGGGGTCAAAATAAATACAATGTTCTTTGATTACCATGAAATCTCAGGGAAATAATGTAGAGTTATTTTTGAAATTTTCTAATTGAAGGAACTTCTATTTAATGTGTTGTTTACTGGGGATGTCCTAGAACACACTTTTAGTGTTTTAAAAACTAAAAAGTTCTTATAATGATTTAAACTACATAAAATGACCCTAACATGATTTGAAATCAAACGAAACCCATGTTTGTATTATTTTTGATGTGTAAAAGTAAATGGCAAGTCAATGCAATGTGTAGTGTGTCTCAAACGACTGAATAAGTAGTTATTAATGGATTTTTAGTCTTAAAAATGTGCCTCAGTGGGTCAAAACAAAATTAATCACTTCTGAATACTAGGAAATCATATGACAACAACCATAGAGTTATTTTTTTTGAAATTTTTGAACTTATTTGATGTCAATTTGATCTGTCCTCTGCTCGGGATGAATGAAAACACACGTAGTGTTTTAAAAAAATAAAACATGGATGTAATGGTCAAACACATAGAAAAATTACCATATATTGATGTTAAATCATAATAAAACATTATTTTAATTATTTTTGATGTGTATGAGTAGAAAAAACAGCATTACGACATGCGGTGTTCCCCAAATGAATGAAGAAGTAGTTTTTACAGATTTTATGACATTTAAGACATGTGTTTGGGTTTTTTAAAAACCAATAAATTACCTCAAATTAATATAAAATCATAGAAAACAAACCTTAGAGTGATTTTTGATATTTTGGAATTGAATACGCATCAATATGATATGTCATTTTCTTGAGAAATTTGATAACATACTTTTATTGTTTAAAAATAATAAAACATGCATGTAATAGTCAAAATCATAGCAAAGAACCATAAAATTATGTAAAATCATAGAAAAATGGGTTTTTGTATTATTATTAGTGTGTATGAGTATGTATCACATCAATATTTTGTGAGGTGTCCTCTAACCGACCTAATAAGAAAATTTTAAACATTTGAGGTCTCTTAAAAATGTGTCGTGGGGGTGTCAAAATTAAGAAAACGACCAATTATTTCCATGAAATCATAGGAAAAATAACGTTGTAATTTATATTGTGATTTATAACATTAAACTTCAACACTATGCATCATTTTCATGGGATGTCCAAAAACACACTTTTAGTGTTTTAAAACACTAAGACTTGTGTGTAATGTGTATAAAACTTGTCAATACGTTGTGTGGTCTACCAAAAATGGCCAAATAAAAAGTTTTAAATGGTTTAATGGCCTTTAAAAACTCTATTTTATGGGTAAAAATAAATAACAATATCTTTGATTATTATTAAATCATAGGAAAACAACATGATTCATGATCAAAGTTACCCAAGAGATGAATGTAGAACAGTCCTTATAGTCTAGATTGGGTTGTCAAATCCACTAAGACCTACGAAGATACCTAAGATACACAACCTATGAGATTGATTTTTTGGCTATAAAGTGGCCAAATTGGTTTTTATTTTAGATGGTTTTAAATAATACTAATAAACCTAATCAAATTCAATTCAATGAAAATGGGTTGATCATAGGATTATGCTCGGGGTGGATTGAATAAAATTAACTTCTTTAGACAATTTTGGTTTTATTAATTCCTGATGAATCCATTCTTCAAAAATACACTACCTCCATAATTTTCTAGTTTTATTCTAACTAAACTCAATTACTAATACCATACACACTTATATAACCAAATTCATGATCTCTCTATGGTATATGGTCATTTTAGTACTTGGATTTAGCTTCCTCAAACACAATAAAGATGAACAGTGGAAATAACTATTAAATGTATGTCTTAAATTAGTTTTCCAATTAATAAAAGTTAGTTCATAAAATAACATTCAATCCATACTTTTCGTCATCCTATGATCAAACCATTAAATTTTTATCCTTCCGTTGATGTTATACTCTCAATAGTGGGAAGAAGATGTCTTAAAAGAATTGGATTGAAGAAATTAAAACCACGGAAAAAACGAGCACTCTTCTGTGTGTGTGAATGAAATTCACACCAATGTGTGAAATAATTCACCACAACACATATATATCACTGTGATTTTTGATTATATAGTTTTAAAGAAATAAATGGGAATAATAGAAGAGAAATATATTGATTAAGAACATAGAAGTTCAAAAAAGTAACTTACATGGCTATTGAAAACTTTACCAAGGATATTTGGAATAATAACATTACATTAAAAAGAATAAATATCTTCCACCTCACCACCACTACCTTAAATAGGTAATTGGGAAGCCTTAGGCTGGTCCTCAATCAATGTATTCCCAATTATCAAATTAATTTAGGCCTTAGGGTGGTGGAAAGTAGGGAATAAATTGATTCCCTCCTATACTTTTTACCCACCTTGAATCCCCTGAAAATATTGTTCTGTATGGGAAATAATATAGTAGAATCTCGGTGGGCTATAGAAGTCTATTTTGTGTACCTAGTTATGTTGTAGGCTTCTACAAAAGTTGGGGACATTTGGAGTTGTGGATCAGGATTTATGGCCGATTTAGTGGGCTAACATTCTGAGCCACAGATTCTAGCCCAGATTTTGATATTCTATTTGGGCCACCATAATAACCACCATGGAGGCCGAATTAGCCCTATATCCTAAATAATTATTTGTTCCCATATAGTTCTTATAGCATCTCATGAAATTTGGGATTCATTGGGCATGTATGGTGGGCCCCACATTCTCATTAGTGGGATGGCGTACAATATGCCTTCTCCGGAATTGTTTCATTTCATCGCCAAATATCCCCATCATCCTTTAATAATCCTCCATTGATACATGAATAAAAAATGTTCATATTGAAGTTTAGCTCAATTTCCCATAATATAATATTAAAATATGGATAATTATATTTCTTAAAATCTGATGAATCATTGGGCCTAAATTGGTGTGCATTAGGCATGGAGTGCTCAAATGATGAGAATGGATGTCCAAAATCAAAATCCACTAACTCAGGCCCATAACATAAAAAATGAACATTTCATACCATTAAAATTTAATTAAAATATTTGTTTTTATTGGCTAATCACACCCCCAATTTGAGATTTTCTATTCCCAAGCGAATAAATCAAAGATTATATTTGAATTATTTTTTTCCAAACACATTATAACAAACAGTGCTCACAACGTAAACTACACACAATTATATTTTTATAACCTGTCAAAAAAATTTAAAACAAGATAAATTTAAAACCATATACCAATACCCATCCCATTCCATTGATCAAATCCATCATCATACTTCATCCAACACAATTATGTGAAATTATGTGTTGTGAATCACAATAGATATAGGGGTTCATTTTCATTCAAGGGGAAAATCATGGAAGCACTAGGTGGAATCACATTTAATCCTAATATGAGTATTCATTTTTATTGTATTTTATTGATTTTTTATTAATTTTTTAATTATTATTTTTCTACAATGTTTCCATTGTAATTGAGATCGCTATTATTCAAATTAACCCATACAGCAAGACATTGCCGATGACTCTCAGGCTCAAAGACCTTAGGGAACCAAGTGAATCCCACATACTTAGGCATCATCCCTAGTTAAATTGATAAAAAAAGTCATATTACCATAAATAGAGATAGATTAGAAAAGACAGGGCTAGTCAACTTTGTAGTCAAGATCCCCATGTGTCGAAAGCCTTGCATTTTATCAATCCATTTCTATACACACAACTTTTTATTTTATATTATTTGGTTTTGTTTTATTTTTATTATTTTCTTGAATACTCATATTATTCAAAAAAATCAAACCATCCTATGCTATTTGTTATGGGACCCCAAGAATTCAAATTAGTACTCCACATTTTGGAGGACATACATTGTGGCATTTTGATTTAATAGATGAAAATAAAAACGATGAAAATTCTCATTAGGCAACCAAACCTCCAAAATAAATGCTTGTAAGCTTAATAATGAAATAAATTAAAATTCAGGGAAATAAAAGTTATTTGCTATATAGTTTTAATATGAGAAAATATGTTATTAAATTAATGATAAAGTAATTTTAATTTTTTTCACTGATGTTTTAACAAATATTTTATTTCCACACCCCCCGACATAGAATAAAATTGTACGTAGTTTCATAAAAAGAAAAGAGAAGAGAAAGCGGTTGGGGAGAAATGTTTTAGAAAGGGCATGGAAAAAGTTCACATGGTGGCTTCATAATGATGATTTTGGTGGTTCCAAATCACTCTTTGTTCTCATGGGTGATATAAGAACCTCCTTGATTGAATATGTATCACACAAAATAGTCCCTAAACCATAAAAATAAGCACAAACCAGACAAAACAAACAACAAAAAATTTATTTAATTCCATGTCTCATCCTTTTTATGGTTTTCCTTTTTTTTTGTTTTTTTAGAATCAAACTGATGATACATTGTCTTTTTTTTAATTTCTGGGTAAGGTAGTACTCGGGGATCACACCACATGACATGGATAAATACGATGCTCCCCTTTCATACCTACCTATACTCAGAAAATAATAACAAGTCAATAGAGTAATTTAGAATAAAATTATATCAAAATTATCCACTAATCATATTTTCAATATAAAGTTGATTAAAACAATAAAATGATTGGAAACTTTAAAACCACAGGTTTCCACCCATGAAACGCTTTGTTTAACATCATTAGCTTGACTTGGACCCCTAACAGATTAATTATTTACATCTTCTAAGGTAGGTTCACTAAATTCTTCATCAACTTCATGTTTTTGAATGGTTTTATGAATGGTTTTATGAATGGTTTGACTCTATGACTATTAACTTTAATTTTTTTACCATTAGTGGGATCTTGAATTTCAACATCCCCATGGGGGTACACCTTATGCACTATGTATGGACCTAAAAATATAGAACTCAATTTTCCCAGGTGTAAGTGAAATTTATAATTATATAAAAGAAGAGGTTTTCCTAGTTCAATGTGTTTGGTTTTAAGGTTTTGAGATTTTCAGGCTTTTACTTTTTCTTTATTGAGCCTTGAATTTTCATAAGCCTCCATCCTTTGTTCTTCAAGTTCATTTAGATATAATTTTCTTTTTTCTTCATCCAGTGAGAGGTCATAATTCAATTTCTTAATTTACCAAAAGGCCTTATGTTCAATATCCACTAGAAAATGGAATTCTTTACCATAAACCAATCTTTATGGGGACATTCCTAAAATGGTTTTAAATGCAGTTAAATAGTACCAAAAGAAATCTAAGAGTTTGTTTGACCACTCTTTCATATACTAATTAACAATTTTCTCAGGATTTTTTTTAATTTCTCATTTGGATAGATCATCATGACCATTTTTTGTGCGTGGTAAGTAGTCGAAACTTTGTGAGAAATTCCATAATTGTCCATGAGTGATGAGAATGGATGATTGAAAAAAATGAGTTCCATGGTCACTAATGATACCCCTATGAATTCCAAATCTTGAGAAGATGTTTTCTTTTAGGAATATAATCACAGTTTGATGATCAATGGATTTTTTAGAAATGGAATCAACCCATTTTGAGACATAATCAATAGTCCAGAGATTGTAAAGATATCCCAAAGAGTTTGGGAAGGGACCCATGATATCAATTCCCCAAAAGTCAAATATTTCAACTACTAAGATGGGAGTGAGTGGTATTTGATTCCTTTTTGTGATGGACCCTACTTGTAGACAATTATGAAAACATTGAAAAAATGTGTAGGAGTCCCTTGAGAGGGTAAGCCAGAAGTGACCACACTGAAGAATCTTAGTAGATGTTTTATTAGAGTTAATGTGACCCCCACATGCCTCGCTGCGATAGAATTTAAGGATAGACTCTTGTTCAGATTCTGGGACACATCTCCAAATGACTTGGTCAGGACAAAACTTATAGAGGTATGGATCATCAAACACATAATTCTGGACATATAAAAGGAATTTTCTTCTAGTTTGAGTCCCTAAAAATTTTGGAATGACCCCTATAACTAAGAAGTTGGCTATGTCGGCATACAAAGGGCAGTCACTCATGGAGTATAGGTGTTCATCAAGGAATGAAGAATCCATAGAGAGGTGAGAATATTTTTCATTGAATTATATCCTAGATAGGTGATCACATAAAACATTTTCAACACCATTTTTGTTTTTGATTTTGAGGTCAAATTCTTGTAATAGAAGGACCCACCTAATCAGTTTAGCCT
Organism: Viscum album; assembly: GCA_963277665.1. NCBI lineage: Eukaryota > Viridiplantae > Streptophyta > Magnoliopsida > Santalales > Viscaceae > Viscum > Viscum album. Next base: position 7,911,190 of record CAUJRU010000011.1, on the reverse strand, counting down.
TAGTATCTTTTATTTGGAAGAGGTATTTTAGTACAGAATGGTAAGTGAACATAGTGATGGGGGATCCTAAGATGTAGGAACAAAACTGCTCTAAGGAAAATACAATATCAAGAAACTCCTTTTTAGTGGTGGTGTAGTTTATTTGGGCATCATTTAAGTATTTTATTGCATATGAAATGACATAAAGAGTTTTATCACAATGTTTTCCTAATACAACTCCTACAAAAAAGTCACTGGAATCACACATATGTTCTATAGGAAGGTTATAATTTGGATATTTCATAATGGGAGGAGAGGTGAGAGAGTATTTGAGGGTTGAGAATGAACCCACACAAATTTCTATACAAACAAATGGAGCATCCTTTACAAGGAGAGCACAAAGGGGATAAGAGATTTAACTAAAGTCCTTGATGAATATTCTATAGAAACCATCATGTCCTAAGAAAGGAACAACTTCCATAATAGTTCTAGGTGATGGAAGGTGACGAATGATGTCAACATTTCCTTTATAAACTTCAATCCCCCTACCCGAGACTATATGGACAAAGACTAACCCCTGTATAACCATGAGATGGAATTTTTCCCAGTTTAGGACCAGATTCGTTTCTTCACATCTACAAAAAACTCTCTCCACATTCCTAAGACATCCCTCAAATTTATACCCAAATATAGAGAAGTAATCCATGAAGACCTCAAGAAAATCCCATACCATGTCTTAGAAGATTCCCATCATGCACCGCTAGAAGGTTCCAGGGGCATTGTATAACCTGAACATCACGCGTTTGAAGGAAAAGGTGACAAATGGACAGGTGAATGTAGTTTTCCCTTGATTCTCTAGGATAACTCAACTTGATTGTACCCCTAGTACCCATCTATGAAATAATAAAACTCATGACCTTCCACTTTTTCAAAGACTTGGTCAATGAATGGTAAGGAGAAATGGTCATTATTGGTGAATGAGTTTAGCTTCCTATAGTCAATTCAGACCCTCCATCCACTACTCACACTAGTTGGAGGAATCTCCCCATCCTTATTGGTTATCACTGTGATTCATTCCTTCTTGGGAACCACATAGATTGGGATCACCCACTCACTCCCATCTATGGGATAGGTGATACCCACTTTTAACAATTTTAGAAGTTCCTTCCTTACTACCTCCATGAGATTAGGATTGAGTCTCCATTGAGGTTGATGACATGGCTTTGAATCAGATTATAGAACAATCCTATGAGTCCTGTTTAGTGGGATAATCCCAGGAATATTAGACAGGGTTTGACTAATGATATTTTATGTTTATTAAGGACATATAGAGGCATACTCTCATTATTGGATTCAAGAGAAGAATAAATGAAAATATGATGTGTATTATTTTCCCCTAGGAAGGCATACTTGAGTGCAACGGGAAGGTCCATCAATTTAAGATTAGGTTGGTTCTGAATATCAGTAGTAGATTGGGATAGTGGATCAAGATAGATTTTTTTTCCTAGAGTTTTAGATAGAATCGAATCCCTATGTGTATAAATTTCAGATACACGATTGGTTTGATTAGATTTAGGTAAATAACTTTGATTGGTCTCCATGAAAGTGGTTTCTTTAAAGGTTTTAGTGATTTTTAGACCTAAAACATCATTATAATAGAAATTTGAAAATTATTCAAGCCAAGGAGATAAACGTCCTTCATGTGAACAAAGGAAATAAATCTCGTCCTAACATAAACATCCATCATATATTACTTTATTTTATATGTATTCATTACCAATTCTTCTTATCATGTTTACTTCATGAATGTCCTTGTCATCACCTATTTGTGAGCTTTCGTTATAAATGTTGAAGTCTAGACTCATTCTTCCAAAGGTGATTGTCATGTTTTTATTTCAAACTCAGATAACAGTGTTCAGTGTTTAAGGAAAGTATGAACAAGGATGATTGGGGTTTTTTCCTTATTTCTTATGTTTGGATGGTTGTAAAGGACAATGAAGTCAGTAGGGTAGATAAAGTTTTTGAACCTTTACCAAAATTTCTTTTGAAATACCCTTTGGAACCCTAATGTTATGACCAACATTTGAAGTGTGATAGAAGTGGGTTAGAGCTCTTCTAGGCCAAACCAGAAGTACACAACATAGGTGATGAGAATGACACTAGCACCTAGGTCACAAAAGGCCTTGGCAACTTCTCTCTCTCCTAGTTCTACATTGATGTAAGGGCAATCCAAGTCTTTCAAATTAGGAGGAATGGTCCCTTAAATAGTGGTACTCACATTAGCATCCAAAATGACTTGTTTTTATGTGAAAAATTTCTTTTAAAAGTGAACAAGTCTTTAAGGTACTTTGAGTAGGCGAGTATGGTTTGATTTGCATCGAGAAGGGGAATATTCAACTTGACTTGTGAGAAGATCTCCCTGGATGTTTTACTCAATTCAGGCTTGGTTTTCCCCCTCATACATTGAGGGAATGGTGTAGGTTGTGGGGTTGTTTGTGCAAGAGTTGTTTCTTTGATAATGTTATCATGTTTTTCAGTTTGATAATTTGGTTCATTTGAATTTTTATCCAAATTTGAATCTTTATATGGGTTCTGAATTAGTTTTTCATGTTTCTCAATTTATTTCCCACTTCTTAAAATAATCATTGCCTTTATTTTTTCATGAGTTGTTTGAGTGCAACTTGAATCCCCCCATACTATTTGTTGTGGAATGTCTTGTTTAGGTAAGGATGCCTTTGTAGTTTTAATGGTTTGAATTTATTGTTTTAGTGAGGATACTTCATTGTTCATCCTTTCCATTTGTTTTCATAGTTGTTCTAGTAGGATTTGGTGAAAAATTTTTGCTGGTGCTTGAGAAGATTGGTTTATTACATGGAGATATTTTGGAGGAGAGATGGTTTGTTGAAAATGGAATGGTGGCTATTGGTATTGGATAAGTTGGGTTTTGAACTTGTTATGGGTTTGGTAGTTCTAATGGGGTTAAGTATTTTGTCTCTATGGTTGGATAGGTTATTGGTTATCTTTCCAGCAGAAGCCTGGCTGGTCATTATACCTTGGGTTGAAGGTGTTTTGGTATTTAGGCTTTTGAAAGTTCAAATCATTTACTTCGACTGGGTGTCCTTCAAAAAGAAAATCCTTTATGGATGGAATGGTTGGGCAGTTGTTGACTTATTGTCATGTTTGTCACAAATTGTGAAAATAGGGTATACAGTTTGGATTTCATGGACTTTTCTGATTTCTATCTCTTCAACATTAATATAGAGTGTTGCGAGTTTAGACCTAAGGCTTTCCTCTTCTTTAAGTGTATGAATTCCAGTAGTTATTTGTGGATTTTTAGAATATGGTGAAGTTATCCATGTTTGTTTTTCTTCAGCAAGGATTTCTAGATACTCGTAACCATCATTTGGGGATTTGTTATTAATGGTTTCATTACACAGAATTTCAATGAATTGTTTGTTCCCCAGGCCCAACCCTTATTAAAATATTCTCACTTGTTTAAGTATAGAAAAACCATGATGTGGAACCATGTTTAGAGTGTCTTTGAACCTCTCCCATTTTTTATAGAATGAATCTCCCTATTTTTCAAAAAAAATTTAATGAAATTTTTATGTGGATTTGTTTTGTCGTGAGGGGAGTATTTCTATAGAATTATCTTTGGAATTGGTCCCATGAGTGGATTGATTCAGGTCTCAAGTTTTTTAGCCAATTTTTATCTTGATACTTTAATGAAAAAAGAAAGAGCCTCATCTTAGCTGATTCTAGTTGATATGTGGGTACACATGGTTTCTACATTGTCAATGATCTCTTTAACATGATGGTAAGGCATGTCAGACTCCATCCTGTGAAAGGTTGGAAAGTGGTTTAGGACATGGGGTTTAAAGATGTAATTGGTATCTCATAGGTAATTGTGTCTAATGCATGAGGAGGAATTTTTCCATGTTGGAGTGAGGTAGTCATTCATGGTTTGATCGACTAGATACCCTAGGTTTGGAGTTTCATGATTTTGGTTTCCCAATAGATTTCCCCCAACATTTAAAATTTGATTTATTAGAAGACCCTACATTAGAATTGATTCAATTGTTTATTTTAGAGTATCAAGAAGATTATTATTTAATGGAAACAATCCTCTAGGTTCACTTGACTCCCCTATCCTAGTAATACCCATCCTAATTATTCTGTTTGTATTATCTCAGGTGTAGGCGGACATGTACCAAAAGAAGAAAAAAAGAGAGAAAGGTAAAAGATAAGAGATCTTGGGTGAGAAAAGAATAATGGGGGTGAGGAAAGAAGGTTTTTGTCTAAGGTACTTACTTGGTCCCTGTAAATGGTGCCAAAATTTGATTCACGCTAAAATTTACCCAAGAGATAAAGGTAGAATAGTCCTTGAAGTCTATCTTGGGTTGTTGAAACCACTGAGACCTTAGAAGATACCTAAGATATAGAACCTATGAGATGGATTTTTGTCTATGATGTGGCCAACTTGGTTTTTATTTTAGATGGTTTTAAAGAAAACTAAGAAACCTAACATAATTCAATTCAATGAAAATGGGTTGATCTTAGGATTATGGTCGGGGTGGATTAAATTAATTTTACTTCTTTATAAAATTTTGGTTTTATTAATTCTTGACGAATCCATTCTTCAAAATAACAATACCTTCATCGTTTTCTGTTTTGATGATAACTAAACTCAATTACTAATCCCCTAAACACTTAGAGAACCAAATTCATGATCTCTCCAAGGTATACAGTCATTTTAGTACTAGGGTTTAGCTCCCTTAAACACAATGAAGATGAAAAGTGGAAATAACTAAAGAATGAAAGTATTAAATTAGTTAGAAAATTTACAACAATTCATTAATAAAATAACATTTAATCCATCATTTTCATATTCCTATTATCAACCCAATAAAAGGTTATACCTCAATTGATGGTATAATATCAACAGTGGGTGGAAGATGTCTTACAAGAATTATATTGATGAAATTAAAACTCTGGAAATAACGAGCACTCCTATGTGTGTGTGAATGAAATTCACACCTATGTGTGAACTAATTCACCACAACACAGATATATCACTCTTCTTTGTGATTATATAGTTTTAATGAAATAAATGGTATGAATATAAGGGAAATATGTTGATTAATAACGTAGAAATACAAAAAAATAAACTTACATTTCAATTGAAAACATTACAAAGGAACATTGGCATAATAACATTACATAAGAAACAAGAGATATATTCTACCTCACCACCACTGCCTTAAATAGGAAATTGGGAAGACTTAGGCCGATCCTCAATCAATGTATCCCCAATTATTAAATTAATTTAGGCTTTATGGTGGTGGAAATTTATAGAGAAATTGATTCCCTCCTTTACTTTTTGTGCTCCTTGTATCCCCTCGAAATATTGTCCTGTATGTGAATGCATATTTCCAAATATAAGAAGGCCATAGTATATTATTTTGTGTCCCCCGATGTCTTATAGAAATCTGAAAAATTTGGTCCCATATAGAGTTGTTGGTCGGGAGTTATGGCCGATTTAGTGGGCTAACATTCAGGGTCACAGATTCTGGCCCTGATTTTGATATTCTATTTGGGCCACCTTAATAACCTCCATGGAGGCCGAATTAGCACTGGATCATGAAAGATTATTTGTTTTTATATATTTCTTCTAGAATACCAAGAAATTTGGGCTTTATTGGGCCTGTATTGCGGGACCCACAACATTATTAGTGGGATGGTGTCCGATTTTCCCTTTCCATAATTTTTTTCTTTCATTGCCAAATATACCCATCATCCTTTATGAATCCTCCAGTGATACCTGAATGAAAAATGTTCATATTAAAGTTTATATCTATTTTAGAAAATATCATATTAAAATATGGATAATTACATTCCTTAAAATCTAATGAATAATTGGTCCTAAATTGATATACATTAGGAATGAAGTTAAAAAATGATGAGAATGGATGTTCAAAATTAAAATCCACTAACTCAGACCCATAAAATCAAAAATTAACATTTAATACCATATAAATGTAATTAACATATGTGATTTTATTGTATAATCACAACCATATAGTGATTTTTGAAATGTTGGATCTTTCTTCATGTTAATATGATGTGACATTTTCTCAAGATGACAGAAAATACAATTTTAGTTTTATAAAACACTGAAACCTGTGTCAAATGGTAAAATGCATCACAAAAAATATTGGAATTATTTGAAATCATAGGATAATAATGTTTTTTATGCATATGAGAACTTTTCATGTTAATCTGACATGAGGTGAGCACAGAGTGACCTAATAGGAAGTTCTTAAAGGTTTTAAATTATTTAAATACATGAATTAAGGGGTTAAATCCAAGAAACCAACATATGATATAGTTTAAATTATATTAAAACCATATTTATATTTTATTTTGATCTGTATGAATTGAAAACACATAAATCTAAAATTTTGTGTGCATATAATGACCTAATAATTAATTTTTAAATGTTTTACAACATCTAAAAACATACGTATGTGCATCAAAACAAAGAAAAACAACTATAATTTATCGGTAATAATATGAGAAAATGGTAGAGTGATTTTTAAATGTTGGAACTGAAAACATTCCAATATGATGTGTCATTTTATCAGTATGTCTAAAAACAAACTTTTATTATTTTAAAACAAATAATCTATCCTGGAATGGCAAAAACCATATAAAATGATCAAAAAATGATGTGAAATCATATTAAAAATATATTTATATTAATATTTAGGTGTTTTAGTAGATGAAATATCAATATGACCTATGGTTTCACTAGAAAAAATTAATAATATATTGTTAATAGTTTCATGACCTTTTGAAATGTTCATTAGGGGAGTCAAAACCAAGAAAAAAAAATCAAATATCTATGAAATCATATAAAAAAAATTGTAGATATATTTTTGAATTTCTTTTTCAAATGAAAAGATGTCAAAATGATGCGTTTTTTAATGGGATGTCAAAAAATGAACTTTTAGTGCTTTAAAACACTAAAACATGTGTGTAATGGTCAGAACCATATAAAATAATCTCTAAATGACATGAAATCATATAAAAACCATATTTTTTTAATTTTCAAAAAATATATAATTAGTCTACACGTCAATATGACATGTAATGGGGGTATAATAATATTTTTTAATATGTATCATGTGAACACGCCTTATTTGTGGCCGCAAGTTCAAATTTTTTCAACCATTGCTTCTCCAACATCCTTGTTTTCTCTTGTGACTTCCTCTACTCTAATGATTATAGATCCAATTACTTCATAGAAAGGAGTCACATTCTCATATCAAACTGATTCTCCCTAGTTTCCACTCTTAGCACCACTGTTGGGGGTATCATTTAATGACACACTTTTCAAATCTCAAATGATTTTTGAAACTTTTTTATTCTAGGATATTTCCCCAAAGGTACCAAATTTTGAGATAGATGGTAATCATCTAGTGGTAAATGTTCCATAGAGAGTCTTCATGGAAGCCTCATAATGTCTAAAGTGGACTTTAATGGTGAGGCTTAGTGATGAAAATCCACCACATCCTCTCTTCTGGAGGTTTGTGTGTTCTTGGGGGCTGGATACCTCATCAAAGGTATCTATATTGAGTCTCAAATCTTTTTAGTGGTTCTTTAATTGTGAGAATACTTGGTTTGAACATGGTGAAAGGTTCCTAGATCTATGTGAAGTTGGAACTTCAATCTTACTAGGTGATTTATGGATACTCATTATGGGTGGGATTCTATGAGTGCATCCATATGGATATCATTTTCGGGACTTTACATTATATTCTAGAATATAACTTTCCTAAAATTCATCAATGAATATTTATGGAATTTTGTGTGTATAAATGGTCGGACACACCATCTTGAAGATGATTCATTGGACATGATCTGTGTAGAGATAGATATCTCTAAACCTTTTTCGGACTACATCTATCTTCGGGTCTAGGTCTCATTTGAATAGAGACAAGATTTGGTTTACACCACTCCTCCATGATTATATCTGGTGTTCCCTCTCCAAGGGAACTCTTTTCATGTATATAAGAAATGATTTAAAAGTGTGGGAGGGGTCAGTTTAAGGGGTCAATATATTATTCTTCTCCTCCATATCCTAGAGAGATACTGTAAAATAAAGAGGATAAGTCTAGTGGATTTTTTGCAACGTTTAGTTAACATGTTCACCATCAGGGAGTCTCTATGGAAAGGGATATGGTGCCAAGTGTATAGGGTGATGGCTTTTTGTCTTTTTGGAACCTGGTACATTATAAGGCATTGAACCAGTTTTCTAATAGAGGTGGGATTTCTCATATTGATTCTGTCTCTCTCCCATGGATGGGTAAAGGTAAAGGTGTGTCCGGTATCGTTCCTTCTCATGACCTTCCCATTCACAAATCAGGTATATCTGATCAGATGATATCCCTTATACTTTCCCTTCTCTATATATAAATACTTGTTCAAGAGCATCAGTATTTCGTGAGTCTCTCTTGGGTATAATAGTCTAATAATTATCCTTCTCAACCCGATGGTTCTATTCTTCTAGAGAATACAAGTATATTCTCTAATTCTTTTGTCATTTTTATATCATCTCATTTTCTCTATGAATTCTTTATCAGTACATTGAGGGGGACTAAACACCATAATTAGAATACTACAATCTATGGTGGCTCTATATCCTCTCCATTTTCCAGAATTCTATGAACAAGATAATAGTTTTTAAACTTCAGGGGTCTCCCTTATCATTATATGAAAGGTGCTATGTTTCCTGGGGAAAAAATGTATTTCAATGATCAATGATCTCCTTCAGAACATAGAATTCCCAAGTCCTAGGGGACTAGGTTAAAACTGATGATATATCTTCCAAAATTCAAAAGAACCCAACTTCCCTAGTTGCTATTCTTGAACCTAGGTAACGCTCCTCTAAAATTTATGAGTATTCATAAAGAGTATGGACATGAGAGAGTATTCATTCCAACCAACACAATATGCATATAATGATATTTTGGAACTCCAAAATCACAGCAGAGACGGTTAATCCATATGATAAGATGGTCAATATGAATATTTGTTTGGTAACTCATATCTTTTATACTTACTTTTTTATGGAAACTATGATGAAAAAATATGAAAATCATTGTGTTATGATATGAAGTCTTTTGATCTAGGGGTAATACCAGGGATTATAGGCGGTGATTTCAATATCGAAGCCAATCTGATGGAAAATAATCGGAGGGGAGAATTACCATGAAAGGCTAATGAGGAGTTTTTTCATTTCATGGCTCCATGTGGTATCATGTACATGAGATAATCAAGGGATAGGTTTACATGGTGAAATAATCAGAGAGGTTGTTATAGAAGTTCGTGTCGTCTTGATAAGTTTCTTTCCAATGATCATGATGTTGTAGCATTTAAAAATGTAAAGGTTACCCATATGGTACAGAGCCTTTCTGAACATTATCCTCTCATAGTTTCATTGATCCAAAGGAAATATGGGGGTATGTTTTAAATTTTACTAGATGCATACCGAGACTCCGAGATATCACCAAGTGGTGAATGACTCATGGAATAAACCAAACTAAGGGAAAGAATGGATAATAATGCATAATAAAATTATGAATCTACAAGGTTATCTTCTATTATGGATAATAAAACATTCCACTTATTTTTAATACATATATATGGTTAAAAGGTATATTGATCTGATGGAACTCAACAAATAGATTGAATGAAATGAGTCTTTATTTTCTATGATTATGAGAAATAAGGACATCCTAGAGGATATGATTTTAATACATGAGTGATTAGTTTGAGAATAATAAACAATAAAATGGCTTTTGGAGGGATATTATAATTCCACTTTCTTTTATGCTGGTGTAAAAGTGAATCAAGGAACTAGTAAACCCAATATCATGCTAGAGGATGGGATGTACCATGTGGTTGAATGATCGGTGTGGGATGTACCATGTGGTTGATTTTACTTATCTTTCTTGATGGGTATCCTAATAGAAACATGGGTTTTTAAGAGGTAGGATGATCTAAGGAGTTATTGCATTAGTGCCATAAGTGGCTAATAAAATCAACCAAATGGTACTTTGATCTAACATGGTTATCAAGTTAGATATGGGAAAGTCATACAATATAACAGAGTGTAATTCTATATTAAAGGTGATGGGTAGGACGGTATTATCATCACGGGCCTCAGATCTCATCTTTAGGTATTTTTTTCTTCATAGCTAGCCATCCCTTTCATTGAGAAGAATTATGGGGTTTTCAAAGAAAAGTGCGAGTTGAGAAAAGGATACCCCCTCTCCCCAAGTATTTTTATTATATGTGTTTTGTCAGAACATTAATAAGTCTATATCAATTGGCAGTGTTCTCCCCTACCATTATAAGATTTTATCTATTTATATAACACAAGTATTGTTTGTAGATGATACGACCATATTCATGAACACCATAAATAGGTTAGTTTGTTGGATAAACATTGTTCTTGAAAATTAGTGAAAATGGTGTATCCAAATAATAAATCTAGTCAATAGTATCCTATATATATAAAAAAGGTTCAAGAATAGAGAGTTTGTGTGATGAGTAGTAGCCTGGATATCCAAAGGAGTCTACCCATGAACTACTTGGGTGCTCCAATTTCATCAATATGATTAGGTATCCAACACATCAATCAGATCATTGTAAGGGTAACAGGTCAAGTTATGATCTAGAAGAACAAATTTATTTCCATTGGAAAAAATAACACTAGTAAATATTGACCTCATGTCTATACCGATCCATGAACTTTCCACCATTAGAACCCTTAAAGAAGTTGGTTCCAACATTGATAGGGTTTTTGTTTCTTTTATCTGGGAAGAAAATTCAGATGGGAAACAACATTGGGAATATTGGAGGAAAATTAAATGATATATGAAATAGGGGAATAAGTGTGAAAAATATCATGGAAACCCTGAATGGTATGAAAACTAAAATTTCATAGGAGGTAGTGGAGGGAAAAATCTCTAGAGAAAAGTCGTGGGCATATTCAATCGAGGGGAGAGGGATATTATCGGGAGAAAATCATTATGTAAAATTATCCAATCACATTACTTGGTCTATAAAAACCATGCACGATGGATAGTGAGGAGAGGGGGAATTTCTTTATGAAATAAAAATTGGGCTGGGTCCATGCATGAATTTCTAGGGTTTCCGTAAATGGACATATCTTTTAGGGAAGTAAGATTTCACACATGGTTCATTGATTCCAATATGAACAAGAAGTAACATCATATTTTTGATCTCATTAGCCTTAACACATATCTGGATAAATTCATTTTCTCATAATCTTCCTCAGGGGTCTCTTCAATAAAATATTACTGATGGGTGATGACACCCTCAGATCAACATGATTTATGGGCGATATGCTATGGTGCAAGGAGGTACCTTAAAAATTCATCTTTCTGGTTTGGAGGATAAAAAATTGAGTGATTCCCATAAAGGAAAATATCAAATGTACTAGCAAAAACTTTGTTGCTAGACATATGAGATGTATAAATTATTACGAGGAAAGTTCTGACCATTTTTCTTTAAGGAATATTTGGCCTGCATAGTTTGGACATTTTTTGATGACTTTATAGGTATGCACTTTCAGAAGTTTTTGTGTATAAAATTTCATGATAACTGGTTATTTAGATCATATAATTATAGTACTATGTGGAAAGAGTGATATATTGTTTTGATAGCTGGGTGCTAGTGTATATAGAAATAAAAAAATAGCTCTCTTATCGATGGAAGTACATTCTTGGGGAAAACACTAATAATTATAGCAAAGAGAATCTTACTAGAAATTAAAAGTATTATAAAAAAATGGAAATATTACCCCACCCTTATTCCAATTATGGTTGGTATTCCTTCTCTTATATTGGTTATTAGTGCTTCTTAGGGTCGCTGGGTGTGTTGGGAACTCCACTATTTGGGAAACATATTCAATTCTGATGGTTTGTGCAGGATGAGATCCATGTGAGGGGAGGTGTAGTCTAAGATCTCATGGGACATGTCATTTTTTGTATTATGAATTCTCTAGGAACTAAAAATCTATCCTTGAAGAATTAATGGAAATTATTATGAGCATACTTCTCAGAAGACATCAATTTGTGGAGTTAGCGACGATAGATACAAATTACTTAATTATTTATAATTCTATGAAGAACACTCATGACACACCGTGGTCTATATATTACATTTTTAGAATGTGAAAAGTTATAATGCACAATAACATGGAGATTCAAGATACTTGGAATAAAGGTAATAAGGTGGGGGAATATCTCACCAACTTAGTGGGAAATGAGGCTGATATATCATGTTACAATATTGAGAACATACTACCATCTCAGGGTATGAATATTGTTAGAAGTGATAACCTTTGTCTTCATTAGTTTAAAACCCCTAAGTGGTCATGGCCTTTATTCTTTGGAATTATGGTTTCATGGTTCTGATTGGATCTATATTTCAACCTTTATTATTTTCAATGAATATATAACTGGATAATGATGAAATTTAATGTTCCTAGAATGACTATATAAACAAATTTAAAATATTTAATGGTCTTTAAAAATGTGCATTATACGGTTAAAACCAAGTAAATGAATTATTATTTCCATGAAATCATAGGAAATCAATATTAGAGTGATTTTTTAAATGTTGGAATACATTGAATTTCAACATAATGTTTCGTTTGTCCCAGATGATCGAAAACACACAATTAGTGTTTTGAGATGCTAAAATGTGCGAGTAACAGTAAAAATCCTAGAAAATTTCTATTAAATGACGTTAAATAATAGGGAAATCTTAATTTTTTTTTATTTTTGTCAAGTATGAGTAGAAAAAATGTCAATACAACATACTATGTGAAAAGACTAACCAAATAATAAATTTTTAATGGTTTCACAACCTTTAAAAACATGAATCAGTGGTTCAAAACCTAGAAATAAACCTATTATTATTGTAAAATCATATGAAAACAACCATAGAGTGATTTTTGAAATGTTGGAACTGAAATCACATCAATTTAATGTGTCTTTTGTTTTAAATGTGAACATATATATATATATATATAATATTTGATTTCATATATATAAGTGGATATTGAATACAGACATGTGATTCATGTATCCTTATTTATGTAGAAAATATACTTGTGATAATATATATAATATATATATTGATTTATCCCGAATAGATTTATTATTACTTACAAACCAATATGATTGTATTAATTTGTTTATATTAATTTATTGAAAATTTTCAATGGATGAACCCAATAGTATGAAACACATATGATGTGAGGATCATCGGGATCTGCCTATATAAGATGATGGTGTCTTCTAATGTTAGGATTTATAAATATCATCTTCCTCCCATAATTCTATTTTTCATCTAAGATGAAGGCACTAGAACCCCTATAGTATTTGGGTATCATTGTGATACATTCATGGATCCATTGTTCAGTGTTACCCCATTAGAGGGAGGGTACTTTTGTTAACTACTTAATTATATTAATCAATAATTCTCATTCACCAAGGAAAAATAATATTTCTACTTTTGGCATTTTCTATGTACTCTATTTTACAATTTTATTTACGTGTTGATTCTTGGAGAGAGATTTACCCATGTTTGGGTTTTCTTCCGCTACATATGGTATATGATGACTGTAAAAATCCCAGCAGTGTTATTAGAGAGTTGGATTCTATGATGAATCAATGTGTTTATTATTTTGAGAAAATATGTTTTAATTGTAAAAAAATATTTTTCAAGCCTAAAAATAATTAATATTATTCATAATTAATAATTAAATAAAACAATTTATTTAATTTTTTATGATATTGGTATTTATAAAATGGTTTATAAAACGGGATTAGAATTATTAATATAGGATTAATAAAATTTGTGTCACTAACCTTTTAAAAATATGAAAAGTTCATATTTAGTACATTTGTTTATGAAAAATAAATAATGTTTTTAATTTAATAAAGAGAAATAAATTATTATTTTAATCATATTATTTATAATTTTTTAATAAATGATGAACAAAATTTTATGCAATATTTTTAAGAATTAATTACCTTTTTATAAAATAATAAACAATAAAATTTTTATTGTTAATTGATAAATATTTTTCAAATACACATGTCTGATAAAAGTTTATAAATCATTAAAAATGTTATTTTGGGAATATTTTAATTTATAAATGATTCAAAAATTAATTATTATTTTTTTAATTTTTAATATTTAAAAATCTTTTTGACAAATTAAATGGAATTCTTTATGATATATAAATAAATGGTTTATTTAGAAATAATAAAAGGTGAATCATAATGTACTGATATGTTACAACATATATGCTATTTAGATTATAAAAAATGTTTATATAATAGGTATTGAATTATAAAATGTTTAATGTTCATGAAATATAATATAAATTCCATTTTAAATTAACTGTGAAGAATTTTATATTGAAATAAATAGAAAAAGTTTATATTCTAGCTAGTTTATAAGATGTTTTAATTAGAATTTATTTATGAATACTTCAAAAACCTGTTAAGTTTTGGAAAATAAATAAATAAATTATTTATTAATTATATTACATTGATATTCTTATTTAGTTCATTTTTATAAAATATTCCTATTGTGTATTGCTATTTTAAATTGCCTCTATGATAGAGCCTTGCATATCATGATAGATTTGATATCATAAAATTTATTTTCAATATACTTTGACCTCATTTTGTGAATGGAGTTTTGTGATACAGAGTATTTATTGGGCATAGTTTGTGAATATGATGTAACACCTTGATATTTTATGAAATTTTTCTTTCAAATATATTTAACCTCTTCAATTTGTTGTGTTGCAGGCAACTACGAGTTAAAAAATCTATGATATAATATTTCAAATATTATTATTTAATGTCATTAACTTATTATTAAATTGGAGGGTATGAATATGATTAACTAAATTATAAATTATATAAAAATTCATAACTCAATATAGATATGTAGTAATTAATTAATCAATTTTTAGTAATGTAGTTTTATTCTTCAAATATTTGTTTTCTCAAAAAATGGGTTTTTATTTATTTTTGTGAGAAAATATCATAATTAAATTTTGAAACATGTAGAAAATATTTTTTTTAAATTAAATTCATTTTTGAAATTAAAATTTCAAAATTATCTTTGGGTGATTTTTATTATTTTTTGAAAAGGTTGATTTTCTTGGGAATAGTGAAAATAATAATTTTAATAAAACTTCCAATTTTATTTTCATATAAAGTACCATTAAGATTTAAATTTTATGCATAATTATAATAAGTGTTATTGAATTAGATATAATATAATTTACTTCATTTGAATCATCATTATACATGATTTTGATATAAGTAAATTTTTATGCTTAAAAACACATTTTTCTAAAAATTATTTTTCATTGTGTTTTTAAAAATTTACACTTAAAGTAATTTCTATGACTTATAGAAATTGAATATTGAAAAATTGAATTCATATTTAGAATCATTAGGTTCAAATTTTGTAAAAGGTTAGTTTTTTTGTTTAAATGAATAGTAATTGTGGTAAAATGTTTCACCTTTGTAAAAGGTAAATAAGGTAAATCTAGGCTAAAAATAAGTGATAAGGACATAATAATTCATATTAACTATTTTTTGAACAATGAGATACTACAATTACAACCATATATTAGAATTTAATTTGTTTTATAGAAAATTTTCCATGAAAATGACTTATATATTTTTTAAACCAAATGATGTGAAAAAATGTCACTCTTATTTGTAATGCCCTGACCCTAGTTACCCAGAGTCGATGCATTATTACATAACAATTAGAATGATCACAAGATATCAAGTCTCGAAAAACTGATTAGTTTAGTATCCTTGGACGTACTAGAGACATACATATGTTTTACATTACATTATGATATACAAAAACAACATTGTGTCTCCTTTTAACACACTCATATCCCATAGCCTATCCCTATAGGGAAATCATAATATATTTTTTCACATCCTATGAAAAATAAAACATTAGAATGGTGTGAGATCATATGCTCAGTAAAGATAAAAATATAGAGGAAAATTTCACAAATAAGCATAATGGTTGAAGGCAATGTATAAGAATAAAACAAAAGCATTTTAAATTTATAATTCAGCATAATATGGAAAAGATAAATCATATAACTCCATTAACTTATTCACATGGGTATTCTACTAGTCGAATAATCACATTTAATATCAATAACTAATTTCATAATGATGGAATGCATAATGCCAGACATCATAACCACATTGTCAATGAATCATGACAAGACTACAAATAATATTTTTTCAAGGCCTTGTTCTAAGACACTAGTTTGTCTAATGAGACCTACCGATGCATCGAAGAGCTATAGCAAGAACCACCCGTCACTTACTATGTCTAATGCATTCCTCATATGAAAAGGTTGAAACATAACATAAACATTCGTATTAAAACTAGCATATAAAATGTTAATAAAATAACTTAAATCATGAATGGTATAAAAATAACACATCCACATTCCAAAATACCCCAAAACCTTCAACACAACATGGAATATTGTATCATAATATATCAACTTCAAACAAGGGTAAAATCCATCAAAGGATGTTGACATAGATGAAATCAAAACTATTTGAGAGAAATATAACATTCTATTTTGAAGTCATATAAAAGTCACATAATTATAAAATAAAATATATATTTTGAAAATATTCTTATAATCTTGTAAGGGAAGCTTTGATGATTTTATAATGATGGAAAATAGCCTCACCTGCTGTATATGTTAAAAAACATTCTAACTTTAATTTGTTGAAAAGGTAATAAATTACCTTGTTTAGAAAACAACGTAAATATTCCTTTAATTTTTTTTATAAAAATTAAAAAAAGGGTATACATTAATTTAATCCATATTTCAAAAAATAATAAAAATATTTTGAAATAAATTTTTAACAAACACAGATGTGAATGAAAAAGAGGTCCCAGTAGATACTCACATATAAACAACCTCGGATAATAAAGAGATTTTAAAATTAACCCTTAACTTGAAATTTTCATTGGTCGGGGTATGTCAAATTCATGTATAAAATTAAACTAATTGTTACTAAATTATACAAGAACCATATACATAAATATGATATTATATATATGATCTTCTGATATTGGTTTGTTAATAATAATTCAGTAGTATCATTTTTTTGGGTGTAAACAGATTCGTTTTCCATTATATTATTTGTTACATAAGTCATGTTTGTTATAGATAGGATGTAATTTATTCATATCCAGAATTATATTAAGTTATTAAACATTATTTTTAATAATGAAATTAAAATTATTCTTGAATGGTTACAATGGGGGATGAATCTCATCGTGTTTGTGGAGACAGTAATCCGTACATACGCACGAGCGACAATACCATTATATTGGTGATGAAATAATATGTAATTGGATGGAATATCATATATAAATTATAATTAACATGTTATATTTATTATTTACATCAATTATACTCATTATTAAACTCATCCAAATAATGAAGTGTTGAATAACAAACTACACCACGACGTGGAGACGGTGATCCATGCATTCACACGTATGGTGACTTTGTCATTAATTGGATGGATAGAATAATGAATATGGTTGTACCATATTTATAACAACATAAAAATATGTAGAAGTTTCTTTGGTTATTATTTTTTTATGAAAACAACAAATAAGGAGGAAGTGGAAGAAGAAAAGAACTTTGAAAGAGGTGATGAAAGTTTTACCTCTTCTTCAGTTGTTTCCTTTTGATTTGATCAAAAGGGATCTATAGGTTGGCTTTAAGATCATGTTAAGGCCACTAGGTTGGAGTGAGGGTAGTTTGGAAGATATTTGAGGAGGGTATGGACGAACCAAATGGATTTGGAGGTGTGATTTTGAGATAAGAGGAAGTACCCTGTTATAAGAGAGGTGAGGGTCAGTTTAGAAAAAGATTGAAATATTATTTTATTATAAAATAATATTCGGTTTCTAATGGATCTAAAAGGATTTATTTTGATGATTAGGTGTGGATGGGTCTAAAAAGACTCAACCAGTAGCTTTTATAAAGGTTTAGGTCACCATATTAACTTTATTATTTATATTTTACTCTTAGTTAAATAGTTTAACTTTTACCATGTATTATTGTGTTATTATAATAAATGGTTAATGAAATTACTACAAAAAAATACAAGAGAACCCCAAGTGGTTAATTATTGAAATATATAACCTTATTTAATTCATTTGGCTGAAACTTATATTTTTAGGAATATTATATCATTTAATAATATAGTATTTTTTTTAAAACTTATTTATGTCAATTTTGACACTATTTGGTATTTTGTTTTTGTGAAAGTTATAGAAACTTTATAACATAAAAAAATAATTACCCCTAACATGTCATATTAACCTATAAAATTAGTTTAAAGCATCAAAACTCTCAATTTACATTTATTTGGATATTTATAATATCAATTATTTTAATCATTCATTAATATGTTAATTACTGCATCATCATTGTGTCATAAATAAATTTAATTATTTAATATCTAATCATTAGAAATAACAAAATATTATGTATGAAATATTTTAATCTTTATAATTAATATTTATTGTTGAATTTATCTTATGTATAACCCTATATTAAAAATGTTTTATTTATGAACATATGAATTTAACACTTTTAAGTATTCTTTAAAAAAATAACCAAAGTCCTAATATAATCCATGTGGATCAAAGAGGATCATATTTAATTAATATGGTTGATTTTGGTCGAAAGAAACTTATCCAATAGAATGAGGACATGTGTTAGGGTAATTATAATATCATTTTTACCTTTAATTACATTATTTACTTTTTACTGTGGTAAATAAAATCCAAATGTTACTATTCACCAAAAATTATTTTCATCCTATTGAACCACATTTTACTTACTAATGTCAACCATGGATCTCATATTTTTTAAATTAAATTCACAGAAGCGGTAAAATTATGTTTTATCCAAATTTGCTAACGTGCCTTGAAGGTGGGTAAAAGACCTTAAGAAGGTCAATAATATTTTATACATATAATATTATTATAAAATGAGTTCAATGAATTACATTGAAATTATATAGGTATTATGTATCTATTTTGAATTAAAATAAATTAATATAAAATAATAAATTATTTAAATAAAATATCGGTTTTAAACAATAACGTGGTGTTTTTCACTATTCATCAAAAGATGAATGTTTTCAAAAAAATACCAAAAATTCACCCTATACTAATTTTGATTTTTCAAATCAAAAAATGAAGTCCATTTTGAAAAATAAAATTAATAAAATTTCAAAAAGTGGGTATTAATATTCATAATGGCTAGTTTGATTGGACGTGGTGTTTTAGAACTCAAAGTTGCATACAATGCAAGATATTTTATTATTCAAAGAGAAACGTATCGTGGAAGCTTGGGGTGTTATATTCTTCCCTTCTTAAAATAATTTTGTCCGCAAAATTTCTAGAATACTACTGCATAAAAAGATTCAGGTGGGTTTTCATCATAAGTTCCTTAGGTTCCCACGTTGCGTCTACCATCTAATGGTTTCTCCATAGAACTTTTACTAGATGACTCATTCGGTTTTTCAAAACTTATTCTCTTGTATCAAGAATCTTGATAGACTCTTCACCATTAGACATATCATGTTCCAATTCTATTTCATCATAGGTGAGTACATGCGTTGGGTGAGGAAGGTATTTTCTCAACAGTGATACGTGGAACACATCATGAACTTTGGAGAGACTTGGATGCATTACTAAACGGTAAGGTACAACTCCAAATATTACTAGAATTTCAAAAGATCCATTGTACATGGGACTTAATTTACCCTTCTTTATGAACTGTATAACACCCTTACCTGGACATACCTTCAAGAAAGCATCATCTCCAACTTGAAATTACAAATCCTTCCTTCGCTTATCTATATAGATCTCTTTCATAATTTTAGATCCTCTTATGTGGGTTTGGATAATATTCAAATTTTCTATTGTTTCCTCAACAAGTTATGATCCTATGATTTTTCTTTCACCAATATCATCCAAACAAGTTTGTGTACGGCATCTCTTTCCATATAACGTTTCATATGGGGCCATCTGAATACTTGAATGGAAGTTATTGTTATAGGAAAATTCTTACCAAAGGTAAATATTGATTCTTCATACCTTGAAAGTCAAGTGAGAAAGATCTCAACATGTATACTAGGTTTTGAATAGTCTGTTGTGACTGTCCATTAGATTGAGGGTGGTAGGCAATGCTCAAATGATGTTCAGTATCCAGGGCCTTCTGAAGACTTTTCCAGAATCATGATGTTAAATAGGGATCAAGATTAGAAACAATCGGTAGGAGTACTCCATGAAGTCTTTCAACTTCATTAATATATAGTCTTTCTAAATGTTCAAGTGGTAAATCTTATCTTATAGCAAGAAAATGTGATGACTTGGTAGCACTATCAATAATTACCCATATTGCATCATTCCTTCTAAGAGTCTTTGTTAGCCCCATGACAAAGTCTATCGTAATATCATCCCATTTCCACTTAGGTATGGGAAGATGTTTCATGGATCCTCCAGGATTCTATCTTCCAACCATCTTCTATTGAAAAACCATACATCTTGACACATAATTAGTAATATTACTCTTCATGTTGTTCCACCAAAAACATTCCTTCAAATTTCTATACATCTTAGTGATACCAGAGTGTATAGAGAAATTGGAGCTATGAGCAGCATCCAAAAATGACTTTTTTAGATCGGGTATGTTAGTAATACAAAGTCTCTTAAAAAATTTCATATTTTCATCTTCATATATGAATTCAATCAATCTTCCATCATTCAAAGCTTTAATTTCTTTGTGAAACTCCTCATTGTCAGTCTGAGAGATTTTTATCCATTCTAGTGAAGATGGTATAGAAACCATTTGAAAAAGTATTGATGTTTCACCTACATGATTATTCCCATATCCATATTTACTAGATCCATGATCATATGATCCCTTTAAACTCTAATCTTTTTAAAAAATCCATGATCCATTCTACTCAAAGCATCTTCCACCTTATTTTCCTTCCTTGGGTGGTAGTGTATAGTGAAATCATAATCCTTGAGTATTTCAAGCCATCATATTTTCCTTATGTTGAGTTCTTTCTGTGAGAAAATATACTTTAAACTCTTGTGATCTATAGCATCCCTCCTTTTTATCACATAAACTTTCATTACCTTTTACATAACCGAGGATCTTTAAGGTTTAGTGTCTTGGAAACTAGGAACTTTAAACATGAAAACATAAAAGATTCTTCTTAAAAACTTGAATGGATTATCCTCATGTTCATCCTATGTTCATTACTGCATCTCATAACCTGGGGACATACATCAAATGAAAGGGTGAGCAGAAGGCCCAGTAAGGGAAACAAGAGAAACATTTTACATGTGAACTTGAGATACTTCAATAAGGTCATGAAAAGAACATTAAGGCATGAGAAACAATCATGAGGCATATCATAACAAAAATAACATTTTTCATAACTTGAAGATGTGGCTGCAAAATTTATTATTGACAATCATTTCGTTTCACCAAGGTCCATCCCCAAGGTGTCATTAAAAATTACCAAGGTTATTCAGCAAGGTATCAGTCTAAAAAGTCATCTCTAGAGATTAAGTCTTTACCCAATGCATTGGAGCGCTATCTGGGCGCACCCTTGACATGTCTTTATTATCATGTGAGCCACATATATCATCATCAATCATTTCATAAACAACCCATATAGCATAAAATAAATGGTTTTCATTTCATAATCATAACATTTTAAAACTACTTTAAAGACTTGATCTTTATGTCACTTTAAACCCACAGAAAAGGGAAAGCAGGTTTCATGTATGTAAATAACAGAATTTAAAATAGAACATTTTGATATATATGTGAATACCCCTGTATAAATAAGAGCTTTGAGTATTCACTTAATAACGTAAAATAATTTTGAGATAAAGAGGGAGGCATTTTGAGACGAAAACTATGCAGCATAACGTCTATGATACATGGTTTTAGAAAAAGTTGGAAAGAGAAGGGACATGGGTCACCCACTCAAAAATGATACATAAAATAGTAGGGGAACAAAATATAAAGTATTTAAGAACAAGTTAATGAAATTTTAATGATATACCATTTTAAACTAAGACCTTGAAAGGAAGAGAAAAAACTAAGATTTCTCTTATGAGAATTCGGCAGCCTAACGACGTCAGTTAAAACTTCCAAAAATGGATTGATGAGATCAAATAGGGTCTCTCATAATATAAACATAAATGATTAGTATGATAGATTTAGAGATCATACCCCAACTTAATAAAAATTAACTTGAAAGACTTGACATGAAAATAGATCTTGAAAATTAGAAGGGTGAAAGAACCCCTTAGAAATTCGACATCCTAACAGTGTCACTTAAACTTCAACAAAAATGAATTGAGGAGATCAAATAGGGTATCTCATAATATGAACATAAATTATCATTCTGATAGATTTATATATCATACCCCAACATAATAAAAAGGAACTTGAAAGACTTGGCATGGAATTAGACTTTGAAAAAGGAGAAAGGTGAAAGAACCACTTAAAAATTCGGCACCCTAACGACGCCACTTAAAACATCAAAATACTGAATTAAAGAGATAAAATGGGGTCTCTCATCATATAATCATAAAATATCAGTATGATAAATTTATAGATCATACCCCAACATAATAAAAAGGAACTTGAAAGACTTGGCATGGAATTAGACTTTGAAAAAGGAGAAAGGTGAAAGAACCACTTAAAAATTCGGCAGCCTAATGGCGCCACTTAAAACTTCAAAATATTGAATTGAAGAGATCAAATGGGGTATTTCATCATATGATAATAAAATATCAGTATGATAAATTTAGATATCATACCCCAACATAATAAAAATTAAATTTAAATAATTTACATGAAAATATATCTTAAAAAATGAGAAGGGAGAAAGAATCCATTACACAAATTTCGGCAGCCTAACGACGCCACTTAAAACTTCATAAAACGAAATAATGAGAGTAAGAGGGGATCTATCATTATATGAACATGAAAATGGAAGTAATAGAAGTATAAAATAACATCCTCCAACATAATAACATGGATGATAAAAGGAATGACACAAAAGAGATTACTTGAAAAGAAAGAGAGAGGTCGGATCCCTTACCTTAAAATGTAACTCTTAAAACTCAAAGGTTGGGAGCTTGAGGGCTTAGGGGAACCTTGGGAGGAATCCTTGAGAGGTAATGAGACCAAACATTGTTGGGGGAGAGTGGGGAGTCTAATGGATGAGAGGATGACTTGGTATTTATAGGGAAAGTGAGGGGACAAGGTATTAATGGCCAAGGGACACCTCATTAGTGGTTTTGGCAAAACCATGGTCTTTCCCATGGTATTTGCCCATGGTATTGGCCACTTGGGACACCTCATACCTTATCTTACTATTCATAAGTCGACCATATTGATTACATACTTAATACATCATTTAATGATGTCATTAAACACCCGTAACTTAAAAACTGTATTTTCACTATTCATCGAAAATTCAACTTTTTCAGAATAATACCAAAATTTCACCTTAACCAAATATCAAGGCTCTGATTTCAAAAATGAAATCCATTTTATAAAAAAAATTTCTAAATATTTTTAATTTATTTTATAAATAAATACACTATTCACCAAAAATTCATTTTTTTTTTCAGAAAAAACCCCAAAAATTACCATAACATAATATCGGTGCTCTGAGTTCAAAAATGAAATCCACTTTATAAAAATAATTTTTTAAATATTTTTAATTTAATTTTGAATTAAAAAACACTATTCACTCAAAAAAACTAACACTTGAATAATAATTTATAAAATCGTTATTTAACCATTTTTTGAATCACATTACTTAATCAAGGTTCCTAGATTATATTAATACTTTCCTTAAGTGAGATTACTAATCCATTTGGACACATTACTAATCCTAATCATAAAATCACTATTCATAATTTACTATTCATAAAAAATTAATTTGATCTCATTAGACTCTAAATTTCGTACTGAGCATAATTGTAGAAGACCATTTTTTGAATATCATTACAAATTTTTAATTATTTAAGGTTTACATAAACATTTTTAAAATATCCTTTTTCTAAAATTCATCAAAAATATGCATACTATATTTATCCGGTCATTTGAAAATTCATAAACTTCATCATAAGAAGAAATCCCAATTTTTATTCAAAACAAAGGATTACACAAGGCAGTTACGGTCTCCTTACATAGCCCCTTATCACACCAGCATAGAACCTAAGTGTAAGGTGTGCTAAGGTGAGAGAATCCGAGGGAGGCTTGGCTAACATCGCACGAGTAGTAATTTCTATCAGTTTGAACTTCTCTCAAAGGCGATTCCGTTCTAGCTTCACACGATGAAGTTCGTCTTGGGTTTGGTCTAGAGCAAAGCCCAGTGGTGCTACCTCCTTCCCATGTTCTGTAGAAGGGCTTCGATTGGTCCAAGACTACTGGGTGAGGCCAACGAATCTTCTTTCTATAATAATTAACCAATATTACTTGTATTTAGAGACAATAATCAAAACATTTAGTTTCCAGGGGTCATATTGACCAATGGTCATATAACAGTCAAAACCCAATGGTCTCATTTTAATTATACTCTTGTTATCAAATGAAACATTTTTGTTGAGTATAAAAAACAAAATAAAATAGCACATAAAATTAGGAAACAAGATTTATTCAAAATTTCGGGTCGTTACAATCTTCCCCCCTTAAGAAATTGTGTCCTCACAATTTTTTAAATTGGGTTTTGAAATTTCATTGAAAGTACCACATCGGAAAAGGAGTTAGTAAAACAATTACTTTAAAATAAAAAAGGTAAGTACAAAGGTCACCCGAGTTAGCCCACACTAGGATTCCATGTATCTAACCTAAACATATTTTACCCAAGATAGGTTAATCATTCCCATAAGTAACCTAAATTACTATAAGTACACCTTAAATTCATTGATTCTTCAAAATATAAGTCGACCTTACTCCTCAATGAAAATACCATAGTAATCTATTTACCTCGATCATATAGGGTCCCCAAAATAGTGAACGTCTTCCAAAATAATAATCATATTTTAATCCCCTAATCATCCCTGTCATATTAATACGACAATCGTTGCATTTCCTATCACATTGGTTGTTGGGACATGTTCTTCCATTTCCCACCATTAACTAAGAAGAGAAATCATAATTAGGGGCTTAAGTACTTAGCCAATAATCATGAAAAGGAACTGAAATCATATAAGGATAAGTTGTAGAAGAAAAGTATACCCTAACTTGTGATCCCCTTGGTTACCATCTAGGTTATCCATGATCATATATTCTTATGTGAATCTTTATTTTATTTTATCTTTGTTCCTTTAACAATGGTTCATACTAATATTATGAATTTACCAAAGCATATCCCCCGGGAGTGTCGTAACCAAGAGTGCATCAAGGCCTGTTGTCATGTACCAGTTCCCATTTGAGTCTAGCTCAAAGCGGTGTTTTCGGGTTTTAACCCTATGTACATCTGTTCCAGAGCCACCTCTACCTACTCGTATCCAGACAGGGATGTATTTGCTTGGAAACCCCTTACTCAATACACACCAAAATACCAGGAAGATTTCCTATATTTAAATTTTTCTATAGGGTTCTTCCTAGAGTTTTCATATCCTAATTTCCACAAATAACTAAACCATCCTTTGATACCAAATATAGCATCCCACCTCTTTATCACATAAACTTTCATTACATTTTACAAAACCGAGGATCTTTAAGGTTTAGTGTCTTGGAAACCAGGAACTTTAAACATGAAAACATAAAAGATTCTTCTTAAACACTTGAAAGGCTTCTCCTCAAGTTCATCCTAGGTTCATTACTGCATCTCATAACCTAGGGACATACATCAAATGAAAGGGTGAGCAGATGGCCCAGTAAGGGAAACAAGAGAAACATTTTACATGTGAACTTGAGATACTTCAATAAGGTCATGAAAAGAACATTAAGGCATGAGAAAGAAATCATGAGGCATATCATAATAAAAATAACATTTTTCATAACTTGAAGATGTGGATGCAACATTTAATATTGACAATCATTTAGTTTCACCAAGGTCCACCCCCAAGGTGTCATTAAAAATTACCAAGGTTATTCACCAAGGTATCAGTCTAAAAAGTCATCTCTAGAGATTAAGTCTTTAACCAATGCATTAGAGCGCTATCTGCGCGCACCCTTGACATGTCTTTATTATCATGTGAGCCACATATATCATCATAAATCATTTCATAAACAACCCATATAGCATAAAACAAATGGGTTTCATTTCATAATCATAACATTTTAAAAACTGTCTTAAAGACATGATCTTTATGTCACTTTAAACCCATGGAAAAGGGAAAGCGGGTTTCATGTATGTAAATCCCAGAATTTAAAATAGAAATTTTTTATATATATGTGAATACTCCTGTAGAAATAAGAGCTTTGAGTATTCACTTAATAACGTAAAATAATTTTTAGATAAAGAGGGAGGCATTTTGAGACGAAAACTATGCAGCATAACGTCTATGATACATGGTTTTAGAAAAAGTTGGAAAGAGAGAGGACATGGGTCACCCACTCAAAAATGATACATAAAACAGTAGGGGAACAAAATATAAAGTATTTAAGAACATGGTAATTAAATTTGAATGATACACCATTTGAAACTAAGAACATGAAAGGAAGAGAAAAAATAAGATTTCTCTTATGAGAATTCGGCAGTCTAACGGCGTCACTTAAAACTTCCAAAAATGGATTGATGAGTTCAAATAGGGTCTCTCATCATATGAACATAAATGATCAGTATTATAGATTTAGATATCATACCCCAACATAATAAAAATGAACTTGAAAGACTTTACATGAAAATAGATCTTGAAAATGAGAAGGGTGAAAGAACCCCATAGAAATTCGACAGCCTAACGACATCACATAAACTTCAACAAAAATGAATTGAGGAGATCAAATAGGGTCTCCCATAATATGAACATAAATTATCAGTATGATATATTTATAGATCATCCCCCAACATAATAAAAATTAACTTGAAAGACTTGGCATGGAATTAGACTTTGAAAAAGGAGAAAGGTGAAAGAACCACTTAAAAATTCGGCAGCCTAACGGCGCCACTTAAAACTTCAAAATACTGAATTAAAGAGATCAAATGGGGTCTCTCATAATATGATCATAAAAGATCAGTATGATAAATTTAGAGATCATACCCCAACATAATAAAAAGGAACTTGAAAGACTTGGCATGGAATTAGAATTTGAAAAAGGAGAAAGTTGAAAGAACAACTTAAAAATTTGGCAGCCTAACGGCGCTACTTAAAACTTCAAAATACTGAATTGAAAAGATCAAATGGGGAATCTCATAATATGATCATAAAAGATCATTATGATAAATTTAGAGATCATACCCTATCATAATAAAAAGGAACTTGAAATACTTTACATGAAAATATATCTTGAAAAATGAGAACGGAGAAATAATCCGTTACAAAACTTTCGGCAGCCTAACAGCGCCACTTAAAACTTCATAAAACGAAATAATGAGAGTAAGAGGGGATCTATCATTATATGAACATGAAAAGGGCAGTAAGAGGAGTATAAAATAACATCCTCCAACATATGAACATGGAGCATAAAAGGAATGACATAAAAGAGATTACTTGAAAAGAAAGAGAGAGGTCGGATCCCTTACCTTAAAACGTAACTCTTAAAACTCAAAGGTTGGGACCTTGAGGGCCTGGGGGAACCTTGAGAGGACTACTTGGGAGGTAATGAGACCAGAACTTCGTTGGGGGAGAGTGGGGAGTCGAATGGAAGAGAGGATGGCTTGGTATTTATAGGGAAAGTGAGGGGACAAGGCATTAATGGCCAAGGGACACCTCATTAGTGGTTATGGCAAAACCATGGGTTTGCCCATTGTATTTTCCCATGGTATTGGCCACTTAGAACACCTCATACCTTATCTTACTATTCATAAGTCTAACATATTGATTACATACTTAATACACCATTTAATGATGTCATTAAACACCTGCAACTTAAAAATTGTATTTTCACTATTCATCGAAAATTCAACTTTCTCAGAATAATCCCAAAATTTCACCTTAACCAAATATCAATGCTCTGATTTCAAAAATTAACTCCATTTTATAAAAATAATTTTCGAAATATTTTTAATTTATTTTTTAAATAAATACACTATTCACTGAAAATTCATTTTTTTCAGAAAAAACCCCAAAAATTACCATAACATAATATCAGTGCTCTGAGTTCAAAAATGAAATCCATTTTATAAAAATAATTTTTTAAATAATTTTAATTTAATTTTTAATTAAAAAACACTATTCACTTGAAAAAACTAATACTTGAATAATTATTTATGAAATCGTTATTTAACCATTTTATTGAATCACATTACTTAATCAAGGTGCCTAGATTATATTAATACTTTCTTTAAGTGAGATTACTAATCCATTTGGACACATTACTAATCCTAATCATAAAATCACTATTCATAATTTACTATTCATCAAAAATTATGTTGATCTTATTAGACTCTAAATTTCGTACTGAGAATAATTGTAGAAGACCATTTTTTGAATATCATTACACATTTTTAATTATTTAAGGTTTACATAAATTTTTTTAAAATATCCTTTTTCTAAAATTCATCAAAAATATGCATACTATATTTATCCGGTCATTTGAAAATTCATAAACTTCATCATAAGAAGAAATCCCAATTTTTATTTAAAACAAAGGATTACACAAGGCAGTTACAGTCTCCTTACATAGCCCCTTATCACACCAGCAGAGGACCTAAGTGTAAGGTGTGCTAAGGTGAGAGAATATGAGGGAGGCTTGGCTAACATCGCATGAGTAGTAATTTCTATCAGTTTGAACTTCTTGAAAAGGCAATTCCGTTCTAGCTTCACACGATGAAGTTCGACTTCAGTTTGGTCCAGAGTAATGCCCAGTGGTGCTACCTCCTTCCCAAGTTCTGTTAGATGGGATTTGATCGGTCCAAGACTACTGGGTGAGGCCATCGAATCTTCTTTCTATAATAATTAACCAAGATTACTTGTATTTAGAGAGAATAATCAAAATGTTTAGTTTCCAGGGGTCATATTGACCAATGGTCATATAACAGTCAAAACTCAATGGTCTCATTTTAATTATACTCATGTTATCAAATGAAACAATTTTGTTGAGTATAAAAAACAAAACAAAATAACACATAAAATTAGGAAACAAGATTTATTCAAAATTTTGGGTCGTTACATGATCGGTATATATCTCACATTTTTCACCATAGATATAGTGTATCTATATATTCAAATCAAAAATTACAAATGATAACTCAAGATCATGAGTGGGATAGTTTTGTTCATGAATTTTTAAATGTTCTGATGCATATGCAATAACTCTATCATTCTGCATAAGGACACAACCATTTCTTTTCTTTGAAGCATCACTATAAATAACAAACCCATCGTTCCCTGATGATAGAGTCAAGATAAGAGCATTGAATAATCTTCTCTTCATTTCTTCAAAACATTCTTTACGCTATTTTTTCAAACCACCCCCCCCCCCCTTTAAATGTGAGATTGGTTAATGGGTTAGCAAATCAGGCAAAGTTTTTTATGAAATGCCGATAATAACTTACTAAACCAATAAACAACATACATCAGTTATACTCATCGGTGCTGTCCATTCTTCTATTTATATTGTATTATAAGGAACAATATAGATTATATATTTATAAACAATATGGCCAAGAAAATAAATCTCTTGAATCCAGAATTCACACTTGTTAAAATTCTCATATAATTCATTTCTTCTAAGATTCTTTAGAATAGTGCCCAAGTGATTTTCATGATCTTTATAGATATAGGAGTAAACAAAGATATCATCAATAAATACTACTAAAAAGTAATCAAGATATTACTTGAAAACTATATTGATTAGATCCATGAAGACAGAGGGTGAATTAGTCAGTCCAAAAGGTATTACAGTAACCTCGTAATGCCCATACCTAGTACGAAATGCAGTCTTCAGAATGTATTCCTTCTCCACACACAACTGATGATATCCAAATCAAAGTTCAATGATTTAGAAATATTTATCTCTAGGAATTTTATCGAATAAATCATCTATACGAGGTAGGGGATACATGTTCTTTATTGTTATAGAATTGATCTCCCTGTAGTCAATGCACAACCTCATAGATCCATATTTACTCTTAAAAAAAGAACATGGGATCCCCATGGAGAAACAATAGGGAGAATAAATCATTTATTACTCAATTAATCTTGTTGTTTCTTTAGTTCCACTAATTACATAGAGGCCATTATATAAGGGTTCTTCAATATGGGCCTTGAACCAAGAATTAAATCAATGGAAAACTCAATTTATCATTCTGGAGGATGTCCGAGTAAATACTTTGGAATCACATCAACATATTCTTGAAAAATAGTTATATCCTCTATTTGAATAGTCTATTCCCCACCCATAGTTATTTCACTCTATTTATCCACAATAATAGAATTTATCAGAGCTACTAGGGGTGGATTTAGATGAGAATCTGATGGTGATGTTTCTTCTCTAAAGATAAGGTACTCCTTATCATCATCGAAAATTATAGCCTCCTTAGTATTAAAATAAATTTTTTCTACATGGTCTAAAATCCAATCCATACTGAGGATTATATCAAATTCAATCATGGGTAAGACGATGATATTAGAATATAAAACATGCTTATGTGCTCTAATGGGAATTGATTTAAACAATTTTGTTGCATTGATACTTACATTAGTAGTTTTGGCTGATAACTCCCTTGTTAAATCAAATTGGAAATATCTAATTTTATTAGTAAACTGGGAAGATATAAAACAATGCGATGATCTATAATCAAATAAATCACTGGATAAATTTGAGGAAACAATTAAATTACTTGACACCATGTCATTTAGAGCTGCAACCTCAGCAGTAGTGATCACATAATCCTGGCCTTACTCTCTTGTCCTTTATTGAGTTACGTTTACTTGTCACTTAGGAAATTTATTTGTATAATTCCCTATTTCTCTACAATTGTAGCATTTAATATTGATAACCTTATTATTTAACTTACAATCACGAGTTTGGTGGAATTTTTTACCACACTTGTAACAGACTCTCATTCCATTCAGGTAAGTAATGGGGTGTTTCTTCCCACATTACTGGAGGATGGAAATTAAAATTTCCCCTTATTCCCCTTATTTCCATTTCCAGAGTGTTTATCAGATCTATTCTTCTCTTGATTTTCTTTAAAGTAGTATGACTTATAGAATTCATTTTATATCTTGATAACACATAAGATATATATTCGTACAAGGAGAAGGATTGTGAGACAAATTCTTGAAGGAGAAATGATTTTAACCCATAAAAGAACCGATTGATATTACTCCTTGGGTTACGTATAAAATTTTTTACATTCCTTTCTAACCTTGTAAAGTTAGCCTCATACTTTGTGATATTCTCACCCTAATTTTACCTCAGACTCAGAAATTGTCTTTCCATATCAACTCAATGGTCACAAAAAAAGTATTTTTCTAAGAAAATATCTTTAAATTCAATTCATTCCATATTTGATACTTCCTCATCCTCAATTGTGTTTTGAATTAATGACCTCCATTGATCTGCACCTCCTATGAGGTGATAAACTTCCATGAAAACTTTTTCTCTTTCACTACTCCCCAAAGAATGAAATATTTTCTCTGAGGAACTTATCCATTGCTCAAATTCAAATGGATTTTTAGTCCCATTGAATTTTAGTGGTTACTTCCTCATGAAGTGGTATGACATTGATCCTCCGCATTGTGGATCAGAGTGCTCCATATAGGTAAGGTTATTATTCATAACCTGTCTGAGTTGTCCCAGTATGGTTATAAGTTGTTCCACACCAGTGTCATCACCATGTCCACTATAATTATCTTGAGTATTTGGGAAATACCTACATGGATTACATGCATTGTTATGGTTTCCATTTTTTCCACTAGTCACCATTTCTAAACAATGGAATACGCTAGATTAGTTTATGAATCACAATACACAATCCCAAACTAGTAAAATACCTAACATAACTTTTATAATTTATGCATATAATCAATAATTATAAACAAATGTTTTCATTGAGTAGGTATTTAATCATAAATCCTCTATAATGATTTGTAAAGAATATATGAATTATCCTAAGCATATCCCCCAGGTGTTTCATAACCAAGTGTGTAGCAAGTCCCATTGTTGTGTACATGGATACCCTGGGTCAAGCCCAAAACTCCATGTTAGTGTTTTTGATAGTAGGTACTTCTGTTCCAGAGCCCACTCTACCTGCTCGTATCTAGATAGGGATGTATTTCTTGGAAAATACACAAAATCTCTACATTACCAAAATTCTTGGATGTTATTATATTCCAATCCTCAAAGTCTATCCTAGGGTAATGTTCTCTAATCAGAGTTTTTCTAAATCTAGGTTCCAAGGATAGTAATAATCTTCCTCTCATACGAAATGTAATGCCCCAACCCTAGTTATCCATATTTGGTTCATTATTACACAACATTTTCTTCATCACAAGAGATCATGTCTCAAAATACTGATTAGTATAGTATCCTTGGAATTACAAGATACGTACATATTTTTTACATTATATAATGAAATAAAAAACAGCATTATGTCTTCTTTGAACACAATCATATCCCATAGCCTATCCCTGTAGGTCAATCATAATATACTTCTTCACATCCTGGGAAAAATAAAACATAAGAAAGGGGTGAGATCAGATGCTCTGTATGGATAATAATTTAGTGAAAACTTTTATAAAAAAGCATAAACATGGAAGGAAATGTATAAGACTAAATCATAAGCCTTTTAAAATTAAATTCCAGCATATTATGGAAAACATAAATCAAATGATACTATTTACATATTCAAATGGATATTCTACTTGTAAAATAATAACATGTAATATCAATAGCTAATTTTAGAATGATGGAATGCATAATGTCAGACATCATAACCACATAGTCAAGGCCTCATTCCAAGACTACAAATAAGGTTTTGTCAAGGTCTTATTCCAAGACACTAGTTAGTCTTATGAGACCTATTGATACATCATGGAGATATAGTGGGCTCCACCCATCACTTACTAAGTCCAATGCATTCCTCATATGAAAATGTCGAAACATAACATAAACATTCATATTAAAACTAGCATACAAAATGTTAATACTTTAACCATAAACCATGAATGGTATAAAAATAACACATCCACAGTCAAAAATATCACAAAACCATCAATACAATATGGAATATTGTATCATAATAAATCAACTTCAAACAAGTTTGAAATGCATCAATGGATGTTGACATAGATGAAATAAAAAATATTTGAGAGAAATATCTCTTTTTATTATGAAATATTTTTAAAGTCACTTAATTGTAAAATAAAAAAATTTATTTTTAAAATATTCTTATAATATTGTAAGGGATTCTTTGAAAATGTTATAATAACAGAAAATAGCCTCACCTACCATATATGTTAAAAAACATTCTTACGTTAATTTCTTGAAAAGGTCATGAGAAACCTTATTTGAAAAAAGACAGAAAGATTCCCTTCAAAACATTTTATAAAAAAGTAAAAAAGGGTGTAAATGACTTAAACCCATAATCTAGGAAATAGTAAAAGTGTTTTCATATACATTTTTAAGAAACATTTTTGTGGATGATAAAGTGGTCCCAATAGACACTCACGTATAAACAACCTAAGATAATAAAGAGATTGTAAAATTAACCCTTACCTTGTACTTTTCCTTGGTCGAGGGTATGTTAAACTCATCTGTAATAGGTAAATAATTTTTATTAAATTATTCAAGAACCATATAAATAAATAGGATATTAAATATAAGATCTTCTAATATTGTTCTATTAATAATATTTTAGTGGTATCATTATTTCGGGTGTTAACTAATTTGTTTCCATTATATGTTTTATTACATAAGTCATGTTTGTTATGGATATGATGTATTTGATTTATATTTATAATGATATTATGTTCTTAAAAATTATTTTTAATCATAAAAGGAAAATTATTTTTGAATGGTTACGATTGGGAATGAATCTCATCACGTTCGTGGAGATGGTAATCCATACGTACACACGAGTGACAATACCATTATATTGATGGTGAAATCATATGTAATTGGATGATATATAATATATAAATAATAATAATAATTTTATATTTATAATTTAAATTAATTATACTCATTATTATACCCAACCAAATAATGAAGTTTTGAATAACAAACTACACCACGACGTGGAGACGATAAGCCGTACGCACACACGTACGATGAATTTATCACTCATAGGATGGATAAAATAATTAATATGGTTGTACCATATTTATAATAACATAAGAATATTTAGAAGTTATTGTACTTATTATTTTTGTATGAAAACAACAAATAAAGAGGAAGTGGAAGAAGAAAAGAACTTTGAAAGAGGTGGTGCAAGTTCTACATCTTCTTCAGGTGTTTCCTTTTGATTTCATCAAAATGGCATCATAGGTTGGCTTTATGATCAATGTAAAGACTCTAGGTTGAAGTGAGGGTAGTTGGGAAAATATTTGAGGAGGGATTGGAGAAGCAAATGGTTCTGGAGGTGTGATTTTGAAATAAGGGGATGTACCATTTTATAAAAGAGGTGAGAGTCACTTTAGTAAAATCTTGAAATATTATTTTATTATAAAATAATTTTGGGTTTTTAATGGGTCAAAAAGTAGTTATATCTATGATAAGGTTTTTATGGGTAGAAAATATCTCATCCAATAGGTTTTAGATAGGTTTAGGTCACTATATTAACCTTATCTTTTAGATTTAACTCTTAGTTAAATAGTTTAACTTTTACCATGTATTGTTGTATTATTATAATAAATGGTTAATAAACATACTATAAAAAGAAAATAAAACCCCATGTGATTAATTATTGACATATCTATACTTATCTAAGTCCTTTGGATTAACCTTGTATTTTTATTAATATTATATCATTTAATAATATAGTATTTTTTTAAAAACTCGTTTATGCCAATTTTGACACTATTTGGTATTTTATTTATGTGGAAGTCATAAAAATGTTATAACTTAGAAAAAATTTATATAACCAACATTATCATGTCATATTAACTTATAAAATAAGTATAATTCATAAAAAGTCTAAATTTTCATTTATTTGTATATTTATAAAATCAATTATTTTAATCATTCAATAATAAGGTAATTACCACATCATCATTATGTCATAAATAAATTTAATTATTTAATTTATAAAAAGTTTAAATAAAATAAAATAATATAGGAAATATTTATTTTATTATTATTAATATTTATTGTCGAATTTATCTTATGTATAACCCTATATTAAAAATATTTTGGTTATGGAAATTTGAATTTAATACTTTTAACTCTTCTTTAAATAAAACAATAATAAATTTCCTAATCTAATCCAAGTGGATCAAAGAGGATCATATTTTATTCATAAGGTTTATTTTGGTAAAAAACTCTTATCCAATAGAATTAGGTCAAGTGTTAGGGTAATTATAATATCATTTTTACCTTTAATCACCATATTTACTTTTAACTGTGGTAAATAAAATCCAAAATATACTATTCACCAAAATTATTTTCATCCTATTGAACCACATTTTACTTAATGATGAAAACCATGTCTCTCATATTTTTGAAATTCAATGCACATAAGTGGTAAAATTTCATTTTATTCAAATTTGCTAATGTGCCTAGAAGGAGGGTAAAGGATGTTAAAATGTTCAATAAAATTTTATATATCTAATATTATTATAAAACGACTCCAATGAATGAAATTGAACTAATATAAGTATTATATATCTATTTTGACTTAAAATATATTTAAATAAAATAAATAATTATTTAAATAAAAAGTTGGTTTTAAACAATAACATAGTGTTTTTCACTATTCATCAAAAAATTGAATGTTCGAAGAAAAATAAAAAATGTCACGACCCATCCCCCAGGGACCTTGTTGTGACTACCCCAAGACTGCCTTTGTAACACCCCGAGCTTCCATTATACGCTTCTCATTCAATAATGCAATAGCTTGCATTGTACGCAACTTCGAGTTCTAAAACACAACGATTAATCAAAGTAGCCGTTATGAATAGTAATAACCACTTTTTAAAATTATAGAAATTTTATAATTCAAAATGGACTTCATTTTTGGATTCGGAATATCGAAATTATCCTATGTTGAATTTTTGGTATTTTTCTGAGAACTTCTAATTTTTTATGAATAGTGAAAAATACTTCAAAAACAACTTTTTTAATCAAAATAATTTATAGTGATAAATTATACTATTTAGTGGTTTTAAATTATAATTAGAATATATTTTTACCATTTTATCCAATGGTGGTCATTATAATTAATTTAACATTGAAATTGGACATAAACAATTGCCAATCTTATGATATAAATTATTTCTTAAAAACACGCTATTTGTTGTGACAGCGGGAATTAATTATAAAATTAATTAATGCAACTTATATGTTTGGAATTTTTTAAAATAGAAATAATTTTTGAATTTGGAAAATCAATTATATCTTAGGGTGAAATTTTGGCATTGTTCTGAAAAACATCAATTTTTGATGAATAGTGAAACCACTAAGTGGTAGTTAAATAACTAATTTTTTGTTTAAATGAAATATTACCACTTCTGTGATTTGATTTTCAAAAATCCGACATACATGGTTGTCATTAAGATGTAAAATGTGGTTCAATGAGATTAAAATAATTTTTGGTGAATAGTATCTTTTAAGTTCTTAATCGCGATTAGAGGTAATTAGTGTAGTTTAAGGTAAAAATAATGTTTTAATAATATGAAATGACCTTGACACATGTCTTACCCTCATTGGATGTGCCATGGCCGGCCAAGACAATCCATGGGTCAACTTGGGGACCCCATGGAGCCACTTTAGTTGGAAAATGACATAAATACCTTTTATTTAATGTTAAAGTAAAAAATGACACAAACATAAAATGTTTTACTAAAACAATTTTTACATGGGGTTATACAAGTCATATTTTTGACTATAAATAGTCATTGGAAAGATAAAAAGAGTTCCTACATCATAGTATTTTTTTATAATTTTTAGACATTAAATAAATTAAATTATTTATGACATCATTATGATGCAGCGATGACCTCATTATTTAACGATTTTAATAAAATGAAAAGATAATGTACAATCCAAGGATTACACTTGTCCAAAGACTATTGGATGGGTAGTTTCGAACCCTTATCACCTTATCCACGAATTATATAAGTGTGGGACCTTTAAAATCTGAAAAGAATTGTATAATAATGTAAAAGTTCCTTAACTTTCCAAGAGTGCCCCTCCTCTCCTCTTATAAAAGGCCCCCACCTCTACCACCTCATTCACACATTAAATCCATTTGGATAGGCCAAACTCTGCCCAAATACTCTCCAAACTTCCCTCCCTTACTCCTAGAAGCCTCACTTTGGGCATAATTCTTCCCAAGGAAGCCTTTGTCTCAAATCAAAAAGAGTTACCCGATTTTTAAGGTAATGTCTTCTCTAATGGTGGTTTGTTTTATTTTGCTTCTCTAACCCCTTAAACTATTTTCATTCCTTTCTTTTGTAACAACAACAGTATCTAAAATATACTAGGATGTTTTTATTATAAGTATTTGGTTTACACTTACAAACACCTTCGTCTAATGGTTAAAGAACATACTATTTCTGTGGGTGGCGAAATACTGCCTCACGAAACGATGATTGTTCAAATTCTTTTAACACCTATAATGGTGGCCATTTTGATGACACTATTTTCATATATGATATATATATTATGTTTATGTTTTCCTTATGCTTCTGTATTTCTCATTTATGGCATACTTTATGATTTCCATTATGGGTAAACGCGATAATTTCATTTTAGGAAGTGCGGACTACCGCCCCCTCAAAGTGATGTGAATCGTTAATGCCATATGTGGGATGTATAAAGGATGGATTAAATGATATTATATATGATATTATACTGGAACTATATTATACCTTTATATAATTATGATTTCATTCCATTAAATACGAAATATAAATGAAAGTAGCGTTCATGCGTACGTACGGCTTACCGTCTCCATGAACGATGCATTTCATTTCTTACCTCTAAATGTTACGTAATATTATGAATGAATGTATATAATGGATATACATGATATATATGACATCTAAATCATGAATATAATTCTGGATATAATGGATATTCTACCACATAAACAACTTGTAATTATAAGAAGTTTATTGTTGACTCAAGTACCAAAGATCGACAAAACGACCGTCATTAACTTAAATAATTACATAATGTTCATAACACGGTAACAAGTGATATAAAAGTAATAATGAACATGAAAAAGGTTCTTAAGTAAATAGAAATTAACTATAGTTTATTATTCAGGAGGTTAAAGAACGGTCGAGTCAGG
Source organism: Viscum album (assembly GCA_963277665.1). NCBI lineage: Eukaryota > Viridiplantae > Streptophyta > Magnoliopsida > Santalales > Viscaceae > Viscum > Viscum album. The sequence goes on along the minus strand of CAUJRU010000011.1, from coordinate 7,872,380 downwards.
AAAAGACGCAAGGTAAGGGAATTTCTTAACCCAACTTCCGTTCTTTGGGTTAATCTCCTACTTTCAAATTATGTCATGATATTATTATGTCCTATTTTGTATTTTTACTTTATTTATGTGTACCTATAGTTAATACACATAATAGATCTATTTTATTTTAAAAATGATCTTTTTAAGGACTTCGTCTCAATCCCCTTTCATTGAGGCATATTTGGTTTTATACACAACTTTCTTTTATACAGTGTATAAACCCATTTGAATTTTATGTTATTCAAAAGGCATATCTTTTAAATGAAGCGTTTTACTAAACGAAAAAAAGGGAATGTTTTTCTTTCCGTACATATGCGGTGACAACGACTTCTCCACCGCCGTGACCATTATTTGAGTTTCGGGTTCCTCTACAAGCCATCACGTTTTTTTTAATGAAAAATAAATACAAAGTTTTAACTTTCTTTTATTCTGGTATTGAAAATGGTTTTGAAAGAATTTTTATTATATCAATGTGTTGTATTTATATCTTGTGATTGAAATGTGGAAATGTTATGTTTCCTTTATCCATGTTTTATGTGATACGATTATGTTATGGTTTATGATATGTTTAAACCTATTCATATGAGGAATGCATTGGACTTAATAAGTGATGGGTGGAGCCCGCTATAGCTCCTCGATGCATCGGTAGGTATCATGAGACAACTAGACGTGGAATTGGCCGAGGCCCTTTCCCAATTTGATTTATGGTTTTGGACGAGGCCTTAATCATTTTGGATGTCTTGGCCGAGGCCTTGACAAAATGTTTCAGAATGTCTGGCATTATGCATTCCATCATTATGAAAGTGGTTATTGATATTGCATGTGATTATTCAACCAGTAGAATATCCATGTGAATAAGTAAATGGAATTATCTCATTTTACTTTTGCCATATTATGTTGAAGTTCATGTTTAAAAGGCTTTTGTTTTAGTTATACATTGCCTTAAATGTTAATGTTTATTTATGAAAGCTTCCGCATTATTGTTATCCTTACTGAGCATCTGAGCTCACCCCTTTCAATGTTTTAATATTTTCCAGGATGTGAAGAAGTATATTATGAATGACCTGCAGGGATAGTCAGAAGAGGATATGAGTGTGGACTATGGAGACTTTGTTATTGAGGTTTTTCACTTTATGATGTAATGTAACGTTTACGAATGTATCTAGTGTTTCCAAGGCTACTAAACTAATCGGTCTTTCGAGACTTGATCTTTTGTGATCATGCCAATGTTACGAAGTAATGCACCGACTCCGGGTAGCTGGGGTCGGGGCGTTACAGCCTTCCATAGTCCAGGGGCTGGAGACTAGCACCAAAGGTGTAAATACTTAAATCGGGACGACATTGCCTTTATAATTGTAAACACACACAACAAAGTACACATCTGAATACGAAACACTAAGCAGAACTGTATAACAAGAGAGTGCTAAAAAGTAAAGGGGTAAGAAATATAAGCCCAACTATAAAGTACAAGTACAACTGAAAAGGAAAAAACTGCTGAAAGGTGAAAAGAAGCTCCTGGATCGTCCACCACGGATCCTACCTAAAGTTTAGGTACAGATAGCCTCCTTAGCACTCTACGTCCATCCATCTCCACCGGGTATTGACTCGTCATGAGGTCCACCTCTAGGTACCGTCCAGTCCTCATACACTTAGCCGCAGTCAGCGCTGTCCATCGTCTTCATCCAACAGAACGAGGTTCGGGAATAACCAGTGCATGGGTGAGTATAACGATACTCAATAGGGACCCCGAGACCCTCAAGGTCTCACAAAATCTAACAAGGATAAACCAAAAAGTATGAAATCTATGGGTATACATTACTTAGGAATATGTCCTTACATATACCTACGTTATCAAATAACCCATCTCAATCATGAGGAAAACACAAGAGTCATTGAATCTGCTCACACAGGTATACAACTTATGTAGAGGGATAGAGATGATCAGATATAGCCACTGAAACATCTAAGTTGTCAGACCCACACATGATCCAGGACGACTAGTTATAACTGTCAGACTCACACAGGATCTAGGAATAGTAGTTGGAGCTGTCAAACCCACATAGGATCTAGAACCACTTATTTTGTTGAACCCACATAGGATCTAGGAACAAAATTCAGAACTGTCATACCCACACAGTATCCAAAAACAGTAATCAGAGCTCATCAAAGCTGTTAGACCCGCACAGGATCCAGGACCAGTAGTTAGAACTTTTGGACCCAAACAGGATCCAGGAACAGTAGTTGGAGTGGTCATACCCACACAGGATCCAGGATCATCTATTCTATCAAACCCACATAGGATCTAAGAATCGAATTTAGAACTGTCGGACCTGTATGGGATCCCAGAACAGTCGTAAGTGCTATCGAACCCACACAGGATCTTGGAATAATCGTCAGTGCACAGCTAGCCACAGGGTTCTGCATGAAGCAAGCATGATTCTAGGAGGGTCCTCTCCTCAAGCAGAGTATTGATAGATCAACTGCCATGAAGTCCCAAGGAGAAGTATCTCAAAGGTTTTCCTTGTCATAGGGGTCTCAACGTAATAGACAGCGTGTCAATCGAATTCCCGGTCTGTGAGTTATTAGCCTTTTAGTCTCGAGGGCCTGGTTGGATTCGTGTACGATCCAACCTGAACGTAACTCAACTAAACCCCGAACTCCATTGGGGTATACTCAAAGGGATGGCTACACTCCATGATTTCTAGTGCCACTAACGGATCATCAAATGGACGTTCAGTGCCAAAGATATAGCCAAAGAAAGTAAAGGGTCGGTAGTGGCCCCGGGACCGGTCCGACCCGGTCGGACCGACTTCGCCCAACCCGGTCTGGGCTGACCCGGTTTGAGCCGACTCATGCTGACCCAATGTGTCCGTCCTATCCCATTGGGCAATAAATCTCATTGGGTTTGGCCTGGCCCGAGCTTGGGGAAAGTTTCGGACTAGAGTGTCGCGTGGGCGCGCCCTGGCGCGGCCTAGCCCAGAGGGCATGACTGGGATAGTTCGGCCAGGGTGCCACAAGGGGGCCGGGATGCCGGATCGGCCGGGAGGCTGTAAGGGGGCCGGTTCGCCGGAGGTGCATGAGGAACACATGGAAGCCTACAGGCGGCCGACTGGAGGTGGTGTTCACGGTGGTCAGAAGGGCGGCCGGGGAGCGGCCCGGCCAGGCAGGGTGCGACTAGGGGGGCGAGGCTAGGCGGGGTGCGACCAGGCTGGACACGGCTAGGTGGGTGGCTAGGTGAGCAGCCATGAGGGTTGCAGCCAGGATGGCGTGCGACCTGGCGGGGCAGGGCCAGGTGGGGCGCGACCAGGCAGGCGGCCAAGCAGGCGGCAGTCGTGCGACCTGTTTCGTGGAGGCCATCAAGGCGCGCGTGGAGGTTGGGAGGCCAGAAGGCCGGAATGCCGGGCCGATAGTATTTGGCCGAGAGCACCAAAGTACTGCAGGGGCAGCGTGATTCGTGGAGGCCATGAGTAGCACAGTCTTTATCACCACCACCTTCGTCATTCCATCACTTTGTCGCCTCGTCGAAGGTCATCAAAAACAAGAATGACAGAGGGGGTCAGAACATGTTGGTTTGGCCCCCACCCTCTGCGTTTTGGGTGGTATAATCAAGTTCATCAAGATCATAAGAAATATAAACAACATCTCACCCGCAACAAAACCGTCCTACCGAAGAAGAATATTCAAGGAAAGAATCATCATGAAAAAACCCCTACCTTTGATTCGTCATTCATTGTTTGTCATTCGTTGACGGAGTCACGGAATGCATAAGAAGAGAATTGTCATTTGTCGTGTCTGCTGCAGGAATCCAAACCTAAGCTGTGTCAGCTGTGGAAGACGCTCCACATCGGTAGGTCTACGGGGAAGAAGTCGAAGAATGATTATCGCCGTCGTTCATTGTTGGAAGAACATGTTCTTCGTTCTTCTTTGGGAGAATTCTAATCCCCCCAAGCTCTCCTCTTTCAAAACCTCAACCCAAATGCCAAGTGAAATAATATTAGATTGAGTTTTCTAATATTTCATTGGCACAAAAATTCAAAAAGAAGAATTAAATTAATTAGATAGGATCCACCTAAATAACGTGAAGGGTTGACACAAAATAAATAAAGGGGAGTTGAAGAGCCTCCCCTATATTAATTGGTGCTTGAGTGTTTCTCCACATTAATGGGGATTTTCAAGGGGTTAAAATCCTGGGTGGTCCCCACCAAATTAATCCTTTCATGGGAGGTTTAGTTCGGGTGGGCCCCACCACCATAACCTCTCAGGGGAGGTTAAGGTGCGGTGGTCCCACCTCCAACCTCCATGAGGAGGTTTTAACCACCACACACCAAATGGAGGAACAAATAAAATAAAGTGCATCTCACTTTATTTTATTATTTTACCATGAAAACCCAAAATCTAACTTTTATTCTTGACCAACTGCCGTCGAGGTGAATGTCTCCTTAAGAAAATACTGGCGCAACAAGTTCAACGGTGCCCTTCGAGTTAAATTCCAAGCACGAGTTTAAAAGTTATAATATCCCTCTTGTACGTTTACTGAACGTGCCCGAACAAAACATCAGAAATTGATTTCAGGCATAACGGGCCTCGGAATCACACACCGTCAGTTTTTGCAGACTCGTAAAATTCCCATGTATTTAAAAAAAAAATTCCCCATAAATTCCAAGTATTTAAATTCTCCCCACCTCAGGGTTTTAAGTCCCCATAAGTTACAACTTGAACTAAGGGAACAAATGGGGGTTTTGAGCATGCATCTAAGCCTCCCGCTCCAATGTGCTCTCCTGGAGGTTCCCATGCTGCCAACATACGCCCACCCGAGGTATCAACCATCCATGAAGGAACTTCTCCTTTCTATGCTCAATTATCCACTAGTACCTCCGTAAATGTCTCCCTATCGTCGACGTCCAGCTCCCCATGGTCAATTATGTGAGAAGGGTCATGAACGTATCTCCTCAGCTGGGATACATGGAAGGTGTCGTGCACCCGGTGTAACTAAGGTGGAAGAGCCAGGTGTTAAGACACCTTGCCTACACTGCTGAGGACCTATAAAGGTCCGATTAATCATGGAGATAAGATGTCACCTCAACCAAATCTCCATAAACCTCGTCGGGGTGAGACCCGTAGAAAGACTTAGTCGCCATCCTCGAACTCTAGAGGTCTCAATCTCCTATCAGCATACGACTTCTTCCTGCTCTGTGCAGTGTTCGTCTGCTTCTAGATGATCTGCACCTTCTCTATGGTAGCCCGTACCATCTCTGGTCCCACTAGTGCTGACTCCCTTGGGTCTGTCCAGCCCAGTGGCGATCTACAAGGTCGACCTTATAAGGCCTCAAAAGGTTCCATCCCGACGGTGGAGTGATAGATGTTGTTGTATGCACACTAAACCAAAGGTAAGTGATCCTCACATCTATGAACGAAGTCGAGGACACAAGCACGTAGCATGTCCTCGAGGGTCTGAATGGTCTGCTCAGTCTGACCATCTGTCTGAGGACGGAAGGCGGTGCTCATGAAGTTGCATCCCGAAAGCCTCCTGGAACTCCTTCCATTGACGAGAAGTAAACCATGCGTTAGGGTCGATGACAATAGAATAAGGTACTCCATGTATTCGCACAATCTCTTGCATGTAGAGGCATCACAAGCTCTCTACTGAACCCTGATCTCTGATCGGTGGGAAGTGGGTTGACTTGGTGAGTCGGTCGATGATCGCCCAGATAGAGTCATGTTCCCTAGATGTATGTGGTAGACCTATCATGATGTCCATGGATGTACCATCCCACTTCTACTCTAGGACCTCTAAAGGTTGTACCAAGACTACTAGTACCTGATGCTCTGCCTACACTTGCTAAAATGTGAGGCATCGAGAGACAATCTCTGCTACTTCCTTCTTCATACTTGGCCACCAATGTTGTCATCGATGGTCCTGGTACATCTTCACCACTCCGGGATGTACCGCTAGAGGGGATGTGTGAAACTCCTTCCACACTTCCTCTAGAAGTGACATTGGAACCATAATACGTTATTTGAAGAAGATGATGTGCTCCCCACCTTCAGAAAATTAAACAGTTGTCTACCATTTGGATATCTGAGCATGTCAGGTCTCGCAGTCAGTGTCTCCATGCTGCGCCTCCCTGAATCACTGAAGAAGTGAGGGAGTGACTGTGACAGACTATAGAAAGGCTGCTCCATCTCTATTCACAAAGGATATCTGTAAATTAGCAAGCTGATCTTTCACTTTTCCTAGCAGTAATATACCAGATCACCTACTGAGTGAATCTGCAATAACATTCCCATTCCCAACAGTATATACTATCTCGAAGTCATAGTCCTGGAGGAACTGAAGCCATCGTCACTGTCTCAGGTTCAGTTCCTTTTGAGAGAAGATTTAACTGAGACTCTGGTGGTCAGAATATATGGTAAAATTCTCACCCATCAGATAGTGTCACCACATCTTCAAGGAGAAGAACACTACTACTAACTCTAGGTCATGGGTAGTGTAGTTCTGCTCATACTATCTCAGATGTTGAGAACCATTAGCGATCACTACTCACTCATCCATTAGGATGCATCCTAGTCCAGTCCCTCATGCGTCATAGTATACAACGTACCCTACAAATTTCTTCTGGAAGTCTCAATATGGGGGCACTAGTCAACCTCTACCTCAGCTCCTGAAAGCTCTGCTGGCATCTATCCAACTACACAAAGGGTTTTTCCTTCTTCGTCAAGGATGATAGTGGTGCTGAAACTCTAGGGAAGTCTAGCACAAAGGTAAGTCTGTCCAACTCATGAGTGATCTGCTGCACCCTCTTATACATGAGTCCATCATGTGCTTCCGGGGTTTTCCTTTTCACCAACCAAGGAAAACCCATCCCATCTTTGTAGAAAAACCACAACCTCTTTGCCTAATAAAGTCAATCTGAGTGTGAACTGTGGATTTCATGTCCAAACCCAATCTAACGTTGTAAGGCCTTGACGCTGCCACCAAGAGGTTGCAACCGAAACTCTCCCCTCAAGGGTCAGATCACACCGCCGACATATGTGTGATTATCGAGTCTCCTCCCAAAGGTATCTCCAAAAGTGAGGGTCAAGTCAACTATTTAACCAGAAAATCTAGGTCTTGGACAAGAATCGTGGAAGGAAGGAATGATTGGTACTTATGTCTATTGATACTTGTTCTAGTAGTATACATGGACTATACCTCGAATCATTCCAAGAGCCTTTGGGTCGCACTCCTTGACCGCATGCAGCTAATCTCTTCCCCTGTCCTCTAGATTCATAAGCCTGGTGGGTTCCACACAAGGGGGTGGTTGTAACATGCCAAAATATATGCCAAATCATGCTTATATCTTAGAACTTCTTCCACATCTGCTGCCCTGTAGATTCATATGTCCTTAAAAATTCCTCTTCCCGAATAACTTTACACGCTCAAGTCTCTGAGACTGACTCCAGTTTCCCGCTTTCCCACTGCAAACATTCACTGGTTGTATCCGCTCAGCCAAAGAACATTTAACCACAAAGTTTCTCTATAGCACCCTAACATAAGTTGGAATGCATAGAGGAATTGTGATGGCTCAGATGCCCTTTAAACACACCTCGCTCGGAATTTTGAGCCCTGAAGCACTGATTGTACCATATTCATCAAGTAGCAGGAAAGATCAGTATTCCTTGATGAATAAATAGATATCGACACGTTGTCCTGCCGAAGCTATGGAAGTTCTAGGGAACTCTCAGCCACCTCCTCAAGCCATTCCTCAGCCGCGTGTGAGTCAGGCTCACCTCGGAACCTGAGTGGTATCTGATGCTGAAACACGTGTATAGTACTAAACCTAAAAGTGTCCTCTACCTGTACCACCGGTTGCAAATGCTGACCAATGGGCTGTGATATAGCTGAAACACTACCTGGAGGTACTATCTAGAGTAATGATCCATATACCAAGGCCTTGTCACTATGCGGACAATCCTCACGGCCACTCACTGAAAATTCTAGTAGCTAAGATCACCATCTGCTCTACTGGTGTCTCAAATAGGTGAAAAACTCTAGCAATCGCCTCCATCCAGCCCTCAGCTGTGTGGAAATCTGCTGCCCTAGGGGTGGTGGTGATGTTGGTACACCACCTGATGGTGCCAATATAGTAAGATGGCCCTACACCGGAGCCTCATCGCTAGGTGGTCTTTAATCATGTACTCTCTCAGGAACCCTAGCTGTATGTCTATGTAGCGACATCCTGATAAGGAACAGGTGTTCCATAATGAATAAGTTATACCTGGTGAGCTGAATCAATGAGTTCACAAGGAAAACTCTTGAAATAACACATGAAATCAGTGTTTTCATGCACTGAGTTGGAAATCAGAAGTCAAGTTCCTATTGTATGGATACGTCGGCCGCTTCACTAACACTGGACTCCTTGAACTAAAAACCACACTCACTACACTTATCACTATTACATCACAAAAAAGAGAGATCTGAGTCCTATGTTCTATGGTAGAACCGAATCCTCTGATATCAGTTTGTCATGACCCGTCCCTCGGGGCCCGTGTCGGGACTACCCCAATCCCACCTTCCATAGGCAAGGGGCTGGCGACTAGCACCAAAGGTGTAAATCCCTAAACTGGGACGACATTTCCTGTATAGCTGAAAAAAACACAACAGAGTACGCAACTGAATACGAAACACTAAGAAAAACTGTATAAAAAGAGGGTGCTAAAAAGTAAAGGGGATAGAAATACAAGCCCAATTGTAAAGTAAAAGTAAAATTGAAAAGGAAAAACCGAAGAAAGGTAAAAACAAGCTCATGGATCATCCACCACTAATCATATTTAAAGGATGGGTACATATAGCCTCCTTAGCACTCCACATCTGTCAATCTCCACCGGGTACCGACTCGTCGTGTGGTCCACCTCTGGGTACCTTCCAGTCCTCGTACACTCAGCCTCGGTCATTGCTGTCGGTCGTCTGCATACAACACAATGAGGTGTGGGCATAACCCATTCAGGGGTGAGTATAACGACACTCAGTAGGGACCTTGAGACCCTCAAGGTCTCACAAAATCTAACAAGAACAAACCACGAAGTATGAAATCAATAGGTATCCATTACTTAGGTATATGCCGATATATATACCTGAGTTATCAAGTAACCCATATCAATCATGACGAAAACATAGAAGCCACTGACTCAGCTCACAAAAGTATACAAATTATGTAGAGAGATAAAGATGATCAGATACATCCACCAAATCATTAAAGCTATCAGACCCACAGAGGATCCAAGTCCAGCAGTTAGAACTGTCGGACCCACATAGGATCCAAGAACTGTAGTTGGAGCTGTTGGACCCACAGAGGATCCAGGACCAGCTATTTTTTTCGAACAAACAAAGGATCCAGGAATAGAAGTCAGAAATGTCAGACCCACATAGGATTTAGGAACAGCAATCAGAGATCATCTAAAATATCATACCCACACAGGATCCATGACCATAAGTTAGAACCGTCAGACCCACACAGGATCCCAGAATAGTAGTTGGAGCTGTTGGACCCACACAGGATCCAAGACCAGCTATTCTGTCGAACCCGCACAAGATCTAGGAATAGAAGTCAGAACATTCATACCCATACGGGATCTAGGAACAGTCGACATTGTTGTCGAACCCACACAAGATCCAGGAATAGTCATCAATGCACAACCATCCACAGGGATCTGCACGGAGCGAGCTTGATTCCGAGAGGGTCCGCTCCTGAAGCTGAGTGTTGATACATCAACTACCATGAAGTCCCATGAAGAAGTATCTCAATGGTACGCCTCATCATAGGGGTCTCAACACAATAGACGGCGCGTCAATCAGATGCCCGGTATGTGAGTTATTAGCCTTTTAGTCCCGGGGGCCCGATTGCATTCGTGTACGATCGAACATGACTGTAACTCAACTAAACCTCGAACTCCAGTGGGGTATACTCAAAGGGATGGATACACTCCAAGATTTCAAGCGCCACTGACGGATAATCAAACAGACATCCGGTGCCAAAGATATGTCCAATGAAAGTAACGTGTCAGTTTTGGGCCCAGATCCGGTCTGACCCAGTCAGACCAACTCAGCCCAACCCAGTCTGGGCCAACCCTATTCGGGCTGAATTGTGCTGACCCATTGGGCAGTCTAGCTAGTTGTGCGGTCTGGCCCGTTTGGTTTGGTCTAGACCGTTGGGACCTTCTCAGCGGACCATGTGGGCGGTTCGATTCAGGTTCGAGGCCAGTTCGGCCCAGTGCATCGCAAGGGCGTAGCCCGATGTGGCTCGGCTGAGCCGGTTCGGCCTGGGCGCCGCTAGGGGGCTAGGGCTTCAGCTCAGCCAGCTCAGCTGCAAGGGGTCTGGTTCTTCGGAGGCGCGCGGGTCGAGCGCGGAGGCCAGTAGGCGGCCGACTTGGGGTGGCGCACGCGTAGGCCGGTAAGGAGACCAGGGATCGGCTTGGCCAAGCGGGGCATAACCAGGCCAGGGCTGGCTAGGCGGGTGACCAAATGGGCAGCCAGACAGGGTGCGGCCAGATGGGGGCACTGCCAGGCGGGGCACGGCTAGGCGGGGCGCGGCTGGGCGGGAAGCTAGGCGGGTGGCCAGGAGGGTGGCCACGCTCGCAGCTCGGTGGGCGGCCAGTTTGGGAAGGCCAACGGGGCGCGTGTGGAGGCCAGTCATCCCGGAGGCCGGAAGGCTGGGCCAACGTGGGCCGGTGGTATTCATTCGGGAGCACTGAGGTGCCGCGGGGGGGGGGGGGATTTGTGGAGGACATGGGTAGCACCGTAAGAACCACGATCTTCCTTCAGGTATGTTTTTCCTTTTTTTGTGTTTTTGAGAAAAGAGGAGTTTCTGTAAATTTTTGAAGTGCACGTTGTTTACTTTATGAGTACCTTCCATGTACTTCATTGCTGCAGGAGGCCGTGTGGTGACCATGTCCAGGCCACACACACGGTCGTGTGGGGTGATGTGGCGGCCTCTTAAAGCGGAGTACAAAAAAGGCATGTTCACGCCCTGTACTCCAAAAGTACACGCTGTGTACTTTTTTTTTCATTAAACGCACTGGGGTCTCATCTGACATATAGAAACCACTTCTTCTAGATTTTTTTCATCCTAGAGTGTCAAACATCTATGGATCTTCGATGAGCCCCTGATCCTCCATTCGTCCCCCGATTTGATCACCATTGATTGCGTTGGAATCAGATTGGTGAGTTCTCTGTTCTTCTTGATCCTTGTTTTCCAATTCCTCTTCTTTTACAAGATAACATGGGTTGAATGTTTTTGATGTTTTCTTAGATATATGACATTCCAAAGAGATTCAAGCTTCGTGCTTTAAGTATATTGATCTCCTAAACCCGAGGTAGGTGTTTTGTTCCTTTCCATTCGACGTCTTTGAGTATTATGTGAAATTCCACCAATACCCTAGAACAGGGTATTGCGTGTTTACTTTTTTACCCCTGTAGTTTTCATGCCATTCTTTTATGCCTGTGTAGAGGTAATTAGGATATTAATTGTCTTTATTGCTATGCTTTGGATGTGTTTTGCTCATGCCTTATTGTGTTTACGACCATTTGGTCATGTTTAGCCTTTGGCCGTTTACTTGTTTTCCATGCCTTGTGGTCCTAGGATGGAGTGTTGTTTTCTGAAATGCTTGAGTTGTTGTAGACAGGTTAGCCAAGTAGTTATGTTGGGTCACTTAGGCCTAATAGAATTACAATGCATTGAATTACACGGGGTCGTGAGAACCTGGCATATAGACTGTAAGAGGATAGACTGAGTGAGCTTCCTCATAGAGTCTCGGGACATTATAGACTATAATGGGATAGACCGAGTGAGCTTCCTTAGATATTCTTTGAGCTTTATAGTCTATAAGGGGATAGACCGAGTGAGCTTGCTTAGAGGGCCTTTGTTTTACTTGAATTACCTTGAACCACTCCAAGCTATAAGAGGAATTGACCGACTGGGCTTCCTCAAAGAGTCTGTGAACAACCTGGGGATATAAGAGGAATTGACCAAGTAGGCTTCCTTAGAGAGTCTCTTAACCTTGGGGCTATAATGGGGATTGACCTTGTGTGCTTCCTCAGAGTGTCCCCGACTACCTTAGAATATAAGTGGAATTGACCGAGTGAGATTCCTCAAAGAGTCTTAAATTTTCATATGACCAAACCAGATGGGTTAGGCTAAGTGTACTACAAGAGGGTTATTGGTACTTGTTAGGTAAGACCAGAGGGGATGGCAGTGAGTACTTCCCAGAGGGTTACCTGTTTGTGAATAGCTTCTTGTTAGCCGCTATTTTCCTTTGTTTACTATTCAGCACGTTTCTGTTTACTGCTTTTATAGTTTTACCTAGAATATATTCACTGACTGTTAGGCACAGATCTTCAGGTGGATGCCTACTGGGATTTCGTCTCACACCCTATTTGGGCCATGATTTTGGGCCCAAATAGATTGTATTGCTGCAGGTATAGATAAGGGAAATAGCCCTTCTACTTTAGGTACCTGACTTGCGCTGGAGCTGGAGAGTGTGGGACCAAGCATATGCTTGCGATGCTGAGGAGCTATTTATCTTTTATTTTGTACTTTGGTTTGGTACTATTTGTATTCCATCATTTTGACTTGTTTGGATGCTTCCCTAGAAATATGTATCATGCAACATTTATATATATATATATATATATATATATATATATCTGTGTGTGTTCTCTAGTTTTTATTACTTTTATTCTTCCGCTGATTGCTTTTGTATGGTTTGTTACTACTTCTGCTATTGTATATTGTTTCTCATGCACTGTGTACTCTACCAATGAAGGCATAGTTTCCCCATATTCACACCCAAGGTCCTCGCTACGAGTCAGTAGCCTCTGTCATTTGGGGAAATGTGCTTGATGCCATGTGACCAACCCGGTACAGGGTGCCTTTGGGTGGCATCCAGAACTGGGATGTTATAAAGTGGTATCAGAGGGTTACTTTTCTCATGATTTACTATTTGGATCATTTATCTGGGGATAAGATGGAATAAGTACTTGGTAATGATCTATGCACAGGAGTGGCTAACCCATGTATAGGGAAAATCCATACTACCTCGTTTATTTCAATTTTACCAGATTAAAATTTTACAATTGATTTGATTTCACCATTGGGTGATTCACTGGTATTGTGTTGTTACTGTTGTTGTTATTGAGGTTCTATTTCTATCGTAACCCAATTAGATGAGGGTATTCCATCTCATGAATCTTATAGGCACTTTCTATAAATCACATGTCATGCATTCTTTCCATGCCATCTAGGATGCATTAGAAATTGCATGTTGTTGTGATAGATGTTTTGTAGAATATGCATCCTGTTGCGATAGATGATTTGATAAAGAGACCTGTTGTTTGATAGGGCATTGTTGTGTAGTGCTTTGTTTGGGTGAGTGCCAAACTTTGGTTATTGAGGTGTTATGGGCCCTCATGGACAGGATTTTGGTGGATCATCGCTTCTTTGCCTTGTTAATACATGTATGAGATGAGAAACTTTGATTCATGGGGAGTAGGGGCTCTCCTTGATCGGAATTTGGAAACTTAACACTTGTTTTCAGTGTTGTTTTGGGCTCCGAAGTAGTTTATGAGGTTTAATATCTGGAAAAACCCAGAATATAGGTCGTGTAGTCTTGACTATATTCTATGTGTTCTTCTATTAGGGAAGAAACAATTTTTCAACAGTACACACCTTGTACTTATGTACACACCGTGTAGTCTATAACTGTGTCTTAGGCCATGTGGGCAAAGACACAGGATGGGGAAATCTTTTTGGGAACACGCCGTGTACTGGTTTAGCACGCCATGTATCCTGACCTTGGTACCTGACAGTGTATCTAACAACACAGGTTGGTGGTGTCTCTTCAAGTACATGTCGTGTCTATCTGGAACACGCCATGTAGTGTAACCTGGGTTCACAGGCCGTGTCACTAACAACACGGGCCGATGAAGCTTATCTAGTACACACCGTGTCTACCTTAAACATGAAGAGTATTCCTATCTTGGGAGAGTCGTGTGGATTAACCGTGTAGAAATACCTGGGCAGGGGAAGAGGATTAAAGTACACACCGTGTGTTTTGAGAAGATGCCGTGTGTTTGGGGTGTTACATGACTAGTTAGGGAAAGAGTACACACCCATGTGAATGACTTTAGGGAACACATTCTGTAGGGAATGTACACACTATATAGTCATGATTTGTAAAACATGAGTGCCTTCTTCCCCCTATTCCCTTTTAACAATCCTTGATTTTATTCCTTGATATCTTGATCTAAGGTGTGTGCTTGACCTTGCAGAGTCATGCCACTGAGATGTACTCTGATTTTACGCCAGTTTCCAAATGGTGATCAGACACCGGATATGGCTGATCAGGGACTTCCAATAGATCCTCCTATTGTGCCAGACTTGGCACCAACCATTATACCTAGCACAGGTGCTAATTCATAGTTCAGGGAAGGCTTTCTAAGGATGATGCTGACTTTTTAGGGAGTGTCATCTCCTGCCCCGTCTATGGAAGAATTGATGTGGGTTTTTCAGCAGCATCATCCTCCTACATTCTCAAAGGATGGAGGACCCAGGGCTGCAGAATAATGGCTAGATTCCATGTTGACAATCTTCGAGCATATTGAGGTACCTCCAGAGAATAGGGTGAAGATTTTTACCTATACGCTCCGAGACTCCTCCATGAGGTGGTGGGAAGTGATCTTATTGTTACGACGTCAGCAGAGTATGACTTGGTATGAGTTTCGACACATCTTCTATGATTACTTCTACACTAAGACCTTGCGGTCTAATCGAGCCTAGGATTTTATGAGTCTAGAGTATGCTACTCTTTCTATTATGGAGTACTCGTCTCGCTTTACTGATCTGCAGTGTTTCATGCCTATTCCAGGAGGCGATGAGCTGTTCCTTGTATAGCATTTTTGGGGATGGTCTGAAGCATGACATTTGATCTCAGGTGAACATCGTCAGGTTGAATTCAATATCCTCTATCATCAACCAGGCGCTGATCACTGAGTGAAATCTGAGGGATTTTGGAGCAGTGAGCCAGGGTAGTTCGACATCCAGAGTTTGTGTTCCTCCTACTAATAACAAGAAGTGCTGCAAGGAGTCTGCTTGAGGAGATCAGAGTAGGTGGGATGTATCTTCAGGCAGCCAGGTAGTATGCTACCAATGCAGGAGGAGGGGTAATAATAGGTCTCAGTGCCATAGAGACCCGATAGAGTGCCGATCTTGCTGCAAGATGGGTCATCTTCATCGTTTCTTTCCGATCTTCTCACCTAAAACTGGTGGTAGGGGTTCTTCTATAACCCCACATTCAGGAGAAGCATTTCCGGTTTCTCACCAGTATGGGAACTGGAGTTCTTTCGACCATTCAGGCTGAGGTGGAGGTCGTGGATGTGGTGGTCAGTCACAAGGCTACCCGCGACAGTAGTGTGGATATGTTCAGAGTGGTCAGGTAGGGTCATAGGGTCGTGGAGCAGGGGA
This sequence comes from Viscum album, assembly GCA_963277665.1. NCBI lineage: Eukaryota > Viridiplantae > Streptophyta > Magnoliopsida > Santalales > Viscaceae > Viscum > Viscum album. The sequence continues at coordinate 7,856,853 of CAUJRU010000011.1, read as the reverse complement.
GACCTTTGCAGTGGAGCAGACCCAGTAGGAGCAGGATCCATGACCTTTTATATTTTTAGGTACGATCTTAGTAGCCTCAATTTTATCCTCCATTGTTTTCGATAATGGTTCTATGCATATCTTTATATCTGTCGCTGTTGTGGAGAGTCTTGGTCTCTGAATATTTTCTTCTTCCAACATCTTGACACTAGACACACCGTTGGGGACTAGGACGGCTAGTGTACATAATTGCAAGGAGTGCCCTGTAGAGGTCGGTGGGTGTCACTTTCTATGGGACCTGTATATCCTAGAGATGACAGGTTATGATTTCATTCTTGGGATGGACAGGTTAGTTCCCTTCCATGCAGTTATTTATTTCTATCACCGCAGGGTGAGTTTCATATCACCAGAGGGTGGATCTTTTCTTCACAAGGATGAGTGTAATGTACAGGCGAGTAGAGCAGATCCAGAGCATCTTGGGTTAGGAGGAGTTACAGCCTATATTTACAGTCTTTATCTATATGGCCACGAGACTTTATAGTTAGACTTTCCTCCAGTGGTGGATTGTTTCAGAGATGTATTTCCATAGGATTTTTAATGTTTCCCTCCAAAGCGTGAGGTAGAATTTTCTATTGGGCTTGTGTCAGGAGCGACACCAGTGTCCATTCCTCCTTAGAGGATGGCTACACCAGAATTGCAGGAGCTCAAGAAGCAATTGGAGGAGTTGCAGGCCAAGGGTTTTATCCAACCCAGTACTTCTGCTAAGGGTTCACATGTCCTGTTTGCGAAGAAGGTAGACATTACCCTTAGGCTTTTTGTGGACTATCGGAAGCTGAATAGTTGATGGTCATGAACTGATATCCCTTTCCGAGGATTGATGATCTCTTTGATCAGATTTTAGGAGATAGAGTGTTCTCGAAGATTTACTTGATGTCCGATTATCATTAGTTGCGTGTTTGACCATCTGATATACCTCTCACTGACTTCTAGAGTAGGTATAGTCTACAAATGTATATGTTTATGACAGTCGGTCTCATGAACACGCTATCAGTTTTCATGGCACTAATGAATTGAGTGTTCCATACATACTTGGATTCCTTCGTGGTGGTTTTCATGGATGATATCTTGGTGTACTATCACAATCGACACGAGCATGCTACCCATCTTGAGATCGTTTTGTTGTACACTGAGGGAGCATCAAGTATATACTAAGCTCTCAAAGTGCCACTTTTGGATAGACCAGATTCATTTCATGGGTCACATTATTTTGGAGACAAGAGTATCAATAGACCCAGAGAAAGTGGGATCTTAAGTTTTCTTGTGAGTAGCCGAAGAACTTCTTTGAGGTGCGGAGTTTTCTTGGGCTTGCTGGATACTACAAAAATTTTATACAGGACATTTCATGCTTAGAAGAACAAATGAAGGGTCTGACAAAGAAGGGTGCGAAGTTCATATGGTCATATTCTTGTGAGTCAGAATTTCAAAAGATGAAAGGGAGGTTTACTTCAGCACTGATACTAGTCTTTCCAGTGTTGGGAAGGAGCTATACTGTTTATTATGATGAATCAGGTATCGGTCTGGGATCTGTGCTTATGTAGGGAGATGGAGTCGTTGCGTACAGGTCTCGACAGTTGAGGCCACAGGAGAGGAACTACCCGACGCACGATCTCGAGTTGGCAGGAGTTGTTCATGACTTATGCAGTTGGAGGCATTATCTTCTGGGAGAGCACTTTGTGGTTTTCATTGACCTCAAGAGTCTAAAGTACAACTTCACTCAGCATGATCTGGATTTGCGACAGCGAAGGTGGGTTATGTACCTTCAGTTTTTTGACTTTTAGGTTTCCTACATTCCAGGGAAAGGCAACGCAGTGGCTGAGGCATTGAGTAGGAGGAATCAGATACAGGTAGTTTTGGAGGCCAGTAGTGAGTGGAATCTTATGGATCAGTTCTCTGAGATGCATTTGGTGGTTCATGATAGACATGGGCGGACTTTTATATCTTATGTAGATCTTACCTCTACAATTACTGATCAGGTACGATTGAGGCGTATATCCGATTCTAAACCCCCAGTCATGAGGGAGAGTGTGTCAGGATATAACCATATTCCCAGATGGACCATAGGTGAGGGTGAGATCTTGCGTTTCTAGGGAAACATATGGAATCCAACAGATATACATGAGGAGATCATGCAGGACTTTCATTCCTCAGTTTGGGAAGTTCATCCTGGCGTCACCAAGATGTATCGTGATCTACACCGTCATTATTGGTGGACAGGTATGAATAGGGACATTGCTGGTTTCATCATGAAGTGTTCCACATGTCAGCTGGTGAAGGTGGAGCATCAGCGACCAACAAGGCTTTTTCAGTAGTTACCCATTCCTGAGGGGAAGTGTAATAACTTCACGATGGACTTTGTGATCAGGTTTCCAAGGTCACCTCAGTGGAATGTCACAGTTTGGGTTGTCATTGACTGGATCATGATGGTTGCTCACTTCTTTCCGATCAAGGAGAATTTAAGTGTTGATGAGCTGGGCGGTTGTATATCTAAGAGATTTTACATCTATATGGAGTTCCACACTCCATTGTTTTAGGCATGGATGCATGTTTTACTTCTCAGGTCTATATGGGGCTACATAAATCTTTGGGCACACATGTGCTTTTGAGTACACCTTTCCACCCCCAGATAGATGGCCAGTCCTAGCGTATGATTTAGGTGCATGAGGACATGTTCCGAGCATGAATTTTGTATTTTGGATGTTCTTGGGAGAAGCATATACCTCATATAGAGTTTTCCTATAATAATAGTTTCCAAGAAACCATTCAAATGGCACCTTATTAGGATTTGTACTGTAGGCCATTCCAATCAACCTTATGATGGCCGGAGGTAGGAGATGTAGCTTTTTTGGGACCTCGTCTTGTTTAGGAGACCACAGAGCGGATAGAGTTGATTCGAAAGAGGATGGTACTGCGCAGTCTCGTCAGAAGTGTTATGCTAATCCACAGAGATGAACTCTGGAGTTCGAGGTTAGGGATCATATTTTCGTACAGGTCACACCAAGGTTGGGACACAAGAGGATTAGGAGATAGGGTAAGCTTTCGCTGAGGTACATCGGGCCATTTGAAGTGTTAGAGAGAGTTGGGATGGTTGCCTATCGGTTGTAGTTACCGCAGAGGTACCGAGCTATGCATGATGTTTTTCACGTATCATATCTCCAACATTACTTTTCAGAACCATCTCATGTTTTTCAATATGATTAGGTTGAACTTAAAGAAGATGCATCATCTGAGGAACATACTATCCGGATTGTTGATCAAAGTACAAAGGTTCTCCATGGTCGGTCTGTTCCTCTGGTACGAGTGCTATGACCACATGGGCGAGTACAGGATGAGACTTGGGAGAGGGAGGATGATGTATGATCACAGTGGCCATAGCTGTTCATGCATTCTTATTCTACTTATTGCTAGGGAAATTTGGGGACAAATTTAATTAATCAGGGAAGTTTGTAAGAACCCGGATCTTCCTTTAGGTATGTTTTTCCTTGTTTCTAGAGTTTTTTTAGAAAATAGGAGTTTCTGGAAATTTTTAAAGTACACGCTGTGTACTTTATGAGTACACGCCATGTACTTCATTTCCGAAGGAGGTTGTGTGCTGGCCATGTCCTGGCTACACACATGGTCATGTGGGGTGATGTGGAGGCTACATAAAGTGGAGTACAGAAAAGGCAAGTGCATGCCGTGTACTTTAAAATTACACGTCGTGTACTTTCTTTTTTATTTTATTAAACACACCGGGGTCGCGTCTGATGGACATAAACCAATCCTTCTAGGTTTCATTCATCCAAGAGCACTGAGAATCTGTGGATCTTAAATGAGCCCCTGATCCTCCTCCCGTCCTCCAATTCTAGCACCGTTGATTGCATTGGAATCGAATCGGTGATTTCTCTCTACTGCTTGAGCCTTGTTTTCCATTTCCTCTTCTTTTCTAAGTTATCATGGGTTGAATTTTTTGGATGTTTTCATTGATCTACGACGTTAAAAAAATATTCAAGCTTCATTGTTAAAGTATATTGATCCTCTAAACTCGAGGTAGGTGGTTTGTTCCTTTTTGTTCGAAGTCTTCGAGTATTTTGTGAAAATTCCACAAATACCATTGAATGGGGTATTGCGTGTTTACCGTTTTACCCCGGTTGTTTTCCTTCTATTCTTGTATGCCTGTGTAGAGGTAATTTGTCTATGAATTGGGTTGATTTCTATGCTTTGGATGTGTTTTTCTCATTCCTTTTTGTGTTTACGACCGTTTGGTCCTGTTTAGCCTTTGGCCATTTACCTATTTTCCATGCCTTGTGGTCCTAGGATGGAGTGTTGTTTCTAACATGCTTGAGATGTTGTCGACTGATTATCCAATTAGTTCTGTAGGTTTAATTTGGCCTTATAGCATTACTATGTGTTGACTTACATGAGGCTGTGAGAACCTGGAGTATAGACTATAAGAGGATATACTGAGTGAGAATCCTCAGAGAGTCCTAGGACATTATATACTATAGGGGGATAGAAAGAGTGAGCTTCCTTAGAGTGTCTTTGAGATTTATAGACTATAAGGGGATAGACATAGTGAGCTTCCTTAGAGAGTCTTTGTTTTACTTGAATTACCTTTAACCACTCCAGGCTATAAGAGTAATTGACCGAGTGAGCTTTCTCAAAGAGTCTGTGAATGAACTAGGGATATAAGAGGAATTGACCGAGAAAGTTTCCTCAGAGAGTCTCTTGACCTTGAAGTGTAAGGTGAATTGACCCTGTGTGCTTCCCTAGAGAGTCTCTGACTACCTTAGACTATAAAGGGAATTGACCGAGTGAGCTTACTCAGAGAGTCTTAAATATTCGTATGACCAAACCAGAGGGGTTCGGCTGAGTGTACTACCAGAGGGTTGTTGGTAATTGTCAGGTAGGACTAGAGGGGATGACGGTGAGTACTTTCCAGAGGGTAGCCTGTTTGTGCATAGTTTCTTGTTAGCTATTGTTTTCCATTGTTTACTGTTCATCATGTTCTTATTTACTTCTTATATACTTTCACCTGCCATATATTCACTGACTGTTAGGCACAAATATTCGGGTGGTTGCCTACTGAGATTTAGTCTCACACCCTGTTTGGGCCATGATTTTGAGCCCTAATTTATTATATTTATATAGTTATAAATAAGGTAAGGAGCCCTTATACTTCAGGAATGTGACCTGTGATGGAGCTAGAGAGCATGGGACCAAGCATATACTTGCGATGTTGAGGAGGTGTTTATCTTTTATTTTGTACTGTTTTTGGGTACTATTTGTATTCCATCATTGTAACGTGTTTGGATGCTTCCCTAGACATATGTATCATGCATCATTTATATATACATATATATGTTCTCCAGTTGTTCTTACTTTTAGTCTACCACTGATTGCTTTTTTATGGTTTATTACTGCTTCCGCTATTGTATATTGTTTCTCATCCACTGTGTACTTTTCCAATGAGGGCATATTTTTTCCACTATCAAACCCAAGGCCCTCGCTTCTAGTCAGCAACCTCTAGTGTTCAGGTAAATTCGCTTGAGTCCATGTGACCAACCGGGTATGGGGAACTTCTGGGTGGCTTCTGGAACCGGGATGTTACAAGCATGACCTTTATCATCACCGCCTTCGTCATTCCGTCACCTCTTCGCCTCGTCGAAGGTCATCAAAAACAAGAATGACAGAGGGGGTTGGGCCAAGTTGGATTGTCCCACACCATCCACATTTAGGGTGGTATCATGCGGTTCATCAAGATCATAAGAAAGATAAACAACAACTCACCCTCTACGAAACCATTCCAACCGAAGAAGAAGATTAAAGGAAAGTATCAACATGAAAAAACACCCTACCTTTGATTCGTCATTCGTCGTTAGTTAACGGAATTTTAGAAAGTAGATGAATAGAATCGTCATTCGTCACATTTGTCGCATGATTCCAAACCCGAGATGCATTGGCTGTGGAAGACGCTCCACGTTTGTAGGTGTCTAAGGAAGAAGTCAAAGAGGGATCGTCGGCGGCATTCTTCATTGGAAGAACGCATTCTTCATTCTTCATTGGGAGAATTATAATCCTCCAAAGCTCTCCTATTTCCCAACCTCCACCCAAATTCCACATGAAATAATATTAGATTGAGTTGTCTAATATTTCATTGGAACAGAAATTCAAAAAGAAGAATTGAATTAATTAGATATGCTCCAACTAATTAATGTGAAGGGTTGGCACAAAATAAATAAAGGGTAGTTGAAGAGGCTCCCCTATATTAATTGGATCTTGAGGTTTTATCCACATTAATAGAGAGTTTAAAGGGGTTAAAAGCCCGAGTGGTCCCCACCACATTAATCCTCTCATGGGTGGTTGGGTTTGGGTGGGCCCCACCACCATAACCTCTCATGGGAGGTTAAGGTACGGTGGTCCCACCTCCAACCTCTATGAGGAGGTTTTAACCACCACACACCAAATAGAGGCACAAATAAAATAAAGTGTAGCTCACTTTATTTTTTTATTTTACTATGAAAACCCAAAATCTAACTTTTATTCTTGACCAAATTCCATCGAGGTGAAAGTCTCCATAAGTGAATACCGGCGTTGTGAGTTTAACAGTGCCCTCAGATTTCAATTCTGAGAACCAGTTTAAAAGTTATAAAATCCCTCTCGTATATATACTGAACGTACCCGAACAAAACTTTAGAAATTTATTCCACGTACAATGGGCCTCAGAATCACACGCCGTCAATTTTCGTGGACTCGTAAAATTCCCATGTATTTAAGAAAAAAAATTCCCACGGAAATTCGGGGTCTTTACAAAAAATTCACTCTAAGATAATTTTGATATTCCAAATCCAAAAATTAAGTACATTTCAAAAAATAAAATTTATAAAATTTCAAAAAGTTGGTATTAATATTCATAACGGCTAGTTTCATTGGTTGTGGTGTACTATAACTGGAAGTTCCATACAACACTAGCTATTTCATTATTTATGGAGAAACATACTATGGAAGCATGGCATGTTACATCATTTTTGAATATCATTTATGTACTCTCATATGGAAAAAGTTATTTATAGATGAATATTAATATTAATTTTGTAACTAATTAAATTATATAAATTAAGGTAATTTATTTTTAATTTTTATTTACATAATAACTACATTAAATACTTACACAACATTGATGCACTAATTATTTAATTAATGAAAAAAATAAAATAAATGATATTAAAAATATTAATAGTGTTATAATTTTAGATAATTAATGGGATCAATTAATGATACAGATGAACATGAAATTTTTTGGATGATTTAAAATATTTGTTTCAAATTATATGTGTTTTCTTGATGTTATTAATGTCAATGTAATGAACTGTGTCAAAATTGAAAATAATGATAATTATGAAAATAATATTTTATTAAATTATCTAAAAATTATAAAAATATTAAATAAGGAAAAATAGAATAATATAGGATCTAAAATTTATTCTTTTATCCATTTATGTTTCAAAAATAACATTATATAAAAAAATTATATCGTTTTATGTGTGAAAAATATGCTATGAGAGTTAATGTTAAAATAAGTTAATTAAGGGATTAAACCAAAAGATAAGGTTTAAAATTGCACTAAAACCTGTATAATTTTCTTAGTTAATGATATTTAAATAATATAATACCATATGTTCTAATCCATTACAATTTTGAAGTATTTGACTCTAGAATAGTCTAATTGTATTTTATTTTTTAAGAAATTCCAAAAGTTTCCCTCACCTTAATTATAAAAGGAAACCTCATCTATCACTTAATTACACAACATTAAGCCATATATCTCAAGAATACATGAAAATATATCTTCTAAAATTACTTATAAAGAACCTATAGGTTCTGGTCATCCAAAAATACCAACCCTACCGCCATTTAGAGGAGATCTAATGGAGTCGTTTCGATGAAGATGTAATAACTATAATCAATCACTTTGTTTTTATATTTTTCTTCAACTCTTATAAATCCATAATATTTATCATAAAATAATAACTCCAGTATATTTAATATTATTAAATGTTATTATGGTAATGAAAAAACCATTTTATAACCTCTTTCCCATCAAATAAGAAGTAAAAAATATCGCTAGTGCATACGTACGACTTACCGTCTTCATACGTCGATACAATTCATTTTTAATAACCATATTTATTGGATGGTAATTATTATGGATTTAATTTTTATATATTATATTTATAAAATAATTAAACTTGTATAATGATAATATCATGTTTACCTTATTATCATAAAATGTTTTGGGAAGCGATAACATCGCTCGTGCGTATGTATAAACTACCATCTCCATGATGTGATGTTATTAATTATTATTTTATAAGGATGAATTTGATGAATATATATTATATATATGATATAGAAATAATTATATAATGTTTAATTTCCTTTTATTCCATTAGTCAAAAAATAGAAACTGTGTTCATGCGTACGTACGACCCACCATCTCCATGAACAATGCAATTAATTTTTCAATCTCTAATTTTAAGGAATGATTATAAATATGTATATGATTAATATATATTATTTTTTAACATGATTAAAATTATATAAATTATGGAACCATGATCAAAGTATAAAGATCAGGACCATTGAACTGAAACATGCTTGGAAAATGGAGTAGTTATCCCCCAGAACATTGATTTTAATAAAATATTATTAATAAACAGGTGATAAGATGTTATAAATAAATTTTAAATGGTATTATAGATATATTTTTATTTAATAATTTTATAACAAATCCATATTTATTATATAGTATATTTTAATTTGAATAAGGAAAGGAAAGACTTGAGATAAGATATTTTTGTCTCACATTTATTTATATGGGACACATGCCTTATACACTACATATTTATTTTGTGTGGTGTATATACTAACAAGGAATGTATTTTATGTTTTTATTATGAAAATTATGGGATATTATTATCACTCAAAATTTTATTCTTTTGTAAGTATTATGATTCAAAATTAACCAAAGTTGTAAGAGTATATTTTTTCAATCTCATCATTATTTGGGATATCATTATATTTAAGTCTCCACTAGGGAATATTTACATTAAATTTACATGATTAATAAAAATGTTTTCACAATTTTTATTACAATTTCAATACATCTTTTTTATTTTTTTGACCCATGTTTTAATTTTTATAAAATGGATTGAAAAGTGTGTTTTTTCATTTTCCAAACAATGTACTTTGTGACTTTTCCTAAACAAATAAAGATAAAGTTTTTTAACTTATATGACATGAGTTTATTTCATTTCATCAATATGAATTAATAATAAAAATATTACTTTTCAATTTTATGTGGTTCATTTCAAAGAAAATTTTTTCTTTTATAATTGTGGGAATTGTTTTTTAAAAATAAATGATTTCAAAATAAAAAATTTATTTTCCTAAAAAATTATTCCAAGTGATATTTCAAAATCATTTTCTTATATCTAAGGTAATTTCATTACATGATAAAATATAATAGGGATATGATCCAAGGATACCATCCTTACTATTTTTATGGATGGTTTATTTTTATGATGAAAATATGTTGATGAAACTTATTCTATTTTCCATGGGTTATATTTTGATGAAATTAATTTATATTCATAAGTTTTTATATGATGAATGTTTTATGATATCATGGAGCACGTATGTATTTTTTTCCTTTTTGATGGGTAGGACCTATATCTCCCTCTAATTCATTGAGTAAACATAGATAACTCATGATATAAATATTTTATGTGAGAACCTGATTTTATATTCACAATTTTATGCATGGACCTAGATTTCATGTATATAAGATTATGCCTAGAACTTATTTCATGTCCATAAGTTTATATGAGGGATTGAATTCATGTCTATAACTAAATGAGTGAATATATTTCTATTTATAAATGTTAAAAAAGTTATAAGTTTATGTTTATACCACAAATATAAGTCTTATGTCATTGTTATGCTCTCGTGGATTACATACATTGATTATTTTATGATTCATGTCTTATAAACTTCAAATATTTATGGCAAGAATCAAGATTATGATCAATGATATTCTGGGTGTGGATTTAAAATGTTAAGTTCATGTTATCACACCCTTATTCTAATGTTATGCTTATTTGATTATTGATCTCTCCCTTATTTTCACTTACTGAGTATCTGAGCTCACATTTTATTATGTTCCCTATCCCTATGTTATGAATAAATTAATTTTAAATGATGTGTCTAAGAATGGTACTATTTATGAAGAAATTAATGGGATATGATAAAAATCATTTATAATTGACTTGTTTATGTGTCCAAGTTTTTAAAGGAACTAGACCTATACAATTCTGATGTGGATTGAAATGTTATGTAATTAACGTTCATCAACATTGATGTAATAACTATATATAATAATTATGGTTCATTATGGTTGGAATTAGTCATGGTTTTAGTTATACTTTGTAAACCTATATGATAATACTTTAGTGAGAAACCTAACAATAAGTATAAGTATAAGATAACAACCTAAAATTTTGGTAATGATCAGAAGTGGACTAAGATAAACCTAAGGTTCCATATAAGAAGGTATCATGATTTATAAATCCTATAAATGAATATTCTCCTTAAAACATGGCTTCCCCTTTGATTATCATTGATCACACATTGATTTTTGGTCTTAGTAAATGGTTGTAACTAGGAGGAATAATGTTAACAATGAATGTGATATAAAATTTTGTGATTATGAGCAACAAAACTGGATGATTTTTGGAGATAAGGACATTTTTATTCTTTTTAATAAGTAGTTTGGATATATTATAAAAAAATTGATCCTCGATTAGATTCATATCATTTAAATTAAGAGGAAAATTGACTTTTATGGAAGTTCAGGTTTAAATAATTATATAGGTAAGAAAGTTAAATTTTTTTCTTATCAAATATATGGGAAGAATAACTAAGAATAATATCTCAAATTTATGGTAATATGTTTTCTAAGTTGATATAAAGGGAATAGATTATAAAAATTCTAATAAATTTGATGTCTTATGTGTGGGGAACCTAAGAATTATTCAAGTTAGTTCCCTTTACTAAATATTATCTTCTAGACCAAGGAAGGACATGTGAAGTGAAAGGATTTTAGTGTTTATGTATTATAATTTTAGAATTATTTCAGTGTTCTATTAATGATACATTATATCTAAGGATAGTGAGGAATTTAAGAATTTCCCTATATTGGTTTTCCATAAGGATTTTGAAAACATATGTTGAAAGGTACCAATAACAAAAAAAGTGATTTAGTGGAAAGTTTATAATGTATAGTTTGAATAATGTGATGATTTACATTGATGAAGTAAATAAGAAAATATTGTTGATCTTGATGTTGATTAGCAATTTGATGAAAAATTGATTTAGTTCATATATCATTGATGATGTCTATTTCATTTTTGGATTACAGAATATATTCAATATTCTGAAAACATAATTAAGGAATAAGGATTGTACTAATTGTTTTAAAATTTATATTTTAAATCTGGGGTTTAATTAAGAGATATGGATACTATCATGGGTTTATAAGTTTTAGATTGATCATGATATCAATGGTTTATACCCCCTTTGAGGTTTTAGGTAATTGAATTTTGAGGCGACTGATGTTATTTTGGAAAAAGTTTTATTGAGTTGACGTATATATGAAACTTTTGTTTCATATGAAGTATTATTTAAGAAAAATTATATTACACATTTGTGGATGTAATAGGGAAGGTAGAAGATAACCTTTTTGGTTAAAAATATCATTAATATCGAGGTTATTGAGGTTATTTTTGATATATGAATTTTTAATTATTGAAATGAATATTAAATCCAGGATACTATATGATTTGGTCTTGTACATTTTTGGTATATGAATTTATGAGTGATTAATGATTATTAGATATAAATATTAAATTAATCTCAGAATTTTATATGATCAAATCCATTTAATTTTGAGTTATAATAATTTTGAAGAATATTTTTGAGGATTTTGAATGATACTTATTTTTCATATAATCTAATTTAAATTTTGTGTATTATGGTTTAATTTTAGAGATTAAAGTATATTTTATCCATATAAAAAATTATTTATCTTATACTAACCATTTTGGTTTTATTTAAATTCTAAATATAATAGGAATGGACTTATTTTGTTTTTGTGGATATTTTAATTTATTTTAAGTTGATACTAATGATTTAGGTATGAAAAAAAGTCAACTTGAATACATATTTTTTAGGAGAAAAATATGAGATTTTTATGGAAATTGATTCAAGGATGAAGATCTACTTGTTAAGTAAGTATATTAACCTATGTTAGTCTTTAGGAAAATTGGATTTATCCCCTATAGGAAAAATATATTGAAAAAATTGTTATCATGTTGTTGAAGTTTAATATTTATTGATCTTGAAAAAACCAGAGAAACAACAAATATGGGCATCCTCAGGGGGGATGAAAGTGGTGTAAGACTAGGGAATCCCCTTGGAGTACTACCCTACAATATAAAGTAAGTGATCCCAATCTATAATAAATAATAAGTTCTACATACAGGCCACCCAAACGAGAAAGTGAGTCAACTGCGAAGTTGACCTCCCTACAAAAATATAATCATATTACCTTATTTTCTGATAAATGGTTTTTATTTTTTACAGCTCATCAGGTTGTAGTTTTTTAAATGTTAACTACCTCATGAATATGATATATATCACTCTCTCTTTGTCCATGAGAGTTATATTTTTATTTTATATCCACATGTTCACTTCATACCTATGTTATCTACTATTGAAACCTAGTTATGTATTATTCAAGATGACCTTTGTACCTCCCTATATTTCTTTTCAAGAGGAAGTTTTATTAACTATTCTTACTATGTGGGTTTCCAGAATGGAATTTTCAAATTCCAAACATTTTATCACTAATAATAAGTAAAAATTATGTGGATGAAATTTATAATGTGTGTGTATGGGGGGTGGGGGGGTGTAACACCACAGTATTTTCTGTAATTTTTCTTCTAAATATATTTAACTTCTTTAGTATCTTGTGTTACAAGGAACTAAAAGTTTAAGAGAACCAGAATATACTATTTAAAATATTATTATTTAATGTTATTTCCGTGATTTTAAATTTCAGGGTATGAACAGGATTAACTATATTATTAATTATATATAAATTACCGAATGAATCTAACTTCTTAGTAATTAATCACTCAATTTTTAGTAATGTCATTTTATCTTCAAAAATATGTTTTCTTCAAAACAGATTTTTTTTTGATTTTTGTGAGAAAATATAATAAGAAATATTATAAACTTTAAAAAATAATTTTTTATAAAATTAACAATTTTTTTAAATAAATATATTAAAATTAGATTTGGGTGAAATGTTTTTATTTTTATAAAATGGAAGACTTATCAGTGAATAGTGAAAATACAAATTTTTATAATAGAATCATTTTTAATTTCATATAAAGTATCATTATTATTTTAATTTTATCACAAATTATCATAAGTATTATTTAATTATATTTATTATACTTAAATTCTTTTGAATAATCATTATACATGATTTTGTTATAAGTACATTTTTGTGCTTAAAAACATAATTTTCTAAAACTATTTTTTTTTGTGTTTTAAGAATTTATATTAAAAACTATATACACTAATTATATAAATTAAATATTAAAAAATAGATTCCATATTTAGAATTATAATGTTCAAATTTGGAAAATTTGACCCTTTTTTTTAAAATGAATAGTAACCATGATAAAATTTATCACATCAGTAAAGGGTAAATTCGGTAAATATAAGTTAAAACTAAGTGATAAGGCCATAATTATTCATCTTAATTCTTACTGAGTGAATTAAAATTTAGCACTATAACCTTATTATATAATTGGAGTTGTTTAATAGAAACTTTTTAATGAAAATGACTTATATATTATTTAAAACAAAGTAAGTGACAAAATGCCACTCTTTTAATTTAAAATATCAATTTTGTGTTTAAATAGAGAAAAAATTGATTATGAATGAATACTAATATTAATAATATGCATGATTAAATTATATTAATGGAGACCATTTATTATAATTTTTAGGATATAAAAAATCACCTTAAATACTTACACAATGTGGAAGCAATAATTATTTAATTAATTGAAAAATAAAATAAATGATATTAAAAATATTAAAAGTATTATAATTTGAGATTATCAAGGTGATTGAATGATTTTATAGATTACTATGACATTTTTTATGTGGTAATTTCTTTTGGGAATTTTAAGTGGTTTCGTGATGTTAATAAGGTCAAAGTAATGAATTGTGTCAAAATTGACAATAATGATTTTTTTGAAAATAATAAATAATTAATATATTTAAAAATAAAAAATATTAAATAAGGAAAAACGAGATAATATATGGTCTAAAATGTCATGAATTATACAATTATGATTTTATAGTTACCTAATATGTAAAATTATAACCTTTTACATGTGAAACACATGATACCATGATTATTGTTAATATAGGTCAATTAAGGGGCTAATCCAAATAATAAGGTTTAAAATTACACATAAACCTAACAAAAATTATTGGTTGATTGAATTTAATCTATTTCATATCATATTTTTTAATTCATGACTATTTAGAAATATTTGGATCTTGATTAGTCTTATTATATTTTAATTTTTAAATAAATTCCAAAAGTTCCCCTCACCATTATTATAAAAGGACACATAATTCCTCACTTCATTACATAAAATTGAGCCTTCATGATAAAAATTAATATGTCAAATTATATTCTACACTTTTCAATCCACATTAGAGAGGTTTGGTTCTTCCCACAAGACCAACACTAGAGCCCTTTAGAGGAGAACTAAATGTGTTGTTTTGAGGAAGATGTAATCCCTCTAAATAGTCAATTATTTTTCAATTATTATATAAAACCTATAAATAAATTATATTTATCATAAAATAATAAATTAAAAATAATAAATATGCATAAATTTTATTCTGATTATGAAAACGCCATTATACACCCTCTTTTCCATTAAATAAGAAGTGAAAGTATTGCTTGTGTTTACATACGACATACCATCTCCATATTTGGATAATGTTAATTTTTTATCACCAAATTTTATGGATTATAATTATGATTTTTTTAATTTTTATATGTTATATTTATTAAATATATAATCCTCTTTTGGATTAATATAATTTCAACCTTCTTATCATCCAATCTTTTGGGAACCGATAACGTTGCTTTTGCGTACTTATGGAGTATAATATCCATAATGTGATGTGATTAGTTTTTAATTTACAAAGATGAATGTTATAAATATATATAATATAATAATAATTCTTGAAATTTGAATTATTATTTACCATTCTTTCATTCCATCATTCAAAAAATGGAATCAACGTTCATGCCTACGACGGTCTGCCATGTCCATGAACGATGTAATTCATTTTTCAATCTATAAATTTTATGAATGATTAAAAATAGGTATATAATTAATATATATTATTTTTATACCATGATTAAAATATTTTAAATTATTCTACCATGATCTAAGTATAAGGATCACAACTACTGAACTGAAACATGCTGAGAAAACGAAGCGGTTATAACCTAGAACAATAATTTTAATAAAACAAATTTAGTAAATGGGTGATATGATGTCATAAATAAATCATACAAGGTATTATAGATATATGTTTATGGAATAAATGTATAATAAAGCCATATTTTTTATACATGATGTTTTAACATGAATGAGGAAAAGAAATAATTGTGGTAAGTGGTTTTCTTCTCACTTTTATTTCTATATGATACATGCCTTATTCAAGAATTATCTATTTTGTGTGGTGTATAAAATTACCATTAATTTATTTGATTATTATTCTGATGAAAATTTAGAGATATAAATATCCGTCTATTTTTCTTTATTTCACGAGGTGTATGATTCAATAGTTAGAAACGTGGTAAGGGTTTATTTCATAATATTATCATTTTTTGTTGTTGTTTATGTCTAAGTCTTCATTTATGAATATTTATCTTACAAGTCCATTTTTTTAAATGTTTTCAACAGGGTTTTTAATATTTAACTGAAAAAATTAAAGTTATTTTAAACCATGTTTTAATTTGTACAAAATGGTTTGGAAGGAAATTTTTAATCATTTTATGAACAAGGTACCTTGAATATTTTTTTTGAAAAAATACATAGAGAATGATTTTTAAACTTATAATACAAGAAAATATTTTATCACCATAAAAAACCTTAATATTTTGAAGCATTATATTCAATTTTAATAAGTTATTCTTAAATAAAATGTTTTACATTATAATTGCATGAGTTTTTACAAAAATGATTGCAAAATAGAAAGGTTGTATTCCTCAAGAATTATTCCAAGTGATATTTCAAAGTCATTTTTTCATATTGGATGAAATAATTTGATGATACATAATATTCAGTATAAATATGATCCTAGTATACAATTATTATTCTTTTTTTGTATGGTTTATGTTTATAATGATGATATGTTGATAAAACCTGTTCCATTTTCTACGGATTATATGAAATTCATTTCTTTTCAAGTGTTTTTAGATAATGAATTTTTTATGATCTTGTGGAACATATATGTATGATTTTATTTATGTGATGGGTGTGAAATATATCTCCCTCCAATGTATTTGGTAATGATGGATAACTCATGAGGTAAATATGTTATGTTGTAACATGATTTCATGTTCACAATTTTATGTGTGGACCTAGATTTTATGTCTATAAAATTATGTGTGGACATAGTTTTATGTCCTTTTTATTTATTAACGGGCATGATTTTAAGTCCTTAACTTAATGAGTGAACCTATTTTTATTAATACATGTTCAATATGTTATAATTTTATGTGTGTTCCCTGACTCTATGTATTATGTCAACTTTATATTCTCATGGATTATATTCTTCATTGATTTATTATTCATGTCTTATGAATTGTAAATATTTATGAAATGACTCATGATTAAGATCTATGATATGAAGGGTGTAGATTTAAAATGTTAGTTTCATGTTATCACACACTTATTCTAATGTTATTTGTTATTTGATTATTTAAATATCCCTTGTTTTCCCTTACTAATCATCTAAGATCACCCTTTCTCAAGTTTCCTCTCCTTTGGTAATGAAGAAAGGTATTATAAATGATGTGTATAAGAAGGGTGATAGTTATGAATAACTTAGTAGGAGGGTATATATATCATTTATGAACAAGTGGTTTGTGTGTCCATGTTTCCAAAGGCGCTATACCTATATGATTCTAAAATGGATTAAAATGTTATGAAATGAATGTTGATATATATAGAAGTTATAACTATGTATGAAAGGTATGGTCTGCTACATATTAGGTGTGAGAGTTTTCATAAATAGAATTCTTCATTGATTAAAGTCACCCTAGGCAGAGGGGCTTAGGGTTATACCATCTACTTTCTTGGAGGATTGCATAATCTTGGATAGGGGATAGGGTTTTCTGTCTCTTTCTATAGGCTTACTCATGGGATTTTTGAATCTCGTATAACCTTTTGACTTTTAATAATAAATTCATGTACCTTATAAAAAAGATGAATTTGGATATTTATGAGTATACTTGACTTCTATTTTTGGGTGACTAAAACATACTTGTGGGTTGTATAAAGAGTTATACATTAATGTGGCCTGAACACATTAACTTTTCATTTATAATATTGATTCCAAAACTAAATTATTATATTGACGCACACAAAAAATAAAATTAAACATTAAAAGATAATGATTACATAGGATTTATTAGTTTAATATGATTATTATGTATATTAAATTGATGATACTAAAAACCACTAAAACACTATGTGTGAGATTCCTTATAATTAATGCTAGTGTGATTGAAAGTATGATATCCCTTCTAAAGAAACACTTGTAATTACATTGATCATCCAAATTTGTAGGTTATTTCATAGGTGGGTTCCCATGGATTATCTTTTATAAGTAAATCATGTAATGAGTGACACTATAACTTCCTTTGGTAGGTCATTACATTGGTGGGTGCATTTGGAATGATCTTTTTAGACTATCTTTGGCATTTTCGTTGGGTTACACTAGCCGATAGAACCTAATAGGATTAGGTTACTGGAGGGAAAGAGTAGAGTGAATATATATGATGGATTTGGAAAAGTAATTATTTTATCAACTATCCAAGATTAGAAATGTTGTGATTAGGATGATTCACTACCCAAATAACTATGGGGTGAGAAAAATTTTATTACAGACTCATTGATTAGTGAAATATGAATCTTAGATCACTATTTGGATATGATGTTTTGGGTCATCATTTTTAGTGGGTGAAATTTAATTTAAATCCCTTAATAAATATATATAATATATATTAATAACCAAATTATTTTTCATTTTTATAATCTATAGAATAATTAATCTGAATAATATTGAGATCATTAATTGGTATGACCTATAAAATAGTTTCAGATTGGTATCTTTGATTGAGAAGTGTTATCAAGGAGAAATATTCAAAGTACCCAAATTTTAATGTTATAGAAATAAATTTCTCCAAATCTAAATCACGGGTATTAGATACAAATTTTTCATCAAAAATTTGTGATGACAAACATAGAATCATAGATAGGAGGTAATTTGTGAGGGGTGACATAGTTCTTCATGTTGAAAATAATGAAAAAGTTTCCACATTAGTAGTCATAACTTATTATCTAATTTTTTCAACTAAGTTGATCCTCAAATTGAATAACTATTATCATTTTCCAACCACAAACAAGAATTTTATTTCTGTATCTTGTTTGGAAAATATGTTTTATTCATTAATTATTAATAAAAAGAGTTGTTCTATATATAATAAGGAAATGTTTTATAGATTTGGGAATATACGGAATGGTTTATATATTCCTGATATGGAAAAATATATTTATATCATTTAGAATAATAAGGTCATGGTTGATTCTAATACCACTGAACTTTTTCATTATCACTCCAGACACATAATCAAGATACATGTATAAAGAATTCATATACATGGTTTTTTGGAATCATTTTCTTATGAGTTATTTGATACATGTGAATATTGATTATTGGTTAAATTTATAAATTCACATTTTGGTTGAAAAGATGAGAGGACTAGTCGAAAATTGGATCTTATACATTGTGATGTATGTGAACCAATGTGCATACAAGAAAATGGTGGTTATAAGTACTTTGTTACTTTTATTGATGAGATTAATCAGTGTGGGTATGTGTTTATAATGAAACAAAAGTTTGAATCTTTTGAAATGTTAAAAGAGTTTATAAAGCATTAGAGTGTCAAATGGTAAAAATCATTAAATTACTTTTATTAGATCGGGTTGTTGAATAATTATGCGAATAATTCAATGCTCATTTGAGACATTGTAGAATATTTTCACAACACACTCCTCAAAAACACCATAATGGAATATTATATCTGAATGTGAGAATAATGTATTTTTAGACATGGTTCGATCAATGATGATTTTATATAAACTGCCTATATCACTTTTGGGTTATCATATAGAAACTATTACATTTTATTAATATAGAGACCCAAGCATGACATACATGGAAATTAATTTACTTTTCTGGAATACTTAATAGATGGCAAAAATAGACACCCAAATACAATATTATATAAGTGTTGTTGGAAACTCAAAACATAATATTCTAACCATGGTGAACCATCATCAACGTCTCTCATAAAGATCTTCCCCTTTTGTTTTTTACCTAAAAAATTTATTTTAATCTTGGGGAAAATAAAATATAAAAAGGGTGAGCTCAAATTTTCAGTAAGGTTAAACATGGAGAACATAAAACAAACCATAAAAATTGGAATGTAAAAACATGGACATTAAGTTTAAACATTAAAATCGTGAGTCCTGAAATAAATCATGGTAGTACATAAGGCATAGATCATATAAGAACCTTAATCATGATAAAAAAGAATGGGAATAAAACATTGAATTGTTGAAAAAATTTAAGAACATAATATAATTTTCATAGTAACAAAGGCATTGTTTCCATGTTTATAATAGTGTACAAAGGCCATTACTGAATTGAGTTTACTTTTCGTTCCAGTAATGCATTACTAAGCCAGATTTACCTTCTATTACAGTCATGTCTACCTCAAGATATATAAATCTTTACCCAATAAATTGTAGGGAGATATAGGTCCCACCCATATCATAATTAAACCTTTCTCATGTGTTCCAAAAAACAAAAATCATTCATCATAGCATAACCCATGTAATAAATTGAGATTCTTAAACATCATTCCATCGTAACATAGTATATATAAGATAAATTGACATCATAAAAATAATTCCATCACAAACATAATCAAATCAAAGTAATAAAAGGGATAAAAACATAGCCCTATGTCATCTTATATGTAAAATAATTTTGATAAAACACTTGAACTTTATTCCAAAGGAAAATATGATTTCTTCTTCAAAAACATTTTCTTTTCTAAAAATTATGATCAATTTTAAATGAAAATAATTTAGTTTCAAAATAATTTTTAAAACATGTAGAGGGATCAACATGGATATAAGGTGTTATAAAGATGTAAAAATCCATTCTTTCCATATAAGTTAAAAACCATTCTCCTTATACTTTTACTAGAAAAGTCAAAATGTACCTCGTCTAGTAAACAAAAGAATGCTTTATTACATACCATATAGTAATAGTAAAAAATGGGTAAAAATTACATTGAACATACATATAATAATACTCAACATTTTATGAAAAAATTCTTATAAAACATGTACATGGATGATAATTATATACCCAGTAGAAACTTATGAATAAACAATCTAGTATAAAACAAGATTGGAAAAGTTTTCCCTCACCTTAAGTCTTCGTATGTTTCCAAAAATACTGTATAATGATTTAAATATTGTTAATGATTTATTTCATAATCAAAATCATTTTTATGATAACATTTATGATCATATTTGCATCAGTTTGTTAGAAACACATCATTGTTACTTGTTATTTGGGTATTAACTACTTTATGTTCTTATGTATGTTTTGTCAGATAATTCATTATTCAAATTTTTAGGTAATAGTTATATCATATAAATCATGGTATTAGTATTATATATATCATATATATTCATTCAATTCATTTATATAATCATGGTTTAATGAAGATTATGTAGAATGAATCACATCGCACCGTAAAGACAGTAAACAGTACGTACGCACGAGCGAAAATATCGTTCCCCTAATTATTGAATGGTATTGAAGTAGATGGTGTATAGTATCATGTTATAATAATAATATATAGTTATTATTTACACCATTATACCCATCAAAGTAAGGTGGTGGTGAAAAATAGAATACACCACGTCATGGAGACGGTAAGCCATACGTACGTACACACGATGATTTTGTTTTTCGTAGGATGGATAGATGGTGAAATTGGGTTGTTTAATATTTATAATTACATATAATTATATTATTGATACTTATGTAATAAATTTATAATTAAACAACTAAATAAAATTTAATTGAAGAAGAAATAAATTTTAAAGAATCGGTAGAAGAGATTACCTCTTCCTTAACGTGCCTCCTTTAAATTTCCTCATTTGGAACTACAGTTGGATTTTTGAGAAGACCAAAAAATCTAGAATATATCTAGGGAACTTTCTAATAGAAATGTTCAGGGTTAGGCCGATCTGGAAGGATAAAAATGAAGTGAATATGTGGGGGAGGAGGTGCCCTTTTAAAATAGAGGAGAAGGGAACTTTAGGAAACTCTCCAAAATATTAATTAATAATAAATTAAATTTAGACAAAACAATGGTCCAAAAATTATTTAATTCAGAGATAAGGTGATTTTTGTTCTAATATCCATCATACAATAATATTTATACAAGTTTATAATGTTATTTTATTCTTAGAGTTTTGTTTTAACCCTTATTTTGTCCTTTTTAATCTTACTATGATATCATGTTATTTACACATTGTGGGTTAATTTAATTACGATATCATGTCAAACGACACAAAAAAATTTATTTATGACATTTTTGGACTTATATAAACCATTTGGAAAAATCTTAAATTTTTATGAAATTAATATCACTTAATAAACTATTTTATGTTTTAAGTTATGAATTGTGTCAATTTTGGACACTATTCATACTTGACTTTTTTAAAAATTCATAAAAACATCATTCAATATAAAATAAGTAATTAACTCAAATATAATATGTCAATGTGATTTATAAAATTCTTTGATGACATAAAAATAACCAAATTACATTTTTTTAATATTTATAAATTCATTTATTTAAATCATTCATTAATGAGGTAATCACTACATCATATTTGTGTCATAAATATTACTATTTATAAAATATCTAAAAATTATAAATAAAACAACATAATGTAAGAAATCGTTTTATATTTATAATTACTATTTAGAAGAAAATATATTAGTTATATAACCATAAATTAAAATATTTTTTTTAAAAGTTATATGCTTCACTTATAAATATCTATACTTTAATTTTTTTTTATAGAATGTCATTTTCACATCCATGTAACTCCATGGGGGCCCAAAATCTACCCAAGGATTCCCATGGTCAGAATTATCTCATCCAATAGGATTGGGGCATGTTTTATAGTAGTTTATTATTATTATAATTTTATTTTTACCCTTATTTACTAGATTTACCCTTTAACCATGGTTAATAAAATAATTATTGAGGTTACTATTCATATTGTCTAAATATAAAATGTACCTATTTAAAAAAAATTAACCTTATGATTTCAAATATGGAATCCATTTTTCCAAATTCAAAACACAATAGTTGTAGAAATTAATTTAAAATTAATCTTATTGTGAAAAAACAGGTTTTTGTTTAAAATATTGTGAAATATTTAAATGTTTTTACAAATGAATTCAATGTAAAATTAATGAAAATGACTTTAACAATATTAAACTATAAAACTGTATTATATTTATACTTTTAAACAATTCAATAATATAATTTGTCCATATGAATAAATTTGATGAAAAAAGTTTTCTTCAATTAAAATTTAGCGTATTTTCATTATTCATCAAAATATGAAAGTTATAAAAAAATATCAAAAATTTATCCAAAGTAAAAAATTTATGTCATTCTTTTAAATAAGTAGTTTACCTTGTAAAATATAACTTATAAAAGTGTCAAACAATATATTTAAAATTGGTGTGCCATTAAAAGGCTGTAAAATTACATTTTTTTGAAAAATATTTCTTTTATCCAAAAAATTGATTTTGTTCTCATATCATGTGTAAGATGAATGATAATGTTATAAAAAATTCATAGTGCGGTTAATAGTATTCACAAAATCTTGTTTATATAATATTTTAATAATATATTTTTTTTAGTGAAACTCGATATCGCGTACAATGCAATCTATCGAGGAAGGTCACTCTTGTGTGTAATGCAAGCCAAGTCAGTGTTGAGTGTAGTGCAATCTTACTTTTATTTTTTGTATAACATAATAAAAACCTTTTTCAATTATACATTGAAAATAATCTATACTCATTGTTGTGTGAAATTAATTCTATCAAAAGGACTTGAAATTGTGTGCAATAGAATCCAAGAATAGTGTTGCGTAAACTGCAATCTAATACGGTGTTTCATATAGTGCAAGATAATCTTGGTGTAGTGTACAACACAAGACATCAAAGAAATTAAAAAGAATCTATCTCATAAAATCTAGGGGTGTTAAAATTAAACTCTATTTCATCTAGATAATTCTTAAAGGAAATATATGAGATATGGTATTAGAAATGTACCTGTTTGACTTATTTAATTATTTGGGGTTGGAATGATTATCTAAAACACATTATTTCAAATAATTTAATCCCTATGTCTAACAAATTATTATTTATTTGTTATCACATGGAAACCAAGGTATATTATTTCTACCACCCAACTGAACAAAAAGAGTTTGTGGCTTGAACTGGTATATATATTGAGAAAGAATATCCAATTCAAGGAGTCTATGGGAGGAAATATTTACATAGATAAGTTCAATACCAATAAACAAGAAGTTTTCCTAAGATATAAGTTGATCCAGTTTCACAAATAGTTGTGGAAGAATAATCGAGTAAAGTTACATAAGAACTTGAAAGGTTTGATAGAAATCTGTAAATACCAAAGAGATATTAAATCCTAATGGAAAATTATGATGAAATAATGTTTTTAGTATATGAATCTACTTAATACTGAGAGGCCATTGAGATTTTTTATTTTGAGAAATTTTTAAAATCTGTATACACTAACCAAATTTAGAACATCTTAAGTGAACCTGATAGGGTGATACCCATTGGGTGAAAGTGTGTTTTTTGTAATAAAACTATCATTCATGGTATGGTGGATACCTATAAATAATGTATGTTGGAAAAGGGTTGAAAATAATTCATGGAATTGACTATAGAGGGACCTTTTCACCTGATATGATTATAAAGTCTATTCAGATTTTGATAGCCCTAATAGCCCATTTTTATTATGAGATATATTAAATGGATGTCAAAATAGAAATCCTTAAAAGAAATTTATACGAGGAATTTTATATTATATATCATGATGGTTTTGATGTTCCAAATGGGAATTATATGGTTTTCATGTTGCAACGGCATATTTACGAATTGAAGGATGGGTCTCGAAGTTGAAATATATAGTTTGATGATGAAATAAAACAATTGTTTTAATAAAAAATATAGATGATTCCTATGTATAAAAGTGGATTTGTGGGGGAAAATTAGTATTTCTAATATTGTATATTTATGAAATAATACTTATCAGAAATGATGTCCCGATAATTCACTCTATGAATACATGGATGAGTAAATGTTTCTCAATAAAATAAATGAGTGATGAAACTTAAATTCTATGTGTGAGGATATATAAATATAGATATAAGAGTATTCTTAGACTGAGTTTGAACACATATATTTTAAATTTTATAAAGGGGTTTAGCATGGAGAACTCCAAAAGGGGGTCTTTGCCAATGTGGTATGGCATTAATATTAAGAAGATTCAGGATTCTTCTAAAGAGTAAGATAGGATGTATAGGATATCTTATGCACCTACCATATGATCTATCATGTATAAAATGTTAGGTCATCAAACACATCATTCAAAAACACGTTATCATATAAGAGATCATTGAGAGGGATTATATAGGTATCATTTGGGAGGCTATAGAAGTGAATGTAGATGATCCATTAACAAAACCATTACCATTGCAACAACATGAGGGTCATGTAGAATATTTCAGCGCTACGCTTGATAGATTGGTTATGTAAGCTATAAATGTATCATTTTATTATAACAATGTAAATCTCCATTTATCATTGATTAATGTGTGCTGAAATTTATTTTACATGAATGCTCAAATGATAAATATAACCTTAAAATAAAAACTTTGGTTGTCCCAAATTGATTACCATCATGGATTATATTGGGTTGTGATGATATTTAAAGGTTATCTTGAATTGATTCTTATATCTTTTGTAAAGGGTTGTATATGGGATACCAAAGAATAAATTTTTGTTGTAATAAGTAGATATATATCACTTGGATAGATCCAATAAAGTATATATCATGTAATTTCATACATTCATGCATACACCTTAGGGTGTATGATTATTATTAGTCCTTCTTACCTGAGGTTGGAGTGATACCTAGCATGAGAATCTTTATAAATCAATACCCTAATTACACATGTTAGTATTTAAAAATAGATAATTATGGGTGGTTGGGTATGTTGTTGATGATTTTTTTGGTAGGAGTATAACCATTATGGCATGTGTTAACTTGTATAAAAAGAAAAATCATATCCATACCATCAAGGCTATGTGCCAAAACCATCAAGGCTGCATGCCAAAACCATAAATATCAGAATTCTACTAGTCGAATAACCACATGAACTTTGAATTACTAGTTTCATAATGAGGGAATGTATAATGTGGGACATCACAACCATACCATCAAGTCTGCGTGCCAAAACCATAAATATCCATTTTGTCAATGCCTTATGCTAAGAACATAGTTTGTCTCATGAGACCTACCGATGCACCGAGGGGCTAAAGGGGACCCACATGAAAATTACTATGTTCAATGCATTAATCTTATGAATGTGTATCAACATAAACAACATATATATTCATATTGAAACTGACAAGTGAAATGTAAATAACATTCCCTATACATTAAACGTAAACACAAACCATTCAAATTAAATTGGGGAATGATATCAGGATATAAAATCCACATTAAAACTAATCAGAAACCCTTCAACAAAATATTTTATATGATATCATAATATATAAACCTCTACGAAATACCAGATTAATCAAAGGATGTTGACATAAATAAAGATACTTTTAAATGAGACCATTGATAAATTCTTGAGGAAATAATCCTTAAACATTTCAAAGTGTCCCAGACCAACTTGAAACATTCAAATCAAATTCCCTTAGAATATCATGAGAATAAGGAGACTATTTATATGGTATATTGTGGGGAATTACATACACCACATATAAGGAATAAGAAGTGAATAAGGCTTATATCTCATAAAAGTTAAATTGAGGTGAGAAAATTCATTTTTTTCTTTGGAAAGAATATTTTTTATGGAAAATATTTTTAATTTTTCACAAATCTAGTCTCAAACATTTATATCCTAGAAAACAAAAGGTAAGGACATTTAGATTACATTTTGGGCATAAATTATTCCCCACTAAAGTGAAGTCATGTAAAAATTGTTTTTAAAGAAGCTTTAGAATTAAATCATCTTAGTGCGGGTTAATGAATTCAGTAAAGAGATTTTAAAGAAAAAAATAATATTTGATTTAATAAAACCATAAATGAACCAAAATATATATTTTCATGTTATAATGTGTAATTTAATAAATATAAATCTATCTTAAAATATATTATAGAGTGAACTTCAAAATAGGTAAGAATTGAAGATATTCCTTGAATCAGGATTGCATTTCAGAAGAATTTTTGAATGATTATTTTAAAACATGTAATTACCCATAAAATAAAGAAGGATTAAGATTGGTAAAAATATATAGAAAATTTAAGCATAATTTTTTAAAAGTACATAAGAATAAATAATAATTTATTTTAGGTGAGTAGAGAATAAGAGCAACCCGAATGAAAATAGAGGTTCAAGATGAAAATACTTACAACTTTGTAATCAATAGAATTTCATTGACCATGATTAATAATCACTAAATGATATATTTAATATCATTAAAATATCTAGATTCCTGATATGAAACATCAATGGGAAGTATACATACACCATACAAAAGTAATTGTAGTGAATATGGAATATCTCACAAAAAGGGAAGTGAGATAAAGAAACCCTTACCTTAAATATGTAAGTGTTCTCCACATGATCTTAATGACCTGAATAATCAAATTTAGGTTAATTAATTAAAAATTAAAGAATATAACATCAATGTAATTGATTTATTATAACCTTTGTATGTTCATTCATATCTTTTTTATGGGTTAAGAGGTTCAATTTCATTGTTCGGGTCCTTTTGTTTTATGATCGATATACTTTATACATGGATGGAGAATCGTGTAAAATGAGTATGGTTGTCCAGAATTGAAGTTATAAGTTATTAGTGAAAATATATAAGGTTTCATGGTTTTAAATTTATTTTTGTTACATGGATTGAAGCTGAATAATTATATAAATTATTTAATGATAACCATGTTGGTTAATTGGTGGTTTTTGAACACAACAAACTCATTTTTCTTTATAAATCAGAACCATGTGTAAAAAAAAGATTACAGAACCATATATGAGAAATAATAAATATATTATATTATGGATAAACCATAATAATGGTTTTGATGACCAGAATTGAAGACGGTAAAAGAAATTTAAAACCCATCTTCCTTGAATGAGGTAAATTAGCACATCTCGGATGGTGTTTTTTACTACTATAATAAAAATAACGGCAAAGGAGATATGATAATAAATTATTCCATTACCATAAAAATATTTACAGTAAATTTAAGGTATTGGAGTTTTTATAACATTTCTATGAGTATAGATGAGGATAGAAAATAAAACAATGGAAGTTGAATAGAATGTAAATGAATTCAAAAGAGGAATTTACTTCTTGAATTAATCTTCCTTGAGAGCCTCTTTAGGTGAGAGGATTTGGTCTTTTTATGATACCGAAGGCTGATGGGTGTGGGGGAGGATATTGGATCGAAATTTTAGTAGAATTTAGACAAGGAACAAGGCTTGATAGGAGTGAAGAGAGGAGGGCAGTGTGGGTGGTTTTTATAGTGGAGGAGAGGAGGGTTTTCTTAATATTTTAATCAATGGTTTATTATTTTTCCATAAGATAAGAAATAGTGATGATACTATAACCAGAAATAGTAATAAGTTCATGTGAGTTAGAAACAAGGCTTTTTTACATCAGTGATGATGTTAGGAATAGTGTATTGAACTGATAATGTATATATTCAGTAAATTATCGTATATCAATATTCATAAAAAATCATGTATTTTTGAGAAATCCAAAAAATTCACCCTAATTTTTTTGATGTGTAGAATTCAAATATGAACTCCATTTTATCAAAATAACTTTCTAAATATGTGAAATTTAATTTGTAACTAAAATATTCATTTACTCGTAAAATACAGTTTTAAAACTAAAACTGATTTTGTAATGCCCTAAAATTTTAAATAAGTTTTTATAAAATTTCCCCAAAATCCATGACAACAAACTCTTTATTTAGGAATATATTTTATCAAACATTATTTTTCTTTTAAATCAATTTATTAATTAAACACTTTTAATTAAATATTTATTTCTCACAAAAATATCAATTCTTAATTATTATTATTTTTATATTCACTCTCATTTATAAGGTGCCTAAATTTTATTTATTCTTACATGGGAGATGTTACTATTCAAAATGTAAGATTACTATACATAAGGGTTATGTTACTATTCATAAGGGCACATTACTATTCATAAAGTTAAACTTACTATTCATAAAGATACATTACAATTCATATGGGTTAAATTAATTTTTACAAGGGCAGGTTAGTATTCATAAGGGCATGTTACTATTCATAAAAAATTACATTTATTCTATCAGAGTAAAAAAATCACCCTTAATGTAACTGTGTCTGTTCGATTTTTTGAAATTCAAAACACAGAAGTGGAAAAATTATGTTCTATATCTAGGTTATAAAAAATTTTTGTTTCTTAGAGACTCAGTGTTTCATGCATTCAGTAATAAATTTATTTTAAAATCCATAGGGTGGTACACTAATGTTTTTATAGTATTTATATTATTCAAAATTTAATTTTTCCATATAAATTTTATTATTGATTTTTTCAAACAAATAAAACAATTAATTATTTCCAATTTTGGAAAATTTATTTGGATACATGTACCTAATTTTTTAAAATCATCATACAAAAATCATATTACGATTGTTTTTTGTTAATTTTATGAAAATATTGATTTTTTGATGAATAGTGAAAAATATTGATTTTTATTGAAAGCTTTCTTTTTATATTAAACATATTCAATATTAAATATTGTTATAAAATGGTATGAAAAGTAAAAATATTTAATTTATAATATTTATAATCCATTTAAGTTTATTTTCATTAATTTTATATGTGTTTTAGTATAAAAAAGTTTATACTTAAGTAAACATTTTTTTGGAAAAATATTTTTCATCTCATTTTGTGAATTTTATTTAAAATTAAATTATTTAAATTATATGAATTTCATTTGATAAAATAGAATAAATTTTTGTAAAAATAATTTCCATATTTTTAACTAGCTCACTTTAATTTTTTTCATAATGAATAGTAGAAACAATCAAAATTAGTCACTAGGGTTAGGGTTAAAACATGTCTACCCGGGGGTTCAACTAAGAGATAAGGGCACTTTTGCTAATAAATCATGTATAAATCATATTTTAGGGAAATATTCCATCCTAGTACTATCAATAATTTAAAAAACAATCTAATTTTAATCATTTATATTGATATTGATATTACAATATTTTAATCTTTTAAGGAATCCCAAATGTGTCTTCTCCCCCACCTATAAAAGGGTGCCCCTCCCCTCTCTAATTTATACCAATTTGAACCATATCCCTCAACCAAACCCAACAACAATATCACATAAACATATATATACAATAATTATAGGAGTTTTTATTCTTAAATTACCATTCTAAGGGTCCCTAAGTAATGATCTAAATGAGGCCAATAGAAGAAGTGGTAATAGTTTTTCCCAACCTCTTTTAACTTGTTTCTTATTAGATCTCTGATAAATATATGGTTTTAATCATAAAATAATAAATTATTTATCATAAATATAATTATATTATATTATTTTTATGGAACCATCATTATCCACCTTATTTTCATCAAATGGGAAGTGAAAGTATCAATGGTGTGTACGTGTGGACAACTACCTGAACATAGTGATACAATTAATTTTCTAACACTATATTTCATGGATGGATATTATTATGGTATTAATGTTTATAAATTATATTAATAACATAATTATGTGTCTTAATTACAATATCATATTTACCTTCTTACTTTCCCATCCGTTGGAAAATGATAATGTTGCTTATGCTTATGTGTAGACTACCACCTCCATGAAGCGATATGATTTGATCTTCATTTACTATTTACATGGATGGTAATAATAATATATATAATATATATATATTATATATATTATATAATAACAGAGTTTTAAGTAGAATTATTATTCACCTTTGTTTCCTTCCATCCTTTGAAAAGTGAAAACAATGTTCATGCATACATACGACCTACCATCTCCATGAATGGTGTAATTCATTTTTCTATATCTACCATTTATAGATGAATATATATATATATATAATTAATATTTATTATATTTATATCCTTATTAACATTATTTTTATTACGGAACTATGATCAATGTAAAATGAAAAAACTTAACTGATACATACATTAAAAACGAAGGAGTTTTCAACCAAAACAACAATTTTAATAATGTGTTGTTAATAAAAAGGTGTTAAAAGGTCATAAGTAAATAATATATGGTAATATATGTCACTACCCAACCCTACCAGGGCTCGAGCCGCAAATACCCCAATCCCGCCTCCATAGGCATGGGGCTAGCGACCAGTGCTGAAGGCACAACAACTCAGGGATGCCTTTGCCTAAGTACATGTACACACACACGCAACACACTCAATGAAAAAGTGCTGATTAAAAAGAAAAGAAAAGTACCAAAAACTATAAATACACCACAAATGTGCCTCGATCTCTAATCAATACAAAGTAAAAGATGAAGGTAAACTGAAAAGAAAAGGAAAAAACACGCGCCCAACCAGAAAAGTGCCACAACCCGGCAATAGGTAAACAAAATCAGACACCTGGGAGAGTCCTACACCTAGAACCCGACTACGACCATCACACATGGTCGAAGCTCCCGATCTCCTAAGCTCCACTGAAGTCATGACCAACCTGTCAGTCGTCTCCAAGGGCACACCAAGTGCGGGAAAATCCCCAGTAGGGGTGAGTATAAAAATACTCAGTAAGATGCCCCGAAATCTCGAGGGAGAAACAAAGGAGGTACCGACGGGTGAGCAGTAGATCGGACAGGGGAAAGTGAAGGAGTATAATCGAGAGTGCAGTAAAGTGTATAACAAGGAGTGCATTAGAGTAACAGTAGAGAGTCCAGCTCAACGTAACAAGAGAAAGGAGGTAGACTCATCCAGACACAAGGAGCTGGAAACAGTGAGAAGATGAACTTATCATCGAGTCTTCACTACCTATAGCAAGAGAGTAGACTTTTCCAACCACGAGAAGCTAGACACAGAATGAAAGTGGCATACCCCGCACGTCTTTGCCTCTACTGGAAGTAGAGTAACCAAAACCCAAGAAGTGGGTACTAGAACAAGGTATATACATATCCATATACTCAATCAAGAAGCTCGAACAAGATAATAAGGGGATCTCCATCCTGTAGCTCATCCCAAGAAAGTGAGTAGCCAATAGTCCCAGAAGTAAACACTATCGATTCCCATCATCCCTAATGTCTGCCCCAAAATGCATGTCAAGGGGCTCAAATCACCGCACCTTGATACTATCCGCTTTGGGTGGCACTGACTTGCCCGCATAGTTGTAGGCCACATTACAAGGACGCGTCTCGGTGGGGAAAGCAATCCTCGTACTTGAGTGTTCTGGGGGAACTTCAAGCCACACCTCTTCACTGCCCCGCAGTCGGGAGGTCTCCTCAAAGTCGATAGGAGACCCCCTACCCAGCCCCGCTAGAGGGTAATCCCTGGAAGTTGACGGGTTCCCACTGGAGGGAGACCCAGTAAGAGTCAATGGGTTCCACACTGCCCAGTCTTGTAAAAGGGTAGTACACTGGAGGGAGACCCAGCTAAAGTCGTCGATGAGTCCCAATGACCAATCCCGTAAAAGGGTACTCCACTGGAGGGAGGCTCGGAACCGTCATCGGGGACCACTTACCGTCCTAGCTAGAGGTAAACTGGGCATCGGGGACCACTTCCCAGCCCAGCTGGAGGTAAACCTGGCATTGGAGACCACTTCCCAGCCCCGCTAGAGGTAAACTTGGAACTACTCTGGCCATCCCTATTGGATGGTGCTGCTCGGTGAACACCATTGTACTAGTTATCCCTGCTGGATGGTAACCCACTGGCCATCCCTGCGGGATGGTACCACTCTGGCCATCCCTGCTGGATGGTACAACTGGCCACCCCTGCTGGATGGTATCCCACTGGCCAACCCTGCTGGAAAAAACCTCATGTCCAGCCCTATTGGAAACAACCTCCCGCGTAGAGGATCGGTGCCCGCGTCATGTGTTGTTCACACCGAATCCACAAGAACTCTACCAGGGAACACGAAGCAACTCTGTCAACCAAACCATCGAGAACAGAACTAGGTGAAAACCACTCACCTTGGTGGTCGAAACCATCATGAACAGGACCCGGGGGAAACCCACCCAACCCGGCTGGTAAAAAAACGATAACAAAACCATGGGAAACTCAACCCTACTAGTCAAAAAATGAGAATAGAACCAGGGGGAAACTCAACCCTGCTGGTCAAACAAATGAGAACAGAACCAGGGGGAAAATCAACCCTACTGGTCAAACAAACGAGAAAAAATCACCCTCTACGTCGCGAGAGGTTAAGGGTACACAAAGCAGATCACGACACGTACATGGGGCCCACACGATGTGTCGCCCCAAGTCAACCCCAACCAAGCGCACCAACGTTCTCAGGTACAAACAACCACATGTACCTCCAAGAATTCATGTATACTCCCAGAGTATACCATGATTCCAACCCAAAGGCTATCGTGCACATGCCACCCAAAGTCCATGCGAAGGGCGTAAACGTAACAACTCCAACTTTCCACCTCATTTTCCTAGGCACAACTGACCACATCTCTTCAAGAATTACTTCACTCACACAGGAGTTCATGCGATCACACGTCAAGGTTCCGCTACAAACACAGTAGGATAAACCACTACCGTAGCACCTTTTATATTCCACATTTAAGAAGATCGCGTAAGAGGCTCTGCTTTCCTGAAAAGCCTTCACCGTTGTAATCCTCATGAAAAAACATGTGAGATAGACAACTTACTTTCCAAAAATGGATATCCGATAGAAAAGTCGTCCATCACCTCTTCATGCCCAAACTACATCTCATGATCCTGAGCCTTGCCCCCAAAAACAGTCGGGCACATCGCACCATTGCGAACCACTAGGGAAAACACCTCAAAAGGACTGATCTCTTGAGTGGAATGGATATTCGGAGAAAAAGATGAATTTCGTCAAACCGCACAAGATCAGTTCTACGTGGTACCCACACCCCGGTCATGAAGAACAAAGAAAAGATCACACCATTGCGATCCTCAAAAAAAAGTACACAATATGGACTATTCATTTTTCCAAAACGAACACCTGGTGATAAAGATGGAAATCACAGCCAACTCCCAAAATGGCCCTCGTGGGGCCCACACCAGCTTACAGAATTAAAGCGGGCAGACTAGGCCAATGAAATTCCCTCAAAAAAACACCCAAAATTGACTGGTCACACGCCCCGAACAGACATCTGATGAAAAAGTTACAAAAAGCTACGTACAGCTCGAAAGACGGGCCTTGGGGCACACACCTCAACTCCGGCTTCAATGACCAAAACCACACTGGAAAAATTTGCCCTAGCACCAGGGTTCTGACGCCATTGACGCTGCTCAAATTGGACATCGGATGTGTCCGCGCCGCTCAAAACACCAACCCCCGAAAAAACGTCAAACTTACTTAACGCACGTGTCATGGCACTAAACCCATCATCTCAGGAATTAAAAATTCCCAAGACCATCTCAAAAAGTTCTCCTTGACGTCCGGAATACCCCGCCATAGACGGTATGAAAAACGGATTCCAGTAGCAGAAATTACGGGCATCCGAGTCGAGGGGGCTAAGCCCCTTGGGCTGGACCAGCCTGGGCCGGCCCGCGGTTTGGCCGCGTGGGCCGGTCGTGGACTCGCGGTCCACTGTTCTGCCAACTGGACATGAGGCCTGTCACTTTTTCAATGCGGAGACCCACAAAAGGCATGTCTAGTTCTGGCCACGGGGTCGCGCGGCGCGACCCTGGTCTCTGCTCCGCGTTACGGAGCTCCCCCAGTAGTGCCCGTTTGCTGTCGACCGCCAGCGCCACCGTCGACCTCCTCCGCTCGGACTCACCTGTGGGGGCCCCGGCTGACCTAGCCTTCGCTGGCCTCCACCGTCCGACCTCACCCGCGGTGTCCCCCTACTGACCCAGCACCTCCACCGCTCTGCCTTCCGGCTCACCCGCACCGCCACCTAGACCACAGCCGAGCCGCCGCGCCCACTCGTTGGACAACTGCGCTGGAGCCGCTGGGCCGGCCAGAACCGCCAGAACACCCCAAAATACCTCCAAAACCCGCAAATTTCGATGAACGACCGCGTCCTCCTCCAAACTCAGATTTCAAATCTAAAAAGTACTTTGGATAGCTCAGGAAATATAATACATGGTTATGGGATTTTCCTGAAAAAAATAGCAACAATTTGACGTGATTAATCAAGCTAAAAGTAGGTGCGGGAAAGAAAATAAAATGCAGAATCCTACCTTGTTGGGTGTTGCCTGGAGCTTCACCGCACGTCCTCCAGAGTTGTCGCGCCTCGCCAGAGGTAGAGGAGAGAGGAGGAGCTCCTCCTTGGTTGAGCTCCTTCTGCTCGAAAATCAAAGGAGAGGGAGGGGGTGGATTAGGTTTAAATAAGGAGAAATTAATTAAAAAATTATTTAATTTAAAACTCCAAATTAACCCACATTCGAAACGCTCAACGGAGTCGAGGTTAAGCCTCCCCTAGGGAAAAAACACCTCCCGGGCACAACGACGGTCTCAGAATTTTAATCAGAGGCCCCATTCAAACGTTATAAAGCTCAACGCCTGAGGCCGCCAAATTACGAAAATGCCCCTATCGGAATTTTCCATAGAGGGCCCGTGCCTGCGAAACCAACACCCCTCCTATGGTAAAAGACATGCTCCAGACTCAATGGTGCCCTTGGTTTTCCAATCGGAGCCACCATTTGAGTGATACCTATGTTTAACCATTAAACGAATAAATTAATTATTTTATTTATCCATTTAACGTTCCGGTAATGGGCGAGGGGTCCCAACGTCCCGCGCCGACATGTTTAATTTTGTTCATGGGGTAAAAAATCCATTTTGGATCCATCTGTACTCTCATTTTTCTGATCTGAAGCACCGTTTAGGAGTTATCCTATTTATTTGGCGTTCTCAGTGTGAAAACACTGAAAATTTAATTCCGGCCACACTGGGGCTCAGAATCGCATGCCGTCTGAAGGCGCTGCTCTGGAATAACATCAAGAATATTCCAATGTCTTTTATAACCAAAAAACCAGGTTCTTACATCGTTACCTCCTTCATGATTTTCATCCCTGAAAAGAAAAACCAGGGAACAACTCAGGATACTAAGCCCACACCTGGCTCTCCTGTACCTAGAAGAACTCTTGCAGAGTCCCATGTCACCACACATAGACCAAATGAATTTATCTGTTAACACGAGGGCTACCCTTGCCGATGATGTGCATAAAATCACGCACAATTCTTCTTGGGTGAGCCACATGGGAGACGTCGTGCACCAAATCCAGACTTTGGGATCAGGGAAAGGTGGTAGGGAACCTCGCTATCCCTTCACATGGTCTCGAATGGCCCAAACGCTCTCGAGGGTAGCTCACCTCCCCAACTGAACCATTAAGTCACACGCCGCAACTGGAATCATCATTTGGACCTGGGGCAAAGCCCGATGATTCCATCCTTCAAAATATCCATATGGTGAAACACCCAAGGATATCTAGTCACGTAAGGTTTCATAGTCGATGTCTCAAAACCAATACTCTATTAAATTCTCGGAGAGCGAAGGAGTCAACACCATCAACTAATAAAAAGGTCCCACGCCTTTTACCTTAACAATATAGGGTTACACCGACGCCCCGCGCCACCCTGGTAATACCTCAAGAAAGCAGCAGGGAGAAACGCATTTCATGCACAAAGTGTAACAATTCTACTACAAGAAGTAGAATATCCGTAGAGCATACCTCCTACCACCCCATGCACCGCAATATCGTAGATATCCAAAGCTCGTGACTGTCTGTGGTCCCAACTGTCAGCTCCCAGAGTTTGAAGTGGACTGCCTGGTGGTGATGGGAAGACCTCGTAAAGCCGTCCCCCACTACTAGCTTCTCCCGCTCCTATGCTAGCACCAATCCTCTGGGAGCTACTCTAATCACGACGCTGCCTCTGTCGTGGTGGTGCACCTGCGGCTTACCCGATATTCTCAGCGTGCCTGGTCAGGCAGTCTCGTGCCAAGTGACCTCGACCATCGCAAGCATAAGACCGACTCTCTTTGGACTGCACTAGTGCCCTCTGGCACCACTGTTGTGTACAACCACGCCCCTGAGTCCGTTTATCAGAAATCCACCTGCGTCGAGGTCCAGTCACCCGATGCCCACTAGCTACGGCTGAAGTCTTGGCTTTGTCGAGTCTGCTGCCACCACCAACTATAGAACGCGACAGGAAGCACTCTGTCACTAGCGCCTGCTCTAGCACCCCGAAATATGTGGAAATTCACAAGGGTACTATGACAACACTAATCTCTCTGTGGAGACCCTGCTTGAAATTCTGTGCTCATAAGTTTCCATTGTGGACCATGTCCGAGTAAAAGCATGCATGATCTGTGAAACTAGCCGCGTACTCGGCCACCGCCATCCCTCCCTGCTGAAACTGTAGGATATCCTGAATCTGAACGGAGCATAAGCATGAGGGGAAAAATCCTCACGGAAAAACAACTGGAAGTCGCCCCACGAAAGCGACGACTCGTCAAGAAACTGAGTCACCAGACTCCACCAACGCCAAGATGCTCCGTGGAAAAGGTTAGTGGCCAAAGCCACCATAAGATCTGGCGGCGTCTGCACAAGCTTCAAAACGTGAACCATTGTCTCCAGCCAAACCTTTGCTGCCTAAGGGCCTGACTCACCAATAAACATCAGCTGTCTCTACCACTAGAACTCATGGAGTACGCTCAACATGCGCTCCATCTCAGTCTACTTTGTTGAATCTATCTGCTGCTCAACAGGTGGGGGTGCTACTACCAGCCCACCTGGAGAAAGGGTCTCGCATGATGGGTCCTGGACTGAGGCATTATAGCTCACAAGGTCATCGTCATGCACCAAAGCTGGAATCCAGGCTGGTTGTCTTCACGGAAACATC
The DNA here is from genome assembly GCA_963277665.1 of Viscum album. Taxonomy (NCBI): domain Eukaryota; kingdom Viridiplantae; phylum Streptophyta; class Magnoliopsida; order Santalales; family Viscaceae; genus Viscum; species Viscum album. The sequence continues at coordinate 7,818,864 of CAUJRU010000011.1, read as the reverse complement.
CTGAATATTATCAAGGAGTGCCGTGGTCAGATGATCATATATGTATATAACAGCAACAACAATGGGGAACTGACTCAAGAAGGACAATCAAGACTCAATCCTATGTGATTCACAAACCAATTGCCCTGCAACGAGTGTCTCAGCATGCCGAGTCGACAAGCGGGTTATCAGGGTCCCGGTGAATGGATACGTCGGCCACCGCACCATCACTAGACTCCCGGGACTGAGAGATGCTCTCGAGACATGTCAACACTATTTCCCTAAATCCCAACCAATTCCTTTTTAGGGACTTCCGAAAAATTTCCCAAGGAACGAACCACCTTTGATACCACTTTGTCATGAACCGAACCTACCCAGGCTCGAGCCGTAACTACCCCAAGACCGCCTGCATAGGCCAGGGGCTGGCGACCAATGCCGAAGACACAACAACTTGGGGAGTCCTTTGCTGAAGTACCTTTACACACACATGTAGCACACTCAATGCAAAGGTGCAGAGTAAAAAAAAGAAAAGTAACAACTGCTATAAATAAACCACAAATGTGCATCGACCTCTAATTAGTACAAAGTAAAAGATGAATGTAAACTGAAAATAAAAGGGTATAACACGCGCCCAACCAGAAAAGTGCCAAAACCCGACTCTAGGTAAACAAAAGCAGACACCTGGGAGAGTCCCACTCCTGGAACCCGACTACGACCACCACATGCGGTCCAAGATCCTGAACTCCTAAGCTCCACTTATGTCATGACCATCCTATCCATCACCTGAAAGGGCACACAAAGTGCGGGAAAAGCCCCAATAGGGGTGAGTATAAAAATACTCAGTAGGATACCTCGAAGGCTCGAGGGAGCAACAAAGGAGGTACCAAAGGGTGAGAAGTAGATCAAACTGGTGAAAGAAAAGGATTACAACCAAGAGTGAAGTAAAGAGTACAACAAGGAGTGCATTAGAGTAACAGTAGAGAGTCCAGCTCAATCCAACAAAGGAAAGGAGGTAGACTCATCCAGACAGAAGGAGATGGAAACAGTGAGAATATGAACTTCTCGTCGAGTCTTGAATACCTATAGCAGTAGAGTAGAATCATCCAACCACGAGAAGCTAGACATGGAAAGAACATGGAATACCCCGCACGACTTCACCTCTCCTGGAAGGAGAGTAACCAAATCCCAAGAAGTGGGTATTGGAACAAGGAATATAAATATCCATATGATCAATCAAGAATACCGAAAAAGATCATAAGAGGATCTCTATCCCTTAGCTCAGCGCAAGAATGTTAGTAGACAACAGTCATAGAAGTAATCACCATCGATGCCCAACACCCCACACGTCTTCCCCAAACTGCAAGTCAAGGGGCTCAAATCACCGCACCTTGACACTATCCGCTTTGGGTGGTGATGACTCTCCCACACGGTTTTAGCCCGCGTCACAAGGACACATCTCAGTAGGGAAAGCTCCCCTCGTACTTGAGAGTTCTGGGGGAACGTCAAGCCACACCTCTTTACTAACCGACAGTCGAGTGGTCACCTCAAAGTTGACAGGCGACCCCCTGCCCAGCCCCACTGGATGGTAATCCCTGGAAGTCGACAGGTTCCCACTGGAGGGAGACCCGGAAAGAGTCCACAGGTTCCACACTACCCAATCCCATAAAAGGGTAATACACTGGAGGGAGACCCACCTAAAATCGTCAACGAGTCCCAATGCCCAGTACCGTAAAAGGGTACTCCACTGGAGGGAGGCTCGAAATCGTCATCGGGGACCACTTCTTAGCCCAGCCGGAGGTAAAACTGGCATCGGGGACCACTTCCCAGCCCAGTTGGAGGTAAACCCGGCATCGGGGACCACTTCCCAGCCCCGCTGGAGGTAAACCCAGAACTGATTTGGCCATCCCTGTGGGATGGTACTGCTCGGTGAACACCGTTGTACTGGCCATCCCTGTTTGATGGTAACCAATTGGCCATCCCTACTGGATGGGACCGCTCTGGACATCCCTGCTGGTTGGTACAACTGGCCACCCCTACTGGATGGTACCCTGCCAGCCAGCCCTGCAGGAAACAACCTCCTGTCCAGAACTGCTGGAAACGACCTCTTGTCTTGCCCTGCTGGAAACAACAACCTATCTAGCCCTGCTGGAAACAACCTCCTGGGTAGAGGATCGATGCCCGCGTAATATGTTGGTCACAATGAATCCAGAAGAAATCTACTAGGGAACATGAAGAAACTCTGCCGGCCAAACCATCGAGAATAGAACCAGGGGAAAACCACTCACCCTACTGGTCGAAACCATTGTGAACAAGACCAGGGGGAAACCCACTCAACCCTACTGGTCAAACAAACGAGAACAGAACCAGGGGAAACTCAATTCTACAGGTCAAACAAACAAGAATATAACTAGGGTGAAACACAACCATGCTGGTCAAAAAAACGAGAACAGAAGGACCATCTACATCACGAGAGGTCAAGGGTACGCAAAGCAGAACATCGCACGCAGATGGGGCCCACACAACGTGTGGCCTCAAGTCAGCCCCAAACAAGCACAGAAACGTTCTCAGGTTCAAACAACCACATGTACCTCCAAACATTCCCGTATACTCCCAGAGTATACCATGTTTCTATCCCAAAGGCTATCATGCACACGACACCCAACGTCAATGTGAAGGGCGTAAATGTAACAACTTCAAATTTCCACATCATTGGCCCAAGCACAGAAAACCACATCTCTTAAAGCATTACTTTAGTCACATGGGAGTGCATGCGATCACACACTAAGTATCCACTACAAACACAGTAGGACGAACCACTATCGGAGCACCATTCATATTCCACATTTAATAAGATCATGTTAGAGGCTCCGCTCTCCTGAACAAGTTACACCATTGTAATCCTCATGGAAAAAAACGTGATATAGACTACAAACTCGCCTCAAATGGATATCCGTTGTAAAATTTGTTCAACACCGCTTTACGCCCGAACGACATCCCGCGATCCTAAGCCTCGGCCCCAAAAATATTCAGGCGCATCGCACTATTGCAAACCCCTCGGGAAAACAAGTCAAAAGGACTTCTCACTTGAGTAGAACGAATATCCGGAGAAAAAGATTCATTTCACCACACCACGCATGTGTAGTTCTATGTGGGACCCGCACCCCAATCTTGAAGCACAAAGAACGGATTGCACCATTGTGATCCTCTTGAAAATGTACACAAGATGGACTTTTCACTTGTCCAAATGGACACCTGGTGATAAAGCTGGAAATCACCACCAACTCCCAAAACGTCCCTCATGGGGCCCGCACCAGTATGCGGAATTAAAGCGGGTAGACTGCGCCAATACAATTCCCTCGAAAAAACACCCAAAATTGATTGTTCGGACGCCCCAAATGGACATCTGATGAAAAAGTTACAAAAAGATGCATACAGCTCGAAAGACGGGTAGTGGGGTCCACGTCTCAACTCTGGATTCAATGCCCGAAACCACACTGGAAAACTTAACCTCAGAACCAGGGTCCCAACTCCGCTGACGGCGCTCAAATCGGACGTCGGATGTGTCCGCGCCGCTCAGAACACGAACCCCCAGAAAAACATCAAACTTACTTAACGCACGTGTCGTGCCACCAAACCCCTCGTCTCATGAATTAAAAATTCTCGAGACCATATCAAAAAGTTCTTCTTGACATCTGGAGTACCCTACCGCATACGACATGCAAAACGGATGCCCGTAGTGGTAATTATGGGCATCCGAGTCAAGGGGGAAAAGCCCCCTTGGGCTGGACCGGCCTGTGTCGGCTCGCGGTTCGGCCACGCAGGCCGGTCGTGGACCCGTGGTCCACGGTTCTACTGACCGGCCACGAGGCCAGTCGCTTCTTCCACAGAGAGACCCTCCAAAGGTGGGTCTTGGTCTGGCCGCAGGGTTGCCCGACCCAACCCCGGTCTCCGCTCCGCGCTGTGGAGAACCCCCGCTGGCACCCGCTCACCGTCGACCGCCAGCGCCTCCGCTGGCCTCCTTCGTTCGACCTCACCCACGGCGGCCCCTGCTGAACCAGCCTCTGCTGGCCTCTGCCATCCGGCCTCACCCGCGGCGGCCCCCTGCTGACCTAGAGCCTCCACTTCTCCGCCATCCGGCTCACCCACACCGCCGCCTGGACCACAGTCGCACCACCGCGTCCACTCGCCGGACCGCCGCGCTGGAGCCGCTGGACCGGCCAGAACCTCCGGAACACCCCAAATGACCTCTAAAACCTGCAAACTTCGACGAACGACTACGTCCTCCTCCGAACATGGATTTCAAATATGAAAAGTGAATGAGATATCTCAGTAAATATACTACACAGTTATGGGATTTTCTGGAAGAAATAGCAACAATTCGACATGATTAATCAAGCTCAAATTAGGTGTGGGAAATAAAATAAAACGTACGATCATACCTTGTTGGGTGTTGCCCGGAGCTTCACCACATGTCTGCCGGAGTTGCCGCGTCTCGCCGGAGCGGTGGAGGAGAGGTGAGTAGCTCCTCCTTTGTTGAGCTCCTTCTGCCAAGAAAACAAAGGAGAGGGAGGGGGTTGATTAGGTTTAAATAAGGAGAAATTAATTAAAAACTTAATTAATTTAAGACTCCAAATTAACCCGCATCTGAAACGCTCATCGGGGTTGAGGTTGAGCCTCCCATAGGGTAAACACCACCTCCTGGGCACAAAGGCGGTCTTAGAATTTTAATTCGAGGTCCCGTTCAAACGTTATAAAGCTCAACGCCCAAGGATGCTAAATTACAAAAACGCCCCTGTCAGCATTTTCCACAAAGGGCCCACGCCCGCAAAACTTACAACCCTCCTAGGGTAAACGACACGCTCGTGACTCAATAGTTCCCTCAGTTTTCCAATCCGAGGCACCGTTTAAGAGATACCCAAGTTTAACCATTAAACGAATAAATTAATTATTTTATTTATTTGTTTAACGTTCCGGTAACAGGCGAGGGGTCCCAACATTCCGCGCCGACATGTTTTATGTCATTCCGGGGGTAAAAACCCCATTTGGGACCAATTGGTACTCTAATATTTTTGATTTGAAGAAACGTTTAGGAGTTATCTTATTTATTTGGCGTTCCCAGTGTGAACGCACTAAAAATTTAATTCCGGCCACACCAGGGCTCAGAATCGCACGCCGTCTGAAGGCGCTGCTCTGGAATAACATCAAGAATGTTCCAAAGTATTTTATATAAAAACAAACTGGGTTCATAAAATATATATATCAATATAATTCAATATTATATGTATAATAAATATATATTTATTATATAGTAGGTTCAAACACATACGAAGGAAGTCAGAACTTAGGTAAGGGATGTCATCTTAATTTATAATTTATTGCGACATATTTGATATCATACGCCATTTTATTTTTATATTATGTATATACTTACCCATTGATATATTTAATAAAAATAAATATGTAATCATTATGATTAATGTTTCAAGTCAATATTTATATTTCAAGGGGTTATATTTTAAAAGATACCAAAGAGGTAAGAATTTATTTTACAATATTAATTTTTTTGGGATTTATCTTTCTTCATTGAAGGAATGTTATTATATATACTTCATAAAATAAATATATTTTCTTATATTATGGGTATTTAAATATTTTCAATAATTTTTACTAACTATTACAATATTTACATATTGAATCTAGAAAATAAATATTTATTAGAAAATCCAATTTTATTTTTCTTTTGATCAGATATATTTTTATTATTTATCCATATTATTCCCAATTATTATGAAAAAGTAACATTTATTTAATATAATGATTATTTAAGAATATTTTATATTTTACATTACATCATAAAAGGTTTTAAAAGAATATTAATAATCTTTTCATAAAGGTTCATTTTCAGCTTTCTTTACAAAAGGTCAAAAGCAGTGGTTTTTATCATATACAACATTAACTGAATTTCCCCCCACCATAACCATTTTACAATATTAATATTATTGTAAAATATTTTAGTGGTTTTAAAAATAAAACTATTTAATGATATATTATTTAAATGTTTCTCAGTCATTTTCATTATTTATCTTAAGGAAAAAATTTCACTACAAAACATATATTCCTAATTAATTGATTGATATATTATATCCCTTATTAATTTTTTGGTCATTAAATTTGTCTCAAAACATTCAATTTATTCTAAAAATTTTTCAATGAACTTTATATTTATATTAAATTTCCATATTCCTTGTATCATGGATATTCTTATTTGGGAAGCTATATACCATTTATACATATGGTGTTTTTCTATGAAATTTATTTGATTGAATGGAGAAATCAAGATAGTTTGTATCCTTTAATCAATATGGATGTTTCTTGATAATTAATATTGTTTATGAATTAAATTTATCATTAAATATAGAAATAATTCATTGAACATGAAGTTATTTGTGCCTCCTAGTTATAGATAACCCCTTGATGCATCAGTAGGTCTCATGAGATAAAAAGGGTTGGGTATTTGGATTAGGCCTTACCCATTTATATATATTTCTTGGAATGAGGCATTGATGATAAGTTTAAGATGTTCATTTTTTTTAATTAAATTATTATGAAATCATTTATTTATACCCCTGATATTATTTTAATAGTTATGATATCCATGGATAAGTTTCAATCCCATGTTATTATTTATATGGAATTAGTTTTCATCATTTGTTACAACCATATTATATATTACTTATTTATTATATGTTAGCTTTAAATGTATGCATAACCTTACATAGAATTTGATCCCAACCCATTCTTATGATTCCTTTCACTAGGTTGATGGAAGAATATTACGACTGATAATGAATGATATGCTAGATGGAATAATAATGTTCTCAAACAAAATACGATAATGTATTTTATGTTTTCAAATATTAAGTTAAATTTTAGTATGTATCTATTTTTACAAGAATACTAAAATATTTTGTCCTTTGGGATGTGGCCAATAGTATCTAGTGATAATGAAATAATGTAACCACTAACTTTGGGCTACTTGGGTTGTTGAATTTATTGTTGTTATCAAAGTAAGTTTAATAGATTTTTTGGGAACTAGATTAAGGAAACTTAGATTAGAAAAAATAACCCTAGGACTAACATTCATGATGAGTAGAAGTATATGATAACATCCTAATGTTTTGGTAAGGTATATATTATGTTGTTTTTCTAGAAATACATCACAATATGGATACTACAAGTGGACATAATTTTGACACATATGCATGTAGGGGAAATAACCCTAAAAAGATTTTGTTGAGCATATCTTGGCCATCACTCTGGTGCAAGGTGAGAGTGTCATTATTGTACACTTGGTTTGACACTCCCAGGGGATATGCATTGGTTACATAAAATTTTCCTATCAAAAAACTCTAAAATATTTGAAAAAAATATAATTTTAGAATATTCCTACAGAAACCGAGTTTAGGATTATAAGATTAGTTATGCATAAATTTTCAATTTATGTTGTGTTTTTTCGCTACTTCCAAACATTAACATTATGATTCATAATGCTATGATTTAATCAAGTGTATTCAATTGTTTATAAATAAACCATAGTGTATGGATTGAAATCCATATTAATATATGTAATCTATGTGTGTATTTATCTCTAGGGAAAGATAATGCAGGTAGATATAGAATTGAATGAATTATATTCCTATTGGAGAATGTGACTAAGGTTATGACCAAAAAGATTTCTTCTATGGAGTGAAATTATGATCTGAAACATGTTGTAACAATTATAGACCATTTCACCAGACAACATACTCTATCATTCAATGTAACCAAAAAATTCATTGGTATTTGAGCAATACATACGTTCATTATAAGAGATAGTTTTTGTTTAGGAAATAATGAATGAGATAAGGTTTCCATAGAAATTTATCATATCATAGAGGATACAGATAAATGGTGTTAATTGATTAAAAAAACTAAGGATTGATAAAAAATTATGAGCATGAAGTTGGAGGATTTTATGGGTCTTTCGTTGAAAAAATATTTTACTTGTGAAGAACGAGAAGATATGGAGAGACAGTTCTTGAGATAAAGTCAAAATGAAACGAAAAATATTTCTATGTATGAAGATAACTTTACAAGGTTATAAAATCACATTATAGACTACATACATAATCCAAGGAGGAATATTGACAATTTCTTTGATGATATTATGCCAATATATCAAAGGGAACTAGTCTCCCAAAAAATTTCATCATATAAGTATATAATATCATGTGCTATAAAGAAAGAGAAATAATTATATAGGTCTTATGGATTTGATGTAAAATAAGATAAGAAGAGGATGAAATAAAAAGTACGGTGTTTTAAATATAAGGATGTAGAGAACTATTCCAACGAATTACCCAAAAATCAATTAAACTTATCAAAAAAAGAATCCAATTAGAGAAGGTTAGGTTTATAAAATTAATAAATCTTTAGTAGAAGATCCTAATGAAATGGTGAAAGGTTAATTATCATCCAATCTTGGATTATAAATGTTTTTTTATTATGGTTCTACCCACACTATAATATCTAAATAATATTATAAGGGTATCACATTTACACCTCAATATTATATTTTTATTTGGCGGTGAATACTACTTATGGTCAAATAATTGTATCCTAAGACGATAGATCATCTCAGATAGAAGTTTGTGGGAATATTCTTCCTGAAAATCAGGTTATTCTTCCTCCATTTTAATTATATATATATATATTAACATGGATTGGATCTCTCAGTATAGATCCCATATCAATTGTTGAAGAAGGAAAGTTATATTCTATATCCTGAATTAACCTTTAATATTCTATTAGTGTGAGGATGAATCTGAACACCCAATGGATATTAATTCCATCATATGAGTTTTTCCAACTATTTATGAGGGATATTTATCTCAAGTGGTTGGGGTGAAACAGAACATTGAGGATATTTCTATTGTATGGGAGCTTGTTTATGTATTTGTTGAAGACATCCCCAGTCATCCCTCAAAACGTGATGTATGTTTTTCAATATAACTCATACACGGTGTTATGTATATTTAAAATAATACATATAGAAAAAACCTTATTGAGATATAGGAATTGAATAAGAAATTCTAGGAGAATATAATAAGGGATTCCTTTGGCCTAGAGATTTACTATTGGGTGAACCTATTATTTTAGTTAAGAAGAAATATGGATCAATGAAAATTTAAATTTATTATCAAAAACACAGAAATATCAAAATCAATAATATGTATGCTCTAACATAGATTGATTAATTTTTTGATCAATTATTATGAGATATATATTTTTCCAAGATGGATCCTTCATCTGGATATCATTATCTAAGGGTCAAGTAGGATATATCCAAAACACCCATTTATATGAGGTATTGTTTTTATGAATTTATAGTGATGCCATTTGGACTTACTAAATCTCCATAAATAATCATGTATTTAATGAATAGAGTCATTAGAGATTAACTTGATCAATTTTTTGTAGTCTTTATAGATAATATGCTTATATATTTTAAGAGTAAGGAAGGGAATGAAGGCCATTTTATAATTAGGTTGAAGACTCTGGGGAAGGAGAATCTCTGTGATAAATTTACCAGGAATTAATTTTGGATTGTATATGTTTCATTCATGGGTTATATAATATCAAGTGATAGTATATCTATGGATCACAAAATAACAAAATTTATTGAACAATGGACTTAACTAACCCCATAACCGAGATCTATTATTTTCATAGGTTGGTTGGATAGTAACAACAATTTGGGAGATATTTCTCATAACTATCTAATAAATTCACTAATATTACTCATAAGGGGGTTATGTTCTTGTCGATAGATGAATATAAAAATAATTTCAAAGAAATGGGGATAAGGTTGGTCAGTATGAATTTGATTTGACTACACTACAATGGATAAGGGTTTTTGATATATAGTGATACATCAAGGATGAGACTAGGATGTGTCCTCATACAAAATGACATGGTGATAGAATATGTTTCTCACTAATTAAAATACATGATCAAAATTAACCGACTCATGATTCATAGTTGGCAGTGATAATTTTTTCATTGTACATATGAAGTTATTATCTATATTGTGAAATATGTGATTTTTATAATAATCATAAAATGTTGAAATATAATTTACACATAAAGAGTTGAATAATTTTCAAATAATATGGTTGGAGTTGATCAAATATTATAAATCATTAATAGATTACCACCATAGGAAGGGAAACCCGGTGGACGATGCTTTAAGTTGGAAAGACTGTGACAGTCTTTATAAAATGAATATTGAAAGAGATCAAATATTTATAGTTTTCTAGAATATGGGATCCTGAAATAATGAAGAAAGGGGAAATATGTTTTCTTTACCAGGTTAATGTTTAAAAATCCTTCCATGATAGTATTAAAAGGCACAAAAGAAATATGTTTAATGATAGAAGAAGGTGAATATTTTACCTATGTTAAACCATGATCATGCTGGAATGATAAGGTTTAAGAATCATGTGTGTGTCTCATCAATACTAGACTTTAATAAATAGGTGTTGGATGATGCTCATTGTTCATTATTCTTTATTCACCTAGGAAGTTTGTAGATGTTTAAAGATATGAATGATTATTTATGTTGGGATAATATAAAAACATTTATTTCATTGTATGTATCTTGATTCATGGTAAGTCAGAAAGTTAGGGCTAAGATAATAAAGTCTAAGGGGATGTTACAACCATTACCTTTACCAAAATGGATTTGGGAAAACATAACCATTATTTTTTTCACGAGACTCCTCAAAACATCAAAAGGAAATAATGCTACTTAGGTTTTAATTGATCAACTTACAAATTTAGCATACTTAATTACTATGTGATAATAATTACCACTTGGTAACCTTTATATAATATACATTGTGGAATTTTAAAGGTTCCATGGTGTGCCACATTCTATTGTATCTGACCAAGATTTAAGGTTTACCACAAAGTTCCTGAGAAGTATTCAGTAGGATCCAGATATAGAGTAGATTTTGAACACAAATTATCATCCTTATATATAATGTTAGTTTTATAGGACAATTCAAACTCTAGAAGGCATGTTGAGAGCATTCTCTATGGATTTCAAAGGTGGTTTGGATCAATACCTTCCTTTTTCATAATTTTCTTACAACAAATGATTTTATTGAAGTATTTATATGTCTCTTTATGATTCCATATATGATAAGAAGTTCATAAATCCAATTAATTGGAATAAAATTTTAGAAAGAAATTTATTGGTACCAGATCTAGATAAGGAAATGTAAAATAATGTTAGATCTAATAAAAAACACATAAGGTAAGATTTGAGTCGAGAAAAGAATTATTTTTACAATTATCACGGTGATATAGAGTTTGATATTAGGGAACGGTTTTCAAATGAATATATCCCTAGAATAAGGTTATTATATTTTGAAATAATGGTGAGATAAGACCTATGTATATCATTCCATTTAAAATTATTGATCATATTGGGATGGTAGGTTATCAATTGACATTTCCACTGAATCTATCTCTAGTTTATTGTGTGTTCCATGTACCTTTACTAAGTAAAAACATTCATGATCCTTCAAATACAATGAACTAGGATGCCATGAAACTGTATAAAGATATATTTTATAAGTAATAACCTCTGGAGATTCTAGATCATAAAGATAAAGTTTGAAAAAAAGACCACTCACCCGGTCAATGTTTTGTGGTGAAACCAAAAATTTAGAGAAGCCACTTGAGAACCATAGGATGCAATGAAATTGAGATATACCCATTATATTTTAATGGAGTGATGTAATTTCATAGGTGAACTTCAACTTAGGGGGATATAATGTAACACCCTGATATTTTATGATATTTTTCTCTTAAGATAAATTTAATTTGTTTGATAGTTTGCGATATACACAAACATGAGTATAAATAAACTGTAATATAGTACACTATTATAATCTAGCCATTAAATATATGATATGAATAGTGATAACAAATTTTTTTTAAATGTTTTATATAAATAAAAAATTAATAATTACTATTTTTGTAAAGTCTTTATATGCTTCAAAAAATATCTTTTTCCTAAACAATAGTTTTTATTTATTTTTAGAAATAATAATATTATTTTTTGTCAATTTTAAAAATTTATATTAAAAAATTAAATTAAATTTTGAAATAATAATATAGAAATTATGTTAGAGTTTATTTTTGACAATTTTATAAAAAGATTGATTTTTCGACGAATAGTGAAAACACTATTTTTAATTGAAAATTCCCTTTTTACCTCAATCATATACAAAGTAAAATGTCATTGTAAAACTATTTTAAAAGTAAAATATTGTCATTTATATTATGATTAATTTAATTAAGTTAATTATAATTAATTTTATATTTATGTTATTATACAAACATTCTATACTTAAGAAAAAATTTTTCCAGGAAAACCACTTTTCATCACATTCTCTAGGATTAATTTTATATTAAATTTAACTAATTATATGAATTGAATTTTTTAAAATTGATTAAATATTAGTAATTAGAATGATAATTTTTTAAATGAGGGGACTTTAATTGTTGGTTATAATGAATTGTAAATACATTAGAAATTAGTCACTATAGATAAGGTTAAAACGAGTTTACCTAGGAGCTAAACCAAGAGGTAAGGGTAGGTTTCCAAATTAAAATTTTCAAAATAAAATTTATTCTTACATATTTAGACCTAATTATATCACACCATCAAAAATATATCAAATTTAAATAATTATTTTTTGAGAATGACATTATAATATTTTAATCTTTTAAGAAATCCCAAGTGTGCCATGTCATCCACTTATAAATGGATAACTCTACCGTCAATTATTTACACCACATTGATAAATATAGCTAAAAAACACTAAAAATTTTATATTATAAATTTCCCAATACATTATTTAGAGGTGATTGTATTTTTAAATCACTATTCTGAGGGTCCCTAAGAAGGGATCTAGAGGAGACTATCTGAAGAAGAGGTAATCGTCCTTCCTGACCTCTTTCAATTTATTTATTCTTATTACTCTTCTTAACAAGGGTTATTAATCACAAAATAACACATTTCTATCATAAATATACTTAAATGTAATTATGATTATGAAATATCCTTTATTCACCGTCTTTTCCATCACATATGAACTGAAAGTATCACTCGTGCGTACGTCTGGACTACCACCTCTATATAATGATAAAATTAATTTTCCATCACAGTATTTCATGCATGGCTATTATTATGGGTTAAATGTTTATATATGATAATTATGACATAATTATTCTTCTATACTTATAATATTATATATATCTTCCAACCTTCCAATTCGTTGAAAAATGAAAGCGTCGCTCGTGTGTGTGTGTGAACTTAAACCTCCACGAAGTGATGTGATTTGTTTTTTTGTTTCCTATTTACATGGATGAAAATAAGTTTATATTTGATAAATTTATATGAAAAATATTATATAATAATTATTATGTATCAATGAATTATTATTTAATTTTCATTCGTTCTATCTTTCAACAATTGAAAGCAACATTCTTACGTAAATACGACCTACTGTCTCTATGAATGGTGTAATTAATTTTTCTATTTCGAAATTTTATTGATTATTATATGTATATAATGAATATATAGGATATTTATATCATTATTAAAATTCTATAGTTGATTTAATAATTATCAATGTACAAGGATTAAAACTATCAAACCAAAACATATATGAAAAATGATGTGGTTATCACATAAAACAATGATTTTAATAAAAAAATATTAATAAATTAATGAAATAAGGTTAAAAGTAAATAATATAGGGTATTATATATATTATTATGTTTTTATACTATATTTATGATAAATATATATTTTTTATATAGGAGGTTTGAACACATATATAGGAAGTCAGTCCTAAGGTAAGGGATTTTATTTTAATTTACACTCAATTAAGACATATTTGGTATTATAAACCTATTTATTTTTATATGGTGTATATAATGAACCATTAATTCATTTATCATGCTTATATATTTATTTATGATGATTAATTTTTCAATTATTGTTTATTATTTCAAGGGGTTACATTTTAAACGTTAGCAATTAAGCATGAATTTGTTTTACAATCTCATTTTTTGGGATTTCTCTTATTTACCTTAATGTAATATTATAATAAAATATCTATAAAATATGATAACAAAACATTCATGGGGTGTGGAAAAAGAATTTTTTTCCTAGTGCAGCACAGTGGCTGATTAGAGTTGTCTCGCTTGAAGAGATGCATTGATTTCTACTCACTACTTTCTAATTCACCAAGTCACTACTATCCCTCATTGTCTCGTTCTAGCCCATGGGAAGGATAAACTTCCCCCACCCTAATCAAATCCCCATGATCCCATATTTTCTCCTTTAACTTACTCAACTACCCTCCCTATCATTCACCCTATCGATGTTTTCCCTATGGTTTTGTAATTTGAGAATGGAATTCTATTAGTTCCTCTTTCTTCTATAGAGTTCACTAGATAATCAATGATGTTGGAACTATTTTAGGTTTCTTACTTCCGGAATCATCACACCTATATGTATTCCATCTATAGATTTGTATCCCCTTCTATAAAGTTTAAAAAATAATAGATTATATGGATTCAAGATTTGAGGCACATTTTGATCCGGTTTATAAATGATGATGATATTATCTCTTCCTTGGATCTTACTCCATGTTTTCTTATAGGTTTCAATTTTTCTCTCTTGAGGTTTTTGTTTGATTTTCATCTGTATCTTGGAACTCCTATTATGACAATTTTTATTTCTCTCCATGGTCTCCCTTTTCATTTTCAAAATCTGGCGGTTCTTCATTTGATCGGAAATATGGTGGGGAATAATATGGGGTCAAACCTCTGTACTCATGTCATGTGTCATCCATTTTCTTTGAGAATTTGAATAGAAGTAAAAATATTCAAGAACTATTTTAATTTTATCTACATCAAGGTTTAAGGAGAAATGAGTTGGTAACAGAAGGTTTTCTATGAATTGTGGGTTCCATTCTATTCATCTTGCAAGTGTCTAAGTCATGAATCTTGTTGATGCCATAAGGCTTTGTTTTTCAATTATTCAGAAGTCCTTTAAATTTTGTGAGTTGATCAGAATTTGTAGGACTCAGTGAAGGGAGGTATCAATAAATCAATCACTACTATAGATTTTATTGTCCCTAATTTGGATCACCGAGGTATTGGGGAATTAAGTCATCCTACAACCACCCAAAAAAAGGCAGGACTGAGGAATTAGAAGCTGATAGTTAAAGATATTTTTGGTCATTTAATGTAGGATTTAGGTGAAAACACTTCATTAACATGGGTCCAAGGTAGCTTAAGGGAGGATGAGTGTGTGAAATCTATCCTAAGGGACCCTCCCACATATGCAGAAGCTATGAGATCCATTTTCAATTCTCCCCAAGAGGTTCTATCCTAGGAAATAGGTAAGGAAGGACATTTTGGTTTTTAAAGATCTACAAGGATTGGGGTTCTAGAAAATCAAGGGTCTGGATTGAGTTTAGTGGATATCCTATGCCCAGATACAGTCCCATAGTGGATAGAACATGTCCTAGGTGAAGGAAGGAAGCCTCCCTCTCCTACCAACAGATGTATAGCTGGAGTTTCTCTTGGTTTTTAAAACCATTTTGTGGTTCTGGGTGAAGATGATCCTCCCCATTTGAATAATGGACTCTTGAGGAGGAAGGACATGAATTGATCCATCCTTTAAAAGTTAGGTCGGATGATAAATTATATGAAATTTATTCTTCCTTATAAATCTTTTCTTCCAAGACCAAGGATTCAGAAATTACATTCGAGTACATTCGTTCTTCTTCATAGAAAGGGAATACCACCCTTGTGGATTTAGATGGTTTTATTCAGCACAGTCAGAGAATGAATAGATGAAAGGACTAATCAACTATTCTTATTCTTCCTGTTATAAGGAATTATAGTAAAGGAAAAATCACTCAAAATGGTTTTTAAGCTACTAATAACATCCCAAGGATAAAAGATGATGTGGAATCAGAAAATATCCTAGAGATTATCATGAATTCTAATGAACAAATTCTAGCGGAATCTTTCATGATAAAAGTTGCAGAGGAGTATTCACATAGAATGTTTGAAAGACCACTATATGTTGATTTGAATGATGAAAAATCCTTTTGGATTGATAAACAAAATAGGATTTTGAAACATGGTTTCAATGAGGTAAAACAAGACTAGAGGATCATGTGTTGACTTGGGAGTGGATGTTATTCTAGTTTGAGGATATCATTAAGGACAACCCAATTATGGAGTTCACCTCCATCTAATGGAGATTGTCCAATGTAAAGGATTCTGACCACATTAATTTGTTATGTAATGACTTGAAAATTTATTATGATGTTTGAATTTATCTATTTTTGGAACTTGGTTGGTTTCCAACTTTTTCCTTAAATGTTGTTTTTGAAATAAAAATATTTTATTTTTTGGAATAAAAAAATATAATTATACTAACATGCAATATAGATGAGATTATAAAGAAATAATTTCTCCTTTAGGATCAGTTTCAATTTTTTTCATTAATCATTGTTGTTGTTTAAAATTTAATCTGATGGTTTAATCATGAAATCAACTTCATGTACTACTATACATTAATTTATTGGGTTTAAAATATTTAATTATTTTAAAAACTAAATTACACATCTTCCAAAATCTTGGTTAATGACACACCTTAGTCAAGAATGTGACACCTTCCAAGAACTATATTCATCATATATCGTTTTATCCATGGAAGAACTAAACTCAATTGTATGAAAAGATTATTCTGAGTAGAAGGGTGAGAAAAGTATTAAATAAAATAAATAAAGTAAAGTAAAGTTTCATTCCATAGTAGAAATTCTCTTCACTCACGAATTTCACCTTTATCCACCAAAAACCGATTCAAATAATTTATAAATTAAGTGAATAATTCAAGAACACCTAACCTACCCCAAGGCTAAGCCTTAAATCAACCTTCAATTATTAGAATTATGAGATCAACTAGTTATAGAATCAGAAGAATAAAAGAAAGAATATAATAAATAATGAAAATAAAAGAATAAAAATAAGAATGAGAGAGAAACAGAAAAGAACAATGATAACATGAAAGAAGAATAATAGAAAGAGAGAAGAGACGCATGTAGAATGAACGAAGAAAATGGAAAATAGAAGGATAAAATTAAGAAATGGATCAAACAAAAAAACTTTGAATTAAAAATTATTCATTTATGAGATAAATTTAAAAAAAATAACTAAAGTAATCATCAAAACCAAAGTAGTATAAAAAAAGAATCATTTACTCACTTGGTTGATCGATCCACTACTTTTGAAGAAACCATCACTATGTATAGGGGGATAATTTATTCTTATTACATATAAAACTGGGTATCTTTAAATCTCTATCAAGGTGTATCACTCAAGAATGAGGTCTCATGGATATTTTCACTACCCTAACTGAAGAAAATTGGGGTTTCTAAAATTAATAGTGGCGTGAAAATACCATGTGAGGAAGCCTCCCATTTTCAAGGCGTACATGACTCAATGCATGTGGAATGTACCATAGTGATCAGAAGGTGTAGTAGATACCGTAGTGGTAAATGGATCCTCATCAAGCCTTACAACCTTCATGATGCCATTTTGGAGTTCTAGTAGTAAGAAAGGTTTTAGTTTTATATGAAATGGGTTTGTGGTTGAAATCCAAGTTTCCATAGGTCATCCAAGTAGATTCGGGGCCACAATAGTGGTGGTATGTCAGGCTTCAGTTTCTATGGTAAATGTCATTGAATTTTCCAATGACTGGAGATAGTGAAGGTCGATGAAAAAAAAGTGGTGTCAAGAAGTGAAGAGGTGGTGATGGGGAAATGTCTAAGTGGGGTCCAGAGAGGCTGAGGTGTCATAATAAAGTTTATCTAAATGATGAATTATTCTCATGAGAATCCATCCCACATCAAAATAAAACCCAGAAAAGTGATCCTATAAATACCAATAATGGATGATTAAGTATAAGTGAAGTCAGATTAGGGTTAGAGGACCCCTATTGCCTCTACAAACCACCATATCTTAATTAAGTTCTCCCCTAATTTCCATGTGGTCTAGACAATCACACATGAATGTGCACAAGATTAGGCCTAGTTATGCAACATAGTGGGATCATCCCCATAGACCACACTCCCTCACCACCTGGGTAGGCACTCCCAGTGGCCTGCATGGCTGGTTATCCATCCCCTGGGCTAGCTAAGAGCTATGTGGCCTATTGGTTGTGGGATAACCTCAGGCTGGACAATTGTTTAACCTCTAAGAAATATTAAAATATTTAGAAAATTTCATATAATAATTTCTCCAGTCTAAATTCAAAATTCATAATAAAATTCTAAATCACAGAATCATCATTTTTATCCATTTCAATCAATTTTAATTATTTAAAATTTATTACTAAAATTTTAATAAAACATTTAATTTTATGGGAATATACATTAAAATCCTTTATAAATCCTTATACATGGCTTAAAAAATATGCGTGAAATGTGAGTGCATCAAATACCGCCACACTTAAACTATTCTTGTCAAGCATTAAATCTCAACATGAAATTTAATAGGGTTACAATGCTATCAATATTTAAATTGAAAAACAATAGTATTTGATATTATCAATGTTAAGATAAAAATTTGAAGTTCCACAAATAATAGTAATTCAATTCATCATTTTTCAATGAAATAATCAATTCTAGTATTAAATATTTTCCTATTTAAAATTATGGGAGTTATTATTTCATCTTTTAAATCTATTTAATTCATTACCATTAAACATTCCAAATCAGGATTTAAATCACATTTGAATATTTCCCCTCATCACTACTGATTATAATTCAACTAGATTAATGGTCAAATCATGAGAACATGCTCTTCTTCCATTGGTTATAAATATAACTTCCTTATCCACATTATAAAAAAAATCATAAAATTATGAGGACATTGCAATCCTGGTTTAAATGTCTCTATGAATTATGATTGGAAGGAATTGATGTTAAAAATTAAAGATAAAAGGAGGTGGTTAACTATAATTTATATATCATGATATAAAAATTAAATTTTAATGAAATTATACCCTTCAAAATGACAACCCCCTCTTCCCAAACTCAATATATGGTCATGAAATATGAATACATTATAAATGTATTTCTCCTTCTTTTATATTTTTCAATTTTTATAATTTTTTTCATACTAATATTTTTAATATTTTTTTACTTTTCTAAAATGAATGATTAAAATAAAACTCACATACACCACTTAACCACATATGATACAAATAATCAATTTAGAAATAGTTATTTTTGTTTCTTACAAGTCATAACCAATTCCTCTATTTTTCATGTTTTTCAAGAAGGAAAAACAATATATTATAAGGAATGAATCAACAACCTTTCTCAACACCCAAAAATTACACCCAACAATTTTTCCTTATAATGTAGTGAATCCATTTCACCATGACTTCCCTCACCTTCTCTATCAACATTAAAATATCATAAAACATTTTAATAGAAGTATATGATTTTTTTAAAAAATAGATTGAAATATATCTCATCTCAAACATGTTGAATCATGGTATTTATATGATAAATAAGGATAATTGTATAATGTGGTCTCAAGGATAATGGTTATCAATAAAAATTCCTCAATCATTTTAAATGTGTTAATTCAATGTCATTATCTTTGATATGATCCAATTAAAGTTTAAGAAGGTAGAATTCCCAAATATCACTAAAGAAATATTCTCATGATAAAATAGGAAATTTTAGATTTAGAAATACTATTGGGAATGGAACATATAATTTGAGTCAATTTCTAATGGAATAAATAATAATTTTAAATAAATTGATAAAAAATTTAGAAATTCAAATGATAAAAAGTAGGCAAGAAAATTTTATTTACATGAATCAACAAATTCTGTCAAATCATGGGTCATTATTTCAATATTCAAACTTCAGTCTAACAATAAAATTATCCACATTACACATTAAATATCAATATTATTTAAATATAAAATAGGGAATTAATGGATTTTTTTGAAACTGATGTCTCCTAGATAAGTCATGAAAAGAAATAATTCTATTATGGTCCTAGAATTTCTAATTTTAATGATCAAAAAATGATTTTATAAAACATTTTAGGGAGTTTTAAATATAAAAATAAAAATTGAACTCCCCTTTTTAATTAATATTTATTCCTCTTCTTCTCCTATTTTGAGACAATCATATATCACTATAGACCTACAAAATATAAAATATCATTAAGGCCTAAGTACCATGTCATTAAATCTAAAAAAGGGAAATTGTTTGGGGATACATTCAAAACTAATATTCTGAAATGAATTAAAAAATTTCTACAATATAAGTAAAGGTTAATATTTGTTTAATCCCCTAAGTAGGCCCTAGGTTTTATCTTCTTTTAGAAGTAAACTATCAACTATTACCCAAAGTTCATTAGTGGGTGGATATTATTGAATTTGATCCGCCACATGTAGATTTTCCCATATTCTAATTCTTTTTCATTGGTTAATAATTTATCAATAGGGTAAACCAAACCCACCACCTTCACAATTAGGTATGACTTTCATGGATGGGGTAGGATGAAGTATGGATCATAATCATTCTTATTTTATACATGTGAAACTCTTTCCTTTCATAGTGATTGCTTGATATGAGTTTCATGATTTTTTTTCAAAAGGAAGGTTATAATTGTTTTTTCATTTTTACAGAATATGATCAGGAAGAATTAAAAAAATAATTCTCCCTTTCAATATGAGAAGCCTATATATTGTTTTCCTCTATAAAGGTCACTAGGCTCTACTTATGGGCTTCCTCTAATTCATGTTTAATAAAATCAGGGAGCTTCATTTGTTTATCAATAGGTTGATATTCTTGTTCTTGATCTTTTTCAAAGAAAAAACACCAATTAGAAAATTCTAAAAATTAAATATAACAAAAGTTAATAATTAATTCATATTGAATAAAATAAAACAAGAGAATGTTTAATATATTATCATATAGAAATCATGGTATGTCTTCAATCTATTCTTCAGTGGTATGTTCCTCTTGAATTCGGATTTTAGTGTGTGTATATACTTAGGTTTCTCTATATTTTATTGAAATTCCACCACATGAGTAGCTTCCTTCTCTTCCACGGATAGATATTTGTACATGGGTGTTGGATCATCAATTTTTTAGGCATGTAGATCACTTTTCATTTAATCATCTTCTCAATCACTCCAAAATTGTTGACGAGCTTGTTCATCTCTCATTTTCACATTAGAACGTGATTCCTCATCCTCACTCTCTAGATATTCATGGAACTCTTTAATCGAAAATATAAAATGGTTGGGATGTAGATATTCTTCAACTGTAGCCTAAACCTCTTTAATGTCTTATAAAAAATCCAGAAGATCCAATGGTACTTATTTTTGGGACTCTATGTCAGGTTCAGGTTGATGCTCTTAGGATGCCCGAACATATACATTTTGACATTCTATCTTTCTCTTTAAGTATTTCACTACATCTATAATCATTTTCAACTTGGAATCTAGTTTATTATAACCATATTGATACTCCAAACATGTATTTTCTTTAGATATATTGGTAGGAAACAAGGAAATATATACTTATGTCAAGATCATTTTTGGATAAAAATACATAAAGTACACCTAGAGTTTAGTTAACTATTTGGCCAATACTTCAATGATTTTGGGATCAAGGGTTTCCTAATATTCTTGTATGAGATCCTTGAATTCATCAATGAAACTTTGTCTTTGTGCTCACATAATCTATCATGAAAATAATGCCACACCATATTACATATATTAGGGTGAGTCAACTACTAATTCATGCACCTCTGAGTTTTCATTACATATATAATAATAATAATTGAAAATAATTATGGAAGAAAATATTTTTAAACTTTTGTTTTACAATGTGAATAGTCCAGACAAATCTAACATATGAAAATGAAAAAAAATAAAGTAAAAAACTACTTATATCTCTGGATATTGTACTAGATTTGATAATATACATATTTTAGGATGTGGAAAATAATTTTTTATGTTTTTAGTGCATTATTGTGGCTGATAGGATTCATATCACTTGAGGAGATTCAAAGTTATCTACTTAGTATTTTATAATTCACCTAAAATATTAATTTTCATTTTTTTTATTTTTCTAAAATTAGAAATTTTATTTTTCTTTTCTGAAAATTAATTAAGTACATAAATAAAACTATATTGACATGCAATAAAAATGAGAGTAGAAAAAAATAAATTGGACTTTAGTTTTAGTTGTGTGTTCCTTTATTATACTTTCTTTATCTTTTAATTTTGTTTGATAGTTCAATAATGAATTATCATTCTTGAACCACTATACTTTTATTTATTAGGTGTGAAATCTTGAATGCTTTTATAAAACTAAATTCCACATCCTATTATAATCTACGATGATTAAACACATCAATAAAAAATTAGGAAATGTATAGGGCCAACTCCATAATATTTTATTTCATCCACCAAATGGATAAACTCTATCATATTAAGAGATTTCATTCATTATAAAGAGATAATGTTTAAAATAAAATAATATTAGTGAAGTCGAGTTCCATGTCATTGTAAACAATTGACACATTCATGAATTTTACTTTCATTCACCATAAAATGATTCAAATAATTTAAAAATTAAACCATGAATTTGGGAACACCTGACCTCCCCTTAGGCCAATCCTTGGGTCAGCCTTCAATTTTTAGAAGTAAGATATCACTTGGTGGTGGAATGATGAGGATGGGAATAAAAAATAAATAAGGAATGAAAATAAAAAAATTAAAATAAAAATGAGAGAGAAATAAAGAAAAAATGATGTTAAGAAATAATTAGAAGAAGAGTGAATATTGGTGGGTAGAATGAAATAAGGAATGGGAAAACATGTGGAGAAGATAAAAGCATGTATGAAACACATGAATAACTGAAAATTAAATTTATTTTATGCATGACTTAAATTTAAAATAAATAATCTATAATAAGCTACAACATAAAATCAACAATAGTGGAGAAACTTCTCCTCCATCAGCTGATCTATCCCCAGATTTGGTATAAACCATCTCTCTTTATATAGGGAGGGTTTATTATTATTCAAAATGAAACTTTGTTTCTTTAAATTCTGGTCCAGGTGTATCTCCAAAACTTTGGATCATGGGGATATTTTAAATATCCTTATCCAAGATAATAAAGGTTTATAAAATTTATAGTGGTGTGTAAATATCATGTGGGGTAGTCTCCATTTTTCATATAGTGCTTGACTTAGGGAATTTCGTATACACCATTGCGCTTGATATGTTCGATAGTGACAACAATGGTGATGTGATCCTCATCAAGACCTTTTTCCTTTATAGTGGACAGAGGGAGATCCAGTAGCAAGAAGGGGGTTAGTATTCGTGAAAATGGATTCATAGTGTTTATCCAAGGTCCCACAAATCATCCACGGATATTTAGGGACTCATTAGTGGTGATTGCTTGAGTTAGAGCTTCAATGGTTGATGTTATGGTGTTTTCTTGTGACTTGAGAGCAGGTGTGATAGCGGTGTCAAGTGGAGTCGAGGTGGTGATAGGTAAATTTATGAGATTGGTCGACCATGGAAGAGAAAAAACAACACCATTATTTAAATGATGTATACCTCCCATGAGAAGCTATCCCACATTGAATGATAAGTCGATTGGGTGGTCCTTTAAATATCAATGCATGGTGATTAAGTAGTAGTGATGTCAAATTGGGGTCAGACGACCCTTACCGCCTCCACAGACTTCCATGTACTGGTGAAGCACTCCTCCCATCGTTGTGTGGGCCAATCCACCACATGACAACATGCATGAGATTTGGCCAAGTTATACATTATCATAGGTTCCTCCCCATGTCCCAGACTCCCACACTACCCATTTAGTCCCACCCAATAGGCCTCATGGCCAGCTAACCCTCTCTAAGGTTGTTTAATAAGTTTGTGTCATCTTAGTTGAGGGATATCCTTGGGAAGGAACATTTTTTAATGTCTAAAAAATATCAAAACACATAGCGTCATTTTATATATTAATTTCAAAAGTCCAAATTAAAAATTAATAATAATATTCCAAATTTCAAAATCAGGATTTTTTATCCATTTAAATATATTTTAATGCTTCAGCTTTAATTCCCAATATTTCAATAAATAATTTAATATTATGGGAATATACATTAAAATCCTATAAAAATCTGTAAATTATGTTTAAAAAATTGCATCAAATATGAGTGCATCAAAATTTTTCTATTTTCTATCCTCATGATATTTAAGTACTTTTTATATTTTCAATGAAATTTTCCTCTATTTGGAACTTTAATGAAGAAAATAAATGTTTAAAAGAAAATATGATCTTAATTCTCTTTTTATCTAATATATTTTTCTTATATGTCTATATTTTTTAAAGTTCATCCGAAAAAAAATTTTAATTTTAAAAAATTATTTGTTAACGAAATTTCAGGTTTTCAATGATGTTTTAGAAGGATTTAAATAAATATTTCTAATATTTTCTGAGAGGGTAATATTTTAATCTCTTTCAAAAAGAAAAAGAATAATTATTTTTTAATGCATAAAACATTAATGGATTTCCCATATTTATAATAATTTTACGCTATTTATAATCTCATACAAGTTTTTAATAGTTTTACAAAGAAAAATGTTCAAATAAAGCTTATATAATTTTTTTTCTCTAATTTTTTAATTTCAATAAACGACTTAATTTTATTAAAAACCCTAGTTTGTTTTATAAATTTATGTAAATATTATATCTATTATTAATTTTTTTCATTAACTTTCTCTTGAATCCTTTACTTTCTTCCAATCATTTTTCATTTGAATTTATATTTCTCTTAAATTTATATATTCTTTGTAACATGGATATACTACGTTCTTAAACTATATACCATTTCTATATATGAAGTTTTACAATGAATGTTATTTGATTGACTAGAGGAATCAAGATATTTCATATCCTTTACTCAATATAGATATTTGTTTATAATACATATTGTTTATTACATAAATTAATTATTTAATATATGAGGAATATATTGGACATACAGTAGAGGGTGGGGCCCGGTTATAGATAGCCCCTATATTCATTGGTAGGTCTCATGAAAAAAATGGGTTGGGTGTTTTTCATAGGCCTTACCCATTTATATAGATGTCTTGGAATGAGGTTTTAATGGTAAGTTTAAGATGTTTGAAATTATGCATTCTTTAATTATGAGATTAGTTATTGATGTACATGTGATTATTTAAATAGTTATTATATCCATGGATAAGGTTCAATCTCAAGTGATTATTTATATGACATTATTTTATCATCATTTATTACTTCCATATTATTCATGCCTTATTAATTCTATGTTAGTTTTCACTATATATTTACCCTCACATGGTATTTAATTTCACCCCTTTACTAGGGTTCCTTTTCCTCAGATGTCATGATGTGTGTTATGATAGAAAAAAATGATATTTTAGAGGAAAAAATGACGTTCTAAAATTAAATAGTATGGTTTATTATATGTTCTCAAATGTAATGTTAGATTTAAGTATGTATCTAGTTTTCAAAGAATACTATACTATTCAGTCCTTTAGTATGTGATCACTTGTATCTAGTACCAATATAATAATGTAACCACTAACTCTAGGATACTAGGGTTAAGGTCTTTACAACTAGTGAAGCTTAAGAGGCTTAAACTAAACCAAACTTTTGAGGGTTTAGTTTTTTGGTAACTGTTGAGATTGAGGGATTTAGGAAATAGACCTCTAAATTCATAGAGTGGAGATATAAGGGATCACATCAATATTTAAATAAACTTATTATCAATTTTGTTTTTCCTATATTTTTTTTTCATGTTATCATTAAAAATTTATTCACATAATTTCATAATTTTTTTAATTGTTTCTATGATTTAGTTACAAAAATATTATATTTATAAAAACAAATTTAATTTATCAGCTATCATGTATATGATTTATCACTTTATTATTTCAAAATCATTTAATTTTTATAATATAATTGTATTTTTTTGTTATTTATTAAAGGAAATTAATCCCCCTTTCCTTAATCTCCAACCAACAACTTGTATCCAAGGTGTAATTTTACTTTATTATAAAAAATACCTTATTTTAATTTTTTTTATTATATATTTTTTCCAAATATTTAAATGATTTCAAAGATATATTTTATTATAAAACAAAATTCTAATTTTTATGCATCTATTTTTGATGGAACCAACTATTCCAATTGGAAAAATTATATGTCATTTTTTATTGATAGTATATCTTATCCCATATTGAAAATGGGAGTGGGTGAGTATAATCCAACAAAATAATTTAAAAAAAGTTTACTTTTAAGGATGTTAATATTTTTTAACTAAATAAAAAATATATGAATTCCAAACATTGTGCTCTTCAAGGAAATTAATTCAATCATTTTTCATCTTACAAAACTTTTTATGATTTTTTTAAATATTATAAATCACACAAAAAGGCACAAATAAAGTGAAGGACTATATATTAGATTTTTACCATCATGGTTTTTAAATTTTTACTATGAATTATATTGAATCTATTACTAGTATGTTTATGATATTTACTAACATCTAAAATTGTAGAAAGTCCCTTAGTGATGAATTATCTATATAAATACATGTAAATAAAATAATTTGTGTTTTAGAAATATTTAGGAATCCAAAAATCATGATTATTATACATGACAATGATGTAATAAAAATAGAGGTCAAGGAACTCATAATCTCCCTAATTATATGTGAAATCATGAGGAAATGATAAGTGGAGAATGCGGCCAATGAATCCAAAGAAGTCAAGAAAACCACCACCTTTATAGCTACCAATGAAAAACATTTAGTGGGGACGTTTTAGAATATGATCAATTTTCTAGGAACACAAATAAATTCCTTAAGGATAAGAACTATCCTAAGTTATCCAAAAAGAAATATCCAAAGAAAGAATTAGAAGTGACGTGCTAAAAATGTAACACCCCAAGATTTCATAGTGTGTTATTTCTTCGAAATAATTCAATAACTTGCACTACACGCAACACTGAGTTCAATTGCACCATGACTTACCAAAAAAAGCCATTAAAAGAGGTCATGAATAGTAGTAACTAAATTTTAAACTTTATATAATCCTTATAATTTTAGAATCCATATTATGAGTTTCTTAGTCATAATGCAAGAACAGATTCATTTTCAGTATTGCACTTTTATCAACTTTTGATAGTGAAACCTTTTTAAATACAATATTTTAAACTTTTTGACTAAATGGAGACATCAAAAAATTTAAAATGAAACATCCCAAGCTTCCACGGTACGCTTTCCTTTGAATAAAACAGTAGCGTGTGTTGTACGCAACTTCGAGTTCTAACACACCGTAACCAATCAAACTAGCTGTTATGAATAGTAATACCTACTTTTTGAAGTTATATATATTTTATATTTTAAAATGGACTTCATTTTTGGATTCGGAATATCAAATTTAGCCTAAGGTGAAATTTTGGTACTTTTCGGATAACTTTCATATTTTGATGAATAGTGAAAATTACTAAATTTTAATTAAAAACAACTTTTTTAATCAAAATAATTAATAGTAATAAATTATGAATTTGAGTGGTTTTAAAGTATATTTAGAATATATTTTTACTATTTAATATAATTTTGGTCATTGTACATAATTTTACAATTAAACCAAACATAAACAAGTGTCAATCTTTTGATAGTTATTACCTCTTAAAAACACGCTTTTTGTTTTGACAGCGGGAATTAATTTTAAATTAATTTCTGCCACTTCTATGTTTTGAATTTAGAAAAATGGATTACATATTTGGAATCAGGATTTCCAAATTGTTTAAATAGGTAACTTTTATTTTTAGACATTTTGAATAATTACTGTGGTAAATATTTTATTTACCATGGTTAAGGGTAAATCCGGTAAATAAGGGTTAAAAAAATAATATTATAATAATACAAAATTAACCTAAAACGTGTCCTAACCTTATTGGTGGACACATACCCGACCATGAGCATCCTTGGGTCAATTTGGGGACCCCTTGGATCCACTTGTATGTGGTAGGGACACTTTATATTAATAAAGTTAAAATAAAAATAAAAATGGCATAAGCTTACATCTTTTAGAAGAACAATTTTTACATAGGGTTATACATGTTGGATTTTCGATTATAAATATTCATTAGAAAGCTAAAAAGATTTCCTACATAATGATATTTTATTTATAATTTTTAGACATCAAATAATTTAAATTATTAATGACACAATAATGATGCAATGTTTACCTCATTAATAAATCATTTAAATAAATAAGATTATAATGATTAAAATATTATCTAAAACCTGTCCAATTCTTATTGGTTTATGTTATTTAGAATATGAGTCATCTTATCTTCGACCTCAATGATTTTTGGACCATTATAAACCGAATATAATTATATTATAAAGTAATACTTTCACTCTTTCCTAAAGAGCCCCTCTTCTCCCTTATAAAAGGAGACCACTTCTACTCATTCCTCACACCTCTCAAGCCACTTGGCTCATCCAAACTCTGCCCAACTAAGCTCCCCACATCCCTCGCCTCCTCCTTGAAGCTTCCCCTTAGGAAGAAAGCATTTCAAGAAGTCTTTTGGTTCCAACCAAAGTGAGTTACCTAAATTAAAGGTAACGATTTCTCTTAAATTATTTTCATTTATTTTGCTTCTCCAACCCCCAAACTCTTTTTATTTCCTTTCTTTTGTAACAACACCAGTATCCTAAATATACTAGGATGTTTGTATAAGAAGAATTCAAACTACACATACACACAACTCCATCTAATGGATGATGAACATAATGTTTCTGTGGATGGCAAACTAACGCCTCACGAAACGATGATTGTTCAAATACATCTTACCGCCTCTCATGGTGGCCATTATGATGGCACTATAATTAAATATGATATTAATGATATATATTTTATATATAAGCTTCTGTAATTCGATTTTATTTCATACCATTATTCGTTTCATGTTGTATATACATACGATAATTTCATTTGAGGAAGTGCGGACTACCGCCCCCTTAAAATGATATGACTCGTTCATACCACACATGGAACGTATAAAGGATGGTGTTAATGAAATTAAGTAACATATATAAAATATTATATTATACTGGAATAGTAATATACCTATGTATCATTTGGATTAAATTCTTTTAAAATAAAAATTAAATGGAAGTAGCGTTCGTGCGTACGTACGGACTACCGTCTCCATGAACGCGGTGAGATCCATCCTCCATCGTATCCATTCAAGTATTATTCTCATTTTAGGGTTAAAAATAATGTTAATATCATTATGATTATGAATAAGATATAATCTATCCATTACAAACATGTCTTACGTAACCAAACATTTAAGAAGAACGAATCGATTATCACCCGAAACGATGATAATACTAAGATATTATTAATAAAGCAATGTTAAAAGAACATATATGATATCATATTAATGTATATGATTCTTTTATAATTTAATAACAATTATTTCACCATTATACAGGAGGTTAACCTACCCCAACCAAGGAAAAGTACAAGGTAAGGGATTTTTCATATCTCACATTCAATTCCGTGAGATTTCCATTATTCGCCACTAAATTATTGAAAGTGGTGTATTGTGTACTGGCATTTGATATATATTATCATATTCATGTTATTCTGTAAATAATTTGGTGGTTATTAACTTTTGGCCATACGACTCATTTGATTAATGTGGTAAGGGGTTTTCATCTCACTCCTTATTCCCGTGAGATTCATGCCATATTGCCACCATTACCTTTTGTGTGGTGTATGTACTGCCCATAATTATATTCTTTGTGTAATACACTCTAATTTATGTGTACTTACATATTCATTGTATGATACCTCTTTCATGGGTTGTATGTTTCATAAGTTACCAAACTGGTAAGGGTTATTTCACAATCTCTTCATTATCCGAGGTTGTTTATACGTAATAATCTACTGGGATCTCGTTATCATCCACATCCATGTTTCTTCAAAATGTATTTCAAAACATTTTTAATATTTAAAAGAATATGGGTTAAAGTCATTTATACCATTGTTCGACTTTTTATAAGAGGTTTATAAGGGAATCTTCCCGTCGTTTTCCAAACAAGGTGCTTTTTAACCTTTTCGACAGAATTAAGATAAGAATGTTTTTTTAACTTATACGGCGGGTGCGGTTATTTTCCGCCGTTATAAAATCATCAAAGCTTCCCTTAAAAGCTTATAAGATTATTTTCAAAGAAAATGTTTGATTTTATATGGATCTTAAATGATTTCAAAATAAAAGGAGATATTTCTTTAAAAAGAATTTTGATTTCATCTATGTCAACATCCTTTGATGGGTTTTAAGATTATTTGAAGTTGATTTATTATGATACAAAACTTCTATATTGTTTTGAAGGTTTTGTGATATGTTTGACTGTGGATGTGCTATTTTTATACCATTCATAGTTTATGGTGAAAGTATTGACATTTCGTATGCTAGTTTCAATAAGAATGTTTATGTTATATTTCAATCTTTAC
Source organism: Viscum album (assembly GCA_963277665.1). Lineage (NCBI taxonomy): Eukaryota > Viridiplantae > Streptophyta > Magnoliopsida > Santalales > Viscaceae > Viscum > Viscum album. Next base: position 7,788,098 of record CAUJRU010000011.1, on the reverse strand, counting down.
TTCATATGAATGTGTTGGACAAGTATGTTCCAGGTTGGGGACTGGTTAAAGTAAGCCCTCCAGGTTGGGGACTGGTAAAAGTAAGCCCTCCAGGTTAGGGACTGGTAAAAGTAAGCCCTCCGGGTTGGTGTCCGGTTATTAGAGGCACTCCGGGTTGGTGTCCGGTTATTAGAGGCACTCCGGGTTGGTGTCCGTTTATTAGAGGCACTCCGGGTTGGGTTCCGGTTACAGTTATCCCCAAGGTCTTGGGACGAGGCCTTGAAAAGTAATTAAAGTTTAGCATTATGAATTCCAACATTATGAAAGTGGTTATTGATTTTGCATGTGATTATTCGATTAGTAGAATATCCATGTGAATAAGTAAATGGCATTATCTAATTTTATTTATGCCATACTATGTTAAAAGTTCAAGTTTAAAAGGCTTTTGTTTTAGTTATACATTGCCTTAAATGTTTATTCTTATTTATGAAAGTTTCCGCTATATTGTTATCCTTACTGGGCATTTGAGCTCACACCTTTTCTATGTTTTATTTTTCCCAGGAAGTGAAGAAGTAAATTATGAATGACCTGCATGGATATTATGAGGGGATTATAGTGTGGACTGTGGAAACATTATGTTGTTGTAGTAGTTTTTCATTTTATGATGTAATGTAAAACTTATGAATATATCTAGTGTTTCCAAGGCTAATAAACCAATCGGTCTTTCGAGATTTGATCTTTCTTGTGATCATGCCAATGTTATGTAATAATGCACCAACTCTAGGCAACTAGGGTCGGGGCGTTACAGTTGGTATCAGAGGAAGTTTAGTACAAACCTTGGAAGCTAGATTTAGATAAACTCTGATTAGAGCACGTAGACCTAAGATGAACTTTGAGGATTAGTATAGAAGAACTTCCTAGAATTTTGGTATTGTAGAGATTTTGTGAGTTTTCTGAGCAATACATCCCTGTCTGGATACGAGCAGGTAGAGGCGGCTCTGGCACAGATGTACCTAGGGGTAAAACCCGAAAACACCTCTTTGAGCTAGACTCGAACGGGAACTGGTGCACGACAACGGGCCTTGCTGCACTCTTGGTTATGACACTCCCGGGGGATATGCTTAGGATAACTCTCATTTTCTTTACAAATCATTATGAAGGGTTTATGAGTATATACTTCCTCAAAGAAAACATTTTTATGATTATGGATTATATCCATAAATAGTTCAATTTATGTTAAGTGTTTTATAAGTATGGGATTATGTATTTTGATTCATAAACTGATCTAGTTTATGCCATTGTTTAGAAATGGTGCCCAGTAGAAGGAATGAGAACTCCAGAAATACACATGATTCAAAGAGAAGGAAGGATCATATCTTTCATGGTCTTAAGCTAGAATTTATAAGAGAAATAGTCTCCCATGTATTATCATCATATGAAGAAATAATATCATGTGTTGATAAGATAAGTAAAGAGTTTACTGAGTCCTATGGCTTTGAAGGGAATCAAGAGATGAAAAGGATGGAAGAGAGAAAGATGGATAAAGGGAAAAGGGAAAAGAAGAATTTTCCCATATGTGGTAACTGTGGAAAGAAACACCCTGGAACTTGCCTGAAAGGAATGGGAGTTTGTTATAAGTGTGGAGGAAAAGGGAACAAAGTACGTGACTGCAAGGGTAAGAAAATGGTTTTAAATGTACAATGCTTCATTTGCAAGGAGTTTGGACACTACGCGAACCTATGTCCCAGTCATCAGACTATGCCACAAATGATGCTATTGGATAATAATCAAGTTATGATACTACCACAGATGAAGAGGAATGATTAGAGTTCTTATGTTGATTATGTCAATTGAGTGTTGTATCAACAATGTACTTGTTATAATAATTATGGAGTATATAAGGATTGTACTGCAGTACTATTTCATTAAGGACTTGAGACTGTGTGGAACAAAGAAAAGTGACTCAATAGAAGGTTAAATTTTTGGAAAATATATGGTTGAGAGAATGATAAATCATAATATAGTTCTAATACTGAGGTAGTGATTTTGGAATAATATGTGATTATTTTGGATAAATTATATTGGATATTATTGACTACCTTGAAGCTGATTAATGATTTGTATATTCCATCATTGTTGGGGTTTAAAACATTTTTGGATTAATGAAGTATATCCAGCATTCTATATGGAATAAGGGAACATGAATGTAATCAATAAGGAATATGGTAGTACATGATGAAGGTATTCATATGCTATTACAGGGTAAAAAGGATCTATATTATGTTTACCTTCCTTATAAATGTTGGACTGTGAGTTTGGACAGAAGTATTTTGGATAGTTCTAGTTTGGATTATTTTGGATTTCCATAAAAGGACAACCCGGAGGTCGGGCGGCAACCCGTCGCGTCCGGCAAGGCTGCGAGACTTGAACCCGCAACCGAAGGGCGACAAGGGTGTATCACCTACCACTGGCCCAAGAGATGTCCTGGATTAAAAAATGTAGTTTTTTTTAAAAGATCTGGTAGATGAATTATAAATTCGTTTATTTTGGAACCCTGTACGAATAGTATAAATATAATTTTTTTTACGAGTGAAAGATGAGTTTATGGTAGAAATTTATTAATGGAAAAAACTCTAATTATAAAGTAAGTATATCTCCTTATGATCTTAGCCAATCTCATAAATAAATTCCTCAATATTAAGAAAAGCAACTTAGAACAAAAATTTTGTCCTAGATGGTACCTTAAATCATCACTAATTTATGGCTTTGGGATTGTTGGACTTTTCATAGCCATGTTCTCTACCACTCTCCATCAGATAATTGATGGTTAGATTTCTCTTCCATATCCATATTTTCCTACATGGAACCCTAGTATGTGTTATTTTCGGTAATCTTCATACTTTCCACTCTTTATTTTAAATAGAGGCCTCATTAATTCATTTTTCGATGTGGGATTTCAACTAAGATATTTTGAAACGTCAAAAATGTGTTATCCTAATACCCTATGTTTTGTTGAACCGATGGTATTTCAAATCATCATAGATTGATGAATTTAAGGACCTCAATTATACAATTGTTTGTGATTGATGACCTCAATCACTACCTATAAATATTTACGTTTTTCCTCCAATTATATGTCTTTAATTGCCACCAATGTTCTCCTAATCGAGATCATAATTTGGTGGTGACTCTTTCATTTCTCTTTTCCTCATATTAAGACTAAATTTTAGTAACCTAATTTCCGATGTGGGTTTTCCCACAAAGATATTTTCTATTTTCAACCTTTTATTTTCAAAGAACAATTTCAAATTGCGAGGACGCAATTTATTGAAGGAGGGGAGAATGTAACACCCCAAGATTTCATAGTGTGTTATTTCTTCAAAATAATTCAATAACTTGCACTACACGCAACACTGAGTTCAATTGCACCATGACTTACCAAAAAAAGCCATTAAAAGAGGTCATGAATAGTAGTAACTAAATTTTAAACTTTATATAATCCTTATAATTTTAGAATCCATATTATGAGTTTCTTAGTCATAATGCAAGAACAGATTCATTTTCAGTATTGCACTTTTATCAACTTTTGATAGTGAAACCTTTTTAAATACAATATTTTAAACTTTTTGACTAAATGGAGACATCAAAAAATTTAAAATGAAACATCCCAAGCTTCCACGGTACGCTTTCCTTTGAATAAAACAGTAGCGTGTGTTGTACGCAACTTCGAGTTCTAACACACCGTAACCAATCAAACTAGCTGTTATGAATAGTAATACCTACTTTTTGAAGTTATATATATTTTATATTTTAAAATGGACTTCATTTTTGGATTCGGAATATCAAATTTAGCCAAAGGTGAAATTTTGGTACTTTTCGGATAACTTTCATCTTTTGATGAATAGTGAAAATTACTAAATTTTAATTAAAAACAACTTTTTTAATCAAAATAATTAATAGTAATAAATTATGAATTTGAGTGGTTTTAAAGTATATTTAGAATATATTTTTACTATTTAATATAATTTTGGTCATTGTACATAATTTTACAATTAAACCAAACATAAACAAGTGTCAATCTTTTGATAGTTATTACCTCTTAAAAACACGCTTTTTGTTTTGACAGCGGGAATTAATTTTAAATTAATTTCTGCCAATTCTGTGTTTTGAATTTAGAAAAATGGATTCCATATTTGGAATCAGGATGTCCAAATTGTGTAAATAGGTAACTTTTATTTTTAGACATTTTGAATAATTACTGTGGTAAATATTTTATTTACCATGGTTAAGGGTAAATCCGGTAAATAAGGGTTAAAAAATAATATTATAATAATAAAAAATTAACCTAAAACGTGTCCTAACCTTATTGGTGGACACATACCCGACCATGAGCATCCTTGGGTCAATTTGGGGACCCCTTGGATCCACTTGTATGTGGTAGGGACACTTTATATTAATAAAGTTAGAATAAAAATAAAAATGGCATAAGCTTACATCTTTTAGAAGAACAATTTTTACATAGGGTTATACATGTTGGATTTTCGATTATAAACATTCATTTGAAATATAAAAAGATTTTCTACATAATGATATTTTATTTATAATTTTTAGACATCAAATAATTTAAATTATTAATGACACAATAATGATGCAATGTTTACCTCATTAATAAATCATTTAAATAAATAAGATTATAATGATTAAAATATTATCTAAAACCTGTCCAATTCTTATTGGTTGATGTTATTTAGAATATGAGTCATCTTATCTTCGACCTCAATGATTTTTGGACCATTATAAACCGAATATAATTATATTATAAAGTAATACTTTCACTCTTTCCTAAAGAGCCCCTCTTCTCCCTTATAAAAGGAGACCACTTCTACTCATTCCTCACACCTCTCAAGCCACTTGGCTCGTCCAAACTCTGCCCAACTAAGCTCCCCACATCCCTCTACTACTCCTTGAAGCTTCCCCTTAGGAAGAAAGAATTTCAAGAAGTCCTTTGGTTCCAACCAAAGTGAGTTACCTAAATTAAAGGTAACGATTTCTCTTAAATTATTTTCATTTATTTTGCTTCTCCAACCCCCAAACTCTTTTTATTTCCTTTCTTTTGTAACAACACCAGTATCCTCAATATACTAGGATGTTGTTATAAGAAGGATTCAAACTAAACATACACACAACTCCATCTAATGGATGATGAACATAATGTTTCTGTGGATGGCAAACTAACGCCTCACGAAACGATGATTGTTCAAATACATCTTACCGCCTCTCATGGTGGCCATTATGATGGAACTATAATTAAATATGATATTAATGATATATATTTTATATATAATATTCTGTAATTCCATTTTATTTCATACCATTATTCGTTTCATGTTGTATATACATACGATAATTTCATTTGAGGAAGTGCGGACTACCGCCCCCTTAAAATGATATGACTCGTTCATACCACACATGGAACGTATAAAGGATGGTGTTAATGAACTTAAGTAACATATATAAAATATTATATTATACTGGAATAGTAATATACCTATGTATCATTTGGATTCAATTCTTTTAAAATAAAAATTAAATGGAAGTAGCGTTCGTGCGTACGTACGGACTACCGTCTCCACGAACGCGGTGAGATCCATCCTCCATCGTATCCATTCAAGTCTTATTCTCATTTTAGGGTTAAAAATAATGTTAATATCATTATGATTATGAATAAGATATAATCTATCCATTACAAACATGTCTTACGTAACCAAACATTTAAGAAGAACGAATCGATTATCACCCGAAACGATGATAATACTAAGATATTATTAATAAAGCAATGTTAAAAGAACATATATGATATCATATTAATGTATATGATTCTTTTATAATTTAATAACAATTATTTCACCATTATACAGGAGGTTAACCTACCCCAACCAAGGAAAAGTACAAGGTAAGGGATTTTTCATATCTCACATTTAATTCCATGAGATTTCCATTATTCGCCACTCAATTATTGAAAGTGGTGTATTGTGTGCTGGCATTTGATATATATTATCATATTCATGTTATTCTGTAAATAATTTGGTAGTTATTAACTTTTGGCCATACGACTCATTTGATTAATGTGGTAAGGGGTTTTCATCTCACTCCTTATTCCCGTGAGATTCATGCCATATTGCCACCATTACCTTTTGTGTGGTGTATGTACTGCCCATAATTATATTCTTTGTGTAATACACTCTAATTTATGTGTACTTACATATTCATTGTATGATACCTCTTTCATGGGTTGTATGTTTTATAAGTTACCAAACTGGTAAGGGTTATTTCACAATCTCTTCATTATCCGAGGTTGTTTATACGTAATAATCTACTGGGATCTCGTTATCATCCACATCCATGTTTCTTCAAAATGTATTTCAAAAAATTTTTAATATTTAAAAGAATATGGGTTAAAGTCATTTATACCATTGTTCGACTTTTTATAAGAGGTTTATAAGGGAATATTTCCGTCGTTTTCCAAACAAGGTGCTTTTTAACCTTTTCGACAGAATTAAGATAAGAATGTTTTTTTAACTTATACGGCGGGTGCGGTTATTTTCCGCCGTTATAAAATCGTCAAAGCTTCCCTTAAAAGCTTATAAGATTATTTTCAAAGAAAATGTTTGATTTTATATGTATCTTAAATGATTTCAAAATAAAAGGAGATATTTCTTTAAAAAGAATTTTGATTTCATCTATGTCAACATCCTTTGATGGGTTTTAAGATTATTTGAAGTTGATTTACTATGATACAAAACTTCTATATTGTTTTGAAGGTTTTGTGATATGTTTGACTGTGGATGTGCTATTTTTATACCATTCATAGTTTATGGTGAAAGTATTGACATTTCGTATGATAGTTCCAATAAGAATGTTTATGTTATATTTCAATCTTTACTTCATATGAATGTGTTGGAAAAGTATGTTCCAGGTTGGGGACTGGTTAAAGTAAGCCCTCCAGGTTGGGGACTGGTAAAAGTAAGCCCTCCAGGTTAGGGACTGGTAAAAGTAAGCCCTCCGGGTTGGTGTCCGGTTATTAGAGGCACTCCGGGTTGGTGTCCGGTTATTAGAGGCACTCCGGGTTGGTGTCCGGTTATTAGAGGCACTCCGGGTTGGTGTCCGGTTATTAGAGGCACTCCGGGTTGGGTTCCGGTTACAGTTAGCCCCAAGGTCTTGGGACGAGGCCTTGAAAAGTAATTAAAGTTTAGCATTATGCATTCCAACATTATGAAAGTGGTTATTGATTTTGCATGTGATTATTCGATTAGTAGAATATCCATGTGAATAAGTAAATGGCATTATCTAATTTTATTTATGCCATACTATGTTAAAAGTTCAAGTTTAAAAGGCTTTTGTTTTAGTTATACATTGCCTTAAATGTTTATTCTTATTTATGAAAGTTTCCGCTATATTGTTATCCTTACTGGGCATTTGAGCTCACCCCTTTTCTATGTTTTATTTTTCCCAGGAAGTGAAGAAGTAAATTTTGAATGACCTGCAGGGATATTATGAGGGGATTATAGTGTGGACTGTGGAAACATTATGTTGTTGTAGTAGTTTTTCATTTTATGATGTAATGTAAAACTTATGAATATATCTTGTGTTTCCAAGGCAACTAAACCAATCAGTCTTTCGAGATTTGATCTTTCTTATGATCATGACAATGTTATGTAATAATGCACCGACTCTAGGCAACTAGGGTCGGGGCGTTACAAAAAATTTAAAAAAGAAAGGTTACATCAAACTAGAGTACCGTTATATAGGAAGAATCTCAAAGAAAAAAAACAAAATAAAAAGGATTTCAAAGTCATGAAATATAGTGAAAGTGATTAATTCATGGATTCAACATCATTATAAACTTCTAGAGAGTCATTAATGAAGTGCCTTATGGAATAAGTTGTTGAATACATCATGCTTAGTACCCCTATTTTTAATTCTTCCTTTATTTTTCCTCCAAATTCATCATTCTCTTCTTTTTCTCATTCTTCCTTCATTCAACATACATATAAAAATATAGAATTTGATGAAGATCAACTTGAAATTGGATATAATCAACTTTATTCTTTATACAAACAACTCTAAAAGATAAATATTCAGGTTGTTTAATAAAAAAAATCCTCTAAAAAGAATTTTTTTTCTTAAATGAAAGGGAAGTTATCTCTATGAAAATAAAAAAACACTAGAAATTGATAAAAAAAATCCACCATTAATGACCTCAAAAATTAAAATTTTAAATTCCATCACAGTAATGAAAACATAAATAAAATTTGAGATCTAAAAAATCTTGAAGAGATTGTTGCGTCAATGAGGTTTTCTTTATGACTTTTTAATTCCTTCGTACTTGGAGGAGATTGCTCTGTCAATAAGGTTTACTTATAACTCTACCATTCCTTCTTGTTTTAAAAATCACGAACACCTTATCTCAAAGCAAATCCCTTTTTACCCCTTGTTTTACTTCTTTATGGAAAATTTCCTTCCCCACTGAAATTTATATTTGTCATGTTTTTCATTGTTCGTATCATAATTTTTCTAAGTGTAAAATTTGGTTTATAACCAAAACCTAGGAATATTATAAATTCCGAGATATGGAGAATTCTATTTCAGAATCTGAATTCTCAGAATTTTGGTTACGAACTTTTTCAAGTTCTGACTCCAAAGTCTGTATACGAATTTTGGTTACGAACATTTTCAATTTCTAACCCCGAATTATGAATACAAATTCTGATTACAAACTCTTCTGAAGTTCTGACTCTGAATTCTGAATACGAATTCTGATTATGAACTCTTCTGATGTTTTGACTCTGAATACTGAATATGAATTCTAGTTACGAACTTTCTGAGTTCTGACTCTGAATTCCAAATAAGAATTCTGGTTACGAACTTTTCTATGTTCTGACACCGAGTTCTCTAAATACAGACTCTGAACACCTATGAGTTCTTACTCCAAACATTGTATGTTTAGGTTCCAAATTATTGTGAAATCAGACTCCAAATTTCCTTAATATTCAGACTCTAGAATTCTATAGAATTCAGGTTCTGAATTACTAGAAAACAGAACCCTAATATCATTGTATTATAGACTCCAAATTCAATTTCTATTAGAATCTGAACTTTAATATTTCCTTACATTACAAATATTGTATTTTGGTTATGTAACCATATTTTTTTACTCACAATTTTTGTGTTATAAAATGATGTTGTGTTTTCAGTTACTAACTAATTGTTGTTCGAGAGACACATGTATAGGTCCCTCTGAAAATCGAGGAAAAATATGACCTTTGGAGGAGGGACCCGACCGTTGAATCTATGCCTATAAATAGTAGTTGATTTGAAATTGCTCACAAAAGTTCTATAACTCTAGAGATTACATGCTTTTGAAGTGATTTCTAGAGAGGGACTTTCATTTCTTTGTGCGTACTGAATTGGTTGTTCAGTTTTTCTTTGTGTGACCCTAATTATTGTTGTGTAAAATCGAGGGGTTCTGGGGATAAGAAGATAAAGGTACCAACTACCTTAAAGTTGAGGGCATGTAGGGATATCAAGATAGACTCTGATCATTATATCAAGTGCTTACCATGGTGTGGGTAAGACATGATTTCTTGAAAGTATAAATCAAGCAACCTTTATCCAAGGTTGTTGGATAACCTTCTCTTTGGGTTAAAATATTTAGTACTGGTTACTTTTTTGTTTCATGTTTTTCACTGCATTTGTATTGCTGAAGAAATTATAACTATATTATACTTCCTTATACTTGTACTTTGATTTATTTAGATTCTATACGCTTTAAGGTAGAATATTCATCATTATAAACTTCATTGAGTATTATTTCCGGAACATTCTTTTCCAGAATTACTTTCTTGGAATCATATTCCCAGATTCAATCAAGTGTGTAGAACTAGAGGTTTTGTTAATTACCTTGTTTAACCGTGTTAAAACTAATCATATTTAAAAGTTCCAAAGGAATTTTTAATAGTATACAATTCACCCCCTCTTTTATTTCAGCATCTCATATTTACTTATTCGATCCTGAAATTGGTATTAGAGGGTTGGTTCAATCTGAATTAATCTCATGATCAGATTCAAAAGAGAATTCATCTCATTCTATTCCGGAATTAGTTTTTTCGGACTCATAAAGTTCGGATTCATTTTTTCATGGAATACTCTTGTTTTATATTTTCCTTGCTTATGAAAATTTTCCTTGTTTACTAAATTTTTCTATTTACAAGTTTGTGTGGAATGAATTTTCTTTAAGATGGAAGGAATCAATGTTGGTTGCATAGACAATATCAATCCAACAAGACCACCTTTCTTTGATGGAGATGATTATGAATATTGGAGAGATCCCATGAAGACTTTCATTATTGATACTGGTGTTGATAATTTTGTTATGCTTACTGGAGGATATGAAATTCCTGACAAAGAAGTTAATACATTCACAAATCAATAAAAATCTGAATATCAACTGAATTATATGGTACATAATAATTTTCTTTGCTCCAAGACTAGAAATATATATATCCAAATTTCATCTTGTGAAGCAGAAAACAAAATTTGGAAGAATCTTGAAGTTACTCACTTCAGAACATCCAATGTTATTGGGACAAGAAGAGCTTTTCTTAGAGATGAATACCATGGATTTAACATTCATTATAGTGAACCCATATGTAAGGTGAAATAAATATTCATGACAATTGTGAATAGTGTAAGAACCCAGGTTTTTGGAACAGGTCAAAATCCTGACCTTGTTTAAATTTTTTGTCAGGTTTCTGAGGGAACTGGATTTAATGGGATGTTTCTGGAAATTTCTAGACTACATGCCGTGAAATTTATGTACACACCATGTATGTGTAGGCGAGTGACCGGCCGTGTGCTTGCCAAGTACATGCCATGTGATGACCGTGTAGTAGTTTCTTACTACACGGCGTGTTGTTTTGAACATGTCGTGTAGACCCCCGACCATGTGAGGCCATACATGGCGTGTAGGCCATTGGCCGGGTAAGGACTAGGGAAACGCCGTGTTCCCTTTGGACATGCCGTGTAAGCTAGCAGTGTATGAGGGATATACATGGCGTGTGAGTATGTTGGCGAGGAAGAGAGGAGGAACCCGATACACGCCGTGTACCCAGAGGTACACGCTGTGTACTCATGTCGACAGGTTCGGAAAGTAAGTCAGCGGAATCAGCCGTCTTTTGAACAGTTAAATGAAATTTTCATGGCGTGTAATCCTAAATTACACGTCGTGTACTTTATTTTTTCTCTTAAATCAGGCAGTAGCCTCGCTTTGAGGCAGAACACACCATCCTCCACCCAGATACGCGAACAAGGTTGGCCGAACCTCATTTCTCCTCTCGATGGTCCGTCCGAGACCCGTTTCGATCACTGATTAGTGCGTTGGAACCCCCTCGGTAAGGCCTCGATTCCTCTTTGGCCATTTTGTTTGATTTTCGTTGTAGAGCAAGTTATATCCCTTTGAGAAGTTGTGAATCTTTTGTAGATTTACCACGTTTTAGACCGAATTGGCGGCTGTCACCGGAGGAGTAGCATTGTACGAGTATCTTGTAGGTGGTGCATACCTCATTTTGTGTTTTCGCTATTGTTGGGTGAAGCGGCTTCGGCATGTTTTTGGGTATTTTTGAGCAGGACCCGTTTTATCTACTTTTTCATACTGTATTGTTTATGGGAACTGTGGGATGCTTTTGGGTATGCCCGGTTACTAGTTTGCGTGAGCAGGGCCGGGTGAGGGGCCATTTCTCATCGGGGCATTTTGGCCGGGGAGCGCCAAAATGGTTTTAGTTGAATTATGATTGTTATAAACCATTTAGTTTAATTTTTTAAAGCCTGTTATAACTTGTTAGATCCATTTAAGACCTCAGTGCTGCTATGGGACATCACCTTGCATAGTGCAATTCAACTGTTAGTTTGTTTTGCCTGGTTGTGTTTTCTGTTTACATATGTTATATATGAAATTGCTGAATTGCATCTGCTGGACCCTTTGGGTTGTGTTGGGCTTGGCCCAGTTACGCTTGAGTGATGATGATCACAGGTTGGGGATTTTCCTGGGATACTTTGGGTGGTATTGACCACGGGATTGGGCGTCATGGACGTCGGCTAGAGGCAGTATGACTATCTGGTTGGGCATGGCCCGGGTTACTAGGGTGGCGATGCCATCAGAATTGAGTGACATGGTCTTATGGACACGAGGTGTCAGATGTGTTGGTGGCTTAGGAATAATTTGGGTGATTAACGCTCACCAGAACTTTGAGTAGTGTGCACACAGAGATACTCCGTGATGAGGTGGTTTTGACCACTCGTGTGGGTAGAGGCCCCCGTAGTTGCGGTTAGGTATTTTTGGTTGGGGGGTGCTTGCCGTAGAAAGCCACGTGGGATTTAAGGAGCCATCAGGGGATTGGGCGTGCCTTTGGGACGTCGGTACTTGAGACACGAGGTGTCAGGAGGCATATGGTGCCGGGTTACTATTTTTGGTGTGACTTCGGAACGTCGGTACTTGAGACACGAGGTGTCAGGAGTCACTTGATGCTGGGTTACTATTTTGGGCGTGCCTTCCGGACGTCGGTACTTGATACACGAGGTGTCAGGTGGCACATGTTGTCGGGTTACATGACAGAGATTCCGGCATTGGCCGAAGCAGGTGACACTCCATGGTGGCTGTTGAGCACCATTAGAGTTTGTATTTATTTTTTCATTGTACTAATTACTGCTTTCCTGGTAAATGCATGACTACTTAAACACATATATTTGGTACGCACCATTGGGTGGTATCCTACTGAGATATGTCTCACACCTTGCACGGGCCCATCGGGACGCGTGCAGACTTTATGGATTTCCGTGCATGAAAGAGGTCAGCTTTAGGATCTGGGTTACGTTAGTTGTTGCATGGAGATGGTATGGATCGTGAGGTCATACCTAGCTGGGGTTTACTTTGTTCTGTTTACTTTTCTGTATCAGTATGCTTACTTGTAGTAGCTACTGTTGGTTAGCCATTGGCGCCCTTTTTATATTCAGTTGTGTATGAACTAATTTGGATGCATGCTTGGTTGTTTACAGTAGTTGTTGTAGTTGATTGCTGGCATGTTGTTCTGTTTACTTTTTGTTGCAGTTGTTTCCTATATTTCTTCCATTGTTTATTGCTATTAGATATGCTTCGGCTCTACGGGTCTGGTTCGAGTCTGCTGAGTCTTTCTTTCCGCTGCATCTTTACTATTATACTCGGACTAGGACCCTTACTATGATCCTCCGAGAGGGTATAGCCTCCTCACTATACCTATTTAGACCCTCACTGCTAGTCGGAAGCCTTTGGCATTCAGGGGAGGTGCGCCTAAGGTTGTAACACCCAACCCGTTCGGCACTATTCGGGTGGCTGGCTGGGTCTGGGATGTTACAAAGTGGTATCAAAGGAGTTCTTGACAAGGATTTAGTAGCAGTGTTTTTCTGGCTACTAATGAGATTGATACTTCTCTTTTATTTATGATGGTTTTACTATTTGGGATATGATAGACTGGAGATAAGTTGTTGTTACTGGAACTGGGTTCCTAGCTTGTGCTTGGGTGCCTGCAGCCCCAGGTACGAGGGATGGACCAAGTTGCCATGGGTGGTAATTCCTATTTGATTTTTCTCAGATTACAGTTTATATGATTTCCACCTTGGTGGCTCACTTGATGTGTGATGTTATTGATTGTGATATGTGACCCTTGACCTGGTATGGTAAGGGATAATTGGACCTTGGCCCGGTATGGCAAGGCTAGTTGTTGGCCTTTGATAGGCACATCTTTAGGGTATTTCAATTTCATAATTGCATGTATTCTTTGTGAAGTGATAATGCCATGTGAATGAAATATCAAATTCCATTCTTTATATGCTTTAAAATTTTAATTGGTGAAATTCTTGATAGAGCTACTAGTTGTGAAAATGTGTATGCCATGCTTTATATTTTGTAGAATTGCATGTTGTAGGATATTTGGGTATGACTCTTATAAGAGCAAGCATGTACTATGACTAAGGCTGTGTAACTGTCAGGATTGGGCGACACAATCATCTGTTTGAGGAAACCTGAGTTTTCGGGATGGGCATGGCCTGAGGTATTGTGATACTTGGCTCTGTTGAGGGCGGGTAAGGAGGCCGTGAGGACGGGATGCCGTGAGGAATGGGTTGCGGTGAGGGGGAGTAAGGGTAGGTTTTATGCACTGCCTTTTACTGCTTCCCTTATCTGCATAGAATATATTGTTATATATATGGGCTATCTGGCCATTTATGGTATTCAGCGTCTTACTCTTTCACGGTAGGAAGGAGATGATACAGTGACACAGGACCAGGGTCAGACTTCTGTACAGGCAGAGCATGAGCCGCAGGTACAGGCTCAGGGATAGGATCAGGTTCAGGATCCAGTGCAGGGAGGGCAGCAGTCGGGTTTGGCAGTGTTCGGACCGTGGCTTTACGAGCAGCTCCGAGCTAGCCTAGTACGCGTTTTGTAGGGGATTGACAGAGGCGCACAGGGTACAGAGCCTTCTATGGCATATCTGACACGGGAGTTCTAGTCGCATCACCCACCTCTTTTTCAGGGTGAGGGTGGTCCACAAGCGGCAGAGAACTGGATAGAGAGTATGCAGATGATATTAGAGAAGCTCGATATGCCTCCAGGGTGCAGGGTCAAGCTGGTGACATACATGCTGAGAGGGCTGGCAAAGCATTGGTGGGATGTACATCTATAGGATCGTAGGCATGAGGTACTAGCATGGAAGGACATCGAGGAGGGGTTCTTCGAGCACTTCTACCCGGATACACTGAGGGAAGATAGAGCTCAGGAGTTCTTGAGTCTACAGCAGGGAGATATGTCCGTTATGGACAACGCAGCTACCTTCCCAGAGTTGTCCCGTTTTGCACCGGGTATGGTGAGCGATGACACAGCTAGGGTGAGGCGCTTCGAGGACGAATTACAACATGACATTCGGGTCCAGGTGAACATCTTCAGGCTTGGTTCTTTCTCTGAAGCGGTGAATCAGGCATTCATAGCCAAGGGAAATGAAAGGGAGAAGTCTCACTTGGGCAGGACGATAGCTTCAGGTGATGGTTCAGACAGCAGGAAGCGAGGGCGGGATGAGTTCCAGTAGGGAAGTCAGGCTAGGGATTCAGCTAGACCACCTCGTGGGAGTTCTTCGGTGATTTGCTTCTAGTGTGGATAGCCGGGACATGTTCGAGCACAGTGAGACATGCCACCGAAGGAGTGTCGGGCATGTGGATAGGACGAGAATCTAGAGAGGTTTTGCAGGGAGCCTTCTCAGATAGCCGGTAGGCAGGAACTAGGACATACTACAACATCTGGAGTTGGTTTAGGATCGGTACCCGAAGAGGGTAGTCGAGGTTCAGCTGTGCGCGGAGGTCATGACAGAGACGGTGGTACCCAGCTGAGAGGTCAGTGGCCGGAGACTGGAGCAGCATCAAGGGGGTCAGGCGTTAGGCAGCCGTGTTTCAGGGAGGTGCACGCCGTGGAGCTGCCAGAGGCTGAGCAGCCCTGTGAGCCAGTGACAGTTAGAGGTACACCGTGGTGTGGCCATGATCTCCATGTTACCTTTTAGGCATGACCTGTAGAGGTATATCTGTTTTGAGTGCACGTGGTGCTCATGATCTTTGTGGACTGATTAGATGCTACTCAATGGATTGACACCATATCGAGTGCATGATATATATATATATATATATATATATGTATGAGGTGTCGTGGGCATCGGGGCATCATGGATGCAGGTTACTTGAGGTGCCGTGGGAATCGGGGCATCGTGGATGCGGATTACTTGAGGTTTCGTGGGCATCAGGTCATCGTGGATGCAAGTTACTTGAGGTGCTAGGCACCAGGACCTCGTGGAGGCGGACACTGATGCAGTGCAGGTTACGTTGGGTGTCGGTAGCGACATAGGAGCACCAATGAGGTGCAGGGGTGACGATGCGTCACAGGAGGACTCTGTGTACGGGAAACAGGTTAGTAAACCTTGTTTGCTTTAAATTTTGTTGGTTGATACCGAGTAGGCAATTCCTAAGGTGGGGATCCCCTTAAGGAATTTATCTAGAACCATGGGACCGGGGTAGTCCAGGTTGTTTAACTGGGATGGGCGTGTTCAGTGCCATCTCCGGGTTTCGTTTGGTAGCTCGGGGACGAGATACGTTAAGGTAGGGAGTTTGTAAGAACCCGGGTTTTTGGAATAGGTCAAAATACCGACCCTGTTTAAATTTTTTGATAGGTTTATGAGGAAACTGGATTTAATGGGAAGTTTCTAGAAATTTCCAGACTACACGCCGTGTACTTTAAGTACACGTCGTGTATGTGTAGGCGAGTGACCGGACGTGTGCTCGTCGAGTACATGTCGTGTGATGACCGTGTAGTAGTTTCTTACTACACGACATGTAGTTTTGAACACACCGTGTAGACCCCCTACCGTGTGAGGCCATACATGGCGTGTAGGCCATTGGCCGGGTAAGAACTAGGGACACGCCGTGTTCTTTTTGGACACACCATGTAGTCTAGTGGTGTATGGGGGATATACATGGCGTGTGAGTATGTCGGCGAGGAAGAGAGGAGGAACCCGGTACACACCGTGTACTCGTGTCGGCAGGTTCAGAAAGTAAGTCGGCGGAATCAGCCGTCTTTTGAACAATTAAATAAAATATACACGACGTGTAGTCCTTATGTACACGCCGTGTACTTTCTTTTTTTCGCTTAAATCGAGCAGTAGCCTCGTTTTGAGGCAGAACACACCATCCTCCACCCGAATATGCGAACCAGGCCGGTCGAACCTCATTTCTCCTCTTGATCGTCTGTCCGAGACCCGTTTCAATCGCTGATTAGTGCGTTAGAACCCCATTGGTAAGGCCACGATTCTTCTTTGGCCATTTTATTTGATTTTCGTTATAGAGCGAGTTATATCCCTTTGAGTGGTTTTGAATCTTTTGTATATTTACCATGTTTTATACCGAATTGTTGGCTGTCACCGGAGGAGTAGCATTGTACGAGTATCAGGTAGGTGGTGCATACCTCATTTTGTGTTTTCACGGTTATTGGGTGACCCAGCTTCGGTGCGTTTTCGTGTATTTTTGAGCGGGACCCGTTTTATCTACTTTTTCATACTGTATTGTTTATGGGACCTCTGGGATTCTTTTGGGTATGCCCGGTTACCAGTTTGCGTGAGCAGGTCCGGGTGAGGGGTCGTTGCTCGTCAGGGCATTTTGGCCAGGGAGCGCCAAAATGGTTTTAGTTGAATTATGATTTTTATAAACTATTTAGTTTAATTTGTTAAAGCCTGTTATAACTTGTTAGAGACATTTACGACCTCAGTGCTGGTATGGGGCAGCACCTTGCATAGTGCAATTCAACTCTTAGTTTGTTTTTCCTGGTTGTGTTTTCTGTTTACATATGTTATATATGCAATTTCGGAATTGCATCTGCTGGACCCTTTGGGTTGTGTTGGGATTGGACCGGTTACGTTTGAGTGATGCGGATCACAGGTTGGGGCTTTTACAGGGATACTTCGGGTGGTTTTGACCATGGGATTGGGCGTCATGGACATCTGCTTGAGGCAGTACGACTGTCTGGTTTGGCATGGCCTGGGTTACTATGGTGGCGATGCCATCAGACTTGAGCAACACGGTCGCAGGGACATGAGGTGTATGATGTGTTGGTGGCTTAGGACTAATTTGGATGATTACCTCTCACCGGGACATTGAGTACTGTGCACACAGAGATACACTGTGATGAGGTGGTTTTGACCACTCGTGTGGGTAGAGGCCCCCGTAGTTGCGGTTAGGTATTTTTGGTTGGGGGTACTTGCCGTAGAAAGCCATGTGGGAGGTGAGGAGCCTTTAGGGGATTGGGCGTGCCTTTGGGATGTCGGTACTTGAGACACGAGGTGTCAAGAGGCACATGGTGCCGAGTTACTATTTTGGGCGTGCCTTCGGGACATCGGTACTTGAGACATGAGGTGTCAGGAGGCACTTGTTGCCGGGTTACTATTTTGAGTGTGCCTTCGGGACGTCGGTACTTGAGACACAAGGTCTTAGGTGGCACATGGTGTCGGGTTACATGATAGAGATTCCGGCATTGGCCAAAGTAGGTGACACTCCATGGTGGCTGTTGAGCACCAGTGGAGTTTGTATTTATTTTTGCATTGTACGGATTACTGCTTTCCTGGTAAATGCATGACTACTTAATCACATATATTTGGTATGCACCATTGGGTGGTATCCTACTGAGATTTGTCTCACACCTTGCACAGGCCCCTCAGGACGCGTGCAGACTTTATGGATTTGCGTGCAGGAAATTGGCCAGATTCAGGAGCTGGGTTACGTTAGTTGTTTCATGGAGATGGTATGGACCTTGAGGTCATACCTTGCTGGGGTTTACTTTGTTCTGTTTAATTTTCTGTATCAGTATGCTTACTTATTGTAGCTACTGTTGGTTAGCCATTGGTGCCCTTTTTATATTCAGTTGTGTATGACCTTCTTTGGATGCATGCTTGGTTGTTTACAGTAGTTTTTGCAGTTGATTTCTGGCATGTTGTTCTGTTTACTTTCCGTTGCAGTTGTGTCCTATATTTCTTCCGTTGTTTATTGCTATTGGATATGCTTCCGCTCTATGGGTCTGGTTCAAGTCAGTTGAGCCTTTCTTTCCGTGATATCTTTACTTTTATACACGGACCAGGACCCTTACTATGATCCTCCGAGAGGGTATATCCTCCCCACTACACCTCTTCAGACCCTCGCTGCTAGTCGGCAGCCTTTGGCGTTCAGGGGATGTGCGCCTAAGGTAGTAACAACCAACCCGTTTGGCACTGTTCGGGTTGCTGGCTGAGTCTGGGATGTTACAAATAGTTTACAATCAATGGGTGAGAAAGGATTAGATGATAAATCTATTGTTGATAAGATCATAGATATCATTCCCAATGAACAGAAATCCAAGAGAACAACTATTGTTGAGAAAAGAAAGGTTACTCAGATTACTCTTGACGAACTCTTTGGAACTCTTCTTCAGAATGACACTAGAATAAAGAGAGATGCTGATAATGTAAAGAAGAATAATGGGAATGGAAGTTTTGATTTTACTACTAATTATAATCATATGAAAGCCAAGTCTTCTTGAGAGAGTTACTAGATCCAAATCTAAGAAATTTATTATTCAATCTGAATCTAGTGGATGTGAATCCTCAGAGAATGAGTTAGAAAATCTTGTTCGAAGGATGAACAAGATAGCTGAACAGAGGAACTTTCATTCCAAGTACAAGAAGTAAGAGGGAAGAGACAAGAAAGATTTAGATGTCACTTGTTATGAATGCAAGAGAGCTGAACATATAAGGCCTAATTGTCCTATGCTTAAGAGAAAATAAAGAAAGGATAATCATTCTAAAAGAAACAGAAAGAAGTATTACAAAGAAAAATCTATGAATGCTTTGAAAGATAACAACACCTGGAGTGGAAGTGGTGGAGACTCTTCAGAAGAATCTTCGGATTATGAGATTTCTAGATAGAATAATCTTGTTCTAACAGCCAGACTACCTATTGACAATCATTGCTTTATGGATAAGGTACACAATGATGAATCTTTGACCAATATATATTTGAATGCTAATGATAGTAAATATTATGACTCTTCTAATGAAGAATCTACTTTTGATGAAGAAAATACTTTACCTTCCAATGAAGAAGTTTCTAGGTTTTCCAAACATCATGAGATTGAGAATTTAACTCATGAAAAAATTTGATAAGGAAAAATCTAGGAATACTATTCTTACTAAGGAAATATCAGATCTTTCTAAAGATCTTGATAAGAAAAATTATGATTTTGAAATTATTTCAAAAAATCTTGAGGAAGTAAATTCTGAGAAGAATAAACTTTCTAAAGATCTAGAAAACATAATTTCGAAGAAAAATATTTTTAAGACTAACACTAGTTCAAAATAAAATGTTGTGGAAGACAAGAACTTGTTTATCAAACTGAAATCTAAAATCTTTTCCCTGAGGATGTTTTTGTCAAACTTTACCTTAGGTAAGGATAATTTTGATAAAATGTATTCACAAATCCGACCTCTAAGGAATAGTTCTGGTTTTGGTTACACTGGTTCTAAACCAATTTTTAGTACCAATTATTTTGTTCCTCAAAGTGCTCCATTCTACACTAAGTGTTAGTGTGTTGGAAACTGTGAAAAGAATTATTCCTTAAACAAACCCTAGTCATTAGGATCTCATAAATCCCATTTTTCTAAAAAGATGTGGGTGACTAAAATTTTTCATTCTGAGAAATCCGGATCCAAGCAAGTTTGGATTCTAAAAATCTAACTTTTTCTTATTTTCTGGAAAATAGAGAGGGTATCAACAGCAATACATTGTACATGGATAGTGGATGTTCCCAATATATGTCTGGTAACAAAAACTACTTTGAAAAGATTATCAAGATGAATTTGGAAAAGTAACTTTCATAGATAATGCTCAGGGAGAAATTATTGGTATAGGTAACATCATTATTCTTGGAAAAACTTTTATTTCAAATGTTTTATTTGTTAAGGGTCTTAAGCACAACCTCATTAGCATAATCCAATTATGCGATGAAGGTTACCTTGTGAATTTTTGGAATGACAAGTGTTGAGTACCCAATTCCAAGGAAGATTTTATTCTCCATGCACATCACCCTCATGCAAAATACATAGACATTAGACATTACTTTCTTAGGGATCACACACAAAAAGAAGATATCATTTTTCAATTTATCAGAACGCAAGATCAAATTGCTGATATTTTCACAAAATATTTACCCTCTGATTGATTTGAATACATTAAACAGAAGTTAGGACTGATAACCATAAGGTAATCCTCCATATTAAATTCCCGTTGAAACCAATATTCTTACAGTAATATTCTCTTCTTCAAAGGGGGAGTACATTTTCTATGAAGTTTTTCATATTTTTCATAATGAAGTTTTTCATATTTTTCATAATGATGATTTTTTTGTAATGATGTTTTTTATATTTTTCGTATTGAATTTGTTTCATGAAAATCATAATGAAGTTTTTCATGTTTTTTGTAATGAAGTTTTTCAAGTTTTTCAAAATGATGTTTTTCAAAATTTTGTAATGAAGATTCTCATAATTGAAATTTTTGTAAAGAATATTTTCGTACATGAAATTTTCATAATGAAATTTTCCATACTTGAAATTTCTATAATAAAGTTTTTCAATATTCTTCGTAATGAAAATTTGTTTTTTTCGTAGTCTAAGATTTTCTTAATGAAAATTTTCATAATGAAAATTTTTGTAATGAAGATTTGTCTAATAAAAATTTTCGTAAGGAAAATTTTCCTTATGAAAATTTTCGTAATGAAAAGTTTTATAATGAATATTTTCATTCTGCGTACTAATTTTTTTTCTCGAACTCATGTATTTTTTGAAATCTAATGTCCTTCAAGAAGAATTTTCCTCAATTCGAATAATTCTCCTGACAATCCGAAAGGTGTGATTCTTTCTTAAGTTTTCGTAA
The DNA here is from genome assembly GCA_963277665.1 of Viscum album. Classification (NCBI taxonomy): domain Eukaryota; kingdom Viridiplantae; phylum Streptophyta; class Magnoliopsida; order Santalales; family Viscaceae; genus Viscum; species Viscum album. Next base: position 7,766,546 of record CAUJRU010000011.1, on the reverse strand, counting down.
TCACATTTTATTTGATGGAAGTTTGTTTTTTTTAAATTTCTTAGATTCAAGTTTCCTTAAATCCAAATGTTTTCTTTTAAAACCTCAAAAGATCAGATCCAACCAAATTTTACTTACGACTATCATTTTAACCATCATATATAATCAGGAAAATTCTCATCCATTGGTTTGAGATGGGAAGTTAAATCTTCACATCAACACATATAAAAGGGGACCCCCCGATGGTTTTCCCATATCAGTATTCAAGGTTTTTGCATGTTCAATCTGTGCCCCACATCAAAAGTCCATTCAAAACTTTTCAGAAGTACAAAATTCCGAATGTCTTGTGAAGTTCTTTCTCATGAAATATCTACTGTCAAGACGATTGCGTAGTGTCAGATATATAGGGAGAGGTTGGTATATCCAAAATTCTTCAAATAATATTACTCTATTATCTCCAAGAATATCAAGCTTAATGGATGGGAGAGTGTATCCATTTCGAAGCCAGAGGCTCAAGATCTTATGTATCCAGATCTCCTAAATGAGTTTTATGAATCAACCTTTTTTTTCAAAGAAGATGGCAGATAAAAATTTTCCTTCACGAGTTATGGAAAAACATACGAACATTCATACACCAAGGCTACTAGCTTGGTATGGTTATCTATTAAGGAGAGGCAGAATTTTGTTCTCAGAAGCTGCCAGATGTTCAAGGGAGTTTTTTAAAAGTGATAGTTATGCAATGTATTGGACTTATAGATGTCAAGACCGTAAAAATTTCTCACTTGTCTACCAACAATCGTATCCTAGATTTATGGGTTCAGGTTTTTATCATACCGAGAAAGGGTGACAAGGACACCGTAGAAAAGTGATATGTATATCTTAGTTTTTTTTTAAATCTAAGGAAATTCAAGATAATGAATAATATTCTCATTACGATAGAGAATATCAAGAATGAGAATCTTAGATCACAAATAATCATGTATCCTTACCTACTCTACAAGTCGATAGTTCAGTGTCTTGAATCAGTCACGGTTCCTTGTAGTTCCAAGTAAATGAATAGAAAATTTATGCTAGTAAGTGATGACACTTCAAAAAGAACGAATTTTTTTTCTTCTAAAGAATCAGGAGAGTTTTATGATCTTCCAGTGGAAGAGGCAGAAGTCATTCCGAAAAATGATTTAGAGGAAGAACCATCTAGGAAAGCGGGAAAGAAAATAAAATTGAAGGAAGTAGAAGCTGTAGGTAAAACCCATATAGCTATAGAAGTTCAAACCGCACATCCAAAGCCTATGAAGTAGAAATATTATCCAGATGAAGTTGTTTCCAAATGGAGGGAGGATAATAAGAACCTGAAAGAAGGGGAGCCACAATTTGTCATAGACCCTGCAGAGGCCAAAGCATTGAAATAGAATGCTGCGGAAGAGATTGAGAAGAAATACAATGAGAAGAAGCTTAAGATGAAAACTTAAAAGGAAGAGATTGTGCTATCTCTTTTTAAGGATACTGATGTAGTATCAGAGAACATTAAGGTATTGAAATCCTTTTTAGTTGAACCATTACCTGAGACACCGAGGAAAACGTTTATGACTCCGAAAAAAGTTAAAGAAAAGGTTGATGAATAGATAGAAGCTATGGAATAAGTACAAGAAAAGGAAGAAAGTCATAGTCGTACTGATGATATGGTTCAGCAAGTTTAATATTATCGTGATAAGGAAAGTGCTTCTGAAAAATTGTCAATCCGGACTTCTCAAGCCAGATCGTCGAAACTTGTTACCCCTGGAGTTGATGAGAAGACCGAAGAGGAAGTGAAAAAATTATATGAGGAAGAGATTTATAATCATCAATTCATTCACCCAGAGGATATTGAGGTCGGAGCTGAGAAAGAGAAAATTGATGAAGATAGAGTTGTTCAGTTTTCTGAGAGTGAGCATGAGTCTCCAGATGAAGAAGCTATTCTGAAATCTGTGGAAAGAAAAAAAGTGGTTGTTGACACACCAAACAAAATTTCATTAAGGAAGAAACAAGTTGGTGGATACTCTAAGAGGAAGCATATCGATCTAGAGGAAGAATTACAACCTAGCAGATTGTCAGACTCCGAGTCATCAGCTCTAGGACATAATTTTTTCATTCAGTCCCGGAAGATGCTAGTGGACACCATTCCGATCATTCCAACAATTGACTCCAGATGCCAGATTCTATAGCATAGAATTAATCAGAAATCAGACTTTTTATCTACGGTGATGGATAGATGTGTAAAGATTGAGGCTGATCACAATAATTTACTTTTCAACTATGAATCCTACAGAAATTCTTGCAAGAAAATGGTGAGCTGGTCAAAGAATGTAGTCGAAGATCTGAGAGAGCATGAGGACTTTCAAGATGACGTTATGGAATCTTTTGATACTCAAGATAGAAAAATCAAGGATCTAACTAATAGCTTTGAGGAAAAAAAAAATCTTGAACAAAATACTCGGATTCAGGATGTCAAAGATATGAATGGGAAGTTGAATTTTGTTTTCCAAAGATGGAAAATAGAAAGGGATCTCCGGATCGAGATTCAAGAAAAGCTTGTGAAGTAAGATGACTTGCTGAAGGCTCAAGTGGAGGCTCTAAAGGCTCAAGATGATAGGATCAAAGCCTTAGTGAAGCAAGCAGAGGAGGATCACAAAGTTCTAAATAAGCTGAAAACCATCGTAAAGAAGATGATACCCAAGGAAAAAGAAGCAAAATAGATCCAAATCCGATCTTTTGTTGTATCTGGTTTTCCTTGTACAAATTCTTCCAATCATAATGAAATTTTGATTTCCTGTTTTGTTTGTATGTTTGTACTAATATTCCAGGTAACATATTTTTTTCCATTTCATCAAACTCGTTTTGAAAATCACAAAGGGGGAGGAGGATAAATAATTCCACATACAAGAAGAAATATCCCTAAGTAAGGGGGAGTTTATCAAAGGGGGAGTTATCATTATGATTATGTCCACATTCAAATGAAAAATTTCATTCCAGAAATATAGAATACGATCCTTAGAGTTATAAAGACTAAGACGGAGTTAGTCGTATTCGAAATTGTTCATATATAAAGGGAGATAAGTTTTATTTTCAATGTCTAGATTTTTTTGGCAAAGTCCTTATATTCTTTTTCGTAAGGATGTTTGTGCTTTCCAAAAAGGGGGAGATTGTTGAGTCAATGAGGTTTTCCGTATGACTTTTCCATTCCTTTGTACTTGGGAGAGATTGTTAAGTCAATAAGGTTTCCTTATGACTCTACCATTTCTTCTTGTTTTGAAAATCAAATACATCTTATCTTAAAGAAAATCCCTTTTTACCCCTTGTTTTACTTCTTTAATGAAAATTTCCTTCCCCAAGGAAATTTATCTTTATCATGTTTTTCATTATTCATATCATAATATTTATAAGTGTGAAAATAGGTCTATAACCAAAACCTCGGAATCTTATAAATACCTTGATATGAAGCATTCTATTTCAGAACCCGAATTCTCAGAATTTTAGTTACGAACTTTTTCAAGTTCTGACTTTGAATTCTTTATAAGAATTATAGTTATAAACTTTTTCAAGTTCTAACTCTGATTTCTAAATAAAAATTCTTATTACGAACACTTCTTAAGTTCTGACTCCGAATTCTGAATACGAATTCTGATTACAAACTCTTCTGAAGTACTGACTCCAAATTCTGAATACGAATTTTGGTTATGAAATTTTCTACGTTCTAACTTGAAGTCCTTTGAATATAGACCCCAATCTCCTATGAGTTCTGACTCTAAATTCTCATGAACTCTGACTCCGAACTTTGTATTTTCAGCTTCCAATTTCTTTTGAAAATTGGACTCCAAATTTCTATGAAATTTAGACTCTGGAATTCTATAGAATTCAGTTTCTGAATTCCTAGAAAATAGAATCCAAATATCATTATATTATAGACTTCGAATTCAATTTTGGTTAGTCTCTGAACATTCATATTTCCTTACATTATGAATGTTGAATTTTAGTTATGTAACCATATTTTTTTACTAACACCTTTTTTTTATAAAATGATGTCATGATTTTAGTTACTAACTAGCCGTTGTTTGAGTGACACGTGTATAGTTCCCTACGAAATTCAAGAAAAAATATGACCATTGGAGGAGGGAGACGACCGTTGAAGTCGTGCCTATAAATAGGGGCTCATTTTAAAGAGCTCACAATAGTTCTATGACTCTAGAGATTACTTTCTATTGAAGTGATTTCTAGAGAGAGACTTTCATTGCTTTGTGCGTACGGGACTGCTTGTTCAGTTTTTATTTGTGCGACTCTGATTTTTGTTCTGTACAATCGAGGGATTCCAGGGATAGGAAGATAGAGGTGCTGACTACTTTGAAGTTGATGGCTTCCTTACCGAGGATGATAGAGGTGCCGACTACCTTGAAGTTGAGGGCTTGTAGGGATAGCAAGGCAGACATCGATCTTTATATCGAGGTCTTACCCTAGTGTGGGTAAGACAGACTTTCTTGAATGTATAAATCATGGGACCTTTATCCAAAGTTGTTGGATACCCTTATTTTTGGGTTAAATGATTTACTACTTGTTACTATTTTGTTTCAGGTTTTCCGCTGCATTTGTATTGTTGAGGAAAGTATAACTATCTTATAATTCCTTATACTTGTACTCTGATTTAGTTAGATTATATATTCTTTAAGGTAGAATCATCATCATTGTAAACATTCATTAAGTTTCATTTCTGGAACCATCTTTTCCAGAATTACTTTCTTGGAATCATATTCTCAAATTCAAGCATGTGGGTAGAACTAGAGGTTTTGTGAATTACCTTGTTTAACTGTGTTAAACATAACCATATTTAAAAGTTCTAAAGGAATTTTTAAAAGTATACAATTCATCCCCTTTCTTGTATTTGAGCATATCATCTTTACATATTCGATCCTACAAAGATCGGGTCATCTTTTGTTACACCAATCACGTGAGCACAACTAAGAATCAATTGAAAGTAAATTTTGTTAAAGGTGTTTCACAAGAAACATTTTGTAATTATTTTAACCAAATTAGTCATTTAATTTTTGAATGTGATTGAAGAAATGTGTGATATTTAAGATGAAATTAAATCAATATTTATTACATTTTTTTCAAATTGAAACCATCTAAAAAAATTTGGATTATGAAATTTTTATTGGATAACATAAGAAACCCCATGTTTGTATGGGTATGAAAACCATAAATAGTTTAATTTTGTAGTAAAAGATTCTCCCAATAAATAGACAAGAAGAAATGTGGCACCTATACTATTGTTTCATGAGACATGTTTGTGGATACCTCTCTAAATTAAATCAGAACAATACACTTGAAAGTGGTCATGCCACCATTATTGATAATAATAAGGGTAAAAAAATATGTGAAGGTACCATCAGGTTTTTTTAACTCAACATTAATTAAAATTATTTTATCCACAAAATTATAGAAACAGAATATACTATGTATTATTCAATTGTGTGATAGTGGTTTTAAAATATATTTAAAAATTATTGATGAAAATATTTTAATTTAAAAGGAACCATTTTATATACTAATTTTATATTTAGAAATATTTATGCAGTTACATATAAAATCATTTTCTATCCAAAATATCAATTGCTTGAGTGCACAAGTGAATGAGTCTTGGATTCGGAATAGATGGCTCCATAACTATTTCTCAAATTCTATTGTAAAACTCAACTATTATCAACTTGTATGAAATTTTACCAAATTACATTTCAATGTTGACATGGTTTCTGAAAAATTACAATACAGTAGGAAATAAAAAACAACTTTTACATATAAAAAAGGTATTTCATCTACAAAATATCTTGAATGGATTCATCTTAACCTCTGTTCCTAATAAAATTGAATGTGTTGGATAGAAATATTAAACACTCTTAATTGTTGATGACATTATAATATTTATATGAGCATATTTCATAACTCATAAAAGTAAAGATTGAAAAGACGTCCCCATGGTTTCAGAAAATATTGAATATGAAAGAGGATTTTAAAACTATTTTTCTTTTTAATGATTATGGTTTATAATTCAAAAATAATGAAATTAATTTTTTTTATAAGGACTATAATCATTATTTTTATACTCCTTAAACATTATAATAAAATAGGGTAGTAGAGAGACGAAATCAAAAGATATTAGAATTGATTTGAACTATTTTTAATGAATTTTATCTTCCAAAATACTATTGGGGTGAGACATTAAAGAATTAATGATATATAATTAATCAAATTATCATTAGTTATTTTCTTAAAAATGATATTTGGAATGTATTACCTCAACAATACTATATGAATCTTATTGATTTTGATGCTAAAAAATAAGCTTGTTTTTTTACTAATGAAATTACTTTAATTATTTTTTAGGAATATATTTCTTGAGATATATATGTTATTAATGGGTTAAATTATTTGATTAAGTATTATGGATGTATTTGAAAGTTATTTAGAAACAGTACCATGATCTGATGTTTATAAGTGGAAAGTATGGTGTGGATACCCTTTGTTTGGAATAAAAAGTATGAATCATGAACCCTATACTATTAAAAAAATATAAATCAACATCCCTATGTTTGGAAGAAACCCTTAATTTAAGGATAAAATGTATGGTCAATTAACCATAATTTTTCAGACAATAGAAAATTCTCAACAATAATTTTGGAGTTTATCACAATGTAGAGAAACCCTACCATTGAGTTGGTCAATAATAAAGTTCTAAATTTAAGAAATTTTTCGTGTTTCCTACAATGGTCTATCAAAAAGTAAATATCTATTTAATTATTTTTTACAACCAATTAAATGATCATATTCAATGAGTTTAATTATTCCAAATTCTAAGGGAAGTTACAACTTTATTTTGAATGTTTAATATTAAAATTACCACGATTCATTAAGAGATATTCTTGGATCTTTTAAAATCCAAATAAATCCATGTATCTCTAGTTAAATACCAATACTGACTTAATTTTACTGTGTGTGGTATCTCTTTTAATAATGATATATTATTGAAAGTAAAAAATAAAAAACATATTTATTATTATGGAAGATATTTACATTGGTGACATACATCTTTCAATATTGAACCATGTATACTGATGATTTACTATTACTAGTATTATTTTTCTATTTCTATTTTTATTGACGATCATTTGAAATCAGGATATCTTAAAATATCCCATTTCTTGAAGACTTTTATATTTAAATAAAACTATCCATTTCTTGTTAGTTTCTATTAATACTATATCTAAAGAATCTATTTTCCCAATCAAATCTATATCTATTGATTTATTCGAGTATCAACTACTCAGACATAGTTGCGGCGGAGTGTCAGATTCTCAGATTATGCTATGGATATTTATGGTTACTTATAAAATAAATAACAGGCCTTATAAAATGTAACACCCCAAACTTCCACGATACGCTTCACTTTCAATAATGCAGTAGCTCGCATTATACGCAAGTTTGAGATTCTAACATACCGTGACCGATCCAAGTAGATGTTATGAATAGTAATACTTACTTTTTGAATTATATAAATTTTATATTTAAAAATGGACTACATTTTTGGATTCAGAATATTGAAATTAGCCTAAGTTTAATTTTTGGTATTTTTCTGAGAACATCCAATTTTTGATGAATAGTGAACAATACATAAAAAAAACTTTTTTAATAAAAATATTTTATAGTTATCAATTATGATATTGAGTGGTTTTAAAGTATAATTAGAATATAATTTAACCATTTTATCCAATGGTGGTGATTAGAATTAATTTCACTTTGAAATTGGACAAAAACAATTGTCAATCTTTTGATATATATTATTTCATAAAAACACGCTATTTGTTTGTACAAAATGAATTAACTATATAATTTATTAATGAAACTTATATGTTTTAGATTTGGTAAAATTTAAATCATTTTTGAATTTAGAATATCATATATAGAATAGGGTGAATTTTTGGTATTTTTCAGATAATGTACATTTTTAATGAATAGTGAAAAATGTTGTATTTTAATTCAAAACTGCCTTTTCATCCAATTTATTTATATAGTTAGATTTTCATTTTAAATAGTTTTAAATAATAATGGAATTATGTTTTTATCACTTAATACAATTATGTTCATTGGAAGTAATTTCACCTTTCAATTGGATATAAAAACTAGTCAATCTTTTGATAGATTTTACTTCTTAAAAACCTGTCTTGGTTTTGAAAATGAGAATTTTTTTTAAATTAATTACTGAAATTTATATTTTTGGAATTTGGTAAAATAGATTCCATATTTTGAACCAGAAGGTCCAAATTATGTAATTAAGACACTTTTTTTTGGACATTATGAATAGTAATGACGACAATTATCATTAATTATCATGATTAATTAGTAATCAGGTAGTTAAGGGTAATGAAATAATATCATAATAATATTAAATGGCCCCCAAATGTGTCTTAATGCTATTTTTTGTGTCATGGATGACCATAGGATTCCTTGTGCCAACTTAGGGACCCCATGGAGTCACATTTGTGTGATAGTGACATTTTATCATTTTATTTTTTAAAGAAAATAAAATATAACAAAAGTATGTTACACCAAAGTAAAACAATTTTAATTTTGTCTAAATAACTGATCTCTTAGACTATAAATAGTAATTGGAAAGCTAAAAAGATTTCCCACATCATGTTATTTTGTTTATAATTTTTAGACATTACATAAATAACTTTATTTATGACACTATGATGATGCAGTGATTACCTCATTAATGAACGATTTAAATAAAATGAAAATATAAGGTAAAATATAAGACTTACACTTGTCTAAAGCCTATTGGATGGGTGTAGTTTTAACCCTTATCACCCTATCCTCGAAATATATCATTGTGGGACCTTTAAAATCCAAAAATCATTTCATAACAAAGTAACATTTGAATCTTTCCAAAAGAGCCCCTCCTCTCCTCTTATAAAAGGCCCCCACCTCTACCACATTATTCACATCTTCAAAGCCATTTGTCTCGCCCAAAATCTACCCAAATACTCACTAAAATTTCCTCCCTTCATCCTAAAAGCCTTACCTTAGGCAGAAATGTAACTCCCCGACCCAAATTACCCAGAGTCGCTGTATTATTACATAACATTGGCATGATAACAAAAGATCACGTCTCAAAAGACCGATTAGTTTAGTATCCTTGGAAACAATATATACATTCATAAGTATTACATTACATAATAAAGTGAAAAAAAACAAAAAAACTCTTGTCTTCATATTCTCTCATACTATTGTAACACCCGAGACTTTTATGTTATATAAACCATCAGAGGAATCTTTTTCTACACAACACTTGCTTGGCTTGCTTTACACGCAATCGCGACCTTCCTCGATAGCTTGCGTCGTACGCAATACCGAGTTTCACTAAACAACAATATGCTATTAAAACTAGCCGTTATGAATAGTAATAACCACTTTTTGAAATTTTATAAATTTTATTTTTCAAAATGGACTTCATTTTTGGACTCAGAATATCGAAATTAGCCTAGGGTAAAATTTTGGTATTTTTCTGAAAACTTTCAATTTTTGATGAATAGTGAAACCACTAAGTGGTAGGTTAAAAACTGAATTTTGCATAAAACTTAATTTTACCGCTTCTGTGAATGTAATTTCAAAAATCCGAGAGACACGGTTAATATCAAGGACTAAAATGTGGTTCAATGAGATGAAAATAATTTTTTGGTGAATAGTAACTTTTTACTATTTTTACCACGGTTAATAGTAAATAGGGTAAATAAGGGTAAATATGATATTAATATTACCCTAACACATGTCCTAATTCTATTGGACAAGTGTAATTCGACCAAAAACAAACTTAGGAATAAAATATGACCATTTAGGCCCACTTGGATTAGATTAGGACATTTATTATTAATTTATTTAAAGAAGGGTTAAAATAGTTAAAATCAAAGTTTAATAAGTAAATCATTTTTAATATAGGGTTATACATAAGATAAAATCGATTGTAAATATTCATTAGAAAGATAAAAAGATTTCCTACATTATGGTATTTTATTTGTAATTTTTAGACATCAAATAATTTAATTTATTTATGACACAAAGATGATGCAGTAATTATCTTATTAATGAAATATTGACAAAATTGATAATATAAATACCAAAATAAATGTAATTTGAGACTTTTTATGAATTCCACTAATTTTCTAGGTTACTATGATATATTATTATTGATTTAATCAACTTTGTTCGAACATATAATTCTGTTATGACTTTCACAAAAATCATATATCAAATAGTGTCAAAATTGACACAAAATAGTTTTTAAATCAAATATTATATTATTAATTGTTATTTTATTCCTAAAAATATAAGGTTCGGACAAATGACTTAGATAAGGATATATATATTAATAATAAACAATTTGGGGTTCGTTTGGCATGTTATAGTAAGTGTATTAACCATATAGTGAAAGAAAACAAAAAGACACGGTAAAAGATAAATTAATTAACTTAGAGTTAAATCTAATTGATAAGGTTAAAATAATATCCTAAACTTGTCTAAATCCTATTGGTTGATAGGATTTAGACCCATCCCCACTTTAGCTTCGAAATAAGACCCTTTGGAACCATTATAAACCGATTTTGACTTTAATATAAAATAATATTTTGAGATATTCCTAAGGTGCCCCTCTCCTCCCTTATAAAAGGGCACCTCCTCCCCCTCCTCCTCACACCAATTTGAGCACTCAAGCTCGGCCAACCCCTGCCATTTTCTCCTCTCCACTTCCCTATAATAATTCTAGAGGTCCTGGTCTTCTCCAAAGACCAATCTTAGTTCCTTAAGTGGGGGATTCAAAGAGGCGTTCCAAAGAAGAGGTAATATCCATTACCGATCTTTTCAATTTCTTTCTTCTTCAACTTCTTATTATTTAGTTGTTTCATGATAAAGTAATAACATAAGTATTACTTAAATACTGATATGTTATTATAAATATGAAACAACCCTAATTCACCTTCTATCCATCCTACGGAAAAATGAAATCACCGCGCGTGCGTACGTACGGAATACCGTCTCCACGCCGTGGTGTAATCTATTTTCCACCATCACCTTACAAGGATGGGTATAATGGTGTAATGAGTAACTATATATGATTATTATGAAGTAATATTGATACTGAAATAATATATATACTCCAATACAATTCCACGATCATAGGAACGATATCATCACTCGTGCGTACGTACGGAATACCGTCTCCACGATGTGATGCGACTCGTTCTACATGATCTTCATTTCATAATGATTATATAAATGAATTGAATGAATGAATATGGTATATACTACACTAATACCATTCTGGAAATGAATTATCTATAACCTAAAGATAAGAATAAGAATTTATTCGACAAAACACGCATAAGAACAAAAAGTTATAAAGACCCGAGTAACAAGTAACAATGAAATATTACTAACAAGAAGCTAATAATATGACCATATATGATATCATATCAATATGTATGATTCTGGAATAAGTCAATAACATTATTTAAACCATTATACAGGAGCTTCGGACACGAACAAAGCAAATCGGACCTAAGGTAAGGGAAATATCACAATCTCATTTTTATCTGAGATTGTTTATTCGTAAGTATTTACTGGGGTGTATTTTATCATCCACATCCATGTTCCCTCAATATGTAATATTGTTTCCATCCACTTGCAATAGTTTAAATCCAATTTTACCCTTAGGTGAGTTTTTAGTAAAGAATATGAAAGGAATCTTTTGTCGTTTTTCCGTACGAGGTACTTTTTGACTTTTCCGACAAAAGTACGAAGAATGTTTTTTTTAACTTATACGGCACGAACGGATTTCTACTGTTTTATAAAGCCTTATTTTAATGAAGCTTCCTCTAAAAGATTTCATGACTATTTTCAATAAAATCTCTTTCTTTTAAAATTGCATGATGTTTTGTGAAAAGAAATTGATTTTGAAGAAGAAAGGATATTTTCCTCAAGAATTCAATTCAAGTGTTTTATCAAAATTATTTTCCATCAAAGATAATAAAGAGTTCTGTTTCTATCCATATTTTTACATTGATTTGACTATGTTGTGATGGAATTATGTTTATGAATTCCTTTATCTTATATGAATTGATTTATGATGTCATGATGTTTCAAGAATCCCATTTTTGTTACATGTGTTATGCGATGATGTATGTTTTATGATTATGTGGCACACATAAGAAAGGATTCATTATAAGATGGGTGGGACCTATATCTCCCTCCAATGCATTGGGTAATGATTTTATATCTCATGAGATAGACATGGCTGGAACGGAAGGTTATTTTGGTTCAGTAATACAGGACTGAAACGAGGAGTGAACTCGGTTCAGAAAGGGACTTTGTCCACTAAGATAGTCTTGGCAATGAGTCATGACTAACAAGAAACGATTTTCCATGATTATGTGTGCATGCCACAAATTTTCAAGTTTTATGTTTTGATTATGGGGATCTCATTTTCACTTCTATGATTTATTCCATGTTAAGATATTATGATCTATTTTGCAGGTTTTGATTTTCATAAAGATATGATATGATTTTTATTTCCTTCATTTGCCCTTGCTGAGCATTTGAGCTCACCCTTTTATGTTTTCTTTTTCCCCAGGTCAGGAATATGGATATTAAGTAGAATATGCTAAAAGGGACCCTAGATATGATGAAATAAATGGGAGACACTGTAGAAGATTTATGAACCAGTGTTTATGTTTCCCAGTTTCTAAAGAAACTATACCTATATGGTCCTTTGTGGTTTTGTCATATGTTGTAATAAGTGTGCTTCAATTTTGAAGTATTAACAATGTATGTAAAGTATGGGTCGCTATAGTTGGTATCAGAGGAAAGGTATAGTCAACCTTTGGAAACTAGGATGTGAAAGCCTTAGTAAGAACCCTAAGGATAAGTCTAAAGCATAGAACACAATCTTAGAAATGGCCATGAATAACCTAGGATAAGACCATAAGCATGAAAATTTTATTCTTGAATTATGTGGTTTCCTATTATAATTAGTGTTGCTCACACTATTCTTCTTGGTTTTAGTCAATGGCTGGAACCCGAAGGAACCGTGTTAATGCGGAATGCGATGGGCAATGCAATGATTGTCCCCCTGAGCAACCAAACGATATGGGAGATGGAATGAAAAATCTTGTAGCCATGCTCACACAACTTTCTCAAGCTATGAATCATGCAGGATTTCCAAACGAACAAAGGAGGGAGCAACATTCTGTTGAATCTTTCATGAGGCAGCGTCCACCATCTTTCAGCGGGTCTACTGATCCATTAGTTGCTGAACAATGGATTAGTACTACTGAAAAGATATTTTCAGTTCTTCAATGTTCTGAGCATGATAAAGTCATCCTAGCAGTGTATCGTTTGGAAGGAGATGCGGATCAATCGTGGAATCTTGTTAAGAATACGAGGCAAAGGGATGAAATTGAGTCTATGGAATGGGACGAGTTCAAGAACTTATTTTTCAATAAGTACTTCCCTCGTATTCTCTGAACAAAGATGGAGAAAGAGTTCCTTGAACTGAAGCAAAGGGATGATGAATCTGTTAGTACCTATGAAGCAAATTTTACAAGACTTGCAAGGTATGCTTCTGGTATTATTATCCAACCTGAGAGTAAGATCGATCGATTCTTTAGTGGCTTAAAACCAAGTCTTCGAAGGGCGTTATCCATAAGGGACTTCAATAGCTACGAGGAAATCGTTCGATGTGCCCTCAAAGTCGAGATGGAGATTGGAGTAACCCATCAGTCACATGGGTTTGATAAGAAGAGGAAGATGGAATTCAAAGAAAAATCTAAAGAGCACACGGAAAAGAAGATGAACTTTCCCTTATGCTCAAAGTGTGGAAAGAAACATGGAGGGAGTTGTCTTAAAGGGACAAGTAAATGTTTTAAATGTGGAAATGAAGGTCATCGGGCATTTGAATGCCGTGATAATGGGAAGAAGATGTCTAATGATGCAAACAAAGGAAGGGATACACAGAATGAACCTACTACACTTCAATGTTTCAAGTGCAAGGAGATGGGGCATTATGCCAATCAATGCCCAAATCCAAGGGTTGATGATGATGGTCGACGTCAACAAACTCTTAAGGCTAAAGACAAAGGAAAGTCACATGCAATTTCTATCAGCGATGTGGAGTACGATAACGATGTGGTGAAAGGTACACTTACCATCCACTCTAAAGTAGAAAATGTTTTATTTGATTCTGGATCCACCCACTCTTTTATTTCTAAAGAATTTTTTAGGGTATCACCGTATTACCTCAACAATTAGATGTTGAGTTAGCTGTGACAACACCTAATGGCACAACAGTCGCATCAGAAGTTTATAATTCTTCTCCGATCGAAGTTTGTGGGAAAGTGCTTCCTGCGAATCTTGTGATCCTTCCTTTAGTGGAATTTGATGTGATTCTTGGCATGGATTGGCTTTCTCTACATGGAGCTCATATCAATTTCCAAAGAAGGGAAGTCACATTTCATATTCCAGATCAACCTACGATCGTCTATCAATGCAAGGATGAACATAACCTTCCAGTGGAAATTTCTTCCATCTTATGGGTATTGATTCCACTAAATGAATGTTATTTATCTCAAATAGTTGGTGAGAAACTCACGATTAAGAATATGCCCATTGTACGAGAGTTTGATGATGTCTTTCCGGAGGAATTACCGGGTCTTCCACCAAATCGTGAAGTTGAGTTTTCAATAGAACTCGTACCTGGTGCTTTGCCTATTTCAAAGACACCTTATAGAATGGCCCCAATTGAGTTGCAGGAATTGAAGAAGCAACTCCAAGAGAATCTTGATAAGGGATTCATACGCCCTAGTGCGTCACCTTGGGGAGCACCTGTTCTATTTGTTAAGAAGAAAGATGGATCAATGAGACTCTGCATTGATTATCGAGAACTTAACAAGATCACTATCAAGAACAAATATCCTCTCCCACGCATTGATGACTTATTTGACCAACTACGCGGAGCTCAATACTTTTCCAAGATTGATCTTCGTTCAGGGTATCATCAATTAAGGGTCAAAAGGGAGGATATACCAAAGACGGCTTTCCGTAAAAGGTATGGACACTATGAATTTATAGTGATGCCATTTGGTCTTACTAATGCCCCTGCTATCTTCATGGATCTAATGAATAGAGTCTTTAGAGACTATCTTGATCAATTTGTGGTAGTCTTTATAGACGATATTCTTGTCTATTCAAAGAGCAAGGAAGAGCATGAAGATCACTTGAGAATTATATTGAAGACCCTGAGAAAGGAGAAGCTTTATGCCAAATTTACCAAGTGTGAATTTTGGCTTCAAAAAGTTGCATTTTTGGGTCACATAATCTCAAAAGAGGGGATATCTGTGGATCCAGCAAAAACAGAGGTTATCGAAAGATGGTCAAGACCAACAACAGTAACTGAGATCCGAAGTTTTCTTGGTTTGGATGGATATTATCGACGTTTTGTAAAAGATTTTTCACGATTATCTAATCCACTCACCAAGCTGACTCGGAAAGGAGTTAAGTTTGTCTGGACAGAGGAATGTGAAGAGAATTTCAAGGAGTTGAAAAGAAGGTTATCCAGTGCACCTGTGCTCACACTGCCTTGTAGTGGAGAAAGGTTTTTGATCTACAATGATGCATCCAAGAAGGGATTGGGGTGTGTTCTTATGCAAAATGATATGGTGATAGCTTATGCCTCACGACAGTTGAAAATCCATGAGCAAAATTACCCAACACATGATTTGGAGTTGGCTGCGGTAATCTTTGCATTAAAGATTTGGAGGCATTACCTTTATGGTGAAAGGTGTGATATTTATACTGATCATAAAAGTTTAAAGTATATTTTCACACAAAAGGAGTTGAATATGCGTCAAAGAAGATGGTTGGAGCTGATTAAGGATTATGACTACTCAATCCATTACCACCCTGGGAAAGCAAACAAGGTGGCGGATGCATTAAGTCGACAAGACCATGCTAGTTTATCCATGATGAGGATCACAAAGGATCCAATATTTATGGATTTACAAAGGATGGATCTTGGAATTATAATGGAAGGGGAAAAATCTTATCTTTCTCAAATGAATGTTCAACCATCTATACATGTGAAGATTAAAGAGGCACAGAAAGAAGATGTTGAGTTACAAAAGAAGGTGAGAAATGTTCCTGAATTCAACCTTGATTGTGACGGGATAATAAAGTTCAGGAATCGGGTTTGCGTTCCTCCCATCCCCGAATTAAAGAATGAGCTGCTGGATGAGGCTCATAGTTCGTCATTCTCTATTCATCCTGGAAGCACGAAGATGTATAGGGACCTGAAAGAGTACTTCTGGTGGGATGGCATGAAAATAGATGTTGCTGAATATGTCTCTCGATGCTTGGTTTGTCAACAAGTTAAAGCTGAGAGACAGAAGTCTAAGGGGATGTTACAACCATTACCCATACCCGAATGGAAATGGGAAAACATCACTATGGACTTTGTCACAGGACTTCCTAAAACATCCAAAGGCAATAATGCTATCTGGGTCATAGTTGATCGTCTTACAAAGTCTGCACACTTCATTGCTATTAGAGAGGATTTCTCTCTAGATCAGCTTGCCTGGATATATGTAAAGGAAGTGGTAAGATTGCATGGAGTACCACTTTATATTATATCTGATCGCGATCCGAGATTTACCTCGAAGTTCTGGCGAAGTCTTCAGCATACTCTGGATACAGAGTTGAGTTTCAGCACTACTTATCATCCCCAGACAGACGGTCAGTCTGAGAGAACAATTCAAACCCTAGAAGATATGTTGAGAGCTTTCTCTATGGATTTCAAAGGAGGTGGGGATCAACACCTACCTTTGGTGGAATTTTCTTATAATAATAGCTTTCACTCCAGTATTCAGATGGCTCCTTATGAAGCTCTCTATGGAAAGAAATGCAGGACTCCAACTTGCTGGGATGAAGTTGGGGAAAGAAAGCTATTAGGACCTGATCTCGTTGATGAAATGGCAGAAAAGGTCAGATCTATTCAACAACACATAAGAGCAGCTCAGAGTCGACAGAAAAGTTATGCCGACAACCGAAGAAAAGACCTAGAGTTTGAAGTGGGTGATAAAGTGTTCTTACGAATATCTCCCTGGAAGAGGGTTATGAGATTTGGAAAGAAGGGGAAGTTGAGCCCTAGATATATCGGTCCTTTTGAAATACTGGATCGTGTTGGGAAGGTAGCTTACCGATTGGCGCTTCCACCGAATCTCTCTCAAGTTCACGATGTGTTCCATGTATCTCTCCTGAGAAAGTACATACCAGATCCTTCACATGTACTCAGCTCAGAAGTTGTACCGCTGGAGCAAGATCTTTCTTATGAAGAACAGCCGATAGAGATTCTGGATCGTAGCGAAAAAGTCCTACGAAACAAGACCACTCGCTTGGTGAAAGTTTTATGGAGGAACCACCAACTTGAAGAAGCTACATGGGAGCTTGAGGATATGATGAGGGAGAAGTATCCTCAATTGTTTATTACAAAGTGACGAATTTCGAGGGCGAAATTCTTTTTAAGGGGGGTAGAATGTAACACCCGAGACTTTTATGTTATATAAACCATCAAAGGAATATTTTTCTACACAACACTTGCTTGGCTTGCTTTACACGCAATCGCGACCTTCCTCGATAGCTTGCGTCGTACGCAATACCGAGTTTCACTAAACAACAATATGCTATTAAAACTAGCCGTTATGAATAGTAATAACCACTTTTTGAAATTTTATAAATTTTATTTTTCAAAATGGACTTCATTTTTGGACTCAGAATATCGAAATTATCCTAGGGTGAAATTTTGGTATTTTTCTGAAAACTTTCAATTTTTGATGAATAGTGAAACCACTAAGTGGTAGGTTAAAAACTGAATTTTGCATAAAACTTAATTTTACCGCTTCTGTGAATGGAATTTCAAAAATCCGAGAGACACGGTTAATATCAAGGACTAAAATGTGGTTCAATGAGATGAAAATAATTTTTTGGTGAATAGTAACTTTTTACTATTTTTACCGCGGTTAATAGTAAATAGGGTAACTAAGGGTAAATATGATATTAATATTACCCTAAAACATGTCCTAATTCTATTGGACAAGTGTAATTCGACCAAAAACAAACTTAGGAATAAAATATGACCATTTAGGCCCACTTGGATTAGATTAGGACATTTATTATTAATTTATTTAAAGAAGGGTTAAAATAGTTAAAATCAAAGTTTAATAAGTAAATCATTTTTAATATAGGGTTATACATAAGATAAATTCGATTGTAAATATTCATTAGAAATCTAAAAAGATTTCCTACATGATTGTATTTTAATTGTAATTTTTAGACATCAAATAATTTAATTTATTTATGACACAAAGATGATGCAGTAATTATCTTATTAATGAAATATTGACAAAATTGATAATATAAATACCAAAATAAATGTAATTTGAGACTTTTTATGAATTCCACTAATTTTCTAGGTTACTATGATATATTAGTATTGATTTAATCAACTTGGTTCGAACATATAATTCTGTTATGACTTTCACAAAAATCATATATCAAATAGTGTCAAAATTGACACAAAATAGTTTTTAAATCAAATATTATATTATTAATTGTTATTTTATTCCTAAAAATCTAAGGTTCGGCCAAATGACTTAGATAAGGATATATATATTAATAATAAACAATTTGGGGTTCGTTTGGCATGTTATAGTAAGTGTATTAACCATATAGTGAAAGAAAACAAAAAGACACGGTAAAAGTTAAATTAATTAACTTAGAGTTAAATCTAATTGATAAGGTTAAAATAATACCCTAAACTTGTTTAAATCCTATTGGTTGATAGGATTTCGACCCATCCCCACTTTATCTTCGAAATAAGACCCTTTGGAACCATTATAAACCGATTTTGACTTTAATATAAAATAATATTTTGAGATATTCCTAAGGTGCCCCTCTCCTCCCTTATAAAAGGGCACCTCCTCCCCCTCCTCCTCACACCAATTTGAGCACTCAAGCTCGGCCAAACCCTGCCATTTTCTCCTCTCCACTTCCATAGAATAATCCTAGAGGTCCTGGTCTTCTCCAAAGACCAATATTAGTTCCTTAAGTGGGGGATTCAAAGAGGCGTTCCAAAGAAGAGGTAATATCCATTACCGATCTTTTCAATTTCTTTCTTCTTAAACTTCTTATTCTTTAGTTGTTTCATGATAAAGTAATAACATCAGTATTACTTACATACTGATATGTTATTATAAATATGAAACAACCCTAATTCACCTTCTATCCATCCTACGGAAAAATGAAATCACCGCGCGTGCGTACGTACGGAATACCGTCTCCACGCCGTGGTGTAATCTATTTTCCACCATCACCTTACAAGGATGGGTATAATGGTGTAATGAGTAACTATATATGATTATTATGAAGTAATATTGATACTGAAATAATATATATACTCCAATACAATTCCACGATCATAGGAACGATATCATCACTCGTGCGTACGTATGGAATACCGTCTCCACGATGTGATGCGACTCGTTCTACATGATCTTCATTTCATAATGATTATATAAATGAATTGAAAGAATGAATATGGTATATACAACACTAATACCATTCTGGAAATGAATTATCTATAACCTAAAGATAAGAATAAGAATTTATTCGACAAAACACGCATAAGAACAAAAAGTTATAAAGACCCGAGTAACAAGTAACAATGAAATATTACTAACAAGAAGCTAATAATATGACCATATATGATATCATATCAATATGTATGATTCTGGAATAAGTCAATAACATTATTTAAACCATTATACAGGAGCTTTGGACACGAACAAAGCAAATCGAACCTAAGGTAAGGGAAATATCACAATCTCATTTTAATCCGAGATTGTTTATTCGTAAGTATTTACTGGGGTGTATTTTATCATCCACATCCATGTTCCCTCAATATGTAATATTGTTTCCATCCACTTGCAATAGTTTAAATCCAATTTTACCCTCAGGTGAGTTTTTAGTAAAGAATATGAAAGGAATCTTTTGTCGTTTTTCCGTACGAGGTACTTTTTGACTTTTCCGACAAAAGTACGAAGAATGTTTTTTTAACTTATACGGTACGAACGGATTTCTACTGTTTTATAAAGCCTTATTTTAATGAAGCTTCCTCTAAAAGATTTCATGACTATTTTCAATAAAATCTCTTTCTTTTAAAATTGCATGATGTTTTGTGAAAAGAAATTGATTTTGAAGAAGAAAGGATATTTTCCTCAAGAATTCAATTCAAGTGTTTTATCAAAATTATTTTCCATATAAGATAATAAAGAGTTCTGTTTCTATCCATATTTTTACATTGATTTGATTATGTTGTGATGGAATTATGTTTATGAATTCCTTTATCTTATATGAATTGATTTATGATGTCATGATGTTTCAAGAATCCCATTTTTGTTCCATGTGTTATGCGATGATGTATGTTTTATGATTATGTGGCACACATAAGAAAGGATTCATTATAAGATGGGTGGGACCTATATCTCCCTCCAATGCATTGGGTAATGATTTTATATCTCATGAGATAGACATGGCTGGAACGGAAGGTTATTTCGGTTCAGTAATACAGGACTGAAACGAGGAGTGAACTCGGTTCAGAAAGGGACTTTGTCCACTAAGATAGTCTTGGCAATGAGTCATGACTAACAAGAAACGATTTTCCATGATTATGTGTGCATGCCACAAAGTTTCAAGTTTTATGTTATGATTATGGGGATCTCATTTTCACTTCTATGATTTATTCCATGTTAAGATATTATGATCTCTTTTGCAGGTTTTGATTTTCATAAAGATATGATATGATTTTTATTTCCTTCATTTGCCCTTGCTGAGCATTTGAGCTCACCCTTTTATGTTTTCTTTTTCCCCAGGTCAGGAATATGGATATTAAGTAGAATATGCTAAAAGGGACCCTAGATATGATGAAATAAATGGGAGACACTGTAGAAGATTTTTGAACCAGTTGTTTATGTTTCCCAGTTTCTAAAGACACTATACCTATATGGTCCTTTGTGGTTTTGTCATATGTTGTAATAAGTGTGCTTCAATTTTGAAGTATTAACAATGTATGTAAAGTACGGGTCGCTATAACTATCCCTACAGGTCATTCATAAAATACTTCTTCACATTCTGGAAAAAATAAAACATTGAAAGGGGTGAGCTCAGATGCTCAGTAAGGATAACAATATAGCAGAAACTTTCATAAATAAGCATAAACATTTAAGGCAATGTAAAACTAAAACAAAAGACTTTTAAACGTGAACTTTAGAATAATATGGAAGAAATAAAATGAAATAATTCCATTTACTTATTCACATGGATATTCTAATAATCAAATAATCACATTCAATATCAATAACCACTTTCATAATGATGGAATGGTAATGCCAAACTATCATAACCACGTAGCCAAGGCCTCGTGCCAATACTACAAATAAGATTTTTTCAAGGCCTCATGCCAAGACACTAGTTTGTCTCATGAGACCAACCGATACATTGAGGAGCTATAGCGGGCTCCACCCGTCACTTACTAAGTCTAGTGAATTCCTCATATGAATAGGTTTAATCATAACATAAACATTCATATTAAAACTAGTGTACGAAATGTCAATACTTTCTCCATAAACCATGAATGGTATAAAAATAACACATCCACATTCAAACATATCACAAAACCTTCAATACAATATGGAAGTTTTGTATCATAATAAATCAACTTCAAATAAGCTTAAAATCCATCAAAGGATGTTGACATAGATGAAATCAAAACTATTTGAGAGAAATATCTCTTTTTTAATTCATTGAAAAGTCACACATTTATAAAGGAATTAATTTAAAAGAGATTTTTGAATCAAATTTTTCCATACCACTTTGAAACTTTTGAAAATAATTATCATTTCATAACATTCATGTCCATATAAATAAATCCTTAAAATCATTTTGAAAAAATGGACATTAATTAAAAATATTTAAAAATTTAAATATTTAAAACATTTAAAAGTCACGTAATTGTAAAAGAAAACATTTACTATGAAAATATTCTTATAATCTTGTAAGGTAAGCTTCAATGATTTTATAATGGCGGAAAATAGCCGCACCTGTCTTATAAGTTAAAAAAGACATTCTTACCTTAATTTTGTCGAAAAGGTTAAAAAGGACCTTGTTTGGAAAATGAAGAAAATACTCTTTTCAAACCATTTTATAAAAATTCCAACATGGTTATAAATGAATTTAAACCATAGTATATTAAATAGTAAAAATATTTTAGAATATATTTTTAAGAAACATGGATGTGGATGATAAAGAGGTCCCAGTAGATAATTACGTATAAACAAACTCGGATAATGAAGAGATTGTGAAATAAACCCTTACCAATTTGGTGACATACAAAACATACACCCCATGAAAGAAGTATCATAAAATTAATATGTAAATACACATAAATTAAAGTTTATTACACAAATAATAAAATTTTGGGCTGTACATACACCACACAAAAGGTAATACTGGCAATATGGCATGAATCTCACGAGAATAAGGAGTGAGATGAAAACCCCTTACTTTGTACTTTTCATTGGTTGAGAGTAGGTTAAAATCCATTATAATGGCTAAATAATTTTTATTAAATTATACAATAATAATATACATTAATATGATATCATATATGATCTTTTAACATTGCTTTGTTAATAATGTTTTAGTATTATCATCGTTTCATGTGTTAACTTACTCGTTTTCTATTATATGTTTTGTTACATAATTCGTGTTTGTTATAGATAGGTTGTATCTTATTCATATAAATAATGATATAAGGTCCTTAAACATTATTTTTAATCATCAAATGCGAATTATGATTTGATGGATACGATGGGGAATTAATCTCATCTTGTTCGTGGAGACGGTAGTCTGTACGTACGCACGAGCGACAATATCATTCTTTTGATATTAAAATAATATATAATTGGATGGTATATCATATATAAATAATAATTATCAAGTTATATTTATTATTTACATCAATTACACATCATTATCATACCCATCCAAATAATTATGTTTTGAATAAAAATTACACCACGATGTGGAGACGGTAAGCCGTACGTACACACATATGATGACATGTCATTCAAAGGATTGATAAAATGATGAATATGGTTATACCATATTTATAATAACATCACATTATATAGATGATATTGGAATTATTATTTTATAATGGAAATAACAATGAAAAATGAAT
Source organism: Viscum album (assembly GCA_963277665.1). Taxonomy (NCBI): domain Eukaryota; kingdom Viridiplantae; phylum Streptophyta; class Magnoliopsida; order Santalales; family Viscaceae; genus Viscum; species Viscum album. The sequence goes on along the minus strand of CAUJRU010000011.1, from coordinate 7,743,142 downwards.
TTGAAGAAGAATGGAACTTGAAAGAGGGTGGTGAAAACGTTACCTCTTCTTTGGGTTCTTCCTTTTGATTTGATCAAAAGCGATCCATAGGTTGGATTTATGAGTAAAGTAAGGCCTCTAGGATTAAGGTAGGATAGTTTAGATGGTATTTGGGTAGATTTTAAAAGAAGAAAAAGGCTTTGAAGGTATGGATAATTGGTTATAAGTGGTGTCCTTTTATAAGGGAGAGGAGGGGCTCTTTTGGAAAAACATAATGTATTAATTTGTAACAAATTCATATTAAGTTTATAATGGCTCCAAAGTGTATTATTCAAAGTATAAGGTTGGTATGGGTTGAAATACTTTCAGCCAATAGATTTTAGATAGCATTGGGTAATTATATTAACCTTCTATTTTAATTTTGACTATTAGTTTATTAGTTTGACATTTACCATGTCACTTTGTATTTTTATATTATATAGTTAATAAACTTACTATATACATCCAAGTTACCCCCAAGTGGTCCATTAGTTATACGAATATCATGTTATAAGTCCTTTTTCCGATCTTTATATTTTTTAGGAATAGAATATCAATTAATAATATAATATTTGTTTTAAAAACTCATTTATGTCAATTTTGACACCATTCAATAATGGATTTTTGTTAAAGTCATAACAACTTTACTAATTAGAACCAAATTCAATTAATAAATACTAACATGTCATATAAACCAATAAAATTAGTTTATGTCATAAAAACTTTCAAATTTTATTTATTTTAACATTTATAATACCAATTGTTGGATTCATTCATTAATAAAGAAAAATACTACATCATTATTGTGTTATAAATAAATTTAATTATTCAGTGTCTAAAAATTACAAATAAAATACCATTACATAGGAAATACTTTTATCTTTCTAATGAATACTTATAGTTTAAAATATTATATATATAAACCTATGTAAAAATTGTTTTTCTAAAAGATATATGTTTATGTCATTTTTTGTATTCACTTTAACTTAATTAATATAAAGTGTCCTTATCACCTACAAGTGGCTCCATGAGGTTCCAAAATCGACCAAAAAATGCCCATGGTCAAAAAAATATCAACCAATAGGGTTAGGACACGTTTTAGGGTAAATTAATATTATTATAATATTATTTTTTACCCTTATTTACCCGATTTAACCTTTAACCATGGTAAATAAAATATTTACCGAAGTAATTATTCAAAATGTATAAAAATAAAATTTAAATTTTTACACAATTTGGAACTCTTGATTCAAAATATGCAATCCATTTTTGTAAATTCAAAACACATAAGTGGCAGAAATTAATTTAAAATTAATTTCAGTTGTTAAAACAAAAAAGCGTGTTTTTAAGAGATAATAACTATCAAAAGATTGATACTTGTTTATATCCGGTTTAAATGTGAAATTATGTCCAATGACTAAAATTGTATTAAATTGTAAAAATATATACTAAATATACATTAAAACCACTCAAATTCATAATTTTTCACTAATAATTATTTTGATTAAAAAACTTGTTCTTAATTAAAATTTAGTAATTTTCACTATTCATCCAAATATAAATGTTATCCGAAAAGTACCAAAATTTCACCCTAGGCTGATTTCGATATTATGAATCCAAAAATTTAGTCCATTTTTAGAGATAAAATTTATGAAATTTTAAAAAGTGGGTATTACTATTCATAACGGCTAGTTTGATTGGTCGCGGTGTGTTAGAATCTCGAAGATGCGTACAATGCAAGCTATTGAATTATTCAAAGGGAAACGTACTGTGGAAGCTTGGGGTGTTACATTCTCCCCTATTTCAATAAATTTCATCCTCACAACTTGAAATTGTTCTTCAAAAATAGGAGGTTGAAAATAGAAAACATCTTTGTAGGAAAACCCACATCGGAAATTGGGTTAATAAAATTTAGTCCTAATAAGATGAAAAGAGAAATGAAAGGGTCACAACCAAATTATGATCTCAATTTGGAGAACATTGGTGGAAATTAGAGACAAATAATTTTAGGAAAAACATAAATATTTATAGTGTGTGATTGAGGTCATCAGTCACAAACAATTGTAGAATTGAGGGCCTCAAAGCCATCAATCTATGATGATTTAAAATATCATTGGTTCAACAAAACATAAGGTATTAGGATAACACATTTTTGGTTTTAAGATCCCTTAAACAATTTTTATGAATTAGTTTCTTCATAGACAAATAGATATATATATATATACATATATATATATATACTTGAAAAGTAGAGTTTCATCCTTCAACTAATTTCTACCACAAACCCATATTTTACTCTAAAAGATAATAGAACTAAAAAACATTATATTTATCCTAATAGTATAAGGATACAAACATTAACATATACCATTAAAATGAAGAAAAATACATTCTAATGACCAGGGACTTCCTGCAGGCTAGTGGTAGGTAATAAAGGCATATCACACTTTGGTTATAGGTTCGATTCCTACATCATTGTCCGACGCGACGAGTTATCGCCCGAGCTGTAGGTTGTTCTTTTTGTAAAACTATAGTATCATAATATTATAAAAAATTGATCATAAGAATTGTTTTAACCTTAGTCAATACTATTCAACGTTCAACTTAATCCACTCTAAACATTGTAGTTATCCAAAGTACCTCTGTCCAGACTCTCTATAAAAGGAATATAAATTCCAAAATCAATTTTCACATCAGATTACCCAGACAAAGTAAAGTTTATCTTACTTTCACATACTGAAAATATGATTACCTTAGTCATAATAAATCCTTAATGAAAATAACAAGTACTACAGTACAATCCTTATATATATATCACATTATTCTTATAACCATAATATAATCATTGAGTCCAAAAACACAAATTCATTAATTATTCCACTTAAACTATAGTAAAAACATAAGATTGGACTTGATCCCTTGAACTTTTCTAAGGTAAGTTTCCTCAGTTCTTAGGGAATTCATTTCCATAATACCCCAATTTCTCTACAATTGTAGCATTCAACAATGAAAACATCTTTCTTTACCTTGCAATCACGAGCCTGGTGACATTTTTCTCCACATTTGTAACAAACTATCATTCCTTCTAGGCATGTACCAGGGTGTTTCTTCCCACAATTATCACATAATGGAAAATACTTCTTTAACTCATTCCGTTTATCTGTCTCTTGTTCCACCGTTCTCTTCTTCTATGGCTTTACTTTATTGTCATAAGATTTAGAGAATTCCTTTTCTGTCTTTATAACACATGAGATAATATCTTCGTACGAAGAGAAGGATTATGAGACTAATGCTCGACGGATAAATAGTTTTAACCCATCAAAGAAACGATCAATCTTACTCCTCGGGTTACGTATATAATCTGATGCATGCCTCGCTAACCTTGTAAAGTTAGCTTCATACATTGCAACATTCTCATCCTCCTTTTTCCTCAGACTGAGAAATTGCCTTTCCATATCTACTCGATGGTCATGAGGAATGTATTTTTCTAAGAAAATCTCTCTAAACTCCCTCAATTACATACTTGATACTTCTTCACCATCCTTTGTATTTTGAATTAATGACCACCATTGATCAGCATCTCCATTGAGGCGGTAAACTGCCATGATAACCTTTTCCCTTTCACTACTCCCCAAAGCCTGAAATATTTTCTCTAGGGAACTTATCCATTGCTCAGATACTAGTGGATTTGTACCCCCATTGAATGTTGGTGGATGTTGCCTCATGAAGAGATCTAACATTGATCCTCCACGCTGCGGATCGGGGTGTTTAATACAGGTCAGGTTATTATTCATAACCAGAGTGAGTTGTCCCAGTATGGTGATTAGCTGATCAACACCATTTGCATTACCAACACCTCTATAATTATCTTGAGCGGGAGGGAAATCACTACATGGAGTGCGTGCAGTGATATGATTTCCATTTCTTCCACTAGGCGCCATTTCTAAAAAATGTCATAAACTAAATTAGTTTATGAATTGCAATACATAAATCCAAACTTGTAAAACACTTATCATGAATTGAACAGTTTATGGATATAATCCATAATCATAAAAATTTCTTCTTTGAGGAAGTATATACTCATAAACCCTTCATAATGGTTTGTAAAGAAAATGAGAATTATCCTAAGCATATCCCCTGAGAGTGTCGTAACCAAGAGTGCAGCAAAGACTGTTGTCGTTCAACAGTTTCGGTTCGAGTCTAGATCAAAGCCAAGTTTTCATGTTTTACCCCTAGGTACATCTGTGCCAGAGCCACCTCTACCTGATTGTATCCAGACAGGGATATATCGCTTGGAAAACTCACAAAATCTCTACAATACCAAAATTCTAGGAAGTTATTCTACACTAATCCTCAAAGTCCATCTTAGGTCTATGTGCTCTAATTAGAGTTTATATAAATCTAGCTTCAAAGGTTTGTACTAAAATTACTCTAATACCAACTGTAATGCCCCGAACCTTGTTACCCAGAGTCAGTGCATTATTACATAACATTGGCATGATCACAAAAGATCATGTCTTGAAAGACTGATTAGTTTAGTAGCCCTGGAATCACTAGATACATTCATAAGTCTTACATTACATAATAAAGTGAAAAGCTACAAGAAAATCATGTCTTCATATTCCTTCATTCTATCCCTGCAGGTCATTCATAAAATACTTCTTTACATCCTAGAAAAATTAAAACATTCAAAGGGGTGAGCTCAGATTCTCAGTTAGGATAACAATATAGCTGAAACATTCATAAATAAGAATAAATATTTAAGGAAAGTTATAACTAAAACAAAATCCTTTTAAACTTGATCTTCAGCATAATATGGCAGAAATAAAATGAAATAATTCCATTTACTTATTCACACGGATACTCTACTAATCAAATAATCACATGCAATATCAATAACCACATTCATAATGATGGAATGCATAATGCCAGACTATCTTAACCACGTAGCTAATGCCTCATGCTGAGACTAAAAATAAGATTTTTTCAAGGCCTCAGGCCAAGACACAAGTTTGTCTAATGAGACCTACCGATGCATCAAGGAGCTATAGCGGGCTCCACCCGTCACTTACTAAGTCCAATGCATTCCTCATATGAATAGGTTTAAACATAACATAAACATTCGTATTAAAACTAGAATATGAAATGTCAATACTTTCTCCATAAACCATGAATGGTATAGAAATAAAACATCCACAGTCAAACATATCACAAAACCATCAATATAATTTGTATGTTTTGTATCATAATAAATCAACTTCAAATAAGCTTAAAATCCATCAAATGATGTTGACATAGATGAAATAAAAACTATTTGAGAGAAATATATATTTTTGAAATAATTGAAAAGTAAAAAAATTATAAATAAATTAATTTAAAAGAGATTTTTGAATCAATGTTTCCCATACCACATTGAAACTTTTGAAAAGAATTATCATTTGAAAACATTCATGTTCACATAAATAAATCTTGAAAATAATTTTGAAATCTTGGCCATTAATTAAAAATATTTAGAAAGAAAATATCTTTAAAACATTTAAAAGACACATAATTGTAAAATAAAACATTTACTATGAAAATATTCTTATAATTTTGTAAGGGAAGCTTCGATGATTTTATATCCGTGGAAAATAGCCACACCTGCCGTATAAGTTAAAAAAGAGATTCTTACATTAATTTTGTTGAAAAGGTTAAAAAGGAACTTGTTTGGAAAACGAAGGAAAGATTCCTTTCAAACCATTTTATAAAAAGTCAAAAAGGGTATAAATGACTTTAACCCATAGTCTAGTAAACAGTAAAAATGTTTTGGACTACATTTCTATGAAACATGGATGTGGATGATTAAAAGGTCCCAATTGAGAATTACGTATAAACAACATCGGATAACGAAGAGATTGTGAAATAAACCCTTACCAATTTGGTAACGTACAAAACATACACCCCATTAAAGAAGTATCATAAAATTAATATGTAAATACACATAAATTAATGTGTATTACACAAAGAATACAATTATGGGCAGTACATACACCACACAAAAAGTAATAGTGTAAATATGGCATGAATCTCACGGGAATAAGGAGTGAGATGAAAACCCATTACCATGAACTTTTCCTTTGTTGAGGGTAGGTTAAACTCCTATATAATGGTGAAATCATTTTTATTAAATTATACAAGAATAATATACATTAATATGATATCATATATGATCTTTTTACATTGTGTTGTTAATAACGTCTTAGTATTATCGTCGTTTCAGATGTTAACTTACTCGTTTTCTTTTAAATGTTTTGTTACATAATTCATATTTGTTATGGATAGTTTGTATCTTATTCATATACAGAATTATATCAAGTCCCTAAACATTATTTTTAATCATCAAATTAGAATTATACTTTCATGGATACGATGGGGAATGAATCTCATCACATTCATGGAGACGGTAGTCCGTACGTATTCACGAGCGACAATATCATTCTTATGATATTAAAATAATATCTAATTGGATGGTATATTATACATAAAGAATAATTATCATGTTATATTTATTATTTACATCAATTAAACATCATTATCATACCCATCCAAATAATTATGTTTTGAATAACAATTACACCACGACGTGGAGACGGTAAGCCGTACGTACACAAGTATGGTGACATGTCATTCAAAGGATGGATAAAATAATGAATATGGTTGTACCATATTTATAATAACATAAAATTATATAGAAGGTACTAGAGATATTATTTTAGAATGTAAATAACAAATAAAGAAGAATTTTCAGAAGAATGGAACTTGAAAGAGGCCGGTGAAAGCGTTACCTCTTCTTCATGTTCTTCCTTTTGATTTGATCAAAATGGCTCCTTAGGTTGGCCTTATTACTAATGTAATGCCTCTAGGATTAAGAGTGGATTTTTGAGAGGGAATTTGGGAAGATTTTGGCCGAACAAAAAGGCTTTGAAGGTATGTATAATTGGTTAGAAGTGGTGTCCATTTATAAGGGGGAGGAGGGGCTCTTTATGAAAAACTTAAAGTATTAATTTATAATAAATTTATATTCAGTTTATAATGGATCCAAAGTGGATTATTAAAATTATAAGGTGGTGATGGGTCGAAATAATTTCAACCAATATATTTTAGACAGGTTTGGGTCATTATATTAACCTTAAATTTTAGTTTTAACTCTTCGTTAATTAGTTTGACATTTACCATGTCACTTTGTATTTTTATATTATATAGTTAATAAACATACTATATACATCCAATCGAACCCCAAGTGGTCTATTAATGATAAACATATCTTGATATAAGTCCTTTTTTTATCCTTAGTTTTTTTAGGAATAGAATATAAACTAATAATATAATATTTGTTTTAAAAACCCATTTATGTCAATTTTGACACTATTCAATAGTTGATTATTTTTAAAGTCATAAAAACTTTATTAATTCGAAAAAAACTTATTTAATCAATAATAAAATGTCATACTAACCATTAAAATTCGTGGATGTCATCAAAACTTTCACATTATATTTATTTTAACATTTATAATACCAATTGTTTGATTCTTTCATAAATAATGAAAATAATGCATCATTATTGTGTCATAAATAAAATTAATTATTAAATGTCTAAAAATTATAAATAAAATACCATTATGTAGAAAATATTTTAATATTTATAATTAATATTTTTAGTCGAAAAGATAACTTATATAACTCTATGTAAAAATTGTTTTTCTAAAAGGTATATGCTTATGTAATTTCTATATTTACTTTAACTTAATAAATATAAAGTGTCCTTATCACCTACAAGTAGCTTCATGGGGTCCCAAAATTGACCCAAAGATGCCCATGGCCGGACATGTTTCAAACAATAGGTTTAGGACACGTTTTATAGTAAACTAATATTATTATAATATTATTTTTTACCCTTATTTAACGGATTTACCCTTTAACAAGGATAAATAAAATATTTACCAAAGTAGTTATTAAAAATGTCTAAAAATCAACTTTACCTATTTACTAAATTTGGACCTCCTAATTCCAAATATGGAATATGTTTTTCTAAATTCAAAACATATAAGTGGCAGAAATTAATTTAAAATTAATTCCAGTTGTTAAAACAGAAATGTGTGTTTTTAGGAGATAAAAACTATCAAAATATTGACACTTTTTTATGTCCGAATTAATTGTGACATTATGTCCAATGACCAAAATTTTATTAAATGGTAGTAATATATTCAAAATATACTTTAAAACCACTCAAATTAATTATTTATCATGATTAGTTATTTTGATTAAAAAAGTTCTTTTTAATTAAAATTTAGTAGTTTTCACTATTCATCAAAATATAAAAGTTATCCAAAAAGTACCAAAATTTTACCATAGGATAAGTTATATATTTCGAATCCAAAAATGAAGTCCATTTTGAGGGAAAAAATTTATAAAATTTCAAAAAGTGGGTATTACTATTCATAATGGCTAGTTTGATTGGTCGCGGTGTGTTAGAATCTTGAAGTTGCATACAATGCAAGATATTGCATCATTAAAAGGGAAACGTACCGTGGAATCTTGGGGTGTTACAAGAAAGCTCTTCAAGAAACCCTTTTGGTTCAAACCAAGGGGAGTTACCCAATTTAAAGGTAATTTCTTCTCTTATGTTCTTTTGTTTTATTTTGCTTCTCCAACCCCCTAAACTCTTTTTATTATTTTCTTTTGTAACAACACCAGTATCCTCGATATACATGGATGTTGTTATGAGAATCATTCAAACTACACTTACACACACCTCCGTCTAATGGTTCAAGAACATACTATTTCTGTGGGTGGTGAATTACTACTTCATGAAACGATGATTGTTCAGTCTTCTTTTAACACCTTTCATGGTGGCCATTAATATGTCACTATATGTATATATGATATATATTTTGATTATGTTTTCCTTATGCTTTTGTATTTTTAATTTATGGCATACCTTTATGGTTTCCATTATGGGTAAATGCGATAATTTCATTTTAGGAAGTGCGGACTACCACCCCCTCAATGTGATTTGAATCATTAATGTCATATGTGGGATGTATAAAGGAAGGAGTTGAATGGTATTACATATCATATTATATTGGAATTATAATATAACATTATATAATTATGATTTCATTCCATTAAATATGAAATAGAAATGAAAGTAGCGTTCATGCGTACGTACGGCATACCGTCTCCATGAACGGTGTATTTCATTTCTTACCTCTAAATGTTATGTAAAATTATAAATGCATTTATATATTGGATATATAAGATATATATGATATTTAGATCATGAATATAATTCTGGAGATAATGGATATTTTATCTCATGAACAACTTGTAATTATAAAAAGTTTATTATTGAATCAAGTACTAAAGATCGGAAAAACGACTGTTATTAACTTAAATGACTACATAATGTTCATAACAAGGTAATAAGTGATAAAAAAAGGAATAATGAACTGTAAAAGGTTTTTAAGCAAGTATAGATTAACTCTAGTTTATTATTCAGGAGATTAAAGAACGATCGAGTCAAGTCGGACATGAGGAAATGGTTAATTCTAAAACCTATTCATTAATCAAGGTTGTTCATATGTAATTATCTACTGCGACCTCTTTATCATCCACATCCATGTTTCTTAAAAATGTCTTTCAAAACATTTTTACTATTTATTAGACAATGGATTAATTTCATTTATACTCTTATTTAACCTTATATGTTTTTGAAAGGAGTCTTTCCGTCATTTCCCAAACTTGGTACTTTTTTACATTTTTGACAAAATTAAGGTAAGAATGGTTTTTTAACTAATACAGCGGGTGTGGCTATTTTCCACCATTAAAAATCATTGAAGCTTCCCTTACAAGCTTATAAGAGTATTTTCAAAGTAAATGTTTTCTTTTTACAATTATGTGACTTTTAAATGATTTCAAAAAAAGATATTTCTCTAAAATAGTTTTGATTTCATCTATGTCAATATCCTTTGATGGATTTTAAGATTATTAGATGTTTATTTATTATGATTCAAAACTTCCATATTTTATTGATGGATTTGTGATATGTCTGACTGTGGATGTGTTATTTTTATACCATTCATGGTTTATGGAGAAAGTATTGACATTTCATATGTTAGTTTTAATACGAATGTTTATGTTATGTTTAAACCTGTTAATATGAGGAATGCATTGGACTTAATAACTGATGGGTGAAGCCCGCTATAGCTCCTCGATGCATAGATAGGTCTCATGAGACAAACTAGTGTCTTGAAACAAGGCCTTGACAAAATCTTATTTGTAGTCTTGGCACGAGGCCTTGGATACATGGTAATGATAGTCTGGAATTATGCATTCTATCATTATGAAAGTGGTTATTGATATTGCATGTGATCATTAGACTAGTATAATATCCATGTGAATAAGTAAATGGAATTATTTTATTTTATTTTTTCCATATTATGCTGAAGTTCAAGTTTAAAATCCTTTTTTTAGTTTTACATTTCCTTAAATGTTTATGTTTATTTATGAAAGTTTTCTCTATATTATTATCCATACTGAGAATCTGAGCTCACCCCTTTCTATGTTTTATTTTTCCCAGGATCTGAAAAAATATTTTATGACTGACCTGTAGGGATAGTCTTAAGGGGATATTAGTGTGGACTATAGAGACTAATTTATTTTAGTTTTTCAATTTATGATGTAATGTAACATTTATGAATGTATCTAGTGTTTCCAAGGATACTAAACTAATCGGTCTTTCGAGACTTGATCTTTTGTGATCATGCCAATGTTACATAATAATGCACCAACTCTGGTTAACTAGGGTCGGGGAGTTACAGTTGGTATCAGAGGCAGTTTAGTATTAACCTTGGAAGCTAGATTTTGAGAAAATATGATTAGAGAACATTGCCCTAAGATAGACTTTGAGGATTAGTATAGAAGAACATCATAGAATTTTAGTAAAGTATTTATTTGTTGTATTTTCCAAGAAATACATCCCTGTCTGGATACAAGCAGGTAGAGGTGGATCTGGCATAGATGTACATAGGGGTAAAACCTGAAAACAACACTTTGTGCTAGACTCAAACGAGAACTGGTGCACGACAACGAGCCTTGCTGCACTCTTGGTTAGGACACTTCTGGGGGATATGCTTAGGATAATTCACGATTTATTTACAAACCATTATGAAGGGTTTATGAGTATATACTTCCTCAAAGAAAACATTTTTATGATTATCGATTATATCCATAAACTGTTCAATTTATGGTATGTGGTTTTCAAGTTTGTTATTATGTATTTTGATTCATAAACAAATCTAGTTTATGACATTGTTTAGAAATAGCTCCTAGTGGAAGGATTGGAAACTGTATCAATGCACGCACTCCCTGTAGGTATGTCCCTCTTGCTCAAAATAATTATAATGGAGCGGGTGATACAACTAGTGTTGATCAGCTTATCACTATACTGGGACAACTCACTCAGGTTATGAATAATAACCTTACTAGTATGGAGCACCATGATCCACAAAGTGGAATATCAATGTCAGACTGCTTCACGAGGAAATAACCACCAACATTTAATGGGGGTACAAATCTATTAGTAGCTGAGAAATGGATAAATTCCCTAGAGAAAATATTTCAGTCATTAGGGAGTAGTGAAAGGGAAAAAGTTGTCATGGCAGTTTACCACCTCACTGGAGATGCTGATCAATGGTGGTCATTGATTCAAAATACAAAGGAAGATGAAGAAGTTTCAAGTATGGAATAGAGATATTTTAAAGAGATTATCTTAGAAAAATACTTTCCTCATGACCATCGAGCGGATATGGAAAGACAATTTCTTAGTCTGAGGCAAAAAGAGGACGATGATGTGGCAAATTATGAGACTAACTTTACAAGGACAGAGAGGCATGCTGCAGATTATATATGTAACCCAAGAAGTAAGATTGATCGTTTCTTTGATGGGTTAAAATCATTTCTCCGTCGAGCTTTAGTATCACAATCCTTCTCATCGTATGAAGATATTGTATCTTGTGCTATCAAGACAGAAAATGAATTCTCTGAGTCTTTTGACAACAAAGTAAAGAAAGAGAAGAAGAGAATGGTGGAACAAGAGACAGATAAAGGGAAAATGGAAAGAAGGATTTTCCATTATGCAATAATTGTGGGAAGAATCACCTCGGTACTTGCCTAAAAAGAAATGGGAGTTTGTTATAAATGTGGAGAAAAAGGCCACCAAGCTCGTTATTGCAAGGGAATGAAAGAGGCTATCAAGGTTGAATTCTAAAATTGTATAGAAATGGGGAATTATGCAAATAAATGCCTTAAGTGTTATAGAAACATATCTTAGAAAATTCCAAGGGATCGAGGCCAATCTTATTCTATTACTACAGTTGAAGTGGAGTAATTATTGTATTTGTGTTTTTGGTCTCAAGAACTATATTATGGTTATAATAATAATGTGACATATATAAGGATTATACTGAAGTACATGTTGTTTTCATTAAGGTTTTAATATGATTAAGGTAATCATATTTTTAGTATGTAACAATAAAAGAATCATTACTTTTTTTGGGGAATCTAATGTTACAATTGATTTTAGAATTTAGAAAACTTTTAGAGAGAGTCTGGACAGAGGTATTTTGGATAACTATAAAGGTTTTAATGGATTAAGTTGAACATTGGATAGTATTGTTTAAGGATAAAACATTTCAGATGATTATTTTTGGAATATTATAATACTATAGTTTTAGGAAAAGGACAACCTGTAGGCCGAGGGATAACCCATCTCATCGGAAAAAGCTTTAGGAATCGAAGCCACAACCATAGTGAGACAGGCCTTTATTACCTACCACTAGCCTACAGGAAGTCCCTGGTTATTACAAATTATTTTTCTCCATGGTATGTGTTAATATTTGGAACCTTATACGATTAGGATAAATATAATATTTTTGAGTTCTATTGTCTTTTTTAGTGAAAGATGAGTTTGTGGTATAAATTAGTTGAAGGATGAAATTATAATTTTCAATTATATATATATGTATTATTATATGAAGAAATTAATACATAAACTTTAGGGAAGGGATATTAAATAAAAAATGTGTTATCCTAATACCTTATGTTTTTTTGAACTGATGATATTTTCATCATATATTGATGGCTTTGAGGCCCTCAATTTTACACTTGTTTGTGATTGATGACCTCAATAAATCCCTAAAAATATTTATGTTTTTCGTCCAATTATTTGTCTCTAATTTCCACCAATTTTCTTCTAATCGAGATCACAATTTGCTGGTATCTTTTTCATTTCCCATTCCCTCTTATTAAGACTAAATTTTATTAACCTTATTTCTGATGTGGGATTTCCACAAAGGTATTTTCTATTTTCAACCTTTTATTTTCAAAGAACAATTCCAAATTACGACGATGAAATTTATTGATGGAGGGGAGAATGTAACACTTCAAGCTTCCATGATATGCTTCACTTTGAATAATGTAGTATCTTGCATTATACACAAGTTTGAGATTCTAACACACCGCGACCAATCAAAGTAGCCGTTATGATTAGTAATACCCACTTTTTGAATTATAAAAATTTTATATTTCAAAATGGACTTCATTTTTGGATTCAGAATATTGAAATTAGCCTATGTTTAATTTTTGGTATTTTTCTGAGAACATCCAATTTTCAATGAATAGTGAAAAATACTTAAAAAAACTTTTTTAATCAAAATAATTTATAGTGATAAATTATGATATTGAGTGGTTTTAAAGTATAATTAGAATATAATTTAACTGTTTTATCCATTGGTGTTCATTATAATTAATTTCAATTTGATATTGGACATAAACAATTGTCAATCTTTTGATAGATATTGTTTCACAAAAACACGCTATTTGTTTGTACATTAGGAATTAACTATATAATTTATTAATGAAACGTATATGTTTTGAATTTGTTAAAATGGAAATATTTTTTGAATTTAGAATATAAAATATAGCATAGGGTAAATTTTTGGAATTTTTCTGATAATGTTCATTTTTTAATGAATAGTGAAAAATGTTGTATTTTAATTCAAAACTACCTTTTCATCCAATTTATTTATATAGTTAGATTTTCATTTTATTTGGTTTTAAAGTATAATTGAATTATGTTTTTATCACTTAATACAATTTTGTTCATTGTAAGTAATTTCATCTTTCAGTTGCATGTAAGAACAAGTCAATCTTTTGATAGATTTTACTTCTTAAAAACCCGTCTTTGGTTTTGACAACAGGAATTATTTTTAAATTAATTAATGAAATTTATATATTTAAAATTTGGAAAAATAGGGTCCATATTTGGAATCATAAGGACCAAATTATGTAATTAATACTCTTTTGTTTTTGGACATTATGAATAGTAACGATGACAATTATCATTAATTATCATGATTAATTTGTAATCGGGTAGTTAAGGGTAATTAAATAAAATCATAATAATATAGAATTACCTAAAAATGTGTCCTAATTCTATTGGTTTTTTCATGGCCGACCATGTTATGCCTTGGTCCAACTTAGGGACCCCATTAAATAACTTTTGTGTGATAGTGACATTTTATCATTTTTATATTTTAAAGAAAGAAAAATATAACAAAAGTATGTAACACCTAAGTAAAAAAATTATAATTTTGTCTACATAACTGATATCATAGACAATAAATATTAATTGGAAAGATAAAAATATTTCCTACATCATGGTATTTTGTTTATAATTTTTTGACATTAAATAAATTAATTTATTTATGACACCATGATGATGCAGAGATTACCTCATTAATGAATGATTTAAATAAAATGAAAATATAAGGTAAAATCTAAGATTAAAACTTGTCAAAAGCATATTTGATGGGTGTATTTAGAACCCTTATCACTTTAACCTCAAAATATATCATTGTGGGACCTTTAAAATCCGAAAATCATTTCATAATAAAGTAACATTTCAATCTTTCCAAAGGAGCCCCTCCTCTCCTCTTATAAAAGGCCTCCTCCTCTACCACCTTATTAACACATTCAAAGCCATTTGCCTCGGCCTAAATCTTCCCAAATACCCTCTCAACATTCCTCCATTAATCCTAGAATCCTCACCTTAGGCAGAAAGCTCTTCAAAAAACCCTTTTGGTTTAAACCAAGTGGAGTTACCCGATTTAAAGGTAATTTCTTCTCTTATGTTCTTTTGTTTTATTTTTCTTCTCCAACCCCCTAAACTCTTTTTATTATTTTCTTTTTTTAAAAAAATAATGTCCTCAATATAATTGGATGTTTTTATGAGAAGGGTTATAACTACACTTACACACACCTCCATCTAATGGTTAAAGAAGACACTGTTTCTGTGGGTGGTGAATTACTGCCTCATGAAACGATGATTGTTCAATCATCTTTTAACACCTTTAATGGTGGCCATTAAGATATAAGTTTATTTATATATGATATATATTATGTTTATGATTTACTTATTCTTATTTATTTTTCATTTATGGCATACCTTTACGGTTTCCATTATGGGTAAACACGATAATTTCATTTTAGGAAGTGCGGACTACTGCCCCTCAAAGTGATTTGAATCGTTTATGCCATATGTAGAACATATAAAGGAAAGAGTTAAATTATATTACATATTATATTATATTTGAATTATAATATACCTTTATATCATTATGATTTCGTTCCATTAAATACAAAATAGAAATGAAAGTAGCGTTCATGCGTACGTATGGCTTACCGTCTCCATGAACGGTGCATTTCATTTCTTACCTCTAAATGTTATGTAATATTTTAAATTAATGTATATACTAGATATATATGATATATATGATATATATCATGAATATAATTCTGGAGATAATGGATATTTTACCACATGAACAACTTGTAATTATAATAATTTTATTGTTGACTCAAGTACCAAAGATAGACAAAACGACTGTTATTAACTTAAATGAATACATAATGTTCATAACATGGTAATAAGTGATATAAAAGAATAATGAACTTGAAAAATATTCTTAATCAAGTAGATATTAACTCTATTTTATTATTCAAGAGATTAAATAACAATCGAGTAAAGTCAGAGACGAGGTAAGGGTTAATTCTAAAACCTCTTCATTATTCAAGGTTGTTCATATGTAATTATCTACTAGGACCTCTTTATCATCCACATCCATTTTTCTTAAAAATGTCTTTCAAAAAATTGTTACTATTTATTAGACAATGGGTTAAAGTCATTTATACCCTTATTTGACATTATACATTTTTTTATGGAATCATTCCATCATTTTCCAAACAAGGTACTTTTTGACATTTTCGACAAAATTAAGGTAAGAGTTTTTTAACTTATACGGTGGGTGTGGCTATTTTCTGCCGTAATAAAATCACTAAAGCTTCCCTCAAAATCTTATAAGAATATTTTCAAAGTAAATGTTTTCTTATACAATTATGTGACTTTTAAATGATTTAAAAAAAGATATTTCTCTCAAATAGTTTTGATTTCATCTATGTCAACATCCTTTGATGAATTTTAAGCTTATTTGAAGTTGATTTATTATGAATCAAAACATCCATATTGTATTGAAGGTTTTTCGATATGTTTGACTGTGGATGTGTTATTTTTATACCATTCATTTATTATGGAGAAATTATTGACATTTCGTATGCTAGTTTTAATATGAATGTTTATGTGTTGTTTAAACCTATTCATATGAGGAATGCATTGAACTTAATAAGTGATGGGTGGAGACCGCTATATATCCTCAATGCATCGGTAGGTCTCATGAGTCAAACTAGTGTCTTTCCACGAGGCCTTGACATAATCTTATTTGTAGTCTTGGCACGAGGCCTTGGCAATGTGGTTATGATAGTCTGGCATTATGCATTCCATCATTATGAACGTGGTTATTGATATTGCATGTGATTATTTTAATAGTAGAATATCCATGTGAATAAGTAAATGAAATTATTTCATTTTTTTCCACATTATGCTGATGTTCAAGTTTAAAAGGATTTTGTTTTAGTTTTTACATTGCCTTAAATTTTTATATTTATTTATGAAAGTTTCTGCTATATTTTTATCCTTACTGAGCATCTGATCTCACCCCTTTCTATGTTTTATTTTTCCTAGGATGTGAATAAATATTTTATGACTGAACTGCAGTGATAGTCTGAAGGGGATATGAGTGTGGACTATGGAGACTATGTTATTGTTGTTTTTCACTTTATGATGTAATGTAACCTTTATGAATGTATCTAGTGTTTCCAATGCTACTAAACTAATCGGTCTTTTGAGACTTGATCTTTTGTGATAATTCCAATGTTACGTAATAATACACTGACTTTGGGTAACTGGGGTCGAGGTGTTACATAAAAGACTTATTTTAAATGTGTCAAATGAATGTACACTTTTTTCAATGTCTTGTGATAAGATGAACTTTATAGTGAAAATAACCAAGCTCACTGAGAGAGTATTGGTGGAGTGGACTGGGGGATCTTTATGCCATAAACCACTATAAATATTTTTTTGTTATTAATCTCTATTTTCATACAGATCAACTTACTTAAATAATATAATGGTACATATTTTCATAAATCATAAAGCGGTATAAAAGTATGAATCTATCTAGATTATTGAAATGTAAAAATTCATCCCCTTCTGGTGTATCTTTGATTTATTTCTGTCTAAAAATTATAATAAAAGGGGTGTTTTTTTAAATATGGAAGATAAGCTATAACAAGATCAAAGTAAGTGGCCTATAAAATGACATATTTAATTGATATAACTAAAAAAGGTATTCCAATGATCCATGATCCTAAATTTAATGGTGAAAATTATGGATGTTTCAATGTTGAAATTATTATCTATTTGGAAAATATTGTATTAAAAGTGTACATGGATATCATCACTCTGTATGAAATCTATAATAATCTAGAAACATGGGATTCCACTAAAGAAGCTGAGTATGATGTCAGTTCAAGAGCAATGAAATCTATAATATATAGACATTGTCAGATAAATTCAATCGAGTATCCAAATGTTCTACTACCCGTGAGATATAATAAAATATTTCTATTTTCTATAAAGGAACATAAAATGACATAAAATTAAAGTAGACTACAAAAAATAAGAAATTTGATACTTTTAGTATGTACAATGGTGAATGATTCACTCAGATGAATAAAAGATTGACTAAAATAGTCAATCTTGTTATTTCCGTATAAACTTAAATTTCATAATCATATTAGGCATTAAATGTACTTAAATATTTACCATGTTACATTCTACACTCAACCATGGATTAAGAAGAGGTGGAGGGTGTTACTGAAATAATGCGACATCCCCAATACACCAAAGGAAAATAATAAAGTTCGAGGTCCTCATAAAAATTATGGGTTGGTTTTCCATTTAAAAATAAATCAGACATTACTAAAGATGAGTCAAAATATATTACTATATGATTCTTGAGAGGAAAGAATTAAACCTTTAATAAAACCAAACCAACCACAAAACCAAACCATATTAGAGTAAAAAGAACAAAAAAACTGATATCAGAGTACAAAAAGGAAACTAAACCCATAAAAACTCAAATACTACAAAGACACCAACTCAACAACTCCCAACAACAAAATCAAAGATCCAAGTCCACAATCCATGCCCATGGTATCAGGATCCGTCAATAAATAAATGATGTTCCTTACCTTTACCTATGTCTCAATATACATCATCTGAAAATTAACTAAAGTTCCCAAGAATTTGGTAAGTATAAATCATAGCATTACTTCCCCAATAAATACCCAAATCATACAACTAGGACAAAATATTTTAGTGAATTTGTTTAAAATAGTTTAAAGGGAAATTTAATTTACTTTATATCAAATAAAAAAATCCAAATGAAATAGTTTCCATGGAAAGAAACCAAATGATTATCTAAAACCATTTCCCTTATCAATTTTGAATACCCAATACTTGGTTCCCAAAATATAGAGACCACACATGCATTCCTAGGTGATAGTTTTATACACCTGAGCTCTATGTTTTTGATACTCCAAGTCATCACAAGTTAACATTACCATGTACTCCAATAACACATGCGCCTTCCATAGGGTCAAAACAATGAAAATGAACACACACCAACCAAGTATGACAAATTCCATGAGAGAACCACCATGATAAGAAATTTCAACAAAAAAGTTATTTTATTGAAAAATTTTCTACCACAGTATTTTAATGAATGAAAACAAAACCATATTTTAAAATCACCAATTTAAAATCATGAAACTAAGAAAATTCCACAAAATAAACAATTTCAATGATTTCACTAACCTTCACTATATAGGGTATCCATAAATCATTTCACATCAATTTCAAAATTTAATTCAATAAATTAAATCAATTTAAAATAAAGTATTCTAGTTCTAAACAACAGTAGTTGAGAGTGAATCCAACTACCTCTCAAAGCTTATAAAAAATAGAGAATGGAACAAAACCACAAAAACTCATCTTGAGAATATAAAAAATGTCTTTATATCTTGATACCTTTACAAAAAACACCATATATCCATAAGATTTGAATATCAATTCGTGGATATATCCTCAATATATTAGATCCAATATTCTAAGAGAGGGAAAAAAATAATATGAGGAAAAATACAAATAATGATCACTTTCCCAGGAAAACACCCCCCAATGTTGTTGGATTCACAAACGGATCACTCCCATATCAAAAGGAAAGGTCCATACAACATTTGGAAGGAGTTTGATTCATGTTAGTGTCAGATTAGGGGTAATGATACCCATTAATGTGGTAAACCTAGTTTGATCCACGAAATCCAGATCTTTCTTTTATAGCGCACAGTTAGGGAAACTTACAGTGCACTTGCCACAACCTCCAAACACACCTCAAATGGTAGGATCACATAGTTAGACAAACCATACATCAGCCATAATAAACCCATATATCTAATATCACATGATTTCTATTGGGTGGCTACATGTTTTGGTGAAACCATGTTCCTAACTATGTGCCAACCCAATCCCTAGTGTTTTAATTGCATGGTTTTTTAGAAGGTGTTGTATTGTTTCTACTAACCGTTACACAAAAGTTAACCACTATAAAATCCATAAAATATGAAAATTTTCCTAAAAACCTACATAAACTTAATCCAATCATTTTATAATCATAAAATAAACTAATAAAGTGATAATTACTTAAAACTAGGGATGATACATTCTCCAAAACATTGGTATTTCCATCCTCAAAAATTAGATAACCATACTGTACTGAAAAAAGATCAATCAATTGCTCGAATATTTTCTTTCCATGCTCCCCCATTTTATCCTATATCTGACCATTCCTCCATAAAACCTACACTAGAATGATTCTTTTCTAATGAAATACTTTCCCTTTCCTATTCATAAACGAACCATTATAGCATTTGGGTATAGGTCAATGTGATCCCATCAAATCACATGGTCAGGATAAGGATGATACTTATTCAACCGAGATACATTAAACCCATTATGCACCAAACAAAACATTCATGTAAAATCCAACCGATATGCCGCCACACCAACTCATTCAAGTATCTCAAAAGGGCATATGTATCGAGGAGATAACTTGACCTTCTCTTAAAAATGATTTTACCCATCCTTGGATATATGTTCAATAAAATATGTATACTCTCCTAGAATGATAATGGTCATTGATGATTGTCTACATATCATTTCTAATAAATATGATCCATCTCCATCTTCTTTTTGATTAACTAAATCTTCTCTGTTGTCTCTTGCATAAGGATTGGTCTAGCTAGTGAACTCTCACCTATTTCCACCCAGAAAAATGATGAAATAAAAGGAAACCCATAAAATTCATTGAATGAAGCCATATGTATCAATTCCTAATAAACTGTTTTACACAAGAACTCCACTAATGGTTAGTGATCCTCCCACAAGCCACCAAAATTTATTACACATATCATAATAATGTATTCTAATGTCTGTATTATCCATTTGGATTTCTCATCTGTTTGAGGATGATACACCATGATGATGGTCAACTAAGTCCCAAGGGATATCTGTAAGGATTTCAAAAAACAAGATGTAAACCTGAGAGCTTGGACTGATATTATTTAAATGGGAACACCATACCTCTTTAACAACTCTCAGATATAGAATTTTGACAAGTCTTCAATCATATGAAATTAAGGAAAATGTATTAAATGGTTCAAATTTGTGATCTAATAAACTATCACCTATATGGAATCGTGTTTTTGAACCTTCCTTGGTAGAAATGTTAAACAATCCATAGCTTTCTTCTTCTATATCCAAATAGGAAGAGGTAAAGATTGCAACATACTTGATGATTGCTGGTTCTCTGCCTTAACCTGCTAATAGGTGAGGCATATTCTAATAAAATAATTAGATTTTATATTCAAGTTGGTACACCAAAATTGTATTTTCAGTGCCTTATACATATTTTTTATTCCAGGATGAACAACCTGTATAGAATCGTTGTAAGGATGAAGAAGTTACTTCGAAAAAATCAAAGGTTATACCATTTGATCTCAAAAAAAACATTGATCTCCCATCTAGATCCCATCCCTAAATAGTATCCCTACCATTGTGTTTTTACCCAATAGAAAAAAAATTCAGAATATGATGTGTATGCCTCTTTAACATTATCAACCAAATCAGGTATAATAGAAACCAAAAATAAAAACACCAAACTACCTTGGTATTCACAATCCAAGTTCACTTCATATGTTACTGACATTATCTACCATTGATCGAAATCCTATTTCTAACAAATTGCCATATGAATTTATTATGAATGAATACTCCACCAAATTTCCTTTAACTATTGTATTAATTAATTCAGTTTCAAACATTTGAAGATACTCCATCCAAATTCTTTGTATCAGATTCAAATCTCTTTGTGCTAAAATGTGTTTCAAGATCTTATGATCCATAAACACTATAAATTTCTCACCACAGAGGCATTGAATCCATGTCGTAAAATAATGGACTATAATAGATAATTTCAAATCATGTGTCAGATAGTTCATCCCATGAAATCATAACTACAGTTATCCATAAGCATTATCATGGTCTCCTAACATGAGAACACATCCGAAACTAGATCCAACAGCATCACAATACATCACATAAACCTATCTCGATTATAGTAATATCATGATCAGTGTTAACTTATAGAAATAATTAATCTCCTTAAAACAATTCTGAAATTCATCATTCAATTAAAAAGGAATATTCATTCTTTTCAAACCTATCATTGGTGGATGTAGTCTTTAAAATTCATAAACAAAGCATCGGTAATAACTAGCTAGGTCAATGAAACTATGAATCTCAAAGACAATCATTTGTGGTTACCATGATATCACAAACTTTATTCTATAGGGATACATAAAAAAACATATTTCAAAGATTATATTTCCAAGATAACATTCCTATTATATCCAAAAATCACACTTTGAAACTTTGGCATACAAATTATGATGCCTCCAGATACCCAAAACCATCGCCAAGTGTTTCCCATTTTTATCCCTTTCCCTTGAATAAACTAATATTCCATCCAAAAACACCACAACGAAAGAATTCATATAACTTTTAAATATTATACTCATCAATTCTATAAATATATTTGGTACATTTATATGACCAAAAGGCAAAACCATATACTCATAACTAACATATCTACCCCTGAAAGTTATCTTTGGAATATCCTCCTTCTGAACCTTCAATTGGTGATATCTTGAATGCAAGTCAATTTTAGAGAAACAATGAGATCACCAAAATTGATCTAATAGATCATCAATGTATGGAATGGGATATCAATTCTTTATCGTAACTTGGTTAATCTTATGATAATCCACAAACAACCATTGAGCTCTACCCTCCTTTCTCACAAACAAAATTTGTGATGCCCATAGAGATGTACTAGTCCAAATGAACACTTTTATTTATAAATTTCTAACCTGAAATTAAATTCCCTTAAATATATTTGTGCAATATGATTAGATTAAAGTGATATAGGATTGGTCCCTAGTTAGAGATCAATTGTAAAGTACACTTCTCTTTTAGGGGGAATCCCTGAGAAATTATTATGACAAAAATCCATAAAATGATGAACAACTTTTGGGAAACTACTATCACTAATCTTATCCATCAATGCGAAGGTGAATGTTGCCTAATGGTATGATGAAGTTCCAATTAATGGGGCCAATAGTCCAATTACACATGCCTTTACATTCCAATATCCTCTAAAGATATGATTGAAAACATCATCAGCTCTAAATCTAACCCCGTAGGTATAACATTCGACTTATTCTTTAAATATTGTTGGCCAATCCATAAATAGGATTATGTCATAGACATCTATATCAAGCACAAATAAATCCTAATTCCAGTTTTCAACTTCAATAGTTATATAAAATTATTTTTACATAATAGATAGACATTATCTTTGGCTATTAAAAGTTAGAAGTTTCAAAACAGAAGGTCTCATATCAACATGAAAGCCTAGAACATCAACAACACAATAGGAAATAAATGAATGGGATAAACCTATATCAGACCAATATTTCATAAGAGTAGAATTCAAAATAATCGTACCTCTCACTTTCTAAGGTTTATCTTTATCATGGACAACAAATTGGTCATCCCAATACAACTACTTACTCATTTCACTTTTTCCTATATTACACAACTAAGATTACCCTTGTTGAGGATTCATGGTATTCATATAGTTAACTTGGCTGGTTCGCTTCTAATGAAGGGAAATATTATGCTTCCCTAGAACCATCGTATCATATGATGTGTATGAAACATTATACGTGTCCCTAGCACCCGACCTTAGAGCACTATAATAATAACATTGAAGATTCCCCATTTTGTTTGAATTTTGGAATGCTATATATTTTTCCATATAATCCCACTTAATATACTCAAAATAACAGCACTAAAAATATCCCAGCTTACTCTTTTGTTTAGGGGGAATATTCACTGATCCTCCTATCTGATTCTGATTCATAACACTACCCTGTAAATTAGTTTCCCTCTTCCTATTATTCCCACCATCGGAGTTACCACCATTTACCATGTGTATCAACATGAAACCTATAACCACAGTTCACGAGATATCTATTTCTTCCAATGTCTCACTATTGAAAATATTTATATAATCTATTATAAAAAAGTAAAATAGTATTTGAGAAAACCTATAGCCTTAACACTGAATCAAAAATTTGTTTCTTTGAGGACTCACTTGTAGAAAACTCAATTTAAAATCAAACTAAATTTATAAATTTAGCCTCATACATAGTCACTGTGAGATTTTACTACTTCAAAATGAAAGCATCTATTGTTCTATAAATTCTAAATGTGTGAGGATAGCATTATATGTTGGATAATTTTTCAAAATCCTCCCACAAAATTCCATGGTCTAATTTAGATTCAAATACTAAATCCTACCACTGGAATTATAGATCCTTTGGAATGTATATTTCCAAATTCACATTCAGTTCAGATGGTGTTCCTATGAAATCAAATATTCTATTAATCCTATTTATCCACACCTCTTCCTTTTCTGGTTTTGAATCAATCTAAAAGATGTGTGGATTTTACATTTTTATTTGAATGAAATGATACATTTTCCATGGTTAATCCCTTTTATTACATCTATCCATGACCTAATATTCCTAGAAAATTCTTTGAACCACATTTTAGTTTACCTGGGGATAAGGTGCAACCACATTCTCAGTAACTTCTTCTATTTGGTTTCTACGATGTCTAACTAGTGCCATTCTCTATAACCCAAAAAAAATCACTATTTATTTTGAATTTAAAGAAACAGAAGACATAGAAATTTAAAATTTAACACATCACACATATCAAAACAAGTGTTTCCGAAAAATAAACCACATATATTTCAAACTATTTTTTAAAATTCAAGCATTTTTTTTGAAAATTGAACCATTTTCAACTATTTTAAAAAAGAAACAATTTTTCATTAAATGAAAAATCATTAATCAAAATGAATTATGCATTCCTCATGGGAACTAATTTTTATTAATACACATCATTCTCTTCTAATCAGATATCCCCATGCAGATGAGGTTACAACTCTTAGAAGTGTGTCAAAACACACATGCACCCAAACTCCCTAGTAACTTGAGGTTCGACATAAATAGCTTAGGTATGCCTTTTTATTATCAACATTTCAAGTTCTGAAATTCCCATATCCTTACAACTGACCCAACTCAAGGAAGAAAAAAAATGTAATTTCCAACTCCAGGAATAAACAAAATGATACCATTTGTAACATCCCTCCCTACAACCATTGGTTTAGGAAGAGGTATTGGGTGTTTTTGGACTTAGGTGACATCCCCAAGATAGCAAAGGTTGGAAATAAATGATGAGGGATTTATAAATATTTGGGGACTATTTTTCCTTTGAAAATAAAAAAAGCATACCAGAAGATGAATCCAAACATACCAATATATAATGAATGAGAGAAAAGAAATACATCTCAATGAAAACCAAACCAACCATTGAATGAAACTGTATCAAAGTATAAAGAGGAAACAAAACCAATATTAGAGTGAAAAGTAAAAAAAACCCAACAAAGATCATATAATACAAAGAAACAAACTCAACAACTCCAAAAATTCTCCAAGATCCAACAACACAAGCCATGCCCATGTTATCACAATGCATCACTAAAGAATTGAGATGTCTTTTCTTTACATGTGTCTCGATATATAAAATCAAATAAGATACCAATGTCCCCATGTTGAGGGTGAGTATAAAACTTAGTAGTATTTCCACATTGTCTTCCCAACTCATTCCACTAGGATATAAAATGATAGCACATTTATATAAAACAATTAATAGAATGCTTTAAAGTGGTTTATATTGAGTCAAAATAGATTTTCCAACTAAAACAGTTTCCAAGGAATAAAACCAAATAATTATTTAAAACCATTTTTAGATCTATTTAGCATACATGATACCTGGTTCTACAAATCCTCAAAAATACAAACGCATTCCCTTGTGAAAGTTCCACACTCTGGAGAGGTATCTCATAAATATTCTAAGTCATCAATAGGTAACTATTCCAAAGTATACCAATGGAACACACCCCTTCTATAGGGTCACCTCAATGAAAAAATAACACACACAAACAAATTAATCCAAATTCCATGCCAAACAATCCATTCCAATACATTTAAAAAAACATATATTTTATAGAAAAAAATTCTACCAAACCATTTCCATGAATAATAAAACATATTTTGAAACTACCATTTTAAAATCATGAATCAAAGAACTTTTCACATAACAACCAATTTCTATGACTTCATAAACCACCAATAAATAAGGTTTCCATTGATATTTTCACACAAAAGTTAAAATTCAATTAAATAAATTAGATAAATATGAAATCAATCCTTATAGTTTTAATTAAGTGGAGATTAGAGCGAAACCAACCACCTCTGAATGTTTGGAGAAAATGAATAATGACCTGAAACTTCAAAAAATCATATTGAAACTCCAAAAAAATATTCTTAGATCTTGTTCCCTTTACCCAAAACAACCATATATCAACATAATTAGCATGAAACACCATGGATCTATCACCAAATGATTATATACACGATTCTAAGAGATGGGGAAATAAAAATATAAGGAAAACCACCAAGAATGATCACTTAAAAAAGAATGTAGGCCTCAAATGCACTTAGATTCACCAAAAGATCACTCCCCGGTCAAGAGGAAGAGTCTCTCCGACCTTTTGAAGGAGTGGAATTCATGTTAGGGTTGGATTAGGAAAAAATGAGTCATTAATGGGGTAAATCTAATTAGATCCACAAAACCTGGATCTTTATTTTGATGATGCATGGTTAGGGCACATAGTTAGGAAAACCGGGTGCTAACGATGTGCTAGACACTGCCTCTAAACACCACTCTCACTATTGGATCTCAATGTTAAAAAACAATACATCAACCATGATAAATCCCTCTGTCCAACATCACACGTTTTCTACAGGTTGGCTGTATGGTTTTCCTAAACTCTGTAATTACCCAGTGCCCACTCTTTTAGTTGTATATTTTTCTAGAAGGTGCAATATATTTTATGCTTATCGTTATCAAATCGTTCACCTCCAAAAAAGTACAAAAAACCTGAAATATCCTCTCTAATCCTCCATAATATTAACCCAATCACCTCATATACTTAAAATATATAAATAAATGGTTAATTACTTAAAAGCAGTGGTGCTACATACCCTCTATCTGAAATTGAATATGTTTTTCTATAAGACAATCCACACTAGTTAAAAATTTGACAATAATATAATTGATCATATTTTTAATGATGTGTTAGAAGAAATGAATGTTGAGGCAGAATATAATAAGATGATAAAAATGTAAAATACTACTATTAATGTCACTAATCAGAAACATGAAATGAAATCAAAATAATATTCTATATTCTCAAATGATTTAGAATGTGTAGATTATAAAATGTATCTGGCTCAACTAGCTGGGAGATTCAGTAAATTTTATATGGGGAAGATAGGCTTCAAGAATACGTTCAAGAAATAAGAACTAGGATCTAAAGTAGTATGAGGTAGTGAATGGATGAAAATGGGTCATATCATACTTGATTTCCCATAGTTAAAGGATTATAATATAATGATTGAATAGAAATAAAGGAAAATCAAATTATAACTGATTATGAGTGAAAAAAATAAAATCTATCAAACTACTTGGAGTTTGAATTATGACACTAGTAGTTATTATAAATCTAACTCAGAAAAAGCACCAATTCTTTTAAAGAAAATATGTACTTTATGGATAAGGAAGAAGATGAGGTACAATCCTATTATTCTTCTACTACGGATTCTAAAAACTAATCAAATAGAAAATTATCTTCTTCTTTCTCCATTATTGAAGAAGGTTATGAATCTTTAGTAAAGAATAAAAAAACACTAAAAAATATTCAAAATTTTGTTTTAAGAGAAAAAGATGTTATGTTAAAAAAACACCATGAAATAAAACAAAACATTTAATAAAACTACCTCAATCTAATATATTCATTAAAATATAAATAAAAAATTATAAGATGGATTAGAGTAATTTAACATTTTTTCTAGCGTATTTATTAAATGAGAAGAATAATTATTCTAGATTATTAAAAAAATTGTTCATAAAATGAAAAAAATATTTAACAGTTAAAAATAGATAAAATTAAAAATTATATATAAATTATTTCTTTCACAGTTCTAAAAATAAAAACACATAAAGAGATATAAGTTTTTATTATGGAATAATGGGAAATGATTCTAAGGAATTCTATTTAATAAATACCATAATCAGTGGAATTAAAAATCCTTTATTTTTCAAAAATATGTTTGAATAATGTACTATAAATTTCAGAAAAATAATGAAAATTTGGTTACACATATCTATTCTTATGGAAACAGATGGACCCAATAAAATATGGATAATAAAACAAAAATTTTTAAAAGTTTTGTTTGAAAAAGGTCATAGGAATGATAATGTTTTATAGTACATGGATAATGGCTACTCAAGAAACATGAGTAGAGACTCTTACAAATTTCATACATTAGAAAAATTAGATGAAGGGCTGGTTGCCTTCAGATATAATGCTAAAGGGAAAATAGTTGGAGTTGGATTAGATAGAGATCCAAAATAAATATCGATCAATAAGGTAATATATGTTCAAGGGTTTAAGTAAAATATGATAATTATCTCCCAACTTTATGATGATGGCTTTAATATTTATTTCTCTAATACATCACTTTATGTTTTTAAGGAAAACCTTTTAAATTTAGAGCAACAAAAATTGGAAATGTTTATTCCATATATCTTAATTCATTAAATAAAAAATTAGAATTGTTTAACTACAAAGAAAAATAAATCATAGATTTTTAATTAGTGACTTGGACACTTTAATATATTTAATTTATATAAAATATCACATAAAAATTTAGATTCTGATCAAACCTTTCTTAATTTTGATAAATATCGTTTATCTAATGCATGAAAAATTATAAAACAACACATGTCATCCTTAAAATCTATTAAAAAAGTTCCTATATCCAAACCCCTAGAAGTCATCCACATGGATTTTTTTATATCACAGAGAGTAGAAATATTGGGTGGAATATCATGTTTTTTTATAGTTGATGAATTTTAAATATTTATAAGGTTTTATTTTCTAAAGAGTAAAAGTGATATTTTATATGTTTTTGAAAGATTTCGTAAAATTAGTCAAAATAAAAAATATTTTAAAATAATTTCATTAAGAAGTAATCATGGTAGAGTATTTGATAATTAAGAGTTAAATTATTTTTTTATAAACCTAGGTATCAAAAACACCTTATATACATAATAAAAACCTAAAAAAATGGAATTTATGAAATAAGAAAAAGAAATATTTAAGAAATGTAAAGAACTATATTAAATGAATATAGTCTTCCTATTTTCTTTTGGGAAGAATCTGTAAAAACAGCCTTTCATATCATGAATATAGTTCTAATAAGACACCCTATTAAAAAGACAACCTATAAACTATGGGATAATAGAAAACTAAATTAAAATGTATAAAAGTTTTTGGATTCATGTTTATATAATTAATACTAGTAAAAACCATAGTAAATATGATATAAAGGCGGATAAATGAATCTTTATAGAATATATTAATACCTATAAAGATTATAGAGTGTATATTATAAATTAAAGTATTAATAAAGAATATGTTCATGTTATGTTTGATGAATTTGACCCTTTTAATAATAGGAAAAATCAAACAGTTGAATCTGTTGATTCACAAGATAATATGAGACTTTAATAAGCATATAATGGTTTCTAAAATAAACTATATGAAATCCAGTCCAGTTAAGAAGAAAATAAAATTCATGAACATGAATGTTTCTTTCCTAGACAATGTAAAACCTTATAAGAGTAACTTTTAGAATCTATAATAGCTGATCCAGATGTATAAGTTATAATTAGATGGTATTTAGGAAACCTTGTTTACTTTCCTACCTTTATATCTCAATTAAAACATAATAATATAGAGGAATAATTAAAAGATGAAAGTTGGATAATATATATTCAAGAAGAATATAATAAATTTAGTAGAAAAATAGTTTGGGATTTAGTTGAAAGACCATCTAATCATCCAATAATTAGAAAAAAATGAATTTTTAGAAATAAATAAGATGAATGTGGAATAAATACTATAAAGAAATAAATATCAGTATCTAAAGGATATAATAAAGAATATGGAATAGATTGTGATGAAAAATTTACATATATTGGTAGATTAGAATCTATTAGAATCATTCTATATTATGTATCTTAAATTAATTTCAAATTATATTAGATGGATGTAAAATCATCTTTCCTAAATGTATATTAAATAGAGAAAGTTTATACTGAAAAAACACCATGGGTTGAAAATCCTCATCTACCTAATTCAGTTTTCAAACTTACTAAATATCTTTATAGCCTTAAAAAATAAAAAATATCACGGTATTAAAGATTAAGAAACTTTCTGTTGAAAAATGGATTTTCTATTTGATTATAAAATCCTAATATCTCTAATAAAACAGTTTTTTCTCATATATTATTAGAATATATTTATATATATGATGTTAATTTTGATTCAATAAAAAAACTCTCTAATGATTCTTCAAATTTTAAGTGAAATTAATTTTATATGAGTATGGTGGGAGAATTAAATTTATTTCTTTGTTTTCAAATCTTTCAAAATGATTATGGAAATGTTTTAAATAAATTAAATATATTATTTATTTTTTGAAAAAAAATTGGACACAAAAAAAGTAAAACATATGCAACTCAGATGTGTAATAATAGAAAAATTTATTTGGATGATGATGCAAAGCTGGTTGAAAAACTGTTATATAGAAGTATGATTGATAGTTTTCTATATCGTACTGCTCACATACCAGACATTATGATTTTTTTTCCTTGTGATATATTTCAATCAAATCCAAAATAATCTCATATTACTAATGTTAAAATAATCTTGAGATATTTAAAATGAACTATTTTTCTATCCTTTACCCAAAAACATATGACTTTAATTTAATATCATATTCAGATGTTTATTTTGGAGGTTGTAGATTTAATATAAAAATTACATCACAAACCATTCAATTTTTAGGTATGTACTTTGTTTTATGGTCAAGTAAGAACCACAATTCAATTTCTTAGTCAACAGATGAGGCAGAATATATATCTACTGGTAGTTGGTGTGCACAAATGTTGTGGATGAAATACCGAGCACTAGACTTTGAAATTAATTTCAATAATATTTTTATTTTATGTGACAATAAAAGTTTAATTAATATTTTGATAAATCCTATAAGTCACTCTAGAACTAATCATGTTGATATATGGAATCAATTTCAAAGATACCATGTTTTAAAAAATGATATATCATTAGAATTTGTAAGTATGGAATATCAACTTACTGATATTTTAACTAAACCACTTCCCACTGCTAGTTTTGAATTTATTTGGAGGAGGGATTAGGTATATTTAATTTTATATAAATTTTTATTAATTATTTCAATTATTTTTTTGTAATTAAAATATTACTTCTATTCAGAAATTTATCTCACAAAATTTTAATTATGAATTTAATAATTTTTTATGATGTTAATTTTAAAAATTAAAATAAATAATTATTTATCTCAGTAATTTTCTTGGGAAACCCAAACAACGTCAGAAAAAGAACCTCAAAAACTTTCTCACTATAATTATTAACCTCAGTTATTAAACATTTTCACTTCCATAGATCTCATTTTTTCCTTTTAATTGCTTGAATTTGAACCTAAATCCTTTAATTTTTTAGTAATGGGAAAAACCAAGAGGATATATGAAGGCAGACTAAGTGCATCAA
The DNA here is from genome assembly GCA_963277665.1 of Viscum album. Classification (NCBI taxonomy): domain Eukaryota; kingdom Viridiplantae; phylum Streptophyta; class Magnoliopsida; order Santalales; family Viscaceae; genus Viscum; species Viscum album. The sequence goes on along the minus strand of CAUJRU010000011.1, from coordinate 7,711,097 downwards.
AGCACCAAAGCACTCTAGGAACTAATATACGAGTTCTAAGAGGGAAATTTGTTGATTTCAAATGTCTATTTAAGATGATTCTTTTGTTTAAAAAATCACAATCCTTTCAAGGGTTAGAATTTATTTTCAATAGATAAAACACAACGTATGGGTTCTATTGAAAATCAAAATAGTTATATAAAAATTCCTAGTTCAGTTTTCATTACATAGAGGATGTAACTGTTTCAAATCTAAATGGTATGGAATTTTATGTTTCTTCAGTAGAGATAGAAAATATTTTTGAGGGTCCCTAGGAAGGGTTATTTCACTTTGAACTATGATCCATTAGAGATAAACAACATAAATATGAATACATTAAATATTTTATTTTTGGCTCAAGTCTGGTTGGAAAGAAGTTTGTAGAGGATTATGAAGTTGCAAAAAAAAATTTTGATCAAATTAATTCAGTCTACAATGCTGCTGAAAATTTCTACGTTATAGAAAATTATCTATCAATATATTTATAAAATTCTTTTTAATATGAGTGACATAATGTTTAATTTTAGTATATATATTCTATGGTATATTCATCATTTCATTCAAAAAGAGGAAATGGTGTCTTTTTATCTCTATGAATGGATTATTTATAATACATTTATTATAAGTAATAGGATTTGGGATATCTAGATATTCATTAGGTGTCATCATAATAATATTCTTAATTCTAGAACATTAATAATATTAGGATTATTTTGTATAAAAAATAAAGGAAAGTTGAAACATTTCAAACCTGATGATCAACAAGTATCCAGTGCTAATGCTTAGTGGGAGAAGAAGAATATAAAACCGGCTTGATCAGAATGTTTTCATTGTGAATAAGTTAGATAATCTAGAATAAGTAATGTTGTTGAGAAAAAATTAAGAATAGGACTCAAGGTTGATATCTCAAAATCTCATACTATAATAAATGTTCATCATTCTTCTCAAGAACCATTAGAAGCTGATAACTTTAAGGCCACTATCACATGGCCCATATAAAGAGAAGAACCTAAAATTTAGGCTCTAGAATATGATATTGATTCAATTGATGAATTTAAACAAACATGATTTTAAGAGTATCAACTACTCTTATGGAAAATAAAAATGAGAAAGAATATCAATAAGAATAACTAATTGAGGAAAATGATCAAGGTGGTGAGAAAGTAAAACCATAAGTGGTCAAAAATACATAGTTAAATAAAAATACAACAATATATGTGTTTATTTGGGATTCTACAGTGTGGAACAGGTTTGAATCGATGGTTTGGTTGGGGGGGGTTATGTCCTCACTTAATCGTGTACATCAAGTCTCTCATTTGTTCTATGTCTCCCTGAAACTCACAACATTTCACTCATCTGTAGATGGGTACAACCATTATTTCCAAAGGTTGGTGGTCACTTGGGTTTTTTGTCCCTGTTAATCTTCAATAATTTCATTGGTCAAGAGGATGTGATGTCAGTCTCATCGCACCCTATGGGGGGGGGGATCTTTTCCTATTCCAGTACTCTCTTACAGATTTATGATATGTTCATTAATCCCTTCCTAATCCATATACAGGACCGGTTACCCTAAAAATGAATATAGTTTAATTCTATTACACGTTAAAAATTTTAGTATCTCTTTAGAGAATCCATCTATGTGTATTTGAGGTTCTCATTTATTTTTTGATAACGGGAAGCTTCTTATATATGCTAAATCTATATAATCAAGTGCTTCAGAATGTGCTTCCATACAAGTAACTGGTTAATATTCTAAATAAGGGATTGAGACATTATGACGCATCCTACATGTACTGTTTATTTCAAGAATAAATCCCACATAGTTTGTTGGTCTCATGAAATTTAATGTCATGTAGAAAGGACTTATATGGGTACCCTAATAAATAAAGTGTCCAAGATTTAATCCAAAAAAGACATCATATATATCCCTAGTATATTGAGAATCCTGTTTTTCATAGTTCATTATTTTAGGGATTATATATTTGGGGGTCCCCCATCATTTAAGAGACCCCTGGTATAGATGACATGATTATTGCATCTCCCTAAGCTCACATGATCAATGCTCAATGTGAGAAACAAGGTATGGGAAATCATCATTTCATTGATCATGATGCGGGACATGTGTGCTGAGACATCCCTAAGATGAAATATCATGGAACTCAGGTCTCAGGGAGACATCCTATGTATCATAGTTATGCTTGGAATTAGAGTCACCATAGTTCAGTTGATTTCTCAGTCCATTGATGGATGTGATAAGGTGATCATCTCCTAAGAATAATTGTGTCTTGATGGATGAGAATTAAGAGTCATGAAAAGAGTTACACCTAAAGGGGTGTTCATTTGAGCTCAGACCATATGGATGCATCGTACATATCGTATTTATGGAATGAATAAGAGTCATCATAGTCTAGTTTATTGGGTCTTTCACATTGAGGTAGACCATACAATTGTGGAGGTTTATGGTGTAGTTGTTATGATCAGTACAACTTCCTAAGCCCATGTCATCCATGCTCATTGAGAGAAAAAATGGATAGAAAAAAATAAATTTCATTTCTTTGAATAAAGGATATAGATGATGGGATTTTACAATAATATTCGTATAGAGGTAAAACCTTGGGGAGAGGTGGCGTAAGTATCTTGGATATGGAAGGAATGAAAGTCATCATAGTTCCCTATATGTTCGATGTTACACACTGAGGCTGCCCTTTTTATTACGGATTAGACTCCGAGGTTTTCTAATTGACTAGGTTTTACACAATAAGGATAGAGAAAGTTATCAAGTATCAAGATACCCTCATGACCTGTAACTCTTATCCTAAGGTTGTCATATGATCTGGTTGACTTGTCTAAAGGAAATTGAAATATCCATATGGTTTGTTCTCAAATCCATCGCATGACCTGGATGGCTTGTCCAAGAGGTGTCACATGACCCAGTTGACATGTCATGGTTTCATTCTCTACAGTTGACTTAAGACATATAGATGGTGTCGTAAGAGTTATTGCATCATGGTTCGAAGGATGTCAAATATATTTTCTAACATCCCTGGAGATCATCGTGAGACCTAACAGACATGTTTAGAGGGAATCATAAATCTCAGGTGACATGACCAAGATTTATCGTTGGACTTAGTTGACTTACCTAGAGGGTGTCACAAGAGCTTAGTTATCAAGAAAAGATGCAACCATGAGACTTGGATGACATGAGAAGACACCACTATATGAGTTCAGTGTTGTATCATTAATATGTCGTATGGATTAGGCGATAGCCTCGGAGGGTTTTATGAGGCCAAAGTGGTGAACCCAGGGGGACTTTATGAATTTATATGACATGTATGAAGGGTTATAATATCCTAAAATAGCATGATGAAGAAGTGTCACAAGATCTAGGTGATATATCTCAGCGTTGTCTGGTGTCTTTGGATGAATAACATGAATCACATGGGGGAAAACGACCTTGTATTTTGTTTAATTCTACCACTTGTAATCTTGATTATATCACATGTATTTTCAATTCCTCTGGCTTCAATATCAGTTTATCTTGAGCCCTTCATGATTTAGAAGATATGTGGTATGTTCTTCGCATGTATCACCAGGGGTCCTTTGTGTGATCTATGAATGATCACACAAAGTCCCTTATGTATGGTACATGATTGATTTGGATGTTCACCAGTATACTACCTAATGCAAGACTTTTCAGTTAAGAGATCATGCACTCTATGAAGTCTGCTCTAGTCCTTGCACTAGAGAGTCTATTGGCTAAGAGTTGAATCATCAAGAGTACGAACATTTCATCATGCTCGGGTGAGAAATTTATAGGAATCTCCACCATAGTTTTTCTTCAGTCTATGGTGTATAACAAGTTTGAATCTAGGATGGAGTTGGTGAAGGGATATATCACCATGCAGCTTTGTGCGTCTCTACCATGGACCACGCTGAGGGCGTCACCAGATTTTTAGTGGCCGTGAGTCCATATATTCAACACATCCTTTATTGGATTATTTCCAATTAATGAGGACTTTTTTTATCACATAGACATGTCTTAGTATTTTTTTCATATTGACATGTCCAAGGGTATTTTATAGATTAGGATGCCTATTGAAAGGTCTTCACATGATCTCGTGTGACTTGTACAGGAGTCTCACAATATTGAACTATGGACTTCCTATGTGTGATGTAAGTGTTTTACAACTGAAAGAATTCTCACCTCCTTATTTATTTTCCCATTTATTATGCGATAATGTTTGGAAGTCATGCAAGGTTTCATGAGTAATGTTAAATATAGTTACTCTATTTTTTTTGTGTTGTGTCACATGAAAAATATGGGTCATATTGGGTGCAAGATAATTTTATGGAAAATTATTTCCGTTTTTCCTTTGAGAGTGAAATGGGGAGCACAAAACCTCCTAGGTATACCCTGGAAAATTTTCATGGTGAGGATGACAAGAGAAATATATTTTGTGAGATGAGACAGACATGTCACCGAGGACTCATAATGTCTTTCGGATCACCAGGGGCATACCTCATGTCTATCAACAACCGTGAGTGGCTCCCACCTCCTACCATTTTATCCCCTTTATATTGTTTTAAAAATGTTCAATGAGTCCACGATTTTGATCAAATGTTTTCAAGGATAATTATCCTTCACTCTAGTGATAAGCTTCATGATCACTGTTGTTTCAAGAGACCTCCACCATTTAGGTGTCCTTACTCACATTTTCTAATGATTTTAAAATTGGAGCGTCAGGTGCTTGTCACTAGAAACCCACATAGTGTAGGGGATATCATTCTTCATTCACCAAAATTGTTACTAGTTGCCCATACCACTTTCAAATAATTGGAGGGGATTGTTGAAAGGGGTGATCACCAAAATTCACTACAGGTTATGCGTTGCATGTAGAGTTATCACATGACCTTATAATGGCCCCTCAATCATGATATTATTTATGGTTAACATAATCCACATGTCTTGGCCATCTTCATCTTCCTTTTATTTTGTGGGGGAAATAATACCCATATTCATCCATTTATACCCTTGTGATTTTTTCGATGTTCATATGTTGGGAGTCAACATATGCGCCACCTCAGGAGTGATTTCCATGGGGAAAAGGCTTGGTTTTGAGAAAAGTACATTCCTACCATAGTTTTTGATGGTGTTTTGAATCAGTTACTCATGTAATGTTTAATCTTCTAGGTGATTCTTGGTATTCCACAAAATACTATATATATAGGATCGGTTGGAGATAAATTTATTCCACCATTTGTCACATTTCTAGAGTTCTCTATCATTTGTTTCTATCATGTGCCTTCATCACCAGATCAATCCATGAGTCCTAATTTTGGGACTCTATTCATGAGCCTTCATCATGAGATCCATCCTGCAAGACCACATCTTCTTCGGTATTCATCTAGTTCATGTACAAATACTACTTCTCTAATTCTTCTTGAACTTTCATCATGAGGTATTGTGATGCTCTTGAGGGTTTTGCGGGGTTTGGTGGTTCCATCATTCATTTCGACTAATTCGTGTGACCATGCTTAGGTCATGCAATCACGAGTCTCAATATGTTTCATATGATTACATGATTTCCTATAGGGGTTTTGCGACCCGTGATTCATTTGAATATTAGGTGATCCACAAATCCTTTATGTGAATTAAAAATGAATTATTGATTCATGTGATCAGTGTGATGTTTCCTAAAATTTCCAACCTCTATTTCTAAAAAGATTTTATATTATATTTTTCTAACATGTTCCACTTACTTATTTTAATATGGCTTCTGGTTCTCATCAATCGTTTCACAAAATCTCAATGATGGATGGAAAATCATCATTATATCTTCACAATGCTATGGTGGTGAGTGTAGATCCTTGTTTCCTTCATCATGTGATGTCAAACTAAAAGAGCCTGATATCATTGATTAGATTAGAGATATCAAAATACACTCTATCAAACCTTTTTCCTCTTTATGGGTTTGGTATCACCGATGATGCTCCCATTCATCAACCGAAGTAAGAATTTAAACCTTCTTCTTGTATCCAAATAAACCATAGCACTTTTTGGGTGCAATTCCCCATGGGAGGGGGGGTTACATCATCACTCAAGGAGACAATGAATATGGCCATGTACTGAAATTCATGAATATTAACATTGATGGGATTGATCACATGCCTGATGAGGATGTCTATATGTATCGGTCAATAATTTGGACGTTATTTCATAATCAAAATCCCAAGTGGAATACCAACTAGGATTTCATATCACGAGGTAGTTTTGGTATATATTGGGATTGACCTTTTTGGGTCTAGTGTATTACTTTTGAATTCTCTAAGGAGTTGAGGGTTATAAAGATGTGTGAGTTTTTTGGATATCCCAGGTGTCTACCTAATTCTGTAAAGGTCTAATGGAGTATTTTTTCTATTTTAGGAGCCCATATAAAAACACTTTCCACCTTATGCATGGAAAGGTGGGTATCCGTCTTTGGGAAGTGGAGTGGATTTGTGGTGCGCCAATATTGGGAGGAATGTATGATGATATCTTCACTCCACAACCATCCTGGGACAATACAAAGAAGACCTCACCTTTGACTTGAGGAATGATTATGATGGAATAGAAATCCATTCCAAAGGGGGTGCTTCCTAGAGGTTATATCCCTTTCAAGGAATGGGAGAAATGATTTACCAAAAAAACTAGTTCTAAGCTGGAAGAAAAAAATCCAAATGCATGTCTTATGAAGGGTCCACATGGTTCATCAGTTGCTTATTGTTCCCTAGTTGAGGAAAGGAATTTTAAGGAATGGGGATGAAAGGTTTTACCTAATATCAACCAAGACGTTCAATGAGATAGTTTTCTTGACAATACCTTAGTGGGTGCTTACATTCGATGAAGGAAAAAGGTAGAGTTTGAGTTTCCACATTCCCAGTGGTGACCTTTATAGAATGGGGGGATATTTGGAGTTTTATTCCTATTTTGTCCTAACTCTATCACCTTATGGGTGGTTAAAATCATTTGAACATTCAGGATATTTTTTATGCTCGCTTTGTACCATACATGAAATGCATCTACTATGTGAGACCCATCCTTTTGACTGTTTATAATTCTATAGAGTACAATCGTTTCTATGAACATTTCACCTTTATTCCATTCACACTGATACTTACATGTGACATTTTTGACAATGATGATGAAAATCTTGGCATATGATCTTATGTGTTATCACTTCATGAAGGAGTTCATTCCACCGGTATTGATGGGAAATAATTTGTGAGCGGTATAAACCCTACCATTTTAGATGATAGTTCTTGTGTGTTTAATCATGATTTACATACTCAATCTATATTAGATATTAAAATAATATAATGGTAGCTTTCCAATTATGTATGATGTTTACCTAGGAGAAGACAGGTGTAAGGATAAACCTCCATCTGTGTAATGTAGTGATTGGTTTATCTCATGAATATGTAAATATTTGGATTCTCTAAGATCCCAACATGAAATTATCCAAATTGTTAAGAAAACATTTCCAACTTCCAGGCGAGGTGAATAATCCAAGGCCCAAGAAGAATCTGGTTCCAAAAAGGCTAGTATCCACAAAAGCACATCACAAAGAGATCTGGTGCTTACCATTATCCGAAGATCCACCTACTTCCATAGTTATATTGAAACTGACAACATGAGGTGAAGCTATTACAGATCTATTGTTCCCTATTATGAATCTATAATGGGAAATTTGGAAGGAATGAAGTTCAAAAGATGATGTATGTGGTTTATTAGAATTAGTAGAGGGGTTTTAAGATGGTTTTTATTATATCACTACACATCATGGTATCACCATTATACACCATTGTGAGGATGTCATGGATTTTCTCTGAGACCTTGATGTAGATTTTGTGAGGATCAAGGGTTATCTATTTTTCCCCGCTGGTTCACTAATTAGTCATCCAAAGCATGCTTAAAATTTATCTGAATTAACATGGTTACCCTATCACAGAAGAATTAGCATATTCAGTCCTACTATGATTTTTAAGGATTCATAATTCTATCTTTCAACTATATTTCCATATTTTCTATGTGTTGATGTAGTGGGAGGCCATTGAAAACCATCATAGCATTCCATAACCTAAATATAATTTCTATGGTAAAGACGTGGGAGAGGGATTTGGATGTGACCAGGGAAACGATTATGAATGCCCCCTAGGTCAATATGCTCAGACGAGGGCAATTATTTCTACTTCTAAAGAAAAAATCTCATCTTTGAAACTTTTTGGGGGTCCTTCATTAAAAGGGATAAGAAAAGGAAATGATATGCACTTTACAATCTTTTTTCTCTAGGAAACTCAATTATGTGTAATACCTTAATTTTCTTTTATTTCAAACTACCCTCACAACACATTATAATTTGGTCAAAATGGGTAGGCCCGAGTCAAATTTTCTTCAAAAATAATGGGTCTTATTTTGAGGATGTGGGAGATTATTTTGTTGCTTCGGAAGACCCTTAACTATTATGTATGATTTTTTAGGAAGTGGAGGTACATATGGTTCTAACTCAATGATGACCATTGATTTTTTGGAATTCTTAATCAATCATATCATTTGATCCTACAATGGTTGGAACACTTTTGAAGAACGCCAACACTAGTGGCTATTCAAACACTATTTTAGCCTTAATGGAAGAGTGTTTTGAAGAATATTAATTATTCATCAAGACTACATGACTTATTTATTTTTTTCGTATCACTTGATATTTTTATTTAGTCTCTGAAATCCTTAAGAATGGTGGAGGAGTGCTTCTTCTGGAAAGGGGTCAGAAGGTATGTGAAGCCGCTCATCACATGAAGGAATTTCTTCTTATCATGAGGAAGGGGATGGTGTAGTGGATCTTTTCAATGAAATTACCAAGAAATTTATGATTATAACCATGGTAAAAACTTTAAAACACCTGATGATACCACATAATCCATCTTATAGCTGATGATACCTCGTGTCCTTTATTGCAACATCTTCACCCCAAAATTTGGGGGTTTCAGCGCCTACTCCCCTAGGGGTTCCTCCGATCAAATCTACCAACATGGAGACTATCTCACTCCCCTCACAATCAAAGACTATGAGTACCACACTTTACCTATGTGACATGGTCCTAACATACATTCATGTTCCTAAAACTGGGTTTAGGTGAGGGTTTGAGGTCCTCATCATTCTATCTATTGATGCGGCAACACATATGGAAGGAATTTTGGGCCTTAGTTTTGGAGAACCCCTTGGAGGAGATGATGGATAGATTGGGTCACCTTCATTTTATGTTTCCCACCATTGGTTATGAATCTTTGATTATTCCTATACTCATACTCGGATGAAAGAGGTAATTAATTGGAGAGAACAAAAGAGGGCCTAGAAATTGATGGTTGTAGCTGCTGAGGTTTACTCTTTGGTGAAGTGGAATTGGGATGAGGATATCAAAGAATCCTCCCATCATGCGATAGAGTTATCCACTTATCGAGATGTATTTGATGCTGGGAAGGTCAAAATAATCTATTTTCAATATGAAATTTTTCATCTTAAATCTGAGATTAATCACCTTCAAGTAGAGTTATCACGATTTCAGTAATCAGTACAAAAATCAGAAAATGATGTGCTGAATAAACAGGGAATTCTTGAATTAGAAGATTAGGCATCTCTTGAATCAATTTCTAGGATAGAGGGATTATAACTGGATATTATGGTAGAAAATAAATCCATGGACTAATTGCAACAATCCATGGATTCCCTATAGTAAGGGTTTATAGAGATTAAGGACTTGTCTGAGAAAATGTTGTGATAGAATCATAAACATGCAACCTCTCTTGGGATTGTGTCTCCATGGAAGAGACTTCAGTATGTGGAGAATTCTTATGTTACATGTTCTTTTGTCCCTAAACCAAATTTCTCATAATTTATATATGTTATCCCATTTTTTATTTGATGTATGACGTTTTTTTGTTCCAGTACCTTCTGGATCACCGATGACACTTATCCCATACTTTACATTGAGTGAACATGAATTCCTATATTTTAATGCTGAAATTCTGACAGATTTCCTCTAGGATATGCTTACGAATTCCCACTATCATGAGTTTTTTTATTGATAATTTGTTCTATCTATCTTTAAATCACCAAATTTTGAGAGGGAACATCTGAGTAAGAGATATTTTCCAAAGTGTATGGGCATTGTATTTTCATGGATAGTGATAAGATTTCATATAGAGACTCAATTATTCTATGATCATGTAGTGGGCCTCACAAGATTTCATCGGCAAAATAATTTCCATGCACTTTAGTTTAGGGTATTTAGATTAGACCTTTTATCTCTTTAGTTTATGGTATTTGATCTCAGACCATCTATCACATTAGTTTAGGTTATTTTATCTTGGACCTTATATATCATCAGTTTAGGGTATATTATCCTAGACCTTCCATCGTTTTAGTTTAGGGTATTTTAGCCTGAACCTTCTACCAATTTATTTTTGGGTTTATTAGCTCATACATTCAATCAATTTGGTTTAGGGTCTTTTATCCCAGACTTACTATGAGGTCATGAGATATGGCACATACAATCCAGGAACAACTTTAAACACTCTGAGGTATTGGGTTCTACTGTGGTGTTTCTGATGCTCATGAGGATCAAAATTCCATTTTTGTATAGTGACACATTTGGTTGATGGAAATATGTGCTTATTCAGGATCCATAGGCTTGTATGCTTAGTCAAGAAAATGGTCCCTTGAAGCTGAGTATCTTTTTCCGGGGCTATAAATTATTTATGAAGGAAATATGGTTGAGGGATAAATACTATGGGTACTAGGACCTACTAGAGGGTTGGATTGTGGGTGATATAAATCATAACCCAAAATCCTGATTATGTGAACATGGGATATGAATGACATGTTGGGTATGTCCCGTAACACTTTGGGATGTTTGATTCCTCCTTAGAGATTCCTAGGCTCACAAGGATTATTATATACACTCTTATAAGGAGGATATTCCTTTAGGTGACTGGTAAAATCTATTATGAGTCAATATAATATCCAAAAAAATGTGATCTTCACTCCTTTCAAAGGGATATAAATGATTTGGGAAGACTCAAACATCTATATGATGGAGCTGGGTATGGGATAAGGCTATATAGGAAGGTTTTTAGCATCCTTGGGTAGTTAATCTCTCAATGTGAAGATGAATATCTATTCCTTATGGTTTTAATGCACAAGGTGTGGTCCATCAAAGGTTTGAGAATGTAGTGTCACATTATGGCATAGATAAAGGGTACAAAACTATGTTATGTAACGTCGAGGATGGAAAATCCTCTTGGATAGTTTTTTATGGGAATTGTAAATCATGGTCCAAAGTGTTCAAATCGAGGTGATGATATGGGACAATAATATTGGGAGTAGTTTATGAACATTGAGGTGTTGAGTGTTTTCACGGGGATTCCATGCCTCATAAGGATTGGAATGTCCTTTTTGTAGAGTGAAGCATTTTGTTAACGGCTATAGGGACATATGCAAGAGCCATAGGCATGCATGCATAGTTGAGAAAAGGGCCTCTTGAATCTATATATCATTTACATGGTTCATGAAATGTTTATGTTTATCCAAGGTACCCAAATCCTGAAGTGTGATTTTTAAAAATGGTGAGATCCAAGAAGGGTTCTAACACCCTAAAGGTTGTGTCACCACCTTTAGAACATATTCTCGTAGTGAGGAGATGTGAAAAACATTTATTTAACTTTTTCCTGGAGTAGTGGGTCTAGCAAGAATAGTTTTTCTTTTAATAGGGCTACAATGTATACCCTACCCGATTTATTCCTTTTATTTGTCCCGTTATCTTTTTCTAAACTATTAAAATGAAGAGTTTAGTGGGTTGGGACTTGACTTTTTCATAGGTTTCCCTTTGTAGGGTTTTCACCTAACTTTTTTTGTGTCTCTTTCACTTGAAATTTATGGTCTTTTGATTTGGACCATTATAGGGTAGAGTATATGTTCGTATAACTTTGACTAAAATATAGGAAGTTTAAGGTCATTACTCACGTGGGCATAATATGGGAGACGTCACACAAGATCCTAATTAGGATTGCCATAGTCAGGAGTACTTTAACATCATTCTGAGCATGTGGTGGAAATGATGTAAATCATAGCTCAAGTTCCTTTGGTCATGATAAATGATAAAGGAAAGTCATATTGAGAGTAGTTCAGATACACTGAGGTGTTGAGTTCTTTCTTAATGATGTTAGGGCTCACAAGGATTGCAATGTCCTTTTTACAAAGTGATGAATTTTGTTGATAGCCATAAACACATAAAAAGGAACCATGGACATGTGTTTATTTTCATGTAAAGGGTCACCTGAGTCTAGATATATTTTACAAGGTCCAAGAAAGGCTGATGGAGACCTAAGACACTTAATACATGATATGTGGTATATTTATTGAGTTTATTTTGAAATATTGTAGAATCACATCATAGTCTAGTTAACAATGGTTTGTATCTTCTGGGCCTTTGGTAAGGAAAAAAATGGGAGATAGTCTGCATTGTTTATTTTCATGTAGTGGGGAACTTTTTTCTTGTATTTTAACATCATGTGGTAAGGACATTTTCTAAGAAGATTTTCACCATGTGGTGAGGACATATTCCCTTGTATTTTATTATCAAGTTGTAAAGAAGTTGTTGTCCTGATGTGAAATGGTAGAATAGTTATTGGGTCCATGAATGGAATTATGGGTGTCAATATGTATTATTTGGTGATTATAATCAAGGTATACATAGTTCTTAAATGATAAACTCTCTCTTCACGGTTCTAGTACATATGAAGAGGTGGGAATTGTTTCTATTGATTAGTGTAGATGGTCCCTCGATTATGGGTCTAGGCATCACTATATATCCTATAATGATAGGAATCAAGCCACATATAGTTATTAGGAAAATGTATAGTTTAATTTTATGTAGTAAGGATATACATAGAATGACAAGAAATGTGGTAATGTTGTTAACGAGACCAAAGATGGGTGTTTGGCCGTCGCTATTTATCTCATGAAAAATGAGAATCAATCCATACATAGCTCTTAAAATCTCATGCAGTGTAATGTAATGTGGTGAGGATGAAGGTGAATCATCATGAATTTATGGGAACATTGTAGTTTGTCCCACAGGTGGAAGTCTGGGCATCACTAAATTTCTCATGAGAATGATACTCAAACTATAAGTAGTTTTTAATAGTCGTGCGGTTGAATATATTGTAGTGAGGACGAATGATATTCCTTTTAAGGTATCATATTCCAGACCAAGATGATCTTGTAGAAGATGATATGCCTTGTTTGTGTGGGGAAGACCTTGAATAAATTCCCAGGCCCATGTGATCCATGCTCGATGTAGGAAACAAGGAACCACAGAGGTCCCATGCATAGTCATTTAAGTAATGGAAAGGGGTATTTTTGTATCATGTTTTGGAGAGACCAAGATATAGGATCAAGGCATCCATATGTACCTCATTGAAAATGAGAATCCTGTCTTACATAGTTCAAGAGATCCATTTCATTTAACATCATGAGGTAATAAAATGGGTGAATCATTGTGAATGAAGATGGATATTGTAGATCCATACAGTTTAACATCATATGGTAAGGACTTTGGATAACCCAACGTGAAAGGAAAGTAATCCTATGGCTAGACCCATGAATTGTGATTTGGGAATCACTACATATCCTGTGAAGATAGGAATAAATCCATACATATTTCTTACTAAAATTTATAGTTTAATGTCATGCAACCAAGACGTACTCCCTACATGTTTATTTTCACGTGGTCATGACAGATTTTTATAGTTTAACATCATTCACTCATGAAAAAATTATATAATTTAACGTCATATACCGCTGAAGAATGAAGGGGACTACTCTGATGGGGATGCCCATGATGATGAAAACTTATGAAAAGTATTTCTTCATAAATCTCAAATTAGTGGGTGGTGTATCACACTCACAATCCATGGTGTCCAATGAATAGTCTCTATTGTTATAAAACTTATGTATTACATTATGTCCTTCCCACTTCGGTTACAATTTCATAGGCTTCTTTCCTAGTATCATTGGGGTTTTAAGAGCACTCACCGGATCTATTAAGAGGAATTAATTAAGGCGAACATTTTTATTAAAGGCTCATGCAATATAATTCTAATGGACCACCACATTGTGAAATGTGCACAATCCGATCTCATCTAGTTATTCCAATTCATCCAAAAACTGTTGCGATTATTCATCATCTGAGAAATTCCAACAAATGGAAATTCGGAGTAAAGGCATCTATACCAATATTGGTAACACCGCCTTAGTACCGTACACCATTGTGTATGGTGTTTCCTATGTGGAAGTGCATGTGGGGTTATTGTAGGCCTATAAAGCATGGGGGAGTTTATTCGACGAAGACTTTTTATCCATATTCCCCATCTTCTAAAGTATATTCGGTAGAGTCTTATTGAATGCCTATATGTTTCTATTTTATACATCATGATAACATGATGGGTGATTGGATTTTATATTGTACTCTTGGTAAAAAAATTCAACTCAGTGGAACAGAAATTGGTGTCTTTGTCTATCAATATTGTGTGGGGGACTTCAAACCTGGTGATGATATATGACTTCAAGAATTTTATGATATTATTCATCCCAAATTTCTTGAGGGTTATTGACTCATCCCATTTTGAAAATAATTTTGTATTAGTAAGGATGTACATGAACTACTTGGATGTGGATGGGGGATATGGATCAAAAACATCCATCCCCTAAATGAAAAATGGATTGGAATATTAAGTTGTATGTAGAAATTTTAGGAGCAGATTTAGTGGGAGAGCCTGGTTCCAGATTGGTGGGAACCATAGAGGATTACATATAATTCTTCCTGGATGGTGAATATTTCTCCTTCTGTTATGCACCTAAGAAGAATTCAATCAATGCTACATTTGTAGAGGAATATTTTTTTTCCATTTGGACCATCCCACAAGTTGATTTTTTCTTCCTGGCACTGAATCTGTTCCCTTATAACATGATATGATCGGAGAATCCCATTTTAGAGATAACGAATTATTTGGATCCATCCATCTAAGAGTGGTTATTGGTTCCTCACACACTAGGGTGGTGATGTCCTGATTGATTTCTTCCATATCACATACAACAATTGATGAGACCATATTTTGGTGTTTAAAATAGAAGGTTTCTTCCTCCTGAATAGGGTAATCATGGATGGAGACTTTATTAAATAGTGCATTGGCTCATGTTCTCAGTTATTGGGGAACATGATGCAATGTGGGATCAAATGAGATATCTTCCGTTTATTAAAAGACATATCCATTTGGATGGGACAATTATTCAATTTTAATGGACCACTCACCATTGGTATACTTTACCAACAATTTCAAATCCCAATTGATATTCAGGTAGGCTATTTGAAGTTGTAGGGCTGGTTCCAATATAGTGAGGGGGGCTCAGTATTCTACCACATTATTCATGAAGCCTTCAGATAGTGAGAAAGAGTATGTAATAATGGCATTGTCTAGAGACACAAATACAATCCCTAGACCAAACTAGTTGCGCTTTGTTTTTATATAATCATGATGAAAGGACTCTAGGAGGTGCTATAAAAGAAAATCTTCCATGTCTAGGGAGTGTCATTGGCATATAAGACCTCTTTATCAGGGAGCTCAGTGTGGTCTGGTGTATTTTCTAGGGTAGGATGTGTTGCGATGTAATTGGCTAGGGCTCGTCCTTTCACTGTCTTCTATGATAGGAACTGAATGTCATACTATTTTTGGATGACCGCTCATTGAGCCAAGAACCTAGTCAATATAGGAAAGCCATGTATGTAGTTGAGTGGATCAATACAAGAGACTAGGTAGACTCTGTGATGCAGTAAGTAATGCCACAGCTTTTGGACATCTGAAATGAGCGAAATTCAATTATTTCTGAAATCAGAATATCTTTTTTCGGTTCTAAGAATGGCCCGGATAAGGTAGTAGATACTATTATCACTTACCACATCATTTTTATATGTGATTAGGGCACCCAGTGAGCATTACATGGTGGCCACATATATGATGAGTGGCCTCCCTTCTACCAGAGGTATCAAAAATGATGGGTATAGAAAGTACTTGGGAATTTCAAAGTATTTTTAGTATTCATCATCCCATTGTTAAGAGATTACCTTCTTCACTATCCTGGTGAAGGGGAGGGATTTTTAAGATAGGTTGTCTATGAATCTCCAAATGTAAGAAAACTTCCCTTGGAGGTCCCCAAATTATTTTAGATTTTTGGGGGTGACATCACTAAAATAGAACTAGTGTTCTCTGGGTCAACCTCAAAGCCAAGGTGGAATACCACAAAGCCAACAAAATTTCCTGATGTTACCCCACATGCACACTTCATTGGATTCATCATTAGATTGTGTTGTCATGGCTTATTGAAGATTTCTCGGAGATTCATGAACTGATCACATCACTATCAATATTTAATAATCAGTTCATCGACATAACACTCAGCTATCCTTAATAATAATGGATTAATGATGTGATGCATAACACACTGATATGTGGAATCATAATTATTTAATACAAAGGGAATGAACTGATAGCATAAAACCACTTGATGTGCTCTAAAGTGGTGGCATTTTCATCTTCTAGGGCCATATTGATCAAGTTATACCCTAAGTACCTATCCATGATGTAAAGGGCTTAGAAGCCAACATTTGCATTGATCAAGATTTATGTGGTCTATAATGAAAATTTTCTTCTAGGAAACACTGATTTAGGTATCTAAAATCAATTCAAAACCTAATTTTCATGTTCCTTTTTTGAAGGGTACAATGTTTGAAATCCATTTTGGGTATCAAACTTCTAAAAAAAGGAGTATTTGATCAAATTATCAACTTCTGCCTCTATATTGGTGGAATGACATGGGTGTATCCATGTTGATTTCCCTTTTATGCCTAAATTTTTACTAGGAAGTCAATTATGGTACATACCCACATCTAGATTCTATCCAAACATTTTTGTATAGTTCCAAGAGAACATATATATGTGATTGTTTAGAAATTAAATGAACATTTTCTTTTCTTTGAGGGCCATGATGTCACTGATCAAAGTGGACCTCATGTATTCTTCTTTTCCTAAATTTACTTGTATGAGATCATATATGGTAGTGGATACACCTTCCTCAAATGAAGGAGTGGAATTCTTAAGGTCATCCTCACCCCCTTCTATTCCTGAGTCAGTGGGGTCATTTTCAGGTGAATATTGAAATATGGGGGATTCTCTTTCAGTATTAGGGTGATGGAGGCTATTATAAGAGACATCATCATCCCTTTCTATCGAATCCATTGTAGAGAAATGTCATATATGATTGTTCTTTACATTTTCACTACGGAAGGGGGGGGATTGAAACAATAGGATTAGATCTTCCATTTCAACCATGTTTATCAGGAGCACATAGTCACCATGGAGCATTCAATAGGGATTCACGAGGGAGGTCCCTAAGTCATTGTGAGATTCAACGTATACATCATCATATTCCATTAGATTCTTTCCTCCCTTCTTGTAGAAATATGATTCATCATTTGTGGCTCTATAAGTCCTTAAGGGGCACTATCACCACATCATATAACAATCTATCCAATGATGGGGTACTTCAGACACTGATGGAATGTTGATGGCACCATCAAGTGGATATGGAGCCAGGGCCATTTTACTAGGGCATTATATGAGGTGAATTACTGTATAACCATGAAATCATCATCAGATGGGAGATCCCCAAATTTGTATTCAATCTTGATATTCCCACGATGTCTTTTCTCATGCTTATCATACCCCTGAATGGTCATCTTTGTAGGGGATAATCTCCCTCCACTATATCCAAAATGTTGGAGAGTTATAACTGTGATGAGATTAATCCTAGATCAATTATCAATCTTCACCCTTTGGACATTAAAATTATTCTTCCTCCGAAAACAAAAAGGGCCGAATGTTCCCTTGGATGGATTCTTCCTGATCTTGATCAGTGAATGATATGGTCACATAAAATTCTGAGGACGTAGTCTCTAATATATATACCTGATTCACATTGACTTTTGTCTCAAATTCTTGTGGGCTCGGGTGGGATTTAACAAGTGCCTCCCTGAGATCTTTTAAAAGGATAATTTCATCAAGGATTGAGATCTTGGCTGTGTCTAAAACTATATGTTTCAAAACATCAACCTTTTGTGCCAAGGGTTGGTGCTTCTCGATATGGGGTGCTATCAGGCATGTTTTTCTTGGAGATGCAGCATCTAAGGTAGATGGACCTAGTGTTTGTGGAAGAGATGAGGGAGTATCTACTTCAAGAGGTGTAGGTTACACTATATTTACCCATTGTCTAGGTTGATAATAATGAACTACTACTAAATCTCCATGCAAGACAATCATATACAGACAAATTTTGGAGGGCTCTATGACACCTCCTTACCTTTTTTGGCCTACTAGAGTGCATTCACATGGGTATCAGCTTCATATACGTCCTCTATGGTGATATGAATCGAATATTGAGTCCGAAAATGTCTTTGTTTCCACCTATATCCTTGGTTTCGGTGGATACAACCTCCCATTCCTTGATTATGTGTGGGAAAACCATATTTGAGGGTATATTCATTAGAAAAGTGGTTTCCAGCTTTATCACATTTATAGAACCAAATTTGAGCTCCTTATATGATGAGGATAACATTTTGTGGGGTGTTTCCCATCTTATAGATTTTTTAGAGAAGAAATTTTAAAGAATTAGGGATTTATTTGGAGCATAATGTGACTCTTCTTCTTATACATATTTCTTCTTTCATTGGCCACACCAACCTTTGGGTTGCACATTTTATATCTCTTTCTTGGGTGGAGGATCTATTGAGATTCTACACAAATGCTCCTTCAGAGTGGTGTGAGCCCGATCAATTGTTTTTTTGAGTCTTCTAGTATTAAAAAGATTGTTCTTTCATGGATGTAACTATATACCAACCTTTATCTACATTTGACCCGACGATGGTTATGCAAGACACCTATTCTGAGGAGTTTTCTAGCATCACATATCCAGAGTCAAACATTCCACGATACATGTCATTGATGGGGAATACATTTGGGATATTATGACCCATATTTCTTTGAAAAGGGTTGTAATTAGGATAGTCAGTGAGATCGATATCATCAAGATTCTTAGGCTGTGACAACTTGAGAAGGTTATTATCCATCGATAATAATAAATAACTGGGGACATGTTCATTCTATAAGGTTTATACTTTTTTCATCCATTACAAAAATCTTGGGAAACCCTAATTTCTATATACCTCATGATGAGGGTGATTCTATGGTTGTCCCGATCACCAAGAGGAGCTTGGTGGTTTGGGGCCTTTCTAGGTGCTTGGAAGGGCACCAATTCATGATTGAGAGTGAGAGATGCAGCTTCTATTCAACCTGGATTTTCCCCCATGCTATGGAAATGAGTCGAAACTTAGATCAGGTTCACTAAATAGTCTCATCAAGATGTTTTTCTATTCCATAAAACTCTCATAACCCACCAATATATTTCATGGGGAATAGGGGTGTCTGCAACTCATCCAAAATATTTTCATCATAGTGTTCTAGTAGGTTCTTTTACGAGAGGGGGATGATGAGATATTTTGTCAAAACATCCCACCTATCTATGAAATTAGACACCCTATTTTTCTCACATTATTTGTAGTTTTTCAGAATAGAGATTATTTCATTCCACCCAGTTCATCTGAATTGATAAAGGAATTAATGATGAAGGTCTTCTTATCCTATAACGGATCTCATTGGAAGACCTTTGTTCCAAATAAAGTCGGACCCTTTCAGAGTTTGTATAAAAAACCTCATCTTTTTTTATTCCTGTTGATCTTGAGGGCCCACCATTGGGCCACATTAAGATAAAAAGTGTGTGAGATGATTTTCAAGGTCACCGATACCATAAAAGGTAGAGAATGTAGGGTTTCCAAAGTTGGGTGGAGGTGGAGTATCATCCACCCATTAAAGATATGGCTTCCTTCTTGGATTCAAAGGGGCATGTATCCCTTCCATGGAATCCATTTGAGTAGATAGGTATTTGATGATGTTATGTAATTTTAGTGGAACTACACTCTGAGCTCCCTCCCATCCACAAGGAGCAGGAATGGGCTGATGAGGTGGTCATGCCCTCATATCCTATTGATTCTCAATTATTCCTATAACTAAATTATTACATTGACAAGGGACATGATGTATCTATAATGAAGGGAAGTCATGACAATTTACAACTTCCTCATTTATATGGTTTTAGATGCCTAGATTTAGAGAAAATTAAATTCTCACGTACCGCTCTTACTAGAAGATCAACTATGAAAGAGAAAATATCCATCTCGAGATAGATATGATACCCATTGGGAATATTACCACTAAGTATTTCCTCATTGATTTTTCGGAGATCTTGTATTTCACTCTCATACTATGAAAAATATTCCTCTGGGGAAGAAAATTTAGTCCTTTTGGATGGTGTTCAAGATTTAGCTGTACCTTTTCCGTTTTAGTTGATAGTATTTTGCTGAGGAGGTAGAAACTCATTATCTTGTGATGCCAAATTTTGAAGTATTCTCTTGTTCTAGGGGCATAAAACCCAATCTATTCCATCCAGACCACCCTCCTACCTGGGTAAATTTTCAGTGTTGTTTCCCTCCATGATCGTGTGCTGATTGGTGTTTTTCAGGTTGATAGTGAAAACATTCATAGAGGCATATTGGAAAATGGTGGTTGTGCCATTGTTTTCTACGTAACAATATGATTCTACACAACTTCCATCAAGGTATTTATTAGAACCCTTGGTGTTATTGGGCCTTTTTGGATTGTCACCTCGGTGGGTTATGACTACCTTTTCTATTAATTCCTCTCATATCATCCTATGAATTTTGACTTTGAGGGAGTTTCCAGTTTTGATTGTCGAGCGAGCCCTGACCAACAATGGTTTGTCTTGCGATGGGAGGAAGAGGTGGGATGCCGACTATTTATTTCATCCTCCCAACATAGATAAGAATGATTTTCTATATTGAGATAATGATGATGAAAATTTCCCCAAACATATGGTTTGGGAGTCATTCGGGCCCGCCATTTGTGTGGATTGGTTCTATTTTTGAGGATAAAATGACTTCAGTTGGGTACTTGATGACTCCCAGGATAGATATGAAGACATAAATTCCCCCATCCTAGTGGGATGGGGGTAATTTTAAATCACCATAGATTTTTAAGAGACACTCTCTGGGGATGATGCACCTAGGAATAATTATTGATATATAAATACCCCCAGCTCAGCAGGCTGGGGTTCACATGTGGCCACCAATGGTATATCCGGAATCCTCTTGAGGATTGGCGATCTGAGGGATGGAGGCAGCTGTAGATATTATCCTAGAAAAGGGGAAATATTACACTTCAAGATGTCTAATATGGTAATTTATTTTGTGGTCCATTTTTTGCGGCGTAGCTATGATCGCAAGGGATTAGGGTGTGACGACAACCCATTATGAGAATTATTTTTCATATGAAGATTCCTGGATAACCGAAAATTTACAATCCATGTTTGAAATGTGTTCTAATTGTTTAGAGGGGACCAAGTTTTTGTCCCATTGGCTATCCTATTCCTCCATTAATGATTCCTTAAAATCATTTAAGAAGGGTCATTATATAGTAGTGACCAATTGGACCGAGAGTTACCTGATCTCCTAATTTCTATGGAGCCTATAACTTTATAGTATGATGAATCGGAGGTTTTATGTTGTTATAGGGGTGTAGAAAAGTGTAACCCTCGACAATGTTCCCATCCTTGAATACAGATTCATGACATGGATTGGGAGATCCACTGTCAAAGTTTCACGATGAAATGAAGGCAATCATTTTATAGATTTGCGATATTCCATTCCATTTTTGGATCATGGTCCATGTAGATAGTGGATTAGTTGATTTAAAAGTATATTATCATGATTTTCATAAGGTGGAACTCATATCCTAGATAAGGGTGATATTGGTTCTTCCATCGCTGATGAGTAGCTCATATATTTTTTCATAGGTAAGGAATTCATTCCTTTTCTAACCCATTTGGTACCTCATAGATAAAAGTAGCGAGGTGCCATAACATGAAGGGGGGTTATTTCTTGCTAAATCTCTCCATATGTAAATGTTCGACTCCTCCTCGTCATTGTTACATTCCTTCATCTAGTAAAACCATAGAAAGTGGATCTGATGGATTCCTGCTAACGGGAGTGGCGTGTTACTGAATGTTCATGGGGAACCATATACAATTGACCCCGATGTTTCGATCACCTATCTATATGAATGTGTTAATGTTTTGGAAACCTCTATAAATGAAGGTGTCTAAGAAAGGGAAGAATTTTTTTATCCATGGGATATATTTCTGTGGGTAGGTTTACCACATATGATGACAAGAGTAGAGTCTATCAATTACATATACAGACCACCACGAGGATGACTATCATCGTAATGGATGCATTTTGTTCCAGATTTGATAGAAGAGTTAAATGACCCTTGAGGTGTTGAGAATGCATCTCGAAAATCCTTATAGACATTGGTATTAAACAAATTAGTAATATAATCCATGTTTTGCATCATGGTAAAAATATGATGACCTTCCTTCTAGATTATGTAGGGATATGATCCTACTATGTGATGGTTTCTAGAACATGTATATAACCATCTGGTGATATGATATTATGATCCCACTTCTGAGAATCTATTGGAATATTCGAATATTATGTCTCATTATTGATAGGAATATGAGATTGTCCTCAGGCATGTTCCATTCTCATTTTTTGAGCATCCATCAAGATGGGAATGTGATCCCCCTCATGATCCTTTGAAATATATCATTGGTATTTCTTGTTAGGAGTATGAGAAAACCCCAAGGCATGTGTTTATCTCTCATGGTGATCCTCGTTTGGAACAAGAATTTGATCATAGTATGAATATACATTCCCCACTGGAATATGTAAAAAGACCTCTAGAATTGGATGAGTAATATGATAATCCTCATATATTCCCTTGGAATATCGATGGTGCAATTATTCATTGATGTATGTACGAATATGAAACTTGATTCTATGATCCGCTAGAGCTTGCCATGAAGATTCACTAATAGGAATAGAAGTCTGTCCCGAGGCCTCTACCATTGTTACTTGGCCAGCCTCATCCCTAATAGAGATATATGCCTGATCCTAGGCCTTTGGAGTATCTCACTAGACTTATGCAATAGGATTATAATTCTATCTCGAGGTTTATGCCCCTCTTAGGTGGTTTACTCCTACCAGAACATGGATATGGGCCCGATATTGGAATTTTGATATACAATGCCAAAATATTTTAGGCAGGCATGTTCCCATGTCCCAAGGGTTGTTCCCCTCTCACCTAGTAAGCCCCAGTTGGAATGAGAGTATGACACTGGTACAACGAGTCTTCATTTATCAGAAGATTCCAATAAACCTCCTTGATGAGATCAAGATTATATTCTTACTCTAGTACAACCACTTGTTCCCAATGATTGGAGTGTTGAGTTTCCCTGGCTATGAGGGTAGGAGTATTCACCTATCCTATTATCTGAAACAGTGTCAGAATATGCTGACAGATCCCTTCAGATCTTTATAAAATATATCATCATTTTAGAAAAGTGTGTGATGGGATATAAGTATTCACATTTTATATCTCCATTACACATTTGCAGATGTATTTGATCGAAGAGGAGATATGTAACCACTTTTATCATCCTTGTATCATTGAAATATGTTGATAGACATTATGTATGGAGGTAAGAATATGATCCTCCCCCATTAATGCTACAGGAATATGTCCATATACTTTTTCCAATCTGGTATAGATATGAGCTTACATTCTGGTTCCTTCTAGAGCATACTGGAATGCATTATCAGTAGGAATGGGATATGAGTCCTTTCTTGATATATAGCGACTTCCTCACCTAATTATTATTCCTTGATTCCATTACATGGGCTTTAGAGGTGGAAGCATGTCAGTTGGTACCCTTAACAAGCGATTGGTTGGTAATCGCTAGATAATGCTGATGAAGAAGGTTGGTAGGTTGCCTCCTTAGTGGCACCTGAACTAAAAGGGAACCATGTTTGGTTTCATGGTCCACCTTAATCAGATAGAAAAGGTGGAATTTATTATGATCTATGGATAAGCTCCCAAATAGGTTGGTTTTAGTGATGAGGGCTGCTGTCTTAACAGTAGGCTTCACCAAGAAATATGAATTTCCTAGTTGCTGTGATTGGACAACCACATGGGAAGCTTCCATAGTCGAGACTATACCATATTAGGGTTACTCCCAAACCATAGTGTTTTCCACCTAACATTGGAGCTGTTGAGTATTTGAGAATTCTTTGCGATCGGTGGGGGTCATAGCCATAGATTATTTGCCGAAGTGATCATTGGATGATTAAGATATTACCTCATGTTTGGATTCTATATAATAGAGTAGTATTTGAAATCAAACAGACAACAATGAACAAGGTTACCGATTAGTGCCATATTATAGAAATAAAATTGCTAAATCAAATATGCATTGTTAAAAAAACTGTCATTTTTACCAATACAGACATTATACTCATGTGGACATGTCAATGCAAGGATGGACTTACAAGAGTCCTGGTTATAGAAGACCATCTTTATGATCACACCAGTCTTACTGCTTTTTTTGTTTAGGGATTGAAAAACGTGTCCTAAGAGGTTAATGTTGAGCATTGCAGTATTTTTTTGCATATGGGTAGAAAACAAATGACTCAATATATTATAAACCAATAGTTTTTTATTAAATAGATTCATATTGAGTTAACCATTTTTTTCATATTGTGGGAAAAAATGGTTCAACAGATTATAACTTGGTTATATTGTTATTTCATAGATTCACATTAGTCACTCCATTTTGGTTATATCAGTATTAGAAGTTGTGGAATGGGTTTCACTTGATGGTTTTTTTGAGGGTTCTTTCAATGTAACACCCCAAGGTTCCATGGTACGTTTTCCTTTGAATAATGTAGTAGCTTGCATTGTACACAACTTGGAGTTTTAAGACACCACAACCAATCAAAGTAGCCATTATGAATTGTAATACCCACTTTTTAAAATTTTATAAATTTCAATTTTTTAAATGGAATTCATTTTTGGATTCAGAATATCCAAATTATCTTAGGGGGATTTTTTGGAATTTTTCGGAAAACATTCAATTTTAGATGAATAGTGAAAAACACTGCATTATAGTTTAAAACCAACTTTTTATTTAAATTATTAGTTATTTTATTTTAATTTATTTCATGTAAAAATAGATACATAATACCTATATATGTTAAATTTAATTCATTGTAGTCATTTTACAATATGTTTAGATATATAAAATTTTATTGAACGTTTTACTCTCTTTTACCCACCTCATAAGAGCATTTGAAAATTTTCATAAAACATACTTTTACCACCTATATTAGTTGAATTTTAAAAATCTGAGAGACATGGTTAATATCAGTAAGTAAAATGTGTTACAATAAGATGAAAATAATTTTTGTTGAATAGTAGCTTTTGACTTTTATTTACCCCGGTTAAAAGTAAATTGGGTAATTAAGGGTTAAAATGATATTATAATTACCCAAACCCATGTCCTAATTCTATTGGATAAGTGTAATTAGACCAAAAAAACTATAGGAATAAAATATGATCCTCTTTGGACCACATGGATTAGATTAGGACATTTATTAATATTTTATTTAAAGAAGAGTTAAAATAGTTAAATTCAAAGTTTAATAACTAAACCATTTCTAGTATAGGGCTAACCACAATATAAATTAGACTATAAATATTAATTAGAAAGATAAAAATATTTCCTACATAATGGTATTTTATTTATAATTTTTATATATTGAATAATTTAATTTATTTATGACACAATAACGATGCATTAATTACCTTATTAATGTAATATTAATATAATTGATATTATAAATATCCAAATAAATTTAAATTGAGAGTTATAATGAATTAAACAAATTTTAAAGGTTAATATGACATGTTAGGGTTGGTTAAAAAAATTTATTTGAAATGATAAAGTTGTTATTGCTTTCCAAAAAAATCAAATACTAAATAGTGTCAAAATCGACATAATTGGGTTTTTAAAACAAATACTTTATTCTTAATTGATATAATATTCTTAAAAATATATGGTTCAGCCAAAGTAATTAGATAAGGTTATATATATTAATAATTAACCACATGGGGTTCTATTGTCTTGTTATAGGATGTTTATTAACCATGTAATATAAAAATACAAAGAGACATGGTAAATATCTAACTATTTAACTAAGAGTTAATTCTAAAA
Organism: Viscum album; assembly: GCA_963277665.1. NCBI lineage: Eukaryota > Viridiplantae > Streptophyta > Magnoliopsida > Santalales > Viscaceae > Viscum > Viscum album. The sequence continues at coordinate 7,684,630 of CAUJRU010000011.1, read as the reverse complement.
TATAAGGTTTATATGATGACCTAAACTTGTCTAAAACCAATTGGATGAGATTTTTTCAACAAATAAAAACCTTATCCTTGAAATAATTCTTTTATAACCAAATAGAAACCGAAAATTATTTTATTATAAAATAATATTCCAAGCTTTTCCTAAAGGGACCCTCACCTCTCTTATAAAAGGGAACTTCTCCTTCTCATAATTTCACACATCCAATGCCTTTTGGATCTGCCAAACTCTGCCCAAATATCCTCCCAAATTTATTACCTTCATCTTAGAGGCTTTCCTTTGGTCATAAATCCCACCTAAGGAGCCCTTTTGATCAAATCAAAAGGAAGAACCCGAAGAAGAGGTAAATATTTCATCACCTCTTTCAGGTTCATTTCTTCTTCCACATTATTTGTTGTTTACATTATAAAATAATAACTATAGTATCTTCCATATAATTTTATATAATTATAAATATGGTACAACCATATTAGTTATTCTATCCATCATATAAATGATGAAGTCACCATATGTGCGTACGTACGGCTTACCGTCTCCACGTCGTGGTGTAGTTTGTGATTCAAACATTTAATTATTTTGGATGGGTATAATAATGAATATAATTGATGTAAATAATAAATATATAATTTTAATTATTCTGTATACATGATATAACATCCAATTACTTATGATTTCACCATCAATATACTGATATTATCCCTCGTGCGTACATACAGATTACCGTCTCCACGAACGCGATGAGATTCATTCCCCATCGTAATCATTAAAAAATAATTTTCATTTTATGATTAAAAATAAGGTTTATTAAGATAATAACATTCTGTATATGAATCAAATACATCCTATCCATAACAAACACAGCTTACGTAGCCATGCATATAAAGTAAAATGAATCAGTTAACACCCGAAACGATGATACTACTGAAATATTATTAACAAAGAAATATTAGAGGATCATATATGATATCATATTTATGTACATATTTCTTGAATAATTTAATAACAATTATTTAACTGTTATATAAGAGTTTAACGTACCCTTGACCAAGGAAAATTAGAAGGTAATGGTTAATTTCACAATCTCTTTATTATCTAAGGTTATTTTTACGTAAGTATCTACTGGGACCTCTTTATCATCCACATCCATGTTTATCTAAAATGAAGTTCAAAACATTTTTAATTTTTACTAGACTATGGGTTGATGTCATTTATAACCTTGTTTTACTTTTTATAAAATGGTTTGAAAGTAATCCGTCCATCTATTTCCAAACAAGGTACTTTATGACCTTTTCGACAAAATTAAGTTAAGAATGTATTCTTTAACTTATACGGCAGATGTGGTTATTTTCCACCATTATATCATCATCGAAGATTCACATAAAATCTTATAATAATATTTTCAAAATATATGTTTTCTTTTATAATTATTTATCTTTTAAATGATTTTAAAATAGAAATAGGTATTTATTTCAAATAGTTTGCATTTCCTCTATTTAAACATCCTTTGATGGATTTTAAACTTCTTTGAAGTTGATTTATTATGATAAAAATATTCAATATTGTATTGAACGTTTTTTGATATGTTTGACTCTGGATGTGTTTTTTACACCATTCATGATTTTTGGACAAAGTATAGACATTTCGTATGCTTGTTTTAATACAAATGTTTATGTTATGTTCAAACCTTTTCATATGAGGAATGAATTAGACTTAGTAAGTGATGGGTGGAGCCCGCTATAGATCTTAGATGCATCAGTAGGTCTCATGAGACAAACTAGTTTCTTGGCATAATGCCTTGACAAAATCTTATTTGTAGTTTTGGCACAAGGCCTTGACTATGTGGTTATGAATTCTGGCATTATGCATTCCATCATTATAAAAGTGGGTATTGATATTGCATGTGATTATTCGACTAGTAGAATATCAAGGTTAATAAGTAAATGGAATTATTTTATTTTATATTATCCATATTACAATGAAGTTTATATTTAAAAGGATTTTGTTTTAGTCTTTTACATTACTTTAAATGTTTATGCTCATATATGAATGTTTCTGCTATATTGTTATCCTTACTGAGCATCTGAGCTCACCTCTTTCTATGTTTTATTTTTCCCAAGATGTGAAGAAGTATTTTATGGTTGACCTATAGGCATAGGATAAGGATATAAGTGTGTTCAAAATGGTACAAAATGTTGTTGATGTTTTTATTTAATGATGTAATGGAAAACTTATGAATGTATCTAGTACTTCAAAGGATACTAAACTGAATGGTATTTCAAGACATTATTCCTTGTATCATGCCAATATTATGTAATAATGCATTGAATCTGGGTAACTGGGGTCGGGGCATTACAGTTGGTATCAGAGGAAGTTTAGTATAAACCATGGAAGTTAGATTTAGAAAAACACTGATTATAGAACATTACCCTAAGATAGACTTTGATGATTAGTATAGAAGAACTTCCTAGAATTTTGGTACTGTAGGGATTTTGTGAGTTTTCCAAGCAATAAATCCTTTTCTGGATACGAGTAGGTAGAGGCGGCTCCAACATAGATGTAACTAGGGGTAAAAACTAAAAACATTGCTTTGAGCTAGACTCGAACGAGAACTAGTGCACGACAACGGGCCTTGCTGCACTCTTGGTTACGAAACTCCCTGGGGATATTCTTGGGATAATTCTAATTTTATTTAAAAACCATTATGAAGGGTTTATGAGTATATAATTCTTCAAAGAAAACATTTTTATGATTATGGCTTATATCCATGAACTGTTCAATTTATGTTAATTGTTTTAGAAGTTTGGAATACTGTATTGAGATTTATAAACTAATCTAGTGTATGCCATTGTTTAGAAATGGCACCTAGTGGAAGTAATGGAAACCATATCAATGCACGTAATACAATAGAGATTTCCCTCATACTCAAGTTAATTATAGTGGATCAGGTGAAGAAAATGGTGCTTATCAGCTTGTCACCATACTAGGACAACTCACTCAGGTTATGAATAATAACCTTACCTGTACGGATCACCCTAATCCATGATTCAGATGATCAATGTTAGACTGCTTCATGAGAAAAAAACCACCAACATTCCTTGGGAGTAAAAATATATTAGTAGAAGAGCAATAGATAAGTTCCTTCGAAAAAAATATTTCATGCTTTGTGGATTAGCGAAAGGGAAAAAGTTGTCATGATAGTTTATCACCATGCGTGAAATGCAGATCAACGGTGGTCGTTAATCCAAAACACAAAGGAAGATGTAGAAGTATAAAACATGGAATAGATGGAGTTTAAAGAGATATTATTAGAAAAATACTTTTCTTGTGACCATCAAGCAGATATGGGAAGAAAATTTTTGAGTCTGAGGAAAAAGGAGGATGAGAATGTCGCAAAGTATAAGGATAACATTACAAGGTAAGCAAGGAATGATACATATTATATACGTAACCCAAGGAGTAATTTTGATCGATTATTTGATGGGTTAAAACCATTTCCCCAATGACAATTAGTCCCAGAATACTTCTCATAGTATGAAAATATTGTAACATTCACTATCAAGAAAAAAAAGGAATTCTCTATGTATTATGACTTTAAAGTAGAGCAAGAGAAAAAGTGATCTGCTGAACACTCTGGAAATGGAAATAAGGGGAATAAGGGAAAATTTGAATATCCACCTTGTGGTAAATGTGGGATGAAACACCACAATACTTTATTGAAGGGAATGGTAGTCTGTTACAAGTGTAGTGAAACAGCCACCAAGATTGTGATTTCAAGGGGAAGAAAGAGACTATAAATGTCGAATGCTACAATTATAGAGAAGGGGAATTATGCAAATGAATTTCATAAGAGCCAAGTTAAATTACCTTAGAAAATGACAAGGGAGCAAGTCTAAGATTTTTGGATCACTAATGCGGAGGTTAAATCTCCAAAAGATGTCGTGGCATGTAATTTAATGGTTTCCTCATGTTTATCCAACGATTTATTTGACTCTGGACCATAATGTTTTTTTTATATCTTCCTATTTTTTCTATGACAATTAGATATTTTCAATTTGACTAAACAAGGGAGTTTTCAGTCAAAACACCTAAGGGAAGTATCATAGAAATAATGTTTTGTGAATCAGTTCCTATTTGGTCATATAATTTTTTTTCTGCAGATATCATCGTCATACCCATGATTGAATTTGAAATAATCCTATGAATGGATTGGATTTTGGACCATGATGTGAAAAATTTTTGTAAGAAGAAAGAGTTTACAATTTTTGATGATGATAAGGAGTACCTAATATTTAGAGCAGAAACACCACCACCTGATTCTTATCTAGATCTTCCCCTAGTAACTGTACTAAATTCAATTATTGGGGAAGAAAAGAATAAAATAACAATGTGTGAGGAAAATAATGTTCGAATATAGGACATACCTATTGTGCAAGAATATGTTGATATGTTTCCAGAGGACTTACTTGGACATCCTCTAGAATGAGAAATTGAGTTTTCCATCGATTTAATTCCTGGTTCAAGGCCCATATCGAAGACCACTTATAGAATAGACACTATGGAATTAGTGGAACTAAGTAAACAAATAGAGGAATTGAGTAACAATGGATTTTTTTCACCCTAGTGTTCCTCCATGGGGAACCCCTATCCTTTTTGTTAAAAAGAAAGATAGATCTATGAGGTTGTCCGTTGAATGCAAGGAGATCAATGATATAAAAATAAATAACAAGTATCTACTACATTGTATTCATGATTTATTCAACCAAATTCATAGAGCTCAACATTTTTCAAAGATTGGCCTTTTATATAGATATCATCAGTTGTGTGTGTATAAGGAAGACATTCTGAAAATAGCAATTGGAACCAATTATGGGCATTATGAGTTTACAGTAATGCATTTTGGATTGAATAATGAACCCTCTATCTTCATGGATCTAATTAATAGAGTTTTCATGGAATATCATGATGACTTTGTAGTGGTTTTTATTGATGATATCTTTGTATACTAAAAAATATACGATGATCATGAAAATCACTTGCGCACTATTCTAAAAACCCTTTGAAGAAATTAAATATATGGAAAGTTTAGCATGTGTGAATTCTGGATTCAAGAGATTTTTTTTCTTGGTCATATTGTCTCTAAGGATGGAATATTTGTTGATCCTTCAAAGACCAAGGCAATCCATGAATGGCCAAAATCGATGAGTATAACTGAGGTCCACAGTTTTATTTGTTTAGCAGCTTATTATAGACATTTTGTCTAGAATATTTTCCGGTTGGCTAACCCATTATCCAAGATCACATGTAAAGGGGTTAATTTTTTTTGGACAAAAGAGTGTGAATAATTTTTTTAAGGACCGAAGAGAAGATTACTATCTTGACTCTACCATTGAGGAATGATGAGTTTGTTATTTATAGTGATGATTTTAAGAAAGGACATGGTTGTGTCCTTATGCAGAATAATAGAGTTATTTCCTATGTATCACAACAGCTAAAAATTCATGAAAAAACCTATCCCACTCAATATATTGAGTTAGAAGTTGTAATATTTTCACTAAAAATTTGGAGACACTATATCTATGGTAAAAATGTGATATTTATACTTATCACAAGAGTTTGAAGTATATTTTCTCAAAAAAATAACTCAACATTAGGAAAATGTGATGGCCTGAACTACTAAAGGTTTATGATTTCCGTATACACTACCACTAGGGGAAGGAAAATAAGGTGGAAGATGATTTGAGAAGAAAGGATCATGGAGTTTTGATCAAGATGAGAGTATAAAAGGATCTTAAAAACATGGATCTAGTAAAGATGGATATGGGAATAACCATGGATAGTGAAACATCAATGCTTTTTCTATTGGGTGCCAAACCATATTTACTAGAAAGGCTAAAAACTTATCATACTAATGATGAGGAATTCCAAAAGAAGATTAAAGATGTAAATTATGGGATATTGAGTCACTTCATATATGAAGATGGAATTTTGAAATTTGGGAACGGACTTTGTGTTCCTAACATACCTGATCTAAAAAGGGAATTGTTAGATGATTCTCATAGCTCTAATATTCTAATAAACCCTGGTAGCACGAAGATGTATAGGGATTTGAAGGAATCCTTTTTGTTGGACAACATAAAGAGAGAGATTTCATATTTTGTGTCAATATGTATGGTTTTCCAACAAGTGAAAGCTGTAAGACAACATCCTTGAGTATTCATGAAACCTCTTCCCATACCCGAGTAGAGATGGGATAATATTATTATGGACTTTGTCATGGGACTACCAAAGGCTCCTATAAGAAATAATGCAATATGGGTCATTATTGATTGTGTTACAAAGTCATCATATTTTCTTGCTATAAGAGAAGATATACCACTTGAACGTTTAGCAATAATATATATTAATGAGGTTGTAAGACTTCATGGAGTACCCCTATCGATTTTTTTCTGATGGTGATCCCCATTTTACATCACGATTCTGGAAAAGTCTTCAGAAATCCATGGATACTGAACTTTGTTTGAGCACTACCTACCACCCTCAAACTGATGGAAAATCTAAATGGACAATTAATACCTGATAAAACATGTTTATTTCTTGATCACATAACATTAAAGATATGTGGGATCAATATTTACCTCTGGTAGAATTTTACTATTACAATAGCTTCTATTCAAGTATTCATATGGCACCATATGAAGCGTTATACGGAAAAATTTGTCACACACCATCGTTTTGGGATGATATTGGTGAAAGAAAAATTGTAGGCCCCGAACTTGTTGAGGAAAAAATGAAAAAAGTGAAGATTATCCAAACCCACATCAAAGCATCCCAAAGTAGGCAAATGAGCTATGTCGACAAAGGAAGGAAGGATTTTGAATTTCAAGTAAGAGACCATGTTTTCTAAAAGATATCTACATTGAAGGGAGTTATACGATTTAGTAATATGGGTAAATTAAGTCCCAGGTACATAAGACCTTTTGAAATTCTAGAATGAATTGGATTTGTATCTTATTATTTAGAAATTCCTCCAAGTATCTCCATTGTTCATGATGTGTTCCATGTATCACTATTGAGAAAATACAAGGATGAACCAATTCATGTACTCACCTATGAGGAAAATGAACTAGAACCTAATATGACTTATTATGAAGAGCCTGTCAAAATTCTTTATACAAGGGGACAAGTGCTGAGAAACAAGATGAATCGTCTGGTAAATTTTGTATGGAGAAACCATAAGATGGAAGATGAAACGTGGAAAACCTATGAACTTATGATGAAAAACCACCTGAATATTTTTATACAATAATATTCTAGAAATGTATAGGTTGAAAATATTTTAAGGAGGGGATAATGTAACCCCCCAAGATTCTATGGTACGTTTTCCTTTGAATAATGCAGTATCTTGCATTGTACACAACATGGAGTTTTAACACACCACAACCAATCCAAGTAACCATTATGAATAGTAATATCCACTTTTTAAAATATTATAAATTTTATTTATCAAAATTAACTTCATTTTTGTTTTCGGAATATCATAAATATCAAAGGGTGAATTTTTAGAATTTTTCTAAAAACATTCAATTTTTTGATGAATAGTGAAAAACACTACATTATTGTTTAAAACCGACTTTTTTATTTAAGTAATTTGTTATTTTATTTTAATTTATTTCAGGTCAAAATTTAGATGACCTGACCCAAGAATACTTGGAGCTGGTGCCTTCAAATCATGATGTTTAATTCTTCAAAAACATACACTGATAAATTACACATCTTGTCCTATAGAGAGGATCGAGTTCGGTTCTAGTTCTAGGAATCCAGCACGTCTATCATACATCATTAACTCACACTGTTACCTGAAAAATTAAAATAAAAAACTTAGGGTGATAATATGAATTCTCAGTAATGTTTTTAAAAAAATAAACCAATATAACTTTTGAAAACATTCATTAAAACATACCATAAAACATTTCTCTTAAAGAAACTTTATAACACATGTAACATATTATAAGAGTGCTCAATTAAAAACATGATAATATAATTACAAGTATACATGATTCAATTATAGGCACGCTCATTTGGAGTAATAAATAAAAGACGTTCTAAACATGTTTGACACAAGAGTATGTATGTACAAATTTAACAGCTAATGAATAACCATAGTTGCTCGTAAGGGTAGTAACTTCAATTTCATATATCGAATACTAAAACATTGAGTTATAACCATATGTCATGCCATAATCTTTTGCATTTCTAATACTCAAAAGTACTGGCTCTTAACTATGGATATTCTACTAGTCTAATATCCAATTGGTTAATTAATGAACGTACACATAATGGGGGAATGTATAATGCTAGACATTAATTTTTGTGTCAAGGCCTCGTGCCAATAACTTGGGGATAACTGTAACATGACCTCAATCTAGAGATCATTTGTAACCAGACTCCAACCCATAGAGCATATCTAACTGGACTCCAACCTAGAGGGATTACTTTTACTATTCCCCATCCTGGAACATACTAGTCCAATACATTCCTCATATGCCAGAATGAGTTGTATTTTCATAAATCTCATATACCACTCGAATAATCACTTACACATTTAATTTTATTCCAGTTTTCCCATGCCAATAATTTATTGTATAATCATATTTGGTCTTAGTTTTGTACATTTATCCATTATCATTTACATATTTTATAAAGTGAGACATGCATCAAGATGTTAAAAACCAAACTAACAATTATATGGCAATGTCATTAAATGGTAAAAATATAGGCAGATTGTGGTATGTGTATTGACATCCAAAGTAATAAAAGAAATATAGAATTTGTCACATGCAATGTTATTCTTAAATTTCTAGAACATTATTAATCAATTAAATATTGGAATCTCAACTAGTTGTATAATTAATTTAAAAGGTAAACTAAACATTTCATGTAGAGTTCTAAGCTTGCAAATGCTAAAACATTTAATGCTAATAAGCCTTTGTATATCACAATATAATGTCCATAATTGAGAGCATGAATCTTCACCATAACCAACATTATTTAATATATCAGAAAATAAGTGACTCATAAATTTGAATATAAGGGTTGAAGACCCCAAATATTATACTTATGAACACTTACAAACATTAAATGCATCATAAGTATAATATATGGAATATCAACCATTAGGATTTTGGGTTGGGTAGATTTCTCCATATAACAAGGTGTATATAAAGAGTATTATTTCATACATGGGTGAACATAATTTTGAAAAGGGTTTATTCATTAAACAATTTTACATAAATGTTTATGTAAACATATATAACTTACATGTTTAGATGAGTCCTTCACTAAAGTTAATAGGCAGACACTTATTTACCAAAAAACATAAATTAATTATAGAAGTTCAATTCTAAAACAATTAAAACTGGTCCAGAGGGTTTGTTATACAAAATATATATTTATATATACAATTGTGTATAAAAATATGCACATATATACAAGTTTTTAACAACACAACATTTCTTATATTTTAAATCTCCACTTAAACCCGAGAATCAATGTTTAAAGACCTGAAAACTGGGTATAATAAATGTTCATGTAACATATAAAATATTTATATATAACTGTGTTCACACCAAAACTAATTGGCACCTCCATGTTTTTAACACCTTAAGAGTATTAGTTAACCAATCGTGTATATAGGGCAGATCACGCCATTAGTCATAAATGTTTGTTTATAAAAACCCACTCACACATTTCTTACAAAACCATACATATATACTATTATCCATATATATATATGTGTGTGAATTTATTTATATATATATAATACATAATCAATTTTTTCATAAATAAAATGAACCCTTCTGTTTATAAAACCTTTTGAACCTAAAAGAAGAAGATCCAGGGTCAGCTAATGAGAATATATAACAAAAACTGAATCTGTATAAACAAATATATTAAATTTTAATAAAAAATAATACTCTTTCATTTTTATGTTCTTTATCATGCAATCTTTTCAAAACTTGATGGAATGGGTATTTGAGGTTCTCTACTCAAAACCAAAAGACCATGCCTCTACATATACATATATACACTGAAGTACATTCAACCATATATATGTCTACATATATAGCACGTCTTATTCTTTGTAAACATTAAATAACTCTCAAATTATAAATTCTATGAATACACAAAATTAAAGATGCTTAGGTTTGGTCATAATGGAGAGTTCAAACTAACTCGTACAGTTATTTAAAGATACAATTTTATGAGCATATATATATATATATAAACTCGATGTAAAAAAACAAGGAAATATAACCCTTACCTTAGATCAAGGAGGAGGAGGATAAATCGAGGAAGGATGGATGGAAATTGCTAGGGTTTGAGCAGGGAGAAGAACTGAGGTTTCCTTGGGTGTAATCGCTTATCTTATAAATTATATAAAACACACAAAAATTCAATGAAACCATTTCGAAAACCGAACCATTTTAGGCGCATTAAATGGATGGTGACGAACTTGTAGAAATTGGGAAGAAATGAGGGTCCACTAGCAGTCAAAGGTGAAGAAAAAAAGGTGAATTATAGGTGTAGGGTTACTGGTGCAATCCCACCCGAAGGAGAAGAAGACGACATGGAAAAGAGAAGACTGAAGGTAGATTGGATGGATCAGATTGCACCGAGATTGATTAGGTGGCCCTGGTTCGACGTGACGTTTTAAAAAATCTCAGATGGTCGAGATTAGATCAGATGTTAATCGAATGGCGCACAAACACGTGGTGGTAATCCATGTTTGATGCTGGTCAAGCGCGGGATCGAGATCGACGACTCGGATCGCGCATGACATGATCCAAAGTCCCTGATCTCGTTTTGCCCAAAAAAACTCATCCCACATCGAAATGGGGGAAAAAACATGGCCCTTTATATGCCTCAGACTCCAACAACACCTTAGAAAACACAGCACACCAGGGAGCCTTATACATGGGCTCACTCCCTCCCCTATAGGTTTCTGCCTACCCCTGCCTCACCGCGGCTTTGCAGCCACGGTGGCGCAATCATTCGCTTCTGTGCTCTCGTGCGCCCTTAGAAGAACCTATGCCCATGCTTGGGCCAACCTTGGCTTGGGATGTGGGCAATCCTCAGCCACCTAGCATGAGCTTCCTCCCTCAGCCCAACTATAAAGTGCTAGCCCTAGTGGATCTATTTTTTTTATATAAAATTCCACTTTCAAAATTATACAAAAACATAACGAAAACAATACATCTAATTGAACTATATAGAAAATATTTTACTAAAAATTACTTTAATCTTTAAAAAGGATAATTAATTCCAATTATAATTCATCTAATAGTATTACTAATATTATTTATAAACACTATTTTTTTAATATTCAAGGTTATAAATTGAAATTTGGTATACCCAGATGAAATATTTTATACTAATATCATAGAAGTGAAAACATAGTTTAACCAAAAAATAATTTAATTAAAAGAAATAAAACATTGGCTAAAAAAATATTTATGAAATGAAAATATTTACAATATATTCGATACAAATGCAACTTGTTCTGAGATCCCTCAACATCACTTAAGCGCAATTCAAAATATTTCACTAAAAATCCAACGACTATAATTATAGCCGTTGGATTTCCAACGGTCACCTGAGGTAGCAGTCGAGTTAATGCCTTATAAAACCATTCCTTAGGGTGTCCTAAACTAAAGAAAATGAAAAATATGGTGCTTGACATACCACTGATTCTCAACACGGTTTACATGATCATGGTTGTCATGTTCTTCGTTTTAACTGAACCAAAGGATCTCCTTAATTTACTGTGTTTCTTTGTCTTTTTAGGGGGCCTTCCTGTAGTTCTGATAGGGATTTTAAATATAATTTTTCGGTAGGATGATTCCTTGTGATCTTGATACATTGTAAACACTTTGGTGTCTTATTTAAATGAAAATCCTTGTGTCCATTTTGTTTTTTTACTATATTCCATACTAAAATAAGTAAAACCATATTATTACTTTTTCATGAGAAACAAGTTTTGTTCGGTTATTATAAAATTCAAAGAAAATAAACTTATCAATGCATGAGGTTCACGTTTTAGAGTGTTACAAAAATAGATACATAATACCGATATATTTTCAATGTAATTCATTGGAGTCATTTTATAATAAGTTTAGATATATTAAACTTTATTGAACGTTTTACCATCTTTTACCCACCTTGTAGGAGAATTTGAAAAATTTCATAAAACTAAATTTTACGGCTTATGTGAGTTGAATTTCAAAAATCTTAGAGACATGGTTAATATCAGTAAGTAAAATGTGGTTCAATAATATGAAAATAATTTTTGGTGAATCATAAATTTTGACTTTTATTTACCACGGTTAAAAGTAAAAACGGTAATTAAGGGTAAAAATGATATTATAATTACCCAAAAACATGTACTAATTTTATTAGATAAGTGTGATTCAACAAAAAACTACCTAAGGAATAAAATATGATCTTCTTTGGTCCACTTAGATTAGATTAGGACTTTTATTATTATTTTATTTAAAGAAGAGTTAAAAGAGTTAAATTGAATGTTTAATAACTAAACCATATTTAATATAGGGTTACACAAAATATAAATTCTCCTATAAATATGAATTAGAAATATAAAATTATTTCCTACATAATGGTATTTTATTTATAATTTTTAGACTTTAAATAATTTAATTTATTTATGACACTATGATGATCTAGTAATTATGTTATTAGTGAAATATTAAAATAATTGATATTATAAATATCAAAAAAAAATGTAATTTGAGACTCCTAATGAATTACACTAATTTTATAGGTTAATATTTCATGTTAGGGTTTGTTAAAAAAAATTATTCAAAGTGATAATGTTTTTATGGCTTTCAAAAAATTAAAATACTAAATAGTTTCAAAATTGACATATTTGAGTTTTTAAAAGAAATACTATATTATTAATTGATATAATATTCCTAAAAATATAAGGTTCACAAAAAGGACTGAGATAAAGATATCTATGTTAATAATGAACTACATGGGTTTCTTTTGTCTTGTTATAGTAATTTTATTAACCATGTAATATAAAAATACAAAGAGACATGGTAAATGTAAAACTATTTAACTAAGAGTTAAATATAAAAGATAAGGTTATTATGATGACTTAAACCTATCTAAAACATATCGGTTGAGAGGTTTTAGACACTTACATAATTTATCCACGAAATAATTAATTTTTGATCCATTATAAAGAGAAAGTTATTTTATTATAAAATAATATTTTATGCTTTTCCTAAAGTGGACCTCACCTCTCTTATAACAGGGCACTTCACCTTCACTTAATTTCACACTTCCAAAGCCTTTTCGCTCAACCAAACCCAACCCAAATATCCTCCCAAAGTTACACCTTCATCTTAGAGGCCTTCCGTTTGTCATAAATCCATCCTACAAAGCCCTTTTGATCAAATCAAAAGGAAGAACCCGAAGAAGAGGTAAATATTGCATCACCTCTTTCAAGTTCTTTTCTTCTTCCACTTCCACTATCTTTACTGTTTCCATTATAAAATAATAACTCCAGTATCTTACATACAATGTGATATTATTATAAATATGGTACAACCATATTAGTTATTCGATCCATCCTATAAATGATGAAGTCACCATACGTGCGTACGCACAGCTTACCATCTCCACGTCGTGGTGTAGTTTGTTAGAAAACACTTAATAATATTGGATGCATATAATAATGAATATAACTAATGTAAATAATAAATATAAAATTTCAATTATTATTTATATATGATATAACATCCAATTACATATGATTTCACCATTAATAAATTGATATTGTCACTCGTGCGTACGTACATATTATCGTCTCCACGAACGCGATGAGAATCATTCCCCATCATAATAATTCAAGAATAATTTCCATTTTATGATTAAAAATAATTTTTATGAACATAATATAATTATGTATATGAATTAAAAACATCCTATCCATAGAAGACATGTCTTACGTAACTAATCATATAAAGGAAAATGAATCAGTTAACTCCCGAAATGATGATACTACTGAAATATTATTAACAAAGCAATATTAGAGGATTATATATGATATCATATTTATGTATATAGTTCTTTTATAATTTAATAAAAATTATTTAACTATTATATATGAGTTTAACATACCATCAACCAAGGAAAAGTACAAGGTATGGGTTAATTTTACAATCTCTATATTATCTGAGGTTGTTTTTACGTAAGTATCTACCAGGACCTCTTTATCATCCACATCCATGTTTCTTAAAAATGTATTTCAAAACATTTTTACTATTTACTAGACTATGGTTTGAATTCATTTATACTCTTTTTTTACTTTTTATAATTTTTTTGAAAGGAATCTTTCCACCATTTTCCAAACAAGGTACTTTAAGACCTTTTCGATAAAATTAAGGTAAGAATGTCTTTTTTAACTTATACGGAGGATGTGGTGATTTTCCACCGTTATATCATCATCGAAGATTCACATACAAGATTATAAGAATATTTTAAAAATAAATGTTTTCTTTTATAATTATTTTACTTTTAAATGATTTCAAAATAGAAAAAGGAATTTATTTCAAATAGTTTTCTTTTCATCTATGTCAACATCCTTTGATGGATTTTAAATTTGTTTGAAATTCATTTATTACGATACAAATATTTCATATTGTATTGACGGTTTTTTGATTTTTTGACTATGGATGTGTTATTTTTACACAATTCATGGTTTATGGATAAAGTATCGACTTTTCGTATGATAGATTTAATACGAATGTTTATGTTATGTTTAAAACTTTTCATATGAGGAATGAATTGGACGTAGTAAGTGATGGGTGGAGCCCGCTATATCTCCTCAATGAATCAGTAGTTCTGATGAGACAAACTATTTTCTTGGCACCAAGCCTTGACCAAATCTTATTTGTAGTCTTTGCATGAGGCCTTGACTATGTGGTTATAAAGTCTAGAATTATGCATTCCATCATTATAAAAGTGGCTATTGAAATTGCATGTGATTATTCGACTAGTATAATATCAATGTGAATAAGTAAATGGAATTATTTGATTTTATATTTTCCATACTATGCTAATGTTTATATTTAAAAGGAATTTTTTTGTCTTATACATTGCCTTAAAAGTTTTAGCTTATTTATGAAAGTTTTCACTATATTGTTATCCTTACTGAGCATCTGATCTCACCCCCTGCTATGTTTTACTTTTCCCAAGATGTGATGAAGTATTTTATGGTTAACCTGTAGGGATAGGCTAAGGATATACGTGTGTTCGAAATGGGACAAAATGTTGTTGATGTTTTTATTTCATGACGTAATGTAAAACTTTTGAATGTATCTAGTACGTCAAAGGCTACTAAACTGATCGGTCTTTTGGGACATGATTCCAGGTATCATGCCAATATTATGAAATATTGCATTGAATCTGGGTAATTGTGTTCAGGGAGTTACATTTGGTATTACTGGAAGTTTAGTACAAACCTTGGAAGTTAGATTTAGAAAAACTCTTATTAAAGAACATTACTCTAAGATAGTCTTTGAGGATTAGCATAGAAGAATTTCCTAGAATTTTGGTACTCTAGGGATTTTGTGAGTTTTCCAAGAAATAAATCCCTGTTTAGATACGAGCAGGTAGAGGTGGATCTATCATAGATGTAACTTGGGGTAAAACCTTAAAACAATGCTTTGAGCTAGACTCAAATGGGAACTGGTGCATGACAATGGGCCTTCCTACACTCTTGGTTACGACACTCCTAGGGGATATGCTTAGGATAATTCTCATTTTCATTACAAACTATTATAAAGGGTTTATGATTTTATAATTCCTCAAAAAACATTTTTATGATTATGGATTATACCCAGGAACTATTCAATTTATGTTAACTGTTTTAAAAGTTTGGAATTATGTATTGCGCTTCATAAACTAATCTAGTGTATGCCATTTTTTAGAAATAGAACCTAGTGGAATAAATTGAAACCGTATCAATGCATGTAATCCATGTAGGTATTTCCCTCCTACTCATGTTAATTATAGTGGAGCTAGTGAAGCAACTTGTGCTGATTAGATTATCACCATACTGAGACAACTCACTCAGGTTATGAATAATAACCTTACCCGTATGGAGCACCCTAATCCATGACACGGATGATCAATGTTATACCACTTCATTAGGTAACAACCACCAACGTGAAATGGGAGTAAAAATCTATTAGTAGCTGAGAAATGGATAATATTCTTAGAGAAAATATTTCATGCTTTGGGGATCAGCGAAAGGGAAAAACTTTTCATGGAAGTTTATCACCTCACGGGAGATGCAGATCAATGGTGGTCATTTATCCAAAACAAAAAGGAATAAGAATAAGTATCAAACATAAAATAGAGGGGGTTTAATGAGATTTTATTAGAAAAATAATTTCCTTGTGACCATTGAGCAGATATGGAAAGTCAATTTTTGAGTCTGAGGCAAAAGGAGGATGTGAATGTCGTAAAGAATGAGGCTAACTTTACAAGGATAGCAAGGAATGCAGCAGATTATATACATCACCCTAGGAGTAATATTGATCGATTCGTTGATGGGTTAAAACCATTTATCCTTTGAACATTAGTCTAACAATCCTTCTCATAGTATAGAGATATTGTCTGATGCACTATCAAGACAGAAAAGAAATTCCTTAATTATTATGACTTTAAAGAAGAGCAAAAGAAAAAGAGATCTGGTGAACACTCTGTAAATGGAAATAAGGGGAATAAGGGAAAAGTTGATCATCCATGCTACGGTAAATGTTGGAAGAAACACCCTTATACTTTTCTGAAGGGAATGGTAGTCTGTTACAAGTGTGGTGAAAAAGGACACCAAGATTGTGATTGTAAGGGAAAGAAAGAGGCTATCAGTGTTGAATGATACAATTATAAAGAAAAGGGTAATTATGAAAATGAATGTCATAAGCGGAAAGGAAACATACCTTCGAAAAGGCCAAGTGACTAATGATCAACTTTTGATATCACTACTGCTGAGTTTGAAACTCTAAAAGACGTGGTGGAATGTAATTTAATGGTTTCCTATTGTTTAGCCAAAAATTTATTTGTTCTTGGACCATCGCATTGTTTCATATCTTCCCAGTTTGCTAAGAAAATTAGATATTTTTAATTTGACATAACAGGGGAGTTGTCAGTCAAAAAACATAAGGTAACTTTTTGTGCAACAACATTTTGTGAACCAGTTCCCATTAGGGAATATAAATGTTTTTTATCTGCTGATATGATCATCATACCCATGATTGAATTTGATATAATCCTCAGAATGGATTTGATTTTGGACCATGATATGAAAATTTATTGTAAAAATAAGGAGGTTACAATTTTTGATGATGATAATAAGTACCTAATATTTTGAGCAGAAATGTCACAACCTGATTCTGATCTAGATCCAACCCCAGTAGATCTACTAAATTCAATTAGTGGGGAAAAAGAGAATAAAATAATTATGGGTGAGGAAAATAATGTTTGAATATAGTACATACCTATTGTACAATAATATGTTGATGTGTTTGTAGGGGATTTACCTGGACATCCTCTAGAATGAGAAATTGAGTTGTCCATTGATTTTATTCTTGGTTCAAGGCCCATATCGAAGACCCCTTATAGAAAAGACATTGTGGATTTAGTGTAACTAAAGATAAAAATTGAGTAATTGAGTAACAAGGTATTTTTCCACCCTAGTGTTTCTCCATGGGGAGCCCCTATCATTTTTGTTAAAAATAAAGATTGATCTATGAGGTTTTTCATTAAATATAAAAAGATCAATGATATAATAATGAAGAACAAGTATCCCCTACCTTGCATTGATTATTTATTCGACCAAATTCATGGAACTCAATATTTTTCAAAGATTGGCCTTCGATCTGGATATAATCAGTTGTGTGTGTAGAAGGAAGATATTCTGAAAATAGCATTTCGAACTAGGTATGGTCATTACGAGTTTATAGTAATGCCTTTTGGATTGACTAATGCACCGTATGTCTTCATGGATCTAAATAATATATTTTTTATGGAATATCTTGTTGACTTTTTAGTTGTATTTACTGATCATATCTTGGTATACTAAAAAGCTATGAAGATCATGAAAATCACTTGGGCACTATTCTAAAAACCCTCAGAAGAAATAAATTATATGGAAAGTTTAGCATGTGTGAATTATAGTTTTAAGAGATTTTTTTTCTTGGCCATATTGTCTATAAGGATCGAATCTATGTTGATCCATCGAAGACCAAGTCAATATAAGAATGGCCAACACTGACGAGTATAATTGAGGTACGTAGTTTTATGGGCTTAGAATGCTATTAACGACATTTCATCCAGAATATTTCCTAGTTGGATAACCCATTAACCAAGCTCACATGTAAAGGGGTTAAATTTGTTTGGACAAAAGAGTGTGAATAATGCTTTGAAGAACTGAAGAGAGGATTAGTTAATTCTTCTATCTTGACTCTACAATCAGGTAATGATGGGTTTGTTATTTATAGTGATGCTTTAAATAAATGCTTGGTTGTGTCCTTCTGTAGAATGCTAGAGTTATTGCCTATGCATCACGACAACTAAAAATTCATGAACAAAAATATTCCACTCATGATCTTGAGTTAGAAGTTGTAATCATTGCTCTGAAAATATGGAGACACTATCTCTATGGTGAAAAATGTGCTAGTAATACTGATCACAAGAGTTTGAAGTATATTTTCTCAAAAACATATCTCAACATGAGGCAAAGCCGATGGCTTGAACTACCCAAGGATTATGATTTCACTATGCACTACCACCTTGGGAAGGAAAATAAGGTGGAAGATGCTTTGAGAAGAAAGGATCAAAGAGTTTTGAACAAGATGAGAGTTGAAAAGGATCTTATATACATGGATCTAGTGAAGATGGATATGGGAATAACCATGGAAGGTGAAACATCAATGCTTTTTCCAATGGTTATTAATCTATATTTACTAGAAAGGATAAATACTTCTCAGGCTGATGATGAGGGATTTCAAAAGAATATTAAATCTATGAATGATTGGATATTGAGTGGCTTCATATATGAATATGGAATTTTGAAATTTGATAAGCGACTTTGTGTTCCTAACATACCTGATCTAAAAAGGGAATTGTTGGATGATTCTCTTAGATCCAATTTCTCAATAAACCATGGTAGCAGTGAGATTTATAGAGATTTGAAGGAACATTTTTTGTGGGACAACATGAAGAGGGAGATTGCTGATTTTTTGTCAAGATGTATGGTTTTTCCACAAGTGAAGGTTTGAATAAAACATCCTAGAAGAGTCATGGAACTTCTTCCCATACCTGAGTCAAAATTGGATAATATTACGATGGTCTTTGTAATGGGACTACCAAAGAATCCTATAAGAAATGATGCAATATGGGTCATTGTTGGTCATGTTACCATGTCAACACATTTTCTTGAAATAAGATAAGATTTACCACTTGAACGTTTTGAGATACTATATATTAATGAAGTTGTAAGACTACATGGAGTACCCCTATCAATTGTTTTGGATCATGATCCCTATTTTACATCAGTATTCTAGAAAAGTCTTCAGAAATCCCTGGATACTGAACATCGTTTGAGCACTTCCTACCACCCTCAAACCGATGGACAATCAGAATGGACTATTCAAATCTTATAAGATATATTGAGATCTTGCTCACTTGACTTTCAAGGTATGTGGGATCAATATTTACCTCTAATAGAATTTTCCTATAATAATAGCTTCCATTCAAGTATTCAGATGGCACCATATAAAGAGTTATATGGAAAGAGATGTCACACACCAACTTTTTGGGATGATGTTGGTGAAATAAAACTCGTACACCCATAAATTGTTGAAGAAACAATGGAAAAAGTGAATATTATCCAAACCCACATCAAAGAAGCCCAATGTATAAAAAGGTCTATGTCAATAACCGAAGGAAGGATTTTGAATTTTAAGTAGGAGACCATGTTTTCTTGAAGGTATGATCATAGAAGGGAGTTATAAGATTCAGTAAGAAGGGTAAATTAAGTCTTAGGTACATCAGACATTTTGAAATTCTAAAATGAATTGGAGTCATAGCTTATCATTTGGAAATGCCTCAATGTATCTCCAATGTTCATGATGTGTTCCACGTATCACTGTTGAGAAAATACATGCCTGACCCAATGCATGAAATCACCTATGAGGAAATTGAACTGAAACATGATATGTCTTATTGTAAAGAGCCAATCAATATTCTTGATACCAGAGAAGAAGTGCTGAAAAACCAGACGACTCTTCTGGTAAAATATCTATGGAGAAACCATAATATGGAAGAGGCTATGTTGAAACCGGAGGAACATATGATGAAAAAACACCTGAATATTTTTATGCAATAATATTTTAGAAATTTCAATGATGAAATTATTTTATGGAGGGGATAATGTGACATCCCTTGATTCCATGGTACGTTTTCCTTTGAATAATGCAGTAGCTTGTGTTGTACACAACTTGGAGTTTTAACACACCACAACCAATCAATGTAACCATTAGGAATAGTAATATATACTTTTTGAAATTTTATAAATTTTATTTATAAAAAAGGAATTCATTTTTGGATTTGTAATATCAAAATTACTTTAGGGTGAAGTTTTCGAATTTTTCTGAAAACATTCAATTTTCGATGAATAGTGAAAAACACTGCATTATTATTTAAAACTGACTTTTAATATAAATAACTTGTTATTTTATTTTAATTTATTTCGTGTAAAAATTGAGATGACCTGACCCTAGGAAACCCGAAGCCAGTGCCTTTAAATAATGATGTGTAATTCTTGAAAAACATACACTGATAAATTACACATCATGTGCTATAGAGAGGATCGAGTTCGGTTTAGGTTCTGGGAATCCATCCCATCTGTCATACATCTTTAACTCAAACTATTACCTGAGAAATTAAAATAAAAAATTTAGGGTGATCATACGAATGCCTATTAAAGGGTTTAAAAAAATAAACCTGTATAACTTTTGAAAACATTCTTTAAAACTTACCAAAAATGTTTCTCGTAAAGAAAAGGTGTAACACATGTAACATATTGTAAGAGTGAACAATTAAAAACATGATAATATAATTATAAGGATACATGATTCAATTATAGGAATACTCATTTAGAGTAATAAATAAAATACTTTCTAGACATATATGACACATTATAATGTAAGTACAAATTTAACAGCTAATGAATAACTAGAGTTGTGCATAAGGGAAGCAACTTCAATTTCATACATCGAATACTAAAACACTGATTGCTAACCATATGTCATTCCATATGAATTTAATTTTTTAATAATCATAATTATTATCTCTTAAACATGGATATTCGACTATTAAAATATTTATTTGGTTAATTCATGAACATACACATAATGAGGGAATGTATAATGTCAGACTTTAATTTTTGTGTCAAGGCCTCATGCCAATACCTAGGGGATAACTATAACCAAACCCAAACCCGGAGAGCATTTGTAACTAGACTCCAACCCAAGGAGTATCTCTAACTAGACTCCAACCTAGAGGGATTACTTTTACTGGTCCCTAACATGGAACATACTATTCCAATATATTCTTTATATGCAAAAACAGGTTGTATTTTCAAAAATGTCATATACCACTAGAATAATCACTTACACATTTCATTTTATTCATGTTTTTCCATAACAATAATTTATTTTATAATCATATTTGGTCAGAGTAGTGTACATTTATCCTTTACCATTTACATATTTTATAAAGTGAGATATGCATCAAGATGTTAAAAACCTAACTAACCATTATATGACTATGTCATTAAATGGTAAAAATATAGGTAGATCATGGTACGTGTAGTGACATCCAAAGTTCTAAAAGAATAACAGAATTTCTCATAGGAAATGTTATTATTAAAATTATAGAACCTTATAAATCAATTACGTATTGGAATCTCAACTGGTTGTATAATTAATTAAAAAGGTAAACTAAACATTTAATGTAGGGGTTTAAGATTGCAGATGCGAAAACATTTAATGTTGATAAGACTTTGTATATCACAATATAATGTCTATAATAGAAAGCACGAATCTTCACCATAACCAACATTATTTAATATTTATGAAAATAAGGGACTCATAAATGCGAATATAAGGGTTACAGACCCCATATATTATACTTATGAACACTTACAAACATTAAACACATCATAAGTATAATATCTAGAATATTCACCATTAGGGTTTCAGGTTGGGTAGATTTTTCAATACAACGAGGTATATATAATGAGTAGTTTTTTAAATAAGGGTTAACATAATTTTTAAAAGGGTTTATTCAATAAATGTTTTTACATAAATGTTTTTGTAAACATATATAACATACATGTTTAGCTGATTTATACACTAATGTTAATTTTCACAAACATATTTGCCAAAAAAATTTAATTAATTATAGAATTTCCTACTAAAAGAATTAAAACCAGTCCAAAGGGTATGTTATACAAACTATATAATCATGTATACAAATATGTGCATATATATAAGTTTTTAACATCACAACATTTCTTATGTTTTAAATCTCCACATAAACCCAAGACTCAATGTTTAAAGACCTCAAAACTGGATATAATAAAGGTTAATGTAACATATAAAATATCTATATATAACTGTGTTCATACAAAAACTAATTGGCACCTCCATGTTTTTAAACCCCTTAAGAGTATTAGTTAACAAATCATGTATATAGGGCAGATCATGACATTATTTATAAAAGATTGTTTACAAAAACACACTCACACATTTCTTATAAAACCGTACATATATACAATTATCCACATATATATATATATATGAATATATATATATATATAAAGTACATAATCATATTTTTCAAAAATAAAATGAACCCTTCTGTTTATAAAACATTTTGAACCCAAAAGAAGAATTCATAGGGTCAGCTAATGAGAAGATTTCAGTAAAACCAAATATGTATAAACAAATATATAAATGTTTCATACAAAAAATACTACTCTTTTATTTTGAATTTCTTTATCATGCAGTCTTTTCAAAACATGATGGAATGGGTATTTGAGGGTCTCTTTTCAAAACAAAAAGACCATTTATATACATATACATATATAAATCAAAGTAAATTCAACTATATATATTTCTATATATATTGCACGTCTTATGCTTTTTAAACATTAAATAACTCTCAAATTATTAATACTCCAAATACAAAAAATTAAAGAGACTTAGGTTCGGTCATAATGAAGATTTCAAACTAACCCATAGGGTTATTTAAAAATACAGTTTTATTAGTATACATATATATATTTATATATGTATACTCGAAGCAACAAAACAAGGAAATATAACCTTTAACTTAGATTGAGGAGGAGGAGAAATCGAGGAAGGATGGATGGAACTTGCTGAGGTATTGAGCAGAGAGAAGAATTGAGTTTTTCCTTGGGTACAACCGGTTATATTATAAATTATATTAAACACAGAAAAATTCAACGCAACCATTGAGAAAATTGAACCCTTTGCGGAGAATTAAATGGCTAGTGACGAACTTGTAGAAAAGGGGAAGCAAAGAGGGTCCACTGGAGGTCAACGGTGAATAAAAATGGAGAATTATAGGTGTAGGGTTACTGGTGCAATCCCACATGAATGAGAAGAATATGACGCGGAAAGGAGAAGACTGGAGGTAGATTGGATGGCTCAGATTGCTCTGATATGGATCAGACGACCCTGGTTTGACGTGATGTTTTTAAAAATCTCAGATGGTTGAGATTAGATCTGAGGTTGATCGAACACTGCATAAAAACGCAATGGTAATCCATCGTTGCTGCAGGTCGAGCGTGAGATCACGATTGACAGCTCAGATTGTGCACGATGTAATCCAACAACCCAGATCTCATTTCTACTGAAAAAAACTCATACCACATCAAAATGGTGGGAAAAAAGTGGCTTTTTTATATTCCTCAGACTCCAGAAACACCTCAAAAAACACAACACACACAATGGATCCTTATACATAGGCTTCTTCCCTCCCCCGCAGGCTTCAGCCTACGCCTGCTTCTCTGTAGCACCACACCCACCATGGCGCGGTAATGCGCTTCTATGCTCTCGTGCCCCCTTAGGGGAACCTATGCCCATTATTGGGCCAACCATGGCCTGGGATAAGGGAAAGGCTCATCCACCTAGCGTGAGCTACCTCCCCAAGCACAACTTTAATGGTATGGACATATTGGGTCTATTTTTTATATAAAATCCCACTTTCAAAATTATAAAAAAACATAACAAAAATAATACATATAATTCATCTATATAGAAAATATTTTATAAAAAATTTATTTAATCTTTAAAAAGGGTAATGTATACCAATTATACTTCATCTAATAGTATTACTAAAATTATTTATAAACACTACAATTTTAACATTCAAGGTTATAAATTTAAATGTGGTATACACACATGAAATCTTTTATACCAATATCATAGAAGTCAAAACTTAGTTTGATCAACAAATAATTTAATTAAAATAAATTAAACATAGGTTAAAAAATTGTTTAATAAATGAAAATGTTTACAATATATTACATACAATTGCAACTTGTTTTGAGTTCCCTCAACATCACTTAAGTGCAATTCAAAATATTTCACCAAAAGGCCAACAACTATAATTATAGCTCTTAGATTTCCCATGGTCACCCAAGGTAATGGTCAAGTTAATGCCTTATAAAACCATGTCTCAGGGTGTACTAAACTCAATAAAAAGAAAAATATGGTGGTTTCTATACCACTGATTCTCATTATAGTTTACATGATCATGGTGGTGATGTTCTTCGTTTTAACTGACCCGAAGGATCTCTTTTATTTACCATGTTTCGTTATCTTTATAGGGGACCCTCCAATAGTTCTGATAGGATTTTTAATAGGAATTTTTGGGTTGGATGGTTCCTTGTGATCTTGATACATTTTAAACACTTTGGTTTCTTATTTAAATGAAAAGACTTGTGTCCATTTTGTTTGTTTTACTCTGTTGTATACTAAAATAATTAAAACCATATTATTACTTTCTCATGAGAAAAATGTTTTGTTCAGTTATTATGAAATTCAAACAAAATAAACTTATCAATACATGAGGTTCATGTTTTAAGGTGTTACAAAAATAGATACATAATACATATATATGGTCAATGTAATTCATTGGAGTCATTTTATAGTAATTTTAGATATATAAGACTTTATTGATCTTGTTACCGTCTTTTACCGACCTTCTAGGAGTAGTTGAAAATTTTCATACAACATAATTTTACTGCTTCTGTGAGTTGAATTTCAAAACTCTTAGAGACCTGGTTAATATCCGAAAGTAAAATGTGGTTTAATAAGATGAAAATAATTCTAGTTGAATGGTAAATTTTGACTTTTATTTACCACTGTTAGAAGTAATTAGGGTAATTAAGCGTAAAAGTGATATTATAATTACCCTGAAACTTGTCTTAATTATATTGGATATGTGTAATTCAACCAAAAACTACCTTAGTAATAAAATTTGATCCTCTTTGGTCCACTTGGATTAGATTAGAACATTTATTATTATTTTATTTGAAGAAGAGTTAAAAGGGTTAAATTCAATGTTTAATAACTAAACCATATATAATATTGGGTCACACAAAATATAAATTAGACTATAAATATTAATTAGAAATATAAAAAGATTTCCTACATAATGGTATTTTATTTATAATTTTTATAATTTGAATAATTTAATTTATTTATGACATAATGATGATTCAGTAATTACCTTATTACTGAAATATTAAAATTATCGATATTATAAATATCCAAATAAAAGTATATTGGGACTTATGATGAATTAAACTAATTTTATAGGTTAATATTACATGTTAGGGTAGGATAAATAAATATTATTCTACGTGATAATGTTTTTATGGCTTTCAAAAATATCAAATACTAAATAGTGTCAAAATCGACATAATTGAGTTTTTAAAAAAAATAATATATTATTAATTGATATAATATTACAAAAAATATAAGGATTGTAAAAAAGGCTTAGATAAGGTTATATATATTAAAAATGAACCACATGGGGTTATCCTGTCTTGTTATAGAAGAATTATTAACCATGTAACATTAAAATACAAAGAGACATGATAAATGTCCAACTATTTAACTGAGTGTTAAATCTAAAAGATAAGGTTAATATGATGACCTAAACCTATCTAAAACCTATTGGTTGAGTGGTTTTAGACCCATCCTCACCTTACCCTTGAAATAATTCATTTTTTATCCATTATAAATTGAAGATTATTTTATTATAAAATAATATTTCATGCTTTTCCTAAAGTATCCCTCACCTCTCTTATAAAAGGGCACTTCCCCTTCTCTTAATTTCACACCTCCAAATCCTTTTAGATCATCCAACCACAACCAAAATATCCTACCAATGTTACTGCCTTCATCTTAGAAGCCTTCCTTTGGTCATAAATCCAACGTAAGGACCCATTTTGAACAAATCAAAAGAATGAATCCGAAGAGGAGGTAAATATTTCATCACCTCTTTCATTTTCTTTTCTTCTTCCACTTCATCATTCTTTTTTCCATTATAAAATAATAAATCCAGTATCGTCCATATATTTTGATATTATTATAAATATGGTACAACCATATTAGTTATTCTCTCCATCCTATAAATGATGAAGTCACCATACGTGCGTACGTATGGCTTATCATCTCCATGTCGGGGTGTAGTTTGTTATTCAAACACATCATTATGTTGTATGGGTATAATAATGAATATAACTAGTGTAAATAGTAAATATAACATGTTAATGATTATTTATATATGATATACCATCCAATTACACATTATTTCACCATCAATATAATGATATTGTTGCTCGTGCGTACATACGTATTACCATCTCCACGAATGGGATGAGATTCATTCCCCATCATAATCATTCAAGAAAAATTTTCATTTTATGATGAAAAACAATGTTTTTGGACATAATATAATTTTTTATATGAATCAAATACATCATATACATAAAAAACATGGCTTATGTAACCAATAATATTAAGGAAAATGAATTAGTTATCACCCGAAACGATGATACTACAGAAATATTATTAACAAAGAAATATTGGAGGATCATATATGATATCATATTTATATATATATAGTTCTTGTATAATTTAATAACCACTATTTAACTATTATACATGAGGTTAATATACCCTTGACCGAGTAAAACTAAAAGGTTAGGGTTACTTTCACAATATCTTTATTATCTGAAGTTGTTTTTACGGAAGTATTTACTGGGACCTCTTTATCATCCATATCCATGTTTCTTAAAAGTGTATTTCAAAACATTTTTATTATTTACTAAACTATGGGTTAAATTCATTTATACTCTAGTTTTACTTTTTATAAAATGTTTTTAATGGAATCTTTCCGTCGTCTTCCAAACAAGTTACTTTATGACCTTTTTGACAAAATTAAGGTAAGAATGTATTTTTTTAACTTATACGGAAGGTGTGGCAATTTTCCACCATTATATCATCATCGAAGCTTCCTATACAAGCCTATATGAATATTTTAAAAGTAAATTTTTTCTTTTATAATTATGTGACTTTTAAATGATTTCAAATAGTTTTTATTTCATCTATGTCAACACCCTTTACTGGATTTTAAAATTGTTTGAAGTTAATTTATTATGATACAAATCTTACATATTGTGTTGAATGTTTTGTGATATTTTTGACGGTGGATGTGTTATTTTTACACCATATATGGTTTATGGATAATGTATTGACCTTTCTTATAGTAGTTTTAATATGAATGTTTATGTTAGGTTTAAAACTTTTTATATTAGGAATGCATTGGACATAGTATGTGATGGGTGGAGCCTTCTATAGCTCCTTGATGCATCAGTTGGTCTCATGGGAAAAACTAGTATCTTGGGAAAAGGCCTTGAAAAAATATTATTTGTAGTCTTGGAACAATTCCTTGACTACATGGTTATGATGTCTGGATTTTATGCATTCCATTATTATAAAGGTGGTTATTGATATTGAATGTGATTATTCAACTAGTAGAATATCAATGTGAATAAGTAAATGGAATTATTTGATATTATCTTGGGCATATTATGGTAAAGTTAACGTTTAGAAGGATTTTGTTTTAGTATTTTAAATTTTCTTAAATGTTTATGCTTATTTATGAAAGATTCCTCTATATTGTTATCCTTATGGAGCATCTGGGCTCACCCCTTTCTATTTTTATTTTTTCCAGGATGTGAAGAAGTATTTTTGGTTGACCTAAAGGGATAGGCTAAGGATATAAGTGTGTTAAAATTGGGGCAAAAAGTTGTTGATGTTTTTATTTCTTGATGTAATGTAAAACTTATGAATATATCTAATACTTGAAATGCTACTAAACCGATCGGTATTTCCGGACATGATTCCTTGTATCATGCCAATGTTATGTAATAATGAACTAAATTAGGGTAACTTAGGTCAGGGCATTACATTCGAGGCCTCACTCAATCATGTGCATTGGTGTTTCCATTTGTTCCATATTTCCCAGAAACTGCAAATGGCTCCCTCATTAGTATCTGGGTACAAATATACTTTCCAAAGTTAGGTGGTCACCTGGGTTTTTAGGCCCAATGACTCTTGGGGAATCACATTAGTTGATAGCATGGGAGGTGAGGCTCATCATACCATTTTTTTGGGAACTATTTCATACTTTAAGACTCTATTATAGATTTGAGATATGTTTTTGAATCCCTTCGCAATCCCGATAAAGGACCAATTACCCTAAAAAATTACTATTGGTAAGTTATCATTCATGTGAAAAATAATAACTCTTTAGTGAATCAATATATATGTATGTGAGGTTTTCTATCATTTTAAGGAGGCCAGTTGCTGCTGTGAGGGGCTGCGTCTGCTGCTCTAGGAGAGAAGAACATCTTTCAAGCGACGTAGCTTATTGTGGAGGCCAATACATCCAGTACCATGAATAGGGATTCACCAAGAGGAGCCTATTGGGGGAGATGGTTCTAGCACAGGAGAGGTTGGTGAGGGAGAAATCTAGAGCTCTTTGGCTTCGTGAGGGCGACAGGAACTCCAGTTATTTCCATTCTTGCATTATAGAAAGGAGTTGTATTAAGAAACCAAATATTCTCAACGACGATGGTTGCTTTGTTACTGATATTGATTATGTTGGAGGTATGGCCTAAGATCTGTTTAAATCTCTCTTGGAAGGTCCTAACACTTCTATGTAGGATGGGTACCCCAGTGGGAAATCCCCTATGTTTGATAACATTCCTAGAGTGGCGACATAGTCCAAAAATCAATTCCTTATAGAAATTCCTGTGGAGAAAGAAATGCGAGAGGCTATTTCAGGCATCAATCCTAAGAGTTCTCCTGAGCCAGATGGATTTCTCAGATCCTTCTATGTGGCTTATTGGAGTATTGTGGAAGCTAATGTTATAGAGGCAGTGGAGGACTACTTTCGCGGGGGAAGTCTTCCTCGGGTGGCTAGTGCAACTACATTAGTTCTCATTCCAAAAGTCAAGGATCCTTCTTCTCTCAAGAAATACAGGCCCATCAGTATATGCAACTTTTATTATAAAATCCTTGTAGGTGTGCTCAATATGCGTATTGGCATCTATCTATCATCCGGGATTTCAGAGGAACAACATGGGTTTGTGAGAGGTAGGACCATAGAGGTGCTGTTGTGCTTGCGCAGGAGATGATGGAGGATATTAATGAGAAATATCAAGGTTCGAATATGGATATTAATCTAGATATGGAAAACGCCTACGACAAACTTGAGTGGGCCTTTATTATCAATGTTCTTAGAAGCAAGGGCTTTTCTTCTTGGGCTATTGACCTATTGTTTAGATATTGGAGTTCTTCATGGCTCTCTGTTTGCTTTATGGGAAGGAGGAAAGGCTTCTTTAAATCAGTCTGTGGCCTTAGACAAGGGGATCCATTGTCGCCCATTTTGTTCATTCTGGCCTAGGATGCTTTGAGCATATACATCAAAGCCACCATGCAAGAGGGTAACATTCAGCCTTTTCACTACTGGTTCCATTTCCAAAATTTATCTCACCTTATGTTTGAAGATGATATAGTCATATTCATTAATGGGAGATCCATTTCTATCAGGGGTATCAATACCATTCTTGAAGAGTACTGGAAATGGAGTGGGAAAAAAATTAATAGAGATAAAAGTCGTATCTACATCTCTAGGCATTGTTTGGAAAGGCGCTTTTGAGGAATTGAATCCAGCCTGGGCATCAGCATCATGAGTCTTCCTATGGATTACCTTGGTGCCCCAATTTCATCAGGGAGGATCTTAATCAAACACCTGGATAAAGAGATGGGGAAAATCTCTTCTCACATCAACAATTGGAAAAATCAGTTCCTTTCCTTAGGGGGGAGGATTAATCTGGTTAATAGAATGCTCTCATCGATCCCCATGAACTTCCTCTCAGTTCTCAAGGTTCCCAAGGCTGTTTTTAAGAATACTGAGAAAATTAGGACATCCTTCATTTTGGATTCCCATTCAGAAGGGTGGTGTCATTGGGCATCCTGGTCTAAAATGAACCTTCCAATAGATGAACGTGGAATAGGTTTGAGAAGTGTCTCTGAAATGATGCATTGCCTGCATGCGAGGCTGGCATGGGAGGTAGTTGTTGGGAGTAGCCTATGGGAACGTGTTATTAGGGAAAAGTATGGGCACAACCTGGAACAAACGAGAAACTCCTCTTACCTTTGTATCACTATCCTAGGGTATATACCTATACTTCTTATCTAGTCTAGTTGGATCATCGACCGCGATGACATCAGGTTTTGGAATGACAACTAGTCAGGGGATATTCTCGACATTCCTGGCCGCCCCGTCACTGACATCACCTTCAATAAAGTAAGTGATCATCCTGATTTCATCCAAGCGGTCCTAAATAAACAACATCTCAGATTATTCAATCTCCTCAAACTCTCGGACGACCTAGATAGGTGTGTTTTCAAGGATACCTCTTTAGGATCTTTCTCTGTTAAATCCTACAGGTCGATTCTTTAGGATTCCCAAGCTCATGATACATGGGGCCACCTCCTCTGGTGAAAAAGTGTTCCTCTAAAATATAATTTCCTCAGTTGGAGGCTTCATCACAATGCCATCTCTACAGATGAGGAGATCCGGCGGAGAGGGATCTCTACTGTTTCCAAATGTTCTTGCTGTCGATCCCCCTATGTCAGGACCACGTATCATTTATTCTTCGAAGGTGAATGGTCTAGAGTTGTCTGGGAAGCAGTCGGGGAGTTCTCCAAAATGTCTTCTCCAATCATTTCGGGAGATTCTTTCTTGCAGCGGTGGTTCTAGGGAGTTGGCCCTAATAACTCAGAGAAGCAGGCGAGGGAAATCCTTCTTTCAGCTGGCTGTTGGTGCATCTGGGAGGTGGGGAACAAATCACGTTTTGAAGGCATTGAGTACTCAAATGCGGGCTTGATCGCTATAGCTAAATGGCATATTGCCGACCTGGGGGTCCTCCTGAAAAATTGGGAGGAAGCTCCATCACTGAGGAAGTTTCTTTGGTACAAGGTACAGGTTACCCACTCCATGATATCGGTGGGTCGATTGATATACTGGAGACCACCATCTGACAGGATGAAGCTCAATTATGATGGGTTCTGTGCTATGGGAATTATTAGGGGTGGCAGAGTGATCCTCAACTCAAGGGGTAGTGTGGCAGTAGCGTACATAGCCTGCTTCAGTAGTGGAGACTCCCTTCAGGCAGAGGCTTGGTCTCTTCTAAAAGGGATTCAGTTTAGTCTGTCTAATCATCTGATTCTCTCAGAGATCTAAACTGACTCCAAAATTCTCTACGACACTCTGATGGACCATATCTCCACTCCTTGGAGCATTTTATACCATATTCGGCACTGAAAACTTCTCATGGATAACAACGTCATGTTATTTCATACTTGGAGTGAGGGCAACAAAGTGGAAGAATTTCCTGCATCCCATTTTCCTCATGATGATGACCTTGTCTCCTTCTCCATCCTGGGATCCTTTCCCCCAGAGTGTTCTAGTCTTGTTTTAGGTGATACCCTAGGTCTTCATTATTTTCTCCCCCCTAAGACAGGCCCCTCTGTGCCTTTTTGTTTTCCTTTCTTTAATAAAATTGCATGATGGCTTGGTGGTGTAATAGAATGGATTTTGTGTATTGTATACAAGTTATTAATGTTAACCGAGAAAAGTAAAAAACAATGAAATGCTCCTCTATAAGACCATGTGATCCATTATCATTGTGGGAATAGGGGATAAAAAGTAATCAATGTTATTGATTTGAATAAGGAACCTAGATGTTGGGAATTACCTGGTTGATTAATATGGATCTAGAACCTCATGGATATGTGGCTTACATATCTTGAGTATGTTAGGAATAATATTCACCATATTTCCATTTATGATGGGGATTACTAACTAAGGCTTCCCTTTTGACCAGAGCTTATACTATGAAATTTCCAAATTTATCAAGGATTACACACCACATAAGGAAAATGTTATCATGTCCTAGGATGCCCTTGTGACCTAGTCTTATATTTTGAAGGGTGTATCATCAACCAATTGACTTTTCGAGAGGACAATGCCAGATCTGGATGGTTTGTTTTGGAAGACACCACATGAATTGGATGGGTTGTCCATGAGGTGTTTCATGATTCAACAGACACATCCTAGTTTCATTTGAAAGTGATGACTTGAAATATATGTAGGTTGTCATGAGATATATAAAAACATGGTTTTATGTATGTTACGTATCTTGGCTAACATCCCTAGAGATCGTCGCGATACCTGGTCGACATGTCTGGAGGGCATCACAGATCTCGACTGATTTTCCAAGGGGGTATCGTGGGTCTTAGTTGACTTTCCCAGAGGGTGTCGTGGGTGATTCGTTGACATGCCCAGATGCTACCATAGGACATGGTTAACATGAGAAGGTATATTTATATGATTTATGAGATGTATTTGTAGGAAGTTTCAAGTCTTTGTCTATAAGCCCACAGGGTATCAAAAGACTAAAGTGGTCTACCTAGGGGACCACATGACTTGATTTGAAATGTATGGAGGGTTTCTCATGTCCCCAAATAACATTTTGAAGTAGTGTTGTGATATTTAGGGGACATATCCTGGAATCATCGAGTGTCTTTGGATGAATCACTCAAAGTGCATGGGGGGCCAACAAACATGTACTTTATTTATGTATTACACTTTTAATTTTTGTTCTTCCCTTGTATATAAAATTATTTAGGCATGTTCAGTATTAGTTTATCTAGAGTTTGACGTGATCTGGCCAACATGTGGTATTTTCTTTACATGTCTCATTTGGGGTCATTCACGCGATCTATGAATAATCATGTGAAGTACCTTATTTATGTGTAATGATTTCTTGGGATGTTCACTGGTATATTACTTGAACGAAGACTTCCCGATCATGAGATCAGACCCTATGAGAAGTCCTCTCTAGCACTGGCACCTGATAGTCAAGAGGCTAAGAGACGAATCATCTTGATTCTAAATTTTTATTCATGTCGTGTTGCAGAATTTATATGAATCGCCAACCTAGTTATGTTTTGGTTTGTGAGGAATATCTAGCGTAAATCCAGGCTGGATTTGGTGAAGGGCTCTGGAACCATGTGGCTTCCCAAGTCTCTTTCATGGACTGCTCTGAGGTCGTCACATGATTTTCAGTGACCGTGAGTCCCTCTCATCAAGGAATCCTTTATTATTTTACTTCCAATTAATGAGGACTTGTTTTATCATGCGGGCATGTTGAAGGACTTCATTTTTTTCATATTGAAATGTCAAATGGTTGTAGAGAGATCATGATACCTACTAAAAAGTCTTTGAGTAATCTATGGTGACTTTTCTAGGAGCCTTGTGAGACTGATTTTGTGGAATTCCTATGCATGTTGCAAGTGTTCTATGACCACAAGAGCTCTGGACTCCTTCTTTATTATCCCATTTGTTTTATTTGACAAAGGTCGGTAGTCATGTGAGAGTTCATGAGAAATGTCAACCATAATTACTTTATTTTTTTGGAGTTGTATCCCATGTCCAGTATGTGTCATATGGGGGTGCACAAGAATT
This sequence comes from Viscum album, assembly GCA_963277665.1. Taxonomy (NCBI): domain Eukaryota; kingdom Viridiplantae; phylum Streptophyta; class Magnoliopsida; order Santalales; family Viscaceae; genus Viscum; species Viscum album. The sequence continues at coordinate 7,650,325 of CAUJRU010000011.1, read as the reverse complement.
TTGGGGACAATTTTATTCATTTTTCCTTAGATAGTGAAAGGGGGAGCACAAAGCCACATGTTCTAACCCATGACACATTTCATGATGTGGATGAAAATCTAAAGGTCTTTCGCAAGATGAGGTGAACATGTCATCAGGGAATCATAGTGTCTAGAGGATCACCAGGGGAATGCCACATGTATTTTAGTTATTGTGAGTAGCTACTACCTCCTCCAATTTTATATCCTTTATTTTATTTTACAAATATTCTAGGAGTTTGTTATTTCCCTTGAATCTTGTTAAGTATAATTATCCTCCCATTTAGTGATATGTCACATGATCTATGCGGCTACTAGAGAACTCCATCCTTTAGGTGTCCTTCCTCTTAATTTTTGAGGATTTTCATGTTGGAGCATCGAGTTATTTTCACTAACAACGCATATGGTCTAGGGGAGCTCATCTAGCTACCACATACAAGGTTACTGGTTGTCTAGAGAAATTTCCCATAAGTAAAGGGTTTTGTTGAAAGGGGGGATCTATAAGATTAATTTTAGGTTATATGCTATGTGTTGAGTCATCACAAAAACTGATAATGGTAATGTGATCATGAACCTCTTAGAGGTCTATGTGATCCATAGGTCTCAACTATTTTTTTCTTCATTTTCTTTTGACTAGGAAATAATACCCATATTTATACATTTAATCTCTTATGAATTTGCAGATGCTCATCTAGTGGGTGTCAAAAATCTGCTACGATATATTTTTCATAAAAGGAATCTTTTAAACATAGTGATCAGATAAAATTTTTTGATTTTGTATTCTCATATTACAGTGATAGTGAAAGATTGGAATCACAATAATCACAGGGATAGTGAATATGTTCATGTTTTTTTGGACAATGAGAGAGATCTTATTGGGAAATTAACTTTATACGATCTTATCATAATACATATTCTCTATCAGTTAGGATACATGCTACCAATGTTATCTTATCCCACTATTTCATCAAAAAATTTGACACATGAACAAATAAATTTTTTGTCTCCAAAATTATAACAATCATTGATAGTTATGTTTTAAATTGAATGTGTTATAAACCATTTTCTATAAATTTATCTTTGATATGAAAAATAGGTGGAGAAAATTTTGTTACCACAATTGTCTTAATAATACACTAACCGAGGATAATGATAATTTAAATATTTACTATAAAAATAAAATGTAAAATAAAACTATAATTTATGTTATATTTATTTGAAGTCATTATATTGTTTGTTTTTAAATTTCCTATAATTTATATACATTATGTTATAAGGGTTTTTGATCCTAAAAAGGGGAATATTGTTTTCCATGTATTGTCTCAAAAATAATATATGAATATTATTAATTTTTATTCTCATAAATATCATTCCTTGTTTTACAAATGAAATTAAATTTATTATTTTTCAAGAATATATTTACTATGAAATTTATCTTATTTGTATGTTAAATTATTTTATTTAGTATTCTAGGAATGTTTGAAAGTAAATTGGAAACACTATTCATATCCTACATTTACAGGAAGAATGTTTGGTTTGGAAACACTATGCTTGGAATAAATTCAATGAATAATGAACTATACACTATTGGAATACTATGGTTCAGAAACATAAAATTTGGAATAAACCTTACTTTTGAGGATCAAACATACGTTTCATTAACCATACTATAGTAAATAATTCTATATTGTCAACTGTACTTTTGGTGTTTCTTTCTACCTAGATAAACCCTGTGTTTGACTTGGTCAACAAAAAAGTTCTAAATTCAAGATATTTTCATTATTTTATACAGCGAATTCACTGAAAGTAAATATCTACTTAAATATATTTTATGATCCATTATATGTTCATATTCAATGGATTAAATCATCCTACTTATATAAGAAATGATGACATTCTTTTGAACTTTTAATATTCAAATGACCACAATTCATCCGGAGATATTTTGGGATATGTTAAAATTGAAAGAATTCCATGTTTCTCTTATTAAATACCATGAGTGATTTCATTTTACCTTCTGTGGTATCTAATTGAATATAGAACTTCTTTTGAAAGTAAAAAAGAATGGAAATATTTATTATACTGAAAGAGATATACTCTATAGTCCTACATGTTTCAATCATGTATTATGAAAAATGATAAATTGATATTATTTCTACTATTTTTCTATTGATATTTTTACTGAATATTAATTTCAACCAAGATCTCTTTGAATTTCTTATTTATTTAATACTATTATCATTGATGAAGAAGATAAAATTATTGTATGTATATGCTATAATATTGACTTAGAATATTTTTTCACAATAAAATTGATCTCTATTAACTTATCGGTGTATCATAATCTCAGAATCAGTCATGGCGGTGTGTCACATTCTCAGACTAAGCTATAGATATTTATAGTTCCCTACAAAAGAAACAAAAGGCCCTACGAAAGCCTTATTGGTAAGGTATCAACTTCTTATACTCAGTTTTTAAGGTCATACGATAATAGGATCATCTAATGAAAATAACTTAGCTCATTTAGAGAGTGTTGTTGGAGTGTACTAGGGGTTATACATGGTCTGAACAATTTCATGTTCTTATTCTATATTTTTCCACATATCAAATTTCATAAAGAAGAAAATGATGTATATCAACATAAATAATAATAAGGATAAAAGAATGAATCTATCTAGATTATTCAGAAGAAATAATTCACCCCTAATGTGTATCTTTTAATTATTCTGACCTAAAACCACCCCTTATGAACTTTGGTTTGATAAAAATTTCAAATTTTACTTTTTCAAAATTTTTGGTAGTAAAATTTTTATATAAACACAAAATACCATCATGGGAAATTATATTTTAAATACATTGAATGTATATTTATCAGGTACTCTAAATAAATTAAAACATACCAATTCATTGGAACAAAATTCTAAAATGGTTGAAGAATCTATCTATGTTATTTTTTAGGAAAATTTTCCAAAATATTCTTCTCAAAATGTTTTTGAAAATAATTTTTTAGGTGAACCTTTTAATAATAAATAAACTGATAAAGAACATGAATCTTCTACAAATTCACATATAAAAGTTTTAAAAAATATACACACCATCTGCTTGAAATAGTCATTGGTGATTTATAAGTGGGGACACATACTCATAGGTCAATTTTAAATGAAGTTGTAAATATATCCATTTTCTTTACTGTGAACCCCAAATCATTAATGATGAAAATTGATTACTTTCCATGAAAAAGTAAATACATCAATTTATTCAAAATGATATAGGGAATCTCATCTAAAGACATAGTGATCACACCATTGTATCCTATAAATTGTTTTTCTCAAATAAGATAGACGAATATTATAATATCACTAGAAATAATGCTTGTTTATTTGATCAAGTTTACAAAAAATGAGAAGGAATAAACTATGGTTAAACCTTTTCACCGGTCACTTACCTAGAATCTATAAAAATCTATTGGGAATTTAATTATCGTCTTAATTTTATACACTTTCAAATGGCCATCAAAATCACATTTTTAAATGATTTAATTTCTAAAATTTGTTTTTGAAAAACCAACTTATTTTAAAAATCATCATTTTATAAATTATGTTTTAAAACATAAAAAATCTCTTTATTTTCAAAAATAATCCCCCCATGTTTGGTATTAAAATATTAAAAATATTTTATTTCAAATTTTTTAAAAATGAGAATATATTATTTAACTCGAGTTTTAAAATATATAAAAAATGTTATTTTAATTTTTAAATTTTTATTGATGATGTTATTTTCATCTCTACCAATAAAAGAATTGTTTTTGAATTTTTCAATTTCATGAAAAATAAATTTGAGATGAGCTTTTTGAGTGAACTCAAATTTTTTCTTGATTTTCAAATTTCTCAAATAAATGATGGAAATTTTTTAAACTAAGTAAAATAAAATAATTATCATTTAAAATGATTCTGAATGGACCAAGCTAATGAAATTATCACACCCATTAGTATAAATTTTATGTTACTGTTGGATGAATCCCATAAAATGGTCAACAACAAACTTTAGAAAAGTATGATTTGTAGTCAGCTTTACGTGACTATGACTCAACCTGGTATCTTGTATACAATTTGTATCTATTCTCATTTTCAATAAAATATTAAGGGGTCTCATTTAAATATTTCAAAAGGATTATTTACGACTTAAAAGGATCCAAAAATAATGGTATGTTTTAATATAAAATATCATATTTTGATTAAATTCTTATTTTGATGTTGATTTCGTTGGAAGAAAAATAGATATGAAAATTAATAGGGGAACTTGATATCTACTAGGAAAATATTTCTTATTACTGATTAGTAAGAAGTATAATTTAGTTTCTCCCTCTATATGTGAAGTGAAATACCTAGATGATGAGAGTTATTATGCCCAAATTCAATGGATGCATCACACTCCCTTGGACATCGGGATAAACTTTAACTATATACTTATCATGTGGAACAATAAAAGTGCCATAAATATCTCAAAAAATAATATCTAGAACTCTCCTGAAAAATAAATTTACTTTGAGCACCATTTTCTAATAGATATCTTCCAAAAGTCTTTTATCCTATTAAAAAGTTTCCCAATAGAATATCAATATACTAATATTTTCACCGAACCATTAGACATTGACCATTTTTAATTCATAAAATATTAATTAGTAATGGTTTTCTTATGACATTATTCATTTTATCTATGGCTATATTGTGTTATTTTAAATATATTATTTTATATCTTCTTCGATCAAGTTTTAAATCATCTTAAAATTATTCTTTTATTATTTTAGTTTATCATGGGATTAATCCCTTTATCTCACATTTGTTATCAATTGAGGGGTTGTTCATATGTAATTTATTATGAAATAATTTTTTCAGGAGTTATTTTTTTATAAATAAATTAATTATTTATTTATTTTAGAAATTTTTTCTATTATTTAAAAAATATCATAATAATATTTCCAAAAAATTAAGTACTTTCCATAATATTAGTATTTTTTTACAATAAAAATATTAATTTTATTAAAAAAACTTATAGGATATATATATTCACTTTTTTATGTTTGTTTTTATCTCTTAAGGAATATTAATTTTGAGTAAAAAAATATCATACATATTTTTCTCTAATTATCTGCTTGATTTGTCTTTGAAAAAATAGAAATTGAATGGTGTTTCTTAAGTAACCATTCAATTTAAAAATATAACTTTCTTCTTCAATCTATTTTAATGAAGTAATCAACAATGGATGAAATGTTATTTCTTAAAGAAAAGTGATGTCATGGAAACTGTATTAAAAGTTTTACTTTACTTTTCTTCTTTATGTAGATATATATATTTTTTTGTCTTTATTTCTCTTTTTTATCCCTATATTTTATCTTTTTTCCATTGATACCCTTTTTCATGATCTGTTATATATCCAATATCTGAATTTAATAATTATATTATTTGGAGACTTTTGAGGTAAAGAAGTGGTTTTTTTCAAAATCTAGTTTCTTTTTTTCCTTTCCCCTCTCTCTGTAATGATAAATTTATTTGGGGGGTTTTGAATCTAAAAGATTTTTTCAAATATTTTCTTCCTTCCAAATCACATTCTCTATTAAATCTTATTTTTTCAAAATGCTTCTTGATATTTAAAATTTTCCTTTAATTTTTCTTCAAAATAATTCTTATGATTATAATTTATCCCTTTTAAATCCCTTTTTATGTTAATTTCATTTTTGATAACCATGAAAGTGTATAAATTTCATAAAAGAGGGAGAAATGTACTAAACTTATTAAAAATCAGGGAAATTTTTTTCTATGATTATTTTCACAAAGGGGAAGGAGTTATTAAAATTATATAAATTATATTTACTCCACTATAGTGTATAATTGTTTTTTAAATGGTAGATTTTTAAAATTCTTGTACATTATTGTTAATATAATTCTTGATGTTTTAACATGTTAATGTTATTTTGGTATGTCTAATAAGATTTTTTATTTTCTGATTTTATGATTTCTTTAGTTTTATTTGATATTATGAAACTTTTTACTCCTAAATTTTGTTTAATTAATATTTTTTAATTAAAGCCTTCATTATCATTATAAAAGGGGATATTATTGTACCTCTCTATATCTCATGGTGATTTCATGATAAAACATACTCACCTTTCTTTCTAACATTTTCATTTATGAAAATTTAAGTGGTTTTATTTAGTATCATTTAGTGTAATACATTAGAATATAAAAGTTATTTTGAATCCATGAAAAAATCTTGGACATATATATTTCCACTCTTTAAGTAATTTCAAACAAGTAATAAGATCCATATATGTACTTAGAATAAAGTGGAGCTGGAATCACTTGAAGCTACATGGGTGTAGGCTACACTAGCTACCCGGTGCAGGGAACTGGAAAGACAGTTCCCTGTGTCTAGTTGTAGGTATTCTCTAGTAAGACCATAATCTACATATTATATGATCATCAACTAGATAGTTCTAATGCCCCAACCCCAAAATCCTGGATCCATTGCATTATTTTAATACAATGTCATGATTACAAGGAATCATGTCTCAATGGACTGATCCATTTAGTAGTCTTGGAAAATAGATTACATACATGAACATTACATTACAAATTAATAAATAAAACACAACATAAATAATACATTGAGAATTCCATTATTCAACAGTATTAACCCTTCATATCAAAAATAATACACTTCTTGGAATCCTTGGAAAAAAACATAAGGAAGGGGTGAGCTAAGATGCTTAGTAAGGGAAAATAATTTCGTAGAAGCTATAAACTTTTAAAAAAGTTGTATAAAAAAATACCCTTTTAAACATAAACCTGAACATAATATAGAGAAAATAAATTAAACATTTCCATATAAATATGCACATGGATATTCTAATAGTCGAACAACAACAGGTAATAATTAATTTCATAATGAGTAAATGCCTAATACCGGACATCTGTAACACATAGTAAAGGTCTCGTGCTAAGACTACAAATAATTTTTTTTCGAGGCCTTCTTCGAAGACAATAATTTTTTTCATGAGAGATACCAATGCATCAAGGAGCTATAGTGGGCTACATCCATCACTTACTAAGTCCACTGCATTCCACATATGAAAATGTTGAAACATATCATAAACATTTATATTAAAACTATCATATGAAATAGAAATACTTCTACCATAAACCATGAAGGGTATAAAAATATCACATCCACAGTCAAAAATATATTACTCATTCAATACAATATGGAATTTAGTATTATAATAACTCAACCATAATCAAGAATAATTTCCAGTAAAGGATGCTGACATAGTTGAAAATGATCAGTAATTTTTTTAGTGAAATATCCCTTTTTGTGAAATCATTTAAAAGTCACACATTTATTAAGGAATTCATTTAAAATTGGTTTGTGAATAAAATTTTCCCATACCACTTTGAAACTTTTGAAAGTAATTAATGTTTGAAAACAATTATGTTCATATAAATAAATCCTTAAAACCATTTTGAAAATATGAGAACTAATGAGAAAGATTTAGAAGAACAAATATTGAAAACATTTAAAATGATGGTTTAGTTAAAGAATACCTTAAAATAATAATTTTGAAATGTATTTTATGAAACATGGACATGGATAATAAATATGTCACAAAAAATACCTACACATAAACAATCTAGGAAAATAACGAGATTGAGGAATTAACCCTTACCTTGCACTTTCCTTTGGTCGTGGGTACGTTTAACCTCTTGTATATTGAACACAGTGTGTTATTAAATTATATCAGAACAATATTCATATTTATTATGTCATAAATGATTCATTTATGTCTTTATACCACCCATTTAATAATTTTTTCCATGTTAAATTAATGTTTCGCATAATAATCGCTTTCTTCATCCTGTGTGTTTTAACTTGTTATTCCTGATCATATCATTAGATCATGATTTAAATAATTCCAAAATATAAAAACATTATTTTTATATAATATATATTTAGAATATAAATATGTATCATAGATAGATATATGAAATGGGAAACTCTATTTAAGGAGATGGTATGCTGTATGCACGTATAACTATTTTTTTCTGTTTTCATATCATATTGAATGGAAGTAAGTGAATAAGATATATATAAGTACATATACATAAACACACACACATATATATATATTGAGTATAATTATTATTTCATATATTACATACTTGTTAATAATATATATTTTTATAATCATTATTGAATGGTGAACCTGAAAATGAATATCATCACGTCGTAGAGACGGTAAGTGTGACGTACACAAGAGCAAAAATATCATTTCATCAATAATTAAAAAGTTTGGAATGGGATGGTATATTAATTGTAAAGAAAAATTGTAATTCTATTTTCATTATTTATATACATATTACTCAACATTATATCCATCCAAATAACATAGTGTTGAATAAAAAATTACACAACGGCGTGGAGACGGTAAGCCATACATACACATGCTTGGTGACATTATCAGTAATAGTATGGATATAATAATTAGTATTTTTTTACCATATTTATAATAACATCACTATATTTATAAGGTAATAGATTAATTTTTTCGGTATTGAAATAACAAAGAAAGAGAAAATGGAAAAAGAAAAGAACTTCGAAAGAGGTAATAAAATAATTACCTCTTGCTTGGGTGTTTCCTTTTTATTTGAACAAATGGGCTCCATAGGATTGATTTATGCTTAAGGTAAGGACTCTAGGTTGAAGTTAGGGAAGTTGGGAGGATATTTGGGCAGGGTTTAACCGAGAAAAATGGCTTGGTTGGTGTGATTTTGAGAGAAGGGGGAGTACCCTTCTATATGAGAAGTGAGGGTCGCTTAAGGAAAAGTCTAAAATATTATTTTATTATTAAAACATTTTTGGTTTACGTATAAACCTTTATTAAAAATTGTTTAGTTATTAAAATTTGAATTTCACACTTTTAACTCTTCTATAAATAATTTAATAATAAATGTTTTAATATAATACAAGTAGACTAAAAGGATCATATTTTATTCCTAAGGTTGGTTTCAGTCTAAATACACTTATCCAATATAATTAGGACCTGTGTTAGGATAATTATAATATCATTTTTCCATTTAATTACCCTATTTACTTTTAACCGTGGTAGATAAAAACCAAAAGTTACTATTCACGAAAAAATATTTTTCATCTTATTGAGCCATATTTTAATTACTAATGTCAAACATATCTATGGATTTTTAAAATTCAATTCAAAGATGTGGTAAAATTATGTTTTATATAAATTTGCAAATGCGCCTAGAAGGTGGGTAAATGACTTTAAAAAGTTCAATAAAATTTCATACATCTAATATTATTATAAAATGACTGCAGTGAATTAAATTGAAATTATATAGGTATTATAAATCTATTTTGACATAAAATAAATTTAAATAAAATAAATAAATATTTAAATGAAATGTCAGTTTTAAATAATAATGTAGTGTTTTTCACTATTCATCAAAAATTGAAGGTTTTTAGAAAAATACCAAAAATTCAACCTAAGATAATTTTGATATTCCAAATTCAAAAATAAATTTAATTTTACCAAATTCAAAACATTGATGTTTAATTAATTAATTCAAAATTAATTCTCGTTGTCTAAACAAAAAAGCGGGTTTTTTTAAAAGTAAAAACTATCAAAAGATTGAAAAGTCTTTATGTAATATTTAAATGTGAAATTACTTATAATGACCTACATTATATTAAATGATAAAAATATAATCTAATTTTACTTCCAAACCAATCATATTCATAATTTTTCACTATAAATTATTTCGATTAAAAAATTTATTTTCAATTAAAATTTAATATTTTTCACTATTCATCAAAATATGAAAGTTATCAGAAAAGTACCAAACAATTATCCAAAATGAATTTTTATGTCCTGCTTCTAAAGAAGAATTTATTTTCATTAAATTTAATATATAGATTTCTCAAATATTGGATTTAAAAAAATTCCATTAAAAAGATGTAAAATTGCATTTAAAAAAATACTTCTTTAATATGAAAAAAATGAATTTGTAATTATATTATATCTATAAAACACATAATATGGATTCTAAAATTATATGGTTTATATAAAATTTAAAATATATTTAATACTATTCATAACCACTTTTTTGAACAGTTAGTTTGGTACGTCGTAGTGCGCTCGAACTCGGTGTTGCGTATAGCGCAAGTAATTGAATTACATTGAACATATAACATACTATGAAATATTGGGGTATTAAAACAGTTGCTCAACCAGAGGATATGTTTTCTCCCGGAAGACCATCTTCTAACTATTGTCAAGTAGAAGTTAGCTAGTGTGGGTTCTTTAATAGTATTTTTATCTAGTTACAACACCAAATAACTGGTGGTGGCCACCGGGTACCCAATGGTGTTGCAGAAGAAGCTAGTAGGTTTCATTACATGTAGTCATAAATTCATTTATGATTCTCTTATACAAATTCAATAAACCTAAAAAAATATAAAATCTCACTGGTCCTTTTAGAGCCTATAAAAATATGTTCTTATGCCATTATAAGATTCACATGTCTTTTTTAAAAATGCCCCTAATCTGAATCAATGATGAATTTATAGATCTCTCAAATATTTTTAAAATCCAACTCCAAAGTTCAAAGTCCATCAAAGGATCTATACCATTCACTATAATATGTCTTTCTATATTTTACATCATTCATCCAAGATCTTTGTGAGTATCTTGTAATCGGTTTTTATATTAAAAAACCTATGTCTCATCAACCTCTATTATCCAATGGTTCACATTCTGTACAAGTGTGGGATGGATTACTTTTATATCAGATAATCTCATGACAATTCTCAAAAACCACTTTTTTAGGGATGGGTTTGTTGGTCTCCATTGAGATCATTGTATTTATATAATAGACCTCTTGAGTTGTGGGGTGGAGATGTAGGGTCTCACATCAATCATTAACAGAAATCCTCATCAATTTGTTTCTACAATTAAATTTTCAATACGACATCATTAAACATTGATCAAATAATTATATATGATTGGTTTGGTCATTCTTGCACTTTAATTACTTTTATATTATCTTTATAAACTTGAATAAATTTATCAACTTCCACATATTTTATTTATTTCATTGTTATTTCAAAATAATTTATTTTTTAAGTTAACATTTTATTTTAGAATTATTTAATTTCAAGGGTAATTCACCCCCTCATTCCATAATATATGACCGATATTATCTTCAAGTAGTAGATTATTCAATAGAGAAATTTGATCTATAAATATAGTGTCAATCCATCCATTTCAAGCTTTTAGATCATATTTATTTTGTAGGGCTGATAATATTTTGTATTTATTATAACCAACATACAATGGAATATTTTCATAACATCTTAAAATATATAACAAACTTTTAAAATTCTAATGTTCATCTTCATCTATAATTTTCATTTATCAAATATGATCTTGATCATAATTTACACCTATTATCATATCCTCGATACAATAATCATCATCATTCACACTTGTAATCATATCAGATGATCCATAAAATGTTGTGGTATCCTAGCCACTAGCTATATTTAGTTATTCCCCATGTTATGTACAAAATTTATAACTTTGATCAATTATTTGAAAAATCATGTCGTCTTCCTAATCCTCGGGACAAATTAGTCATGATTAAAAATTAAGAAAACATGGTTAAAGGATTTGAGAAGGGTTATATACATGATCTTTTGTAAACTTGATGAACTCTTTCACCATATCCTCATAATCTTCTTTCATAATATTTATGTCCATCAATTATATATTTATATACATCATATCCTCTTCAATAATCTTTATATTTCAAAAATAAATAAATACATAGAAGTTATGAGCTTAAACCCCTAAAAGGATACTCTTTATATATAAACACATATAGTCATCATCTTTGAGAAAAAAATTTATTACATCAAAAACATGTTAAAACATATAATGACCACTAATTATATGAATTTAGACTATTTAAACTATTATTTTTTTATTAAAAGAAGTCACATATCATAAATCATTATTATTTTTTAAATTTATTCATCAAGGAAGATAATTTACTCCAGGTCACTATCATTATTCACAGTAAATATATAAAAATTTACAACTGGATAAGTATTATGGTATATATAATAATATTTCACTATCATAACACATATCCAAACAAATTAATTAATTTTAAAAATGTTTTTCTAGTGTTTAAAATAAATAATGAAATAAATTTAGGTTATTAAAATTGTAACTTTTTGAAAGATATCATATTCGAATTCGTCAATGGGTAATAATCGAAATAATAATTTTAATATTCCATGAAATTTTGAAAATAGTTAATTTTTCTAGTAGAATGGGAATATGAATGATTTAAACAAAATAACAAAAAAATATCAATTTTAAAACCATAATAAGATGTATTCAATCAAAAAAATCTTTTAATGAGTAATGGAATTACCAAAAATAAACAACCTTGTTATTAAAATTTAAAAAAAATAATGTTTTGAGAATTCAAAATTATAAAAAATTTGGGATTTTCTAAAATTTTATTTATCATCCATTGAAAATAATGTAAACTTTTAAAATTGAGTTTAAAAATATCAAGTGAATTACATTAATTATAATTTTAAAATAAATGATTATATTTCTTTTTGAATTTTAAAACAAACTATTCTTCTTACAATTATAAGGGAGTTCAAAATATTATATTTGGTGATGCATTTTAAGGAGGAAGACATGGAGTGAATTTCCCCTTTCTTTTATTTTAATTTATTGGATTGAATATTCATATATCAAAAACTTCTTTGAATCATCTATTTTTAAATATCAAACCAGCAACCCAAATCCCCTACATAACCCATGAAAAAGTCCTAATGAATGAGAAAAACTTTTCTCTTTAAGTGGAGATGTAGGTGCATAACAATATGATGCAAAGTGTTCAAGATTTCAAAAAGAGGAAAAAATAAAAACATATATACATGAGTAAGGGAGGTGCATTTATATAGAGTTAGGTAAACATGTTAACAGATTGATCAATTCACTTGAATGAAATTTATTGAGCATAATGAAGAGGAAACTAAAATCATAAAAATATATAATATTAGAATATCATAGAAAATGAGTGTTCATTTACATATTTGATTTAATTGGTTTGAGTTTGGATTATGTATAAATATTTTCTTAGATTATAATGGATTAAGTGTAGTGGAGTGATAAAATGGGAATTTTGTGAATTTCTAATTCATTTTAACTCCGAATATTCCCCCATATTTTGAATAATTTAGTGCAATTATAACATTTCTTAGTATTTTAGAATATTTTTGAGTAAAATTGTTCAATGAATAAACTTCATACTTTATATTTTTTAATAAACTTGAGAATTAATTTTAGAACAATCTTATACTAGAAAATGATATTTTTATTTATTTTATAGCGTAATGTGAAATGACATATGATTTACTAGGAATTTCATGGGTGTTGTTAAATTAAATGTAGAATCTACACTCAAGTTTAATTAAAGTGAATTTTAGCCAACTAACAACATATTAAAAACTCTCCCAAAAATTATTTGATATTTAATAATATTTCCAAGGATCACATGCAATTAAATAGAAGAAATACTCAAAAAATTGAAAAACACATTAACGATCTACTGAGATTACTAAAAAACAAGTTTAAAAGTTCATGCCATCAGTTTTAAGGATCGATTTGTCTAAAATAATCGAATTTGGTTATAGTAGAGCTTCGGTTCCACAAGACCTTGAATATGCTGTGAGAAAGGCATGATCTTCTATGGTGATTTTTTAAAGAGGGTGAAGTGTTTTATCAATGATTACTAAAAAGTTCTGATAAAAGTGTATTTTATCAGCCCTAAAAATATAAGCTCGGATAGAAGAACTTTTTTCTAAACATTCTTAGTACTGATAAATCATCACTTTCATTAGTGCTAAAAAACACTAACTAAAGTGGTATTTCACAACAATTATATTTTAACACAGAAGATATAAACTTTTATTAATGGTTATCCTAGTAATAGAAAATGTAAATAATGAATAACAATGAATAATTAAATAATATTAATTATATAAGTAATAAAATTTTAAAAAATTAGCTATAATAATGATTTAAATAAAAATATATAAAACAAATTCAATAAAATAAATTAATTATATAAATTACAAACATATTGAAAATTTAAAAGTTAATAAATAAATATTAAAAAATGAGTAAATTCAAGAAATATTAAGAATTACTAAATATAAAAAATTAACAAATAATTATGAATTAAATAATATTAAAGACGAATAAATAAATTTGAAGAAATTGAAAAAATATTTAAAATATGAATTCAAAAAATTTATCACATAAAATATAAACACATAAAAAATAAATAAATAAATAATATTTATTATATAAATAACAAAATTATTAAAAATAAATATTATTAACTATTTAAATTGAAAAAATATTAATAAAAGATTTGAAATAAATTAATTATGTAAATATCAACAAAATTAAAAGTATTAAAACATAATAAACAAGAATGAATAAATATTATTATTGTAAATTAAAAACATATTGAAAATATTAAATCGTAGTAAATAAATATGTATCGATAATTATTAGAAAGTAAATAAATCCCAAAAATATACAATTTAATTATCATTAAAAATGAAAAAGTAATATTAAATTAAAGAATATTAAAAATGAATAAATTAAAATTAATAGATTACAAAACTATTCTAAAAATAATTTCATATGATTAATAATAAAAATTATAAATAAATAAAAAAATTATGTAATGAGAATAAATAAATAATATAAAATATATAAATAAAATAATTTAAAAAAATATTATATTAATTATTTAAAAGTCATAAAATTTAAAATAAATTATTTAAATAAATTAATTATATAAATTTAAATTATTTTAAAAATATTTCCACATAATAAATTAAATTACATAAATATAAATCATATAAATTAAAAATATATTGAACATACTAAAAATTATTAAATAAATATATCGATATATATATTAAAAAATTAATAAATTCTAAAAATATTTAAATTTAATAAAATCTAAAAATGCATACATAATATTAAATGAGTAAATAATAAAAATGAATAAATAAAAATGAATAAATTTAAAAATATATCAGAAGGGAGAATTTATAACATTAATTACCTGAATTACCAACACATAAAAAATCAATATAAATTTATAAATAAATAATATAAGTTATATAAATAACAAAATTATTAAAAATGATTTATTTTGACTATACAAAAATATAAATATTAAAAATAATTCAGAAAAATCAATGATATAAATTTCTAACATATTAAAAAATACGAAAAATTAATAAATAAAAATGAATAAATACTATTCATGTAAATTAAAGAAATATTTAAAGTAATAAAAATATAGTATATAAATATGTATACATTTTGAGGGAACTCTCATGGATTTCTTAAGAAATGATTCAATTTAAATGTAGAATCTCATTGCTGAGGGGGCTAAGAATCTTGAAGTGAAGGAGGCTATGCATTGGGTTCAGGGTGTGAATGAATGTAAGAACCTAAATCATAGGCTCATCTCCTTGAGTCAGGGTTTTGTAATTGGTCGATTTGTGAAAAAATGGTAATGTTTCACAAGTTTTCACAAGAAAGGAGGTGATTGCAGACTATCTTGATTCATTTCAATGCTCTATAATTGCTAAAAAAATTCATTTTAATGATGATCATTTTTGGAAAATCCCCAATTTAGTATGAAGGACATTATTTCACGAACTAAATCTAATTTCCAAAAAAACGGCACCTGACCCAACCTATGAGAAGGGACGAAGGGCGTTCTCAATTCCCACAGGCCGTCACAAGTGCCCGGGTATCATAAAAAGAAATTTGGGAATGATTTACAAGAATTTATAAACATAAAACAACAAACAGAACCAAGAAACAAAATGTGGATTTTTCAAACAAAAACATCTTTACTAAAATTTAGAACTGAATTACACAATTTAAAACAATGTCAAAAGACCATTATAATGGTACAAAACAAAAAATGTATATCAAAGAACCACCTCAAGGTAAGGGGGAATCACCCTCAGCCATCTTCATGAAAACTCACCAAGAAGGGCTGCTAGAAACCCGAACCACTTTCACAAAAGCTGTACCCAAACCTGTGAAAAAAATAACCAAGTCTACTTACACCCAATGGTGTATATAAGGTGTGATCCAAATCCCAGTAGGATACCACCACTAAGAGATTCCATGTGATAAATATTTAATGATGAAAATCATGTTTGTTTTCCAAAACATGAAATGCTAGTCATAATTTCTTAAAAAAGAACCTTTAAATAAAATCAGTTTTCAGGTGGCATTTTTTAAAGAATCTACACTTTTCTAAAAATAATGTCAATGCTACTAAATTTTCTAGCCAACCGTGTCACGACCCGTCCTCGGGGCCCGTGCCGTGAAAACCCCAAGCTCACCTTCCATAGGCAAGGGGCTGGCAACTAGCACCAAAGGCATAAATCCCGATAACTGGGAAGGAATTGCCTTTATAAAAGTAACAAAACACCACAGAGTACAAGCGGAAGTAAAACACTAAGTACAAAGAAAGTGATGAAAAGTAAATGGGCCAGAATACAAACCCAACTGGAAATATAGCTACAACTGAACAAAGACAACAGCTGGAAGAAAGAAAGAATCTCCTGGGTCATCCTCCTCAGATCCTACTTGAAGGGTAGGTACAGATAGCGCAACTCCTCAATGCTCTCGCCCATCAACCTCCTCCGTGTGTCGCCTCGTCGTGAAGTCCACCTCCGGATAATGACTCGTCGTGTGGTCCACCTCCAGGTACTGACTCGTCGTGTGGTCCACCTTCGGTTATTGACTACTCGTGTGGTCCACCTCCGGGTACTGTCTCGTCGTGTGGTCCACCTCTGGGTACCGTCCAGTCCTCGAACACTCGGCCTCCGTCAACACTGCATGTCGTCTGCAACCAACACAACGAGGTGCGGGCATAACCCGTGCATGGGTGAGTGTAAGGATACTCAGTAGGGACCCCGAGACCCTCAAGGTCTCACAAAAATAAACAAGGATAACCACAAAGAAGATATCAACAGATAACCTCTACTTAGGTAAATGCCCATACATATACCCAAGTTATCAAGTAACTCATCTCAATCTTGAGGTAAACACAAAGGTCATAGAATCAGCTCAAACCAGGATTTTCATTATCGAAACCGTAACTGCTAAAGAGCTCTGTCTCTGGGAGTACAGTGATCCTGTCATGTCTTCGAGGTACTGCTCTACAACCTATGACTGCTGAGGTACTCCTCCTATCGAGTAACGCGGGTCTGCCACCTCACACAGTAGTGCTCCTCCGCCATGGGTCTCCCACATCACACAGTAGTGCTCCCCCTCACAGTGTACAGAGGTACTCCTCCTATCGAGTACCGCGGGTCTGCCACCTCACATAGTAGTGCTCCTCCGCCATGGGTCTACCACCTCACAAAGTAGTGATCCCCACTGGGTTATGCTAGTCACTCCGAATCGAATCGGACAAGCAGTCATCAGGTCACAGCCAGCTACACGGTCTTCGTACTCCGTACGCTCGTCTCTAGGAGGGTCCGCTCCACGAGCTACTAGTATATACTACAAGTATCTCAATGTCCCACGGAGAAGTATCTCGAAGAACCACCTCGTCATAGGGGTCTCAACGCGATAGACGGCGTGTCAATCGGACGCCCGGTCTGTGAGTTACTAGATTTCTCGTCCCCGGGGCCCGGTTGGTTTCATCTGCAAACCAACACGGTCGTATCTCAACTATACCCCGAACTCTCATAGGGTATACTCAAAGGGACTGTTTCTCCATGTGATCACCAACGTCGATGACGGTTCGTCAAACGGACGTCTGGTCTGAAAGATATCAGCTTTTCCGTTCTAGGGGCCCGGTTGGATTTCGGGTGCAATCCAACCTGGCCACTATCCAACTGCATCCAAAACTCAAGTGAAGTATGTCAAAAGTTCCGTCTCATCAAGAGGAGATCAACGAGACAGACGGCGCGTCAATCGGATGCCCAGTCTGAAAGATATCAGCTTTTCCGTTCCAGGGGCCCGATTGGATTTCAGGTGCAAACCAACCCGACCGCACTCCAACGACATCCAAACGTCGAGCGAATTAAGCCAAAAGTTCCGTCTCATCAAGAGGAATCCAACAAAGTCGACGGCACGTCTATCGGACCTCCGGAGCTCAAGTTACTAGTGTTTCCGCTCTGAGGGCCCGGTTGGTTTCGTGTACGAACCAACACGGCTGAACCCAAAGTGTTCCAAAACCTTGAGTGCGATATGTTAAAACGACCGTATCGGTCCAAGGATCGCATTTCCGCTGACAGTGAGTCGATCGGAGGTCCGTATCCAAGGATATGGGCAAAATACCGAAAATGTCCGAAAACGGGGGGTCTGGGCCCATACCGACCCGGCCCAACCCCCCTGGGTCGGCCCGAACTGGGTCAACCCGGCCCGACCGGCGCGGCGTGGCCCAGTCTGGGCGCGACCCGGCCCGGTCCGGTCTGGGCGCGACCCGGCCCGGTCCGCCCAAGCCATCCCGGCTCGGCCGGGCGGCTCGCTGGCTCGGCCAGGGAGCCAGTGCTCCGCGGACGCGGCGCGCGCCGCATCCCCTCCCTGGATCCCGTGCGGCCGCGGGATCCGCTTGCTCGCCGCCGCGACCATTTCTCCAGGGGGCGCGCAGGGGCGCCGCCGCCTCCGGCCGCCGGAGCCGCCGTGCCGGCAACCCGTGCTGCCGGTGGTGTCCGCGGGCCACCGGAGTTGCTCCAGTGGTCCATTATCAATTTCGCCTGCGCCGATGCTAATCCCGAGTCCCATTATTCACTGCAGAAACATCAAATGGTCTCTGCAGCCCATTCTGTCAATGCCCGACGATCCGCACGTCAAAAGAAACAACTGCGGAGTCTTCTGTTCGCCTTCACGACCCCGATTACAACCACACTTTTGTTCAGCCATGACGGCACGACAAGGCGGCGCCACGCATCCTTGCCGCATCACTCCAGGTTCTCGCGTGGTGCTGTCGCACCGTGCCGCCATCTTCCGAACCGCAACATAATCAACAAAAAGTGGGAGGAGGGTCAGCCATGTTTGTGCGGTCCAACCTCCTCCCGTTATAATGATAGCAATCAGCCATCAAATAGAAGTCGACGTACGACAAAGAAATATTTCACGACAAAATCAATAAACCTCAACATCAACTTTCATGAACGAACGATCCGCGGATCAACCTGAAAATGGTTGTTCCACACTCGTCGTTCTTTTCTCAAAAGATAAGAGAACACCAAATAAATTTCCCTACCTCGAAATTGACGTCGCACGTCGTCGAGTCGCGGAAGTCGAACGTTGCGGTAGTTTAACGTCGGGGTAGTCGGGTGTCGCAAAAGAAAGGTATCACTTCCGTAAACATCGAAAGAAGAAGGATAACGTTGTTGTTGGTGTCGGTCTCCACGGTCGGCGCCTCCTTCCTTGTCGCGGAAGAGGAAGAAAAAGGATTGGAGAAAATGTAGAGCGTTCTTCGCCGAGTCGGAAGGTCGTTCTTCGTTTGGAGATGATGTTCTTCAGAATAGGGAAGAGCTCTCTCCCAAATTCCATCACAAAACAAAACTCACAAAAATAAAATAAGGCCCCTCCTTATTTTATTATTTTTCCATGCATTCAAACTTTTTTAAAAATTCAAGCACTTAGTTAAATTAATTGAAGAGGTTTAATCAATTAATTTAAGATGTGTTTTGGAAAAATTAAAGAGGAGAGAGGGGAGAGTTACACAAGTTAATGTGGAGTTACAAAATTTAAGAGGGAAGTGAGTTATGGGAGGTCAAGGGGGTTATGGGAAGATCAAGGGGGGTTATGGTCTCGTGTGGGCCCCACCTCCCACATATCCACACATGGGAAGTTTGGTGGTTGTGGGTCCCACCAACAACTTCCCATGGTAGAATTCAACTCCCTTGGTTAACAAAAATAAAATTGTTCACAATTTTATTTATTTATTTCTTAAACCCCAAAATTTAACTTCTCCTCCCAAGCAAACGCACCTACGGTAAAAGTCCTATTAAGAAAATACTGGCGCTGCGGTTTCATCTGTGTCCTCTGATTTCAATTTCAATTACCGGTTCAAAAGATAGAAAAACCCGCTCATTCGTTCACTGAACGTACCCGAGCTATACTTTGGAAATTGATTCCGGGCACACCAGGCCTCGGAATCAGGCGCTGTTAGAAACTGCATTCTTGTAAAATTACAATGAAAATTAAGATAAAAATTCCCTTGAAGTTTATGGGTCTTTAAATTACTCCCACCTCAGGGCTTTACGTCCTCTTAAAGCTTTAACACAAACTAGGGATAGAAAAGCGGTACTGAGCACGCATCTGAGCCTCCCGCTCTCATGTGCTCACCTGGAGGTCCCCGTACTGCCAAAGAAAGCGCACCCGAGGAATCGTCAGTCCTCGTAGGATCCACTCCTATCGATCCTCGATCCCCACAGGAACCTCCGCGTATGTCGCCCTGTCATCAACATCCAACTCCCTGAGGTCGATGATAGGTGAAGGATCACGCACGTATCTCCTCAGTTGAGATAAGTGGAAGTCGTCATTCACCATGTGCAACTGAGGTGGATGCGTCAAGCGGTAAACCACTTCGCCTACCAAGCTAAGGACCTAAGAAGGTCCACTGAACCTCAGAGATAACTTGCCACCTTGGACACATCTCCGTAAACCTCATCGAGGTGAAACCCATATAAGGACTTGATCGTCATCCTTGAACTCTAGAGGTCTCTAATTTCTGTCAGCATAAGGCTTCTGTTGGCCCTGTGTTGTCCTCATCCGCTCTTGGATGACCTGGAACTTCTCTAGTCTCACAAGAGCTGCTTTGATTTCTTCTTTGCCGATAAGATAAATCTGGTATCATCCCCTAGATGAACCAAATTAATTTCCTAATACAGTCAATCCATACATGAATGATGTATTCATGCCATGGACGATGTCGTAAGGCCTCGACGTTACTACCAAGAGATCCAACTGTCACTCTCGCCTCCAAGGGTCGAGTCACACTATCGACATCAGTGTGAGGTAACTGGGTCTCTTCCAGTAGAAATCTCGAATGTTAGGGTCAAGTCAACAGTCTTAAACGGTACCACTTAGTACCAACCAAACAAAAGGACATGAAAGAAATCTTTAAGAAAAGGTATGTGTCTTAATATTATTGCAGCTCATGGTACAAAGACAAAAATGTAACAACAACAACATGGAAATAGATATACACCACTAGTTCCGCTCCTATCCACTCGCTTCCGGAGCTCCGTAGTCGTAAGATTCTACTGCCTGAAGCTGAGCTCTCCCATGTCCACCTGTTCCCTATGGTCGGGGTGGACCTCCTGGTGGTGGTGGTGGCAACACCTTGAAGCGTCGTCCACCTCCAGCTGCACGGCCAGCTCCCCTCCCTCGGCCTTCATCTCTTAGCGGTGTGCCTTGATCGAACCTCTACCTCTGCCAGGGAGGTTCTTCATTTAACTGCCAGTCATCTGCATGGCGGGTCGGACAGTCACGTTCCATGTGACCAATCCCGCCACAGGAGTAACACTGCATGGAAGGTCTGGCTCTTTCATTCCCCTTGGTGCCTCGCACTACCGACCCTAAGTCACGCGGTCGACCACCTATAGGTCTAGTCCTCTTGGACCTCTGCGTCATCTGTCTACTGCCTACTACAGAAGACTCTGCCGCATGCTGGCTAGTGGTGGGTCCTGCTGCTGGAGACTGCTTAGCAAGGAAACTCTCCACTAAGAGGGCTCTCTCTAACACCCCAATCTGCGTCGGAATGCTGTGAGAAACAAAAGAAGCTCTAATCTCTCGCCTGAGCCCCTTATCGAAGGTTCGTGCCCTGAAGAACGGGTCCCGTACCATATCTGTGGTGTAGCATGAGAGGTCTGTGAACCTCGCTGAATACTGCGCCACTATCATGCTGCCCTGCCGCAGCTGAAGTAGCTCCTGTATACGCACCGCTCGAAGGGTGGCTGGTACAAAATCTGATCGGAATAGGCTCTCGAAGTCTGCCCATAGAAGTGTCGCCTCGTCATGCATCTGGAGCATCAGGATCCACCATCTGCCTAAAGTAGGCTGGCAGCAAGGATCACCATGAAATCTGCTGGCGTCCCCACTAGCCTGAAGACTTTCACCACAACCTCCAACCAATCCTCAGCCGCCTGCGGGTCCGTCTCTCCCCTGAACCTGGGTGGCCTATGGCGCTAGAACTCGTGAAGTGCGCTCAAGCGACGTGCACCCTCTTCTGCTGGGGTTGGTGGCATCGGTGGCCCAATGGGTAGTAGTACCACTAGTGCCTCAACTGGGATAGGGCCCTGTACTGAGGCCATAGAGCCCGACGAGCTGTTAGTACGAACAACTCTCGGGGCTCTAGCTGGTCGTCCGCGGGGAGGCATCCTGAAAGAAACAAACATGACATGGTCAAACAATTTATACCTGGTGAGCTGACAGGATTTGAGCTGACTTTTAAAAACTTCTAGAAACACACACGCAATCAGTCTTTTCGTGCACAAAGTCAGAAATCAGTTGTCAGGGTCCTGGTGTATGGATACGTCGACTGCCCTCACCAACACTGGACTCCCTGAACTGAAGACCACACTCGGTACCCTTAACACTATTGGTTCACAGAAAGAAAATATCAGAGTTATAAGTTTTGCGGTAGAAATGACCCCTCTGATACCAATTTGTCACGACCCATCCTCGGGGCCCGTGCTGTGACTACCCCAAGCCTGCCTTCCATAGGCCAGGGGCTGGCGACTAGCACCAAAGGCGTAAATCCTGATAACTGGGATGGAATTTCCTTTATAAAAGTAACAAAACACCACAGAGTACAAGCGTAAGTAAAACACTAAGTACAAAGAAAGTGCTGAAAAGTAAATGGTCCAGAATACAAACCCAACTGGAAATATAGTTACAACTGAACAAAGACAACAACTGGAAGAAAGGAAGCAGCTCCTGGGTCGTCCTCCTCGGATCCTACCTGAAGGGTAGGTAGAGATAGCACAACTCCTCAATGTTCTCACCCGTCAACCTCCTCCGTGTGTCGTCTCGTCGTGAAGTCCACCTCCGAATACTGACTCGTCGTGTGGTCCACCTCCGGGTACTAACTCATCTTGTGGTCCACCTCCGGGTACTGACTCGTCATGTGGTCCACCTCCGGGTACTGTCTAGTCGTGTGGCCCACCTCCGGGTACCATCCAGTCCTCGAACACTCGGCCTCCGTCAGCACTGTCTGTCGTCAGCAATCAACACAAAGAGGTGCGGGCATAGCCCGTGCAGGGGTGAGTATAAGGATATTCAGTAGGGACCCCGAGACCCTCAAGGTCTCACTAAAACCACCAAGGATAACCACAAATAAGATCTCAACAGATAACATCTACTTAGGTATATGCCCATACATATACCCAAGTTATCAAGTAACCCATCTCAATCTTGAGGTAAACACGATGGTCATAGACTCATCTCAAACGAGGATTTTCATTATCGAAATCGTAACTACTGAAGAGCTCCGTCTCTGAGAGTACAGTGATCCTGTCACGTCTCCGAGGAACTGCTCACCAACCTATGACTGCTGAGGCACTCCTCTTGTCGAGTACCACGGGTCTGCCACCTCACACAGTAGTGCTCCTCCGCCATGGGTCTGCCAGCTCACATAGTAGTGCTCCCCCTCATAGCCTACAGAGGTACTCCTCCTGTCGAGTACCGTGGGTCTGCCACCTCACACAGTAGTGCTCCTCCACCAAGGGTCTTCCACCTCACAAAGTAGTTCTCCCCACTGGGCTATGCTAGTCACTCTGAATCGAATCGGACAAACAGTCATCAGGTCACAACCAGTTACACGGTCTCCGTACTCCGTACGCTCGTCTCCGGGAGGGTCCTCTCCTCAAGCTACTAGTAGATACTCCAATTATCTCAATGTCCCACGAAGAAGTATCTCAAATAACCAACTCTCATAGGGGTCTCAACGTGACAGATGGCGTGTTAATCGGACGCCCGATCTGTGAGTTACTAGCTTTTCGTCCCCGGGGCCCAGTTGGATTCGTGTGCGAACCAACACAGCTGTATGTCAACTGTACCCCGAACTCTCATAGGGTATACTCAAAGGGACCGTTTCTCCACGTGATCACCAACGCCGCTGACGGTTCGTCAAACGGACGTCTGGTCTGAATGATATCAGCTTTTCCGTTCCAGGGGCCCGGTTGGATTTTAGGTGCACTCCAACCTGGCCACTATCCAACTGCATCCAAAACTCAAGCGAAGTATGTCAAAAGTTCCGTCTCATCAAGATGAGATCAACTAGAGAGACGACGCGTCAATCGGACGCCCGGTCTGAAAGATATCAGCTTTTCTGTTCTAGGGGCCCGGTTGGATTTTGGGTGCAAACCAACCCAACCTCACTCCGAAGGCATCCAAACCTCGAGCGGAGTAAGCCAGAAGTTCTGTCTCATCAAGAGGAATCCAACAAGTCGACGTCACGTCTATCGGACGTCCGGAGCTGAAGTTATGAGCATTTCCGCTCCGAGGGACCGGTTGGTTTCGTGTACGAACCAACATGGCCGAACCCAAATTATTCCAAAACCTTGAGTGCAATATGTCAAAACGACCTTCTCGGTCCAAGTATCACATCGCCGTTGATGGAGCGTCGATCGGAGTTCCGTAGCCCAGGATATGGGAAAAATAAATAAAAGGTCCGAAAATGGGGGGTCTGGGCCCGTACCGACCCGACCCAACCCCCATGGGTCGGCCCGAACCGGGTCGACCCGACTGGGCAGGACCTGGCCCGGCCGGCGCGACCTGGCCCGGTCTGGGCGCGACCCGGCCCGGTCTGGTCTGGGCACGACCCGGCCCAGTCCGCCAAAGCCGGCCCGACTCGGTCGGGTGGCTCGCCGGCTCGGCCAACGAGCCGGTGCTCCGCAAACGTGGCATGCGCTGCGTCCCCTCCTGGATCTCGCGCGGCCACAGGATACGCCATCTCGCCGCCGCGGCTTCAGCCGCGGTGGTTTCTCCAGGTGGCGCGCCAGGGCGCCGCCGCCTCCGGCCGCCGGCGTGCTCTGCGCCTCTTGTGTTGTCCGCGGGCCACCAAAGTTGCTCCGGTGGTCCGTTTTCAATTCCGCCTACGCCGATGCTCATCCCGGGTCCCGTTCTTCACTGCAGAAACATGAAATTGTCTCTACGGCCTGTTCTGTCAATGCCTTACGATCCACACGTCAAAAGAAACAACTATGGTGTCTTCCGTTCAACTTTGCGGACCCCGACTACGACCACACTTTTGTTCGGCCTTGATGGCACGACGCGACGGCAGCACACATCCTTTCCGCATCCCTACAGCTTACCGCACGGTGCCGTCGCACCATGCCGCCATTTCCGAACCGCAACATAATCAACAACAATGGGGAGGAGGGTCAGCCTTGTTTGTACGGTCCGACCTCCTCCCGTTATAATGATAGCAAGCGGCCATCAAATAGAAGTCGACGTATGACAAAGAAATATTTCATGGCAAAATCAATAAACCTCCACATCAACCTGCATGAACGAACGATCCACGGATCAACCGGGAAATGGTTGGTCCGCCCTCGTCGTTCTTTTCTCAAAATATAAGAGAACACCAAATAAATTTCCCTACGTCGAAATTGACGTCGCACATCATCGAGTCGCGGAAGTCGAACGTCGCGGTAGTCGAACGTCGGGGTAGTCGGGTGTCGTGGAAGAAAGGTATCGCTTCCGTCAACGTCAGAAGAAGAAGGAGAACGTTGTTGTTGGCGTCAGTCTCCATGGTCGGCGTCTCCTTCCTTGTCGCGGAAGAGGAAGAAAAGGGATTGGAGAAAACGTATAGCGTTCTTCGCCAAGTCGGAAGGTCGTTCTTCGTTTGGAGATGATGTTCTTCAGAAGAGGGAAGAGCTCTCTCCCAAATTCTATCACAAAACAAAACTCACAAAAATAAAATAAGGCCTCTCCTTATTTTATTATTTTTCCATGCATTCAAACTTTTTTAAAAATTCAAACACATAGTTAAATTAATTGAAGAGGTTTAATCAATTAATTTAAGATGTGTTTTGGAAAAATTAAAGAGGATAGAGGGGAGAGTTACACAAGTTAAAGTGGAGTTACACAATTTAAGAGGGAAGTGAGTTATGAGAGGTCAAGGGGGTTATGGGAAGATCAAGGGGGGTTAGGGTCTTGTGTGGGCCCCACCTCCCAAATATCCACACATGGGAAGTTGGGTGGTTATGGGTCCCACCAACAACTTCCCATGGTAGAATTCAACTCCCTTGGTTAACAAAAATAAAATTGTTCCCAATTTTATGTATTTCTTCCTTAAACCCCAAAATTTAACTTCTCCTCCCAAGAAAATTCACCTATGGTAAAAGTTCTCTTAAGAAAATACCGGTGCTGCGAGTTCATCGGTGTCCTCAGATTTCAATTCCGAGTACCGGTTCAAAAGATAGAAAAACCCGCTCGTTCGTTCACTGAACGTAGCTGAGCTAAACTTCGGAAATTGATTCTGGGAACACCTGGCCTCAGAATCAGGCGCCGTCAGAAACTGCGTTCTTGTAAAATTAAAATGAAAATTATGAAAAAATTTCCCTTGAATTTTACGGGTCTTTACAAACCATACTGTATGCTGATGGTAATCACAAATCATCCAATGAGCACAAGCAATAGGAAATAACCACTAGGCACTAGCTCGATGAGGGTCTTAAGTACCTCATATCTCATTGAATGTAACCATTAAAAATATCAGTTCTCTTGCATGAACCACTAATAGGGAACATAACCATAACCTATTGGTCCCCCATCTTCATCATCATAGTTTAGTTAGTTTTGAAAGCATAAAAAATGCTATTTGGAACTGAGGCCAAACCCCACGAGATCACTTGCATACTAGTACACGTCCAACCACCAAGATACCCGAGTATGCCTCTTTTGCTAAAACAAGTTCAAAAAGTCAAGAAATATAATTCTAACATTCAAATATCACCTCCATGTCAGACATTCACCAATCATCCTATATTTATATCACACAAGCCACATCATCCCTCTTTTTATTCAAATTGATTTTGAAATCAAACACATACCAATATAGCCCACAACACATTTCACATTTATTTAACACTTCCAAAAATCTGTTAAAATATTTTACAAAAAACCTACACAAGGTAGTCCAATTCACATAACATCCCACATGCATATCAAATAATACTTATTTCATCAACACAATTCATTTTTAAACATTACACTCACACAAAAAATCCCACATCACATTCACATCTCTTTCAAAATTCAGTAAATCTTTAAACATTTTTATAAAACATTTCTAAAAGGATACACATCACATAACAACCCCTTTTCACTTTTAAAATGGTCCATTTAAAAATATACACAATCCAAAATTGTTTTCAAATATTGTTTCACCTCTTACATAAATCATTAAACCCTTCAAAACTTTCATAAAACAATTCTAAAGAGTATACCCAAACTTTTCACATAAAACCCATTTAAAAACCATATCCAAGGAATCAATTACACTGAAACCAATCCAAAACTGAATTGGATGCCCTATAAAGATCTACTAAACTACTATCATGTGTTATAAAATTATCCCAAACAACACCACAATGATATATAGGAAAAGAACACATTTCCATAAAAGACTTTCAAGAAATATAATAAGTTTTTACACATAAAATCCATTTAAAACCCCATTTTAATGCTCACAGGACACCAAATCACTAAAAACCCATAATTGGAATACACTTTAAACACAAATAAATCACTTAAATATGTTATAAAACGCACCCAAACATTACTCCAAGATTCACACAAGAAAAGAATCCTATTTCGAGCTAAAATGCAACAATAAAAGTAAACACTAAACCAAATCCATCAAAAACAGTTTTCACACCAAACACAACATATAAGGAACATGAAAAATAAATAAATCAAGAAATTTAACTCATAAAGGAATGTCTACATATGGAATCACCTGCCTTTTGAGTTGAAACCCTCAAATCTCGGTGTGAAACATCAACTGCACCACTGCCGCAACTCAAGGATTATAAAAGCAAACGAAAACCCTAAGATTTCACCCAAAATACAAGACGTTAAACCCTAGGTACGAACCCTAGTTTTTTGACACTTTATGACTCATTAAAGGTTGAAATATACCCTAAGGAAAGGTAATAAATCGGGGAATGAAACACTTACTTGCATGATTTTGATGTTTCCCTCATCAAATCTCTCTTCAAAGTTGAGGTCCAAGGGAGGGGGAGTGACTTTGGAGGATGTACATAGAGGTAAGAAACTAAAGGGAGAATATATGGAATGATTTGGTTTATTTATGGAAGGGAAAAGGATCAAAACACTCAAAATATTAATGATATGGACACCCTATAGGGTTTGGCTGCATGGTTTAGTAAACAGTGTGGCCAAACCGTGCTTCCTATTCTGTTCACCCAAGAAGTAATTTTTTGCCTGAAATTTGTGAGGGGGGGGGAGTCAAAGGGGGAAAACAAGGGGTATATATAGGTTTATGATAGGGTAGAAACATTCCCAAAAAAGACCATCCTCTTAACCCCAAAACACATCCAACTCTATGGTACAAATAACCTCAACAACTTACCCCACAAGTGGAGGCTCTAGGAGTGTGACAAAACCAACTAAAAAACAACACAACCTAATAAAATAACTTCTACAAAATAATATTTCATGTACCACAGAAGACACCCAAGACCATGGTAATAGACCGAGAACAGCAGAGACACAAAAATTTCAAACTCGAAACACTCGGAAGCCAAGAGAAAGCTATGGAATGAAAGAGTATTTGAAACAAATAATGGAATTGAAAATAGGCGTGTGAAAATTCTCCCCTGCATAAATATTTCTAACCTCAGAAAGCCACAAAAAGTCCAAAATAAAAAAACCAAACACAAATGATAAACCAAGATGTTCTTTATTGCCAAGTTTCAGTCTGCCCCCAAAAGGCCAAACCACCTCCATCAATCAATTATGGAAGGAATATTGTCACTCCAAAACCAACATCAAATTCTAGAATGATCCAGAACATTCATATTTTATCTCAAAAGAAAACTACTCAAACACTATCTAAACAATACTCCAAAAATCTACCCAAAATAACAACAACAGTGAATACAGTTACACTTACATTGCTTTAAACAAACTGTTGGAAATTCTCCAATCCCAGCGTTTACCCAAGGAAGTGTAGGTAGTTAAATAGCTCCGAAAATGACTACCTACTTCCGAGAAAAGACCATGAAAAAATATGAGTTACTAACATGGAAAGGCACAAATGGGCTCCCCCCATAAGAGACAACATAAATGTTTTCTAAGACAGAATCATGACACCAATAGGGGGAGGTACGAACAGACTCCCCGGTACCAGGGGTAGACTTCGTTAGACATTTCGAAAATCACATAAATGAGAGTCATAGTGGGTCTCTTTACCATAAGAATCTCACCATCTTAACTATCCAGCATGGGCCAACACAGAAAGATCCCAAAATTTAAAAATTTAGGGTGGTCGCATGGTTAGTCCGCACAGTTTAGGTAAATATGCAATAACTGTGGGGATCATTATGTTATCATGTATTTTTGGCACACAATAACTTCTAATCATGCCAAAACCATTTTCTTAAACTTTCTATCCAATTTTTGAACCATATTCCAAAAAATAAATAGAAAAAGGGGAACAGAATGAAATTGGGTGATAACAAGGGCATGAGGCCCTCCACCTCTTTCCACCGAATGAGAACAATATAAGAAAGATAAAAAAACTAGAGGTTTAAAATCATTCCATATTTCATAATATGAATAGATCTTTGTACAAGGGTTTGAATGACCTTGGGATTCCCCTGACTACATGCCAGTTTCTCTCTGGGACCTATGGCAGGAGCTAAAACGATTGTAGAATCTTCGGCCTCATAGTTAGTCTTTGGAAACCCCTAAATGAACCTTCTTCTTCTGGTGCAACAAACAACTACACCACAATCCCAGATACTTTTACCAAGACATAACACATTCCAAATTCACATTACCCTAACTCGTCATTTCTCTCAAACAAGGGAATAAAAGATACAGACACATCACAGCTTGTTTCTTCAAGTAAGAAACAACAGAAGGAAAGGACACATATAAACACCTTCTTTTGAAACATAGGATTTTGATTAATTTTAAAGGGAGATGTAATACCAACATAGCATATACTCACATAGAATTGCAAAACCTTCACCTTTATAGTCAAACGAGCACATGAAATCACAAGGTGTTATCGAACATGACCGTTATGAGTGATAGAAAAAATACAAGGAAAGGGATATCATGCCAAGTCCCAAAAATCACACGATTCTGAAAAGTGGCCATAATATCTACTCATGACCTGATTTCTTATGCTGGCAGTTTAGCATAAACCCCTATTTATAAGAGACTAATGAAGGACACAAAGGCCCTGTTAGAGAACATCTAGCACAAAAAACCCCAAACTACTTCTACCTTCAACGAATTCGGTCACTTAAGAAACTAAGGTCTCCTCAAACCTTCCACGAACTCTATCCTGCTACAAGAGGATCCACAAAACCAAGAAATTAAATAGTCTAAACTCAATATCAAAATCTTGAGAAAATGATTCATTATATTGATCAACTGGAGTATCTTCTCACTGTGAAACAAACTGGGTCTCACTTCAGTCATGCACTAACCCTAATTGGGGGTGTACCTTATCCAACGGGAGAACCCAAGGACCCAAACAAGATGGTCCATTGGTCAAAAAGTGCCACAAACAAGATCCAAACACATGAAGTGAACTGCCATAAAGGCATCCCAAAACATTTCTCATAAGATACCACTAACCATCCCTTCAACCCAGCTTACCAACCAAACACAAACCCAAAACACCGTTCAAACATGAGGGGTTCTTGGAATCAAAACATCCCACAACATCAACATTTTCAAAAACACATAATACACTCAATTCCAAACCATTCACCAATAAATAATGTTTTCCTTCAAAAACATTTCTTTGATAACAAACTGTTCAGCGGTTAGCATATCCACCAATAGTACCCCATGGGCCACACACATGCATGTTTCTGTGCCACACCAAGAACCCTCCTCATATCCATCTTAGAACTCATCCTGCCATTCCATTAACCATACACCATCCCATTTAGCCACATGAATTTGCTCTCTCATGGAAAAATCAAAAGTTAAATCAAAAATTATTTCCACTTTGTGAATCCAAAACGGTCTACCAATACATCCTTTTTTCTGATGACTGCTAACCATGAGATCAATATCCCACTTTACAACTTAAATTTTTTTCATAAAGGCACAAAAATTTAGATAATAATTAACATTAAAGTTATTCACATTAATTTCAAAACAACTCATACCATTAAAATACCTTTCAATATTTTTAAAAACTCTAATGGGAACACCTTTTCCAAACCAACTTTAGCATAATTTCTTGCTTTACAAAGAGGTGAAAACACACAATTTTCCACTTTAAAACCCTTCTAGAAATTCAGTTATTCCATTTAAAAAATCAATCCATTCCCTGTTTTTTGTAAAATAATTTAAAAAAACTTTACTCTTCTTAAAATCTGGTCATTTTTGTTTTAAATGCAAAATTCTAATATTTCAAAACTTACGGACACAAGACAACGCGAGAGGAAAATAGTTTCGGTTGGTGACTTGGACATATGGTTGGTGTTTATAATCTAATTACTTCACTATCACAGAGAGTTTTCATGGGAAATATCACTGGATCCACGTGGCTTTCCCGGCACTGCGAGCTCTGTGATACCATTAACTCAACTCTCTTTTTAGTTCCCCTAATCATCATCAAACCAAGAAAACCAAAGGACATAGATATGTACTGACTTCCCCTAGAGTCTTGAATCTCATCATGAGGTGTGGTGATTAGGCACAATACCCATAACCAAAATGTCATGTCCTAAAAATCCTAGCTCTAGTCTATCCCAACTGTTCCCTAAATAATGTGACCTAAACAGTTAACCAAAATATACTCTGAAACCATTTTGTCTCAAACCGAAACTGGTATTTATAAAAACCGGCACCCGAACCGGCCCGTGAAAAGTCCCAAAGGGCGTTTCTGATCCCCACATGCTGGTATAAGTGCTCAGGTATCATAAAATGAAATCTGAGAATGATTTACCAAAATTTATAAACATAAAACAACAAATGATACCAAGAAACCAAATCTGGATCTTTCAAACCAAAAAATGTTTTACTAACATTCAGAAAAAAATCAAACAATTTAAAAAAATTCCAAAAGTCCATTAGAATGGTGAAAACCATAAATAAATATCCAAGAACCAACTCAAGGAAAGGGGGAATCACCCTTAAGACATCTTTATGAAAACTCACAAAGAAGGACCGCTAGAAACCTGAACCACTAGCACAAAATATTTACCCAAACATGCGTAAAAAATAACCCATTCTACTTACACCCAATGGTGCAAGTAGGTTGTAATCCAAAGACCAGTAAGATACCACTACTAAGAAATTCCACGTGATAAAAATTCAAAGACGAAAAAAATTCATGTTTTCCAAAACATGAAATACTGGTGACAATTTCTAAAAAAGTATCTTTAAATAAAACCAATTTTCATGTGGGATATTTTAAATAATAAACACTTTAAAAAAATAATGTTAATGCTAATTAATTTTCCATCCAACCATACAGTATGCTGACTCTATATAGAAATCATCCAGTGAGCATAAGCACTAGGAAATAACTCCTAGGAACTTGGTCGCTGTGGGTCCCAGGTACCTCGTATCTCGGTGAAAGTAACCATCAAAATATCTATTATCATGCACAAGACACTAGTAAGGAACATACCCAGAACCTAGTGGACCCCACCACCATCATCATTGTCTAGTTAGTGTTGTAAGAATCAAAATTTCTTTATTAAATTGATGCCACACCCCACGGGATCACTAGAATACTCGTACATGTCCACTCACCTAGATACTCACGTTTCCTTCTTATGCTCAGGAATTTTAAAAAAGTCATGAAATATAATTTTCCGACAAAATATCACCTCCACACCACTCAATCACCAAACATCCCACATGTACATCACACAAGTCACACCACCCATTTTTCATTCAAATTGTTTTTGAAATAAATCTCACACAAAAATTGCCCACAACACTTTTCCAATTTATTTAAAAATTCCAAAAATTCATTAAAATTTTTTATAAAACCCTTCCAAGGTAGTCCAACTCACATAATTGCCCACAAAAATATCACATAATACTTATTTCTTCAACAAAATTTATTTTTTCACATCACACTCAAACAAAATAGACCACATCACAATCACATCTCTTTCAAACATCAGAAAATCTTTAAATATTTTTATAAAATATTTACAAAATGATACACATCACATAACAACCCCTTTTCACATTTAAAATGGACCATTTAAAAATATACCCAATCCAAAATATTTTTCCAATGTGGTTTCAACTCTTACATAAATCATTAAACAATTCAAAACTTTCATAAAACATTTCTAAGGAGTATACCCATTCTTTTCACATAAACCCCATTTCAAAACCATCTTTCAAGGACAAAAACACACCAATACAAGTCCAAAAAATAATTTTCAGCCCTAGAAAGATTTACCAAACCACCTTAATGTGGTATAAAATACAACAAATATTACCACAAAGATACACATGAAAAGTACACATTTCTATAAAACACTTTATTGAAATATAATAAAGTTTTACATAGAAAACCCATTAAAAATCCTCTTTTTTGGCCCACATGACACACAAGAATTAACAAAAAAGAATTTTAATCCCCTTTAAACACAAATAAATCACTTCCATATGTTATAAAATACACCCAAACCATTTCCCAAGAGTCACACATGAAATGCACCCAATTTCAAGCTAAAATGAAACTATAAAAGTTAAAGCTTAACCAAATACATCAAAAAAAGTTATCTTACCACAAAAATAATATAAGTAACATGAAAAATAAAAAAATAAATCATTCTAACTCATCAGGGAATGTCTACATTTGGTATCACCTACCTTTTGAGTCGAAACCCTCAAATCATGGTGTGAAACATCAACCGCACCACTGCCGCACCTGAAGGAAGATAAATGAAACAAAAAAACCCAAGATTCCACCCAAAAGACAAAACGATAAACCCTAGGTATAAACCCCAAATTCTGTAAACTTTATAATTCATTAAATGGTGAAATAAACCCTAAATAAATGGAATAAATCAAGGAATGAAACACATATTTACATGAATTTGATGTTTCCCCCATAAAATATCCCTTCAATGTTGAGTTAAAAGGGAGGGGGAGTGACCTTGGAGGCTCTACATGGAGGTAGTGAACGAAATAGAGAATAGAGTTGTGGATTTGGTTTATTTCCAGAAGAAAAAATGGTCAAAACACTCAAAAGTTTAATGAGCTGCACACCCTGCGTGGTTTGGTTGCATGGTTTAGTAAACTGTGTGGCCAAACCGTGTGGCCTATTCAGGCCACCCAAAAAGTAATGTTTTGACTCCATTTTTAGGGGGGTTCCTAGGTGGAAACAAAGGGGGAATGATTTTCTAAGGATAGAGAGAACAAATCCCAAAATAAACCATCCTTTTAACCTTATAACTCATCCAAATCAAGGGTACATACCACCTCAACAAATTACCCCACAAGTGGTTCCAAAAAAGTGTCACAAAACCAACTTCAAAACACCACAACCTAATAAGATCTCTTTGAAAAAATATATGGAAAATTACCAAACGGGACACCCAATACTAAGTTCATAGATCAAAAACACTGGATACACCATAATTCAAAACCCGAGACATTAGGAATCCAAGAGAATGCTATGAACCGAAAGAGGATTTGAAATAATGCATAGAATTGAAAATACGGGTGTGAAATTTTATAAATTTGGGTTTCTATCAACTGGAAGTTCATCCCATTGGGAATTTGGTACTTTCACTTGATCTTCCATATACATGAACTGAAACAAAAATCATGGGGCTTCAGAATGGTCTCATTAAAACCTGGATCCTTATGCATTTATGAATGTATTTTAACTTCGACCTGTTTGAAGTGAAAAACTATTTTACAAAATTTTGGCTAACGGTTTTGGATAGAAATATATTTTATGGAATAGAGATATTATTTTTGATATCACCTCTCCAATTGGGGTCCCTATTAAGATAGACAAAGAAAACAAGAAGGAAAGGTATTCTTAGTTTGTTGTAGTCCCCATAGAGGTGAAGTGGAGTACAATTCTTACTGATAATGTGGTCCTATCAACTAATTATGATGAATTGAAATTGAAAATGTTTTCTGAGAAATTTATAATTTCCTATTTTATGTAAATTATAATTGGTCATTCTTTGGATTCTTATTGAATATCCCTGATTTTCTCCTTCTTCATAAAAATTTATCATGACATTCATCTCTGTAGGAAAAAATAAAAGGAAAAAAGGAGACCAACATATTGTTGTATTGGATAGTGATATAGTCAGGGATGATTTAGGTGATTTGGGGAATGTGGAGTCAATAGTCTAGAAAAATAGACAAAAGTTCGATGTTGATCCTTATGAGTTAAGGCTATGTGAATCTTCTTGTTGAGGAAAGGATTATAAATCTTAGAATCCTTGTTGTGTGAATTCCACTATTGGGGGGGGGGTATATCTTATATGAAATCCTTGGATGGGATCAAATTTTTAGTGGGTATGGCCA
Source organism: Viscum album (assembly GCA_963277665.1). Classification (NCBI taxonomy): domain Eukaryota; kingdom Viridiplantae; phylum Streptophyta; class Magnoliopsida; order Santalales; family Viscaceae; genus Viscum; species Viscum album. Next base: position 7,614,385 of record CAUJRU010000011.1, on the reverse strand, counting down.
GTGACAATATGAGAGAGCACTATGGTGGTGGAAAATGATTGGGTGAGGATATAGTGGACAATCAAACCATTGATGAAGATTTTTTCCAAGAGCTGACTGATCAATAGATAATGGAGGAATAAATAATTACTTCAAAGGATTTTAAGGGAAAATAGAAAATGGTTGTTGTAATTCCACCAAAATAAAAGTAGATTACTCAAGAGTTTCAGGATTGTCAGTCTAGTCCTGAGGTTAGTGGACTTACACCTTCAGTTAGAGGAGTACATGCCGATACATTGGCAAGATATACCTCACTAGAGATGCAGTCATGAGACTGCCCATACATGGGTTGGATGACCATGCCGCCTCTTAAAAAAATGGGTTAAATGGATCCAATGAGGCTTTAAGTTCCCATACTATGGATCCTAACCCCAAGGAGGACTACCCCAAAATAAGTTGTGTACTTAGGTTCTGTAATACTATACAGATTCAGGATAAGGATGTTGTGATTGGAAGTAGGACATCATTGGATATCGTAAAAAATGATTGTCCCTCTGGAATCTGGGGAGCACATGGGCCTGAAGGGACATACTACTAAGCAACCCTCCCCTAATGCTAATGTTACTTCAACTGAAGGGGTGTCCACCCTTCTAGACACAGATGGATTTAACTGGTTACTTCCATGAAACTCAGGGCTCATTCATCGGTGTCCAAGCATGATTTTACTATACCATTGTAATAAGCACATGATAAGATGAATACTAATTTTGAGGACATAGTTGGTGGTAAAAATACTGGTGGAACTCTAGAAAGGAATGTGAATGAGGAGGTCTCATCGGCGTCTGGTCCCAAACTTAATAAATTTTCATTTGTTTTAATTTTAAATAGATCCAATAGTAAGGAAATATTTCATGAGGAGTTTGGAAATATTCATGGAACTGGTGACATTCCTCCGTCTAATGAAGAAGATAGATCATCAAGTATTGATGATCAAGAAGAAAACTAGCAAACTCCAAAATAATAGAAAATAGGCAGATATTCGAGGGGTCGTGGTGGCTCCTGCGGAAGTGGAAGTAGACTTAAAAGGTGGTTAATGTGAATTAATTTTTGGTAATACTTCTTAAGAACTATAAACCCCAATCTACTTTCTTGGACTTTCTATTTTAGAAAAATTTTCTCAGGCCATAGATTTTATCCATTGGGTATGCCGTTTGAAAATATATATAAATTTTAAAAAATAAATAAATTCAAACACTATTAGAAATTCAAAAATTTCAAAAATGAAAAAACATATTAAATAAAAGAATAAAAAATTTTAATAAAAAAATTGAATGAATTTAAAAAAATATTTTAAAAAATGAATTCAAAATAATAATTACATTAATTGAAAAAACATAAAAATGAATAAATAAGTAATAATATTATTGGTAATTATTGATGTATGTATTTTATTGACTATATATATAAAAACTATAATTAATTAGTATCCTTTATAATTTTTAATAATAATTAAAAATATTATTATTTTATTATATGTTTAAATATTTAAAAATGTATAAATTACAATTGAAATTGAATATATTAAACAAATATTAAATGAATGGATATTAAAAATGAATAAATTACAGAAAATACTAAAAATTATGAAATATTCAAAATGAATGTATAATATCAAATGAATAAATAGACATAAACATACATGCATATACACATACACATATATACAAACACATAAACATACATATACACATATATACACATTCATGCATATACTTACACATACCCCTACACACATGTATAAACATACACATACACATAATTATATAAATGTGCATAGAAAAACATACACACACATATGCATATATACACATACTACATAAACATATACTTTCCACATAAACATACACATATACACATGTCATATAAATACATTCATGTACATACACATAAAAATACATACACACATACATGAATGTACGTACATATGCATACAGATAAACCTACTCAGATAAGAATACATGTTCATGTGCACATATATATGAAAATACATACACAGACATATATACATACATGTATACATAAACACGCACACATACACAAAACACACGTATACACAAAACACAACACACACACACACACATATATATACTCAAACAACACATACATACATGTTAAAAAGATGTACACATACATCCACATACTTAAACTTGCATACATACACAATAAAATACATGTAGGTATATTTTAAAATTTTTAATATGAATATAAATATATAATTTCAAATACGAACTATATAAATAAATATATTCATTTATATACTTATATAATAGCCTAACAAAATATTAATATATCATATTTATATTAATATTTTCATTTTGTAATTAATGAATATAAATATATTATTAAACATTTTTATTAATTAATATAAATTTGATAACATTTTATATATTAAATTATGAAAATAATTTTGACGATAATCTTTTATTAGAATTTTTTTATATACACAATATTTATATATTATCTTTACATATATTTATTTATTATTATATGAATCATCACCATAGGTTGTGATTTATATAGGGAATACATTTAACAATGCTAAATAGAAAGCGTTGATAAAAGGGAATCCTTTATCAGCACCGATAAAGGTCACTTTTATTAGTGTTAAAAAATTACAAATAAAAGTATAGCCTTCATCAGTGCATTTTTAGCACTAATGAAGGTGCATATTTATCCGAACTTTTTGTAGCATAGATAAAAATACTATTAATATATATAAAATAATAATATTTATAGTAAAAAATTAATGTTTCATTATATGAATTAATTAAAAAATGCATGTATAAAATTAATATAATTATGATATATTAATATATAAATATATATATTAATAATTCAAAAAATTATTATTATAAATAACGTATTGTTAATATGTGGTATTTGAATATATATATATATATATATATATATATATATATCAATGTCTATGTGCATATGTATATGCATTATGTTGTGTGTGTGTTTTGTGTATGTTTATATATAGATGTTGTACGGGTACATATGTATGTATGTGTATGTATAAGTGAACATGTATATGGGATTTCCATATATTTATAACATGAGTACAAGTGTATGTATGGAATGTTTTTACTTCACATTTGATTTATGTTTTTTTCATTTTAGAAATATTACTTTTGGAATTTATTTATTTTTTATACATATTTATATTTTACTACATATTAATTTTAATTTTTTTTTAGTTTATATGATTAGTATTTATTCAATTTTGTTTCTTAAGTTGTAATATTTTCAAAATTTTAGAAATTTATCTTATTAAGTATAATTAAATGCATTTGTTTAATATTTTCATCAATTTAATGCATGTTTTCAATTCCTCCAATGGCCCGAAGGCCTTCATTTTTTATTAAAATTTGATAATCCACCTTTCAAGGGGTAGGGTGGAACCCTTACAAGGCCTGTAGGTGTAATTATTACATGAAACCTAGGTCATAGAGAAATTTATTGCCCGTAGGCTTCAAACATTACATACAACCCAGATTAACTACTTGGAACTCCTCCTCTTCAGTATCTTTATCATGAAATCAACTTCTCCAATTTCACATGGCTGTTCAGCTAGGCTTTCCCGTGCATGCAAAGGCTTTTCCTGATGGTAGGTGTCATTCCCTCTCATTCTTCCAATCTGTTTCATCTTCTTCTATGGTCAAATCTCATTGCTCATACTCATTCTAAAGTTTTTTCCTTGTAGGTTTTCTGGTTTTCATTTGCACTTAAGGTGCCCCGACGGCCTTGAGGTGGCCTGAAGGCCTTAATGACCAGAAAGACTGGGTGGCCCAAAGGCCTTAAAGGACTCGAGGACCAAATCAGTGGCTCGAAGGCCCAAATAGGGGGATATTCCCAGCTACTACAGTGCCAAACTGTACCTACTACAGTTCACACCATATTCCCAATTATAGTGCCTCACGGTTCCTACTACAATGCCTGCTACAGTATACTACTGTACTGTTATAGTACCCGACAATTAGCCTCTGCCTAGATTTGATTCCGGGTCTCATAGATACACTTAAGGCGTCCTCACCAACTGGGTTGAGGCCCATGTGCCATGTTTTCAATTTATGTAGTTAATCATATATGAATTGATTTATTAAATAGATTTTCTTATTAAATTCTATGTATTTTTTTAATATTTCATTCATTTAATATTATTTATTCATTTTTATAAATTTTTTTTTATTTTTTGGAATTTAATCAATTTGAAATTTTTTTATAAATTTTTTATTTACATTACATGTAAGATTTTCAATATGTTTAAAATTTATATAAATAATATATTTAAATGATTTTTTAATTTTTTTAATAGAAATAGATAAATTAAAAATTTGAGCTATAAATAATGTAAAAAATGTATTTAGAAAATTAAAAATAAATAAATAAATATTTATATAATTGTAAAATTTTAATAAATATATTCAATTAAGAAATATGTTTATTACCTTAAAAATTATATATATTTATATATTAATATATATAAATATATAAATATATTGAATTATATAAAATATATTTATAATTATATAAAAATATATTTAAAAATATATATTTATAGTTTTAATTATTTATTGAAATATATATATATATATATATATAATTATAAAATTATAATAAATATATTTAAATAATAAATTTATATTTTTATATTTTTAATTATATAAATTTATATACTAATAAAAAATATAAATAAAAAACATAAAAACAATATATTTATATATATCATTATAAATGTAAATATATAATTATATGAATAATATTTATAATTATATTTAATTTTTAAAAATATATTTATGTATAATTATAATTATAAATATATAATTATATATTTAAATAATTAAAAAAATTATAAAAAATATTTTCTAATAATAAATATATTTATTATATTTATGATTATATATATTTTATTGAAGTCATATACAATTATATATAATTATATATAACTATAGAAATATATACAATTTTACAAATATAATTATAATTATAAATATAATTATTATTAAAAATATATATATTTAAATAATTATAAAATTTAATAGATATACTTAAATAATAGAAGTTGTGTTTGTAGCCTGGTGGTAATAACAACCCTGCAATCTTGCATCACAAACTCAGGTTCAAATTCGGCAGTATCGAATTTCGATTGGATTTGCAAAAAGATGTGGGCCTGCATGGGGCAACCCAAGCCTGGGTCTCTTAGCGGTGGCATGAACGTAACGGTGGCGCAAGAAGCTATTAGTAACACAACAGCAGGACAACTACTAATATAGTGATCCTACTTTTCTTACATTACTATTAGATAATTTTAATGGTAAAAAAATTACACAAGGAGGATCCAATGGTGTATTCTTTGGGAAAACTAATACCGTACATAACTTTTATAGAATAAAACATAAACATTTATTAATTACTCCTTCTCTAGATTCTTATTGGCCCTTGGATTCTTCTTTGTACAAGTAGTCACTTGAGGATATACATCAAAAAATGGTGACCTAAAAGCCTCGAAACATGATATATAAGAGCATGAAACAATATAACATTGGGTTATCATAGTAATACATCATCATCATAATCATGAGAGGAATCATTAGATAAATACATGGAATGTAGAAATGCATAAAAATGAAACATCATGTCTTAGTGGTCCACTACCACACATAGCTGTGAAGAAATCTAGCATCATGTTCACAAATATTTCACATTCCTCATGCGATAAATAAAATTAACCAATGAATTGGGGTACTATATAATTTTAGGGACACCTATCACATCCTATCATTTACTTTGTGCTATATAATTCCAGGTGCACCCATCACATCAAAACTTTTACATCATCATGTATGACACATAGGACATATATTTATCTTGGACATAAAATAACGTACGGAAACAAGTGGATTTCATTTCATAAACTATAAATTCATAAAAATTTGGCTATCAAATTAAAGGTGTAATAACATACTTGATATAAGAATGATCAAATTTGAGTGAAGATGAAACAATATGGAGAATACGTTTTTTTGAAAGAAGAGTTCTTTTTGAAAACACATTGTCTATAATAATCTCAATTTGAAATCATTTATAACCCATAAAATGTAATATAATTATGATGAAATGATATTTATGGAATATAAAAACTGAAGATGGGTTCAATGAGGAAAACCCCAAATAAAGAGAGTTGGGTTTTTAAATTCCCTTTACCCTATGTCCGAATGCTTTATTCACATTACTATCTTTTATAATCACATTAGATTCATTAATTAAAAAATTTAAAAACACTATATGCAAGAATATTATGCATCATTGTTTTATTTTGTTTTTTATATGACTTTCTATGAGCAATAGAGTTTAACATCATAATTTGGTAAAATTCATTTTCATTGTTTTTATTATCGGCTCATTTGTATACATGAATGGAAGTTCATTTATAATGAGGATGAACATAAAAAATTGTTATTAAATTTTATTAATGATACTCTCACAGCTTAAATGATCAAAAATGCTATTTGGTTTTATACTATGTGGATGATTCAAAATATAGAAGTTAATGATGATAGTTTAGGTTAATTTTCGCGGTTTTTCAAACAAAATGAACTTATTTTTTATTATTTAGTAATATGTATATGAGTTATTTAAAAAATATTAAAATGCCCATAAAATAAAATTTAAATTCTATTTTAAACAATTTAATGGTCTTATTCACATCCTTGAATTTGTTTAAGGAAAATTAAAGTGCATCGGCCATGATGTCGGTAAATTGACACATCACGAGCGGCGATTCCATTTTTAAGATAAAAGAGAGAGGGGGAGGAGTTTAATGTTGTATCATACATTAATAATATATAATTAATGTTTATTTAAGGTACTGGAATTATTATAACATTTCTATTAATATAGCTAAGATGATAATAAGGGAAAAAATTGAAATTGAAGGGAAATTAAAAGAAAATAGAGAGGATTTACCTCTTGAATTCTCCGCTTGAGATGATCCTCAAGGAACCTAGGCTTGGTATTTTGATGAGAACAAGAGCTCCTGGATGTGGGGTAGGGACTAGAGAAGATTATTGGGAATAATATAGTCATGTATCAATGCTTTAGAGGTGTGAGGAGAAGAAGGTGTGAGGGGTGGTATTTATAGTGTAGGAGAGGGGTGTTTTCTTATTATTTTAATCATTAGTTTAGTATTTTGCTCGAGAGAAACAATAGTGATGATTATTGTGACTAAATATAGTAATTAGTGAATGCGACTTTGAATAAATGGTCAGTCACATCATCCAGGACTCATGCATGACTAAAAAATTTAGGTTTTTAGCATTTATTGTAAATTATCGTATTTTACTATTCAACAAAAATTCAATTATTTTAAAAAAATCCCAAAAATTCACCAGATCCATTTCTTAAATATGTAGAATTAAAAAAATGAACTCCATATTACGAAAATTATTTTCTAAACATGATTAATTTAATTTTTAATTGAAATCATTATTAACTTGGAAAATACATAGTTAAAAAATATAATTGATTTTATAACACATTGAAACATTATTTAAGGCATCATAAAATTATCTTAAAACCATAATACGACAAAATATTAATTTATAAATATATTTTATGAAAATTTATTTTATATTCAAATATTAAATTTATCATAAAGTTATAATTAAATATTTATGACTTATAGAAATATCAATAATTAATTAATAATTTTTAAAATATTAATTTACTAACACTATGATATATTTATATAATCTTTTCCCTTATAATGTGGATAAATTTTATTTATACTTTCATTGGAAATGTTTCTATTCACTTGGTCGATTTAATATTTATAAGGGTCATATTACTATTCATAATAGTACTATTCAAAAAGGTACGGTACTATTCACTAAAAATTATATTTTTCATACCAAACTATAAATACCTTACTGATCACAATCTTATTTGTCAGATTTTCAAAATTCAAATAAAAGATGTGACAAAATTATGTTTAACTGTTAGTCTATAAGTGTCACATTATTTAGTAGTTCATTTAAGAATCATGTGGCATTATATTTCCTAATGTGATTTTAAGTGATATAATTATAAGAGGGTAATTTACATTCATAAAACTTTTGGTCATTACATTATTCCCCATTTCTAAATTTCAACCTTGAAGTTTCATTTTACATCAAGAGGTGAGGGTACTTCTCCTTCATCACCTCCTCTTTCCCAAGATGCTTCTTAATACAAATGATTCCTCTACAACACTTTTGACAGACTGTGTTGTCTTGTTTCATAGAACCTTATCTCTCTATTATAGAATATATACTATCTTGTCTTCATAGGAGAGATCATCTTCTAGCAATACCACCTATGAGTTAAGTACATGTGATAGATATGGAATGTACTTCCTCAAGAGTGAAAAGTATAAGACATCATGAACTTGATCCATATTCAGTGGAATTGAAAGATGATAGTCCACAACTCCTAAGATATCTTGGAACTAAAATGGGCCAATGTAACTTTTTATTAACTTCCCTTTCATTCAAAACTACATTACTTTCTTCCATGGTGATATTTTTAGGAATACTTTATCTCCAACGTCGAACTCCAAGTCCCTTCGATGGTTTTCATCACAGATCTTTTTCCAACTCTATGTTGGTTTGATATGTTACTATATTGATTGAAACTTATTTGTCATCTCTTTCACAAGATCAGTTCTAAGTAGATTTCTTCCACCAACATCATCCTAATAGGTTGGAGTTCTACATCACATTCCATATACAGCTTTACATAAAGTCATCTAAATACTATAGTGGAAGCTATTTTTGTATGAAAACTCAACCAATGGTATATGTTGATCCTACCCTCATTTTAATTATAATGATAAGGATCTTAACACACCTTCAATAAACTACATAGTCTTTTCAGATAGGCCATCAGTTTAGGGATGATAGGCCATACTGAAATTCAATTCAGTACTCAAGTCATGTACATAATCCTCCATAATCTATCACTGAACCCGGGATCCTAACAGAGAAAATTTCAGTGTAAAAAATTCCTTCATATATATATTTACATGTTTTCCAAGTGTAATATATTCCTAAATAGCAATAAAGTGGGCAGTCTTGTTGAGTCTGTGCACTACAACACATATCACATTATTTCTTTTGTATGCCTTTGAGAGACCCCTGGCAAAGTCCATGGTGGCATTCTATAATTACTATATGGGTAAATTAAATTGTTTCAACATCCATATGGACTTATGTGGATCACCTTTAAATTACCGACATGTCAAACACCTTGAGATATATTCTGCAATCTCCTGCTTCATGTTTACCCACCAGAAGTGTTCATAAAGATCACAGTACTTGTTGGTGCTGCCAGGATTAATATATAATGTTAAACAATGTGAATTATCCAATAGTTCCTTCTTTATTTCAGGTGATTATGGAACAAAAATTCTCATTCCAAATAGAATTAAACCATAATCATTGATATGGAACTCTTGAAGCTTCCCTTTCATTACTACATTCACCTTCTTTTGCAACTCCAAATCATTCCTTTGGGCCTTCTTAATATTCTCTTGGATAGATGGTTTGGAAATAATTTGGTCAAAGTAGGATGTATTCCCCACCATTATGATTCTAAAATCCATAATTTTCGTATCCATGAAGATAATGTCTTTATCAATTCACAACATGGATAGAGTATCAGGTTATTTTCTATTTAGAGCATCAACTACCTTGATTTCCTTACCAGGATGATAGTGAATAGATAAATAATAGTCTTTTATTAGTTCCAACCATCATCTTTGACACATGATGAGCTCCTTTTGTGTGAATAAATACTTTAGGATCTTGTTATCAATATATATCACACTTCTCATCATAATGATAGTACCTTAATATTTTAAAAAAAAAATCATAGTTGTTATCTCTTGATCATGTATCATGTAGTTATGATCATAGATCGACAACTACCATGAGGCATAGGCTACCACATTATGATTTTCATTAGTACACAACCCAAGCATTTCTTGGAACCAAAAACTTATATCGTAAAATATTCTCCATTTTTTGGAAATGTTAGTACATGTGTAGTGACCAACCATATCTTTATCTCCTTGAATATTTCCTCACATTATTATATCCAAACATACTTTACCCCTTTCACTATTAACATAGTTAGTGGGCTTGACAATCATGAGAATTTTCTCTAAATATGTTGACAGTACACTACTATGCCAAGAAAACTTCATATTTCTATGAAAATATATGGTCTTGGCCATTCTTCAATCTCTATTTTTTTGAAAGGTTTAAAGAAATTCCCTAACTTGTGATCACATTCCCCAATAATGTGACTTTCTAAATCCAAAAGGAACACTTTTTAAACATGGTGTATAACTTCTCTTACATTAATGTCGACAAAAAAGCCTTATATTTTCTTTATTTCCCTCCTTGCTCTATGAGTATATGAGAATATCATTGATAATCATTACCTAAAAATTTAAAAGGTAATTTATAAAGACACAATTCATCAAATCCATGAATATTTCAAGGGAATTAGTGTGTCTGTAGGGAATCACAAAAATTCATAGTTCACATACCTTGTATGAAAGTTAGTCTTCTAAATATATTCCTTCTTTACATTTAGATGATGATATCTAGAATGGAGATCAACCCTTGAGTATTACCGAGCTCTTCTCATCTAACTAAACAAGTAGTAAATCCTCGAAAGAGGACACTTTTTCTCTATGGTGATCTTGTTGAGTTCCCAATAATCTATACATAGCCACATTGATCCATCATTCTTCTTAGTAAAGAGCACTGACACACCCCAAGGTGATGCAATAGGTTGTATGAACCCTTTTTCCAAGTTCTCTTACAGCTTCTTCTTTAACTCCTCCAGTTCGATAGGAGCCATCCTATTGGAAAACCTTGATATAAGTGTTTCCCAAAGAATGATATCTATTTAGAACTCTACCTCATGATCCAGGGTTAGTTAGGGTAACACTTTAGGAAATAGATCAGTCTATTCCTTCATGATGAGAATTTTCATTAGGTTTATACCTTTCTTTGACTCAACCATTTGAGCGAGGTATGCTTCTTCATAGGGAATCAACACCCACACAATTGATTGAATTTTAAAAGGATATTCACAATCTTCCTTTCATTTGAATAAGAGCATGGGATAGTTAAAAATATGAATAAATAATAACTTTTCACAACAGTTGATATGTTGTCTATATAACGAGATCCAATCCATCCCTATTTTAGAATCAAATTATACCAAGGGAAGCACCAAAAGGGTTTTTAGATGAATCCTCCCATATATGACAACAGGAGAAGATTCCAACACCGGGGTTGCAATGATTGCAACATTAGGTGTTTTATAGATATCTTTACTTAAAGGTTTTGGGGAATCGATTCAATAGTTCTAGAAAATGTGAAAGATATAATGGAATTCATAAAACCAAAATCAAATAATACTTTTTCCATTCTTGAGTTTATAAGAATTATACCTTATATGACATCATTATCTTTCTCCAATTCCGCAGTAGTGATGGTATATGCCTTCCATTTCTCCTTTGGTTTTGGTGGTTGATGAAATTTATTACCTCTAGGACTCAATGTTTATAAAAATATCTTTCATAGTTCCCTTTCTCCAAAAATTTGTAGCATTGGACCATGGGTGGTTCTCTCCTTTCCTCCACCACATTATCCCGCTTCCACATGTCATTTCAACATTAATGATCTTGGTAGCCTTCTCTCCCACACTTGAAGCATTTAACTATTCTTTTGAGGTAGTTACCATGATAAATCTTCCCACATTTTTGACATTTGGGTGGTTGAGTTTTCTTTCCACCTTTCTCATGATATCCTCCAGATTGAAACTCAATCTTTCATTTCTTATAACAGCACCAATGAGACCATTCTCGAAAACTCCATCTCCAATTTTAGATCACATAGAAAAACTTCTTTATATTTCCCAATATATTTAATTTCATTGGCCTTTAGAAGGTGTGGTTTTAAACAATTAAACAATATATCCATTTTTACATAATTATTGACAAAAAACAGGAAGCATACCTTTCAAGGCCTGTGAAGTTATCTTCATAGGCTGTGATAGATTTTATTTCAAATTTATTCAGCTATATGAATTCTCTATCCATATTAGATAAAATAGTTTGAGGGAAATACTTATTAATATACATTAAATTAATTTATTCCCACTCTATCTCTTCAATTTCATGCCTCGGCTTGGTATTCTTAATTAACGCCCACTATTGGTCAGCCTTCCCACCTAGATGATAACTTCCCCTTCTCCATCACAGAATAGTGAAGCACAAAAAAGATCTTTTCCATTGATTTGAACCACTATTCTATGACTAGTGGATCAAAATATTTACTAAACGTCAGTGGTCATTTTCACATAAAACACTCGATAACCAGTTTCTCCCTATTAGGTGAAGGAAAAAATTCCATATTAATCAGGTTATTATTCATAACCCTATATATATGTGTAAAAATCACCATGAAATTTTGAATCCACCTCACAAATAATTGGGGATGTCTTTCGAGAAATCGCTGCATTGTCCCTCATATGTGTTTTTGGCTTGGTTTCTCCAGGATCCCACCAGTTTATAAAATAGAAAAGTTTATAAAAAAACATAAGTCAACAATTCATGAATATATAATTTATTATTTTGTACAATATAGTCTAAAGTAATATCTTGTGGGATCCCTATGTTTATCATTTTATAAAACCGAGCTTCTTGGGTGACCACTTATACTATGTCTCATACTATTGATTTTCACTAATGTTCTCTAAACCTTATTCCCAAATTAACAAAAGCATCCTCTGATACAAAATATAGTGACCATTATTTTCTAAAATTACTATTAAATCATTTTAATAGTAAATAACATAAAAACATTACACAATTAGGATCCAATGGTTTAGTTTATTGGGAATACTAGGACTATACATAACATTTACAACATTAAACATAAAAATTTATTTATTTCCTTATTGTCAACCTTCTTATTGGACCTTGGATTATCCTTAGTAAAAGTAGTAACATGGATATATACATAAAAAATGTGTGATATAAATACCCAATAAGAGGATATATAAGAACATGAAACAATATGTTATGGTGCAAGCATAGTTATAACATCATTATCGTAATAAATAAAGAAAACACTAGAAAAAGGCATGAAATATGGAAATGATTAAAAATAAAACATCATGTACTAGTGGTAAAATACCACACAAATTTTTGAAGAAATATATCATCATTTCCATGAATATTTCACATTCATCATGAGATAAATCACATTACCCAGTTTAATGAAGTGTTATAAAATTCTGAGCTCACCAGTCACATCATAACATTTACATCATCATACAGGACACATAGAATATATATCAATATTGGACATAAAATAAACCAAGGAAAGGAGTGTGTTTCCATTCATAAATCATATATTCAAAAAAAATTAGTTCTGAAATAAAATTGGCAATAACATACTTGATATAAGAATCATCAACTTCTAGTGAAGAAGAAACAATCTCGAGAAGTGTGTTTTTTTTGAACGAGGACTTTTTCTGGGGAAAATTTGTTTTCCAAAATATAAATTAGAAATAATTTAAATCATAAAAAATGAATTATAATGATTAAAAAATTATAATTATGGAATAACCATACAGAAAATGGGGTGAAAGAGGGAAAACCAAAAGAAAGAGAGCTGGGTTTGAGAATTCCTCATACCTTGTGTCAGAATTATTTATTCAATTTAATATCCAATATCATTAAATTATATTAATTAAAAAATTATAGAATAAATTATACATAAATTTTATTCATTATGGTTTTATTATATTCTTTTATAGGCCTTTCAATGAGTTATAAAGTTTAATTTCATCAGTTGGTAGCATTTATTTTCATAGTTTTCATGATCAATTAGTTTGTATACATGAATGAAAGTTTTTTTATAAGAGGGGTGAACATATATAATTATTATTATTTGTTATTAATGATACTAAATAATATTAAATTATCTTTCAATGTATTTGGTTATATACCATGAGTATGGTTCATTATATAGAAGTTAATGATGATCATTTTTTGTTAATTTTGGAGGTTTTTCGAACACATCAAACTTGTTTTGTTTTATCAATTAGTAATATGAGTATAAGTTATATTTATAACATAATAAGGGTTATAAAATAAAATTTTAATCATGTTTTAAATCATTTAAATGTCTTATTATCATCCTTTAATGTGTTTAAGGAAAATTAAAGTGCATCGCCCACGATGTCGGTAAATTGACTCATCGCGAGAAATGATTCAATTTTTAGATAAATGGGAGAGGGGGGGGGGGGAGAGATTTCATTGTTGGATCATCCATTAACATGATAAAATTAATGTATATGTATGTTTCTCTATTTGTCATTCTATTTTGATGAAGGGGGGTGAGGATAGAATAAGAAAATAAATTGAAATCAAAACAAAATTAAAAACAAGAGAGAGGATTTACATATTTAATTCACTTATTGAGATCCCCCTTAAGGAACTTAGTCATGGTATTTTGAAAAGAAAAATAGACCCAACATGTGGAGTAGGGACTATGAAATAGTATTGGGTAGAATATAGGCATGTCTTAAATCTTTATAGGTGTGAAGAGAAGAGGGTGTGATGGGTGGTATTTATTGTGAAGGAGAGGGGTGTTTACTTATTATTTTAATCATTACTTTATTATTTCCCTCAATATAAGAAATAATGAGGATTATTATGACTAAATAAATTAATTAGTTCATTTTAGTTTTAACCAATGGTAACTTACATGATCCATGGATCATGAAAGATTAAAAAATTCATATTTTTAGCATTTATCGTAAATTATTGTATTTTACTATTCACCAAAAAATTCATGTATATCAGAAAAATCAAAAAAATTCACCCTAACCATTTATTTATGTGTTAAATTGAATAATTAACACCATTATATGGAAATAATATTTTAAATACCAGTAATTTTATTTTTAAATAAAATCATAATTTACTTGGAAATTAGAGACATAAAAATTACAACTGATTTTATAACATTTTAAATAATTATTTAATGTCTAATAAAATTATCTTAAAATCATAAGAAAGTAAAATATTAATTTATGAATAAATTTTATGAAGGAAAATATTCTTTTAAATTATTAAATTGATCATTAAATTTTAATTAAAAATTTATGAATTATAAAAATACCAAAACGTAATTAATAATTTTTAAATTATTTATTTACTTATACTCTGATATAATTATATCATATAGTCACTTATAATATGGATAAATTTTATTTATATTTTCATTGGTAAGGTTACTATTCACTTGTTCTATTTACTATTCATAAGGGTAACCATACTATTCATAAGGGTAAGTTACTATTCACCAAAAATTTAGTTTGTGCTATCACATTCCAAATACCATAATGATCAAAACCGTGTATGTTTTATTTTCAAAACTGAAGTCACAAAAGTGGAAAATTATTTTTAATAGCTATTCTATAAAATTCACATAATATTTAGTAGTTCATTTATGAAGGATGTGGCATTGTGTTTCCTAATGTGATTTTATGTCATATAATTATAATAAGGGAATTTACATTGATAAAAAAATTCATTACAACATAGGCAAGTAGATGGCATCCACGACTAGAATAAAATAGCTGCAGGTGCTAGGCACCTAGGTTACATGCTTTGTAATGGGCTTCATGTCCATAGGGACTTCAAGCCCTCAAAAAATGGGTGGGTTATCCCATGAGGGGGGTATGACATTCCCTTTCGAGTTGTGTGTGTTTCATTTATATATTTTGTTGTAATTGTACACCTAAGTACCTATAATATATATTTAAACAATAAATTTATTAAATTAAAATATTTATTTATTATAATTATAATTTCAAATATTCAGATATAAATAAATAAATAAATATACATATAATTATATATAATTATATGAATATATACTATCTGGTATATATATAATTACATATATAATTATATATAATTGTAAAAATATATATAATTAAATAATTTTTTTTATAATTATATAGAAATGTTTTTAAATATATTTATTTATAATAACACAAATAAATAAAAAATATATCTTGAAATAATTATAATATTATAATAAATATGTTTAATTATTAAATAGAATTAGGGGTTGTTGTGGGTAGAGAGGCCTTTCCCCTTCGACCATTACGTCTAGGTTTTCTTCCTTCAATGATGAATCTGTCTATATATGAATACTTTGATCCCACATAGGTTTTTGTTGGTCTCTCAAAGTAGAAGGGATCTTGTTTAAAGAAAATTAAGGCCTCGATTCTTGTGCTGGTGATTAGCCATGAACCCTTGGGGTACCCTAAAATGGATTCTCAAACATATCCAGTTGAAGGTGCTGATCATTTCTTCCTCAGATCCCGGAGTGGAGAATCGGTACCTCATAACAAGATCTTGATAAATGGCCCTCTATCATTTGTCATGGTGAATCATCGTTTGTTTCATGAGAGAGACACCAGTTGTAAATATTAAATCATCACCTTTCTTGGTTCAATGATGAAATCATGGAGGCTAGATTATCTAAGGGAGTGTATCCTCCCTCTATGGGGTTTCATTGATTGGTGAATCATCTCTATTGGTATGAACTTCTACCAAATTACCTTTTATTCAAATGAAATGATGTTGAATTCTTAGAGTGGTGGGTTCTTTAATCTCAAGCTTGGATTTTGGAGGTTTTAAAATTGGGATCCTTGGTTTGATCTTCATCAAGCCAAGAGCACTATTGTTCAGGCTTGGACCCATGTTAAGTGCTAAATTGGATATTTTAGAACCCGAGTGTACTTTGGGACATTGAAATGACCATTTTCATTATAATCAAACTTGATAAAGAGACTGTATCTATCAGGTATGAACATTTCACTCATATTTTTTATGGATTTGATATGTATTTTACCCTTGTTGAGACAGTTTATCTTCCTATTGGTGAGTTCATTTTTGAATATGAAATTGAATTTGAACATGTTTTGGAGTTTTGTATTAATGGTTCAACCATTGGACTTGTCAAGGTAATATGTTATAAAGGAATAATATGATCTAATTAGATAGGATATGGACATGTTGTTGAAAAATGTATGATTAAATTACCATATACTAGTTATATTTCACTGGTTTTGGCGAAGAAGGATACCTTGGATTTTATGAAGGATCCATCTTCATCCATTAAAGGGAACCTATTTAATAACAGCATTCCAATTAAAGAGGAGCCTTCCTCCTTTTCCATTGTTTTCATTGGGATGAATCAAGTTGATATGCATTGTCTTGTTGATGGAAGAGGGGGTGTGCTGCCTTTGGGCTTGTGTTCACCCTCCATTATATTTCCTTGTGATACTTCTTATAAATGGGGTGATATTGATAGTAATGCTAGTTTTGATGATCCAGATTATGAAATTTTATTATAAGTTCTTTTTTTTGAAAGGGAAACTTTACTCTGGCTTTTCGGTTGGGTGGTGAGTGAATTACCCTGATATTCCTACTACATGAAATCTGGTATCTATGAAATCTGCCCTTGAAATTGTGCCTTCTTGTTTGGGAGAGGTGGCTTCCTAGAGAGATGCTATTAATTATACATGCATGGGTGTGCCCCTGTTGACACTCTATGTGAAGATGTTATTCTTCAACTTGATATAACAGTCTTTGTTCATTATGCTACTCCCCAAGTAGTTATATATTCTCCTTGGGAAATTATGTAGGGACGAAATTATCAATGTCATGAGTTCTCACATTATCTTAGATATATACCTACATAATTTTTTATGACCTCAAATGAGGATGGTTTAATTGTTACTCCATCTAACAATGGTGCCGGGAAGTAGAACTTCTTCCCAATGTTGGATTCTATCAATTCTTCAGAATTTGATGCGATTTAAAATGAAATCCAGGAGCAAAAAGGTAAACAATATTTATCATCTCATAAGGATAATGTCTCTCCATTTCCTAAATAGAAGGCGATGAAGGAGTTGTTGTCTTGGAAATATTTAATTGGTGACTCTATGAATGGAAAATACTCTACTAAGGGTAAAACAGTTGATGGCTAGATCAATGTAGTGGCTGATGATATAGAAATGAAGAGAAAGAAGATGACTATAAAAATCTGAAGCAATATTGGAGAGGATGACACTGTAGAGGTCATGGTGGATTTCATGGGATGGGTGGTAGAAACGAAGGATAAAATTTTACTACTTTGATGGTTTTTTTCTACTCTTACCCTCCACTCTCTCTATTTATCTTATCATACTTTTTCTTTAATAAATTTCTGGGTTCATGTAGTTTTCCACGGTCTGAACTATTAGAATTTAATTATTAAATATATTTATTATATTTATAATATTATATATGTAGTTGTGGGCTTACTAGAGTGGTAAAGGATCACTGTAATTCTGCATCAAACCCGAGTTCAAGTCTATGTGGGAGGGAATTTCCTCAGGCAGGTGGTGATATAGGCATGACAGAGGCAGGTGATGCCGCAGGCATGATGCATGTCTGATGTCACAAGCAGTATGGTGTAGACATGACACTGCATTGGGTTTTTGGACCATGTAATGGGTTCCAAGACCACTTTTCCTTTAAGACTTGTAATTAATAAATAAGTCTTGATGGGCGGCTTATCTATTGGGTGGATATGTCTTGCCTTTCTGACCAATTTATATAGTGTGTGTGTTTAATGAAATTATATCCCCAAGAAACTAATATATATATAAATTAAATTTTTATATATTAATATATATATATATAATTATATAAATATATACAATTATACAATTATAAATATGTATAGTTATATAAATATATATAATATAAATTAGGATCATTCAGGGAACAAAACTCAGGAGACTTAATGGGAGGTTATGCTCGTTTCATTTGTTCTGGGCTTTTATGTCTTTGTCTGTCACCAAATCAGGATATTCTAAAGGTGGAAATCAAGGGATCAATGTGGATCAACCAATTTTGGGTGATTCTGTTTTGGATGTCTTATCTTAGCTGGATCCTGGGATGGGGCCAAATATGGTAATCAAATTTCCTTTGCTCAGTGTTCCATTACTCAATACTTGGGTAATCTATGACTCTATATGAATAAGTAGTGGGTGGATAGACTCCCTCCATGTATCAAACTATTCAATATTTTGACCAGTATTCAAATCAAAATTTCATTGATGGGATCATAGGAGAGTCCTTTCCATTTTCCTAGGGGATTAATATTGTATTGGAAATGATATTAGTTGAAGCTACTCATGGAATCATTTCAAAACATCTCAAAGAATGCAAGAACTCTCTCACAATTCATCACTCTATGAACTAAGAATTACAAAATTTGAGACTATCAGATATTTGGAAGATATGTTGGGTTTTTTGGGGATTTGATGATTGGAGGATGACCTTATTATGAAGATGTTTTCTATATAGTACTCTCCTCAACAGATCTAAAACCCAAAGAATGGGGTAAAGGATTCATTAACCTAAGGACTAATTTTCTTAAAATCTATTGTTGAGATCTTTCATTTAATCCTATTGATGTAATGAATTCCTTCAATAGGTATGGATTCAAATCCATGGATTATGATGGTTATTTTGCATCCTTAAATCCTTTAGAAAATTTCCATTGAATTTTGTATTCTGATCAGAATATATAAATATACCTAAAGGGAAATGTATGGTCACATTTCTAGGATGTCAGTTGATGTTAATCTTAGATTTCCTTTAATTGATTTGATTTTTTTCTAATACCAATTTTCAATTTTATCTCCTTGTTGAATATGAAAATTCTCATAATTTGTGTAAGGGATGAGTAATATTGTTCATTATTTTGAACATTACATTAGGAGGATGACTTGTGGTAACTATGTTTTGAAAGTAAATCCATCTGATAAATCTGGGAAGCCATGTAGTACTGATCCTCAGGGGAATATAAGTGATAAGGGGGTGTCTTTCAGACTCATGTAATGGGCACACATGGTTCCTACCAGGATGGATCCAGTAATAAGGATATGAATTTTCAATATCCGGAAAGAGGAGGATGTATGTTTCACAAGAAAAAATAATATGAAGATGATATAGATTCTCAGAATGCTATTGATGAGTGTGGAAATCCACCGGGCACTGGAAATGAGATCTTTAATGTTCTTGTGTCATGTCCCTCAAGAAATCAGGTTTGTTCTAAGATGGCTTCAAACAAGGGGACTATAGGAACCATCACTAGGGGAAAGAATAATATCATCTCTATAATTATCAGTGTTGGGAAGTATTTTGAAATGATAATGAAACCTTTAAATACCTATTCCCAAGCATTACATAGATTGGTGGAGGAGAAAGATCAAGACTAATGGTTATAGGCTATTTACATGTAGACTACAAGTAATTTGGGCCATTTTCTACATGGAAAGGATGGTTTTAATTTAAAAGAAGTGAAAAGGGAAATGAATTTATAAATATAACCAAATAAATACATATTAGATAAATGGAAAGAGGTGATAGATGAAGATAGATTTTAGATGGTTGCAACCAGGAAATCCAATTCTATTATGATTTTCCCAAGCACTCATAAGGTACAACCTCCTAGTGATACTTCTAATAACTGTAATTCTCAGTAGTGTAATATTTTTAATCATGTTGGTCCTCATGAGTTGGAGGATCCTCTAATGTCAGGTCATCTTACAATGATAGGTATGGATGCATCTAAAATGGAATCTTTTGACTCCCTAATATCTACTAGAATTCTAGGTATTTTCGATGAGTTATTTGTGACGGGATCTCATCACAAATTAGTTTTAGCGACGGGGTCCCGTCGCAAATAGACCTTTGTAGAAAACGATGTCAGAAAAAATATTATTTGCGATGGGCCTGTCGTAAATTATATTTTTGGCGACGGGCAACATAACCATTGCAAATAAGTTTCAGATTATCTATATTATATATATTAACTTTTTTGTGATGGGCCCGTAATCCAGTCACAAATACTTTTAAAAAAAATTTTATTTAGACTATTTGATATGGGAACCCATCGCAACAGAACCCGTCGCAAATAATAAATAAATTTTTTTAAAAATAAATTTAATAAAATTAGGATTATTGAAAATTTAATTTTAATATTATTAAAATAATTAAAAAATTATATTAAAATTATCAATATTAACAATAAAAAATCTGAAAATAATAATAATAGTAATATTATTAGTAAAATAAACAAACATTATAAAATATAATACTAAAAAAATATATTTAATAAAATTTTGATTAATGAAACCAAAATATTAATATTATTAAAATAATTATAAAAATTATAAAAATTCTCAATATTCACCAAAAAAATCATAAAATATTAAAAATTAATTTATGTAATATTCGTATCTATATAAAATACAGAAACTGTAAATAGTTCAAATTACAACAAATGTTAAATTCAAATGTTTTTATCATAAAAAATCACTGGGGGTCATCTTCTGGAGGAGGTAGTGGAGCTGAATGAGATGGTGGAGGAAACTCAATCCCCAAAGTACGAGTCAGACAACACATGTACTCCATCTGCTCCTGATGTTTCTATTTCCATCGACTCATCTCCTCCTCGTGCTGATGCATCTACTATTACTGCTGCTGATGCATCTCTTTTTGTTGCTTCTACAAACTCTCTATAAGGTCATTCTGACCTCGTAACTACTCCAGATACTGTGAGGTAGAAGATGATTCCTCTCCACGAGATCCTCTCGAGTTGGACGCCGGCATCACAGTATTACCATAATAAGTACCCGGAGTTACATGTGAGCCAATACCAACTACTCGGCCCTTCTCAAAGCCATACTGAGTCTCCTACATCCATGCCGCCTCGTCGAAATGGTGGGCACCAGTCTGATTATTCGCCTCGTCCTGACCCTCATCTTGTGTCTGAGAGTTTATAGCCTTATATGACTCCTTCAATTCCAATTAGAAATTAAAATTTTGAAAATATTATATGAAGTTAATTGTCAAACTGAAAAAAATAATAGTAACCACAATCCGACACTGGTGATCACCTCTAATCTCTCTAGTGGCTGGATCACTGTACATCTTCTGATAAACATCGTACTCTGTAATATCGGGATTCTCGACATCCTATATGAAAATAAAATAAATTGTTTATATTTGATGTTATATAAAATATTTGTAAAAAAAATACTTACCAGATGCTCTCTATGCGTACTGAATGTATGGCTACCAGCTCGATGTGTCACCTCCTGTCTCCCCCGGTTCTGCCGACCCAATGAAGACCTCCAATAAAATCCTCCACCCAAACAATGTGCACATAATCTATCCAAAACCCAAGATGAAATTTACTATAGTATGTGGGCTCTACACGACTCATAAAATACTATCGCTCTTACTTTTTTAATGACCTTCTTTCTCAAATTGTGAAAAAACTGACGCAAACCCTCACGCATAGCCACCTACCATGCGGCATGGATAGCTTCACGCATGATATCATCGATGGGATACCATAAACCCTAAAAATAATTTATAATATCATGTTATGAATAAAATAAATTTGAAAATAAATGTTATTTATTAACGTACCAGCTAATGATTATACATGTCGAGCAGCACATCAACGGGAATCTGTTCCCATGTGATCCATGGATAAAAAAATAATTGCGCAAGATAACACTCCCCTGTCTAACAGTTACATGTGCAAAAATGTGAAAAAAGAATAAATAATCAAACAATTAGTATAAATATAAATAAATTAATGAAAAAGATAACTAAAATATAAAGGTAATGATACCTCCATGTGCGTGGATCGAAGCCAAGACGTGGATGTCACTCGAGGATAGGGTCAAGAATCATCAATCGCGTAAGACCACTCCCCCTCTGTGTACCACCTGAACCAACAGTAGACTGAGGGTCAGATGATCCCACATCCCCCTCATCCATAGGTAGATCATCCTCTGCTAACTCACGAAATAGATCAGATTCCATCTGAAACACAAAATGATTGTTGTTAGTAGATATTTGAAAATAACTGTTATATATAGATATATATTAGTTATGATCATAACTAAAATTTAACTACTTCAATGTGCTCCATCATCATCATCTTCATATCTGACGCTGCCGATGTCTTCATATTCCTCCTCAGCATCATCAATATCCATATGAGTTTCACTTTCACTATCCATTTCCATTTAAAATTAATTTTTAACATCATTAACATCTTTATCATCATCGAACCTTAATTGTGGGGTTTCATTACCGATATTCACATTTCTATGTGAAAAAGACTGATTTTGAGTAGTCTCTTGAAAAATTTCAATTTCTTCCACTTCAGAAGAACCGCATTCAATTTGAGTAAATTGATTTTCTTGAGATTTCATTTTTATTATGCTCCAACAATCACTCAGGTCTCTTGATGTAGCACAATACTTTGCATAATAAATTTTATGTGCCTGTTAATCTAGTAAAAATGGTTCATTTACTGCAAGAAGGATTTTATATTTAATATCAACAATTCCATGAGTCGGATAAACACACAAGCCTCTTTCAGTATCCAACCACTAACATTTAAACAAAGTTATATAATTCTGTCCTAGATACAATAGCTCAATAATTTTATCCAAAATGCCATAAAAGTCAACTTCAGTTTCTCTATGTTGCAATCCTCTCAATAAAACTGCCCTGTTCATTGTTTTTTGATTCCCCATATGAACATGTATGAAATTGGAAACCATTCACCACATATGCATTATAATTTTTAACCATTTTGGATGGTAGGTTACTCAACATACACAGTCACTTATCAATTTTATCAGCATGTTGAGACACCTGAAAATTTGTAAAACAATTATCAATACAATAAATAGTAACCTGAATTGATATTAAACCATCAATAATATATGTTACCAGTTTTTGAATCCATTGAGATTTTTTTTCTGTGTTCTTCAAGAGCAGCTGCTATAATTTGTGGAAGTTGTTTCTTTATATGATTATCATATAACCAAAAAATAAAATAATTTTTCATAATATGACAGAAAATAGAGGAAAAGTGATAGAACCACTCACAGTTCAAATGTTGTCATTTCTTCATAGTTGGGCAGAAGATATGTATGAGCTCTATGATGTTCATCGTCTGAAATCCATCGTTCATTAACTCCACCAAATACAAGATTTGGATGATTAGAAACTGATCCATTTCATTATTAACATTTCCCTCATTCCATACCATGCGGTTTTGTTTTGATGTATATTTAGATTCAAAATGGTTAGAGCAGAGAAAAACAATTTCCTCTTACAAATATGCTTCAGCGATTAAGCCTTCAACTGATGCTTTGTTACGTACTTTTTTATTCAATTTATGCATGCATCTATCGAATGGGTACATCCATCGAAACTATACTGGACCTCCTCATTTATCTTCATGTGGAAAAGGTAATATCATATGTTCCATTGAGTCAAAGAAAGTAGGAGGAAAGATTTTTTCCAGTTTATATATAATTACAGCAACATATTCTTATAGTTTTCTTAGCGCATCATAGTCTGTTGTCGCTGCACAAATGTCTCGAAAAAAATATGATATTTCTATAATTTAATCAAAAATAATAGGATTCAACAAACCTCTGAATCCAATCGGCATAAGTCTTTCCATAATAACATGACAAATCACGACTTTTTAATCCGGTAATATGACCATTCTCAACACATCTGACAAAATTTAAAGCATAGCCATCTAGAAGTCTCAAATCTGCAATCCAATGATAAAATAATAAGTGAATCTCTTTGGATACTGTATAAGCTTCTTTTGGATTCATTAACCACTGTGATCTGACATTTTCTAATAGTTCAAGTTTCGGTCACCTGCAAATTTGGGCAAGATCTAATCATGCTTTTATAGTATCTTTGGTCTTACATGGGGTATCCAAAACTGTATGAAATAAATTAACAAAACAGTTCTTATCATTATGAGTGACATCCAACATGTGGTGGACCAAGAAATCAGACCAATATAGGAGATCCCAAAAAATGATTTGTTTTATCCAATTTTGTTCTTTCCCAAAGCCATGAAATTTGTGTTTGTTTACTGTTGGACCAAATGTGATGGGAGGTAATGAAAATGAAACTGATTTTAACTCTGCACCTAAGATCATTTTTGGAGGTTCATCGCTTTCAATTGTTCCTTTTCTGAAATGAGATTTGTTCCTTCGAAAATGATGATCGGTTGGAAGAAATCTACGATGACAGTCAAAATAGCAAGCTTTTTTTTTCATTGACAAGTGTAACTGCTTTGTTGTCTTTCATACAGTAAGGACATGATTTCAGACCATGTGTACTCCAGCCAGATCACATTCCATATGCCGGAAAGTCACTAATCATCCACATTAATGCATCTTTTAATATGAAATTTTGTTTCGCAGCAACATCATATGTGCTAACACCATTACTCCACAATGAATTTAACTCATCAATAAATGGTTTCAAATAAACATCAATATTCTTTTTCGGATGTTCTGGGATTAATAAAGTTGAAAATATATAGGGCCCCTTCATCAACATACATGGAGATAGATTGTACTGAGTTATAAAGATAGGCCAATAGGAAAACTAACTACCATAAGAACCAAACGGACAGAAACCGTCAGTAGAAAGACCCAATCGCACGTTTCAGGATTCTAAAGAAAAATACGGATGCAGATGATCAAATTTTTTCCATGAATCTCTATCAGATGGATGAATCAAGATTTTAACGGGTCAAATATTGGTATTGTGCCATGAAATCATTGACGCTACGTTATGAGATATAAATAAATGTTGCAGCCTGGGTGTATGATGGAAATATCTCAACTATTTTACAGGAATCGATCCAGACTTCCCTAGTTGAGCTTCTATATAGCTCAATTGTCCACATGTGGGACAACAATCCAATGACTCATTTTCACCAAAATATAAGATGCAATCATTTTCACATGAATGAATATTCTAATAACTAAGACCTAGATTACAAACCAACCTTTTTCTCTTATAGTAATTTGCAGGTAACACATTTACTTTCAGGTAACAATGTTTTAACCAAAGAAAATATCTGATCAAAAAAGTTGTTTGAGATTGTATTATCTGATTTAATAGTCTTAAATTTTTCTATTGCTTCTAATTTACTTTTCTTTCAACCAAGATATAATGCATCCCCAGTAGGCCTTAACAACTCATAAAATTCGGATGGTGCCAACTTAGGAGTTAAATCGATATCATCATGAGTTTCAGTCTGTTGAAGAGATAGAACTGCAACATCATGTCCTAAATTTTGGAACCATGATGGATCTGGAATCAAGGTATTAGTATCTTCTCTGGAACTATATTCCCCATGTTGATACCACAAAACATAATCTGGTTGAGAACCAAACTGCAAGAGATGTCCCCCAACCTTGTCAAATGTGTCAAACATTCTCAGAGCACATTTTTTACAAGGACACTTAACTATGCCTTCTAAAACATATTCTGGTTTCGATGATGCAAATTCTGATAAAGCTTCAACACCCTCAATATATACATGATTTAAACAAGAACCATTTGGAATTCTTTTCTGATTTATCTAAGCGCGATCATCTTATAATGACCGATGTCGACTTCTTTGTTCCATATTTTTCTAGAAAATATAAAATCATCACTGCTTTTGAATAATTTGATATTATAAAAACACTATCTGAAAAAAAGATAACTAATTACTACTACTTCTTAATAATTACCATTAATTAAAGGGCGATAAAATTTCCAGTGGAATGATGACTACTCTTTTGTCTGACGGCCCATTTACTTTCATCTTTCTCACACTGAAATCACAATAAAGAATCTGGTCGGAGGTACGTATATTCATTCTGTATGCACGAGAATGAATATGCGTACCACCAACCAGATTCACCATTTTGATTTGAGTGTGAAAAAGATGCAAGTAAATGAGCCTTCGGCCAGAAGAGCCCCTTTTCATATATGAATCGTCTTCTTCCAACTGTCACCGCCAGAAAACATTAAAAAAATGTTATCCTTTGAATGCATATCCAATCTCATGCATACGATATTGGGTATGCCTATGTATCAGCACATTTTTTTATAATGTTTTGAGTCATTGAGATTTGAAAGGAGAAAATTCATCAAGCAAAAGGAGTGCTTTCAATCCACTAGAAATTGTGACATGTTCTTAAAATTTATTAAAATTTATTAAAATTTTATTCTAACTGTTCCTTATTGTTCCTAACTAATTATTACAATCTATTAATAA
Organism: Viscum album; assembly: GCA_963277665.1. Lineage (NCBI taxonomy): Eukaryota > Viridiplantae > Streptophyta > Magnoliopsida > Santalales > Viscaceae > Viscum > Viscum album. The sequence goes on along the minus strand of CAUJRU010000011.1, from coordinate 7,587,014 downwards.
TTATTCATATTTATTACTAATTATTTAAATTTATTACTAATTATTATAATTTATTACTAATTATTACAATTTATTACTAATTATTACAATTTATTACTAATTATTAAAAATTATTACAAATTATTCATATTTATTACTAACTATTCATACTTATTACTAACTATTCATACTTATTACTAACTATTCATATTTATTCCTAACTATTCTTATTTATTACATATTATTCTTATTTATTACTAACTATTACTGTTTATTACTAACTATTACAATTTATTACTAACTATTACTATTTGTCCCTATTTATTCCCATTTATTCCTATTTATTCCTAATTATTAAAAATTATTACTAATTATTACTAATTATTATTAATTATTCATATTTATTACAAATTATTCCTCTTTTTACTAATTATTCCTAATTATTCCTAATTATTCTTAATTATTCCAAATTATTTCTAATTATTCTTAATTATTACTATTTATTTCTATTTATTACTATTTATTTGTAATTATAACTAATTATTGCTATTTACTCCTAATTATTGCCATTTACTCCTAATTATTTCTAATTATTGCTAATTATTGCTATTAATTCCTAATTATTGATAATTACTACTAATTATTCCTATTTATTACTAATCATTACTAATTATTCCTAATTATTCTTATTTATTACTATTTATTTCTATTTATGACTAATTATTGCTATTTATTACTAATTCTTGCTAATTATTACTAATTATGTCTAATTATTGCTAATTATCGCTAATTAATGCTAATTATTTCTAATTATTACTAATTATTGCTAAATATTACTAATTATTGCTAATTATTAGTAATTATTGCTAATTATTATTATTTATTCCAAATTCTTAGTTTTTATTCCTAACTATTACTAATTATTCCTATTTATTTGTATTTATTTCTATTTATTACTTTTTATTGCTATTTATTCCTAATTATAGCTAATTATTTCTAATTAATGTTAATTATTTCTATTTATTCTTAATTATTTCTAATTATTGCTAATTATTCTTATTTATTGCTAATTATTCCTCTTTATTGCAAATTATTTCTAATTATTCTTAATTATTGATAATTATTCCTATTTATTACAATTTATTACTAATTATTACAATTTATTAATAATTATTACAATTTATTACTAATTATTACAATTTATAACTAAATATTACTATTTATTACTAATTATTACTAATTAATACTAATTATTACTAATTAAAACTAATTAATTCTAATTATTACTAATTATTACTAATTATTACTATTTATGCATATTTATTAATAATTATTACTAATTATTACTAATTATTTCTAACTATTACTAGTTATTACTATTTATTACTAATTATTACTAATTATTGATAGTTAATACTAATTATTTCTAATTATTACTAATTATTACTAATTAATACTAATTATTCCTAATTATTACTAATTGACTGTATTTATTACTAATTATTACAAATTATTACTAATTATTAGTATTTATTAACAAATATTAATAATTATTACTAATTATTACAGTTTACAACTAATTATTACAGTTTATTACTAATTGTTACAATTTATTACTAATTATAACAATTTATTACTAATTATTAGTAATTATTACAATTTATTACTAATTATTACATTTTATTACATTTGTTTTACAATTTAATAGTAATTATTACAATTTATTACTAATTATTAAAATTTATTAACAATTAATACATTTTTTATGTAATTAATACAATTTATTACTCTTTACTACTCATTATTTCAATTTACTACTCATTATTACAATTTATTACTAATTATTAGAATTTATTACTAATTATTAAAATTTATTACTAATTATTACCATTTATTACTTATTATTACAATTTATAAGTTATTATAACAATTTATTACTAATTATTACAATTTATTACTAATTATTACAATTTATTACTAATTATTACATTTTATTACAATTTATTACTCATTATTACTATTTATTACTATTTATTAATAATTATTAATAATTATTACTAATTATTAGTATTTAATATTATTTATTACCAATTATTATTAATTACTACAAATTAATTATATACAATACTAATTAACGTTATTAATTATTAATTACTACTAATTATTAAAAATTAATACAAAAAATTTCAATTTATTAGTACAAATAAATATTCAGGACAAAAAAATTTAAATTTAAATTAACTAAAACTTATAAACAACAATATAAATTAACATAAAAAATTGAAATATATAATAAATTAAATAAAAGATAAATACATTTAAACATGATTAACTATTGATGTAGACGGCTTCACAACTTATTCGTGAACAAAAAAATTAACTTAGAAAAATTTTCCCTATGAAATCAGAGTACAGAGAGAAACAAGATCTAAAAATTGAGAGGAATGAGAAGAAAAACAGATGGAGGTATATATAGGTTAGATTATTTGTGACGATACTATTTGCGACGGGTAGCCCATCACAAATAATATCTTTTGCGACGAGACCCGTTGCAAATACCTATACCCGTATTAATTACTGTTGGTGGTTAAAAAGTTATTTGCGACGGGTCCCATCGTAAATAGACCCTGCCGACACACCTTTTGTGACGGGAGGACATCCTGTCGCTAAAAGCTATTAACCGTCGTCGGGTATTTGCAACGGGCCCTGTTGCAAATAATTTACTATTTGTGATGGTGGGATCCCACCGTCGCAAATAACCTTCGCGCGGTTTTGCGTGCTGCCCACTCCAAACATTTTGAGACGGGACCCGAAATCCTGTTGCAAATAATCAGTTATCTGCGATGGGTCGTTACCCCTGTCGCAAATAACCTCTTGGAAGGATTTCCCGTCGCAAAAATCCCTTCGCCAAAAGTCCTTTTTCCCGTAGTGAATTGAGAAAAAAAATTGGTAAAGACAGGGCCTTGGGAAGGAGATGCAGGTGGGGTAGATCATTTGGATCCTCAAGAGGGAAGTGGCATTGAGGTGTATCCTTCGGATGTGAAGGTAATGTCTCCCTTGATCCAAGACCTACCATAGTTAAGAGAGTAATCACTTAGTCAGCATGACATCTTAATTAGATCTAAAAGTAGAGAATTTTTCCAAGATGCATTTGGTAGTACTCGTGGTTCCTTTTGAGTTGAAGTAAAACTATCTAATATTGATAATGTCTGGGAAATAAGTTTTTCTAATATGAAGAATCATGATAGCCCCAATTTGATATAAAAAATGGATTTACTAGAGGTTAAGACATTGAGCCTCATGAAGAGAAAGACGACTCATCAGGCATGGGTGATGAAGATGACACTAGGCAGGCTCTGTAATAATAAAAGAGGGACATACACCGAGAGGTTGGTGTGGCTCTTGTGGAAGGGGACTTAGACACAAAAGTAAGTGATTATTAAATGATCTTTTACTTTGGTGGAGGCCTATGTCACTTTTTTTAATTTCCACCCCTTCTTTTCTATGCTTGTGTACTTTTTTGTATTAATAAATTTTTCGGGACCATATATTTTAATCCATGGTTCACAATGTTCCTTGTATAAATATATTTATTATTATATATAAATATTTTGAAATATAATTATTTATGTTTATAATTATAAATAAATAAATTGATATATAAATAAATAATTATAAAATTATAATAAATATATTTAAATAATAAGTATTATTTTAATATATATATATATATATAATTATTTTTAAATATATAAATATATATAAATATATAAATATATATAAATTTATAAATTTATTTCTTATTATATACAAATATTTATAAATATATTTATATATAATTACAATTATAAATAAAAAAACTTAAATTTATATAATTATAAAATTATAGTAAATATATCTAAATAATAAATATATTTGTTATATTTATAATTATATATATTTATATATTAATATATAAATAAATATATAATTAGGTAAATATGTATAATTATATATAATTATATATTTTTATAAAAGTATATAAATATATGTAATTATATAATTATAATTATAATTTTATACAAATATTTATAAATATATTTAATTATAGTTATATTTATAAATTGATATTTTAATATTTAAATAATTATAAAATTATAACAAATATATTTATTATATATATAATTATATATATTAATATATTAAAAAATATCCAAATAGCTGAGTCGCGAGTTTAAATCCAAACCCATGACACCAAATTTATTAATAGAAGATAAAATTACAATGAATGAAACGGTTCAAACAAGACACAAGGTAACCACATTATAAAAGTAGGTCACTTCATGCTGGTCCCTCTAGTTCCTAGATTATTGGGATATATGCCTCATCCTTTTTGGTGTCAACCCCTCCTCCAAGTGTTGACTGGTTGTGCGGGCTCATGTTCCTCATCTGATGATGAATAATAGGATTCCTCTAACAAGGAACAGATCTTAAATTTCCATGATAAATCCTTATAGTTCAGCTCTGAGTTGGCCTGAAATCCATCTTCAATATTAAGTGATAACAACATCTCGATTATTAGATAGTCACTATAGCTAAATACCTATGGATACATCATAGAAAAAAATGACATCATGTTTCCAAAAGAATGATTCCTCCCCTCCTTACTGAGGCCTTTGAGATTAATTTCACCTTTTCGATCCTCATGAGAAATGATGCTAGTGTTTTTCCCTGTGAAAAGTCACATTTCTCATATGAGGAATTACAAAAACAATGTAGACCATGGATAAGCTTCATGGTCCTAGAAAATTATTTTCAAAATAAAGTAATATGTACACAAAAGTGATTAGGGGTAACATTGGAGAGACACCACCAACAGAAAATACCTAGCACAAAGATCATCCCTCAACCCCACTGCCCCTTCCACGAAACCCTCTATGGCCTCTTGGACGCCCCCCCCCTATTCCATTGCTTCAGGGTCTACCACATTCCATCTTCAAAATCCACCGAATCATCAATCACATCATCACTTTAATCAGCCACCAAAGAAACAAGGGTAACAGCAGCTGCAAAATCACTTTCAACACATTACTCTGTATCGACAATTACCTTTGTAGAGGGATACCCGATAAGAACCTCTATGGAGAGAACTTTCTTGAAGAAAGAGTTATTAGACACTAGAGATGATTTTTTATGTTTCGTGTCCCCGCCCTCTCTATAAAGAACATCAAGTTATAGAGAGTTAATATCCTCTAACATGGTGATGAAGTTGGTATTTATAGCATCAATGTTGGAATTATCCACATTTGAGGGAAACTGCACATGCGCTGTATAAATTGAAGAATTCCCAAATAACAAATATTGTACAAGACTCCCAGAAACAGGTGCATTAATAGGTGTGTTAGTACAAGTGGAATGCATATGTAGCAGGGATTTTATGGAATTCCCTATAGTAGTGACTGATTTTAGGGCCGACCTATGGATCCTAGAGGTAGAATCTACATTCAATGGTGAAAAATTAGCATGTGCAAGAACAACCTTTTAAACATGCATAGTAGAGGATATTCAGACACTAGGAATTGTGGTAGAAAAAATAACCCATATTTCTTTAGAAGAAGTAGAAGATAACACCCCATTACGGGGAGAGAGTCTCTCAAGATGACCAACAACAGTCCCTCGACTGCTCAGCTTCCCTTTAGAACGATATTAGCCCTCCAAAAGAATAGTAGGGTTCAATTTAGTGTGACTATCAGGAAAAATAGAAGATTCATCACCCACTTATATGTCTACCCATGAAACAAGGTATCAAAAACAGTATGAGTGGGGGGAATGAAATCCTTTGAACCATGACACACACCCCCACCACAATAACTATCACCACCAGATGTTCCTTTCCCATTCACAACATCAAAAAAGGACACAAATCCCCTAACACTTGGCCTCATGCTCCCTCTGGTGGGTGAAGGTAAAGCCTCCACCAAACCACCATGCGTAGTCCTTCTGTCATTCAAAAACTCATAGGTTGTATAATCTTGATTTAATTTGAACTTTCACTTTTCAATTGAGTGCCCATTTCTTTTATAGTTAGAGAATCATATCCACCTTTTACATTTATCCTTTATATGGACAATAGCTAAGTAGTTAAGACAATACTCATGTACATACTCATATTTGATATAAATTTGGAACATAAAATCACCGAAATGGAAATGGACTATCTCAATAAGAGGAAAATACATATAAAATTCAAATAGAATTCAAAAAAAATTGTCATAACTAACCGAACATGTCTCTTTATCAATTTTGATAGGTGTTCCAACTACAAGAGAAACATCCCATAGGATGCTTGGATTAAAGGAAACCTAGTTTAGAACCTTGAAATGTATCCATGATTGTGAAAAAGTATTCTTAGCTTAGAATGGATCGAACCAGGGGTCCCAATTCTGAAACCTTAGGATCCCCAACTTTAGATTAAAAATCCATAACTGCATGAATTCAATTTCATCGCATTAGAGAAAAAAATAATTTGAATGAAATTCATACCAATAAAAACAAGGTTCCAATCACTAAAACCCTAGATCTATTGGAGACACATTTGAAGATCATCAGGATTCAAAGAGTGGTTCCCTTGTGAGCTTTATTGGGGGGGAAATTGAGTTCTTACAAGCCTTAACTCGTTCTTGAAAGAGCGTAGGGTTTTCTTCGATAACAACTAGGTTTCCATCCCACAAGATACACTTATTGAAAATAGACTAACCATCATGGGATTTAGAATAAAACCAATCAAGACCCTTAGTATCTAACTCATCCATCCATGTAGGCTCGTCCGGTGCTGGACACAAGGGAAGGAGAGGTCTACACCAAAGATGATTCCATCACACAAAATTTGGAATTTCAATAGGTTACCAGTTATAACCCTTCTTTATATAAAAAAATATTCTTAACATTGGACATAGGTACTTCCTTCTCCAAATAATTGTCAACAAGACCATCCCTTTGGGATACTCCACTACGGAAACATGATCTACATGAAGCTCACTTGCAGCCTTCTTAGATCCAAACATACATGTGGAGGAAAAAATATGGTCACCCATCATTAGCAGTGGCCACTACTATACCACCATTTGTGGAGTAACAACTAATGTATTATCATGTTCTCCACAAAAATAAATAAATAAATATTTAAATAATTATAAAATTTTAATTAATATATTTTTTATATTTATAATTATATATATATTAATATATGTAGATAATCATATAAATATATATAATTATGTATATATATATATTTTTGTGAATATATATAATTATATATAAATATTTTTAAATATATTATTTTAATTATAAATATATGTATATTAGGTGCTTAGGGGTATAATTACATTTATAAAAAATATATATAACATTAATAAATATATTTAATTATACCCATGAATTTTTCATAAAATGGATAAAATCCAGCGTTCCGGAAAATTTATTATAAAATATAAATCACACAAGAAAGAAAAGAGGGGGTTTATAATGCTAAAAAAGGGTCACCAAAAACATAACCAAAGAAAAATGGGCATTCCACAATCACCTTCTTTTAAGTCTACTTCCCCATCTTTGGGAGCCACCTTGAACTCTCGAGTGTCTGAATCTCTCCCATTTCATAGGATCCAACCAAGAGCCGTCCTATTCTTCTATGCCTGATATTAATCCTCCTCATCATGAGGCTCAATTCATATAGTTCCATGAACATTGGAAAATTCACCAAGGAAGACTTCCAAACTATTAAAAATATTTAATAAAAAAGTAAAGTAATTTTATTCATACTCGGACAAGAAATTGGTAGGAAAATGACAACCTTAGTTTCTACCTTCCCTTCTAGTGCACCATAGGTAAGATTAACTCCTGCTACATCCTCAGGACCAGTCATATCCTATTCATGTGCTTCTAAATTATGCTATGGTGGGGTTTTTCTGGGAACATGTGAAGGAGACATGATTTTCCAAAAATAAACTAGCTGAAATCCATCTTATTTTATAAGGGAAGATTCCCCTTTAACTAATGTAGAAATGGTATTAGAAGAAGGATATTGAGAGGCTTATTTAGGATATGATTTAGAAGTTATTATAGAGATTATTGACTCATTCAGAGCTTCTAATGTAAGATATGGAGTATTCAGATCAGTAGGTTCATCTTGAAGAGGCGAGCTCTACCCTTTCTTAGCCACCTTCCCCCAAGCTTCAATAGTATCATTTTTGTTACTACATGCTTAATGGAACTTCTTTTACTCTGAGATTTAGGTGAAGAAACCACCATATTCTTACCTTTTTAAAGGCTAAACAAGTGGTTTTGTTGATTCAAATAGCTATCTACAGTGACCTACATATCAAGTTCAAGGTCCAACTAACTATGGGTATCCCCTAAATGATCCACTAACTCCTCATCAGTGTATTCAACCCATGAATGTGGCTAATACTAGATTAATGATGATTTCCCATGATCTCAACAAAAATCCATCATTTGAGAAGTGCCTTCCAGCTGCTAACTATAGAATTCTTTACATCAGAACCATAAAAACCAAGAGTCTCACCCATGTGAGGATTATGGTAATTGTAAAAGCCCATAAATTTCCAAAAAAATATTGAAAGATCATCTTTCAAAAATAGTGCTGGTCTTATGCCCCTCAGGTATAGAATTCCCAGGAGTACCATCTCCTTACTACCCACACTCCTTAAACATAAAAGAATCGTCTTGTATTTTTAATGTTCTTCTACGATCATTTTCTATGTTCTCTTATAGGACACATTAATTGAATTGAACAAGTCTAAAAGAAAAATAATTTTGATTCCCAATCAAACCACACTCCACAAATAGGTGATGAACATTCTCACATTCCACTCTCAAATTTATCTCATCATCACAAGTATATATAATTACCTTATCAATGCAATTTCACTTCTATAAATTTTAAAATAGATTCCAGCGTAATGGAAAAATATCTAAATTTTGGTATCACTATCAAGGATGATAGGTACACATATTCATGTTATAATATGATAGATAATTTTATGGTGCCTTATGATCTATTTGAGACTATATAGATGAATCCAGACCTGCGCAAACATGTTCTTGACATTGGATAGATTAAAATCATATGACTATTCACGAATATTAAACAACCCTAGTTTTAAAAAAATGTGATCCAAGTATCCAAATTTTTTTCTTATAATCCTCATAATAAAATTTCTAGTGAAAGAATACATGAACAATTTACTTGAAATTCTAATTAGAAAAACACCATAATGTAGAAATTGTAATTACTAGGTCATCCTGGCATGATGTCTTTTCACCCCAGGGATGAACACACATTTTAATGATTGAGTTATTTCACATCACCTATTTTTTGGATACCACATTCGAACTATCCTCAAAATTAACATTATAACCTTTCTTGATAATTCATTAAATGTCTAAATCTTGAAATTATGTAAAGGGATTAGAACTATAATCAACCTCCTTCAGCTGAGTCAAATTTAAAAAATTATTTTACAGGGCATTTCCATCAACAGGTTCTATGGGAACTCCAATAGTGGGGACTGTGATGGAGATTAAACCCTATAACACACAATGTATTTTCCTCATGAATCAATTTTAGATCATGAGATACTACTTAATGGAGGAATATGGATTGATCGACACTATAATAGAGATGATATTTAGGAATATGGACGTGAACAAGGAAAAAGAAAAATGAGTTTGTATCTTGAACATTCACATTATATATAGATTCAATAATTTAGAGTATTATTATAAAGGGTTCAATACTCCATATAGTATACAATTCTAGTGCAGTATTTAAAAAATTGAGATTGTGAAAGAACATAATAGTTGGAAGGCTCGTACTTCCCAACTGTGAAAATACATGGTTCTAGGAAGACCATGAATGTAGAATACATTCTATTATGGGGATTTTATAGTTATAATTTCATTAAACTAGGGAATGGATTCAATAATGACAAATTTTCTTCCAAAAATCCCAGAAAAGGTTTGGAGTCTAGGATATCTCTACATAAATCTAGCGCTATTTCAGGTACATGAAAGGTTTCTAGAATTTAATGTGGCCAATATAAAGAAAACATTTTCACAGGTTTTCACTCAGATGTATATGCTAAATTTGATCTATGGGACATAAAAATTATCCAAAAAATAATAGAATCTATTGGGGACCCTATTCGTCTTGAAAAAGATACTGAAATGGTTAGATTGGGATAGTATTATAAGATTCTGGTGAATATTGATCTTAGTGAAACCTATATTGATAAGTTAATTATATCAACATCTGATGATGAGATCTATCTTAGAGTGGAGTTTGAAAAGATTCATCTCCTTTTTGATGAATGAAATTCCGTAGGAAATATTAAATAAACCTATCATAGAACATTTTATTACATGAAATGTGGCCTGTGAGATCACATGGAAAACGATTCAAGGAGGAGGGCTAGTTCATCCATGATTAGGGATCCATTGAAACATGCTAGAAGAGATAATTCCCCCGGGACCATAGCTCTAGTGGTACAGAAGATCATATTATATGGAAATGGTTCATATTACATTAATTTGATGTAATGACATGAAATGAAACTTGTTGCATAAATTAAAGGTAGTAGACCAGGTACTCATACAGTTGTGGATCTTGGAAGTGAAGAAAATGTTTAAAATAACTTTAGAATGTAGCCTCAAGAGAGATCCTCTTAGGGGTTGGCTGGTCATCAGATATTATAGATGTTCCCCCAAAAATAGAGGAATTATGATTTATGAGATGATGATGTTGATGTTAATTACGAGGATTGTAAACGGTAATCTCTCAACTAGTCACATCTTGAACTATATGTTTAAGATGCTACTGATAGTCAAATAATTCAAGAGAGGCATTTTCTTCACTCTAGTCATCAAAAGGGGAAGAAGAAGGTGTATGGCACACTCAAATTTTATAAATAATAGGGACCTTAAAAGAGTTTGGTGAAGGTTATCTATAGTGTGTATGATGGATAACCAATGGTAAATGTTATCCATTATGTTCTATCTCAATAGATTGGTCTTACTTATTCTAACCAAATTTGGATCTAAAGTGATACTCTGACAACATTGATCAGTTTCTCATCAAACCATAGTATTCCCACTAAGTAAGTGGATCAACATGTTTCCTCCACCACTGACTATGGGGTGACTATTTTTAAAACTTCCACTCACAATTCAATGTTGACCTCCAATTCTTCTGAACTTTTGGATAATGTTATAATAGATGATCCCTCTAAAAAGTGGGTTGAAACATGTCTTCATATTTCCCCCACTTCATTAGATGGTATATACTTAGGAAAGTGAAAAGAGATAATCTATCCACATCACTTTTCTTATATAATGAAATATATTTGTCAATGTTTTGGAAAGTACACAGATAAAGAATGTGAAAAAGAAATAGATTTTAACACAAAAAAGAAAACTCCTTACAGAAGAGCTTGAGTTATATAGATCACCACAAGGTCTTAATGATGTCTTGGAGGAATGGATCGATATGCTATAAAAGGATGTATTCTAAAAAGTGGAACATGTATTATTTAGATTAAAGGACTATTTTTAAGTGATGGTGTTCTTGTCCATTAAAATCCAAGATTAAATTCAATCTAACCATATGTTGGATCTAAAAAACATTTCACTGATATGGGGGGTTATATATCATGGATAAAGGTGACACTAGTAGTTCGTCCACATCATCTTTGGAATATAAGTAGGAACCCTGGTATGGAGTCAAGCAAAAGAGGTGTGGATGACATTCGTGTGGTAGAGCTAGCCACTGAGGTCTTGGTTGGTGAAATTCTCACTTATAGTCTTAGTTGTTAATAATTGTTTTATTTGATATTTTTTTCATTGATGAAGGTAGTATCTATTTTTTGACCCCATATAAACTTTTTGAAATATTTTTTTAATTAATGGAAAATTATCTTTTGACCTTTTCATACTTGTTAAAAAATGCTTTATGGGTGGGCTATCCCCTAGGGGACTACTGTATGCCTTTAAGGCCTGTGTGTGTGCTGTGTGTGCTTAAATGTAATTGTACCCACAAGAACCTAACACATATATATACATATAATTATATACATTTATAATTATATACATTTATGATATTAAATTATAATAGTTATATTATTAAATTTGGTCTTAATAATTTTTTTAGCATTGATAAAGATATATCTTTATTGGTGTTAAGAAAGTGCCAAAAAAACATCAGTTTTAAGTTAGTTTATTATTATAGCACTGATAAATCCACTCTTTATCTGTGTTTTTTTATAGAGCTGATAAAACCCCTCCAAATAATTTAAATAGAGAAATAATAGAGTTCTTATAAGTCACATTTTTTAGTATATCCTAGAACTATATCTCTCTCATCACTCTCCCTCAATCATTTCAGACGAATCAATGCCTTCAAAAGTTAATTTTTGTGATCACTTATAGTTATCAGTCCCCCTTGAATATCATTGTTTGTTTTTAATTGTTACAAATGAATTGAATTATGCACACGTAAAAAATCCACAACTCAACATCTTTGATTAATTACATAAGAAGGGGCCTTATTAACTCTATGAACTAAGAGAGAACCATAATAAACTTGAATATTGTGTTAGGGTTCCCACTAGGTCATAGACACAATAAGGTATAAAATTAAGAAAATAAATAATGGATAAAGAAGGAGGTGGAGAGTATGAGAAACTCACCAGAAATCAGGATTGAAATCTGTTCAATGTATCCATGTATAATATTTCACATATAGTATGTCAACATAATTTTTTATAAATCATATAATTTTACTAAATCCTCTATATTTTCACTAGCACACACATTTTCACTCTTCATAGTTTAGAACATATAATCAAATATAATTCATATAACCTCATATTTAATTTAACACAGTCCATGTTTAGTTTTAATTAATGGATAGTACCAACAAGTTCCACTTCTTGTGACGAACATTAATTAATTTATTCTTTATTAATCTAGGATATTATTCATCAAATTTATAGGATTCCTAAAAATCATTATTGTTACATCTCAAATTCATTTGAACTATAGAATATTTCTCTTTTCTAATGATAATTTTATATTATTTGAATTATATCAACCTAGTGTATTTTTTTTAAATATCAACATTTTCAACTAAAACAAAGTTTATATATCTACTTTGTAGATTAATTTATATTTTTTAATCATTACATTCAAATAATTAATTAATTTTGTATACATTTATTAGTTCCCACAATATTATTATATCATATATTATAATTATTATCTATTAGTAATATATGAATATTATGGAAAAAATTTCTATAATAATCTTACATTATTAATGTATTAAACATGATGTTCCCAAAAACATTTTTTTTGTCTAAGTAATCTACTGAATTTACTATTTAAATTTTTTTTAATAGGAAAAATCTACTGCACTATCACACTCACATCATAATATTCAATCTCTTATTGGTATTTAATTATATGAGGATCCTTTTACATAATTTTTTTAAATAGTACACGATTTTTTAAAATTATATTGGTTGTATATACAAAAAAAGAACTCATAATGAAATAATGCATCTAATGATGTTCAAGATATTTTTACCATATTTATACTGAGGCATCTCATGACTAAATGACATATAATGGATAGGCCTGATAGAGTAGGATAGTTTTTCTAGGAACACCCAATAACACACAAAAATAATATGGTAATATTAGTTTCATAACTCATAATCAACATTTTACACTACACATATTAAATGAAACCATACATAGAAGGCCTAACATCATTTAACTAATGTGAATCTCATCTTCTTGCATTATATACCTCCTATATTATGATTATGATATCTCCATGCTAAATTTATTATTTATTAATTTATGGAAAGATAATTTATAAATAAAAAACCTTAATTTTATATGGTTAACATATTTCTCTTATAATTTACATATTTTCATTTATTAAATATTTACATACGAAACATAATTTTGTAATTTTTTTTAATGTTTTATAAAAAATTATTTTTATAGGAATTTATTAATCAACATAATTTTATTATTATGATTATATATATATAATTCATAATGTACATAGTCGATTCTCCACCCAATCTCCCATTCCTCATACCATTGTTGGTTCTTCCTCTCCCTCACCTTGTTCATTTTTACTCCTTCATTATTATTTCCTGGTTTGATTTCATGGATCTCCTAACTCTGCATCATAAAAACCTTGTCCACTTATCATGTAAGGTGGTGATAGAAAATGATAAGTTAAAAGAGTTTCTATGTGGTACAGATGGCAATTAGCTCTAAGTTACAAGTATCCCTCCTTCTCATATGGATTAAAATCAATTTTCTTCCAATTTTCTTCCATTACCAAGTAGAAGAACCAAAATCATTTTAATATCTCCTGTTTTTTTAATTTTTATATGAATTATGAAATGAGTTTTATTTGGTTTGTATAATTTATTCAAATTTGTTATATTTATTGTGCTTGATAAATAATATTTCATGATACTTTTGATATTTAAATTGATACTATTTATTTATACTATTTATTTTTTGTTTTATATTTTTTCAAAACAATTTTATCTTGTTATGAAATTAATAAGTTTTTATATTTTTTTAATATTGGTTAATATATTTTTAATATTATATATATATATATTATATAAACCAATTTTTTATATATAATACACATGATATATAGAATGAACAAAGGGTTTATCCACATGGATTATAGATCCATAATGAACTATCACATATGAAAGAACTTGACATTACAATATAACCCAAAAAATGGGTGGTGTAAATTTATTACATGTTGTCATAATTTTATATTGCCTCATAACCCAACACATATTACATAACCAACAAAATAGTATGAATTTTATGACACAAGATATTTCATTACTATAATTCCATCAACGATAACAAAATCAATTTAACACAATTATCTCTAGGATGCTTGACTCCACCACTACAAAAAAATATGAATACGCATCATTAAAATATTATTATCTTAGAATAATGTATTCATGTAGCTTAAATTACTTGATAATAATGATCTTTTATGGGTTAAAATATCTAACATTATTTTTATTTATTTATTTTCTTAAATATTTATATTTCGGAATAAAATAGGATGCATATGAATCGAAAATTTATGGATTCCAATCATATGAAAAAATCGAGTCTGAGGATAGGGTGAATGAGTTCCTCATGTTTGGAAACCATCATACATATGACGCTTCTAAAATACTTTTACATGTTTACGCTATTTTTATTCAAGACTAATTATTCTAGAGGAGTTGGAATAACACTTGATATATCATGGAATAGATAAATGTTATAAATATTGAAATAAACACGAAGAAAAAATGAATGTACCTAGTTACAGGGATACAAATGCATTTTATGAATCATTTGATATGATTACATGAATGTACAATGATGATGAATATTTCGAGGATGTGATTAAAAGTGTGAACGATGATGATGAAAGTATTGAGGAAATGAGAATAATAGTTAAATATGAACACTGTGATTATACAAAATTATTTTAGAAGTTAAGGAGTTATGAAAAGATTCCAATGTATGATGGTTTTACTAAATATACAACATTGTTATCCATACTGAAGCTATATAACTTTAAATATAGCAATGGATGGAGTGATTCTAGTTTTACTAAACTACTTTCTAGCTTGAATAATATGCCACCAAAAGATAATTCAATTTATTTCCAAACATATGATTATAAGAGAATTATATGTTTACAATGTATAAAATCTCAAAGAATAAATTCCTATCCAAATGAGTATATATTGTTTCACATGAAAAAATTACTTAAAAATGCCCAAAGTGTTGTGATTATTGATACAAGAAAGACTAATTGGGTCCTAAAAAAGTTGTATGATACTTTATAATCATTCCAATGACTAGGTGCCTATATAGATGTGAGGAGTTTTCAATACAATTGACATGTGATGCATGCCTATCATAGGGCATGGAGAAATCAAATGTATATTCCAAATTAAGCATAGAGGCTGACCATGGTGTTCTCACAGGAGGAGAATCACAGTTGATTTAATCACAAATTATAATTTTCCAAATATAATTATTATTTTTTATTTTTACTTATTTATGAAAAAGGATGGTTTTGTTTTTTTAGTAAATATGAAACTAAAAGAATTCAATGTAGAATTGAAACCTAATTTAAGATATAGATACAAAAAAATTATTATTAGAATGAAAGGACTTTGTCATAGGGTTGGATGAAATGGGTTAATTAATTAATTATTTTTTATTTAAATTATATTTGATAATTACTTTGGTGAAACTTCATTAATGAATTAATTTCCATTGATTTATTAAGTCTTGGATTTTAGCATGCCTATGACACACCAAACCACACCATTCCAATAGTCAAATAGGATAACACCTCAATTGAGAATGTTATTACTAAAAGACTCCCTTCCACATTATGTCATTTCATCTCTTCGGGAAACCCCATATCCGCCATATGAAGGGTTTTTTCAAAGAGAAGGGAGGGAAAAATAATTAATCAATGAAAAAAAATTGAATTAATAATAATGACATAGTGGATGACCGCTATACCCATGGAATACGCTTGAATCCATAAAAATAGATTTAAATCATGTTTCATTAATGTGAAATAACAAATAATGCTGTCAAAACTCCCCTAGGTCCATGACTCATGTTAGACAAATTCCATTACAAAGTGAAACGAGATCACAATGAAATATATATAAGATAAATAGTGAGATTAATATTGGAAGAGGAAGGGATATATAAGAATAAAATAAAACACTTTAATAAAAATATGAATATATGTTACATGGGAAAAGAAAAAATGAGAAATCCTAAATGTCCCTTGTCCTCCTTTCCATGGTGGTTTAGATGGAATGGGATAGAGTGGAATGATTTGGGAAGGAGGAGCTCTCCCCCTTTTATAGGCCATATTTTCATTTAAAAAAGCACTGAGTGTTAGGCCACTTAATTGGATGATTCAAAAATGAAACCCTTCATCAAAATTTGTTCCCCATTATCATTTAAATATTCCATCAAAATTTTAGAATATTTAGAATTGTGAAGTGAATGTTATTAAAACTTTACTCGATGAATTTAATCTTCCCAGACAGCCTCCCCATATTCCATGTATCCGATTTTCCATGCATTAATGGACTCCCATATGACTAATTCATATGTTTCTTCCTTAATGAATGTTTTTAATAAATCCCGTATAAATCTCCATGTATAACTTCACCATTATGGGGCCGTCCAACTTCAAGATATTAGCTCATATTTAAAACATTATAGATCTTTGAATAGTTTTTGAGGCTTATGTTGTGAGATAATGTTGGGCCTCCAGCTAATGGATTTAGCTTTTCATCAAGAAGGATTAAATGTATCCATATATTTATGGGATCCATAAAAAATAGTTGCACAATATAAATTATTTTAGAAAAATTTATGTCTGAAATACATAATAAAAACAAAATTGTAATATCCCAAAATTATTCCATTTTTATAATTAAGCTCAAACTTCTTTAAAAATATAAAAATGTGAAAATTTACAATAAAATAATACATTGGAGGGTATAAAAACATTGAAAATAAATGTAAAATTATGAAAAATATTCATTCTATCAAATTCTCTACATGTAAACCATTCTTAAAGTCAAGCATAAAATCTCAACATTGAAAATTAAAGGGCACAAATGTGGTCAATATTTAAATATGAGTGAAATATAATAAAATATTATCAAGATGAAATTAAAATTTAAAATTTTACATAAAATATCAATTCAATCTCTCATTTTTCAATGAATCTTATAATTAAAGTCTTTTACTTTTCCCCTTCGAAAAAAGATGGATCTTCTCCTTTAATTCATTAAATATCCTCAATTCATTAATATTAAACAATTCAATTCAGGATTTACCTCACTTTTGATTATTTTTATCACCACTCATGATAAAATTCAAATTGATTTATGATAATATTATGAGAACATTATTTTTTATCTATAATCATTTAAAATAACTATATTGTCAAAATTGTAAAACAAAAGGCCCATAAAATAAAAAATTCTTTAAATTAAGGTTCTAATGACTCTAAGGATTAAGGATGGTAGTAATTGATTATTAAAAATAATACTCAAGGATGAGGATTATCCCTTAAAGAATATATCATGATATTAAAATTAAAAAGTTTAATTAAATTCTCCGCTAGAAATTACAACATATTTTAACTTTCCCAAATACTCAATGTAAAGATCATGATCAATTTAAGAATAATGAATGATTTGTGCCCTCTCTTGATTTTTTTAACTTTTTTTTCTTTTTCAAAAAACTTTTTTTTATTTTTTTATTATTTAAAAGTTATTATTTATAATAATATCTATATCCATAACTAAACCTTGTATGATATAAATCATTGGTATTTTAATGATGATTTTTGGTTTACCCAAATCAAATCTCATTTTGGGTCTTTTTCTTCTTTTCAAATTTTTATATTCAAGAGGGGGAAAAATAGAGTAAAAGGAATGATTCGAAAACCTTTTATAATTCCCATAATAATCACCCCAACCTTCTTACATACAATGTAAATAATACCATTTATCACGATTCTCCTCACCCTTACACTTCAACTTTATAATATCATGTGAATACTAAGAGGAGGGTAGGAATGGATAAAAATTGATTAAAAATTGTCTCATCCCTAATAAGGTTATTCATGATCTTTATATCCTAAATAAGGATTGATTTATAAGTGGTATTCTGAGGATAAAATTCTTTTCAAAGGATGCCTCAATCATTTTAAATGTGTTTTTTCATAGTTCTAGATTTGACAAGTTCGAATTCAAGTTCTAGCAGGTGGATTTCCCAATATCAATTATGAAATATTATCAAGATAAAATTCTAATTACATGTTCTATAAATACTATAAGGAATGGGACATATGATTTTGAACAATCACTCAAGGCATTAGTAATATTAGGAAATCAATTCACATTAATTATACAAAATAAAAGGATGAAAAAATACTTGGTAAATTTCTTTAACATGAATAAATTAATTACTTAAAATCATGAGTCCCCATTTTAATATCCATTCTTCACATTAACATTTTTATTATCCCTTTTACTCATTTAAATAAATCAACATTGAAATATAAAACATGGAATCACATGATTCCTAAGAAACTCGAGTCTCCTATATAATTCACTTATGGAAATAATTCAAGTATGGGCATACAATCATCAAATTTAAAAATCAGAAAATGTTTTTAGACAAAAATTTAATAATTTTAAAAGATAAAAACTAAAATTTAACTCACTCTTGAAATGAATATTAGTCCTATTAAATTATTTTTTGGTACTTCCTTCTTCCATCAAGATCCTACAAAATAAAATTTCTTAATTAAGAATAAGGATCATGTAATTTAAGATAAAAAATATAAGAGGGAGTGGGATGTATTCAAGAATAATAAAAAATGAAATTTGAATCTAAATTACTACAAATAATGGAAGGATAAATCTTGGTAGGATCCCCCCAGTGGGACATAAATTTTTACTACCTCTAGAGGTAATTACCAGCTATTATCCAATGCTTGATAGTGTTTGGATCTTATTTGACATGAACCACCACATGTTGATTTTCCCAGTATCCACTTCATTGTTGTTGAGGAATGATACATGAATAGAGTACACATGATCTTACCCCTTAACAATTAGGTATAAATTTCATGGTGGGGGTAGAATGATATAGGGATCATCAACCTTCTTGGTATCTAATTGTGCAATATCTTTTGATGTTGGCTTCACATAGGATGCATGAGATAAATGATAAAAGGAAAACTAACCATGTATATTTTCTTGAATAAAATATGAATTTTTAAAAATTAATTTCTTCCCTTTAATAAAATCATCCTATTTCAGGATTTTCATAGATACAACAAACTGGATCTCTTCATAATGGGGATCCTCTATTGTATGTACATAAAAATCAAAGAGCTCCATCTGTTCATCAACAGGTGCACCTATAGGTTTATCTTTTTCCTCAACCGTATAGAAAAGATTGTCTAATTTTGTATAATCAAAATATTAAAGAGCGATGGACAATTAAAATTCTATAAAATCAGAAGAGATAGAGTCAAAGAAAGTTTTAAATCCATATTTTTTTATGTTTTAATCAACTCCTCAGTGTTATGTTCCTCTTTGAGTAGATTCTCGGAGGATAGAGATAGGTGGGCGTTCTCCTTTAATTTCAGTTAAAATTTCACCAGTTTGGTAGTATCGTCATTAACTAATGTTATACCATATTATTTTTAGTGTTTTGGGAGATCATGAAATTACTCAAATTCATTCTATAATCCATCCAGTTCTTATTGATCTCCCACAGGCAGATCAACCTGAAAGTCTTTATCCATTTACACTGTAGATAAGGCGAGTGGTTCATCCTCTTGTTCAGGTCCATAATTAGGCTTAGGTTATTTTATTGATTCTTGGAAGTATATAATTATCAAATTTAGTTTTATTTGGATAGCTTGAAACTTTTCATCAAGCTCTTTAATATCATAGTTAATTTTCTATTTTTCCACTTGCCCTTAGAAATATTTTAGAGGAACATATTTAAATGTTTCGGGGGGTATCAATGATGTTGGCACCTTATTGGATGAAGATTGTTTGACATCTCTTATTTTGATGATCAGAAACCATGATTCATTTATTAATAATGTTTCACATGTTCTATGATAGCATTTTATGTTATCACATCACTTATATAATATTTTTTAAGTGTTATGTAAGAAAACCAATCGTTGCAGGTCACAGTTACCTCCAGTGGATTGTCACTGTTATTGATAGGATGAGCTACCAATAACACAAGTTACCATTACCACCAGGATGAGCTACCACCATACTTATGTCACAATTACTACTAGGATGAGTGATTTCCTGATGTGAGTAACTACTACTACAAAAGGAGTTACTGTCAATGGTGTCATCTCTAGATGCTAAGTCACCCCCAGCACTATTGTTAACGTTGTTGTCCTATATATTTAAAGTGAATGGTTGAACATAAAATTACATTCTTGTATAGTTTTAACAAGTCTTTAAGACTTAGAAAATGATGATATGTGGTATTTCAATCTATTTTAACAAGTTCTTCTATATATATGAGAAGGATCTCTATATCGGTATTCCAAATATAACTTTCTAATACAATGATTACCAATGACTAAGAAAATTGTTGCGATCAAATTTTAGAGTTCCTTTAAACATGATGATTCACATTATATATTGATCAACGACATAATATCACTCAACCTATTACAAAGATTGATTGGGAAAACAAAAAGTGATAATATAAAGAATTCTAATAGATTTCTATGATCCTCTGTTCTGCTTCAATTTTCTAAAACAAATCATAGACTCCTCACCATTGTTGATATGAGGATTAAAAACATACAAAACACATCATACTAAGCACTTTATATTTGTTCTTTTTGTTTTACTTTTGACCAATGTGTTATTTTTCTATTATCCAACACACATTGTATCCTTTATATACTAGAAGAATACTTATTATCTCCTTCATCAATTTATTTCACACTATTTTTTTTGAATAGGTCTTCATGTGAAATAGGATTTTCTTTTATCCCACGTATAACTATAGGAGAGAAATTTTATCCTAGGCAGGATATTTCTATTGATTATAAACCTAATCCAAGTTGTGTATTTGTTTGATTATGTTTATAACTAGTTAGTATCATGTGATTTCAAAGTACATAGAATTAGGTCTCATCGTGAGACTGTAGCTTTTGTTTATTCAACTATGTCAATGTTTTTTTGTTATATTTTTATTATATTCAAGATAACATTTCATTAACAAAAAAACAATTTATTAGATAATTAATCTTAACTAGTGTTTATATATGTTTCTATCAAACTAAATTTATCTCAAAAGTTAAGATATGTCTAAACTGTATTTTGGATGAAACCTAATCACTCTTTATGAAATATTCTAAAAGGATATATCTTAAATCTATATGATATTTTTATTAATTGGGTAGTTTATTTAAAAAAAATTACTTGGAACTCAATTCATGAACTCTTGAGTTACTCTCTCTGACAAACATTTGGCTTCTCAAGATTATTTAAATTCACCTTTTTAACAAGGATTTTATATTTAAAGATCTCAAATTTCAATCATTTACATATTATAGTTCTTCATGGAAAATAGATATGAAGGATCTACTACCAAAACACCACCTTATTTTAATATAAATAATAATGATCAATGGAAAACGAAAATTATAATGCATTTGGAAAGTATAGGTTTTCATATATGGATTATAATAGAATATCAATATGAAATACCAAAAAATTCTATAAGTGGTTAGATTAATGATGCAAAAAATGATTACAATAATAATTTTAAAGCTATGAATGCTCTATTTTGTGCTTTGTGAGATTATTAATTCAATAAAATATCTTATTGAAAATATTATTTTGAAATATGGGATACATTATATGTATCCCATAAAGAAACATCAAAAGTCAAGTAAATAAGAGTAAAAACATATACAATCATGTATGATACTTTTAAAATGAAATTTGATGAAACTATTTCTGATATGTATCCCAGGCTCAATGAAATAGTAAATAATATGAAATCACTTTGAAAGAAAGTGAAAGAAAAAGATCATGTGATGAGACCACTCAGATGCTTAATAGACATATGGAGAGGAACATATGTTTCAACCAGATAATCATGTTATGTAATTAAACTTATTGTCAACGAATTGATAGAAAAGCTGATGATGTATGAAGAAGAGATTAAAATTCAACAATGATATTGATGAATAAGAAACAAAAATAAAATCCATAGCCTTTAAATAAATTACTCTAGACAAAAGGAAAAAGTAAAAACTAAGGATTCCAGTGAAAAATGATCTCTTTATGATAGTTATAAATAAATGGCACATGTGTCTAGATGATATATAAAATTCTATAGGAAAAGTTTTTCTTAAAAAGTCCAAATTTCAGAGAAGATTATGATAACAAAGATTAGTAAAAAAGGATTTTAAAAAGGATTGGAGAAAGGATGATATTCAAAATGAAGTTACATGTTATGAATATAAGATAAAAGGCCACATTAATGATGAATGAAAAAAATTAAAATATGAAAAAAATTATGAGAATAAGGATAGAAGATACAAAAAGGCCATCAAAGAAACATGGGGGCCTTTAAAGACAATTAAAGTGACTTAGACACTAATGAAGAAGATAATTCTAATAGAGCTGACATGTTCTTGATAAAAATAACATCATAGTTACAAAATTATTTTCTTGCATCTTTTACTAATGCTTCATACATGTCTAAAAATGAAGAAATTAATGAAAATGAGAAAAAAATGAATAAAAAATATCTATATGATTAATGTAACATGATTTAAGTAACTTTTCATGAACTGAAAGATAAATATAAGTCTATAAAAATACCTAATTCTTTAATAGTAAATGTTAAAAATAATCTTTCTATTGAAAGGGAGAAAAATGCTCAACTGTATAAAAAAAATAACGAATTAAAACAATCAAATGAATAGTCAAAGAAAGACCCATAAATATTTACCAATATTACAAAATCATTTTCTCATATAATGGGTAACACGTTTCTCCCAAACATGCAGCTGGCATAGGTTATCATCCAGAACAAATAAAATTTACAAAAACCTAATTTACATCGTTTTCCAGTACTAAAAAGGTCATATACTAAAAAAACCTACTCAACTGGACCTAACAATATTTTTATCACTTGAAGTATTTAATTAGTTAATAAGATTCCTTTTAGAAAAATATGGATACCAAAATATATTTTTTTACTAACATATCTATACCCAAAATAATTTGGTTACCAAAATCATTTTTTTCATTAATATTCTGTGGTAGAAAATATATTTGAAAACCTCCAGCAAAAGTATATTGTATCTGGATAATGGATGTTCTAGACACATGATTGGCGAGTATTCAAAATTCAAGAATTTGATTAATGTTGATAGTGTACATGTCACCTTTAGTGAAAATAAAAAATGAAATACCATCGGCCTTGGCCAAATTGTTATTTAAAATTCATTATTAATTTTCAATGTTTTTTATGTAGATTGTTGAAAATATAATCATCTTAGAATATTACATTTGTGTGATGATGGTTTTTTTTTTGAAATTTGAAAACAATTATTGTCATGTTTTTAATAACAAAAATGATTTAATTTTTACTTATTTGAGAAAAAATAATATTTATTTAGTTGATTTAAATTATTTGTATTCTAAAAATATTTACTGCTTAAGTTCCTTTCATAAAGAATCTTGTCTTTTTCATAGGAGACTAGTCCATTGAAATAATCACTCACTTAGAAAACTAACTAGGAAAGGGTTAGTTAGAGACCAACCAAATGAAGAATTCTCAAATGATAAAGTTTGTAATACCTTCTAATAGGGGAAAATTCATAAGACTTATTTTAAATATAAGAAAAAAGTCTCAACCTTTTAACCTCATGTGTTAATTCAATCGGACGTTTTTGGACCTTCCAAAGTTTCCAGCCTCAATGGAAAACACCATTTCTTTGTCCATGTAGATGACTTCTCTAGACAAAATTGGTGTCATGCCCTACCTTCACCAAAAGGAGGGAAGGTTCAGCAGATTGTCAGGCCCTTCCTTCTTTAAGTTGAAGGAGAGATAATGACCACCGAGACTCGCCCTCAATAGGTCCCGGAGTGGCGACTAGCACCAAAGGTATAGAATTTACACACAAATAGAAGGCATTACCCCTTTTTGTTTTATAGGATCAGGAGATAAGATGATGAAACCCAACAACACCAAAACTAAAAGAAAAGTAAAGACAACAGTAAACCATTCCCACATGAATGTTCCAAAAAGTAAAATTCACAGGGTACACAAGTGACTACAAGTGTAGGTACCAAAGAAAGAAAAACAGCAACTGAAACTGCCCCAAAGGTCCGAGATAGTATAGTCCTACGCAATCCCCAAAGTCCTCCTGGAAACATGAAAGCAGTTTTATATACGTAAGGTGGGCATACAAGTATACTCAGTAGGAAAAAACAAAGACTCCCATGCACAAGTGGGAGAACGTACTAAAGTCCCATGATAAAAGGAGTAAACCAAACACCTAACAAGGTAAACTATCCACCCAAGCCTCACCAAGGCACACTCCCCAAATAACGCAAGTCATGTAATATATATAATAAGAGCACATAGATGTTTTGGTACCCTGTGCCACTTTCCCACTGGTTATTGAGACATCCTACGCATCAAACCAATCCCTCCATTATCACTGCAGTCCCACTCCCACACCCGCCCTCACACACCTGGGCCACAACCACACGCAGTCCCACTGCCTAATCCTGCTCGCAAACACCTGGGCCACAACTGTCACACATAACCATGCCTGCAAATACCTAAAACAGAACAACTACCACCACATCCGAAGAAACCTGGGCTAGAAGATCCACTGCCACGCCCGAAAACACCTGGGCCTCATCCTGAGGACACGTGGGAAACCACCTTCCGCACACACCTAGACAACCACCACACTACCCTGCCCAATGATTCTTGGGTTAATAATGGACCTCAGGCCATCATAGACTACCCGAGGATACTTGGGTTATCCGGGAAAGGGATAAGAAAATGAGCTAATAACCAGCGACTAGTAATAGTGTTGGGAAAAACACCCTCCCCCATGAAATGGGGGTGTTCGGCACTAAGTACTCAACTTGGGTGGGGCGCGAATATGAAACACAAAACTAAAATTATAAGTATAGGTAACAATCACTCAACCAATGTTTAGGTTTTTATTCATCCAGCCTAAAGGACACAAAAATCACTCAAGTCCGAGTCATGACTCTCACCAACAAAACTCATTTGTCCCATTCTTGTTTCATGTTCAGTAATGATGTTTAAATAAGTTTATGCACTACTGTGCAACTAAAACCATAAGCATAACCATGGAAAAGAAACCCGGAAACGTCAAATTAAGTATCCACCCCCGGTTCTCTTGTAAAGTCACAACAACAAAGGAATAAGTGAGATCCCTCGAAGTACTGGAACCAAAGACAACCCCGAGACACTACCCCGTGTCCCCTCCCCCAAAAAGGGTTTTCAACAACAGAGGATCCCACCCCAATTCATGATATAAACAAGGTAACCAACCGGTCTTAAAACTCACAACCACTGAATCCATAAAAACAGGGGATACCATCCCCTCCCACACCTCCAGCAATCATCCCATAAAAGAAAAAAACCAAACTACCACCACCAACACATGGCAGGTCCATGCCGTTATTTTCAAATTTAAACGATTTAACACACTCCATGATTTCAATTTCATTGTGTTTTAACCGGGGTTATGATAGAAGGATTGATCCTGGTGCCTTAATTTATTTGGCCGGATATACGTGATTAACCAATTTCCTTTTTACAGCAGGAGTTCACAAGTACACAACCATCACCAGGGGTTCATTAGTGGACAGAGAAAGACCACCAACGTCCATGATTTTTAGAAGTCGTATGCCCGCACAGTTCACAATTAAGATCATAATATAAAACAGCAACAACAATCACAACCCCCTTCTTTCTTTATAGAATCCAGTTCATTATCTTTATATAGGTATGGTTTATCCAATTATATAGAACAGAAGCATGCCCACCACGCATGATACACAAAAGAGAGAGGCGAAGGAGAATTTACCTACTTTTTGGACAAAGATCAATGCTGAGACCTTCCGTGGAACTTCACGGATAGCGATGCGGCTCACCTGAAAAAAATAGCATCGTTTATCAATGCTTAGGTCGGGCATGGAACTTCACACATAGCAATGCGGCTCGCATGATAGAAGGGTAATCTCATAGGGTGAATGAGGAAAAGAAGAAACCCACTGAGAACTCTTTAGTTTATAAAGGTCTGGGGTAGTTGAAATAAGAATGTGAAACCGCGTAGGGAGCGGGGGTCGTGGGTTGACCACGCGGCCCCACATGTTATTAAAGGGGTCGGGTGGTTTAAAC
This sequence comes from Viscum album, assembly GCA_963277665.1. NCBI lineage: Eukaryota > Viridiplantae > Streptophyta > Magnoliopsida > Santalales > Viscaceae > Viscum > Viscum album. Next base: position 7,559,894 of record CAUJRU010000011.1, on the reverse strand, counting down.
CGATGCACACACACCAGGTTAATTCATTAAATATTTAGTTAAACATTTATGGGAAGTTACCGGGCTTTAAAACACACTTAAAGAAGTCAAAATAGGGTTTAAAACCGTAATTGTTCAAGAAGGAGTGCCACTCGAAAGAACCCACAGGGTAGTCAAGAGACACTGGTAGTTGAGCTACCGGCGGCTGTCAGCTACCGGTAGCCGAGCTACCAATAGGCGGCAGCTACCAGTAGGCCGAGCTACCGGTAGGCCACAGCCACTGGTAGACTGAGCTACCAGTAGACCGAGCTACGGGTAGACCGAGCTATCGGTAGACAAAGCTACTAGTAGGCTGCGGCTAGTAGTAGATAGAGCTACCGGTAGGTTGCGGCTACCGGTAGACCAAGCTACCGGTTTGCCTGCTACTGGTAGGCTAAGGCTACAGGAAGTCCTACTGTTATGCCAAAATTCATCAATATTCCCAGAACAGAAAACCCAACACGAGATTATCCCAAAGTAATGGACCCCAAAAACCAAGGCCATTACATCAAATACCTATTGAAAAATTCTCATCCTCGAGAATCAAAACTAACTAGAAGGAAAGAGAGGGTCCGAACAACCACCTCGAAAGATACCTCTTAGGAGTGAACCCATGCTAACTAAAAAAACTTTTCTGTCATGAACCAAGCAACACACCATGTCAAACTGCCCAGGCATGTGGGTTGGGGAGTCTCCTCCCCCATGTCAAGATATTATCCGCTTAGGCCACACTGACTCGCCCGCACAGTTTTAATCGCATACACCCTAATGAATCTTGATTAGGGTTCGGGTTCTCTCCTCCCACATAGCCATGGATTTTCACACACATTCAGAGGAAAGATAACCATCATTTCATAGCCAAAAAGTTAAAACATTCCACCACAACATCTATAACCGAATAGTACAAAACTCAAAACAACTCTGGGTAATGGGTACGCATCTGTGCTCCCCTCTCTCACATACTCTCCTAAAGCCCACCATGTCTCTACAACACACGAACCAAGGGAATGGTTCGACCACGAAGCACCTTCTCCTTGTGATCCTCAATCATCACTGGTATCTCTACAAAAGTCACGTCATCCTCGATGTCCAGCTCACCCCAATCAAGGATGTGTGAATCGTCGTGTAGATACCGACGGAGCTGGGACACATGGAATACATCATGTATCCTCAGTAGCAGCGGTGGTAACACCAGCTAATAAGACACTTCGCCGACCCGCCACAACACCTCGAAGGGTTCGATGAACCTGGGAGAAAGCTTACTCCCCTTGCCGAACCTCTGCTGCCCACGCTGAGGGGAGACCTTCAAAAACACGTGGTCTCTAACCTCAAACTCCAAGGGCCTCCTCCTGGTATCAGCATACGACTTCTGTCGGTCCTGGGCTACCTTCATCCTTTCCCATATGAGCTGAACCTTCTCGGTCATGATTTGCACCACCCCCGGGCCAAGGATGCCCGCCTCTCCTACTTCAGTCCAACACACAATTGAATGTCATGGCCTCCCGTACAAGGATTCAAACGGGTCCATACCAATGGTAGAGTGGTAGCTATTATTGTAGGTAGACTCTACCAGGGGCATGTATCGCACCCATGATCCCCCTGAGTCCAGAACACATGCTCGCAGCATATCCTCCAATGTTTGGATGGTGCACTCTGTCTTTCAATCTGTCTGGGGGTGGAAAGCAGTCCTAAGGTGTAGCTGGGTGCCAAAAGCATGCTGCAAACCCATCCAGACTCGCGAAGTAAAACGTTCATCCCTATCTGAGACTATAGACCTTGGCAATCCATGCAACCACACCACCTCATCCACGTACCTTCGCACCAAAGCATCCACTGCACTCGACTCCCTGATCGCCAGAAAGTGAGCTGATTTCATCAACCGATCCACTACCACCCAGATGGCATCATACCCCCCTTGGACCTTGGGTAGTCCCGTGACGAAATCCATCGAGATGTCATCCCACTTCCACTCTGGGACATCTAGAGGATGCAGTAGGCCTCCTGGAACTCAGTGTTCAACCATCACTTGCTGACACACTAAGCACTTGGCCACAAACTCTACCACTTCTTGCTTATCTTTAGGCCACCAAAACTGTCTCTTCAGTCCCTGGTACATCTTGGAATCTCCTGGGTGTACCGCCAAGGGTGATTTGTGGAACTCACTAAGATCCTTGGCATGCATCGCCTCCAGAACAAACAAATTTCCCTAGAAAAGCATCCGGTTTTGTCCATCTTCCATCCATCCTTCCAGAGCATTGCCCTGGTCAACTCGGTCACACATCACTTCGCACTCTGGGTCTCCCCACTGAGACTCCTCCACTTGTTCAACAGAGATGACTGCACTGCCATATGATACAGGCAGCCTCTAACACTATCCATCCTCACATCCATGTGTAAGGTAGACAACCCCTCCATCTCCTTCCAGGCGTCCTCCTACTCTCGGACCACATCCTTCTATGTCCTTCTGCTCAAGGCATCGGCCACTACATTGCCCTTTCCCTCAGTATAAGAGATCTCGATGTCGTAATCCTGGAGGAACTCCACCCATCTCCACTATCGCAAGTTTAAGTCCTGCTGGGAGAAGATATACCTCAAGATTTTGTGATCTGTGAAGACCACAAATCATTCTCCGATGAGGTAGTTATGCCATAACATTAGCGAAAAAACGACCGCTACAAGCTCCAGGTCGTGGGTGGCGTAATTACGCTCATGAGTGCGTAACTGCCTAGACCCATAAGAGATCACCCCTTATCGCTGCATCAACACACATCCTAGGCCCTGTCTTGAAGAATCACAGAACACATCATATGCCATCCCTTCTTCTGGAAGTCTCAGCACTGGGGCACTGACCAACTTCTCCTTCAGATAGATGAAGGATGACTTGCACCGTTCACTCCAAACGAAATCCTGGTCTTTCTTGGTCAGGGATGTCAAAGGGGCTGCAACATGGGAGAAGTTGGGTACGAACCTCCGATAGTAACCCGCCAGCCTGAGAAAACTACGGACCTCTACCACATTCTTTGGTGGTGCCCAAGAAACAACTTCCTCAACTTTTGTTGGGTCCACAGCTACCCCCTGCTCAGACACCACATGCCTGAGGAAGTGCACTTATCGTGTCCATAACATGCATTTTGACAACTTCCCATAGAGCTGATTTTGTTGGAGGACATCCAGAACCGTCCTCAGGTGCTCTGCATGTTCCTCCTCTGATCTCGAATAGATCAGGATATCGTCGATGAATACAACCGCGAACTGATCCAAGTACTCCTGGAAGATGGAGTTCATAAGCCCCATCAACACAGCCGGGGCATTCATAACACCGAAGGGCATGCCCATGAACTATAAGTGTCCATATCTGCACCTGAACTCCATCTTCGGGTTGTAAATTTTCTTTCACTCTCAGCTAGTGATACCCAGACCACAGGTCGATCTTCGAGAACCATCCTGCCCCTTTCAGCTAGTCGAAAATATCTTCTATCCTCAGAAGAGGGTAGTGATTCTTGATCGCCACCTGATTCAGCCTCCTGTAGTCTATGCACAATTTGAGACCACCATCTACCTTCTTTGAGAACAATACTGAAGTACCCCACGATGGCGCACTCGGCTGAACATAACCCCTCTTCATCAGATCGTCAATCTGAATCCACAACTCCTGTAGCTCTGAAGTTGTCATCCGGTAAGGAGCCATCGAGATCGGACGAGTGCCAGACTGCAGGTTTATCCTGAACTCGATATCACGTCGAGGGGGTAGAGTCTTCTCCTCCTCAGGGAAGATTTCCATAAACTCATGGACGATCTCTGGCACTTCCACAATTTTAGCATCTCCTGACCCTACTGACAGCTCAGCTAACAAGGAGAGGAGGGGTTCCTCTCACCTGTTTCCCTTCTGACTGCTCTACTCACCGGTGAAAACAACACGTCGGCCGCCCAAGTCTGAGAACACGACCCTTCTTTGGAAGTAGTCGATGACGACACACACAAAGAATAGACAGTCGATGACTAGGATGGCATCATATGGCTATATCTGTAGCAGAAGAAGATCCCTAACTGACTGATGTGGCCCTATCGTTCGTCTGCATCCATGACAAACAAACAACAAGTCAGTCTGACCCCCGACTGGTGTACTCAACACCAGGGTCACTGGGAGTCTCTCGGCATCTAGACCCAAGGAACGAGCTAGACTGGGTGCAACAAAGGAGTGCGAGGCTCTGGTATCGAACAAGGCATAAGCAAGGGTACTAAACAAAATTATCGTACCTCGAACAACCTCTAGCCCAACTGGAACTGCTGCCTCTGCAGCGTGTAACTATCCATGCCCAGCCCCTCTACCCCTCAGCTATCGGCCACCTCACCGACCATGCCCCGGTCGAGGTCCCTGAGGAGCACCCGGAGGTCATCCTCCTCCTCCTACGTCTTCCCTCAGAGGAGCAAGAGCTCGCTGTACCTGCTGCTGCTGCTGGAATGGCCTGGCTAGAAGCTACTACTGGGGTGGGTAGTGAGGATGTCCGCCACCATCGTACTATACCCAGTCCAGGAACTGACTCCGGAGATGTCCAGGGCTCCCCCAGACGAAGCACCACGGTCCTGGACCTGAAGGAAAAGGGTGAGAACCAGGGGATCGAAACTGAAACTGTTGTGGCATGTTCCATGCCAGTCGGAACCTGGAGGGTCCTGACGCTGGAGGCATGGTGCTGACGACCTTCCCCTTCGATGGTCCTAGCTGGATCCCCTCTCGTGACACTCCTCCTAGAGCATGCATCCTTTCCACCACTTCGTCCTTCTTCTGGACTTCCAAGTATGTCGGAAGGGTAAAGGGGGTAACAGCATACTAGAGGGAGGGTCAGAGCACCTCCTCTAGACGTCTTGCTTGAGAATCCATGTCGGGAAAGGGGTCCGGAGAAAAACGTAGGAGGTCCTTGACCTTGATCCCTAGCTCATCACTGACATACTCCCCTATTGGAGGGAGAGTAGATCCTGTCTCTTTTCCACCTTCATCGTCGAAGAGAGGAATTCCACCTGGAACTCCCTCTCGAAATCATCCCATGCTACCTTAGCTTCTCTCGTCTCCCCCAAGTAATGTGTCCACCACTGACGCGCCACTCCCCGCATCTAGCTGATGGACAGAGGAACCCAATACTCGGTCGGGGCCCGAATCAGGCTGAAAGCTATCACTAGATCCTCTAGCCAGCCTTACGTCTTCATATCAGAGGTGCTAACCATATAATTTTCGAGGGTCTGTCGCTAGAAGGCCTGAAGTGTCTTTTTCCACTCATCATCCTCCTCCTCTCGATCAACTCTCTGTCGATTGGCCATGGTAGTCTCTGGGGGCTCAATCTCCTGTACCACACATGGTCGCCTTCCAGGTGCCATAGTTGCAAGGTAAACAAGGAATGCCGAAACCCAAGTAGTCCAGAATGTTGTTCTTTAAAACTTCTTAAACTTTTCATTTATTATTCATTCCCAAAACACCCCAGAAACACAAGAACACAAGTCATTATGATGCATGTATCTTCCCTAGGGTCTCTCTACCCTGCAATCAGCATGGCCTCACTTGGTTGTTCGGTAGGTCCAGAGTCCTTGCATCGGATCACGGGGGGCCCTAAAATCCCGTGTCCTAGCCAGTCTTCCCTGACCTAATTCAAGCACCAAGGTCACCCAAAATAGTTTCCCTACCATCCCGTTAAATACCCACTGTGCCTAACTCCAGACTCCATCCTATCTTTTAACCTCCCTTTGATACCATTCTGTTACGACCCGCCTTCACCAAAAGGAGGGAAGGGTCAGTAGATTGCAAGGCCCTTCCTTATTTAAGTTGAAGGAGAGATAATGACCCCCGAGACCCGCCCTCAATAGGTCCCGGAGTGGATACTAGCACCAAGGGTATAGAATTTACACACAAATGGAAGGAATTACCCATTTTTGTTTTATAGGATCGGGAGATAAGATGATGAAACCCAACAATACCAAAACTAAAAGAACAGTAAATCCAAAATTAAACCATTCCCACATGCATGTTCCAATAAGTAAAATCCACAAGGTACAAAAGTGACTACAAGGGTAGGTACCAAAGAAAGAAAAACAACAACTACAACTGCCCCAAAGGTCCGAGCTAGTATGGTCCTGCGCAATCCCCAAATTCCTCCTGGAAAACTGAAAGAAATTTTATATATGTAGGGTGAGCATACAAGTACACTTAGTATGGAGAACCAAAGACTCTCGTGCAAAAGTGGGGGAATGTACTAAAGTCCCGTGAGAAAAGGACTAAACCAAACACCAAACAAGGTAAACTATCCACCCAAGCCTCACCAAGGAACACTCCCCAAATAACGCAAGTCAAGTAATATATATAATAAGAGCACATCGATGTTTGGGTACCCCGCACCACTTTCCTACTGGTTATTGAGACATCCTACGCATCGAACCAATCCCTCCATTCTCACCACAGTCCCACTGCCACACCCGCCCGCACACACCTGTGCCATAACCACACGCAGTCCCACTGTCGAATCCCACCCGCAAACACCTGGGCCACAACTGTCACACGTAACCACGCCTGCAAACACCTAAACCAGAACAATGACCACCATGACTGAAGACACCTGGGCTAGAAGATCCACTGCCACACTCAAAAACACCTAGGCCTCATCTCGAATACACTTGGGAAACCACCTGCCGCACACACCTGGCCAACCACCACACTACCCTGCCCGAAGATTATTGGGTTAATAATGGACCTCAGGCCATCACAGCCTGCCCGAAGATACTTGGGCTATCCATGAAATGGAGCAGAAAAGGAGCTCATAACCAGCCACTAGTAATAGTGTTGGGAAAAAAAACTTCCCCCATGAAATGGGGGTGTTCGTCACTAAGTGCTCAACTTGGGTGGGGTGCGAATAAGAAACAAAAAACTACAATTATAAGTATAGGTAACAAGCACTCACCCAAAGTTTTGGTTTTTCTTCAGCTAGCCTAAAGGACACAAACATCACTAAAGTTCGAGTCACGACTCTCGCCAACAAAACTCATTTGTCCCATTCTTGTTTCATGTTCAGTAATGATGTTTAAATAAGTTTATGCACTTCTGGGCAACTAACACCATAGGTATAACCAAGGAAAAGAAACCAGCCAACGTCAAATTAAGTATCCACACCCGGTTCTCTTGTAAAGTCACAAAAACAAAGGAATAAGTGAGATCCCTCGAAGTACTGGAACCAAAGACAACCCCAAGACACTGCCCCGTGTCCCCTCCCCCAAAAAGGTTTTTCATCAATAGAGGATCCCACCCCAATTCGTGATATAAACAAGGTAACCACCCGGTCATAACACTCACAACCATTGAATCCATAAAAACATGGGATCCCATCCCCTCCCACATCTCCAGCAACCAGCCTGTAAAAGAAAACAACCAAACTACCACCACCAACACAAGGAAGGGCCATACCGGTATTTTTAGATTTAAACGATTTATCACACTCCATGATTTCAATTTCCTTGTGTTTAAACTGGGGTTTTCACAGAAGGATTGATCCTGGTGCCTCAATTTATTTGTCCGGATATACATGATTATACAATTTCCTTTTTACAATAGGAGTTCAAAATTACAAAACCATCACCAGGGGTTCATTAGTGCATAGAGAAAGACCACCAACGACTATGATTTTCAGAAGGCGTAAGCCCGCACAGTTCACAATTAAGATCATAATATAAAGGAGCATCAGCGATCACAAAGCCCTTCTTTCTTTATAGAATCAATTTCATTATCTTTATTTAGGTCTTGTTTATCCAATTATATAGAACAGAAGCACACCCACCCCACATGATACACAAAAGTGAGAGGCGATGGAGAATTTCCCTACTTGTTGGTGAACGATCGACACTGAGGCATGGCGTGGAAATTCACGGATAGCGATGCGGATCACTTGAACGAAAATATCCCCATCTATCAATACTTAGGCCGAGCGTGGAACTTCACGTATAGAGATGCGGCTCGCCTGACGGAAGGGTAATCTCGCTGGGTGAATGAGGAAAACTAGAAACCCATGGCAAACCCTTTAGTTTATAAGGGTCTGGGGCGGTTGAGATAAGAACGTGAAACCGCGTAGGGAGCGGGGGTTGTGGGTTGACCACAAGGCCCCACATGTTATTAAAGGGGTCGGGTGGTTTAAACCAAAGCACACACACTAGGATAATTCATTAAATATTTAGTTAATCATTTATGGGCAGTTACCGGGTTTAAAGAACACTTAAAGGAGTCAAAATAGTTTTTAAAACCCTAATTGCGCAAAGAGAACCACTAGAAAGAACCCGCGGGGTAGGCTGGAGCCACCGGAGGACCGAGCTATTGGTACGCTACAGTGACTGGTAGACCGAGCTACCGGTAGGATGTCGCTACCAGTAGACCGAGCTACTAGTAGGACGCAACTACCGGTAGACCAAGCTACCGGTAGACCGAGCTACCGGTAGACAGACCTACTAGTAGGCTGCCGTTATCGGTAGACCGGGCTACCAGTATTCCTGCTACCGGTAAGCTAAGGCTACCGGTAGTTCTACCATTACGCTAATCTTTACTAAGATTCCCAGACCAGAAAACCCAACATGATATTTTTACAAGGTAATGGACCCCAAAAACCCGGGCCATTACAATTGGGTATTCTTTCTAGCTCCCAATATTGCTTGTTATTACATTATTAAATATTCCAAATCTATATAAAACCTTAGTGGACTTAGGATTAATACCATAAAGAGTGATCACAGATTAGAATTTGGAAATCAATACTTTGATTAATTCCATTATAAAAATTGATACAATCACATCTTTTCTGCTCCTATGACACCATATAAAAATGGTGTGGTAAAGAGAGGAAATATGACTCTTCAAGAGATAGCTCAAACCATGTTAAATGTGTATGAAATACATGTCTAATTTTAAAATTAATCTGTTCATATAGCCTGATATATTATTAATAGAGTAATTATTAGATACCTCATAAAGAAAACACCTTATGAGTTATTGAATAATAGAAAACCAAATGTTAATTACTCTATTGTTTTCGGTTGGAAAGTGTTTAATATTAATACGAAGGACAATTTGAAAAAATTTGAATCCATGATATATGAAGGAGTTTCTCTTGGGTATTCAACTTCAAGAAAATCCTCTAGAGTTTTTAAAAAGGACACTAGAATAATGGAAGAATCTATTCATACAGGTTTGATGAAACAGATCCAATGATGCAATGAATATCTTATAATACCATGAGGATAATATTTCATATATAAATCACAATTCCAAACCATTTGAGAGTACTCTTAACAATATGACACCACATCCAGTGATCCACCAGAACCTGAACAAGATGAAAACCATGAACATACCAGCCCCACATTTCAGAGACCCATTATAAATCATAAACACTGCCCTTTAGATGTAGTAATATGAAATTTGACAAAGTACACAGAACAGAGCTTCACTAAGAAATCAAATTGAATATCAAGACTTCTTATAAAAAATATAACCTAAGAACATCAATTATTCCATCAATGATGAATTCAGGTTAATATATATGAAATAAAAAGTTAATCATTTTGAAAGAAACAATTTTTGGGATCTTATTGACCGACCTAGAGAAGGCATTACTATTGGAACTAAGTGGTTCATTAGAAACAAGGTTGATGAATGTAGAACAATGGTAAGAAATTATGATATATCAGTTGCAAAAGGTCATAATCAAGAAGAAGGTATTGATTATGAAGAAACTTTTTCACCTGTATCTAGACTTGTAGCCATCAGTATAATACTTTCCTTTATAGAACGTGTGGACATTAAACATTAACAAATGGATGTTAAATGTTAATTATTTAATGGATTAATAATTTAGGATGTGTTTGTTGAACAACCCCCATGATTTCAAAACCCTCATTTTACAAATCTTGTTTGTAAGTTAAAAAAAGATCTGTATGGTTTAAAAAATGCTCCAAGAGCTTGGTATGATAGGCTTACCTCTTTCCTTATTTCAATTTTTTTTCAAATGGAATATCTGATACAACTCTATTTATAAAAATATTTTCAAAAGGTATTTTGACAGTTCAAATTTATGTGGATGAAATTTATTTAGATCTAAAAATTATTCCTTAAATATTTTCTATTTGTAAAAATTAATGCAAAGTGAGTTTGAAATGAGTTTAATGGGTGAAATCAAATTCATTCTTAGATTTTATATGTTTCAGAATAATGAAGGAGTTATTTTAAATCAATGTAAATACACAAAATAAAATTCGAAACGATTTGACCTTGAGAGTACCAAAAGAAGTGATACCCCCATGAGTATAACCTGTAAACTAGACTATAATAAAACTGAGAAATTAGTATATCAAACTAGTTATAGTGGTATGATTGGAAGTCTTCTCTACTAAACTACTAGTTGGCCTAATATTATGTTTACTGTATGTATGTGTGCTTTATTTTATGAAAATCCAAAAGAGTCATATTTATTATCTGTCAAAAGAATTTGTAAATACTTAATGTATACAACCAATTTAGGATTGTTCTACCCAATAGGGAATGCTTTTTATTTAGTTTGTTATATAGATGTTTATTTTGGAGGATTCTAGTTATATCGAAAAATAAACATCATGGATATGTCAACTTTTAGGAAAATCTCTAGTATAATGGGATAGTAAGAAGAAAAATTATGTCTCACTCTCTACTACTAAAGTTGAATACATAACTGAAGTCAATTTATTGTGAACATATCTTGTAGATGAATCATATTTTACTAGAATTTGGATACCAATATAGACATTTACATATTAATTGTGTAAACAAAAGTCCAATAAACATTTCCAAAAATCCAATATCTTACTCTAGAACAAAACATATTGATGTAAGAAATCACTTTTTGGATGATCATTATCAAAGGGGGATATAACATTAGAATTTATTGGAACCAAACATTAGTTAATTGATATATTAAGAAAACCATAAAGTTATAAAGGATTAAACAAGGTCAAATATGAATTAGAAATGATAGAATTAGGTTGATGAGTCACTGTTGATGATTCACTATTGATGAGTCACCATTGATGAGTCACCATTGATGAGTCATCATTGATGAGTCACCTTTGTTGAGTCACCATTGACGAGTCACCATTGGTGGGTCACCTTTGATGAGTCCCCATTGAGGAGTCACCATTGAGGAGTCACCATTGATGAGTCACCATTGACGAGACCCCTTTGATGAGCCAACATTGACGAGTCACCGTTGATGTGTCACCATTGACGAGTCACCATTGACGAGTCACCGTTAAATGAGTCACCATTTAATTTATGTTACCAGTATTTTTGTTACCATTGTGATTTTATGATACCTAATAAATTTTTTTATTATTTTAATTTTATAATTAAAATTTCATAATCCCTAAATGATAAAAATATTGGGATTACTCAAAATATGTTATCCTACCCTAACCATTGGAATCATAATCCCTTGAATTCCTCATGAACAAATATTCACACTTCCTTGCCCCTCCTAAAGCCTTCGATCGATTAAAATGGCCCAGGTGAAGAATGTTATCAAATTAAATCCAGAAGAGATGAGGCCTTCCTAGAGAAGATGAGTATCCACAATTAGTTTTGAAGCCGTTTCAGCAAACCCATATATGAATAACCTCGTAGTCAAAGATGAAAAATATACTGATACAAAATGGATTCTATTTAGAAATATGCTAGTGTTAAAGGTAATAGAAACTGAAAAATGGATGAACTAGTTTAACTCTAATAATTGAGCGTATTATCTGAGGATAGTTTATGAATTTTATTAGAATGCATGTTTCATTTTTTGGAAAAAGGCTGATAGAATTTATAGCAGTATAGATAGAGAAGAATTTTCTTTCTCTTTTATAGAATGGGGAAAAATCCAGAAGATTCCTCACAAAGGGGAATATGAAGATTTAAAAGGAAGTATACCTAATGCGATTTTAGAGGAGGTTATCCTTTAACTAACTAGAGATTGAAACTATAGGAGACCAACTGATATAGAGCTTGATGGTGAGTGAAACCTGCTGTTAAATGTTTTACAACATGTTTTATGTCTCAAAAAGGGGACTTCATCAAATTGTGGTTTCAAGATGTTTACTTATTATATATGACGATGAAATGGAAAAGAATTAATCTTTGAATATTATTTATTTCCCACTTGAATGAGATGTTCAAGAATATCTATTGATCAACCTACCACATTTATCCAAAAATTATCTATACCTTTCTCGATGCCAAGGGTAATATTAAACTATGAGAAGAAGATGAAGAAAAAATGGGTGGTTTTTGTCTTTCATAGTCAATATAAAAAGGGGTGAAGGTTGGTTGGAATACATTAAAGGGATGTCAGGTTAGGTATAATGAAATACTATATGATGATTTTGACCCTATTGCTCACTAAACAAGACCAAAGGATATGGTGGATCCTAGTCTTGAACCAGATGAGATTACTGTGTATTCTAGTATAGATGTTATTTCTGATAGATTTGTGGAAGAAGAAGAAGGTGAGTCATTTGAAGAAGGAAGTGATAAAAAGATCATAAAAACTCCACTGAGATTATACTGTGAGAATTTCAGTTATACAGGCTCTCTACATTCAAGAGAAACATTTCTATCCGAGCCTCATAATGATGAAGATGCTAAAGTTTTAGAAGAATTAATGTATAAATAATGTACCTTTGAGACCTCGAGTGAGTAGAGTAATGATTGAGGATATGATTTTTTTTTCTGAGAGAGTCGATACATATATTATGGATCATGAGAAACCAGATGAATCGTCCAGTGGGGTTGATAAGGATAAATCATATGAATCTCTTGATGAGTATCCTAATGTTGGATGTAAAAGAGTATATCTTGTCACAGAGTTGATCAACACAATGAAGGTTCTTCTACTCCTGAGGGGAATGAACAAAATGATGCTGATCATATTTATCCTACAATAGAGTTAGTTAAACTTGAACCCACTTCACATGTTGTATCCAATCTCATCAAAGAAAGACTGACTAGGGACACACTGATTTATGATATTCCAATTGTTCTTTCAAAAGATAAAGAAGCATCAAGTGTGGAGGAGAAAAATTCCAACATTGATGAGTAGTTACCTGAAATGACTCGGTTGGAATTAGTGGAGACCTTGGAAAAAAAATTAGATATTATTTTTTCCAGCTATAACTGAGGGGGAGTTGACTACCTTTCCTTTTACGTAGTCATTGGCTCAGACTCCACATACACCCAAATTATAAATACAGGATACAAATCCTTCTCCCTCATAAAATTTAGTTGTTTAAATCTCTCACAATACCAGAGACACTCCAATTTTTCCCTATGTCTGATATTTAGTTATATACATGGAATAATGGGAGAGATATCTTAATTTTATAAGACTTGGGATGACATTCAATGATTTTGATAATGAACCTGAATTCAAATGAGAAGGATTTTCGGTGAATCAGATATATGAGGATGGCGAGTTACAACCTTTAACTACCATGGAAATAGAAAAACCAACTAAATATGTAGTATAACATGAATAAGAAAATCTTCCCACTCCTTCAACAGTGCTGCCTCCTAATGTTGTAACCTGATATGATTTAGATTATTTCGAGAAATATATTCATTCCAATATGGAAACCACGAGTTGGAATTTGTTCTTATGCTTTTAACAAGTCTTGAACAACCAAACATCTCATACTTCTCACCTTAATAAAGACACTGTTAGATATTTAGCTCAGTTGGTGATATCTCAGAGTCAACACACAATTCGTTTTTATATTCAAAAACTAAATGTTAAAAATAGAATATTGACATCTAATATTGAATGTTTGAAATCATTAGTGGAGGTTCTGCAATACCCTTTTTTAGATTTTATGAATTCCACTTCTCATAATATGGATAGTTTTTCTTCTATTTCCTTTACATCATCTCCACCTCCTCCTTCTCCAGTAATTTTTGATAGAGATTTTTTTCAATAATTTTTTATAGAAGAAATAGGAAATGCCTTTGGTGATGTCAGTAATCATGAAGACCAGATTTGGAAGATACATCTTCTTTGAGATCATATTATTCCATTACTAAAAGGCTATGTCGGTGATCTCAGACAAGATAAAAGAAGTGATCAAAAAGAATATCCAATATAATCTATCAAGGATCTATACTAACCATGATATTTTATATTATTTAAAGTTTCAATCCAATAAATTAATGATCACACCAGTGATAAGGGATACTAAATAATAAGTGATTTAGTTAAAAGTTCTTACATTATCTCTTCAAATGTTTTTGGATGGAAATAAAGATTTAATTAATGCAATCTAAAGAGGAGGTTCTATAATTATAGTCTTTATAAATCTTTTCAAACCTTACATCCCTTTTTGAAAAATGACTTTTATAGTTTGAGATTCCAGTCTTGTTTCTTGGATTTATTCAACCACAACCATTGGGACAGTTCAGTACATGCCTACTCTAATCTCTTATTAAACCAATATTATGCCATCACCTCTACATCCACTGAGTTTTTCAGCATTTGTAGCGATAAAAAAACTCAAACCAGTTCTTTTTATAGAACCACTTATTCCTGATACCACTCTACCATCTAGTAAATTTTTTTCCCAAACTTATACTTAGATAGTGTCTTCTCAGGATGAATACATATACATGGAAAAATCTAAAGGAATGGAGAAAGTTTATCAGCCACCAACCTCTAAGGATTGAATCTATTTTTGGTGATATATTATTAATAGGGATATTATAATTTCTTCTTTTCATCTTTATCTAATATATTTTGGGAACAATGTTAATGAAATTAATTTATGTTCTTTTACTTTCTACATTTTTTTACTGTTTTGATAATCTCAAAGGGGGAGATAATTGAGAATTTGGATTTTTAAGATAATAATATCTATATATATAATCATTTTGAATTATGTATTAGTACACATTTTATGATGTTTCAGGTTTTGTGATAATAAAAAGGGGGATAATGTTGGCACCTACTTGGATGGTGTGTGTTTGGAATCTCTTATTTCATTTATAAAAAACCATGCATCCTTTTCTTACTAATGTTTCAAATGTTGTATTATATCATTTTATGTGATCATAGTAATTATATAATATTTAATTTAATATTTACGACAAGATTTTATTGGATGCAAGTAACCGTTACTGCAAGTGGTGAGTCACTGTTACCTCCATGATGAGCAACCATCAGACCCAAGACATCATTACCGCTAGGATGAGATACCAAAAGAATCATGCCATCATTACCACCAGGATGAGCTACCACCAGAAGAGAGTCACTCCTAACACCAAATGAGTTAGTATCAGTGGAGTCAGCAACAGATACTGAGTCACTGCCAACACTCTTGTTACCATTGATGTCTGAGGTCTTCCTCATGAATCGTTCAACGAAAAATCCTATTTGGCATGGTATGAACAAGTCTTTAAACCTTGTAAATGATGATCTGAAGAAAGTGGATCTCTTTCAACAAGTTATTCTATATATTTGTGAAGATCTCTTTCTCAGTACGATGAATATAATTTTCTAATACAATTATTTCTAACGACTAAGAAAATTGTGTCATCGAATTTGAAAATTATCTGGAATTTTATAATTCACATACTATGATGATCGGAGATAGAGAACCGCTAAACTAGTTATCATGATTGGTTGAGAAAATTGATAGAGATCGTGTGACACATTCTTGAAGATATCTACCTTACTCTGTTATACTTCAATTTTCCAGAAAAAAAGAACGGAATCCTCACCATTATGAATATGAGGATTACAAACATACAGAACACTTCAGACTAAGCTCTTTCTATTTGTTCTGTTTGTTTTACCTTTGAGTAGTGTGTTGTTTTACTGTTATCCAACACACACCGTCTCTATAATATTCTATGAGAATACTTTTTATTATCTCCTTCATAAATTTGTTTCCCATTATGTTTATGGAAGAGGTTTTTGTGTGACCTCTTCTTTTCATTCATCCAACGTATAAATATAGAAGATGCTTTTTATCCTAGAATAAGTTTTTGTTGACTATATACCTAATTAAGGTTTTGTATTTATTTTATTATATTTGTAATCTTTTTAGAAACATGTTATTTATAAGTGGAGTAGATTAGGTTTATCCTTGAGACTGAACCTCTTGTTTATTATGCAGTGTCACTATGTTGTTTATTTTTTTCTATTATATTCAATAAATCACTTCATTAACGAATAAAAAAATTACTTTGATAATTAATAATAACTAGTGTTTATATATGCTTTTTAGTGTAAATATATATCCAAAGTTAAATTATGTACAAACCATATTTTGATTAAGACATATTCACTCGTTAAGAAGTCTTTTATATTGATATATCTTATAGTAATCTGCTATTTGGATTAATTGGATAGTTTATTTAGAGAAATTTTTATTGGAATCTCAATTCACACCATATTGAGTTACTCTCTCTAACCAACAGATGAATACTCTTCTTGTGTCTTTCCCTCTTCTTGATAGAATTCAGGGAAGTAATCCCAGAATTCAGTGAGCTCTCTGGACAATCCTTCAAGAACTGATTGCTCGAGGGTCTCATTGATATCTTGGATAAGGTCCTTGAATTCCTCATATTAAAAAATTTGGCTCTGTTCTCCCCTAATATGTCTAGCCAATAATGTAAGACCATATTTTCTAGACAAGGATCTTACGCTAATGGATATTTCAAAGGATTTTATTTTTTTTTCAATAAATTTTAAAAAAATCATATGAAAAAATCATAGAAGTATTTTTTTTAATATTTATAATTATCAGTATAATATATATATATAATTTAAAAATAAAAAAAAGTAAATTAATAACTGATTGGATATCTGACTATGTTGACAGTTTTGACACACACTTATCATAGGGTATGACAAAAGAAAATTTATATTCCAAATGCAGTACAATGGATGACCTGGGCCATCTCAATTGAGGAGCATTAAAATAGATTCAATCACTAATTCAGGTACACCTATTATAATTATTTTTGGTTTTTATATTATTTATGAAAATTAATTTTTTGGGGGTTTTGGAAAACATGCATTTAAAATAAATAAATGACTAATTTAAATATTAAATCAGATGTGAACAAAATGAAATTAGGGAAGAAAGAACTTGGTCCTAGGGTTGGATAATACGAGTTAATTAATTATGTATTTATTGTTTAAATGCAAATAGATAATTCATTTTTTTGAAACCCCATTAATGAATTACTTTTTATAGGTTTATTGAGTGTGTAGTTTTATCATGCCTTCAGTGCACCAAACCATACCTCCATTAATTGACAAAAAATGTAACAACACAACTGAGAATGTCATTTATAAAACAATTGGATCCAATATATGTTTCTTAATCCCTTATGGAAAACAAAAATCCACCAGATGAAGGTTTTTTCCAAGATAAAAGAGGTAAAAATAATGAATAAATGAAAAGAAATGGATTTTTAAATAGTTTCATGGTGGACGACCACTACAGCCATGAAATACTTCCACATCCTTCACAAATATATTTAAAACATTTTTTATTTGAATTGAAATAACAATGAACACTATGAAACCTCCTTCAATGATAATACTATGGTAGTCAAATTCTATTTCAAAGTGAATATAGATCACAATGGAAATATGGAAGAGAGAGAATGAGATTGGGGTTGGAAGAAAAAGAGAGATGTTATAAGAAAAAGAAACAATTTAATAAAAATAAAAATTCTATTTTACATGAAAAAATAAAACTAAAATAAAAAGAAAATAAAATATAAATCCTAAATAATCATAATGGCCTTTATTCTCCTCTTCTTAGTGCCCCAGATGGAAAGAGATGGATTGGAATGATTTGGGAATAATGAGCTCTCCTCCTCTAATAGGAATGATTTTCCATTCGATATAAAGCGCATTTTATGCCCATTAACTAGCCAATTCACATGTAAAACCCTTTATCAATTATTTTTTCCCATTTTACTTTGCGTCTCCCCATAAAATTTCAGTGTATTTGGATTTGTGGGGAGAATGTTATGACCATTTTACTCAGAGAATTTAATCTTCCCAAACAGCCTTACCATATTCCAAGTATCAGGTTCCCATGTTTTTATGGACATAAAAACGGAGATTCACACATTTACACCTTAATGAAATATTTTAATAATTATCATATCCATCTCCATGTGTAATTTAAGCTTCAATGGGCCTTCAAAATTTTAGATATATGATCATATTTAAAACATTACAGATTTGTGAATAGTATTTAAATCCTGTGTTGGGAGATGATTTTTGGTCTCCAAAAGATGGATTGAGATTGTGGTCTAGAAGGATGAAATATATCCAAAGATGTATGAGACCCTTAAAAATAGAATTGAACATTTTTAATTAGTTTGAAAAAAGTTATGGTCTAAATACAGAATAAAAAATAAAATAGTTTAATCCCAAAAATTGGCCATTTTTACAATTATGCTCAAAATTCCACAAAAAAATAAAAATGTTAAAATTTCTAACAAAATAACACTTTAGTGGGTCTAAAAACATAGGAATTAAATTTAAAATTATGAAAAATATTCATTCTGCCAATGTGACATGTAGATAAAATAAATAATGATGGTAAACATTGTTACATTGAAGACCCTCTTCTGTGGAAGAGAATTAATCAAGAGTATCCAAAATTTGGAAACATGACAAGAACACATCATCTTTTTCTATCTATAGATGTAGTGAAAACACTCATAGTACATGGTAGATTATATTGTTAAATTAAAAACTCTCCTCTACGATTTTTCATGAAATAAAAATACGTTTTGTTATCTCTGATTATATGAGGACCAAAACAGGTGGTTAATGATATTGAAAATTATTTGGATTATTTGATCAATGATTAGAATTTATTATGTTATTCAGGTGTTAGATTGTATTATTATTAATTAAATGAAGATTTCATGTTGGGAGACATGTTTTATTGGATGATAACTGAATTTGTTTTCTTACAAAGATCTGTTAGGATGTGCCATTAATGGAACTCCATGGTATCTCATTTGTGAATAAGGTACACAATCAATTATGTTGAAACATTCATCTAAGAATATATTTCTAGAACATCAAGAAATCTACCATAGAAACATAAGTACCAATCTTTGAAAACATCTTTCAGTGGGTGTTCAAAATAACAAACAACTATATCTCCACTAACAAGTGATCAAATGTTTGAGAAGGTATAAGATATGGACACTACATTGGTTAACCATTATAAAAAAAACAAAAAATAGGTTAGAAAAAGATATAAGTTTTTTAATTAGAATACTAGAATTTTTTATATGTTAGGAATTAAAATGATGATATTCAAATAAAAAAAATACATGTGGTTTTTTTATTGTAAAAATAATAAATTCCCTAAAAAAGGATGGAATTAAGGCTAATATGGAAATTATCAACTTGGTAATATAGGAAGAGTTGGAACTAGCGAAGAGTGAAAATAGAATTTTCTTTCTCCAGCTTCTTAAACTCATTCTACGAAAGAGAGATACCAATTTTAAAACATATTTAATGATGTAAAGGTTCCAGAGGAATATTAATCAAATATCCAGAATATAATTTCACTAAATGATTAAATGTTAAATGGTTTAAAATAAGATGAATTTCATGTTTTGATGAATGTTATAATGCCTGTAGATTTAAATAGAATTTCTCTAAAGAATTTCCATTATAAATTAACCAGGCTATGTTTATATTTTAAAGCTATAGGAAAAAAATTTATAATCCTAGTGAAATTGAAAACAATGGAAAAGGAAAGTACACTCATAATATGTGAATTTGAGATATTCTTCCCATAAAAATTCATTAACATGATCATTAACTTAATATGATAGTTTCATCTATGTGGTCTAGTATGTTATATATGGATTTACCCCATTGAACAATATATGATAATTTTTAATGGTTATGCTAATAATAGAATTCATAATGAATGATGTATTATAGAGCGGTATGTTATTGAGGAAACCATTAGATTTTTGACCAAATACCTATCTGGTGTGGAAAGAATTGGTCTATGAAATTATCATGTTACGGGGCAGGTTGTGGGTGAAGGAATTTCCCGAATAGATGTTGTCACAATTACTATTATAGGTTAGTAGAAGGCCCACAATTATGTTTTTCATAATTGCTTCATGTGTTATCCATATTTTGAACCCACAATATAATTCATAGGAATTTAAATCCATAATGATATGAAATATGGATATCAAAGACACATAATCAATAGTTTAGAGGATGGTTTTGAGGACATACATTTAAGGATTCAATTACAACTATGGGATTGATTTCAGAATTACTTTAATAAATATACGTTAAACTAGGTGTTCATGTATTATGTTATAATGATTATATGTTTAGTACAAACGAACATGATGAATGTAGTACAATGAATAATAGTGTAGTAAAACTTGTGGCTAAAATGATGTATGTATATTGTACCAAGGAATAAAATCCAATTTTTGAAAATATTTCATAAATTTGTCTCCTCAAACAGATATGGGATTTGAATTATATAATATTCCAAGTGCGAATTTTTCAATGCACGTGGGTTGATAACATGATAGAAGTTAAAATAGATGAATTGGGATATGAAAAATTAGATTCTGTTAAGGAAGGATTAAACAAAGAACCATTTATATAGAAATCACATGTAGTATAATTTTTTAATGTTCTAGATCTAGAACACTAAATGTGGTTAATTGTTCTGTTATCACCCAAAACCACCGAAGGGTCATATGTAAATTGAATTAAGGATGAACCTTTCACTGGGATGTTGAAATCATTCCACAGCGGTTCCAATTTAGGTCTTTTATATTAAAAGAGACTATAATGATGTGAATCAGATACATGATAGAGGGGAAAAATATATCAAAACATTTAAAAAAGATTGTTCAATAATTAGGTTATGTATTTTTTGTAATATAAATTATACTACATAATATTATTATCTATTCAGTACTGAATATACATAATCTAAATCAAATGTTCATCCACTTGGATATGCAATTAGTTTTGCATATACTGATGCTCCCAATCACGAGGAACAAAAGGTTTCTCAACATGGTGGTTCTTTTATTGTAGAGGAACAACAACAATCTACACATGACAATGCTACCAATATGTTGGAACAATATATAGATGATGTTGAAGCTGAAGAAATGGTATACATTGAATTAATTTTTCCTAGAAAAAATATGAATGTCATAGTATAATGGTGTTAGAAAAAAAAATTGGTGATAAAAAAGGCATCAAATTCATGGCTGTGTGGAATTCATGTGGCCATCTTGTTAACTCCAACATGGCTATGTTTAGTAGTTATATTGGGCTAAAAATATCACATTTGTGTGTGGATTGATGTAGATTCATGGAGAAATTCTTTTCATACTCATAATACACTAATTTGGGAATATATTAGGGTATCATTATTATATAATTTGTCAATTTTATTAAAAAATAATAATGAAACATTTATTTACACTTCACTAACCCTTTTATAGTTCATTTATAATAGAAATATTCTGAATGAAATTTAAATTAATGCATACATGAAAGGGTTATATATTATTTCAAACAATTTTAATTAAGAATCATCTCAAAGATGATGATATAAAAATAAACCATCACCCACCAAAAATGTATGGACACCTGATAAACTAACAAGCATGGGATGAATTTATTAGTCATTTTAAGAAGACATATTTTCAGGTACATTGTGATTGGTAATAAATTTCTTGAAAATACACATATTAATGACATTTATTAAGAAATTAATATTTATAAAACAAAAATTGTGAGCTAATAATAGTCAACGCATCAAAAAACCAACATACCCCTACCATAAATTAATGATGGGGTATACTTCACTTGAAAAAATGGTAATTATTTCAAATCTACTGTAATTATTTTATGTGAAATAATATTAAATCACAATTATGTTACTTTGTTTATATGAAAATTTAATAAAAAAATCTAAATCCACTTTAAAACCATGTCAATTTCTATGGAAGGAGGAATGTGTAAATAAAAATGGAATACTAAAACATAGAAATACAAAAATGTGTGTGGAGCATGTGTATGTGTGAAATAATAATTATATTTGTTAAATATGTATTAAGAAGTAATGACTAAATATTTGAAAATATTTTTTATCCGACTTAGACATAAGAATCATCATCATCTATACCCATGGAACAAGTTCTAACAGTGTCGTTGAAGTGGCTACAAAAGTATGGTTGTATTAGTGGTGTGGGTTTTGGGGTGTCATCTGAAACATATTTTGAGAAAATAAGTTAACAAGGGGTAAAGATAATAAAATGGAATAGTTAAAGATATTATTAGACTCTATATAATAAAAACCATAATTTGAATTCAAAGATAGAAAATGTTATGGGAAGGAATCAAAGAGAACAAACCACATAAGAACAATAACTCGGTGAAGATCCCCCCCCACAAACATTGAGGTGATCCATTCCCCTCAATGATATATATTATAATAGGAAATCAATATAATTATAATTGTTTTTATTAAATTTTAATCAAGTAAACACAAATACCATTCCTGTAGTGACATACTATTGCGTGAAAATGATTTTGATTTGTATCTATCAACACACACAAATCACCTTGTTTCGAGGGGAACCGTGTATATCATACATTGAGATAATATATATAATAAAAAATTAAAATAGTTAATATGAGAGGGGAGATTCACATATGGCATGAGTCGAAGTAAAGAGCTACATGTTCCACTTGATGAGGCATAAATTCCTACAGTAAAAAGGCCTATTAGAACTTATATTGAACGATAATTATATCTTGAACAAATCTATGTTGAAAAGAAATAAATCATTAAAAATTTATTTTTTATTTAAAACCTTGAAAAATTAATGAAAAAGGCCAGAAAAAATAAATGATATTACATATAAACAATGTTATGGTGGTGAAATATAATGTTAAATCAAAATGATCAAGAGGATCAATCAACCAATCAATAATAAATTCACAACGTACCATTACCCTGCCCATCCAAACTCCAAACTTACTCACCTTAAAAGTTCATGAGTATAAAAAATTATAATATGGTGATACAACCATTATTTATTTTTATGAATATATGTACATAGAATATAATACATACTATATTGGTCTTTAGAATGTAAATGAGATCCTCATTCATGAATGTTTAGGATTTATATTTGACGATGTATGCATGAGGTGCGCTGTTATGATTTGTTTGGCCAATAGCCGATCTACAGTGTAAAATATAACTAGATAAAATTCATATATTTCTCAAGATTATATATCTATACAATATTTAGGGAAAAATCAATGAACATAAATTTGGACTCATTAATCCTCATGTCACTTCTACAAAACTACTCTCATTAGAACCAAATAAAATTGAAGTAATTTTGAAAATAAAGGCCAAAATTTTTGAACGTAAACTGAATTAAAATAAAATTTATTAATATCCATGATGTAGTGGTAAAACTCTATAATTTAGTCATATCAACTATATTTTAATTGTTTTAATTGCTTATATTTTTTTGTTATTTAGATATCATTGGTTACAAATCATAATCGATTTGAATATTCGAAATGTTTACTTTCTAGATTCAATGCATGTATACCCTAAAAACCAACCACATGTGATAAAATTTATTAATTTATAAAACACTACATAAAAAAATTTACAAATAAACTTCAATTTATACAGTTTATATTATGTTCTAATGAATTTTTTTCATGATAAGGTAATGTTTAAATATTATCAAAATCATGGAATGAGGATAGTTCATTTTTATAAATGACTTATGAACTTCTAAAAATGGATTAATATCAAGGTATAGATAAATAAATTTAACTATCATATCATATATGATAAAAAATTAAGTACTTTTCACAATTTTTATTATGTTCCTAGAAAAAAATAATGATATATATTGTGGTTATTATGTTTCCAATTTTTTTTAAATATTACGTATTCCATCAACAAATAAGAATCTATGAAGAGGTATTTCTGATTATAATTACAATTTCATTAAATATATTTACTAATCCTTTATTTATTTATATTTTTACAATACTTCTAGGATTGTTGATAGTCCTCCTATTCAAAATAATAAATATATATTTTTAGAAATGAATGTAAAAAACAAATGGTGTTAGATTATATATATACATCAGGAATTGGTGACTTCATTCTACTTATTCAGTTATTTTTATCATCATTTTATCTAATTTTTTTTTAATTCCCTTATTATTTTATCTGATTATTCTTTTTTATTTACATAGAGATCCTGACGAAGTATTATAAAATCAGGATGAACTCATTTATTATGATTATTAACTCAACTATGATGATGTACTCATGATGATGCACCTGTCTTTTTATTTCGGAATCTATTCAACATTTTAGGTTGCAAAAAAACAGTATTGTTAGATAACCCTAAATACAATAAATTTAATAGTAAAAATACATGGTGTGATGTTTTTGAATAAAACAAAACTCATTTCGATACATGGAATTCCATGTATGACTCTAAGTTTATGTTATTAATTTTAAATTGAAATTTTAGGAAAAAAAAATTACATACTCAAAATCTGGAAAATACATTCAAATTATTTTGATACATTAGGAAAATGATTTATATATCATTTTTAACATGTGATAATCAGTCACACCTCAATATAATACACAGTGTTCTTGGTATAATAGATACAGTAACAAGTTTTAAATAACTCATCATCCTGTAAGAATCAGCCACACCCTTATCATCCACACCTCAATCCAATACACAATGTTATCATTATTAATCAATGTTGATGTTTTTTATTTATAATTATAATTTTAGTTCAAAACCCACATCAGAGAATCAAAACAGTGAAAAAAATTCCGTTTTCTTTGAATCATTAGGAAAATTACCCATAATTCATTTATAACATGTTAGAATCATCCAATACTCAATCCAATAAATAAGGTGTCTGGTATGACACAAAGTGTGTGTTTTCAGTTTAAAATTTTCCTTTTGGTTAAAAACACACACCAAATACTATAATACAAATAAAACAAATTATGATTATTTTGATACATTACGAAAACAATCCATATTCCATTTATGTTGTGTAGGAATTAGTTGCGCCTCAATCTAATACAAAATGTGACAAATATTTCTCAAAGGGTCTACTATTGGTTTAAAAATAGATACTTAGTTCAGAATGTGTTTCACTCAATGAAAAATAAGAAACAAATGTTTTATTCTCATTATAATTCAGAAAAATTATTCCTACGTTATTTTTGATGTGTAGGAATCAGTTTCAGGTCAAACAAACACATGATGTGACTGGTCTGACTCAAAGTGTGATTTTCCAAATTTCATTGTCATTTTATTAAAAATGACACATGAAATACTAAAAAACATGAAAACTATTTATAATTGTCTTAATACATTATGAAAATTCCCCATAAGTAATTTTTTATGTTTATGAATTTTCTTCATATCAATCTGATGCACCATGTCACCATTATCACTCCAAGTGTGTCTTCTTATATAAATTGACATATTAGTTCAAACCACATGTTAGATAATCAAAACTAATAAATATATTCCAATTGTTTTTATATGTTAGGATAATGATACATAAGTCATTTTTGATGTGTAGTAATCATCCAAACCTCAATCTTATACAGAGTGTGCTCGATACAACTCAAAGTGTCCATTATCAATTTACATTTTACAATTTAGTTCAAAACATGAGTAACACATTAAAAACTAATAAAAAAACTCCAATTTCCATTATATATTAGTAAAATTAATTTATAATCCAATTTTTATGTATAGGAATCATTCTTACAAAAAACAACACACGATGGGACCAGTATGACACAAAGTTCATGTTTTCATCATAAATGGGAGTATTAGTAAAAAAATAATGTGGCATACTCAAAATCATGAATATGAATAATGATTATTTTTATACATTTAGAAAATGACCCATAAGTCATTTTTTACTTTTAGAAATTATCCTCATATCAATTTTATACATGGTGTGACCAATATGACTCCAAGTTTGTATTTTTATTCAAAATTGACATTTTAGTTTAAAACACATGTGACATACCCAAAATAGAGTAAAACCATTAAGATAGGCTAGATACATTATTTCAATGAACCACAAGTCATTTTTAATTTGTAGGAATTATCTTAATCCCACCCTAATGAACTATGTTCCCGATATGACTCAAAGTGTCCGTTATTTGTTTAAAATTGACTATTTAGTACATAACATGTGATACTGATTGAAAATTGATAAAAAATGTTTGAATTGTATTTATACTTTAGTAAAATGATTCATAAGACATTTGTGACATGTAAAAATCAGATTTAGGTCTAACCAATAAATGATGTGACTAGTATAACTCAAAATTTATGTTTTTAGTATAAATTGACATTTTAATAAAAATTACACGTCCTATACTCCAAACAATGCAGCTACATTTTCATTATCTTGATAAATTAGGAAAATAGTATATATCTCATTTTTGATTTTTATTAATAAAATTAATGTCAATCCAATGCATGGTGTTACCATTATAACTCCAAGTGTGTCTATTTGTTTAAAAATGAAATTTTAGTTCAAAATACATGTCACATACTCAAAACCAAGAAAACACATTCATATTGTTTTGATACTTAATGAAAATGATACATATGTAATTTTTGATGTGTAGGAATCATCCACACATTAATATTATATATGGTGTGGCCTGTATGACTCACAATGTATATTATGAATTTAAAATTGAAAATTGAGTTCAAAACATGTTTTACTCTCTGAAAACTGGTCAAACACACTTGGATAGTCTTGATACTTTATAAAAAATAATTCATAATTTATTTTTAACATGTAAGATTCAGTGTCACATAAAACTAACATATTATCTGACCTATGTGACACAACGTTCATGATTCCAGTTGAAATTATTTATTTTGGTAAAAAAGACACGTGACATACTCAAAAATAATCAAATTCATTCTGATTGTTTTTATACTTTATGAAAATGATCCATAATTCAATTTTTAGGTTTAAGAATTATTAATATATCAATACAATGCACTATGTGATTGGTATGACTCAATGTCTGTATTTTTATTCAAAAATGATATTTTAGGTAAAAACACACCTCACATACTCAAAATCGAATAAAAACTTTAAGGTTGTTTTGATACTTTAGTATAATTATTCATATGTCATTTTTTATGTGTAAGAATTAGCTAATCCTCGATCCAGAAAATAGTGTGACTGGATTGACTCATATTGTATGTTATTAGTTTAAAATTGGAAATTTAGTTCAAAACATGTTTCACCCACCGAAAATAAATAAAACATGATCATATTGTCATGATAAATTAAAAAAATGACTCTTAAGTCATGTTTGACATGTAAGAATTAGTCTCACATCAAACTGACACATAATGTTTCTAGTATGAGTCAAAGTGAACGTTTTCAGTTTAATTTGAATTATTTTTAAAAAATAAATGTGAAATACTCAAAACTAAGTAATCAAATTTCTATTACCGCAGTACGTCAGTAAAACGATCCTTAAGTCATTTGAAATTTATTGGAATCATCCACACATTAATATTATTCAAATAATTATTGATATGACTCAATGAGTGTATTTTTATTTAAAATTGACATTTTAGTTCAAGACACATGTCAGATACTCAAATATAAGAAAACAAATTCATGTTGTTTTTATAATTTATGAAAAAAATACATAAGTCATATGGGACGTTCAAGAATCAATCTCACCTAAAATCGATATGTAGAAATGTTTTGACGGGTAGGAATTCACCTCATCTCCAACCGATACACGATGTGACCGCTATGACTGAAAGTGTATATTTCTGGTTTAAATTGACATTTTAGTTAAAAAGAATCATGAAATAATAAAAACTAAGAAACCCTTTGGATTGTCTTAATAATTTTGAAAATAATCCTGATTTATTTTTTTGATTAGTAAGAATCAGACACACATCATTCTGATTCATGGTGTGACCGGTTTGACACTATGTCTGTCTTTTTTTAAGTGGAAATTTTATTTCAAAACACACATAAGATACTCAAAACCATGAAAAAACATTCATATTCTTTTAATACTTTAGGAAAATGAAATATATGTCATTTGTGAAATACAATAATTAGCTAAACCTTAATATGATACAAAATTGTCCCAGTATGTTTCAAAGTGTCCATTATTAGTGTAAAATTAAAAATTAGTTCATAACTTGTGTCACTCACAAAAAACTATGAAATTGTGCTCAGATAATTTGAATACATTATGAAAATAATTCATAAGTAATTAGTGACATTTAGTAATTAATATCACATCAAATCCAAACACAATTTGACCAGTATAACTCACAGTGTTTATTTATAGTGCAAATTTTCATTTTCATAAAAAGGATACGTGACATACTAAAAACTTAGAAAAAAATTTCAGTTTTATTTATATTTTGTGAAAATGATTCATAAGTCAGTTGAGATGTTTAGGAATTAGCGATACATAAATTTGACGCATGGTGTGATTTTTATGACTCCAAGTGTGTCTTTTTATTTAATATTGATATTTTAGTTCAAAATAAACATCACATACTCCAAAATAATAAAACACATTATGATTATTTTGATACATTAGAACAATGTTCCTTATTCCATTTATTACATGTAGGAATTAGCCAAACCTCAATCTGATACACGATTTTCTTGATTTGACTCATATTGTTTGTTATCATATTGAAATTGAAAATTTAGTTCAAAATATGTTTCAATCTCTTAAAACTAATAAAACATGATCATATTTTCTTGATATTTTTGAAAAATGATTAATAAGTAATTTTTGATGTATAAGAAACAATCCCTAATCAAACCGACACATGATGTAACCTATTTTAGTCAAAGTGTGGGTTTTGAGTTTAAATTTACATTTTAGAAAAAGTGATATGTGACATACTCAAAACCAAGAAAACATATTTGGAATTTATTGATACTTTAGGGAAATAATCCTTATCTTATTTGTGACATGTATGAATCATCTTCTTGGAAATATGATGCATGGTGTGAACGATATGACTTAGAGTGTTCTCTTTTATATAAAATTGGCATTTTACAAAGGTATTGTTCCATATTTATGTTTAATTTATTTCTTTATAGTATTAATAACATAAGAATTGTTTTATTATATAGGTGGATTTTATTCTCAATTTGGGGTGTTTTGTTAGGAAGCTAATACCATGATCAAAAATCTTTGAGAGGGGGTTGGGTGCCAAATTCAACGAAAAAATTGATGATGTTGAATGATTATGATACTACATGGTAATATATGTAACACCCCGAGCATCCACGATACGCCTCTCTTTCAATAATGCAATAGCTTGCATTGTACGCAAGTTCGAGTTCTAAAACACCGTGACTAATCAAAGTAGCCGTTATGAATAGTAATAACCACTTTTTAAAATTATAGAAATCTTATATTTCAAAATGGACTTCATTTTTGTATTCATAATATCGAAATTAGCCTATGTTGAATTTTTGGTATTTTTCTGAGAACTTCTAATTTTTTATGAATAGTGAAAAATACTTAAAAACAACTTTTTTAATCAAAATAATTTATAGTGATAAATTATACTATTTAGTGGTTTTAAAGTATAATTAGAATATATTTTTACAATTTTATCCAATGGTGGTCATTAGAATTAATTTAACATTGAAATTGGACATAAACAATTGCCAATCTTTTGATATAAATTGTTTCTTAAAAACACGCTATTTGTTGTAACAGCGGGAATTAATAATAAAATTAATTAATGCAACTTATATGTTTGGAATTTTTTAAAATAGACATCTTTTTTAATTCGGAATATCAATTATAGCTTAGGGTGAAATTTTGGCTTTGTTCTGAAAAACTTCAATTTTTGATGAATAGTGAAACCACTAAGTGGTAGTTAAATAACTGATTTTTCATTTAAATGAAATATTACCACTTCTGTGATTTGATTTTCAAAAATCCGACATAAATTGTTGTCATTAAGAAGTAAAATGTGGTTCAATAAGATTAAAATAATTTTTGGTGAATAGTAACTTTTAAGTTCTTAATCGTGATTACAGGTAATTAGTGTAGTTTAAGGTAAAAATAATGTTTTAATAATATGAGATGAGCATGAAACTTGTCCTACTACTATTGGATGAGTCATGGCCGACCAAGACAACCCATGGGTCAACTTGGGGACCCCATGGAGCCACTTTAGTTAGAAAATGACCTAAACACCTTTTATTTAATGTTAAAGTAAAAAATGACACAAACATAAAATGTTTTACTAAAACAATTTTTACGTGGGGTTACAAAAGTCCAAATTTTGATTATAAATATTCATTAGAAAGCTAAAACGATTTCCTACATCATAGTATTTTTTTTTATATTTTTAGACATTAAATAAATTAAATTATTTATGACATCATTATGATGCAGCGATGACCTCATTATTTAACGATTTAAATAAAATGAGAAGATAACGCAAAATCCAAGGATTACACTTGTCCAAAGCCTATTGGATGAAGATATTGCGAAACCTTATCACCTTAGCCTCGAATTATATAAGTGTGGGACCTTTAGAATCCGAAAAGCATTGTGTAATAATGTAACATTTCAATCTTTCCAAAAGTGCCCCTCCTCTCCACTTATAAAAGGCCCCCACCTCTCTCACCTCATTTACACTTTCAAGCCATTTGGCTCGGCCAAACTCTGCCCAAATACTCTCCCAACTTCCCCCTATTACTTATAGAAGCCTCACTTTGGGAAGAACTCTTCCCAAGGAAGCCTTTGGCTCAAATCAAAAAGAGTTACCCGATTTTGAGGTAATGTCTTCTCTAATGTTGTTTTGTTTTATTTTTCTTCTCCAACCCCCTAAACTCTTTTTATTCATTTATTTTGTAACAACACCAGTATCCTCAATATACTAGGATGTTTTTATAAGAAGTATTCGAGCTACACTTACACACACCTACATCTAATGGTTAAAGAACATACGGTTTCTGTGGATGGCGAATTTCTACCTCACGAAACGATGATTGTTCAACACTCATATAACACCTTCAAAGGTGGCCATTAAGATGTCACTATTTTTATATATGATATATAATATGTTTATGTTTTACTTATGCTTCTGTATTTCTCATTTATGGAATACTTTATGATTTCCATTATGGGTAAAACACGATAATTTCATTTTAGGAAGTGTGGACTACCGCCCCCTCAAAGTGATGTGAATCGTTAATGCCATATGTGGGATGTATAAAGGATGGAGTAAATGATATTATATATGATATTATACTGGAACTATATTATACCTTTATATAATTATGATTTCACTCCATTAAATACAAAATTGAAATGAAAGTAGCGTTCATGCGTACGTACGGCTTACCGTCTCCATGAACGGTGCATTTCATTTCTTACCTCTAAATGTTACATAATATTATAAATGAATGTATATACTGTATATATATGATATATATAATATCTACATCATGAATATAATTCTGGATATAATGGACATTTTACCACAAGAACAACTTG
The DNA here is from genome assembly GCA_963277665.1 of Viscum album. Taxonomy (NCBI): domain Eukaryota; kingdom Viridiplantae; phylum Streptophyta; class Magnoliopsida; order Santalales; family Viscaceae; genus Viscum; species Viscum album. The sequence continues at coordinate 7,528,163 of CAUJRU010000011.1, read as the reverse complement.
TAATTATAAGAAGGTTATTGTTGACACAAGTCCCAAAGATCGACAAAACGACCGTTATTAACTTAAATAATTACATAACGTTCATAACATTGTAATAATTGATATAAAAAGGATAATGAAATTGAAAATGGTTCTTAATAAGGTAGATATTAACTCTAGTTTATTATTTAGGAGGTTAAAGAACGGTTGAGTAAAGTCGGACATGAGGTAAGGGAACTTCTTAATCCAGTTTCCATTCTTTGGGTTAATCTCCTACTTTCAAATTATGTCATGATATTATTATGTCCTATATTGTATTTGTACATTATTTATGTGTACTTATAGTGAATACACATTATAGATGTACTTTATTTAAAAAAATGATCTTTTAAGGACTTCGTCTCAATCCCCTTTCATTGAGGCATATTTGGTTTTATACACAACTTTATTTTATACGGTATATAAACCCCTTTGACTTTTACATTTATTCAAAAGGAATATTTTTATATGAAGAGTTTAATGAACGACAAAAGGGGATGTTTTTGTCGTACGTATGTGGCGATAATGACTTCTCCGCCGCTGTGACCATTATTTGAGTTTCGGCTTCCTCTACAAGCCATACTTTTTTTAAAAGAAAAATAAATACCATGTTTTACTTTTATTTTGGTATTGAAAATGGTTTTGAAAGTGTTTTTTATTATATCAATGTGTTTTATTGATATCTTGTGATTGAAATGTGGAAATGTTATGTTTCCTTTATGCATATTTTATGTGATACGATTATGTTATGGTTTATGATATGTTTGAACCTATTCATATGAGGAATGCATTGGACTTAATAAGTGACGGGTGGAGCCCGCTATAGCTCCTCGATGCATCGGCAGGTCTCATGAGACAAACTAGTGTCTTGGCATGAGGCCTTGACAAAATCTTATTTGTGGTCTTGGCACAAGGCCTTGACTACGTGGTTATGATAGTCTGGCATTATGCATTCCATCATTATGAAAGTGGTTATTGATATTGCATGTGATTATTCGACCAGTAGAATATCCATGTGAAGAAGTAAATGGCATTATCTCATTTTACTTTTTCCATATTATGTTGAAGTTCATGTTTAAAAGGCTTTTGTTTTAGTTATACATTGGCTTAAATGTTAATGTTTATTTATGAAAGCTTCCGCTATATTGTTAACCTTACTGAGCATCTGAGCTCACCCATTTCAATGTTTTAATTTTTTTCCAGGATGTGAAGAAGTATTTTATGAATGACCTGCAGGGATTGTGAGAAGAGGATATGAGTGTGGACTATGGAGACTTTGTTATTGTAGTTTTTCACTTTATGATGTAATGTAACGTTTACGAATGTATCTAGTGTTTCCAAGGCTACTAAACTAATCGGTCTTTCGAGACTTGATCTTTTGTGATCATGCCAATGTTACGAAGTAACGCACCGGTTCTGGGTAGCTGGGGTCGGGGCGTTACAATGTAATTGTATTTTTTTTGAAATTTTTTTAATATAGTATTTTTCATGTGTTTGTGATGTAATTTTTTTCAATTAAATTATGAATTTTTCATATATATGTTTATCTGAAGCTTTAGTGTTCTATAATTTAAACAGAACAGTATAGTAGTATGACCTTTATCCGTGCTTCTTTTAGTCATCATAAAGGCCCCCATTTATTAATACTAAAAAAAGTGATGATGAAGGACCACATTTATTAGTGTTTATTAACCTTTCTAAAATACCCCCTTTATCATCCCTTTTCTATCACTGATAAAAGTATTCAACATTTAATGGTTCTTAGATCAACCACACTTTTTAGCTTCAATGAAGGCATTTTATACCACTTTTGAAAGAAACTTACAAGGTAGTGAAACATATTTAAAAATGCATAATTATTTGTATATAAATTAAATTATAGCCTATTTCCTTCATAAATGTTTTTGTACTATTAAAGGTGATGATATTATCTACACTAAAAAGTAACTGATATAAGGGCATCTTTATCACCACTAAAAAAGAGCATATAAAAGGTACCCTTTTATTAACACTTTTTTTAAAATGAAAAGGTTACCTTTATCAGCACCATTAGGTAGAACTGATAAAGTCTCTCCTGTAATAATTTTTTGATCACTAATAAATGTTAATGTAGAATATGATGTGGTTTTTTGTAGTGATTCTAGACCATGTTTCAATTACAATAGGCTCGAGTTAGATAATATGATGGAAGGTCAAGGATTTCTGGACAGCTTCTGTTATGGATTTAAGATGAAACTCCACTCTTAGATAAATAAAAATATATATTTATTTTCTTGTTGATGGTTATTCTCAGTTTATGTTGGTGATAACTTCTCACCATTTGGTATTATTAGTCCTAGAATTAACTACTTAGTAGAAGCTTCTATGGGGATATAGTTCATAACATCGCATCATTGCATATTTTTTAAGAGGCCATCGATGTGGAGAGTTAGAGTTTTTGTGCAAGATGGTTATTATGGTTATGGGCTACTATATATATTTTTTTATTATAAGGTAGGTTATTTCTCATTCTGGTTCACTTCCACCCAAATATTTCAGTTGTCACTGCTCTGTAACTTGGTTCTCAGATAAACCTTATCCATGGAGTGTTCTTTGTTTTTTCCATTACAATAATGTCTTAGGTGTTTTCATGGAATATAGTTCACTATGAGTTATGTAATATTATAGGATGAATCTTAACTATGGTTGATTATTATTGGTTCCTGTCGATCATAGACCTGTTAGCTACTTGGGTGGATCAGTTGCTCGATCAAGGAGTGGATTATTAGTCTATTGAGTTGAATGTGGACTAAAATATAAATGGAATAATTAAATCTAATTCATTTATGTTCCACAATGTTTCATAATAATAATTCATTATAAATAGATTAAATTACTTTAGTATTACTTTAATGTGTTCGATGAATAAATATCAAATTGAATTAATGTATGTTGATATGTTGAATATGACTGACATATTTCACACTACAAAAAATGAGGCATAATGATGGTACTTGAAACCACATCTAAATATTTTATTATTATTATTTACAATATAGAACTAAATTTATATAACTTCTATTATATTTTAGATTATATTAATTGTTTTTTAACTTATTTGTGATTTTATTAAAAGTGGCACTAAATATTTAAGAAAACCTAATTATAACCCCTACCACAAACTTCCCACCTTGGCTCTAACACCCACGTTTACTAGTGATTGTGATGAACCATGAAGGTGCCCCCTTTCCCTTATCCAACTATCTGTGACAACCATTCCCAATATTAGTCCTAACTCCTTTCTCCTTGTAACACTAACTCCCCCATCCTCCTCAGTTACCCTATACTTCGACGTGGATCCCCCGACCCTCACCGACCTCGTCTCCTTGACCCCAATAATGTTCATTTCCCTCTCCCTATTGAACTATACCACCTCATATCACCATCCATATTAATTGATGTTTCCCTCATATTTGTCACCCTTTATTGGTTTTCTATTTCCTAACAGTTTCCAATGATTTAATTTGTATAATCATAAACACTAAATGGTTCTGTATCTATAGGGAACTACTTTCCAAAATTATGCGCTTATTAGGGATTTTAAACCATGACGCATAAGAACACCCATTGGTCAAGAGGATGGGAGGTCGAGCTAAACACACCCTTTGTGGGGGAAATTGCTGCCTACTTTGGGACCCCTATATAGATTTTAGATATGTTCTTGAATCCTTTATTAATACTCATGCATGATGTGAGTTATCTAAGTATTAGAAATCAGTTATTAGAATGTGTGGAATTCAGAATCCTATATATTTATTCGAGGTTCTTCATTGATGGAGATATCTGTATGTATTGTAGGCTCTCTATCAAAGGTATCATCTCATGTACTACGTGGAGATTATTTGGTCACTTTTATGATGATGTTTGATTTCTTCCCACACAATGGGGAAATCTAGAGTTTATTGTCATCCCTATAGATAAAGGTACCTATGGAGTTTATTGTCACATAGGTAGATGAAGGCTACTCTAGAGTTTATCATATTCCAGGGATATGATAATTGTTTGATGCTGGGATCAAACCCAATAAATATCTTTTTTACGTATCATTGTGAATGGAATAAAAACCCATGTAGTTTGGTGCTGCCTAATGGGGGAAAGCATACCTTTTAAGGTCATGTGATAGGAAGATAACCATATAGTTTAACTTTATGTGAAAAGGTTGTCTACGCTGAAGGTTTCTTGTCAAAGTTTAGTGTGGGGATTATGCAAAAAAATCCCAAGGAACATTGAAGGGATATGAGTTTCCAAGTAGAACTAGACACTTCTAAGAATACATTACAAAAAGAGTAGGGTTGATTTAAGAGTCAGGTTTTAACCTCACAGAGGATTCCCAACGTATCACATATGCATGTGATCAAAGCCCACATAGTTCAGAGAGTCTCACAGGGGAGTATAACCCTTTGAGTGGATTATTTTTAGGCTTTCCTAAAGCGGATCCCCTTATAAAGGTTCCATGATATATGTTTAACTCATGGTAATTTGGGGGATTAATTTAGGGATCACTCTTAAATATGATGTTTTGAATTATAGAATTTGGATTCATGATTACTATTGAGGAGGATTCCTAGTGAGATAGGGCCATAGGTGGGAATCCTATGTGTTGTAGATAAAGCATGAGTTAGAGTTCTTGTAGTTCATTCTTTCATGTGGATTATGTGGATGTCATGATCATCACTAACCTATAAGCCTACATGAGTCATGGTAGGTGTGAGAGACAAGAAGAAGTCAAAGAAATTGTCAAAACATACACTTTTCTACCTTCAGTGGTTGAAGAGGATGGGGCTATGGTGGAAGAGGCTGAGACTATGATGGAAGAGGTCGGGGCTACATCACTTCCCTCTCTTTACTTTACATTGGATGATAGTCCAATGAATGGAAGGTATTAAGGTGAAGGATGAAGATGTGTAGAGGACCAAGAATGCATCCTACCATAATAAATGATAGGGTCTTACACTAATATGGATACCCTTTTATGATTCAACCTGGAATAGGAGTTATGTGATGAGGTTTGAGTAGTTTCTTGAGGAGTGTATCGACTCAAGTTACTCAATGAATCCAAGAGGAGAATCTCGACTCAGAAGATGAGAAAGGGACAAAGAGTAGTATATTGACTTAAGGTAATTCAAGGAATGTGTATGGGTATCTAAAATTTTTGTATTCTCGAGGAGGATGTTATGTCCATATAATACACAAGAAAAAATTTCCTTAACCATGCCTGGAAGGTTTGTAGTGCGACTCTCCATTTTTCATGGGGTTCAATGACAGAAGTAAAGGCACCAGGCTGGAGGCCCGTGACCAAAGGCCATCAATGATGCCAAGTGGGGGTGTGGGGGAATAGCCCCCATGGTATGGACCCGTAGGTTCTCTCAAAGAGTATTCCAAGGTGGGTCGCACTGGTGGTCTTCCTAGGTGGGTTGTGCATTTGTTCCACCATGTTGGGTCATACAGTTACTCCACAAAGTTGGGTTGCGTAGTTTTTCTTCCACGTTGGGTCGCGTAGTTACTCTACCCAGGTGGTTTTCTCAGGTATGGGTCCCCCATGAGCTTGGATGGGGTAACTTCCTTAGTGAATGTGGGATGTGGTTGGTTTCCTAATTAGTGATGGAATATATGGGCAAAGGACTTGCATAGCCAGAGCCCTCTCTGAGGTTCACGGTCCGGGAGTTCGGTCATCCTTCCCATATTTAAGGTAGAGGGGTATATTTATAGAATCTTGTAGACCTAAGTGGATGGGAATACATGTATGGGCTTGTGGTCCTATGAAAATGTATTTAATGGTTTACATTCATGCTAATGCCATTCGTTTTTTAAAAATTTCCATCTTCCATGTGCTATAACTTTTGATCTGTGGGTCCATTTAGGATCTTCCACCAATCAAACTGATGTTATCGAAGATATAAAACCATATTGATGTGGAAAAAACACTAAATGTTATTGTAAAAGCCTATTAAATCTCATTTTAATCCATATAATATTTTTCATAATTGATCTTTCAAATCAACAGCCAACTCCTAGAGGGGGGGGGGTGGTATTTCAACTTATCCCACATTCTGGAGTAGTCCTCAGGTATAAGAAAATCCAGCCTAAATATTCTTCCTTCTTAATGAAACATTTCTACTAAAACTTGAAATTTTTTTCTGAGTGATTATCACATGATGAATTTTGTGGAAAATTAGATGAAACACATTTTTTGGTGTCAATAATTGCATATAAACCCATTGATTGTATGCAATGATATTTATTCCTTTATGTTTTTAGGTTTGTTAAAATTGTATAATTCATTTTAAATTTGATCAATATATTTTAATATTTTATTTATATTTTATTAAATCAATTTCCTACACTGGTCTATGATGAAGTTGGGTTAGCCCTACACCAAGTGCTATTCCATTAAATTACACATAATAGAGACCCAACATTTTTATACATTATTATTAAATCATTTTAATAATAAAAAACATAAAATAATTAAATAACCAGGATAAAATGGATTAGTGTCATGGAAAAAATAGGTCCATGAATTACATTTAAAAAATAAAACATTAATATTTATTTAATTCCTTATTTTCTAGCTTCTTTTTGGCCCACATGTTCTCCTTAGTACAAGTAATCACCAGAGTATATACATAAAAAAGTGTTGATCTAAAATCACAGTAATAGGATAGATAAGAAAATGAAACAATATCACTTGGGGAGAGAATAATCAAAATATCATCTTCATAATCATGAGAGGAAGCATTATGAAAAGTCTTGGAACGTGGAAATACATAAAAATGAAACATCATGGCTTAGTGGTCAACTACCACACATAATTTTGAACAAAGATAACATCATGTTCACATATTTTTTTTGAATAATGTTATTCATCAAATTGTTCAACTAATTATAGTGTTATATAATTCCAGGTTCACCAGTCACATCATAACAATCACATTGCGCTATATAATGTTGTGCACACCTATCACATCATTACTTATATATTATAATGCATGCCACATAGAACATATATCAATCTAGGATATAAAATAAACCATGAAAATGAATTGGTATAATTACATAAATATTAAATTCATAAAAATTGGGTTCTTAATAGAAAGAGTGAATAACATACCACATATAAGAATCATCAACTTTGAATGAAGTCAAACCAATCTCAAGATGTAAAAGTTAAATTTTTTTGAAAGAAGATTTCTTTTAGAAATCATTTTTTTTGAAACAACTAAGGTATAAAATATGTATATCCTATAAAATGTGACATAATTATGAAAATATTATATATATGTAATATCCATAATTAAAATGGGGTGAAAGATGGAAACCCAAATAAGGAGAGGTTGGTTCGAGAATTCTCTTTACCTTGTGCCTAAAAGCTTTCTTCACATTAATATCCTATATAATCACATCATATTGATTAATTAAAAAAATATAAAACCTTTTACACAATGATTTTATTCATTATGGTTTTATTAAGTTCATTTATTGTCTTTTTAATGAGTTATATTGAATAATTTCATCGTTTGGGAGTATTTGTTTTCACAGTTTTCATGATCAGTTCACATTTTTACATGAATGGATGTTCATGAAAAATGTGAATAAATATAAATAATTTTTATTATATATTATTAATTATCTTCCAAAATTTTAATTCATCTTATAAATAATTTGGTTATATGGAATGAGGATGAATCGATATATAAAAGTTAAGGATGATCCTTTTAGTTTAATTTTGGTTGTTTTTTGATCACAATGAACTTATTTTGTTTTAAATTTTATTATTATGTATATATGTTACTTATAGTACATAAGTATGTTTTTAACATACATTTTAAAATATTTTTCATCCATTATTATGGTTTTATTAACATCCTTGAATCCTTTTAATAAAAATAACGGTGCATCTCCCAAGTTGTTGGTGAATTGACACATCACAAGGGATGATTTAATTTCTAGAATACAAGAGAGAGAGGGAGGGAGGAGTTTAATGATTGATCTTAGATTAAAATGATATAGTTCTAGTATATGTAAGGTACTAGAGTTATCATTCCATTTATATGAAGTAAGGTTAGGAGATAATAAGAAAAGGAATGAAATTATAAGGAAATGAAAAGAAAAAGAAAGAGGATTTACCTCTTTAAGTCTAGTCTTGAGATCCTCCTCAAAGATTCTAGGCTTGGAATTTTGATGTGACCAAGAGATTATTGATGTGTGGAAGGGTATATGAATGATTATTGATAAGATTTTGGGTAAGTCACAATGCCTAAGAGGTGTGAGGAAAAGGGGTGGCGAGGGGTGGTATTTATAGTGGAATAGAGGGGTGTTTTCTTTTTAGTATATTCATTAGTTTATTATTTTGTATTAAGACTATGAATAGTTTTAGCCTTGTGACTAGAAATATAAAAATATAAAATTATTTTTTTAAATTTTTGGTTTACATCAGCCTTATATAATCTATGACTCAATAATTAATGTATTTATATTATTTTGTAATTATCAGATTTCACTATTCACCATAAATTCTAGTATTATAGAAAAATCTGAAAAATTATACCTACATATTTTTCAATCTATAGATTTGAAAAATGAACTCCATTTTGTGAAATGTTTTTTATAAGTGTGTTTTTTTAATTAAAATAATCATATTCTTAGAAAATATAGATTTCAAAATTATAACTGATTTTGTAACAATTTGAAAAATTACATAAAATTACATAAAATCATATTAAAAAATAATACATAAGAATATTAATTTATTAATGTATTTTCTGAAAATAATTTTTCTTTTAAATTATATAATTAATCAGAAAAATTTAATTAAATAATTTTGACATATAAAAATATCAAAACACAATAAATAATTATTAAAACTTTTATTTACTTAAACTATGATATAATTATGCCTTAAATTAATTTATAAGATCAAAAAATTTTATTTATACTTTCATGGATGAGGATACTATTCACTTGGCTCATTTACTATTCAAAAGGGTTATATTACTATTCCTATGGTCATGTTATTATTTCATCGGTATTTTTTTCGTTAAGTTCTATAAATAATTTTTATTCCATTAATTATTCATTTATAATGACTTTATTATAGTCATTGTGATTTTATGGTATTCAAACTATATAAAATTACTATTTGAAGGGAAAAATTACATTGATAACATTTTGGGTTGTAACATTCATTCCCCCTTTTCAAATTTCTCCCTAAAAATTTTGTTTTACATAAACAAGTGAGGGTACTTCTCCTTAATCGTCTCCTAATGTTCCCAAGTTACATCTTCATAATTATGGTTCCCCTAAAACACTTCAAAAATGTGGGTTGTCTTATTGTGTAGAACCTTATCTCTCTAGTCTAGAATATTTACTAGATGCACTACCTAAGATAGATCATCACCCAGTTATACCACCTCTTGGTTCAGTACATGTCAGGGATCTAATATGTACTTCCTCAAGTTTTTTATGTGGAACACATCATGAATTTGATCCATATTCTATGGAAGTGAAAGCCGATAGGCCACAGTTCTTATGCAATCAATGATCTCAAAGGGGCCAATGTACCTTGGGATTAGATTCCCATTCATTCAAAACTGAATTAATCACTTCCATGGTGATATTTGAAGGAAGAATTTATCTCCAACATCAAACTCAAATTCCCTTCAATGGTTTTCCTCATAGATCTTTTTTTGACTCTGAATAGATTCTTTAAGCTACTGAATGGATCAAACATTTCATGTCATCCATCACACAAGATATGGTCCAAGTAGCTTTCTTTCACCAACTTCATCCCTGGAGGTTGGATTTCTACATTAGTTTTCATATAGTTCTTCATATGGAGACATCTAAAAACTTGAGTGGAAGCTATTATTGTATGAGATATCAACCAATGAGAGATTTTTATCCCATCCACCTTTGAATTCTAAAGAGAAGGATCATATAATATATTGAATTGTCCAAAAATCCTTTTCTTATTTTCCATCCATTTGGGGGTTATAGGTCATGGTTAAATTTAAATTATTACTAAAATCATGTTGAATAATCCTCTAAAATTTAGATATGAACCCATGATCCAAATCAGATACCATCAAGAGTGGAACCCCATGCAGCATCATCAATTCCTTCACATATATCGTCGTAAGTTTCTCAGTCGATAGATCTTCCCAAATATCGATAATATGGGATATCTGGGTGAGTCGGTCCACCACAACCCATATTTCATTTATTTCATTTTTATTTCATCTGGAGTTCCATGAAAATTTATATAGTATCATCATCCCATTTCCACAGGGTTATAGGAAATGGTTGCATCATCCCTTTGGACTCTTGGCACTCATCTTTAGCTTTATAACATATCAACCACCTTGAGATATACTCAAAAATATCCTTCTTCAGGGTGTCCCATTAAAAGTGTTCATAATGATCAGAGTATATCATGGTACTCCCATGATGGATAGAGATTGTTGAGTTATGTGCATTGTACAATAGCTCTTTCCTTATCCTAGGGGATGAAAGCACACATCGCCTCATTCAAAACTGAATCACACCTTCATCATTGATATGTAATTCTTTCAGTTTCCATTAATTTACCATATTTACCTTCTTTTGTATGTATGGATCGTCCCTTTATGCAGCCTTAATCTTCTCTGGTATAGATGGTTGGGAAATAATTTTGGAAAGGTCGGATGTAACCCCTGCCCTTTTGATTTTCAAATCCATAATTTTCATATCCATGATGATAAGGTCTTTCTCAATCAACAACGTGGAAAAAGTGGCAGGTTATTTTGTAGTAATAGAAATAGATACATTATTCACCATACTAAGATGATAGTGAATTGAGAAATCCTAGTATTTTTTAGCTCTAAACATATCCTTTGATGAATGTTGATATCCCTTTTTTGTGAATATATAATTTATGCTCTTTTGATCGGTATGTATGTCTAACTTCACACTTTATAGGTAGTGACACTAGTTTTTTAAGTCAAAAATTCTAGCTGCAAGCTCCAGATCATCCCTCAGTGAGTTCTTCTCATGGATATTCAAATACTGTGATATGTAGGCTATCACATTATAATTTTTCTTGAGTAAAAAACCAAACAATTTTTTTTGAATAATCACTGTATATTAAAAAAGTTTCTCCATGTTTTGATAATGATAGTATAGGTACAGTGGTCATTCTTATCTTTAGATACTTGTATCTTTCCTTACATTCTACTGTCCACACATAATTTACCCATTTCTTAGTTAACTTAGTGAGCAGGTATGAAAATCATAAGAACTTTACCACATATCATTCATTGTACCCTCCTAATGCAAGAAAAATATGGATTTAAATGACACTAGAGGGTCTAAACCATTCCTTAATTTCCCCTATTTTGGAAGGGTCCACAAAAATTCCCTCACTTGTGATCACATATCCCAATATCATGACTTCATACATCCAAAATTACCTCTTTTAGAACTTGGTATACAATTTCTCCCTTAATTTCACCAACACAAGTCTTATATGTTCTTAAGGTTCCTACATTAACTTAGAGTATATTACAATATCATCACTAAAAACTACAACAAATTTTTTCACGGTAATATCTAAAGATACTATTAATTAAATCAATGAATATTTTTGGGGAATTAGTAAGTCCAAAGGGATTCACTAGAGTCTCATAGTGCATATAACATGTACGAAAGGAAGTATTATGAATATATCCATTCTTCACCTTTAGCTAATGATATCCATAACAAAGAACCACCTTTGAGAAGTTCTGAGATCCTTATAAATAATCGAACAAGTAATCAATCATCAGAAGAGGATACCTATTATTTATTGTGATCTTGTTGTGTTCTCTATATTCGATACAAGCCACATTAACACATCCTTCTTATTGACAAAGAGTACTGGTGCTCCCCAAGGTGATTCTTTAGGGCATATGAACCCTTTTTTCAAATGCTCTTGCTGTTGCTTCTTCAACTCTTCCAGTTTAAAGGTGCCATACTACATGGATACTTTGAGATAAAAGTATCTCCAGATATGAGTTATATTGAGAACCCTACCTTATGATCTGAGGTATGTATGAGTAACTCTTCAAAAAATACATCATTGGATTCCTTCAAAAAAGGGAATTTCCCGTTTGTTGATACCTTACTTTTAATAAAATATTTGAGCGAGGCATGATGATTCACAGGGATTCAACACCCATGACGTTGAAGGATTTTCCAAAGGATATTTATGATATTACATGAATTTATAAAGGATCATGGGATGGTCAGAATATGTAAATATATTTCCTTTTCCCAACAGTTTATATGTGTTATATATAATGAGAGCCAATCTATTACCAATATAACATCATATCCCACTATGGGATGTATCATGATATTTGGTGAAATGACCTTCCCATATATTCCAACATGATAATATTATAAAACATGGGATGCAATTATTTCACGACATGGTTTTTTGACAGATATCTCTACTACCAGTTTTTGGGGAAATAGTTCAATAGTTCTATCAAACATTAAAGATATAATGAAATGAATAGAACCAGAATCAAATAATAATTTTTCCATTATTGAGTGAATTGGAAGTGTACCTTGTATGAATTCATTTTCTTATTCCACTTTATTAGTAGTAATGGCATAATCCTTGACTTGATCCATTGGATTTAGTGTCTGCTGACATTGATTACCCATGAGGACTTGCGGTTTAGTGCATTGGTTTGCATAGTGACATTGATCTCAATAGTAGTAGCTTTGGACCATGGGTGGTACCCCCCTTTACTCTAACACATTTTCCTACTTCATAAAGTATTTTCTACATTCATAAGCTCAGTGGCATTCTCTCCCAGGAATAATGAATTTCCCCATCACATTGTGGTAGTTCCCATGATGATTTTTTCCATATTCTCGACATGTGGGTGGTTGAGTTTTCTTTCCTCTTTTCTCATTAGATACTCCATATTGAAACTCAATATTTTTGTTTCTTATCACCATAGCCATGATACCATTATCTAATATCCATCTCCACTATGAAAGTACACTGAAAAAAATATTCATGAATCATAATGTCTCGGATTTCAAGGGCCTTTCGAAGGTGTGGTTTTAATACAGTAAAAATCAATCTATTTATCTATTATTTTTGTTAAAAAAACCAAACGCATACCATGAAAGCCTGGTAAAATTTTCTTCATAGGAAAAGATTGGTTATCCTTCCTATTTTGATTGCTCTATTAATTATATCTCTCTATTTTGTTTGAAGAGTTTTAGGGAAATAGTAATTAAGAAACATTATCTTAAAGTCTTCCTACCCCATCTCTTCAGTTTCATACTTGAGCATGGTGTTCTTAATGAAATCCCACCATTGGTCAGCCTCTCCACCTATATAGTAAATGGAAATAGTAACCTTATAAATATAAGAATAGTGAATCACATAAAATATCTTCTCTATTGATTTGAACTACTATTTCAAGAATAATGGATTAGAATATCCACTAATCATCTGTGGTTGTTTCCATATAAACCAATCGATAACTAGTTGCTCCCAATTTGGTGAATGGGGACAGTCCACATTATTTAGGTTATTAATCATAACATGAGAGATCTAGGTGAGCATCACTGTGAAATTTTGAACTCCACCTCTTAAGGAATCAGGGATATCATTCGGGAAATCAATGCATTGCTCCTCACATTGGTTATTTTCTTGGATTCTCCAGCTTACCACCATTTTCTAAAATATAAAATGTTAGAAAAAACCTAGGTAAAAAATTCATTAATAATTTATCCGTGAAATTAACTATATATTCATATATTGTGGGACTCATTTTTTTATAAAATATACTTGGGTTCTCATATATTGTAGTCTCAAACTAAAGGTTTTCACTAAGGTTTTCTAATTATAACTCCCAAATTAACTAAACCATGAACTCTTACCAACTAAAGAGACCCTACTTTTTCTTACATTATTTTTACATTATTTTATTGAAAAAACATAAAATCATTAAAAACCCTAGATCCAATTTTTTAATTTATTAGGGAAACTGGGACCATACATCACATTTACAAAATAATACATAGAAATTTATTTTATTCCTTCTTATTTAGCTTCTTATTAGCCCACAAGTTCTCCTTAGTACAAGTAATCACCCGAGGATACACAACAAAAATGGGTGAGCTAAAATCACAGTAAGAGGATAAATAGGAACATGAAACAATATAACATGTGGTGAACATAATCATAACATCATCTTCAAAATCATGATAGGAAACATTAGGAAACAAATTATAATATAGAAATCCACAAATTGAAACATCATGTTTTTGTGGTCAACTACCACACATAGATTTGAAAAAATATAGCATCATGTTAACACATATTTAACATAAACGCATGAGATTCATCACATTACCAAATTAATGGGTGAACCATATAAGTTTGGGCACATCCATCACACCATATCATTGTCATTATCATGCATGCCAAATAGAACATATATCAGCCTTGGAAGTAAAATAAACCATGGGAAGGAATGAGTTTCAATTCATAAGTAATAAATTATTAATAATTTGGTTCCAATATTAAATATGGAATATAATACTTGATATAATAATCATCATCCTTTATAGATGAATAAACAACCTCGAGATGTAAAAGGTGTGTTTTTTGAAAAGAAGTGTTCTTTTGGAAAATATTGTGTTTTTCATAACTCAAGTAGAATGAATGTATATCCTATAAAGGGTATAATAATGATGAATAAATTATATTTTATTAATATCCATACCTAAAATTCCATGAATGAGTGAAAACCCAATGAGAGTTAGGTTCGAGAATTCCCCTTACCATGTGTCAGAAATCTCCCTTTACTTTAATATACTATATAAACTCATTGGATTCACTAATTAAAATATATACAACATTTTATACATGAATTTAATTTTTTATTGTTTTATTAAGTTCATTTATGGGATTTTTTAGGGGTTATAGAGTTTAATTTCATCATTCGGGAGCATTCGTTTTCTTGGTTTTCAGGATCGGTTCAATTTTATACGTGTATGGAAGTTCTTGAAAAATGTAGATAAATATACAGAAGTTTTATTATATGTTATTAATTATATTTCAAGAGTTTAAATTATATGATAAATAATTTGGTTATATGGAATAATGATGAATCATTCAATAACATTTAATGATGATTGATTTAGGTTAATTTTTGTGGTTTTTCGATCACAACATACTCGTTTTGTTTTATCTTTTAGTATTATGTTAATATGTTAGTTCCAGAACATAGATAGGGTTTTAAAATAAATTTTAAAATATTTTTCAACCATCATAATGGTTTTATTTACATCCTTGATTCTTTTAAAGGAAAATGAAGTTGCATTGCCCATGATGTTGGTAAATTGATAGACCACAAACGGTGATTTATTTTTTAGAATAAAAGAGAGATTTGGAGAGGGGGAGGAGTTTAATAATGGATGTTAAAATAACATGATATATTTATATTATATTTAAGATCATTTATCTATATAATGAATTTGTATGAAGAGAGGTTATGATAGAATAAAAAAATAAATGAAAATAAAAAAAATTAAAAGAAAAAGAAAGAGGATTTACCTCTTGAATTCTTTTCTTGAGATCCTCCTCAAGGAACCTAGGATTGGTATTTTAAAGAGACCAAAAGATACTAGAAGTGGGGAAGTTTCTAGGGAAGTATATTGGGATGAATTGGCGTATGGCTCAAATCTTGATAGGTGAGATTAAAAGAGGTGGTGATGGTGGTATTGATAGTGGAAGAAGATTGGTGTTTTCGCATTATTATAATCATTAGTTTATTATTTTTGGCTAAAGCCTATGAATTGTTCAAACCTTTTGAATACATATATTGAAATAATGTATTATAGTTCATGATTTTGTGCTTACATCATCCTTACAGAACCAATGACTCAATAATTAATGTATTTATCTTATTTTGTAAATTATAGTAGTTCACTAATCACTAAAAATTCATGTATTTTATAAAAATACCTCAAATTTAGCCTATAAATTTATAGATCTGTAGAATTAAAAAATGAACTAACTATTTTTGAAAATAATGTTTTAAATGTGTGTTATTGTTTTAATTAAAATCATCATTTACTTGGAAAATACAGATTTCAAAATTATAACTGATTTTTTAACACTTTGAAATATATACTTAAGGCTTCATAAAATTATCTCAAAATTATAAGACATAAAAGTATTAATTTATGAATAAATTGTTTGAAAGCAAATTTTCTTTTAAATGTTAAATTAATCCTAAAATTATAATTAAATATTTATGACTTATAGAAATAATAGAACTTAATTAATAATTTTGAAAACATTTATTTACTTACATTATGATATAATTCTTCCATAATTTCATTTATAATATTTTTAAATTTTATTTGTATTTTCATGGGTGATTATACTTTTCCTTTTTCTAGTTTTCAATTCATAAGTGTCATGTTATTATTCTTAAGGGAAAGTTATTCTTTCATCGATATTATTTCCCTAACTTCTAAAAATAATCTTATTTCATTAATTATTCCTTTATAATGACTTTATAATGGTCACTAAGTGATTTTATGTTTTTTATACTATAATAAATTACTATAATAAGGGGAAAATTACCTTGATAGAAGTTTGGGTTATTAAACATATGAAAATTATTATCCTATAATAAATACTTTAACCTGTATTAGAAATTATTATAAATTCAGAATCAAATATTATAATGGGATTAAATATTAAATAAATATTTCTTACTATAATTAATAAGTAGTAATTATTTAATATTGATAGAAATTTATTTATTTGATTATGTGTTACATCTATTTTTATTATATTTACACTTTTATGTTTTCATATTTTTTAATATTTATTATCAGATGATATAAATTGTCATTATATATAAGACTTATACCAAGTTTCATAAATATTCATGAATATTTCTAATAAAATATTATTAAATTAAATTAATTAATTAATTTATCAGTATTCTAATAATTTTACAATATATTTTCAAACTTTTTAATTTCTATTTTAGTATTTAGATTAAATGGAATTTTCTTGTCGGCATAATTTCTTTTTGAAGAATTTTATTTACAAATGAACTGACGTTAAGAATTTATTATACTTATTTGTTTAAACATTTATATCCTTATTTTTCAATGTATAAGGAGTAGTAATTAAATAAATATATATAAAATATATATAAATTTATCCTAAAATAGACAACAGTAATATTATTGTTTGATATAATTCTTAGATAATGAAATTTAAATTACATCATTTGATGGTAGAATACAATGTCTCTATGATAATTGTTAATTGAAGAAATGTTTGAATAGAAACAATGTATAAAAAAACTAGTATTGAAATTGTTTCCAGATTGATAACAATGTTTTATTTTTAATTGAGAATTTAAAGTTATGGGAAGTCGAAGCAATGGCTATCCTGTCAACAAAACACAAAATGAATCACCAGAGGATAATTTAGTTTAAAAATTGATAAAATCCATAGTTTGACTTATAGGATAAAATAACTAAGATTATAATATATTAATAAAACCCTTATTTAATCCCAATAAGGTTAATTTTTCTCAAAATATCATTGATCACAAACTGATTTTTAAGAATTAGTTAAAGATAAAAAACCAGGAGTTGTATTAAAGGTTTGAAAATTATTAAAAGTTATCATTTCATATCAAGGTCTGTCATATCAAATGAAATTGTGGAATTACTGATAAATAAATATCCATGAATTTATCATTTCATGATGATTCATTTGGTGAAGTTGATATCACTACACGATTCATTGAGATGAATAAAATCATTAAAAAACATGAACTTGATTATAAAAAACACATGAATACCCTAATGATTGCATGAATTATTTGGGAGAAGAGTCTAGTAAAGAATAATGTGTAAGATATCATGTAAGAATATTTAAATGAATGAGTAGCAGTGGGAGAAAAAATGAATGAAACACTGGAATTAATAAGAATAATGAAACTCCATTATGGTATTGCATTACATTATTTGAAACCATGGTTTCAATGATTATTCATGTTATATAAGACTACATACTAAATGAAGTTGAATGTTTCAGAAGGTCACAACTATAAATCAATGAGACATTTAAAATATTCAACATCATGGATGGTGTTTTATTCATCTTATACATATTTTTCATCAAATAATGGGATTGTACTTTTGGGATTGAATTATAATGGGTTTAACTCTTTGTCACCTTAGGTAATGATTATTATTATATGGACAATAATTTTTATCTCCTACAATATACCTCCATGGATTTCACGAACCAACCTGGGTCGACCCTGAACCATTCATCCCAGTCAGTTCGCGACATGTCCTGAAGGGAATTCCCTACAGTTTTCCTTTCCCATAAAACTCATGAAACTTGTGTGTTTTAAATAATTTTTGAAATATAATTTTAATCCCCATAGGGATAATACCGAATTTTTTTCAACGTGTTTCTTCCAATTAAAAATTTTTTAAAATAGTTTTGGAATAAGTCTTTGATTATGTGTATGTGAGTCTATATATTAATATTTTATGATGAACATTTTTACCGGTTTAACTAATTTAGCATGTTCTACAATTAAATTGTTGGGTGTGAACTCACCTTTCGAGTAGGTTTAATATGTATTGACTTATTTTTATTGCACGTCATGTGATATGAGGTTCATTATTTGATAAAAACCTATAATGTGTCACTATATAGTGTTTTATGAACTGTGTAATTACTGTATTTAACTCGGCAAGGGCTGCAAACCATGTTTTGGTGTGGCGTCGATGTGAAATCAGTCAGAAAATAATATTTGAGAAAGTTTTCTATTTTAGGCCATGTTTTTCTTCTTGAAATTTATTAATAACATTTCATAGTGATTTATTTAATAGTGAAAATGATTTATTTAATTTTGAAATAGTTCTTTTGGCAGTTCATGTGGTGCGAGTAAGTTTTTGGAAAGGTACAAAGTAGTTTTTTGCAAGTGATTGGGTATGCATTTAATTTTAAAATGGAATTCACATGTGAACTTGGTGAGATTGTGATATAAGGCTTTGTTTGGAACTTTTGAAATACTTTTCTAATTGATTAAATGATTTGTCAAAGGATGTTTGAAATGAAATTCATGGATGCAAAGTGTTATGGTGTGCATTTGGGATTGTTTAAAAGTGAATGGTAATTTTGTGAAAATGATTCATGCATTCAAAATTACATTGCGTTCTTTTTGTGATTTCTAAAATTTTTTGAAATGAAATATTTGAGAATATGCCCATTTGGCTTTGTAAAGGCAAAAGTGGTGTTTTTTAATGTTTTTTGGTAATACTTTTAGACATGTAGTGTTAAAGGACCATTTGGCACTTATAACCCAAGGGTAATGTTTGTACTAACTTTAAAAGGATATTGTGCTTTGGTAAATGTTTTTGGTCGATTGGAAAAGTTAAAAATTTTATGAAATAGATTAAATTTTAAATTGTTTGACATTCCAGTTGGCACATTGTTAATTTAAAATAATTGAATGTGTATTTGGTGGTGCTCCTATCTAAGGAATCCCTTTATCGGTGAATGCATAGGAAGCGTCTGTGTTTGGGGAAGGAAGGTGCGGTTAGATGAGTTGCGCGTTCTAGGAACTTCCTACATATATAGTAATATTATTATCAAAATGGGTTCCTGGGAATCTTTTATATGATCTAGTTATTGTTTTTGATCAACCCGGATTAGATGGGTTGGTACCCCTGGATTGGTTGTTAGGCTATGCGGGCATTTCCACTAGATTGGTCAGTTATAGGGTGGCTAGTTGTTTATAGACTTAGGAGCTTCACCATATGCTATTAGGTGGTTCAAAAACAGGGTATGTCGAGGGGTCTTCTAGGGATGTTATAGATCACCCTTGGTTACATAATTTTTTTATTACTTGTTTACTTCTTATCGTATCAGTTTATTTCTATCTTTCATTTTTTACCTATTATACTTTAACCTAGCTTTTCTATACATTGTTTTAGGTTTATTTTATAAAATAACAAATGATTTTGGAAAATAGAATGTCTTGTGTGTTGTATTTTTAATTGAGAAAAAAATGTTACTTATTTTTTAATGTGAAAATCGTACTTCTTTAATTTTATTTCAAACTCAGGTTCAGGGATTGTTTTAGAAAAGGATACGTAGGATTTTGTGGTTTGTCTTCGAAACACAATTGAGAATTTTATTGCTCCAGAATATTTTATCATTTAAGTTCCAGGTTTCCATTTCCTAGGATTTTTTGGATGAGTTTCTCATTATTGGGGAAAGGCCGACCTTTAGTTGGGAGGTGACCTAGAAGGTCACATGGAGGTATGTCGAGCTGTTCTGTTTATTTATTTTTTTGCTTCCTGAGTTCTGTATTATTTTTCTATTTATTCTTGGTTATTTAAGAACCTCTTTTTTTCCAAATCAATCACATCAATTAGGTTTTTATTCCTGGCACTGGTTTCAAGCTAGTGGGGATCAGGAATGACCCTCGGGACATGTCGCGGACCTGCTCGGGTGACCAGTTCTGGGTCAACCGAGTTTGGTTCATGACAAAATGGTATTAGGGGAAGGTTCTTATTATTTGTGGTGTCTATTAGAAAAATATTAGGACCATAGGGACTTGAGAGCTAGGTATGGGAAGGGTGTCATGAACCCTCGCCCATTCCAAACCTCGAGTCACCAGGGGTAGTATGGGAATTGAGTCCTTGTATCATTCTGGTTCTTTTCAATTTGAGGGATGACATAAAAGGCAAGCCGATGTTACATCGCGATTTCACATGGAGTGCTAACCCATGTGAAATCCGATTACATAGTTTAAGTTCCTTCTAGTTGTTGATTCTTACTTGGGGCATGACCGACTACCATATCACCAGGTTAATCACGACTACTTGTCCCTCACTCTGGTAGATTAATGAAACTGGACTGTTGTCTGGGTTCTGGTTGGTGTGAGTGCACTTTTGAAAATGAAAAAGGGGTTTTCAAATGAGAATTATTTCTTTTTAATGGATTTAAATCAATGAAATGGGTTTTAAAGCTAAAATATTTTGTCTAAAAATATGACGTTCTCTTGGAATGGTAGAGAAATTGTTTAGGTGCATCCTCAGTACTCTTTATGAACATTTTCAAATGTGAGAGGATGAATGATAATTTTTTGGTGGTACTTGTAGATGAAAGTGGAAGAAGAAATGTGCAATAGTACATGGGAGCACTAGGGTGTGCACTTGGAATTAAAGGGTTGACCTTGTTTTTTAATGTTTTTTTTAAAAGTGGGAATGATTTTTGGAAATTAAATTTAGATTGAAAACTAGGATTGGAATTTGGAATGTGACCTTGAAAGAATGTGGTTTTAATATATAAAATGAAAAGTGGTTTTAAAAAAAGGAATTTTGGATTGTGGTTGTATTATTTTGGTTTTTGAACTGGCTATTTTTGGATGATGGAGGTTTCAATAATGTTGCTTGAGATTGATATTGGTTTTGGCTTTGTGTTTTATATGTTGTTCAGAAAATGCTGCCTAGAAAGGTCCCATGGTTTTGGATAAGTCATTCCCAATTTTTGGTTCTTCTTGGATGTTTCTTGTCCTTTATGGTGATCAAGGCCCTTTATAGGCAACATAGTGGATTGAAGGGGTCGAACTCATCTTTAGGGTATTGGGATATCCCAAAGCTATCATAGTGCATGTTGTTTTGGGTCTGCTCAAAGGTTCTGCTCTAGATGAATGAGAGTTATTCCTGCCACCATCAATGGAAGTTGAGATGACATGGAAGTCCTTAAATATGTCTTCTTATGATGGCTTATACTAGGTGAGGTGAAGATGAAAAAAGGGAAGAGCTAATGCGTATTCAATAAGGCCAACAGATGACGAAAGATTATGTTGACCATTTCAAAGAACTTGTGTCCTTTTTTTGGTGTTAGTGTTGTAGGATTTTATGAATACTTATATCTTCTTTGAGGGTCATTGTCCAGAGGTCAAGGAGAGGGTCCTTCCTTCTAGGGACCATCATTTTGAGAAGCTGGTGGATGAGGCTTTCTTATTTGAGTTGGTCTCCAAAGTGCAGATGGTGGGAAATCAATCATATCTAGTTTCTCATGAAGGTTTTCCATCTAGCGAGTAGGGTGTTCTAGAGAGAAATATTTCTAAAGAGTCCTCTACAATGGTTCTACATTTTAGGTCATCGTACCATTCAGTGTTGTTCCATATGGGTGTCCGATTTGGGCATGTGAAGCAGTAATGTCAAATCCCTCCAAAGACGTGCCATCGTTGCGGCTATCTGGATCACATGATGAAGTTTTTAAGAAGCATCGCCTGAAGAAGATTTTGTAACCAAGAGAATCCAGTGCCTGACTATGAGACAGGATATGCTTCAACCATCAAAGCCCCAATCATAGGTCTTGGGGTGAAACTCATGCAAAGTCAGGAGTATCCGGGGGTGTGAAGTCTAAGTGTAGGTTTTGTGTTCTCTATTGGATGTGGAACATTTAAATTCTTTTCATTCTTGTTTTCTGCTGTTAAATTTTTAACGTTGTTGTATGTTCATTGTTTTGTCGTGAAGTTATGATGGACTTGTTATGTTTTAATCCAAATAGTTTTGTTTGTCTGATTATGGTTTCTTGAATCATGCATTTTTTAAAAAGGTTTTTGGTCCTTTTATGAGTTAATCTTGGTTTTGTGGTGTTTTTTAGAGATTAAAGTGCATGTGAAGGAGTCAAGACTTATAGTTATGATTGGATTAATTGCTGGGATTACATTCTTCTTATTGTTTTTTCTCTAGTGTCTGAGGATTTTGGTATGGGTCGAAAGTTACAAGTTTCAGTGAAGGTGTTGTTTCGATCACACTACAGAAGTTAGTTTGGATCTGTTGGGAGCTCCCGTGTCGACCCCCATCTGGGGGTGGTATGTTTTGGTGTTAAATTTATGCTCTAGCTATGTTTGTGTGGTGGGGAGAACCCTATGGTGTTTTCCTATTCTCTTGTGTTTTGATTTATTTCACTTTCTATCAAGCATGGTTTCTTCTTTGGTCTAGTGTTCGACGAGGTGACTTTCTGGGGGTAGAAAGTGTCTGGGGGGGGGGGGGGAGAACTGCCATACCCTGACATTTAATTTTTTATTAATCCTTTTCCTGAGGATCTCTTTACAAGGTATGGGATTGACCTGGATTAAAATTTTGGTCATTTTAATATTTTTACTATGATTTGGACCCGTGTGTGGTCACTGCGCGGTTGACGATAACCTTATAGTCAGCCCAGGAGTTGGGTAATTTCACATTATTATTACTAATATTATTACTGTATTTATTGTATTATTATTTTCTAAAATTATCAATTTAATTATAATTAATTTTTTATTAGTATTGTTATTATTTTTACTATTATCATTATTATTGTAATAATATTATTATTATAAGAATGAAAATACTAAACCTAAACCTAATCTACCTACACATGGAACACCTAACATTCCGTCACGCTCACTGCCACCTTATCCTCATCCCCTCCACGTCCACCTCACTAGGACTCCCCCAACGCCCAACAGCTATCTTCACCTACTCTGCCCCCTCCCCTCACTCCAGACCTTCCTGTTCCCAGCACTCGCTCTCGCACCAACCCCTGGTCTACTCCCTTACCCCAGTTACCTCTTCGTCCAGTCACCTTATGATCATTTTCCACCCTCCGGGACATCTAGTGCTAGCCACCTCTTTCCCCTATAGAACCTATCCACTTTCTCCCTCACCCAGTAGTCGTAGGACCTCGGCCTCCCCCCCACTGCACCACCTTACTAGAACCTCCCCTAGAAGTCGCCTTGCCCTGGACACTACCCTCCCCCCTTGTAGTCCTCAGCGTGGGACCACCCCTGCCTCCCCCTCTCAGCTGCTCCCCTTACCTAATTTGCTTCATCCCGACCTTACCTCCCAAAAGCATCCTGTACCCATCCTCCTTCATTACAACCCTCCGCACCACTGGCCAGGCCAACCTCTCATTCCCCAGCACCGACCTCCCCTCCACCCTTCCTAGCTGCACCTTCTAGAGGCTCGAATCCCCCCTACGCACACAGTTTCCTGTGACCCGACTCCCTTCTCTCCTTATTCCAGCCAGCAATGAATCAAAACCCCCTACGCTACACATATTCCTTTATCTAGTGTGGCTACTTCCCCCAATTTTAACAATCGTTTCCTCCTCCATTATATTTATTAACATATTTTTTCCCATCATTTCATCTATGGCCTTTTTATTTGTTTTGGTTTAAATTTTAACACTGTATTGGTGTTTAATGTGTTTCTTAAATTATTTAGCGTACAAGGTTGGTCAATGGGGGATTGTCTTACCATACATCAATGTTTTGTCATGTCCCCTCCTTCTTTGAGGTAGGTATTTCTGACTATTTTTCATTCCCGAACAACTCATGATAGTTGTGTGTTTTAAATAATTTTTGAAGTAACTTTTTCATATCCATAGGTATAGTACCTTATTTTTTGTAATGTTTTTATGTTAGTTTAAAATTGTTTAACATAGTTTAGGAATAAATATTTGACTATGTGTATGTTATTATGTATAAAAATATCATTTGAAGAACCTTTTTAACTTTTTAACTGGTATAGCATGTTCTATAATTAAATAGTTTGGTGCGAACTCACTTTTCAAGTAGGTTTAATATGTAATGACTTATTTTTATAGTAGGTAATTTGATATTAGATGTATTCTTTGATAAAAAAATATATTTTGTCACTTTCTATTGTTTTATGAACTGTGTAATTATTTTATTTAAGTAGTAAAGGACTAAAAACTAAGTTTTGGTGTGGCGTCGATGTGCAATTAATCACAAAATAAGATTTCAGTAAGTTTTGTGTTTTAGGACATGTGTTGCTTCTTAAAATATCTTAATAAATTTTCATAGTGATTTATTTAATAGTGAAAATGATTTCATTAACTGTGAAATAGATCTTTTGGTTTTCATGTGGTGCGAGATTGTTTTTGGAATGGCTAGGAGTTGTTTTTTTCAAGCATTTGGGTATGTATTTGATTTTAAAATTGAATTCACAAGTGAACTTGGTGAGATCGTGATGTAAGACTTTTTTTCCCTTTTTAAATGTTTTAATAAATTATTAAATTATTAGATAAAGGTTGTTTGAAATGATATTCATGGGTGAAAAGTGTTATGATGTGTGTTTGGGTTTGGATTAAAAATGGTAGGTAATTTTTTGAAAATGATTGTTTCTTCCAAAATGTCTTTGGGTTATTTGACTGATTTCTGAAATGTTTTGAAATGGAGTCTTTGAGAATATGCATGTTTGGAATTGTAAAGGAAAAAAGTGGTGTTTATGTGATGTTTTGGGTAATAGTTTTAGATATGTTGTGTTAAAGGCTCGTTTGGAACTTTTAACCCAAGGGTAATGTTTGTACTAACTTTTAATGTAGATTGTGCATTGGCAAAAGTGTGTGCCTGATTTCCAACATTGAACATTTTATGAAATGGTTTAAATGATAAATGGTGTGATGGACCGATTGGAATTTTTATAATGGGAAAAGATTGAATTTGTATTTGGGGGAGCTCAGGTCAAGGGTAACCCTTTATGGGTGAATGCATAAGAACAATCTGTGTTTGGGGAAGGAAAGTGTTGTGATATGAGTCATGTGTGCAAGGGACTTCTTAATTACATAGTATTATTATAACCACCATGGGTTCCTGGTCATATTTTAGATGATCAAGGGACGGTTTCTGATTAACCTTGATTAGATGGGTTTGTACACCTAGATTGGTTTTTATGCCCGACGGGCTTTTCCACTAGATTGGTATATTATAGGGCTTCTAGTTGGGTATAGACTTAGGATCTTCACCATACACCAGAAGGTGGTTTTGAAACCGAGTACATCCAAGGGCCTTATAGGGATGATTAGGATCACCCATGGTTATTGGATTATTTTTATTGCTTGTTGAAATTTTGTTATACGAATTTATTTCCATCATTGTTTACATGTTCTACTTTTACCGAGCTTTGGTATACATTGTTTTGGGTTTTTTTATAAAATGTGAAAAGATTTTGTAAAATGGGATGCTGTCTGGGATGGATTTTTAAATAAGATAAACATGTTACTTATTTTTATATTTGAAAAAACTAATTTTATAATTTTATTTCAAACTTGTGTTAATGGATTGTTTTGAGAAAGGAGACTTTGGATTATGTGGGTTTTCTTGGAAACCCTACTATGAATTTTATGATCATGCCTATTTTATAATTTTAGTTGTAGGTTTATTTTTATCAGGATCTCTTGGAAGAGTTTCTCATTATTGGATAAAGGTCGGCCATTTTTTGGGAGGTGACATGAAAGGTCACCTAGAGGTATGTCGAACAATTCTATTTATTTATTTTTCCACTGCTTGAGTTCAGTTTTATTTTTATGTTTATTTTTGATTATTTATTTATCTTTTTGGCCAAATAATTCCAATAAATTAAGTATTTATGTTTGACACCGGTTTCTATCCTTTAGGGATTGGGAATTCCCCTTCGTACATGTTGCAGACCGACTCTGTTGACTGGTACAGGTAGACCTGGGTTGGTTCGTGACTATGGACGTGTATGAATAATAATTATATATTTATTTGTATAACTATTATAAGAAAAAATGTTTGTAAATGAAATTTATGTATACCTTCATCCTTTAATAAAAAATATTTTAATTATGGGATTA
The DNA here is from genome assembly GCA_963277665.1 of Viscum album. Taxonomy (NCBI): domain Eukaryota; kingdom Viridiplantae; phylum Streptophyta; class Magnoliopsida; order Santalales; family Viscaceae; genus Viscum; species Viscum album. The sequence continues at coordinate 7,501,375 of CAUJRU010000011.1, read as the reverse complement.
TGGAATGGAATAATTTGATACATCAATGATGAAACTATTTAGAAAGAATGATTATTTAATGTGGATAATTAGAGACTCTCTTGTACATATAAAGACATATAATTGGAACACTCATAATGGTCTTTCTTCTCTGGTTTTTAATTTTTATTTTGAACCAAAATGATTACCTCATATTAGAAAATGATGCTTTATGTGTCAATGTAAATTTCTTGAGGCATATCAAATTTTTTTTATTAAAAAGACACAATTTAATAGATATATTGAATTTATAAATTCCTCAAATTCATTTTCTAGATTATAAATATCTGGTAAAATAATGAATGTCATTGAATAATTTGGAAAATTAAATCAATTCAAAGAAGGGGGAAATGAGTATCATGTGCAATATTAGAAGAAGTTGGACCATAATAGTGGAATAAAATGTGAATATTTTTAAAACATCCTTATAAGGAGTTTAATTTTCAATATAATAATATAGATGTAATGAATGTTGAGAATAACATTTGTGATAATGTAATTTTTTACATTTCATAATGATAATGGTAAATCAATGGATTTTCTTAAATATCATATAGATTTATAAGAAATGAATATAAACTATGGTGTGAGGGAAAATGAGAATGGAATGTATCCTTCAACTATTTCATCAAGGAAAAATCATGGGAAACAAATTCCATAGAAATTTAATGAATAAAAAAATTCATATGGATATTCAAATAACATTTGAAGGTCTGTTGAATTAAAAAATCCAAAATTACATGGACTTAAAAGTCATGAATCGCATATTATTATGGATCTATTTATACCCTTGTCATTTTATAATACATTACTGAAAAAAGTTGTTACAGTTCCAATGAAGATGTGTACATTTTTCAATGATCTTTTCATAAATCTCAAAATAATAAGAAGATTTAAAGAATTCAAAAATTTTATTTTGACACTTTATTATTTATAGATGTTATTTACACTTCATTTTTCACATTCACAATTCATTGGAATATTAATTTGGTTCAGGATGCTAAAATTGGTGGAATGGTACATCAACGATGGATATATCAAACAGAGAGGTATGTTAAAATTATTTTTATCTTAATTTATGAATTAAATTTATCAAAAATGTGTATAATTTTTTTAAATATATTTCTTATATTTTTTTCATTAGGAACATTATTTATCTGAAATAACATGTAAGGAATAAATTCCAACCATATGGCTCTATTGCGAAATGTTACATAGCTGAATAGTTCCCAACATTCTATTTTAGGCGATTTTATGGTATGGAGACTAGATTAAATCATGTTATAAGTGTTTATGACATCTAAAAAATAATCAATTTAAAAAACCATCATCAGTATTTCAAACTATTGGATGACCAATTATAAAGGGATTATATCTTACACTGATTACATTAGAGTTACTGCAAGAACATAGCTATGTGATAATCAATATTGATATTGAAGATCCATTTATTGATGATATATGATTAAAAATAAATATATTACTAAGGGTTTGAGATTGAAATAATAAAAAATTAACAAAATATGTCAATAAATAGAATTTAAAATGGTTCACCCCTCATGTATGTAAATACTCATATTCATATTATTGATTTATGGTTATTCAGATTATGTTGAAATCAATAATTGTAATCTTCATTTCTATAAAATTAATGTTTAGAATCAAGATGAAATATGAGGTGATTTGATATTTTTGGCACAAGGTCCTCTATGGAACGATAAGATATTCAATGGTTACAATACATACGTATTCATGTTTCGTACAATAAATCATTAAATAGTTTTGATAATTAAATATAGTGGTGTATTTTAACATATAGAGGTTGGATAATATATAATTTGGGTTGATATAATGAAATTAAGATACCATGGTCAATTATCAGTTGTCTTTTTCAAATTCAAGAGGGTCAACATTGATAAGGTTATAATGAAATATTTTTCGCATTTTACTTCTATCAACATATCTTTATTGATCCTTATTGGTGGGAATTAAGAGCATGATCCATTTATCTTAGATTCATGAGTGAAAATGGTTTGATATGTGGATTATGAAATATATGAAGTTTGGAGAATTGTTGTTCAATGAAAAGAGAGAGACTTGTTCGATATGGGTGATACATCTCAATTGGTACATTGTTTCAGTAATCCTATTTAACAAAAAAATGTTCAAATGTTTTTATGTGAAAATATTGAAATAATATAACTTTTAAGAGAGGGTAAAAATGGAGTACTATTTACAATTTACGTTGATAATAATGAAGAAAACAAAGACCAGTATAAATGAATGTATAAATTGGGAATGAAGCTATATTATAATACCTTATATATATGTGTAGTTATATATATATATATATTATTTTAATTTTGTATACATATTTTAAATTTTTTTGATCATTTAATATCTCCAAATCAATTTTAATTTCATTAATTTTTAGAATTTTTTTTAAGATCTCAATTTTTATCATTGTAGAAAACACCACCTATACAATCACCATTATTGGGTATGAGTGATTCCATTGTATCCGAGAATTTTTGTGAGACACCAAATTCATAAGATGTTATTTATTATATAGAGACTATATTTTCCATTATATACATTGTAATATTCCTTAAAATACATTTAGAGATAGGTGTGGGACAACACAATATTATGAGTCTTGATGGACCCAGAATATATATTATAAAAATATTGAATATATTAATATCATGAATGTCTATTTTCCTAAAAAAGGGAAATAAATAATGAAAAATCATCATATTATAAATATTAGAGCATGTCTATGTTTGGAATAAGGGTTTTACCCAAGGTTCAACCTATGGATTATTGACACCATACATCTGATTATGGTAACCATTGGAAGGAGTGTTTAATTGAAATATATAAATAATTTTATTATATACCGTTATAAAACTACCTAATTAAAATCCCCTATAAATTACCTATTATAGTGATTTTAAAAGGGCAATCCACCTAAACCATTATATATATGATATTGGAAGATTGACATAGAATGATAAATGATGATCTAATCAAGGTGGATAAATGAGTAGAGAAAACTATGAGTATTCCTTTTTGCTAGAGAATTAATTCTCCTCCAAAAATAAATCCATAATTGAGGTAAGACTCATCAATTTTGGAATTCAATCATTTGATTAATTGATTAATAATTGATTAATTATTTTCTTTTGATCTATGTTTTATTTATTCCATCACATGAGCCCTGCCACATTTCTATATAATTGATTTATTAATCCCCTTGTTTCCATTGATATCACCCTATTCATATAATCATTTTAGAATAACAAATGGAACATAATGTTTCACATTTTTCTTGTGTTTTCCCAATTTTTTCATCGTGTTCTTCATCGTCGGCTTACAGGGCCACAATTTGATATTTTTGAGGCGGGATTGAGCATGATCGAACCACTATATTCATTATGGTAGCATGAATAAAATGAAGATAAATGATTTATAGAGGTACAGATGAATGAATAAGGTTATGGTTGATAGTTCTTGGATCAAGGATTTTGAGATGTGATAAGATCGAGCATGTAGTTCATGAGAGGCACGTTTGGGGATGTGTGATTATTGCAGATGTATGTAGATGGGTTTCCAATGAAGAATACCTAGAATTTGATTTCTGACAGGCCATGGAAGAATAAATAATTTATTATTGTATATTTTATAATAATAAAAATATTCTTTTTATTTTTTAAATAATTATAGCATGTGGTGTTAATAAATAATAATAATAATAATATTTTTGGTTTATTAAATTAAAATAAAAGAGCATTTAAATGAAATCTTGAAGAGAGAGGGGGTGGGGTGACACCATGACGGAGGGGCAGTACCCCTATATACAAAATATGCGTGGAATGCCATTTATTATTTTATATATTATAATTATAAATAAATAATAATAATAATAATATGAGGACTTTTTAATTCGGGACAGTGGGGGAATGTGTTTGAAGAGGGGCGGGGGCGCCACTTCATGTACGCATCACACCCTGGGCATGAGAATGGTAGTGGTTTTTCCTCAACATTTATTATTATGTATAATTATGTTAATAAAAATAATAGTGATAATAGTAATAATAATAATAATAATTATAATATTATTATTATTATTATTAGAATTATTATTATTATTAAACCCTGTTTCAGTCGTAGCTTCTTCATACGATGTTAAAATGATGAACTGTCTGTAGCATCATGATCATGGTGTTAAGGTGTTCTATTCAGGATAAATTCTGTCAAATTTCTCTAAGTCGGAATGATGAACTATCTGTAGCATCAGTGGTCCCCACAGATGCGGGAATGTTTTGTCCGGTGTGACGTAGCATGACATAGGGTCCGCATCGACCAATCCAGCTGCTGCCACTAGCAGTGCCTGCGGGTGCACCCTTCTCCAAAGCGGCAGGCTCGGGCCGGCTGCCTCTGGACACCACGGTGCGCGATAGCGCGACGACTTCCGCTGCCTGTGGCCAATTTTCATGGTTCTCCTTAGCCACCAATGACATGGTGCGCCATCAATTATTTCCGCGTGCCACCCGAATGTCGCGGTCCTGAAACATATTTTCACCGCGTTTCTTGCTCCACCACGAAGAACACACCAAGGAAAACATTAGGGGAGGGTCCGAGCCTTGTTGATTTTAGTCCGCACCCTCTACATTATCATTTTAAACATGATGGAAAATTTATAATAACAAAAGGTATATTAATCCCTGACTTTAAGATCCCATAACACCCATCTTCATGATTAGATGAGACGCAGATCAACCCATTAGTTGGTTTTTCTGAGTTCATTATATTTTTAATGAACGGGATTTGAAGGAAAATCGAAGCACATAAACCCATACCTTTTATGAAGTTCGTTCTTGCACGTTCATCCTTGAGGGTTTACTGCGTCGACAACACTTCCGAGTTTCGACCTTCGAAAGGAATTCTCCATTGTTCATCATTTTTTTGCTAGGGTGGAAGTGAATTAGAGTTTCGCCTGAGACTCATCCAATTCCTTCCCCCTTATTTTTTCCAGCACATGGAACTATTTATAGAACTATGAAATAGTGTTTTTATAATGACGTTACGTTGCATCGTTACGCTGTTTAATTTATGAAATAGTGTTGCTATTTTCACCATTTAATTCACTATTATGTTGCAAAATACAATTCATCCATTTCTTTAATCAAAGTGACCCATCACTGCATCGTCACTTCCCCTCAACGTCACCATCATCCATCGAATGGAGAGAAAAGAATAAAATAATTATTTTAAATTATTTTTTTTATTTTTTTCATAAAGTCTAAAAATTATATTTTCTCTCGGCCTTCGCTGGCCAAAGTTAATTCATTTTTAGGTGAATCCCGACATTCTAGAGTCGACTATGCCCTCATATTCTTAATCTTACAACTAGTTCAAAAGATATAAAATTCAATACGTGCATTTAATGAACATACCTTAAAAAATGTTCAAAAATTCATTCCGGGCATACTGGGCCTTGAAATCACGCGCCGTCAATTTTCACAGACTCATAGAAATACCAAATAATTTTTAAAAAAAATCACATGGAATTTTTAGGTCTTTACAGTTTTCTCATATAGAACACAATAGTAGCGTTTGTTGTGGATAATGAGATATTATTTGAGATATTTTTAGAAGGATTCTTCCTTAAGTGATTATTGATGAAATAAATGATTGGGAAATATTATCGAAGAGTTTAGATAGAGAAAATACTCACTTATTATACTAAAGAGCTAGTACTATATCAATGGAGACAATACTCCTCTATCGTACATGGGCTTACAACCTCCAAAATTGTTTTTCAAATAGAGATGGTACTACCCTATCATACAATGGAATGAGTCATCTATCCATTTAGATTATACCCCTCTATCACACTAGGGTGTGGGTCCTTAATACTCATTTAAATAAAGATGATACTACTTTGTCACACCTTTGTGAAAGACCACTTTCTTTGGAAATGGTATTATCCTCCAATACTAGGGTATGGGACCTCCATAATTTTTTAGATGGAGATGGTACTCCCCTATTTAAATAATGAGTCCTCTATCTATGCAGACAGTATTTCCCTGTTGCACTTGGGAATGGTTCCACAAACTCATTATTCTAGATAGTGATTATACTACCCTATATAGGTATAGGTCCTCTGTCTATGGGAAAATTAACCCCCTTTCAAACCAATGTGTGTGTACCCCATACTCTTTACAAAGATAGAGATGGTGTAGATCTCACTTTGTGTATGAATTTTATTTATTTTCTAATGTTTTTCTTTAGTAAAAAATGATGACCTATGCAATATAAAGATTTCATTGATGTCAATATGATGATGAAGTTAAATAAATTATTGTATATTATATGAATGCCTCAAGTATTAAACTTCTAATAATCATGTAAATTGTTTAAAGAAATTGCGGTCTATGATGATGGATGGATAAAGAATTTGGATGATGGAAGATGTTTGTCTTGAAATAAAATTGGACTCACTCTACTTAAAAACACCTTCCTATAGGTTTATCAAAGTCTAATTGGGTTTCAAATGAGGTTATAACTGTAATAGGATGAGAATTCAATTCATCATGGATCCTATAAAAATTAGATAGTGAAATAAAGGGTTTCAGGAATGGGGAGAGTGATGGTGCAGAAAATCATATTGAACAAAATTTTGAAAGGTATGTTATTATAACAATCTTATTTAGGATTGATTGGATATAAATATTTTGTTGGAAAAGAAGAATACAATAATATTATGGTATTATTTTAATGAAATATATTACTGGAAGAAAATTAAGTTAAAATACTTTCCTTTGAAAATCTCATGATGCTTTGATCGTCTGTATTTAACAAATATCAAATGTTGTTTTGGAAACTTGTGAAGAAATAATTATGAGTCTAACGGTATTAATTAGTGCTTCTAATCATTTTATGATTATATTATAATGAATGATGTAACAGGATGATTTTTAAGCAGTGTGGTTGGTCATTCTGAGGAATATTTTAATGTGGAACAATTTCTTGGTGTTTTCCAAATTTTGGGTGAAATTATTGAAGGATGGTAAGAATAGTGAAATATGGGTTTCTTTGAAGATATCATGAGAATTAGGGAATGTAATATTTTCATGAATATGTTCTTTTTTAAAGATGTTTTGTGAATCCAAGAATATTTTGACGATGATCTTTGTGATTATAAGAAATAGAAGAATCTCGAATCGAAACAAGGATTTTTCGAAAGGACATGTCAGGATATAGAAAAGGCATGAGTTTCAAAAATATGAGATTCATGAAGATTTTTTGTGAAGGACTGAATATTATGACGGCGATATTCATGATTATGAGAAATTGGATCATTGAAAATTGAGACAAGTATTTTCTAGAAGGCCTTATGAAAATATGAAAAAAGGCTTGAGTTTCGTGAAGATGGGATTCGTGAAGTGAATTTTTCAAAGAATCAATGAATGTTGATATTTATCTATGAAACAATGATGAGTGTTATTAGTAGTGAAGGTAAGGATCATCATGAGTAGAGTATCATGGATACACAAAGGTTTTGATAGAAATCTCCATGATTACTGCAAGGATCTCAAATAAGAAATTTCTATAGAGCTTCTTAAAAAAGGATTCATTATGGTATAAAAGAGGGAGCATTATGAAATTGTGATGTTGTGGATGGATGATTCTAAAATTTGTGGAAATGACTATAAATATTCATATACCCATTTCAGAAAAGTTGTGAAACTTAACCAAAATATTAAGACTTCAGATATGCGAAGGTTATTCATAAAGGTGGTATGCGAAGATGTTCATGAAGAATATAAGCCAACTAAATGTTCTATACATCGTGAAAGTGGTTCGAAAGGGTGTTTCATGAGAAGAAGATCATGAATGCTATAATCCAACTAATTTTTATAAGAATCCTGAAATTTAGTGAAGTTCACAAAGGCTTTCTGAGATTTGTGAAGGAAGTAGGATTTGCGATGGAAGGTTACTTCCTAAAGGTTATGAGCTTTGTGAGGGAGCTTCACAATAGAGATTTTGAAAATTATCATTGAATATCTAGTCTAGGTGGACTCATTATTGGGTATAATTCCCCCATTGTGTGTCAATGAATAAGAAGAGAGTATCCAATCTATATTCAGTTATTCATGCCATATCAATTTTGATGATTCTAAATTGAGCTAATATTCATAGATTTAATTATAAAAAAGGTAGTCTCTGACTCCAGAAAAAATAATAAGATTATATCTCAGTGGAATTGTTTTTTCACTAAATAAGAAAGAAAAAATAAGGGATGAAGTGACTTGATATATTGATATCTATTGATAATAGTTTAGGATAGAGACAATTCAGTGCATCAATCTACCATATTCACATTATTGTGATTAATAGAAGAATAAGATTTTAAAACTTTTAGTTAGCTTCTTGTAAGAGGTAAGAAGGGTTACATACATGTTGTGAAACATGTAACATGTGACGAGAGGAAGAACAAATAAGAACGGTGACATCAGAAAGAACTCAAAAGGTGGAAGACTTTCTTGGGGTTACAAACCCTTATCACAAAGGAAAAGACAGTATTAAGAGGCAGTATAAAGATCCATCCATGTGTTTTAAAATATGAAGTATTGGATTGTTATAAAAGTGATTCATAGGTGTAAGGGAATATCCTACTCAATATAATTCACACAAAAGGATGAGTTTCTAGAGGACTGTGTGGACATGATTATCTCTGACCATACCAGGGACTAGCTACTCATATTGAGTATTCAACCTTGTAAAAACATCATGTTCTTGTTTTTTCTACATTAATATTATTTCATATGATAGGTATAATAGAATAAGAAAATAAAGATCCTAACATTTCAAATAAGAATAGGGATATAAAGTTTAAATTAGATTAAAAAGTCCCCAACACTAATTCACCCCCTCAAAGTGTTCGATGTATCCTAAACTGGCCCACTCAAATTGTACTCCCCTATTTGAGAATGTTTCCCCTATCTACTATGTGGATTAACCTTATTGTACCAAGGGATGGACTCTATATTTAAGAGATTATGCTCCCTCTAGATTTGGAGCTATAGTGAGGTGTGAGTCATCCAAATGCAATATTAATAGGGAAATATGAAATGATGGGCATCAGAGATGGTTACTTTTTTGAGATGAAGGTAGACTCATAGCTCTTAGCTGGGATGTAAATATTGAGATCCTATTTCAATGTTGTTTGGGATTCTTGTTGATAATATATAGATATTTATGTTTGTTATCTCCTTTTTTGATTCAAATTCCACTTTTGGATTGAGTTATCTACTTATATCTAGTCTTTTATTCCCCCTATTTAGTTTTCATGGTTCCCTACTGGGTATGTATATACTAACCCCTGTATGGGAATTTTACACACGTGTCAGGTCTAATTTAGATAATGGGAAAGATCAGTGGTGAAGTCCGAGGGGCATACGGATACTCAGGTGCATAGACTGCCTATAGTGGTCGTGTTTAGAGATTATGAGTCAGGCTCTCTCAACTAAAATTTACTCCAATTTTTTTAAGATGTGACATATTTTCTGGGTGGACATATATTTTCTCTCATTTTCATTTGTATTTACACTTTTTTACTGTTTATTAGTTTTCCAAGAGGTTATTAAATGCATATTTTTACTCTAGATGAAAATGTATTTAATTATTATTCATATACACTTCTACATTGAGATTATTGGGTACATTCATATAGTTACATTAGGAAAAGGCCTCCCATATCATTTATGCCTTCATTATGATTTTTTCCTTCCCATGGCCATTGGAAGAATTCTTGTATTTATGACGGCCTACTCTTCCATCGTTTAAGAAGGTCAATATGGGTTTGATTATTACATTGGTATCTAACCGTCTAATCCACCTTAGATGGGGGATTAGTTTGCCACTACATTATCTAAGAGATATTAGAGAGATTTCATTAATGGTATTCATGTCATTATATAAAATATATATATTTTAATTAATAATTTAATATTTTTTCAAATTCCTAATGAAAAAGAGATAGAAAAAAAAGAATAAAAAATATGTTTGTGAACTGAAAGACTTTTAATGTATCATTCCATTTTATAAGTTTGGGGTGCTTACTGATAATGATATCAAAATATTTGTATATATTATTATGCAGCATTATTAAAACATTAAAATCCATCAGAAAAATAAAAATGATTGAAGGTATATTCATATATCAAAGAAGAATGAGGTTTTTGATAACTAATTAAATTTAAAACTAATATAATATTGATTGAAAAATAATTAAAAAGGAATGACTATAATTATTAATATAGTTATGAAGTGTTAAATTTCATATTTCAAATATTTTTTCATTACGATGTCCGTGACTTCGTTTTATACCCATATACCTTGAAATTTTTGGACAAGAAATTGACAGAATTTAAGTATATATTATGGAACAAGTTTAATTAAACTTCTCTAATCATTGAGGAAATATACTAGAATATTCCTGAAGGAATGTCTATTGTGCAGCGAATGGTGATTTTAGATATTAACAAGGATTCATCTCATTATTTATTTTCATATTTTATAGTATCATAATATCATAAACACAAGATAATTATAATTTTTTATTACTATTTAATTTTTCATAAAATAATATAAAAAAATACAATAAATCATGAAAATAAATTCATTTCTTATATTATTGGGTCATATAGCTTTTCCAGAAAAAAGAAAACATGGTTTTATTTTATCAATTATTATAGATGTTATTTTATTATACATGTTTTTTTATAACCTCTATGAATATATTTTTATGAAGGGTCATAGTACATGTCAATAGTTTGGAAGAACACAGATGTGACTTAATATTCATTGGAAACCTGATAGTATTTTCATGAATGAACCTTCCATAGATTCTGGTACAAGTACTTTTGATTAAAATTTAATGCTATTTAAATAATATAAAAGCATAATAATGAAAATTAGATAAATCAGATAATATTATATATTTTAGATAATTTATAGTTCTTGTCAATATGATGTGCGTTGTTCTCAGAACATCTCAATAAATAGTTTTAGTTGATATTAATGTCTTTAAATACAATCCTTAGGGGGTTAAAAAAAGAAAACATGATTGATGTGATGAAAAATAATTTTACAATGAACAAATATTTATTTAATAAATTTTATAACTCATTCCACCATAATCTGAGATGAATTTTTATTGGTATAAGGACCTGGCCTTAAACATTACATAATCTTGAATTAAATGAATAATTCACATAGAGGATATTTTCAGGTTTAGAGTTTTATAGAATTAGGCCATAAATATTACATTACATCTCAAAAATTACAAGTTAGAAACATCTACTCACTTTCCTTTTTTCTCATAAAATAAAAACTCTTGAAAAAAAGAGTTATGTCTAGTTCCATGTTTCAGATAATATGACTTTTTCTTAATCCCATCCTTGACTCTATTCATATTTAAGTTCTATGAAAAATATTTCAAAACAAGGGATGAGCATAAAAAGATCAGTAAGGGTTACATAATAGATAAATAAAACATTTGTTCATCAATAAATACATAACATAATATCTTTAACATACCCCATGAAATCATAAGATATATGAATAACAAATAGTAATCACAAATCATAAAGGTAACTTGTAGCATACATATCATACTTACATTGTAGCTATCACATCTACATAGGGAGTTAGGTTTAGAATACCCATAATATTATATTCCCAAAATATATTAGGAGAAACATTCACGTTTACCTCCGTAAAATTACGGAATGCATTTGAGATCTCTCTCAGGCTCACCCGCCTTCGGTTAATCACGGAACCATCTGTATACATAAACAATGCCCAAGAACCATAACAAATTCATAACACATAAAATAAACACAAAGGAAAGATAACATTTCCAAATTTCAATCACAATATATCATTCAAATATATTGACATAACAAATAAATTATCAAAACCAATTTCAATACCAAAATAAGAAAACGAGTATATGGTATTTATTTTCCTTTTAAAATCACTACGACTTGTTAAGGGAGCTAAATATAAAATAATACTCGCAGCAACAGAAAGGTTGTTTTCACCACGTATGTTAAATGAAACATTATTATTTGTCATTTAGTAAAATGATTAGTAGAGAAAATATTTCATTTTAGTAAAATTAAAAATAAAAGGGGTTTATACACCATATAAAAGAATGTAATGTATTAAAAAAAATATTCCTCAATGAAAGGAGATTGAGATGAGGTCCCTTACCTCGTGTCCGATTTGACATATTCGTTATTTAGTCTCCAAAATAATAAAATAAATTTAATTTATACTTTCTTAAGATCCTTCTCAAGTTTATTATTCCTTTAATATAACTTATTACTATGTTATAAACATTATGTAATCATTTATGTTAATAACGACCATTTTGTCGATAATTGGTACTTGAGTCAAAAAAGAACTTCTTATAATTACAAGTTGTTGATGTGGTAAAATATCCGTTATATAATGAATGATATTAATGATTTAGATATAATATAGATCATATATATCTAGTAAATTTATGTATTTATACTGGTACATAACATTTGGAGATATGAAATGAAATGCACCGTTCATGGAGACGGTAAGCCGTACATACACATGAAAAATACTTTCATTTCGATTTATTATTTTAATGGAATTAAAACATAATGATACATAGGTATATTATAATTCAAGTATAATATCATATATAATATCATTAACTCCATCTTTTATACATCCCATATATGGCAATAACGATTCATATCACTTTGAGGGGGAGGTAGTCCACACTTTCTCAAATGAAATTCTCACGTTTACCATAATGGAAACCATAAAGGTATGTTATAAATGGAAAATACAGAAGAATAAAGAATAAATAAAAATAATATATATCATATATAAATATAGTTCCATCATAATGGCCACCATGAGAGGTAGTAGAATATTATTGAACAATCATTGTGTCGTGAGGCATTAGTTTGTCATCCACAGAAACAATATGTTCTTTACCCATTAGATAGATGTGTGTATAAGTTTAATTATAATCCTTATCAAAACATCATCCTAGTGTATTGAAGATACTATTTTTATTGTTAAATAAAGTAATAAAAGGATTTTAGGGGAATGGAGAAGTAAAATAAAACAATATAACCTAAGAGAAGACGTTACCTTTAAATCGGGAAACTCCCTTTGATTTGAACCAAAATGGTCGGTTGAAGTGCATTATTCCTTTATCAAGAATTATAGGAGGAGTATAATGATTTAGTGAGATTAATATCATAGAGGTTGGATGATCCAAGGGGCTTGAGAGGTGTGATTAATGGGTTAGAGGTGAGGAATTTTTATAAGGGGGAGGAGGGGATCTTTTGTAATGTGTGTAAATATTATTTTATTATATAATGATTTTCGGTTTCTAAGGGACCAAAACTTATTAACGTCAAATATAAGATGAAATAAATTCAAAATAAAATCATCCAATTATAATTGGAATGGTTTTGAAAATTATTTTAATCTTTATAATATTATTTATTTAAATCATTTATTAATGAGGTTAACACTACCTCATTATTGTGTCATAAATAATTTAATTTATTTAATGTCTAAAAATTATTTTAAAAATACGATGATGTATGAAATAGTTTTATCTATCCAAATAATATTTATATTCGAAAAGATAAATTATGCATCCTTACTTAATAATTAATTTATTAAATGATATTTGTTTATGTCATTTTTGCCTTTACTTTAAGTTAATTAAAATAAAGTGTCATTATCACTCCCATGTTTCCCCATGGGGTCCAAAAAAGACCCATGTATTCTCATGGTTGGACGTGTATCAACCAATAGGATTAGGACACATGTTAGTGTAATTTTATATTATTATATTAATATTTTTGAACCCTTATTTACAAGATTTATCCTTTAACCATGGTAAATAAAATATTTACTAATGTAAATATTCAAAATGAATGAAAATAAAAGTTACCTATTTTTACAATTTGATCCTCCTGATATAAAATATAGAATTTATTTTTCAAAATTCAAAACAAAGAATTTGTAGAAACTAATTTACAATTTATTCCCACTGTCAAAACAAAAGACGTGTTTTTAAGAAATAATAACTACCAAAAGATTGACACTTGTTTATGTCCAATTTCAAAGTGAAATTAATTTTAATAACCAATATTGTATTAAATGGTAAAAATATAATTTAAATAATCCTTAATAATAATTATAAAAATATCCTAACAATATAAATAAATTATATTATATGAAAGTTTTGAATTAAAATACAATATATTTCATAAAAAATCAAAAATTGATTTTTATCAGAAAAATACAAAAAATTTACCCAATGTGAATTTTGATGTCCCGATTCTAAAAAAAATTATTTCTTCAAACAGAAATTATAAAAGTGACCAAAACAATATTTAAAGTGGGTTGTCTTTTAAATGGTGGTAAATCGACCTTTTAATGAATATTAAAGTAAATATGCTTAAAATTAGAATAATTAACATTTTAGGCTTCTAACGTTTACTGGATAAATGAAAAAAAAAATTAATAATGTGTATAAAAATATTGTTGTTAGTTATAATCATCCCTTCCAATAAAATTTCTAGGCATTAACTACCATTTAAAATATTAATATTATATTGTTAGTGTGCAACATAAGATTTCAAAGAAACCCGTTATTGCATATTGGGTATGCTATCGAACATAGAAACCCCTTTAATGTAAAAGTAATAATTAATTTGAAAATATTAATTAAAATGAAAATTTAATATATCTTTATTTACCTGGGATGTAACATGCTTCCTCCCCTGTGTAAATTGCGTCCTCACAATTTTATTCACTTATCAAATTAATGGGGGTATTTATCACTCATAGAATTTTCAGATTTCTATGTTGCCTCTTCAACCATATGGTTTTTATAGTAAAACATTACCTAATGAATTACCTTATTCTGTAAAACTTTATCTCTTCGGTCTAGAATGTGGACTGGTAGTTCCTCATAAGAGAGGTTCTCTTCCAACTGAACTACCTCTCAGCTCAAAAAATGAGATGAATCCCGAATATACTTTCTCAACATTTAAACAAGAAAAACATTGTGTACCTAGGATAAACATGGAGGTAAATCCAGTCTATACACAACTGATCTACCTTTCCCTAGGATTTCATAGGGTCTAATGAACCATGGACTGATCATTCCTTTCTTACCAAAACACATCACAATTTTCCATGGAGGATCTTTGAGAAAGACATGATCACCTACCTCAAAAGAAATAAGAAACCTCTGATTATCCGCATAAATTTTCTGCCTTATCCGAGCTATTATCATGTTCGTCTGAATCATATTATCTTTCTATTCTATCTTGTAACACCCCAAGCTTCCTTGGTATGATTCTCTTTGAATAATACAGTAGCGTGTGTTGTACGCAACTTCGAGTTCTAACACACACCGCAACCAATCAAAGTAGCCGTTATGAATAGTAATACCCACTTTTTGAAAATTTATAAATTTTATCTCTCAAAATGGACTTAATTTTTGTATTCGGAATATCGAATTTATCCTAGGTTGAAATTTTGGTACTTTTCGGATAACTTTTATATTTTGATGAATAGTGAAAATTACTAAATTTTAATTAAAAAATACATTTTAAATCAAAATAATTAATAGATAATAATTATGAATTTGCGTGGTTTTAAAGTATATTTAGAATATATTTTTACCATTTAATACAATGTTGTTCATTGGACATAATTTCACAGTTAAACCGGACATAAAAAAGTGTCAACCTTTTGATAGTTCTTATTTCTTAAAAACACGCTTTTTGTTTTGACAGCGGGAATTAATTTTAAATTAATTTCTGCCCCTTTTGTGTTTTGAATTTGGAAAAATATATTCCATATTTGGATTTAGGATTTCCAAATTTTGTAAATAGGAAACTTTTATTTTTAGAAATTTTGAATAATTACTTCGTTAAATATTTTATTTACCATGGTTAAAGGGTAAATCCGGTAATTAAGGGTCAACAAATAATATTATAATAAAAATAAATTAACCTAAAACGTTTCCTAACCTTATTTATGGATACATGTCCAACCATGTGAATCTTTGGGTGTATTTTTGGACCCCATGGAGCCCCATGTAGGTGATAGGGACACTTTATATTAATTAAGTTTAAGTAAATACAAAAATGACATAAGCATATATCTTTTAGAAAAACAATTTTTACATAAGGTTATATATGTTATATTTTCAACTATAAATATTAATTAGAAAGATAAAAATATTTCCTACATAATGGTATTTTATTTATAATTTTTGGACATTAAATAATTTAATTTAGTTATGAATCAATGATGATGCAGTAATTATAGTATTAATGAAAGATTAAGATAATTTATATTATAAATACCCAAATAAATGTAATTTGAGACTTTTTATAAATTCAAATAATTTTCTCGGATACTATGACATATTAGGAATGTTTATATAAATTGTTTTCGAAGTAATAATGCTGTTATGAATTTATCAAAAACAAAATACCCAATATTGTCAAAATTGACATAAAAGGGTTTTTTAAAAAAATATTATATTATTAGTTGATATTAAATTTCTAAAAATATATGGTTCGGCCAAGGACTTATATAATGATATTTGTATCATTAATGGACCACTTGGGGGTCTCTTGGATGTATATATTATGTTTATTAAATATATAATATGAAAATACAAAGTGACATGATAAATGATGAACTAATTATCTTAGAGTTAAAACTAAAATATAAGGTTAATATAATGACTCAAACCAGTCTAAATTATATTGGTTGAAAGTATTTAGACCCATCCCCACCTTATAATTTTAATAATCCACTTTGGAGCCATTAAAAACCAAATATTAATTTATTATAAAATAATATTTCTAGATTTTCCAAAGGTTCCCCTCACGCCTGTTATAAAAGAGCACTCCACCTTCTCACTAATTCACACATTAAATTCCTTTTGGCTTGGACAAAACCTAGAAAAATACTCTCTCAACGTCCTTCACTTCAACCTAGAGGACTTATTTTGATCCGAAAGCCAACCTATGGAGCACTTTTGATCAAATCAAAAGGAAGAACTCGAAGAAGAGGTAATGTTTTCACCAGCCTTTTTCAAGTTCCTTTCTTCATCCACTTCTTATTTCTTAGTTATTAACATTCTAAAATAATATCTCTAGTATCTTATATATACTATGATGTTATTATAAACATGTTATAACCATATTAAATATTCTATCCATCTTTTGAAAGACATGTCACCATACGTGCGTATGTACGACTTACCATCTCCACGTCGTGGTGTAATTGTTACTCAAAAAATTATTATTTGGATGAGTATAGTAATCATGTATAATTCATTTAAATAATAAATATAACATGATAATTATTCTGTCTATATGATAAACCATCCAATTATATATTATTTTAATATCAAAATAATGATATTGTCGCTCGTGCGTACGTACAGACTACCATCTCCAAAAACGCGATGAGATTCATTCCCCATCGTATACATTGAAATATAATTATCATTTGATGATTAAAAATAATTTTTAAGGACTTGATATCATTCTGGATATGAATAAGATACAACATATCCATAACAAACATGGCTTATTTAGCAAAACATATAAGTTAACACCCGATAATACTATGATATTATTAATAAGAAATGTTAAAATATCATATATGATATCATATTAATGTATATGATTCTTTTATAATTTAATAACAATTATTTCACCATTATAAAGGAGTTTAACCTACCCCCAACCAATGAAAAGTACAAGGTAAGGGTTATTTCGCAATCTCTTCATTATCTGATGTTTTTTATACATAATGATCTACTGGGATCTCTTTATCATCCTCATCCATGTTTCTTAAAAATGTATTTCAAATAATTATTAATATTTTATAGACTATGGTATAAAGTCATTTATAACCTTGTTGACTTTTTATAAGATGTTTATAAAGGAATCTTTCTGTCATTTTCCAAACAAGGTCCTTTTTATCCTTTTTGACAGAATTAAGGTAAGAATGCCTTTTTTAACTTATATGGTGGGTGTGGCTATTTTCTGCCGTTATAGAATCGTCGAAGCTTCCTTTACAAGCTAATAATAAAATTTTCAAAGTAAATTTTTTATTTTATAATTTTGTGAATTTTAAATTATTTCCAAAAAAGAGATATTTCTATCAAATAGTTTTTATTTCATCTATGTCCACATCCTTTGATGGATTTTAAGCTTATTTGAAGTTCATTTATTATGATACAAAACCTCTATATTGTATTGATGGTTTTGTGATATGTTTGGCTATGGATGTGTTATTTTTATACCATTCATGGTTAATGGAGAAAGTATTGAAATTTTGTATACTAGTTTTAATACAAATGTCAATGTTATGTTTAAACCTCTTCACACGAGGAATGCATTGGACTTAATAAGTGATGGGTGGAGCCCACTATAGCTCCTCGATGCATCAATAGGTCTCAGGAGACAAACTGGGTCTTAGAACAAGGCCTTGAAAAAATCTAATTTTTAGTCTTGGAACGAGGCATTGGCTATGTGGTTATGATAGTCTTGCATTGTGAATTCCATCATTATGAAAGTGGTTATTGATATTTGATTTGATTATTCGACTAGTAGAATATCCATGTGAATACATAAATGGAATTATTTCATTTTATCTTTTCCATATCATACTGAAGTTCATGTTTAAAATGCTTTTGTTTTAGTTATACATTTACTTAAATGTTAAATCTTATTTATGAAAGTTTCTGTTATATTGTTATCCTTACTGAGCATCTTTTCTCACCCCTTTCAATGTTTTATTTTTCCCAGGATGTGAAGAAGTAATTTATGAATGACTTACAGGAATATTATGAGGGGATATGAAGTCAAGATGTTGTTGTAGTAGTATTCACTTCATGATGTAATGTAAACTTAATGAATGTATCCAGTTATTCCAAGGATACTAAATTAATCAGTCTTTCGAGACTTGATCTTTTTTGATCATGCCAATATTATGTAATAATGAACCGACTCTGGGTAACTGTGGTCGGGGAATTATAGTTGTTATCAGAGGAAGTTTAGTATAAACCTTGGAAGCAAGAATTATATAAACTCTGATTAGAGCACATAGCCCTAAGATAGACTTTGAGGATTATTATAGAATATCTTCCTAGAATTTTGGTATTGTAGAGATTTTGTGATTTTTCTGAGTAATACATCCCTGTCTGGATACGAGCAGGTAGAGGCGGCTCTGGAATAGATGTACCTAGGGGTAAAAACTAGAAACACCGCATTGATCTAGACTTGAACGGTAACTGGTGCACGACAACGGGCCTTGTGGCACTCTTGGTTATGACACTCTCGGGGGATATTCTTAATATAATTCTCATTTTCTTTACAAATCATTATGAAGGGTTTATGAGTATGTATACTTTTTCAATGAAAATATTTTTATGATTATGTATTATATCCATAAATATTTCTATTAATGTTATGTGTTTTATAATTATGAAATTATGTATTTTGATTCATAAACTGATCTAGTTTATGCCATTGTTTAGAAATGGAACCTAGAGGAAGAAATTGAAACCATATAAATGCACACA
This sequence comes from Viscum album, assembly GCA_963277665.1. Taxonomy (NCBI): domain Eukaryota; kingdom Viridiplantae; phylum Streptophyta; class Magnoliopsida; order Santalales; family Viscaceae; genus Viscum; species Viscum album. Next base: position 7,481,649 of record CAUJRU010000011.1, on the reverse strand, counting down.
CTGCATGTAGGGATTGACCTCCTACTCAAGATAATTATATTGGAGCTAGTGATCCAACTAGTGCTGATCAGCTAATCACCATACTTGGACAACTCACACAAGTTATGAATAATAACCTTACTCGTATGGAGCACCCAGACCCAAAATGTGGAGGATCAATTTTAGATCTATTTATGAGGAATCAACCATCAATGTTCATTGGGAATACAAATCCCTTAGTAACTGAGCAATGGATAAATTCCCTAGATAAAATATTTCAGGCTTTGGGGAGTAGTGAAAGGGAAAACGTTATCATGGCAATTTACCACCTCAATGGAGATTCTGATCAATGGTGGTCCTTGATTCAAAAAACAAAGGACAATAAGGAAGTATCAAATATGGAATGGAGAGAGTTCAAAGAACTTTTCTTAGAGAAATACTTTCCTCGTGACCAATGAGAAGATATGGAAATGCAATTTCTGAGTCCGAGACAAAAGGAGGATGAGAATGTCGCAAAGTATGAGGCTAACTTTAAAAGGTTAGCAAGGTATACTGGAGATTATATAAATAATTCAAGAAGTAAGATTGATCATTTATTTGATGGGTTAAAACTATTTCTCTGTCGATCATTAGTCTCACAATCCTTCTCATCATACGAAGACATTGTCTCATGTGCTATCAAGACAGAAAAGGAATTCTCTAAGTCTTATGACATTTTTTTAAAATAAAGAGAAGAAGTGATTTTCTGATCAATCTGGGAATGGAAATAAGGGGAAGAAGGGAAAAGTTGAATGTCCATCCTGCAGTAAATGTGGTAAGAAACACCCTGGTACTTGCTTGAAGGGAATGTTAGTCTGTTACAAGTGTGGTGAATATGGCCACCAAGCACGTGATTGCAAGGCAAAGAAAGAAGCTACCGATGTTCAATGATACAACTGCAGAGAGATGGGACATTATGCAAATGAATGTCCTAAGCGTCTGGGGAACTTACCTCAGAAATTTAAAAGGTATCAAGGCCAAGCTTATACTATCACTACTACTAAAGTAGATGCTTCGAAAGATGTGGTTGTAGGTAATTTAATGGTTTCTTCAAGTTTATCAAATGCATTATTTGATTCTAGATCATCCCATTGTTTCATATCTTCCCCATTTTCTAAGAAAATTAGATATTTCTAATTTTATTTCACAAGGGACTTTTCAGTTAAAACTCCTAAGGGAAGTATCATTGCAACAATGTTTTGTGAATCAGTCCCCATTAGAGAACATAAATGTTCTTTATCCGCTGATCTCATCGTCATAACGATGATTGAGTTTGATATAATCCTCGGTATGGATTAGCTTTCGAACCATGATCTAGAGATTTATTGTAAGAAGAAGAAGGTTACGATTTTTGATGATGATGATAAAGAACACCTTATATTTAGAGAAGAATCTTCACCACCTAATTCTTATCTAGATCCACCCACAGTAGCTCAACTAAATTCAATTATTGGGGAGGAAGAGAATGAAATGACTGTGGGTGAGTAAGGAATGTTCTAATAGAGGATGTACCTATTGTGAAAGAATATGTATATGTGTTTCTAGAAGATTTACCTGGACATCCTCCAGAATGAGATGTTGAGTTTTCCATTGATTTAATTCCTAGATCAAGGCCTATATCTAATATCCCTTATTGAATGTCCATTGAAGAATTATTTTAACTAATGAAAAAACTAGAGGAATTGAGTAATAAGGGATTTATTTTCCCTAGTGTTTCTACCTGGGGAGCCCCTATTCTTTTTGATAAAAAGAAAAATGGATCTATGAGGTTATGTATCGACTACAGGGAGATAAATTCTATAACAATAAAGAACAAGTATACCCTACCTCGCATTGATGATTTATTTGACCAACTGCATGGAGCTCAATAATTTTGATATATTGACCTTCGGTCTGGATACCATCAGTTGTGTGTGAAGACGGAAGACATTCTGAAGACAGCTTTTCGAACCTGGTATAGGCATTACGAGTTTATAGTAATGCCTTTTGGGCTGACTAGTGCACCCTCTATATTCATGGATCTGATGAATAGAGTTTTGAAGGAATATCTCAGTGAATTTGTGGTGGTATTTATTGATGATATCTTGGTATACTCCAAATGCAATTAATATCATGAAAATCACTTTTACATTTTCTTGAAGACTATGAGAAGACATTAATTATATGGGAAGTTTAGAAAGCATGAATTCTGGCTTCATGAGATTTCTTTTCTTGGCCATATTGTCTCTAAAGATGGAATCTCTGTTGATCCTTCTAAGAACAAGGCAATCCAATAATGGCATGCATCGACGTGTATAACTGAGGTACACATTTTTATAGGTTTAGTAGGTTATTATCGACGTTTCGTCCAGAATTTTTCCCGGTTGGCTAACCCATTAACAAAGCTTACACGTAAAGGGGATAAATTTTTTTGGACAAAATATTGTGAAGAATGTTTCGATGAACTGAAGAGAGGATTATTCAATCCTCTTATATTGACACTACCATCGGAGAATGATGGGTTCTCTATTTACAGTGATGAATCGAAGAAAGGACTTGGTTGTGTCCTTATGCATAATGATAGTGTTATTTCCTATGCATCATGATTGTTTAAAATTCATGATCAAAACTATCCTACTCATGATATCGAGTTAGCAGTTATGATCTTTTCTTTGAAGATATGGATACACCACCTCTATGGTAAAAAATGTGAGATTTCTACTGATCACAAGTGTTTGAAATATATTTTCTCCCAAAAAGAACTCAACATGAGGCAAAGGAGGTACAGAAGGATTATGATTGTAGGATACACTACAACCCAGGGAAGGAAAAAAAGGTGGCTGATGCTTCGAGTAGAAAAAATCATGGAGTTTTGAACAATATGAGAATTCAATGGGATCCAATTTTCATCGATCTAGTGAAGATGGACATGGGAATAACCATGGAAGGTGAAACATAAATGCTATTTCAAATGGTTTCCAAACCATCTTTACTAGAAAGTATTAAGAGTTCTCAGACCGATGATGAAAAATTTCAAAAGAATATTAAAGCTATGAATGATGGGAGATTGAGAGAATTTGAATATGAAGATGGATTTTTGAAAATTGGGAAGAGGCTTTGTGTTCCCAAATACCTGACCTAAAAAGGGAATTGCTGGATGATGCTCATAGTTCCAATTTCTCTATACACCATGGGAGAACCAAAATGTATAGATATTTTAAGGAACATTTTTTGTGGGACAACATGAAGAGGGAGATTGCTGATTTTGTGTCAAGATTTATGGTCTGTCAACAAGTGAATGTTGGAAGGCAATAGCCCGATGGATTATTGCAACCTCTTCCCATACTAGAGTGGAAATGGGACAATATTACGAAGGACTTTGTCATGGGGCTACCAAAGACTCATAGAAGGAACGATTTACTAAGTGTTATTGTGGATCGTCTTATGAAGTCAACACATTTTCTTGCTATAAGAGAAGATATACCACTCGAATGTCTAGAATGACTATATATTAATGAAGTTGATAGACTTCATGGATTACCCCTATCGATTTTTTCTGATCGTGATCCCCGTTTTACTTCAAGATTCTGGAAAAGTCTTCAGAAATCCATAGATACTGATCTTCATTTTAGCACTGACTACCACCCTCAAACAGATGGACAATCAGAATGAATAATTAAAACATTAGAAGACATGGTGAGATCATGGTCACTTGACTTTCAGGGTACGTGGGATTAATATTTACCTCTGGTGGAATTTTTCAATAACAATAGCTTCCATTCGAGTATATAGATAGCACCATCTAAAGAGTTATACAAAAAGAGATTCTGTACAGCAACCTATTGGGATTACGTTGCTGAAAGAAAACTTGTAGTCCTAGAACTGGTGGAGGAAACAATGGAAAAGGTAAAGGTAGTCCAAAACCTCATCAAAGGAGCTCAAAGTATGCAGAATAGCTATGCCGATAAACGAAGGAAGGATTTGGAATTTCAGGTAGGAGATCATGTTTTCTTGAAGGTATCTCTATGAAAAAAGTTATATGTTTTGGTAAGAAGGGTAAATTGAGTCCCAGGTACATCAGACCTTTCGAAATTCTAGAATGACTTGGGGCTGTAACTTACCGTTTGGAAATGCCGCCAAGTCTCCCCAAAGTTCACCATGTGTTCCACGTATCACTGTTGAGAAAATACATGCCTGGCCCAATGCATGCACTCAATTTTGAGGATTTAGAACTAGAACTCGATCTGTCTTATTGCGAAGAGACCGTTAAGATTCTTGATACAAGAGAGCAAGTGCTGAGAAACCGGACGTCAAGTCAGGTAATTTTTCTATGGAGGAACCATAAGATGGAAGAGGCAACGTGGGAACCTAAGGAACATTTGATGAAGAACCACCCGAGTCTTTTCATGTGGTAGTATTCTTGAAATTTCTAGGAAGAAATTATTTGAAGTAGGGGAGAGTGTAACACCCCAAGCTTCCTCGGTACTATTATCTTTGAATAATACAGTAGTGTGTGTTGTACGGAACTTCGAGTTCTAACACACACCACAACCAATAAAAGTAGTCGTTATGAATAGTAATACCAATTTTTTGAAAGTTTATAAATTTTATCACTAAAAATACACTTCATTTTTGGATTCGGAATATCAAATTTAGCCTAGGGTGAAATTTTGGTACTTTTCGGATAACTTTTATATTTTGACGAATAGTGAAAATTACTAAATTTTAAATAAAAACAACTTTTTTAATTGAAATAATTAATAGTGATAAATTATGAATTTGAGTGGTTTTAAAGTATATTTAGAATATAGGTTTACCATTTAATACAATTTTGGTCATTGGACATAATTTCACAATTAAACCAGACATAAACAAGTGTCATTCTTTTGATAGTTATTATTTCTTAAAAACACGCTTTTTGTTTTGACAAGTGGAATTAATTTTAAATTAATTTCTGCCACTTCTGTGTTTTGAATTTGGAAAAATTGATTCCATATTTGGAATCAGGTTTTCCAAATTATCTAAATAGGTAACATTCTTTTTTATAAATTTTGAATAATTACTTCGGTAAATATTTTATTTACCATGCTTAAAGGGTAAATCCGGTAAATAAGGGAAAAATAATAATATTATTATAATAATAAATCAACCTAAAACGTGTACTAACCTTATTGGTGGATACATGTCCGGCCATGGGAATCTTTGGGTCTATTTGGGGACCCCCTGGAGCCACTTGTATGTGATAGGGCAGCTTATATTAATTAAGATTAAGTAAATACAAAAATGACATAAGCATAAATCTTTTAGAAAATCAATTTTTACACAAGGTTATATATGTTATATTTTCGACTATAAATATTTATTAGAAATATAAAAATATTTCTTACATAATGGTATTTTATTTATAATTTTTAGAAATTAAATAATTTAATTCATTTATGACATAATGATGATGCAGTAATTACAATATTAATGAAAGATTAAGATTATTGATATTATAAATACCCAAATAAATGTAATTTGAGACTTCTTATAAAATAAAATAAATTTTTCTGTTACTATGACATATTAGTATTGTTTATATATATATTTTTCGAAGTAATAATTATGTTATGAATTTATCAAAAATAAAATACCCAATAGTGTCAAAATTGACAAAAAAGTGTTTTTTAAAAAAATTTAATATTATTAATTTATATTCAATTCCTAAAAATCTAATGTTTAGACAAAGAAATATATCATGATAGTTTTATCATTAATGGACCACATGGGGATCGCTTGGATATATATAGAATGTTTATTAACTATATAAAATAAAAATAAATAGTGACATGGTAAATGTCAAACTAATTAACTAAAAGTTAAAACTAAAAGATAAGGTTTATATAATGACCCAAACCTGTCCAAATTCTATTGGTTTAAAGTATTTATACCCATACCTACTTTATAATTTTTATAATCCACTTTGGATACATTAGAAACCAAATATGAATTTATTATAAAATAATATTTCTAGCTTTTCCAAAGGTGCGCCTCACCCCTCTTATAAAAGGGAACTCCCCTTCTCACAAATTCACACATTAAAAGACTTTTGGATCAGAAAACCCCATCCAAAATACTCTCTCAACATCACTAACTTCAACCTATAGGCATTATTTTGATCATAAATCAAACCTAAGGAGCCCTTTTGATCAAATCAAAAGGAAGAACCCGAAGAAGAGGTAACGTTTTCACCACCCTCTTCCAAGTTCCTTTCTTCTGCCACTTCTTCATTATTTTTTATTCCCATTCTAAAATAATAACTCCAGGATATTATATATAATTTGGTGTTATTATAAACATGGTAGAACCATATTCAGTATTCTATCCATCCTTTGAATGACAAGTCACCATACATGCACACGTAAGACTTACTGTCTCCACGTCGTGGTGTAATTGTTATTCAAAACATTATTATTTGGATGGGTATAATAATGATGTATAATTCATTTAAATAATAAATATAAAATGATAATGATTCTATATATACGATATAACATCCAATTATATATTATTTTAATATCAAAAGAATGATATTGTCACTCATGCATACGTACAGACTTCTGTCTCCATGAACGCGATGAGATTCATTCCCCATCGTATCCATTCAAGTATAATTCTCATTTTATGATTAAAAATAGTGTTTAAGGACTTGATATCATTATGGATATGAATAAGATACAACATACCCATAAAAAACATGGCTTATATAACAAAACATATAAGTTAACACCTGATAATACTAATATATTATTAACAAACAATGTTAAAAGATCATATATGATATCATATTAATGTATATGAATTTATATAATTTAATAATTATTATTTGACCATTATAAAGGAGGTTAACCTACCCCCAACCAAGGAAATGTACAACGTAATGGTTATTTCACAATCTCTTCATTATCTGAGGTTGTTTATACGTAATTATCTACTGGACCTCTTTATCATCCACATCCATGTTTCTTAAAAATGTATTTAAAATCATTCTTAATATTTTAAAGACTATGGGATGAAGTCATTTATACCATTGTTGAATTTTTATAACATGTTTATAAAGTAATCTTTCTGTCATTTTCCAAACAAGGTCCTTTTTAACCTTTTCGACAGAATTAATGTAAGAATGTATTTTTTAAATTTTACGGCTGGTGCGGCTATTTTCCGCCATTATAAAATCGTCAAAGCTTACCATACAAGCTTATAAAGAAATTTTAAAAGTAAATGTTTTATCTTATAATTATGTGACTTTTATTCGATTTCAAAAAAAGAGATATTTCTCTAAAATAGTTTTGATTTCATCTATGTAAACATCCTTTGATTGATTTTAAGATTATTTGAAGTTTATTTATAATGATACAAAACATCCATATTTTATTGATGGTTTTGTGATATGTTTGACTGTGGATGTGATATTTTTATACCATTCATGGTTTATGGAGAAAGTATTGACATTTGGTATGCTAGTTTTAATACAAATGTTTATGTTATGTTTAAACCTATTCATATGAGGAATGCATTGGACTTAATAAGTGACAGGTGGAGCCCGCTATAGCTCCTCGATGCATCAGTAGGTCTCATGAGACAAACATGTTCTTGGCACAAGGCCTTGAAAAAATCATATTTGTAGTCTTGGCATGAGGCCTTGGCTATGAGGTTATGATAGTCTGGCATTATGCATTCCATCATTATGAAAGTGGTTATTGATATAGCATTTGATTATTCGACTAGTAGAATATCCATGTGAATAAGTAAATGGAATTATTTCATTTTATCTTTGCCATATTATGCTGAATTTCAAGTTTAAAATGCTTTTGATTTAGTTATACATTGAATTAAATGTTTAATATCATTTATGAATGTTTCCGCTATATTGTTATCCTTACTGAGAATCTGATCTCACCCCTTTCAATGTTTTATTTTTCCCAGGATGTGAAGAAGTAATTTATGAATGACCTCCCAGGATAGTATGAGGGGATATGTAGTGAAGATGTTGTTGTAGTAGTTTTCACTTTATGATGTAATGTAAACTTTATGAATGTATATAGTTATTCCAAAGGTACTAAACAAATCAGTCTTTCGAGACTTGATCTTTTGTGATCATGACAATATGATGTAATAATTCACCGACTCTGGGTAATTGGGGGGAGATACACATCTCTTCTACCAATTCTGGTCCATAAACTTCCTTTCACATACTTCATCCCAAAAAGATAGAGTTCGACACTACTTCCCATATATTGCCTCAAATGGAGCCATCTGTATACTAGAATGAAAAATATTATTATAATAAAATTCACCCAAAGAAATATATTGGTCCCAACATCCCCTGTAATCCAATGAACAAGCACATAGAATATCCTCTATGGTCTGAATTGTTTGTTCTAACTACCCATCTGATTGAGGATGAAAAGCTATACTAAACTTTAATTATGTACGCAACAACTTCTGATGGCCATTCCAAAAGTTAGAAGTAAAACTGTGATCATGATTTGATACAATAGAGAGAGGAACACCATGAATCCTAAATACATATTTAACATACAACCAAGAAAGTTGATCTAGAGACAAAGTATCTTAAATAAGAAGGAAATGAGCATATTTTGTCAATCGATCAACAATAACCCAGATTGCATTATTACGTTGAGATGTCTTAGGTAATCCATCAAAAAAGTCCATGGATATTTTTTTCCCATTTCCACTTTGGAACTGATAAAGGATGAAGCATCCCTTCTGGTAACTGTCCCTCTTCTTTAACCTACTAACAAGTAAAACACTTCACAGTAAAATCAACATTATCTTTTTTCATTCCATCCTATCAGTAATACTCCCGAAGTTCTATGTACATCATAGTAACAGCCCGAATGAACTGAAAAAAGAGAAATAAGAGCTTCACATAAAAACTCATTCATCAACTGTGAATCACAAGGCACCCATAATCTCTTTCCAAATCTCAAAACCCAATCATTATCAACATTAAAATCATGAAACATAACCTTTTGAACCAACACTACCTTTTTCTGCAACTCACTATCTTCATTCTACACTTTTTTATTCTATCTGATAGTGATGATTTCACTAACACCTGAAACAAAACAAAGGAATTTCCACCACCAAAAACTTCTATGCCAAAGTCCGTCAAATCAAAAACCAAAGGATCTCGTTCCAAATGTAGCAAGGTTAATGGAGAATTAATTTTTCGACTCAAAGCATCAGCCACTTTATTTGCTTTTCCCAAATGGTAAAGGATCATGAAATCATAGTCCTTCATTAATTCCAACCATATCATATGTCTCATGTTCAATTCATTTTTAGTGAATATATTCTTCAAAATTTTGTGGTCAACTCATATTTCATATTTTACTCCATACAAATGAGGCCTCCAAATTTTTAAATAAAAAATATCATCTAATTCCAAATAATGTGTAAGGTAATTTAACTCATGAGTTTTCAAATGACGTGAAGCATAAGAGATTACCTGAACATTTTTCATAAGGTCACAACAAATTCCTTTCAACAAAGCATCACTGAAAATAAAAAACTCACCATTTCTGGAAGGTAGTGGAAAAAATGGAGAATTCACCGATCTTCTTTTCAATTTTTGAAAATAGTCGTCACATTCTTTTGTCTACATGAACTTAACACATTTTAAAGTTAACTTAGTCATTGGACTCAATAACCATGAAAAAATTTCAAGAAACCTATGATAATAACAAGCCAAACCAAGAAAACTACGGATCTCAGTTATATTTGTGGGTCTTTTCCATTCTTCAACAACTTTTGTTTTATCATGATCAACACTAATGCCATTTTTTTTGAAACAATGTGAGTAAGGAACGAAATTTTTTGTAACCAAAACTCACAATTGCAAAATTTTTCATACAATTTTTTTTCTTTTAGGGTTTACTAGACAACCCTTAAATGACATTCATGTTCCTCTTTGTTTTTAGAATAAACCAAAATATCATCAATAAACACAAGAGCTATTTATCACCTGATTCAACTAATATATCACTGCAAAAAAACTGTTTAACTCCGATTCTGACCATCTCAGGATACTGATTTGGATGGTCATTTCTCTCTATATGCCTTCCTAGAAAAGTTGCTTTGTTTCCTCTATGAAAAACCATTTTAACATAAAAATAACTTAGGCAAAGAAACATGAAAATATGTTAATGCTATATCATTTCAATGTTCCCATAAATTAATTTAGGGATATTATTTTTACAATATCCTATCTTCTAAAGTAATCTAAACCGACCTCTGATACCAACTATAAGGTCCCATCCTTAAACATTATATAATCTTCAATTAAATGAATAATTCATATTGAGGATCTTTCAGGTTTAGATTTTTAGAGAATTAGGCAATAACTATTACATTACATCTCAAAAATTACAAGGTAGACACTTCTACTCAGTTTCCTTTCTTTCATAAAATAAAAACTCTTGAAAAAAAGTCATGTCTAGATCCATTTTTTAGACAACATGACTTTTCCAAGATCCCAACCTTGACGGTATTCAACTTTAAGTCCTGTGAAAAACTTTTTAAAACTTGGGATGAGTATAAAAAGCTTAGTAAGGGTTATAAAATAGAGAAGTAAAACACTAGTTCATTAATATATAAATAAAATAAGATCTTTAACATACCCCATGAAATCATACGATTTATTTATAACACATAGTAATCAAAAATCAAAAAGGTATCTTTTGGAAACCATATCATAATTACATTGTAGCTATCATAGCTATATAAGGAGTTACGTTTGGAATACCCATCACAGTATATTTCCTAAATCTCCTAGGAGAAACATTCAAGTTTACCTCCATCACATTGACCAATGTATTGGAGAGCTATCTCAGGCTCACTCACCCTAGGTTTATTATTTAACCACCACTATATGTAAACAATTCCCAAGAACCATAACATATTGATAACACATAAAATAAACACAAAGGAAACATAACATTTCCACATTTCAATCACAATATATAATTTAAACATATTGACATAAAAAATCCCCTATCAAAAACATTTTAAATACCAAAATACAAAAACGATTATATGGTATTTATTTTACTTTTAAAATCATTATGGATTATTAAGGAAGGAAAAGATCAAATAATACTCGTGGTGGAGAAAAGGTGATTGTCACCCCGTATGTTAAAAGAAACATTATTTTTTGTCGTTTAGTAAAACGATTAGTAGAGAAAAGATTATTTTTGAATAAAAGTAAAATTTAAATGGGTTTATAGACCCAAAAAATTTAAATCATTTATTAAAACAAAATATTCATCAATGAATGGAGACTGAGACGAAGTCCCTTACCTCGTGTCCGATTTGACCTGTTCGTTCATTAATATCTTGAATAATGAACTAAAGATAATTTATACTTTATTAAGATCATTTTTCATGTTTATTATTACTTTTATATCACTTATTACCATGTTATAAACATTATTTAATCAATTATATTAATAACGGTTTTTTTTCGATATTTGGTACTTGAGTCAAAAAATAACTTCTTATAATTACAAGTTGTTCATGTGGTCAAATATCTATTATCTACAGAATGATATTCATGATGTATATTTCATATATATCATATATATCCCATATATTTATGTATTTAAAATAGTATATAACATTTTGAGATAATAAATAAAATGAACCGTTCATGGAGATGGTAAGCCGTAATTACGGATAAACGCTAGTTTTATTTCTATTTTTTATTTCAATGGAAGTAAAACATAATTATATATAGGTATATTATAATTCTAGTATAATATCATATATAATATCAGTAAATCCATCCTTTATACATCCTATATGTGGAATTAACGAGTCATATCACCTTGAGGGGGCGGTAGTCCACACTTCTTCAAATGAAATTATCGCGTTGACCCATAATGGAAACCATTAAGGTATGCTATAAATGGAAAATAAAGAAGAATAAAGAAAACATAACATAATATATATCATATATAAATATACTTTCATCGTAATTTCCACCAAGAGAGGTGCTAAGAGATAATTGAACAATCATCGTTTCGTGAGGCGTTAGTTTGTCATCTAAAGAAACAGTATGTTCTTTGCCCATTAGATGGAGGTGTGTGTATGTGTAGTTCAAATAATTCTCATAAAACATACTAGTATATTGAGGATACTGGTGTTGTTATTAAAAAAGTAATAAAAAGTGTTTAGGGTTGTTTGAGAAGTAAAATAAATCAAAAGAACTTAAGAGAAGACTTTACCTTCAAATTGGGTGACTCCCTTTGGTTTGAACCAAAATGGATTGTTGAAGGGCCTTATTCCAAATTTAAGACCTATAGGAGGCGGATATGGATTTAGGAAGCCTAATTAAACAGAGTTTGGACTATACAAGGCGATATAGAGTTGTGAGTGATGGGTTAGAGTTGAGGGATTTTTATAAGGGGGGGACTCATTAAAAAAGTGTGAAAATATTATTTTATTATATAATGATTTTCGGTTTATAAATGTCTAAAAATTATTAAAGTAGAGGATAATATGACTCTTGGTATAAATAAAATCATCCAATAAAAATTGGATAGGTTTTGGATATTATTTTATTCTTTATAATCTTATTTATTTAAATCATTTATTAATGAGGTAAACACTACATCATTATCGTGGAATAAATAATTTAAATTATTTAACGTCTAAAAATTATTAATAAAATACAATGATATAGGAGGTCTTTTTAGCTTTAAAAAAATATTCATAGTTGAAAAGATAAATTATATAACCCTATGTAAAAATTAATATACTAAAACATATTTGATTATGTCATTTTTGTCTTTACTTTATGTTAATTAAAATAAAGTGTCAATAATCCTCCCATGTGGCCCCATGGGGTCCCAAAATAGCCCCAAGGATGATCATGGTCGTACGTGTATCCACCAATAAGACTATGACACATGTTAGGGTAATTTTATATTATTATAGTAATATTTGTTTACCCTTATTTACCAGATTTACCTTTTAACCATGGTAAATAAAATATTTACTGAAGTAAATATTCATAATGTCTAAAAAAAGTTACATATTTAAAAAATTTACACATCATGATTCCAAATATGGAATCCATTTTTACAAATTAATAACACAAAATTAGCAGAAATTATTTTAAAATTAATTTTTGTTGTCAAAATAAAAATCATGTTTTTATGAAATAATAACTATCAAAAGATTGACACTTGTTTTTGTCCAATTTCAAAGTAAAATTAATTCAAATAACCATAATTGGATTAAATTGTAAAAAAATAATCTAACTATTCTTTAAAAATAATTAAAAAGATAATCTAAACATATAAATAAATTCCATTAAATGGCAGTTGTGAATTAAAATAAAAAAAATTTCTCTATTCATACAAAATAGAATTTTTCAGAAAAATACCTATATTTTACCCAAGGTGAATTTTTATGACTTGATTATAAATTACAATTTTAGTTTTCAAATAGAACATATAAAAGTGACCAAAAATAGATTTAAAGAGGATTCACCATTTAAAGGATGTAAATTGACATTTTAATGAACATTAGATTATTTATGCTTAAAATTAGATTAATTCACATTTTAAGCATATAACTTTTATTAGATAAATGTAAAAACATTTAACACACATGTATACTATTATTTTAGTTATTTTTGTTCAGTAATTCCAATACAATGACTAGGAGTTAACTACCATTTAAAATAATAATATTATATTTTTAGTGAACAATGTAAGTTTTCAAAAAAACACGTTGTTGCGTATTGGGTACGCCATCGAACATAGAAACCCATTTAAAGTAAAATTAATATTTAATTCACCAATATTAATTAAAATTAAAATGTATTATTTTTTATTGGTCAAGGATGTTACAATTGGGATGTCCATAAAAGCATTTTTAGTGTTTAAAAACTGTAAAACATTCAAGTGATGATAAAAAACATATAAAAATACATCAGGATGGCATGAAATGAGGGTTTTTTTATATTTACATAAATTTGGATGTGTAAGATTAGGTGACATATCAATACATTGTGTGTTGTGTTTATAATGACTCAATAATTTGTTTTAATAGATATCAATGTATTTAAAAACATGAATTAGCATGTCAAAAGCAAGTAAATAAGCTCATAGTGATGTGAAATGCTAGGGAAATGAGCACATGTTTATTTTTGAAAAGTAATAACTAACATTTATCAATAGGAGTAGTGATTTTTCTGGGATATCCTTGATTGTATTTTTAGTGTTCTAAAACTCCAAAATATGCATGAAGTAATCAAAACCATATAAAAACCCTATATTTATATAAAATAATTGTATGCATATCATTGAATCATTTTTGACAAGTACGAGAAGACATAACTTCTGTACGACTTGTGGTTTTCTCAGAATGACTCAATATGTATTTTTAATAGATATCAATGTCTTAAAAAACGTTTTGTAAGGGGTAAAACTAGGTAAATTGTCTCAATGTATCATTAAATATTTGGTAAGTTAATAAAAATTAATTTTGGAAATGTAGGAACTAATTCCACATAAATCCAAGTTGTGGTTTGCTCAGAATGTCTATAAATACAATATTAGTGTTTTAAAACACTAAAACATATGTGTAATGGTAAAAAAATAACATAAGAGCTCATATTGGTATGAAATCATAATTCAACCATCTTTTTAAAAATAGTTATGTGTATGACTAGACAATATATTAATACGATGTTTGGAGTGCATAGAATGACTCAATAAGCCGTTTTAATTGATATCAAAGTCTTAAAAAATATTCTTATGGTGCTAAAACTAATAAAAAGAGATAAGAGTGATTTGAAATCATATGAGAATGAATTTATAAATATTTTGGAAGTATAGGAATAGAAAACACACCAATCTAAGTTGAGGTTTTCTCGAGATTTCTATATAGGAATTTTTAGATTTTTAAAACACGGTAGCATGAGTATAATGGTCAAAACCCTAAAAATGACCTCATATTGGTGTAAAACCATATGAAAAAAACAAATAATAAATTTTTAACATGTGTAAGAAAATGAAATGTAAATAAGACATGTAGTGTGCTAAGATTGACTTAATAAACAATTTTAATAGATATAAAATTGTTTAAAAACATGAATTTGGGGGATAAACTAAGACGAAAATATCAGAGTACCATGAGATCATAGGAAACAATCCATAGATTTATTTTGGTAATATATGGAATTATTATATATAAATATGAGTCATGGTTTTTTTAATATATCTATAAACACATTTTTTGGTTTTTAAAACTCTTAAACTTGTTTGTAACGGTCAAAACCATGGAAAATGACTCCAAATTGATGTTAAATTATTGGAAATACTTCGTCGAATAATTTTTTATTACTATAATTAAATAAAATTTCAATCTGACATGCATTGTGATCATAATTCCTCAATAAACAATTTTTATGGATATCAAAGTCATTTTGAACTTTCTATAGGGGTCAAACTGAAGAAACAAGCTCCGAGTGCTATGAATTAAAAGTAAATTTAGAATAAATTTATTTTTGAATTAAAATAATTGAATCAATATCAATACATGTGGATGTTTACTTAGGATGTCCATAAACATATGTTTTTTCTTTTTAATACCCTATAACATGCGTGTAACAGTCAAAACCGTAGAAAACAACATCAAATTAGATGAAAAATTATTATAACCATCAATGAATAATTTTTGGTTTGAATGATTAGATGTAATGTCAATATTATATGTTGGGTTCTTATAATGAAATAGTCATCATTTTTAATAGACATAAAAGTCTTTAAAAACATTTATTATATGGTCAAAACCAATAAAACAAGCTCCAAGTAATTTAAAATCACAGGACAATGAATTAGGATTTATATTGGGTACACAATAACACACCCCATAACAATATGGGTGGTATTTTTCTTTTGATTTCAAAGAAAAATTATTTTTAGTGTTTTAAAAATTTAAAACATGCATGTAACAGTCCAAACCACAAAAAATGACCCCATTTTGGATTAAAATTATAAGAAAACCGTTATTAAATCATTTTTTAAATTTACGATTAGAAAATATGTCAATCCAACATGTGGTGTTCTCAGAATGACTCAATAAGTAGTTTTAATATACATTTACTTCTTTAAAAATATGTTTTAGGGGGCCAAAACCAAAAAATAATGTTAGAGTATGATGAAATCATAGGAAAGAAACCATAAATTTATTTTGGAAATATAAAAAATGACGTCTCATTAATCAGAGTGGCCATTTTCTTGTTATTTCGATAAACATATTGTTAATATTTTAAAACTCTAAAACATATAGCAGTCAAAACTGTATAATATTTTCTTTAATTAGTGTTAAATCATTGTGAAACCATCATTGATTAATTTTATACATTTAAAAGTTGGAAAAACATCAATCTATTTTGTGGTGACCTCATAATGAATTAATAAGCAGTTTTAATAGACTCCAATGTCTTTATAAATGTTCCTTAGGGGGTTAAAACAAATAAAACAAGCTTGTAATGCTATAAAATCATATAAAAAAGACCATATATTTATTTTAGAAATGTATGTAATAATTCTACATTAATATTACTGGTGGATTTTCGAGATGACTGTAAACATGTTTTATGTGACTTAAAACTATAAAATAAGAATGTAATAGTCAGAACCGTAGTATATGACCTCATATTGGTGTGAAATCATAGAAAAATTATTGACTAATCATATTTAATTAGTACGACAATAAAACATTCCAATACTATGTGCAGTATTCTTGGAACGACTCCCTAAGAAGTATTAATAGATATTAATTTCTTTAAAAATGGAATAGAGTGTAAAACTAGGCATAAAATATCAATGTTTTATGAAATAATAATACAATAAAAATAGATTTATTTTTCAAAATTTTGTAATTAACACCTAAAAAATTATAGTGGCAATTTTCTCGATATGTTCGTAATCACATTTTTTGTGTTTTCAAAATTAAAAAAATACATGTAATGGTCAAAACCATATAAAATGACCATGGAATGGAATAAAATAACATGAAAAATTCCATAGAACCATTTTTGGTGTCTAATAAAATAAAAAATATCAATATAACATTTTATGTTCTTGTAATGAATCAAAAATATGTTTTTATAGATATTAATGTCCTTTATATCTGATTAGAAAGTATGAGCACATATCAATTTAAAAAATTAGGACATTGTTATATACTAATCCCTTTTGAGTTACAATAGTTATTTTATATCTTAAATAACTAATTTCATGTTTTAAAGTGTTTTGGATGATATATGTTTTAT
Source organism: Viscum album (assembly GCA_963277665.1). Classification (NCBI taxonomy): domain Eukaryota; kingdom Viridiplantae; phylum Streptophyta; class Magnoliopsida; order Santalales; family Viscaceae; genus Viscum; species Viscum album. Next base: position 7,464,293 of record CAUJRU010000011.1, on the reverse strand, counting down.
TTTGTGTTAAAATGTCATGTTTTTTATTAACAAAATGAAAAATATTATCTGAAAAATTCCTAACACATTTTGTCCCTATTCTATATTGTTTTCCTTTTATATAATTTTCGAGTATGTATTGTAGATGAATGATTCCAAAAGTAGTACGAGGTTAACAGTTCAAATCCACATGACTCTTTAAAATGATATCATGATGGGTTATAGTTATTGTGGCATGGTTAAAAATTATCATTGATTCTATTGTAATTATTATTTATTATGTTCTGTTTTTCTGATTTCTATATTCTTTTTGTTTCATTTGATATGAAAGTATTGTGGTCTATTATTTATATGATAAGTGTAGCTATGTAGGTGTTCAGATGTAGTAGAGGTGGATATGGACGTGATAGTCATGGGTTTTTGGTGGATGTTGATCCCATTATTTAAGTATATGTTTAATAAGATTAAGATTGATGGATCAAGAATAGATGTATGAATGGTTATTTTGTATATATGACTATGTTTCTTGTATATTTATGTTTTTAATTAATTAATATTCTGTTAGATTGTATTAAAACTTTTTTAAAAATATAAATTATATAATGTCTTTATTAGTAGTTTTTTAAACTATTAAACGAAACAACTGCTAATATAACTACTGATTATTTCTCTATCAAATCATAATTTTTTATTTATCTTTTTTGTAGTAGTTTTCATAACTTCTGAATAATGAAAACCATCTCAAAATAGTATAGATATGGTTAGTTTATTTTCCCCTTAATACAAAATCTAATGAAGATAACAGCTGGTAAATTTATACAAATGATGCCTATCTAAACCATCACTAAATAAAATACAACCACAAATAATTAATTGATGACCGTGGAATATGTCTTATTTTTTAAATATTATTCTAATTTATTTCCCAATTTTTTAAATTCTTTCTAGTAAGGAAATTACACCACTAAGCCTTTTTTAATGTCATTAAATGATATGCGATAAGAATGACTATATAAAGGGATGTGATCCATCAATTTTTTTGTGACAAATTATATGAAAGGCAGTTTAAGCTCACTAACTTCCTATAACTTATTCGTTACCCTCAGTAAAGATGATAATAACACTTTAACTTAATGAGAGTACTCCAATTTTTATATAGATTCATTGGCCAATGTACCACCATTAGAGGCCGAAGGATTTGTTTCTGCTCCTATGATCTTATTACAGAATACTCCATTGAAGCTTAAAGAAGAATCTTACTATAAACATGGTATGTAGTTTATGTTATTCATTTTCATTACACATTAATTCAATTGAGGATAGATCATATGTTTGGGGTTTTCTTATGCTACCATGTTTACATGATAAAAATAAAAAACCCAACTGTGGTATCAGAGAACATGCTTTGTCAATAAATCAACATGTTTATTATATTTCTTAATTAAGAACATTTTACAAATCGTAAAATGGTATATTTCAAGATTATAAATAAATATGAAAATTCTTAATTATATTTAATAATTAAATAAAAAACAATTTTCAATTATTATTTTTAGGTCATTCAGGTTTATAAAGTGGCCTATAAAATATAAATAAAATTAATAATACAAGCTTAATAATTTTTTAATAAGCTTTTACAAATATTAAAAGTTCATATTTGTTAATCTTTTATATGATGAAAAATATAGTATTTATTTTAATCAATAAAATTCAATTATTAACTAGATTTTATTATTTATAAATTGTTTATAGTTAATTTAAAAGGTATTTTGAAATATTTATAAAATTAATAATACTGTTTTAAAAATCAATTAACTACGAATTGTTTATGATTAATTGATAAATATTCTCACATATGTATGGTTCGTAAAATGTTTATAAATCATAGTAAATGTAATTTTTGGAATATATTAATTTAAAAAATATATATAAATTAATTATTTAAAAATTATTTGTAATTAATTATATAAATGCTTATGAAACATTTATAAAAAATAGAAAAATGAATGAAAAAATTTAAAATTTAAAATAAATTTTCATAAATTATTTATTATTACTCATGATCTAAAAATAAATTTTTATGTAAGAATTATAATGGGTAATTCTTAAAGGGTAATACATTATAAAATAAAGATGAAATATAAATAAGTTTATATTCAAAATTATGAATAGTTTATAAATGATGAATTTTATTGTTTTTAAATTAAAATATTCCTTATTTTTAGTAATTATCAAAAAAATCGTATATAAAAAAATTATTTATATATAAATAAAATTCAATTAATAATTGAAAAATATTATTTTTAAATGTCTTATGAATAATGAAAAGGTTTACTGTAATATTTCCAAAATTTAAAAAATGTTGTTTTATGAATTTATTAACTACAAAATGTTTATAGTTTATGGATTAAGTGTTTTCAAAACATTTGTTAGAAATATTACTTTTATATTAAAGAGTCAATATTAGTGTTATTTTTTACTAATTAATGTTATTTATAAATGTTATTCACTATAATAAAGGGTATTAAAACATTTGTATGAAAAATTATATTTTTTATTTTTAATATCTATATAAAGTATTAAATTTAAGATTAAAAAATCATTTATCAATGTGTTTCTAAATATCAAAAATAAGATTAAAATATAAATGTTTTTTATATTTATAATAATTAATTTTTTATAATTAATTAATTTTAAATTATTATAAATTAAAAATTGACATTATATAATGATATTATCTAAAATAAATCAAAAGGTTTTGATTGTTGATTTGGTGGAAGATTTAAATAATAAATTATAATCAAACATAATAAATAAAATGGAATCATTTATATTTGATAGAATATAAAAGAACCTGTATTTAAAATTAGGAAATGTCCATAACGTAACCTAATTTATAAATTTTTTTATAGATTATTTTTATATATAAATTATACTTAAATGATCATCTCATATTTAAATATTATAATTTTTTATTTACATAATTTTTATCCCCTAAAGTATTATTATAACTATATTTTTCATATTATAAAAGTGTATTCTTTAGTTTAAATGTCAAACTATATGTTTGAGATAGATCTCCGCAATACATGCTTAGTAGAACATCATAAAATTTTCTTTTTTTCTACCTTAACCTTAGTTTATAATTGATGTTATTAGCCTAAATTGAGTTGTTAGGAATAATTTTTTATTATTATCTGTCTGAGATGTGAGGAATTGAATTATCTATTGAGTAAATTCTCCTTGAGTGGAACGACTTTGGGTCAGACCACCAACTGTCTTGGTGGTTTATTCCCTGTTCTTGAAAGAAGAATGGGGTGTGTTATTTGTCATTCCCAGTATACTCATGTCTATATTACCAAAATCCAATTTCTCTATTAATTTAATCAATAGTTTATCTAAATTATGTATATGGTGTGTTAATATATGTATGAATATGTCTGACTTCTCTTTATGGGTGGGGAACACATATTGTGGGATGTGTAAAGAGTTGGACATTAGTTTAGTGTGAACACGTTAATTTGTTTGAAGGAATAGGTATTCCAATAAATATTAATTTATATGAATCAATAATTAAAATTGGATTAAAAAATGCGAAGATAATTATTATATAAGGTGTAATAATCAGGAATTTAGCTTATATATGATGTATATTAAATTATAGAGAATGTATAATGAATAAACCATAAATATTAAGTGTGATATTCCCTCTAAATGTACACTTATAAAGACCTTGATCATCTAATATGGTAGGATTTGATTTATCATTCTACCTCTAGTTTATATTATGTTAGTCAAGAAACAAATAAGTGTCATTGGAACATCATTGGGTTGGTTCTTCTAAAGTTGGGTGCCCCTGGATTGTTTTTTATGTTCTTATTAACATTTTTTTGGTTAACAATTAGCTGGAAACCCATTAAAAAGAATACTAGAGGAATTACGTTGAGATTATCCATATAATAAACTTCGATTATGGGTTATCCACTCAATGATCCACGAGTCACAAATGTTATTGGTATGAATCCCTTTCTAAATAACTATGTTTTGATAATAAAGTTATAGAAAACTAATCACTTGGGGAAATATAGATATTGGATCACTAAAGGATATAATGTATGAATCCATCACTTTTAGTGAGATTATAATTACTAAAATTCATTAATGTCCTGATATTAGACATGATACTCATTGATAAAAAAAATTATCATTAGATAAAAACAATATCATCATACAAACAAATATTTAATGTAATCATTGAAATGAGAACCTTAAATAAAGTAACTCCTAAGAAATGAGGAATAAGAAATTTTATTCAGTAAGACAAATATTTAATGTGTTTGAATAGTTTCTTCTTGAATAACGAAGTGTTGAATCTATTAAACAAGAAAATAAATATTCCTATGGAAGCATGGAATGATTCATTTATGGTTTTGAAGGTAGGATATTCTAATTTACACTATTAATTCTATTATCATATACTCTATATGATTATGAATGTCAATAAAATTAAATATTATTAAATATTCTTAGAGAGACTACATAATTTTTATAAGAGTTATTCTTGATAATAAATTCATCTTATTTTCATTGATGTTATTGTTATAAAAATATGAATGGGTTCATGAAAATTCACCCAATTTTCTAAATATTTTGAGAATAAATGAACTAGGAATATGATTTATAATTTATATTATTGTACATACAATTCAAGTAGGTAGAAGATCAAAATGGAAGAGGAAATTTTGGAAAGTCCAATAATATTTATTCAAGAGTACAATAAATATTAATTAAAACATTATGGTATTATCAGGAAGGAGTATTGATTCCATATAACAGAATTATCTAAAATAGGCGAAGGAGTTTGAAAACTATAAGGAATTTATATATTGGGTATAAGTGTAATAATAATTAATTCATTAACAGTAAAGGGTATGTGATGCCGATTGTATAAATTATATGTGTTTTAAATACCCAAGGGATAAAAAATCATTGTAATAAACAATAAATCTTGTAATTTACATCCAAGATATGAAGCAATAAATTTATACATCAAGGATTTGGTTGTAAAAAAATGTTTCATGCTCATAAGAATCTAATTATAGGATGAATTTACTCATCCCATCTCTCTTATATTTTAATTGATATTTTTCATTATGAATGAGTTTTTGTAAATAAACAACGAATATTTATTAGATTCACATAGTTTATGATTCATTTGATTCTATAACTTTTTTTAGAAGAATATATGGATAATTGTTTTATCCATGAAATAGACTTCATACAGTTTTTTGAAACATGAGGGAATGTTTTTCCCCACCCATCAATGGTATATTTTTATAAAGCTTTATTTTCAATAAGAAAAATTTTCCAAACACATTTAATCCCATATATAATATGGTTATGAACACTTATTTTTTAAAAATTCATTCTAAAAGGGAATTAAATGTTACTAATTAACCCCAATGTAGTTTTTTTATCTTAAAAAAATAATGTCCAAGATACCAGTGGGAGTATGTTAGGACTTATATAAATTCAATGTTAATAAATAATCTTTATGTTATTTTTTACTTTATATTCAATAAGTTTTTTGGATATGTGGTTATGGTAATATAGAATTTTACATTAAGTTACCGAATGAAAATATAACTACTTCATAAAGGATTATTATAGTATACGATTAATGTGATTTTTAACACTATATCCTAAAAGGTTTAGGATATAAGATATTATAAGCAAATTTAAAATGTAAAATTTAAATTCCATAAGAAGTGAAAAAAATATTACCTAAAGGTCAATATTATCCAATACACAAACTATATCACTTGGTATCCTAAAAGAGTTTGTGGTATGGTGATAATGATAAATTTTGAGGGTTATATTAGTTACCATAATAAAGTAGATATCACATTATCCTAAAAGAGTTCAAGATGTGTTGGTAAAGAGACAATGTAAATAGTAACATTATTTGAAGAATTTTCAAGGAAAAATTTTAATGGAAAGGGTTCTATGGAGGAATATTATGTACTTTAAAAGAGTTATATGTTGAACAAAGAAGTTAACATCATAAAATTTGATGTTGTGAAGTAAAAAAGATTTAATATGTGTAAAGAGTTGATTTTTAGGAATATAATTCTTAAATAATAAAATTATTGAAACATTCATTCTTCATATATGTTACTTAGTAAAGAGTTAGTGTGATGGTTTTATCATATGGTAACATTGGGATGCGATGGGAATTACATATGGATATAATATTCTCAACCATTACTGTAATCGGCATATTATCATAATGTATACTATTTGGATATTACATAATTAAGAGACCAGTTATAATGGCAATAAATATATCATGTCATTTTAATAAAGTTAATCTTCATTTATCATTCATTCACTTTTTATTCAAATAATCTAAAATGAATTTTAAAATGATAAATATCTCCTAAAATTATAAATAATTGAGTTTTTAATAATCTATGGTCCTCATTGAGTATTATGGGTTGTGATGATATGATAATATTGAATTAAATATATTCTGTTAGTAATTACAAATGGTTTTATATGAGATATAAAGAAAATATTCATGTGGTAATAAGTAAATACTTATTACATGGACTATATAACTAATTAATATATCATGGGATGTTATACGATTATATATATACTTAAGGGGGTATTCATATTATCAATCCTTCTTACCCGATGTTGGTGAGAAACCAATCATGATAACCATCTTACTTTGAAACCGTACTTACGTAATTCAAAATATTAAGATAGCTAATCAAGGAACTGTTGGGTATATTTCTGATCATGTCATCAGTTAGAGTGAAACCAAGATAAGGTTTCTCTATATTAATGACAAGTATTGATATATGTCCCTTGATTTAATAATATTATAGAAATTATTATTGGTGACTAGTTGAGTCAAATATTTTGTGTTCAACTACTTTGATGAGGGGATTGTGAAGCGTTCATCTATTAGACGAATGACATGAGGTGTAATCATTGAAATTGGTAGTATTTTCCATAAAATCAATAAAAGATGCGATGACTATAGTATATTGATATGTAACGTTTCAAGTGGTAACTCGATGTTAATTATTAAAGCATTATATAGTCATAAATAAGATTTATATAAAACATCTAGTGGGGGTGTGCTCATTTAGAGATATTAGTATGTTTGATGGAGATCACAAAAGGCCACATAGTAGCTTGAGTAGTACTAATTCATTGTTAGAGGCCACTCTTTTCTTACATCTATTTAATAATGATTTTAAATTTTCTACCAATCATACTAAGGAATATAGGGTCACATAGTTGGCCACTGGATAAGGATTAAGCTTTGGAAAATGTGTTTGTTCCATAATATATTATGGTGAAACCGTAAAAAAAAGCACTAGATGTATTGATAACGAGTTGTGATGTTTTTTATAGAGTCTTTATAGATTTTATGCCAATAGGGATATAGATTAATGTGTTATAAAATATTAATTTAATATTTTAATTTTGGTGTATTTATCATCCACATAGTTGTATTGATGATAATTCATTATGGATTGAAACATCATGATGAATATTCATTGAATTAGTTCAATGAATAAATAATATTCAGAATTAACATATGTGGATACATTGGATATAGTCTATATGTTTCATTAAATGAAACACATAAAAGATGGATATATAATGTGATGAAAACCCCCATGTTGTTTTATTACCAATTTTATGCAAGCCTCTCTAAGAAATAATCCTTCCCATTATTTATTTATCACTCTCTATGAAGTTGCTAGATCATCTTCTATTGTATTTTAATCCTTTGATTGAGATCGAGGTCCAAAAGATGGTGTACCAAATTCAGATGTAGGAGGATGTTTTTTACTTCTCTAGTGATATCCATCAATTTTACTCCATTGAAGTTAGAAGATTGATCTTTCTATAATCCAAGTAAAAATATTATTCCATTAATTTAAATTTCCCATTTATTCTATGAAGTATAGATAATATACTTTGGTTTTTATTCTATATCCATGTCCATATAACAGACATAAAAATCATAACATGTTTCTACAATAACAAAGCCTATGTGATGGAGTCTAGATAGATTCTGTTACTATGGGAGTTTCACCACTAAATGTTGAGGGGATAGTGATTTTTGTTTTATTATATATTTTATATGGATGAATTGGGAATGATTATGGAATTATAAAATATATTCTCCAAAAAATGTGATGACTGATAATAAGTGGTCAATAGATATATTTATGGGGATCTCATGGGGTTTTTTTATGGGGTGTGTTGAGTATTCACACTATCCGTTTGATGAACCATTAAAAAGAAATCAAGGTAAATTAAACCCTAACTTCACATGAATCAAATTTCATAGGAAAAAATAAATTTACCTCCTCACTAAAACAATCCCTATAATTATTCCTAACTCGACTTTCCTTAGCTCAGTAAAACCCCAAAAATAAACCTAACCAAGCCCCCTCTATTATATCCTTAAACAAAGATATTTTTCAACCACACACTACAACCATAAACATCATGCCCCACCTAACCAACCCAACAAGATAGCCTATGTATGAAATCCAACTAAATCCTCTCTAAAATGAAGTAAAACCTTTTCCCTCAACTGATCACCTCTAATTACATAAAATGTATCCCACCCCCACTAGTCTGCTATTATATTTTCATGTATCAAAAGCCTAAAAAATTCCAACACTATAATACCCACATCAATATTCCAAAATCAATCCTTCATGACCTATATTTCCAAACTCACCATTTATTAGAATACTCCTATGAAAATTATCAATAATTTCCCATATTAAAAAGAAATCCCTTCCACTAGAGGCCACATATACTTTCAAAAAAACCAAAATCACCCAATTTCCATCCCGATATAGATTTAATTCAAACCAATCCTACCCAACTTCCTATGAAAGTCACCACCACTTCATCGAACAAATTGGTAGACCAATGAAAAATGATAGAACTATTGTAAATTTAATTTTTTTTAATTAATAATTTTTTTAATTTAATGTATTTGAATAGGTATTACTCTTGGGAAAGACACTAAATAAAGTGGGTTGTATTTTTGTCACATTATTTATTAGAATGATTTTATCATAGTTTAAAATGATAATGTGTCGATAGAATAATCCTGCATGTATATCGCACTAGACCTCCAACACATGCATGAAAATACTATTCAATGTAGATCATCCATCATATTAGGAATGATCAATTGGACATATCAATTCATTAATGGGTGTGATTTTGGCAATTTAATTGATCAGGTGTGATCATATTGACATGATTAAATTTGTAAGATACATGTGTTTTTAGAAGGGGAATCTACCCAATTACAAGAGGTATGATTCCTTATCTGAATGTATACTTCTATTCCAAAAAATTGGAGTCCCCATTTGATGGGAATCCAAAAATACATAATTTGAATTCAATTCCAAAAATTCCCACACACCTCTATATCTATTTTAGATCCCTCTAAAATCCTGAAATGAGCACCAAAAGAATGTTAATTAGTGTGTAATAACAAAAATATTTCATGCATTCTCTTAATTAAAAAAATTCCTCAAGGGATACTCTTCATATAGTACAAGTTTAGTATATCAATCCACTATTTTTTACAAAAGATGACTTTTCTGCAAACCATTGTAATTGAGATTTGGTGTGGGTGAATCTACTCTTATGAAGAGTGAAAATTTAACATGTGTTAGGGAGATCCTTATATTATCATCAAGGAAAAACCTATTCCATACCCACCTAAATATCCCCAAAAATTATAAGAGTATATTCAATCAACATGGATATGGAGATGCTCAATAACATGAGGAAGGTATATAAATTGGATGATAACAATTTCAAGATGTGGAAAAAGATGATGCACTTGCTAATAGAAACACATACTCTCAACCCAGAACTCACCCCCCCCCCCCCCGCCCGCATCAAAGGATGAGATGATTGAACCTTTCCCACACAAGGGAAATATGAGAGAAAAAAGATCTTAAGTGTCGAGGAAATATAATCAATTCATTATCAAATGACCAATTTGAGGAAAATCAAAATCTCTAAAAAAATAAAAAATAAAAAATATATGATTTAAATATAATAATATCATCAAGGTTGAAAAAAGAAATAACTTCATAGTATGTATGTTTATTTCTTAAAAATGGTATATAGTTGATCTATGATAGATAAATTATATAAAATACAATGCATATTAAAATACATAAATCAAAACAAGATGAAAATGGATGATTCCATTTTTTCACATACATAACTGATAATATAGAACCACTTCAAGATCAAAGAAATATCAATGATAGAGGGATGAATCAATGATATATAATTTTATTCATAAGTAACAATATTCATCTCTTCAGATGTTGTTAGGATTACTGAAAAAATCTAAACATGAGCCAATATAAGGGAACATAGTAAATTTATATGGTTCACCTCTAAATGTGATAATTCTTGTCCTTGGGGTGATATGGATTCCTCTAGGATCACACTACCAATTAGAATCATCATTGTGAGTACAATTAGTAGTGTATAACATTGAAAATCAATTTTTCATATCTCCTAAATCATCTTTAGTGAATCTTGATCATTAAAATGATAATATTTTGTATAATAATAGAAAACTATTTAACAAAATATAATTCCTCTAGGTGTTCCCTGAAGCATCCAACCTTGTTGATTTGACATTACTGGCCCACTTCAACCCTTGACGACCATCAGTTAATGATTTAGATTGGTTTGTGTTTTGTAAATGGGACCTACAAGACCGCACAATTGTTGGTCTTATTGATAAGTGGAATCTCACGATACAGGTTTCCTCAGAGGATGATCTGATACGGGCATGTTTCAGTGCTCCCCGATGTTGCAGCAAATAAAAGTTCTTCCTTTTTGCGATGGATGTTTTACCTTTGAATGTATCACGACCCATCATACGTTACGAAATTGGTACATTTTCCTCAAATCCCTTTAGCCTTTCTATATACAAAAATCATATGTATGATTAGAAATATGGTGGGTCTATTCGTTTGTTCGGATTTCCCCACCTCTATGGTGATTCACCCGATCAACTCACATATTTGTGTGGAGGTGGATGTGTCAAAGCCCCCGGTGGAGTGGATTTGAATTGTTATCGGTACAGAGATTAGATGGAAACATGCCGTGGTTTTTGAGTCCTCGGTTAACTACTGCTTGAACTGTTATCACCTAGGGAATCTGGTGTAATGATGTCATTCTGAAGGTAGGAGCAGGAAGTCAGATCTGAAGGTGAGGACATGCGAGGGGAAGAGATAGTTTCCCATTACGGCTTATGGTATGTTTTCTGTTACCGAGAACCGTGATTTTGTCACCGTGGGAAAGATAGTAGTGGACTCTTCTAATATTTTGGTCACTACAGTTTTTTACAGGATGAAATCTGATCTGAGGGTGGTGGATGGTGCGATGAAGTTTGTTTCCAAAGGTGTCTCTGGTAAGGGTGTCCCTGGCTTAGAAGGTAGGCTATTTAGCAGCAGCAATGCGACTGTTTGGTCTGAGAGGAAGCACCCAGAGGCGGAGGGAAACTTTGAGTCTACTTTATATGAGGATAATATTCTGATGGGAATTTCATAGGGTTGTGATGAAGGGTTCGATTGCCGGGATCTGGATAATTAAGGTGTGATGATCAATGTTCCCATAAGAAATATGTTTCTGGGTTTGGAGTAGGAGGGTATAGAGAAGTGTATGCAGGATGGTGTCAACATGCAGTGTGAGGGAATTTTGAAAGAGGATGCTGTAGTGAATGAGGTAATAAAAAAAGGGATATGTGAAGGTAAATAAGTGATAAACAAACCACAATTCTTAGTTGTAATTGAAACTAAAATCAGCTCCAACAAAACAAGTTGAAGATTTATCAGGATATCTAGACTCATGGAAAATGGGTGGAAATTATTGACAGTGACATGGAAAATTATGGATCCATGACTATGCCCTCATATAGTTTTGTTTTCTAGAAATGGAATAATATTCTATCTAGAAACTTGAAGAAGGTTCTTGCTTTGACGAGAAGGAGGTCGATAAAGGAATACTATTATTTTCCAAAACCGATTATCAATAGGTCATTCAATAAAGGTATGCAAGTGACAAATTAATTCCTCTCATTAGAGAGGTTAAATCTTATATGGAAGTGCGCCATGGTTTTGAAGCATTATGAAAGATCAGAATGGGAATCAACGATTTTGGAAGTTGTTATTGATCATTGAGCTGGTGACAAGTTTTATTTTGATGGTATATAGTTGTTGTTCATTTCCTATGGGGTTGGATTTCTATACTCGTCCTTTATTTTAATAAATAGTCAGAGGTTCACATCTGACTATGCATTCTGGTAAAATTCCTCTAATTTATTAAGTATGATGAAATCTTTCAATTCCAATCTATTTTAACTGTATGAAACAATAAAAAATTATCATTTAATCTTGTACAAGAACAACCTACTTATTTACTTTTTATACACAATACATTCACACAACCACTTACATGTTATTATTCTTTTTATTCTTTTATTATACTTTGAATAATAATAGAATAATCAAAATTTTCCCATTATTTGTATGTTCTACTTCTTATCTATATTTTTCTATATTTTCTTTAAAATATTCAACCTCTTTAATTCTATACAGTAGAATTGTTTATTATTATATTACTTTATATTTGAGAATTATTTTCAAATTCAAATCCTATAATTTAAACTCAAGCCATATATTAAATTCAATTAGATCTTAACTATAATATTTGATTCGGTAGTTAAAATTTTCTGAAAAAACCATGAAAATTAAAATGTAATATAAGGCCCCGGCCTTAAACCTTACTTAATATTGAATTAAACGAATAATTCACGTTGAGGATCTTTTCAGGTTTAGAGTTTTAGAGAATTAGAACATAACTATTACATCTCAAAAGATTACAAAGTACTCACTTATACTAAGTTTCCATAATAAAAAAAACTCTTGAAAGAAACATGTCTAGTTCCATGTTTTATATAGCATGACATTCCCTTGATCCCATCCTTGACCTTATTCCACATTAAGTCCTGTGAAAAACATTTCAAAAAAAGTTGGGGTGAGCATAAAAAGCTCAGTAAGGGATACACAAAGAATGAAAATTGTTAGTTTTTCAAACATCAAGTAAACCATGTATACTCTATCAAAGTAATACCTTCACCTTCATGAAGTAGTAAAAACTCTTCACTGAATAAAGTATCATTACTTACCTTTTTGTAACCAAAGGATTACCATAAAAACCATAAAAAGAACACATAACATATATAAAGGTAACTTGGGACATAAACATACTTAAGTGGAATAACCATACGGTCGACTTCCACACATATCACTTAATGGAATAGCCATACGGCCAATTTCCATACATACTTAATGGAATAGCCATACGGCCGACTTCCATACCAAATGAATTGGAGGTTATAACGTAACCACCCGTCCTGGTATTCACGGCACCACCCGTCATATGGTTTATAACGTAACCACCCGTTAAAATGTCCAAGTACCAGTATAAAATCACAAAACATAAAACCAATATAAAGGAATGATAACATTTCCACATTTCAATCACAATATATCAAAAATATATTGACATAATAGAATCCTTTTTCAAAACCATTTTCAATACCAAAATACATAAAAGATTATATGGTATTTATTTTATTCTAAAAACATTACGGCTTGTTGAGAAAGCCAAAGACCAAATAATACTCGCGGTGGTGGAAAAGGTCGTTGTCGCTGCGTACGTTAAAATAAACATTCCTTTTTGTTGTTTTGTAAAACACTTCGTAGAAAAATATTCCTTTTGTATAAAAGTAAAAGTCAAAGGGGTTTATACACCGTATAAATGAAAGTTGTGTATAAAACGAAATATGCCTCAATGAAAGGTGATTGAGACGAAGTCCCTTACCTCGGGTCCGACTTGACTCGATCGTTCTTTAATGTCCTGAATAATTAACTTCAGTTAATTTATACTTGATTAAGAACCTTTTTAATGTTCATTATTCCTTTTATATCACTTATTGCCATGTTATAAACATTATGTAACCATTTAAGTTAATAATGTTTGTTTTCTCAATATTTGGTTCTTAAGTCGAAAGTGGACTTCTTACAATTACATGTTGTTCGTGTGGTCAAAGGTTCTTTATATCCAGAATGAAATTACCGATTTGGATATAATATTTATCATATATATCCATCATATACATGTATTTATAATATTACATAATCATTTAGAGGTATGAAATGAAATGCACCGTTCATGGAGACGGTAAGCCGTACGTACGCATGAACGCTACTTTCATTTCTTTGTCATATTAATGGAATTAAAACAAAATGAGAGGTATGTATATTTTAATTCCATAATTATATTCATCATTTATATATATCATTAATTATATATATACATTATATACATGTACTTTTAATAGTACATTACATTTGGGGATAAGAAATGAAATGCACCGTTCATGGAGACGGTAAGCCGTACGTACGCATGAACGCTACTTTCATTTCTATCTCATACTTTAATGGAAAGAAATAATAATGATATAGAGGTATATTATAATTCCAGTATAACATCATATATAATAACTTTAAATCCATCCTTTACTCGTCCCACATATGGCATTAACGAATCACATCACTTTGAGGGGGCGGTAGTCCGCACTTCCTTAAATGAAGATATTGTGTTTACCCATAATGGAAACCATAAAGGTATGCCCAAAATGAAAAAAACATAAGCTTAAGGAAAAAATAAACATATCATATATCATATATAAAAATAGTGACATCATAATGGACACCTTTGAAGGAGTTAAATGAGTATTGAACAATCATCGTTTCGGGAGGCAGAATTTCGCCATCCACGGAAACCGTATGTTCTTTAACCATTTGATGTAGTTGTGTGAGAGTGTAGCTCGAATAAATCTTATAAAAACATCCTAGTATATTGAAGATACTGGTGTTGTTACAAAATAAGTAAATAAAAAGAGTTTAGGGGGTTGGAGAAACAAAATAAAACAAATGAACATGAGAGAATGAATAACCTTTAAAAGTGTAACTCCTTTTGATTTGAGCCTAAAAGCTTCCTTTGAAAGGATTCTGCCCAAAGGGAATCCTCTAGGATGAGGAGAGGGATTTGGAGAGAGTAAATGGGCAGGGTTTGGCCGAGCCAAAGGCTTGAGGAGTGTGTGAAATGAGGTAGAGGTGGGGGCCTTTTATAAGAGGAGAGGAGGGGCACTTTTGGAAAGTAAATAAATATTACTTTATTTGAAAATGTGTTTCGGTTTTAAAAGGTCACACATTGATATATTTCGTGGATAAGGTGATAAGGGTTCGAAATACACTCATCCAATTGGTTTTGGACATGTGTAGTTCATAGATTTTACATTATCTTTCCATTTTATTTAAATCGTCAAATAATGATGTCATCGCTACATCATTATTATGTCATAAATAATTTAATTTATTTAATGTCTAAAAATTATAAAACAAATACTATGACGTAGGAAATCGTTTTATCTTTCCAATTACTATTTATAATAAAAAATCTGATCTTTATAACCCCATGTAAAATTTTTTTTTCGTAAAACATATTATGTTTGTGTCATTTTTACTTTTACATTAAATAAAAAGTTATTTATGTCATTTCCCAACCAAAGTGTCTCCATGGGGTCTCCAAGTTCTCCCATGGATTGACTTGGTCGGCCATGACACAACCAATGAGGGTAAGACATGTTTCATGCTCATCTTAGTTTATTAAAGCATTATTTTTACCTTAAACTACACTAATTACCACTAATCGCGATTAAGAACTTAATAAGTTACTATTCACCAAAAAAATATTTTAATCTCATTGAACCACATTTTACTTCTTAATGACAACCATGTATGTTGGATTTTTGAAATTCAAAACACAATGATGGCAAAATTTCATTTAAACGGAAAATCAGTTTTTATAAGTACCACTTAGTGGTTTCACTATTCATCAAAAATTGATGTTTTTCAGAAAATTACCAAAAATTCACCCTAAGCTATATTTGATATTACGAATTCAAAAATGAAGTCTATTTTAAAAAATTCAAAACATATAAGTCACATTAATTAAGTTAATAATTAATTCCCGCTGTCAGAGCAAATAGCGTGTTTTTATGAAACAATAAGTATCAAAAGATTGACACTAGTTTAAGTCCGATTTCAAAGTGAAATTAATTCCAACGACCACTATTGGATTTAATGGTAAAAATATTTTCTAATTTCACTTTAAAACCAATTCAAAAGATAATCTAATCATATAAATAAATTATATTAAAAAGTGGTTTTGAATTAAAATACAACATTTTACACTATTCATTAAAAAAATGAACTTTATCAGAAAGGTAACAAAAATTTACACAAAGTAAATTTTGATGTCCCGATTCTAAAGAAGAGTTATATTTGGTCCAATAGAATTTATAAGATTGATCAAAACTATATTTAATAACGGTTCTCCGTCAAAAGGTGATAAGTGGACCTTTCGTGAAAATTATGGTATAAATGCCTAAAATTGAACTCTTTCCGTATTTTAAGCCTTTATCTTTTATTGGGTAAATGTAAAAACATTTAAAAACATATATAATCATATTTTAGTTGTTTCTATCCATTCCCGCCAGTACAACGGCTACTCGTTAACTAACATTTAAAATAATATTATTTTATTACTTGTGTGCAACGTAAGTTTTCAAAGAAACTCATCGTTGCGTACCGAGTACGCTATCGAACGTAGAAACCCCTTTTAATTAAAATTAATATTTAATTCGTAAATATTAATAAATATAAAAATTCTTTATTCTTTAATTACCTGGGACATTACATCCTTTCCCCCTTTTGGGAATTGCGTCCTAACAATTTTATTCACTTATCAAAATAAGTGGGGGTATTTATCCCTCATAGCATTTTCAGATTCCCACGTTGCCTCTTCAATCACATTGTTTTTCCACAAAACCTTTACCTGATGAATCACCTTATTCCGTAACACCTGCTCCCTGTGGTCAAGAATCTGAACCGGTTGTTCCTCATAAGATAGGTTCTCTTCCAGCTGAACTACCTCTGGACTCAAAACATGAGATGGATCTGGCATATACTTTCTCAACATTGAAACATGAAAAACATTGTGTACCTGAGATAAACTCGGATGTAAAGCCACCCGTATGAAACTGATCCAACTCTCTCCAGAATTTCATATGGTCCAACAAACCTTGGACTCAACTTTCCTTTCTTACCAAATCTCATCACACTTTTCCATGGTGATACTTTGAGAAAAACATGATCACCTACCTCAAAAGAGAGGTCCTTCCTCCTGTTGTCCGCATAACTCTTCTGCCTACTCTGAGCTGTTCTCATGTGCTTCTGAGTCAGCTGAACTTTTTCTGCCAACTCTTCTACCAATTCTCATCCCATCAACTTCCTTTCACCAACTTCATCCCAAAAAGCTGGAGTTCGACACCGCTTCTCATATAATGCCTAAAATGGTGCCATCTGTATACTGGAATGAAAACTGTTATTATATGAAAATTCAACCAAAGAAAGATGTTGGTCCCAACTTCCCTGATAATCCATCGAACAAGCTCATAGCATATCCTCCAATGTCTGAATTGTTCGTTCTGACTGCCCATCTGATTGTGGATGAAAAGCTATACTAAAATTTAATTCAGTACCCAACGACTTCTGAAGGCCTTTCCAAAAGTTAGAAGTGATCCTGGGATCACGATCAGATACAATGGAGAGAGGAACTCCATGTAACCTGACTATCTCTTTAAGATACAAACGGAAAAGTTGATCTAGGGAAAAAGTATCTCGAATAGAATGGAAATGAGCAGATTTGGTCAAGTGATCAAAAATAACCCAGATTGCATTATTACCTCGAGATGTCTTCGGTAATCCAACAACAAAGTCCTTGGATATATTCTCCCATTTCCACTCTGGCACTGGTAAAGGCTGAAGCATCCCTTTCGGTAACTGCCGCTCTGCTTTAAACTGTTGATATGTCAAACACTTCACAGTAAAATCAGCAATGTCTCTTTTCATTCCATCCCACCAGTAATACTTCCACAGATCTCTATACATCTTAGTACTGCCCGGATGAACTGAAAACGGGGAACTATGAGCCTCACATAACAACTCATTATTCAACTGTGAATCACAAGGCACACATAACCTCTTCCCAAACCTCAAAACACAAACACAAACTTATCCAAGAACTCATGGAAAATTTTATTCATAAGGTCCATGAATACAGCAGGTGCATTGGTTAACCCAAAAGGCATAACTACAAATTCATAATGGCCATATCTAGTACGGAACGCAGTCTTCGGAACGTCTGCTTCTTTTACTTTCAACTGATGGTACCCCGACCTCAAGTCAATCTTCGAAAAATACTGAGCTCCCTGGAGCTGATACCACATCATTCGATGGCCCAACATCTGCTGAAGTTGTTGCAAAGAATTTCACCACCCCTTTCGACTTGTAGTCTGCCTGCATTCCCCCAGTTGAGTTCTTCGTTGGACACTCGTTTTCATAATGACCCATTTCATTACACTTAAAACATCTTACCGTTGGCTTTTCATTTCTTGCTTGATCATCTTCCTTACAGTTACGAGCAATATGACCAGACTTACCACACCGAAAGCACTTACCAGAATTGGATAAACATTCTCCAGGATGCATTTTACCACACTTCTCACATGATGGATATTTGGTTTTCTTACCTCCTTGCTTCTTTGATGAATTCTTCCCCTTTTCCTGCCAACTAGACCTCTTATTCTATTGTTTTTCATAGAACACCTGATCATCGGAAAACTCCATTTCCAACTTCTCCGCACATCGAACAAGTTTTTCATAACTTTTGAACTCACGAGAAGCTAAAGCCCTTCGATACTTTGACTTTAACCCTGAGTAAAAACAGTTTATTTTACTATCAAGTTCTCGTATGAAGTTTGGAGCATACCTTGCCAATCGAGTGAACTTTTCTTCATAAGCAGCCACTGAATCATCCTCCTACCTCAATTCTAGGAACTGTTTTTCCATCCTAAGACGAACCACCTTAGGAAAATATTTCTCAAGAAACATACCTTTGAATTCGTCCCAGTGAAGATCCTCAATCTCATCACTATCCCTTATATTTTTCACCATCGACCACCACTGACCACCTTCACCTTCAAAACGGTAAACAGCAAGACTAACCTTTTGATGTTCTGAACACCCCATGACATCAAAAATCGTCTCCAGTTCTTTAATCCACCCTTCAGCTGGCACAGGGTCAGATGATCCTCTAAATGATGGGGGATCTTGCCTCATGAAATGTTCCACCACTGACATGTTCCACTGCGGTTGATCTGGCTGATCTCGTGCATGGATACCACCACCATTTATAGCCTGAGTCAACTGTTCCATCACTGCAACAAACTGTTCAGTTCCGATTCCGACCATCTCAGGTTGCTGATTTGGAAGGTTATCTTCCTCCTGATGTCGTCCCAACATAGCTTCTTTTTTTCCTCTGCGGAAAACCATTCTGAACACAGAAATATCTTAGGCGAAGCAACATGGTAATCCGTAAATGCTATATCATTTCAATCATATTATAATTTAACACTTTTCTAACTCCTAAAGTTGTCTAAACCGACCTTTGATACCAACTATAAGGCCCCAGCCTTAAACCTTACTTAATATTGAATTAAATTAATAATTCACGTTGAGGATCTTTTCAGGTTTAGAGTTTTAGAGAATTAGAACATAACTATTACATCTCCAAAGATTACAAAGTAGTCACTTATACTAAGTTTCCATAATAAAAAAAACTCTTGAAAGAAACATGTCTAGTTCCATGTTTTATATAGCATGACATTCCCTTGATCCCATCCTTGACCTTATTCCACATTAAGTCCTGTGAAAAACATTTCAAAAAAACTTGGGGTGAGCATAAAAAGCTCAGTAATGGATACAGAAAGAATGAAAACTGTTAGTTTTTCAAACATCAAGTAAACCATGTATACTCTATCAAAGTAATACCTTCACCTTCATGAAGTAGTAAAAACTCTTCACTGAATAAAGTGTCATTACATACCTTTTTGTAACCAAAGGATTACCATAAAATCCATAAAAAGAACACATAACATATATAAAGGTAACTTGGGACATAAACATACTTAAGTGGAATAACCATACGGTCGACTTCCACAAATATCACTTAATGGAATAGCCATACGGCCAATTTCCATACATACTTAATGGAATAGCCATACGGCCGACTTCCATACCCAATTCATTGGAGGTTATAACGTAACCACCCGTCCTGGTATTCATGGCACCACCCGTCATATGGTTTATAACGTAACCACCCGTTAAAATGTCCAAGTACCAGTATAAAATCATAAAACAGAAACCCAATATAAAGGAATGATAACATTTCCACATTTCAATCACAATATATCATAAATATATTGATATAATTGAATCCTTTTGCAAAACCATTTTCAATACCAAAATACATAAAAGAGTATATGGTATTTATTTTATTCTAAAAACATTACGGCTTGTTGAGAAAACCAAAGACCAAATAATACTCGCGGCGGTGGAAAAGGTCGTTGTCGTCGCGTACGTTAAAAGAAACATTCCTTTTTGTCATTTTATAAAACGCTTCGTAGAAAAAGATTCCTTTTGTATAAAAGTAAAATTCAAAGGGGTTTATACACCGTATAAATGAAAGTTGTGTATAAAACGAAATATGCCTCAATGAAATGTGATTGAGACGAAGTCCCTTACCTCGGGTCCGACTTGACTCGATCGTTCTTTAACGTCCTGAATAATTAACTTGAGTTAATTTATACTTGATTAAGAACCTTTTTAAAGTTCATTATTCCTTTTATATCACTTATTGCCATGTTATAAACATTATTTAACCATTTAAGTTAATAATGTTTGTTTTCTCAATATTTGGTTCTTAAGTCGAAAGTGGACTTCTTACAATTACATGTTGTTCGTGTGGTCAAAGGTTCTTTATATCCAGAATGAAATTCCCGATTTGGATATAATATGTATCATATATATCCATCATATACATGTATTTATAATATTACATAATCATTTAGAGGTAAGAAATGAAATGCACCGTTCATGGAGACGGTAAGCCGTACGTACGCATGAACGCTACTTTCATTTCTTTGTCATATTAATGGAATTAAAACTAAATGAGAGGTATGTATATTTTAATTCCATAATTATATTAATAATTTAGATATATCATTAATTATATATATCCATTATATACATTTACTTTTAATAGTACATTACATTTGGGGATAAGAAATGAAATGCACCGTTCATGGAGACGGTAAGCCGTACGTACGCATGAACGCTACTTACATTTCTATCTAATACTTTAATGGAAATAAATAATAATGATATAGAGGTATATTATAATTACAGTATAACATCATATATAATAACTTTAAATCCATCCTTTACACGTCCCACATATGGCATTAACGAATCACATCACTTTGAAGGGGCGGTAGTCCGCACTTCCTTAAATGAAGATATCGTGTTTACCCATAATGGAAACCATAAAGGTATGCCCAAAATGAAAAAAACAGAAGCTTAAGGAATACTTAAACATATCATATATCATATATAAAAATAGTGACATCATAATGGCCACCGTTGAATGTGTTAAATGAGTATTGAACAATCATTGTTTCGGGAGGCAGAATTTCGCCATCCACGGAAACCGTATGTTCTTTAACCATTTTATGTAGTTGTGTGAGAGTGTAGCTCTAATAAATCTTATAAAAAAATCCTAGTATATTAAATATACTGGTTTTGTTACAAAATAAGTAAATAAAAAGTGTTTAGGGGGTTGGAGAAACAAAATAAAACAAATAAACATGACAGAATGAATTACCTTTAAAAGTGTACCTCCTTTTGATTTGAGCCTAAAGGCTTCCTTTGAAAAGATTATGCCCAAAGGGAATCCTCTAGGATGAGTAGAGGGATGTGGAGAGAGTAAATGGGCAGGGGTTGGCCGAGCCAAAGGCTTGAGGAGTGTGTGAAATGAGGTAGAGGTGGGGGCCTTTTATAAGAGGAGAGGAGGGGCACTTTTGGAAAGTAAATAAATATTACTTTATTTGAAAGTGTGTTTCGGTTTTAAAAGGTCCCACATTGATATAATTCGTGGATAAGGTGATAATTGTTCGAAATCCACTCATCCAATTGGTTTTGGACATGTGTAGTTCATAGATTTTACATTATCTTTCTATTTTATTTAAATCGTCAAATAATGATGTCATCACTGCATCATTATTATGTCATACATAATTTAATTTATTTAATCTCTAAAAATTATAAAAAAACTACTATGATGTCGGAAATCTTTTTATCTTTCCAATGACTATTTATAATCAAAAATATGATCTTTATAACCCCATGTAAAAATTGTTTTCGTAAAACATATTATGTTTGTGTCATTTTTACTTTTACATTAAATAAAACGTTATTTATGTCATTTCCCAACCAAAGTGTCTTCATGGGGTCCCCAAGTTGTCCCATGGATTGTCTTGGTCGGCCATGACACAACCAATGAGGGTAGGACATGTTTCAAGATCATCTTATTTTATTAAAGCATTATTTTTACCTTAAACTACACTAATTACCACTAATCACGATTAAGAACTTAATAAGTTACTATTCACCAAAAAAATATTTTAATCTCATTGAACCACATTTTAATTATTAATGACAACCATGTATGTCGGATTTTTGAAATTCAAAACACAATGACGGAAAAATTTCATTTAAACGGAAAATCAGTTTTTATAAGTACCACTTAGTGGTTTCACTATTCATCAAAAATTGAAGTTTTTCAGAAAATTACCAAAAATTCACCCTGAGCTATATTTGATATTACGAATTCAAAAATGAAGTCTATTTTACAAAATTCAAAACATATAAGTCACATTAATTAACTTAATAATTAATTCCCGCTGTCAGAGCAAATAGCGTGTTTTTATGGAACAATAAGTATCAAAAGATTGACAATAGTTTAAGTCCGATTTCAAAGTGAAATTAATTCCAACGACCACTATTGGAGTTAATGGTAAAAATATTTTCTAATTTCACTTTAAAACCAATTTAAAAGATAATATAATCATAAAAATAAATTAGATTAAAAAGAGGTTTTGAATTAAAATACAACATTTTACACTATTCCTTAAAAAACTGAACTTTATAAGAAAGGTACCAAAAATTTACACAAATTAATTTTGATGTCCCGATTATAAAGAAGAGTTATATTTGGTCCAATAGAATTTATAAGATCGATCAAAACTATATTTAATGACGGTTCTCCGTCAAAAGGTGATAAGTGGACCTTTCATGAAAATTAGGGTATAAATGCCTAAAATTGAACTCTTTCCGTATTTTAAGCCTTTATCATTTATTGGGTAAATGTAAAAACATTTAAAACATATATAATCATATTTTAGTTATTTCTATCCATTCCCGCCAGTACAACGACTACTCGTTAACTAACATTTAAAATAATATTATTTTATTACTTGTGTGCAACGTAAGTTTTCAAAGAAACTCATCGTTGCGTACTGAGTACGCTATCGAACGTAGAAACCCATTTTAATTAAAATTAATATTTAATTCGTAAATATTAATAAATATGAAAATTCTTTATTCTTTAGTTACCTGGGATGTTACATGTAATCCCAAGTTAGTATGACTCTTAGAATTGCTTAGTTTTTCCATGAACATCACTTATACGACACAACCTCATTCATTTTCATGTGAGTTAGTAGTTAAAAATAGTTATTTTTAACTATCTATACACAATGTGATGTGGAGAGAGCTCTATGGGGTGATCGTCTATATTATTATTGAGCCATAAAAAAACTAACCCATCCTCCTTTATAATGTGACTCTTACACTACAGTGTGGTCTAATATATTTTCTCTTGATTATGGAACATAATATGAGATATGTTTAGAGGATTGAAATTCTCTAGGAACACATGAATTCGGTCTTTCTATTCATTACAACGTGTATTACCACTATGATATGGAGGCCTATGATCGAGTATCTCCTATGAAATGGATACATCCTATGCATTGTGAGGTATTGCAAGAGATTTTCAGTCCAACTACCTTATTTTGCATATCTATGTAATGGAAACCAATGTTATTGTGTATTCTAACTAGTTGTTATATTTATGTATTATAGAAATTATTATGGGGCAAACACTTCGTCCTATAAACAAATTATATGGTGAAAACCTTGTTTGATCACTGAATCTGCCTCCATCTTTATTTCAATTTTCTAGAATCGTGAACTCCTCTCAGGATTTTTAATCAATTATCACCAACTTAATAATAATCAAAATTAGTCGCAAAAAACCATCACCTCTCAATAATTTTGTGTTTTAACATGATTTACGTATTGACAATAAGATACAACACGAAGAATCATATCCAATATAACGTTTAACAATTTTCTTCCTTTTTGGTCTCAATAGTAGCCCTTTTGATTTTTTATCAACAAAGGTATATATAAAACAAAAAAACTCTGAATACTTATCAAAGGATCACCATTCAATAATTTTAACCATGCATGAACAAACTAGATGTAGGAAACAAGAACATTGAATAAATAATACCATGTTTGTGGAAAAAAAGTAGTGATTAATGACCTTGAAACATGAACATATAAACCTATTAGGATGATGTTATGCCACTTGAAAAAAATAGATCATACAAAAATATTAATTTCATCATTAACATTGAAATGACAATAAATACTCTCTCAAAAACACCTGTATTCTCTTTAACAAAATATTAGAATAGTTTTCACATATTCACAATACTAAAATAACATCTTTACACTTTTAAGAACTCGCTCAAAAAATTATTCTCCCCCTTAAGAGAAAACATATAAATGGATACCCCATTAATATTTTCCCCTCACACAAATATCAAGGATATAAATATAATGAAATATTTATTTTGTCATTTTTCTACCAAATTGAAAATAGTATCCAATGAAAGGAAGATTTCAGGGTAAAAAAAATCATACCATGGACCTTTAATGAATGAGGTAGAATACATAAATTCATCCTCATATTCTAGACTACTTATTTATACAACGTTTTCTTGAACACATTAGAAAACTACTCTTTTATTGGAATAACCTCCAACTTAAATTCATTTATTTTCATAAGTTCCTTGATAAAGTGATATTGAATATCAATTTCCTTGAATTTCGAATGTTGAACTGGATTATTTGATAAATAGATATAACTTTGATTATAACATCGAAGAAGAAGTTATAGCTTCACTCTAACATTCATGTCTTCCAACTGGAACTTCATCCAAATGAACTATGTTGTGGATTGAGTTGTAGCCACATATTCTTCCTTAGTGATACATAAAGCCACCAAACTCTACTTCTTAGTGCACCAACGCACACACAAGTTTCACATAAGAGGAAAATTATACCAGAAGTGGATATTCTCTCATAAACAAAACCACCGAAATCTGCATCTGTATAACCAAATATGTTAATTATTAATGTGCAAACATATTTCCACTAGAAATAAATGATTACTTAAATATATCACATATTCCTTTTTTTTCAACCCAAAAATGGGATTATTTTGGTGTACTTTAATACTTAATAGAAATTGTAATAGCATATAGAAAATCTAAAGTTGTTGTTATGAGATATAACAGATTTCCAATAAACATTTTAAATTCCATACGCTAAAAATTCATTCCTTTATCATCTTTTTAAAAAAATTCCAACTAAAATCGGTGTGTAAAAATTATTTGAATCTTAAAATAAAAATATTTCAAGATTTTATTATAATATTTCTTTTAAGAGAGGAAAATATAATGTCTCCGTATATAGATTTGTTTACCATGAAAGCGTTTTATCTCTCTAATAATAGAAATTTAAAATAAATCCTTCGTCTCTTTAGAACTCCTCTCACACACTAATTTTTAAGTTACATAAAATATGATTTCATATAATCAAATAATAACTAAAAGAGATACCCTTTTTTATATTTTCCGTACATATTGTTTACCACTAATTCTATTTTTAAATTTAACTTCTTTCAATAGGTATCTAGTTTAGAGTACAATCCTCTAGGGGGTTATTTCATCCTATATAAATCTATATTTAACCTACCAGAAAATTTTATATTTTCACTGTGTAAAAAAATAAATGCTCTTGAGACTGTGGTTCGGTAGATGTTGGGTTTCCAGATGCTACCAAAGTTGGACATACATCTACTGCTACCCAAATCAGCCATGACCTATGGTTTCATCTCTCTTATCCAGGTCAGAGTTAGAGGGATGTGTCCATAAGTTTTTGGGAATACCATTTGTTGTTTTTGATTTTTCTTTTTTGGTTTGTCCCTAACCTTCTTTAGGGATTCATTCCCTACCTTCTTTTGGGTTTTCTTCTATTTTTTGTTTTATTTTTTGGTATTCATTATTGATTGTAGTTTTTTATTTTGTCGGTGATCATTTTATAGTGGTCTTTTTTTTTGTGAAGAGATGCAGCGATTGTGGATTTTGTTGATGGGTTTCATAATTCTAGTGGGATGTTTGTATATGAAGATGGTTGATTAGAGTCAGTGATGTTGTTGATGTAGGTGGTGTTCAATGTTGTTGTAGTATGATGATAAATACAAGATGATGAAGTGGTTAATGGGGATTCTTTCAGTGTCCAAGGTGTTTATATCTGGGTGGAAAGTGGCGATGATGCATAGAGGATGAAGACCCTGGTGATGTGTTGATGTGAAAAAAATGGTTATTCCACCGACGGAGATAGATGACACCAGTGGAGCTCACCGACATTTTGGTTTGACGTGGAAAAGCTGTTGCATTAGGTGTGTGAGTCTATGTAGGGTGGGATACTCAAGATGATTGGATCGATGTGACTCATATATCGATGTGTGATGATGTCTTGTTTTTTTAAATACTATTATGGTGATTTTTTTAAAGGAAGAAGTGGTAGGAGGGTTATCCTATAGTGTTTTATGAATTTTGACTTTTGGGGTATGGTCTGGTGATATGTGGAGGTTTTTGTATGGGTCCCACTTACCCAAAAAAGTCATCTTATAAAATAAAAAATTTATTGTATTTCTCTTTAAAATCCACTACATCAACCTATTAATAACCTTTGAAAAACAATATTTCTTTATTTCTCACCACTTTTTAATTTTTATTCTATTTTTTTAGGAAAACCCACTTTCTATCGAAGAAATTATTTTTTTTATGATTGGGTACCAACTATAATGTTTCATTATTCTCAGTCTGATTTAGTTCATTATTAATATAATCAACCCATTCTCAATGTTTCTTTACTTCTTCAACATATCCAGGTTCAACATGCGAGTACAATGAGGTATAAGTTATAGTCCTCACGGTTCTCCTAGTTTTCACTTACTATCCACTATCCTCAATAATTTTTTGATCCAAACATTATATGTCATCCACATGTGATATGAGTGAGATTTATCCTCATCACTTGAAATCAATAAATCATCTTCACCAACCTAAACATCATTAGCACTTTCAACTTTAATATGAAATTTCATCATGAAGTTTAACAAAAAAACATCATCATCACTTATAGAACATACAATATCATGTGAAAAATAATTCTATGATTTCTATAGGACAGTAAAATCATTATAATAAATGATATTTAAGATTTAGTTTTTAAAACAATGATAACCTCTTCCATATAGAGGATATCCAAGAAAGATGTCATCAACACATAAATTTTCAATCATTCCAAGATTCTCACCTTTCACCTTGATAACACAGGGTTTATAAAACACATAAAGATACTTAACAGTTGGATATCTTGATATTAGATCTCATAATGTGACATATCTAAATTTATTCTTTGTAAACAATGTTTTTATATGATATTTTATTCCAATATCATGTCTTTAAAAATAACGAGAAGTATCATGCTCAACCTATAGAGTCTTATCCATTTTCTCCAAATATAAGTAATTATATTCAACAAAACCATTCTGTTTATGTGTGTACTGTGTACCAAGTTCATTCATAATTCCATCCTTCTCTAAATAAAATTTAAACATCCCATAATCAAACTCAATTCAATTATTTTTTTGAATCAACATGAGAGAAAAAAATTTCTTTTTCGTAACTTCTTCAAAAAAATTTAAATAGTTTCAATGACTAAACAATGTGCTTCATAAACCTGTCACAAGTAACAAAATTGATGTTATAAATAAAAGTAATAAAATAACTATCTTCATTGGTTGATTTCTTTATCATGGTCCCACACACAACTTATAGGATGACCACTAAGGGTTGATTAATTTGAATCTATGACTTGTGAAAAAATTTAAAAATCATTCTCTATTTGAATATAGAGCACATATAATATATTTCTATTATCAGCAATGGAAAATCATTATCATTGTATACTCGAGCGGTCAAATTCATCTTATTTTTTCCACGATGTTCAAGTATACTATGCCACAATTTTTTATTTAATACATAGATAACATGAGTTTACAACATCTCTCACTTGAAATAAGTTTCTTCAAGCCTATTTTAGTTTTTTTCAAAAAATTTCCACATTAAAGATTATTAACAGGGAAACCTTCCATTTTTAATACCATTATATTTCTTTTATAAAGATTCTATGAAACACTTAGGAGATTTTTTTTAATCCATTAATACAAATTTTGTTTTTAGATTTTTGTTTTTCTTTCCTAATAAATACTAATCCAAATCCATTAATCAAGATATGAAAATAATTAGAAAAAGAAAATAATCAATATTTAAACCATTTCACATCATTTAAGAGCTATAAATCTATAATAATAATAAATTAACATCCACTGTCCACGATCCATGTACTTTCCTCTATGGATGATTAATGTTCCACTTCAACAATTAAGGGATTTTTATTTCCTTTGTTATTATTCATATGATGTTTTTTCGTACAAAAACTCAGATTTTTTGGGTTAGTAAAAGGATAAAGAAATCATTGTCATGATGAATAGACTGCTCACTCCTTCTATATTCTTATTTATACATATAACTTTTTTTTAGTGTTGTTTAGAGTTCTGAACAAGTTCTTGAACATCCCTCTTTTGAGATGACTGAATCACCCTCAAACGTATCCTATAACACCATATAATAGGATTATAATGTTGGTAATGGAACAAGAACATGTTAAATCATATTTATCTATGAAGGTAACATTCAGTCCATATTTTTAAATTATTATTTACCCTTCTCTAAGTAAAAATTTTTTAATCCTTTTTTTTGAAAGATCTTTTGGGTTAACTTCCATAACTTTTATATTCAAAAAAATATTCATTAATATCTTCACAAACCCAAGTGGAGAAATATTTTCACATAATTTGGTTCTCCCAGAGTTTCTAGATTTTGGAAAATCTTTTGATTTATCCAAAACCATATTCTTAATGAATTTCTTCTTCCTCACTGATTTTTATCAAAACAATCATCATTATTCTCATCCATATGGAATTAATTATATAGGTATTCTTGATATTTTCACTTATTTGAACATTATCCATCTCATAAAATAGAATTCTGAAAATTAGATTTTCATATCATCAAATCCACTTCTGTTCTAATAAAATTAAGGGTTTTAATGATCTAACTACAATTATTAGTTTTTCATTATTTATTTTAATATTATGTTTATTGTAATTTCATAATCCATAATCTTATCTAACAATTTAAAAACTTCAAGAATATTTTTATTTTTTGTTAAAAAGTTATATTAATTTATATTGAATATTTTATCATATTTCATAAAATTTTAACCTCATTATCTTACTTGGAAATTGTTGGGAGACATTATTTTAATTCTATATTCATCATTAATTATATTTTAATATCTTATTTTTTAACATTTATAACTAATTATTTCATAGTAAATATTTTCAACATTCATTATAAAAATGGGGTTTTTAACATATTCACAAACTATGAAATTTCATATTCATCTTCATTCACATTGTATATTCATTATTTAGACAAGAAGTTTCCCAAGTTAAATTTATAGAACTTATTAACTGTTTTATTATTAGAAACTTGTATATGATTGTGTATCATTATTTAGAATCCTATAGATAGGACATCTTACATTTCACTATCTTAATTGGTTTTAAAATTTAGAAATTTATTTGTATAATTCCTAATAACTCCAAAAATAAAACATATTTTAAGGATTCTTTCCCCTATTATTTAGCTTTTATATTATCACGTTTCTTGAGATGAGAGATATAAATTCATCAAATTTCTCATAGAAACATTAATTTGCATATGAACAACAAGATTATTCTTCAACAGAAACCATTCTCTTCAAATTCTCTTACATTGCCGATTTATAAGATATTTCCTTTCCAGTATTTACCTTCATCATGATATCACTATATTTAACCACTTAATAATATATTAAAATAATTTGAAAATAATCAATTGGAATATAAATTTAAACATTTTATTTCAATGAAAAATCTATAGAATAAACTTATCTAGTATAATATGAAAAATATATTCAATAATATATATATCCTATAACTATTCTCCAAAAACTATTATTATTCTCAAAACAGCATTACCCCTTGAGAAATAAATTATCAATAGTTTAATATTCAAATATCTAGATATATTTATGTAAAATTCTCTAAAAATATAATTTATCACACTTTACATTGGAATTTTCTTCATAGATATTTTGATGTTTATCCCAGATATCTTTTTCTACTTTGAGTCATTTGATTTTCCAAATCATACATTCTAAGAGATACAAAAAAATAACATTTTATTATCAACCAATATTATTTAAAGTCCTTTTATGAATTTATATCATAGAAAAAACTTAACCGTAGCTAGAAAACCAATCAGTTTTATCTTCCAAAACATCACAACAGATAGATACTAGTTTTGAAATCATCCTATGTTTCAATATGTTATATATTTTCCCATAATATAAAGAAATACCACTTCTATTCAATTAATCAAAAATATAGATTATAGAAAATAAAAAATAGTGACTTACCATTCATAATGAGAGAGAGAGAGAGACATATTATAGACAATCATTAACAGATGGAATCACACTCTGATTCTAATTATAGAACCACATTGGTATTAAAAAAAGATCACCAAGAGTTTGGAGAATTATGGATATAGTTTTGTATATTTATTTTTAAAATACCTTTGCCACATAAAATTATATAGTAATGAGTCCTAAAACACTCCAAACAAACTCACCAATACAAGGAAACATAGTAGATTTAAAAAAATCCTCTTAATGTGAGAATGACAGTCCTCAGTGTGATATAGACTCCTCCTAGATGACACAACCCACTAGAATAATCATGTGGGTACAAAAACATAATTATAACCCTGAAACACTCATTTACATGTGTCATGATTATTCTTCAGTGAATCTTTTACATAATTTCATACCAAAAATTACAATGAAATTTTTTATAACAATAGAAAAAACTTCAACAAAAAAATTACAATATTTTATCTACTTTGATAAAATGTTCAACTTCAACTATACATGAATTTCATAAAAAAATAAAAGAATTATCCATTAAAGTTGTATATGAAAACGTTTATACTTTACTTTGTATTAACTTAACGTGATCAAAACAAATTTGAAAATATTATTCATATTTATATCTTATACATTGGACAATCATAGAATAATCACTACACTTCCCATGTCTAAAACTCTTTCTTATTCTATAACTTTTCTATATTTTATTCCCAATATAAATTATATTTTATTATATATAGCATAAATAATTTATATTATACTACTTTATATTTGAGTTTTACTTTTAATTTCAAATCAACCTCTTTAAACTCATTCCTCGCATCACCTTAATTTACATCACGATCATATAAATTTAACTGGTAGTTTAAATAAATTAAAATCACCACCACAATTAAAATGTGAATCTAATTCATCATGTATTTAAAAAAAATGAATTTTAATAGAAAATTAAAATCTATAGGGGATCCTACTCCATTTTATGTTGAGGTGGTATTTCAAATTAGATATTTTTTAACGATCTGAACACACAACATCATGATTAGAGATCTGTTTCCTAGTTGTCTCAAATTTTTTAGATGAATCAAAAAACTTATCCATAATCATCTATAGAGTGATCCATACAATATTGTGTGTTATTAAATATATTCTAATATATGTGACATAGAATATGATCATTAGTGTGACAGTCCCAAATTATCTAGAAACACACAAAATCCATCCCTCTGTTTTCTATGACCTGGGAGACATTATGGAATGGAGGTCTCTGATTATGTATCCCCTATGTCATGGAAACATAATCTACTTCACAAGGTTTTGTAGACCATTTATAAACCCAATTTCTAATTTATAATATCTATAGTGTGTACACCACTGCTCTGTCTTAGTCAAATTTATTTTTAGTTGGTGATGACATGGACAACAATTATTGTTAAGGAACATATTCATATAAACAAATTCTATGGGGAAAACGATGTTTTATAACATGGAACATGATTATATATTTCTATTATTCTTAAATCCTCATGACCTTATCTCATTATTTACAATCATTTTGAACAGACTTAAGAATCATATGAATTTTTCTCCAAACACCATCATCACATAAAAAATTGTGAGTATGATCGTGATTTTATTTATTGAAAACAAAATATAACACAAATAATCATATCCCCTTAAAAATTCAATAAATTAAAACCCTCATGGTCTTAAAAGATAAAGTCCCCCCTTCTTGAAAGAATTTTAAACAAACTTTAAAAAATAAAAAAGATATTTACCTTAATGAATTGTGAAAATATATACAAATTGGGGGGGGGGGGAATATAAAATCATAAAGAGGAAAAAAACCTAAGGATGATAAATACAAGGTACTCATAGTGGAGGGAGTGGGTTTATCTGGGATCTAGAAGGGAAAAAATTTACAGACTGTCCTTAAACATAAATGGTATAATTAAATAAGACAAAATAGAACACAACTTCTGAAACACCCGATGCTTCCATGGTATTTTTCCCTTGGAATAATGCAATAGCTTGCATTGTATGCATTTCGTGATTCTAACAAACTGTGACCAATAAAACTAGTCGTTATGAATAGTAAAACACACTTTTTGAAATTTTATAAATTTTATCTTTCAAAATGCACTTCAATTTTGAATTTGAAATATCAAAATTATCTTAGGGTAATTTTTTTGTTTTTTTCTAAAAACGTTCAATTTTTGATGAATAGTGAAAACACCAAGTTATAGTATAAAACCAAATTTTTATTTAAATAATTATTTATTTAATTTAAATTTATTTTAGGTCAAAATAGATATATAATACTTATATAAGTTCAATGTAATTTATTGGAGTATGTTTATAATAATTTTAGATATATAAAAATTTTATTGAACTTTTCACCGTCTTTTACCCATCTCCTAGAAGAATTTGCAAATTCACATAGAACTTAGTTTTACCACTTCTGTGAGTGGAATTTCAAAAATCTGAGTGACACAGTTAATCTAAAAGAGTAAAATGTGGTGCAATAAGATAAAAATATTTTTTGGTGAACATTAACTTTTTACTTTTATTTATCAAGGTTAAATGTAAATAGGGTAATTAAGTGTAAAAATGATATTATTATTACCCTAACACATGTCCTAATTCTATTAGATAAGTATAATTCGACCAAATAAACACCTTAGGAATAAAATTTGAACCACTTTGGTCCACTTGGAGTAGATTAGGACATTTATTATTATTTAATTTAAAGAAGAGTTAAAAATAGTTAAAATGAAAGTTTAATAACTAAAACATTATTAATATAGGGTTATACATAAGAAAAATTATATTATGAATATTCATTAGAAAGATAAAAATATTTCCTACAAAATGGTATATTATATATAATTTTTAGATATTAAATAATTTAATTTATTTTTGACACATTGATGATGCAATAATTACCTTATTAGTGAAACATTAAAATAATTGATATTATAAATACCCAAATAAATATAATTTGAGACTTTTAATGAATATGAAGAATTTTATAGGTTACTATGAACTATTAGGGATGATTAAATTAAATATTTTTGAAGTTAAAATAATGTTATGAATTTTGCATAAACAAAATACCAAATAGTGTCACAATTGAAATAAAAGAGTTTTTAAAAAAAATATTATATTATTAATTGATATTATATTCATAAAAAAATAAGGTTCATCCAAGAGACTTATATAATGATAGGTGTATTATTAATGAACCACTTGGGATTCTCTTATAAGTTTATAGTATGTTTATTATGCATATAAAATAAAAATACAAAGAGACGTGGTAAATGTGAAACTTATTATCTAAGAGTTAAAACTAAAAGATAAAGTTAATATAATGACCAAAACCAGTCTAAAACCTATTGGTTGGGTGGTTTTAGACCCATCACCCCTTATCCTATTAATAAGGCACTTTGGAGCCATTAGAAACCGAATATGAATTTATTGTAAAATAATATTTCTATATTTTCCTAAGGTGCCCCTCACCCCTTTAACGAAAGGGCACTCCCCCTTCACTCATATTCATACCTTAAAAGAATTTTGGTTTGGCCAACCCCTGCCCAAATATCCTCTGAAAATCCATAACTTAATCTTATTGGCCTTCCTTTAGTCCGAAAGCCAACGTAAGGATCCCTTTTAATCAAATCAAAAGGAAGAACCCAAATAAGATGTAAAAATCTCACCAACTCTTTCAAGTTCCTTTCTTATTCCACTTCTTCTTTCTTTGTTATTTACAATATAAAATTATAACTCCAGTATCTTATATATACTTTTATGTTATTATAAATATGGTACAACCATATTCAGTATTCTATCCATCCTTTGAATGACATGTCACCATACGTGCGTACATATGACCTACCGTCTCTATGTCGTGGTGGAATTGTTATTCAATATATTATTAATTGGATGGGTATAAAAATGATGTGTAATTAATGTAAATAATAAATATAACATGATAATGATTCTGTATATATGATATACCATCCAATTATATATTATTTTAATATCAATTGAATGATATTGTCACTCGTGCGTACGTACGGATTACCGTCTCGACAAACGCGATAAGATTCATTCCCCATCATATCCATTCAAGAATAAATTTCATTTGATAATTACAAATAATGTATAGATACATGATATAATTCTTGATATGAATATGATACATCCCATACATAACAAATATGGCTCACATGACAAATAATATAAAACAAAACGAACCTGTTAACACCCGAAACGACGATAATACAAAGATATTATTAACAAATCAATGTTAAAAGATCATATATGCTATCATATTAATATATATGATTCTTGTACAATTATATAACAATTATTTCAACATTATACAGGAGTTTAACCTAACCTTCTCCAAAGAAAAAGTAAAAAGTAAGGGGTTTCTTATCTCACTCTTAATTCTGTGAGATTTCCATTGTTCACCACTTATTTATTGGATGTGGTGTATTGAGTAATTCCCATGATTGTATTCATTGTGTAATATAATTTAATTTTCGGATATTTATATCATCATTTTATGATCCTTTTTTCATGGGTGTATTTTTTGTACGTTTCCAAATCGATTAGGAAATTTGAAATTTCATTTTCCACTCATTCGGCATTACGCATACATCATTGATTATTTTACTCCAAGATTATGTGTGGAATCAGTATACATTTTCTTATGTCATAATTTCCCCTCCCCTTTCTGTGGATATAATTTCAATACACATAAAAATTCCATTGATAAATTCATAACTCATCGATATGAACTTGATACGAGTAATTTTAACTCAATCTCATTTATTGAGTTAAACATCCAATTCATTGGTGTTGTCTTTAAAAGAATATGTGTGAATATCCTCTGATTGATTTACACTAAATATCCAATAATATAGAGTGAATTTATATTTTCACAAATAATTATGTCGTTGATTTACCCTTAACATAAGGATATGGTTTTTATAAGAAGTTTCATCACAATTTACATTCCATAGAGACTTCATTGTTGTTATACACTAAATCACATATATATGGTGTATATAATGTAATTTGAAATAGTATATAATGAATCACTTTATTCTCATTATATTATAATGTTTTGATTAACTCAATTATTTGTATTCAAGGGTCTCTCTTTTGGTTAGGAACTCTAACTAAAATATCATTTTTGAATGTTTTAATGATTTTATATTCTAAATCTTTCTCATTAATGCCTGTGTTTTAAAAATGGGTTTAAGGATTTATTTATATGGACATTAATGTTTTAAAACTAAAAAATCCTTTTAAAAGTTTTAAATTGGTATGGGACACTCTGATTCAAAAATCAATTTTTAAAACGGCTTCTTGACAAGTAGTGTGACTTGTAAATGTTTTCAAGAAAAAGGTGGGTATTTCTCTAAAATAGTTTTGATGATTATTTTCATCTATGTCAATATCCTTAATTATTCTTGATTGAGGTTAATATGTTACAATACAATATTCCATATTGTATTGAAGGAGTTATGTTTGACTGTGGATGTGATATTTTTATACCATTCATGGTTTGTGGATAAAGTATTGACATTTCATATGCTAGTTTTAATACGAATATTTATGTAATTTTTCAAACTTTTCATATGAGGAATGCATTGAATGTAGTATGTGATAGGTGGAGACTGCTATAACACCTCGATGCATCAGTAGGTCTCATTAGACAAACTAGTGTCTTGGCACAAGGCCTTGACAAAATCTTAATTGTTGTCTTGGCAGAAGGCCTTGACTATATTGTTATGATAGTCTGGCATTATGCATTCAATTATTATGAAAGTGGTTATTGATATTGAATGTGTCTATTCTACTAGTAGAATATCTATGTTAATAAGTAAATGACATTATTTCTTTTTATCATTTCCATATTATGCTGAATTTCATGTTTAAAAGTCGTTTGTTTTATTTATACATTTCCTTAAATGCTTTTTCTTATTTATGAATGTTTCTTCTATATTGTTATCCTTACTGGGAATCTGATATCTCCCCCTTCTATGTTTTTCCTAGGCTTTGAAGATATATTTTATGAATGACCTGAAGGGATAGTATGAGGATATGAGTGTGGTCTATGGAGACAAGAGGTTGTTGTATTTTTTAACTTTATGATGTAATGTAATGTTAATGAATGTATCTAGTGATTCCAAGGGTACTAAACTAATCAGTCTTTCGAAAATGGACTTCATTTTTGGAATCAGAATATCAAAATTAGCTTATGGTAAATTTTTAGTATTTTCTTGAAAACTTTCAATTTTTGATAAATAGTGAAAAACACTGAGTTATAGTTTAAAACCAAATTTTTATTTAAATAATTATTTATTTTATTTAAATTTATTTTAGGTCAAAATATATACATAATACTTATATATGTTCAATGTAATTCATTGGAGTTAGTTTATAATAATTTTAGATATATAAAAATTTTATTAAACTTTTCACTGTCTTTTACCGATCTCCTAGGAGAATTTAAAAATTCACATAAAAATTAATTTTACAGCTTATGTGAGTGGAATTTAAAAAATACAAGAGACACAGTTAATATCAAGTAGTAAAATGTGGTTCAATAAGATAAAAATAATTTTCGGTGAATTGTAACTTTTTTACTTTTATTTAAAACGTTTAAATATAAATAGGGTAATTAAGGGTAAAAATGATATTATTATTACCCTACGATATGTCTTAATTATATTGGATAAGTATAATTCAACAAATAACAAGCTTAAGAATAAAATATGAACCTATTTGGTCAACATGGATTAGATTAGGACATTTATTATTATTCAATTCAAAGAAGAGTTAAAAGAGTTAAAATAAATGTTTAATAAATAAAATATTTTTAATATTGGATTATACATAAGATAAATTAGACTATAAATATTCATTATAAATATAAAAATATTTCTTCTATAATCATATTTTATTTATAATTTTTAGACATTAAATAATTTAATTTATTTATGACACAATGATGATTCATTAATTAACTTATTAATGAAATATTAAAATAATTGATATTATAAATATGAAAATAAATATAATTTGAGACTTTTAATGAATTCCAATAATATTTTATGGTAATGTAAAATATTAGGGTTCATTAAATGAATTATTTACGAAGTAATAATTCTGTTATTAATTTAGCAAAAACAAAATACCAAACAGTGTCAAAATTGGCATAAAATAGTTTTTAAAACAAATATTATATTTTAAATTGATATTCTATTCATAAAAATATATGGTTCAGCCAAGAAACGTATATAATGATAGGTGTATCATTAATGAACCATTTTGGATTCTCTTGGAAGTTTATAGTATGTTTAATAACCATATAATATAAAAATACAAAGAGATATGGTCAATGTGAAAGTAATTAACTAAGAGTTAAAACTATACGATAAGGTTACTACAGTGACAAAAACCTGTCTAAAACCTATTGGTTGGGTGGTTTTAGACCCATCCCTACCATATCCTCGAAATAAGTCACACTGGAGACATTAGAAACCGAATATGAATTTATTGTAAAATAATATTTCTAGCTTTTCCGAAGGTGCCCCTCACCCCTCTTATAAAAGGGCACTCCCCCTTCTCTCAAATTCATACCTTAAAATCCTTTTGGATCGGCCAAAACCTGCCCAAATATCCTCTCAACATACCTCAATTCATCTTATAGGCCTTACTTTAGTCAGAAATCTAACTTAAGGATCCATTTTGATCAAATCAAAAGGAAGAACCCTAAGAAGATTTAAAAATCTCACCACCTCTTTTAAGTTCCTTTCTTCTTCCACTTATTCTTTCTTTTTTATTTCCATTCTAAAATAATAACACCAATATCTTATAAATAATTTGATGTTATTATAAATATTGTACAACCATATTTCATATTCTATTCATCCTTTGAATGACATGTCTCCATACGTGCGTACGTACGGCCTACCGTCTCCACGTCGTGGTGTAACTGTTATTCAATATATTATTAATTGTTTGGGTATAATAATGATTTTTAATTAATTTAAATAATAAATATAACATTATATATATTATGTATATATGATATTACATACAATTATATAGTATTTTAATATCAAAAGAATGATATTGTCGCTCGTGCATACGTACAGATTATCGTCTCCACAAACGTGATAAGATTAATTCCCCATCGTATCCATTCACGACTAAATTTCATATGATTAAAAATAATCTTTATATATATGATATCATTCTGGAATTGAATATGATACATCCGATCCATAACAAATATGGCTCACGTAATAAATAATATAAAGGAAAATGAATCTATTAAGACCCGAAACAATGATAATACAAAGATTTTATTAACAAATAAATGTTAAAATACATATATTATATCATAATAATCTATATGATTTTTTTATAATTCAATAAAAATTATTTCACCATTATATAGGTTGTTAAACTACCCTTGAAG
Source organism: Viscum album (assembly GCA_963277665.1). Taxonomy (NCBI): domain Eukaryota; kingdom Viridiplantae; phylum Streptophyta; class Magnoliopsida; order Santalales; family Viscaceae; genus Viscum; species Viscum album. The sequence goes on along the minus strand of CAUJRU010000011.1, from coordinate 7,424,606 downwards.
AAGGAAAAAGAAAAAAGTAAGGGGTTTCTAATCTCACTCTTAATTCTGTGAGATTTCCATTGTTCGCCACATATTTATTGGATGTAGTGTATTGTGTACTACCAATGATTGTATTCATTGTGTAATAAAATTTAATTTTTGGATATTTATATCATCATTTTATGACCCTTATTTCATGGGTTTAGGTTTCGTACGTTACCAAATTGATAAGGGAATTTTAAATTTCAATTTCCACTCATTCGGATTAACGCATACTTCATTAATTATTTTACTCCATGATTATGTGTGAAATAACTATTCATTTTCTTATTTCATAATTTCCACTCCCATTTCTGTGGACATAATTTTGACACAAATAATCACCCTATTGATAAATTCTCAACTCATCGATATGAACTTGATATGATTAATTTTAACTCAATCTCTATTTATTGAGTTAAATATCCAATTCATTGGTGTTGTTTTTACAAGAATATGTGTGAATGTCTTCGGATTGGTTTACATGGAATACCAATAATATTGAGTGTATTTATATTTTTCACACACAATTACGTCATTAATTTATCCTTAAACTAAGGATACGGTCTTTATAAGAAGTTTCATCTTAATTTACATTCCATTGAGACTTAATTGTTGTTATACGCCAAATCACTTTTATATGGTGTATATAATGTAATTTGACATAGTATATAATTAATACATTTATTCCCATTATATTATACTATTTTTATCACCTCAATTATTTGTATTCAAGTGTCTCTCTTTTGGTTAGGAACTCTAACTAAAATATCATTTTAAAATGTTTTAATGATTTATTATTCTAAATATTTCTCATTAATGACCATGTTTTAAAAATGGTATGAAGGATTTATTTATATGGACATTACATTTTTAAAATTAAAATTTTCTTTTAAATGTTTCAAATTGGTCTGGGACACTTTGATTAAAAAATCTATTTTTAAACGGCTTCCTGACAAGTAGTGTGAATTTTAAATGGGGGGGTATATCTCTCAAATAGTTTTGATTACTATTTTCATCTATGTCAATATCCTTCTTTATTATAGATTGAGGTTAATATGATACAATACAATCAACAATATTGTATTGAATGATTAATGTTTAACTATGGATGTTCTATTTTTATACCATTCATGGTTTTTGGATAATGTGTTGAAATTTCATATGCTAGTTTTAATACGAATGTTTATGTTATGTTTCAAAATTTTCATATGAGGAATGAATCAGACTTAGTATGTTACGAGTGGATCCCGCTATAACTCCTTGATGCATCGGTAGGTCTCATGAGACAAACTAGTGTCTTGGCACAAGTCCTTGACAAAATCATAATTGTAGTCTTGGCACAAGGCCTTGACTATGTGGTTATGATTGTCTGGCATTATGTATTCCATTATTATGAAAGTGATTATTGATATTGCATGTGATTATTCTACTAGTAGAATATCCATGTGAATAATTAAATTGAATTATTTCATTTTATCTTTTCCATATTATGCTAAATTTCATGTTTAAAGGGATTTTGTTTTAGTTATGAATTTCTTTAAATGATTTTTCTTATTTATGAATGTTTCCGCTATATTTTTATCCTTATTGAGAATCTGAGCTCGCCCCTTTCCTTGTTTAATTTTTCCTAGGATGTGAAGAAGTATTTTATGAATGACCTGTAGGGATAGTATAAGGATATGAATGTGGTATATGGATACAAGATTTTGTTGTAGTTTTTCACTTTATGATGTAATGTAAACTTTATGAATGTATCTAGTGATTCCAAGGCTACTAAACTAATCGGTCTTTCGAGACTTGATCATTTGGGATCATGGAAATGATATGTAATAATGCACCAAATCAGGGTAACTGTAGTTGGGGAATTATAGTTGGTATCAGAGGAAGTTTTGTAAAGTCCCTAGAAACTAGATTTAGATAAACTCTGATTAGAGCACACAACCCTAAGATAGATATTGATATTAGTATAGGGGAACTTCCTAAAATATTGGTAATGTAGTGATTTTGTGAGTTTTCCAAGCAATACATCCTTGTCTGGATACGAGCAGGTAGAGACGACTCTGGCACAACTGTACCTAGGGGTAAAACCCGAAAACACCGCTTTGATCTAGACTCGAATGGGAACTGGTGCACGACAATGGGCCTTGCGTTACTCTTGGTTACGACACTCCCGGGTGACATGCTTAGGATGATTTACATTTTCTTTACAAACTTATTTGTAGTATTTTAATATAAGATAAGATTAAATTAACTTGGTTAATCCTATGGTGTTTCAAATTGAGAATATGGTGTCATGATATTCTCTAAAGTATTTTATGACTACTGTTACTCACAAAATACTTTTTGGTTTTAGTCAATGGTTGGATTCCAAGGAAGTCATAGTAACTTTGAGAATAATGTACAAGGTGGGAACGGTGGTGGAAATGAGAAAAAAAAGGAATGTGGATAGGAATAAAATATATTGTCTTCATGCTAAATAAATTTTCCAATAATATGATCAACAACATATATATTAACCAACTCCTAGACTCAACAAAGAAAAGAAAGGCTATGAATGATAAGAGCTCCAACTATGGAGAACATGGAGTGAAGAAAGCTCAATTTCCATAATGCCATAAATGTGGAAGGAGACACCCATGAAAGTGTCTCAATGGAACAAATAAATGATTTACATGCAAGAAACAAGGACATAATGTGAAGAATTTACGCGGAAAACTGAAGAGTACTACAGGAGAAAATATAAATGATCCTAATATTCAAATTACGGTCATTTTTCATAAATGTAAGGGACAGTGGCATCACCAAATTCAATGCCCTATTCTATAAGATAACCTCTTGGTCAAGGAATAACCTATGTGGAAATAAATGGATGGGAAAATGTTTAAAGGTATTAGTGCTCTTTTTTGTGGAGAATACTTTAGGTGAATTTTCTCTTATATGTGTAACCCTATAATTTATCATTTGAAAATGATATTTGAGGAAGAATTATATTTTCCCTTGTGGATATAGTTATAAATAACAATTTGGTTTTAAATGATCCTTGAATTTGAGGCAATTAAAAATTATTATATTTTTAGATGAAAATGCAAGGTATTAGATAACATTTGTGGTTAAATTATGTTATGGTTATTTTTAGGAATTTATCTCATTTTGTTAATGTTATAAAATATAGTTTTTGAAAAAGGACAACACACATAATGCGTGAAAACCCGTCGCGTTGGACAAAGCTGTGGGAATTGAACCCACAACCAGAGTGTGATTGGGATTTACTGCCTACCACTGGACTACGTGAAGTCCCTAGTCAGTGTGACTAATTATTTTTAGTTAAATGATTTCATTGATCAATAATATGTTGATTTGGGATCTTATGTCTTAACAAATGAATACCCTTAGTATAGGAAAATGATTTGGTGATTAAGTGATAAATGTTATTTTTGGTGATGTTCACATTACTAGGAACACTATATTCACAATGAAAATAGAATACTATAGGGTTTCATTTGAGGAGTAATGGTGGATTTTTATCTATGTTTTAATTGTGGATTTATTGTGATTTACATTAATTATGGAAATGATTAACCTATAATAGAGTTTATGTCATCAGGTTAATTACTTTTAAGTACGTGACTTTATGAGAAGTTGATGTCATTTGGAGATACCGTTTAACGTGGAAGACTACATAAAAAAATTCTTCTATGTTTTGGGTTTCAATATTATTTTTGATTACACTGAACGATTTTAAGGACAGTTTTTTATTTAATTATATTTATTTAACTTTGGGGTATTGTTTGTAAAATTTTAGAAATTAATATTAGTGTTTCTTTCTCTAAAGGAATATTCATTTGGGGGATCATCAGATCTTATACTAACCATTTTGGTTTTGATTAATCATTAAGGACAATGTAAATAATAGTTTATCTTTTGTGGATCATGTAACTCTATACGATTATTATTCTAGCTCTTCTAGTGTGACCAAGTCTTCTTGAATACTCATCGTTTAAAAATGAGTTAGTAGTAGAAATTTATTAAAGAATGAAACATTTCATAAAAAGTAAGTATATCTCTTTATGTTCATTGTCAATATCAGAAATTAAATCCTCATCTATATGTATAGTAACCTAAAAAAAATAAAAATGATGTCTTTTTACTTTTCCTACTGGGAAACTAATGAACGTTTTCCCCAGCACAAGTTTATGGTTTTCCTTTTGTTCACTTTCTTTTGATCATGTTTTATATCCCTCTCCATCAGAACTTGACACTTAGTTTATCATCCATATCCATATTTTTCTACATGGAATACCAGTATAGGTTATATCAGGTGACCATTGTACTTCCCTTTATTTCTTTTAAAGTGATAGTTTTGTTGACTATTTTTTCGATGTGGGACTTTCCATTATATTCCCAATCCCAATTTTAAAAATTATGAGGTCGAAATTTATTTGAAGGGGGGGAGAATGTAACACCCCAGATTCCACAGTACGTTTCCCTTTGAATAATTAAATATCTTGAATTTTAACTTTTCTTGCTGGTACTTCGTTTCTAGAAAAGTGGTTTTATGCCTTGAATAGTGCAGGTATGGAAAAAACTGCAAGAGCTGTGATTTTTAGTGCAGGGTGGCGGTGTATTTGGCAAGAAAGAAACAAAGCCCATTTTGAAGGAATTGATTGTACTACAATATCAGTTATCATCAAGACAAGATGCATGCTGCTTGATTTGGTACGTTATTCTAATATTTCTAGTGAAAATCCTTCTTTGAGGAGTATACAGATATATTGTCCTGATTTTATTCATTCAGATCTTATAAGAAGGGGTAATTGGGTTCTCTGGATTCCTCCAAGCATGGGTCTCAGGATTAATTTTGATGGATCATGCATTGGCGGAATTATCCGAGGTGGAGGTGTTGTGAGGGATAGGTATGGAAGAATTCTTCTTACTTTTACTACTTTTTATTGGAGGGGAAGATCTATCCAGGCTGAAGCCGAGGCGATGTATACGGGGATAACATTGTGTGCTCAAAGGAACTTATGTCTGTAGGAGATTGAAACTGATTCGAATATCATCCATGACTCGATGAGTGGCAAGATTTCTCCTCCTCGGTCGATTGCTTATATAATATTGAAATGCTGAGGAAGCCTCGACATCAACAAAACATAGTTTTGCCACACATGGAGAGAAGGAAACAAAGTAGCAGACTATTTAGCTACTTTGATAGTGGCGGATCCAGGTACCGATATTCTTTGTTTGTCTAGTTCTCTTAAAATGGAACCCAAAGGGGTGGTTTTAATTACGAGAGACCAACGGGGCCTTCACTATTTTAGACCTCCTTAAGTTTTTTGTGTTTTTACCATGGCCTGTTTGCTGTGGATTTTATTCTTTTTAATAAAAATGCAATGTTATGGATAACACACTCTGAGCAATCAAACTAGCTATTATGAATAGTAATACCCACTTTTTGAAATTTTATAAATTTCATCTTTCAAAATGGACTTCATTTTTGGATCCGGAATATCAAAATTAGCTTAGGGTAAATTTTTGGTATTTTTCTGAAAACATTCCATTTTTGATGAATAGTGAAAAACACTGAGTTATAGTTTAAAACCGAATTTTTATTTACATAATTATTCATTTTTTTAATTTATTTTTGGTCAAAATAGTTACATAATACCTATATAAGTTAAATATAATTCATTTGAGTCAATTTATAATAATTTTAGATATATAAAAATTTTATTAAACTTTTCACCATCTTTTACCCATCTCTTAGGAGAATTTTAAAATTCACATAAATCTAAATTTTACCACTTCTGTGAGTGGAATTTAAAAATTCCGAGAGAAACAGTTAATATCAAGGAGTAAAATGTGGTTCAATAAGATAAAAATTATTTTTGTTGAATAATAACTTTTTACTTTTATTTACCACGGTTAAATGTAAATTGGGTAATTAAGGATAAAAATGATATAATTATTACCCTAAGACATGTCCTAATTCTATTGTATAAGTATAATTCGACCACAATCCAACTTAGGAATAAAATATGAACCTCTTTGGTCCACTTGGGTTAGATTAGGACATTTATTATTATTTAATTCAAAGAAGAGTTACAAGAGTGAAAATCAATGTTTAATAACTAAAACATTTCTAATATCGGGTTATACATAATATAAATTAGATTATAAATATCCATTACAAAGATAATAATATTTCCTCCATAATGGTATTTTATTTCAAAATTTTAGACATTAAATAATTTAATTTATTTATGACACAATGATGATGTAGTAATTACCTTATTAGTGAAATATTACAATAATTGATATTATAAATAACAAAATAAATATAATTTGAGACTTTTAATGAATTAAAATAATTTTATAGGTTAATGTGAAATATTGGGGTTTATTAGATGAATTATTTTTGAAGTAATAATTTTGTTATTAATTTAGAAAAAACAAAATACCAAATATTGTCAAAATTGACATAAAATAGTTTTTAAAACAAATATTATATTATTAATTGATATTCTATACCTAAAAATATAAGGTTCGGCCAAAAGACTTATATAATGATAGGTGTATAATTAATAAGCTATTTGGGATTATCCTGGATGTTTATAGTTTGTCTATTTACCATATAATATAAAAAATTCAAAGAGACATGGTAAATGTGAAACTAATTAACTAAGAGTTAAAACTAAATGATAAGGTTAATACAGTAACCCAAACCCGTATAAAACCTATTGGTTGGGTGGTTTTAGACCCATCCCCACCTTAGACTAGAAAAAAGTCACATTGGATCCATTAGAAACCTAATATGAATTTATTGTAATATAATATTTCTAGCTTTTCATAAGGTGCCCCTCACCCCTTTTATAAAAGGGCACTCCCCCTTCTCTCAAATTAATACCATAAAAGCCTTTTGGTTTGGATAAAACCTACCCAAATATCCTCTAAACTTCCCTCAATTCATCTTAGATGCCTTAATTTAGACATAAATCCAACTTAAGGAGACATTTTGATCAAATCAAAATGAAGAACCCTAATAAGATGTAAAAATCTCACCACCTCTTTCATGTTCAGTTCTTCTTCTACTTCTTCTTTCTTTGTTATTTAAATTCTAAAATAATAACTCCACTATCTTCTATATAATTTGATGTTATTATAAATGTGGCACAACCATATTTATTATTCTATCCATCGTGTGAATGACATGTCACCATACATGCGTACGTACGACCTACCATCTCCACATCGTGGTGTAATTGTTATTCAATATATTATTAATTTTATGGGTATAATAATGATTTTTAATTCATGTAAATAAAAAATATAACATGATCATTATTCTGTATATATGATATTCCATCCAATTATATATTATTTTAATATCAAAATAATGATATTGTCTCTTGTGCGTACGTACGGATTACCGTCTCCACTAATGTGATAAGATTCATTCCCCATCGTATCCATTAAAGACTAAATTTCTTATGATTAAAAATAATTTTTAGATAGATTATATAATTATGGTTATTAATAATATATATCCCATCCATAACCAATATGTCTCACATAACAATGAATATAAAGAAAAAAATCCGTTAACACCCAAAACGATGATAATACTAAGATATTATTAACAAATCAATGTTAAAAAATCATATATGATATCATAATGATGTATATCATTCTTGTATAATTCAATAACAATTATTTCACCATTATACAGGAGTATATCCTACCATTGAGAAAGGAAAAAGTACAAAGTAAGGGGTTTCTTATCTCACTCTTAATTCTGTGAGATTTCCATTGTTCGCCACTTATTTATTGGATCTGGTGTATTGCGTACTACCCATGATTTTATTCATTGTGTAATATAATTTAATTTGCGGATATTTATATCATCATTTTATGATCCTTCTTTAATGGGTGTATGTTTCCTACATTACCAAATAGATAAGGGAATTTGAAATTTCAATTTCCACTCATTCAGATTTATGCATACTTCATTGATTATTTTACTCCAAGATTATGTGTGAAATCACTATTCATTTTCTTATGTCATAATTTTCACTCCCCTTTCTGTGGATATACATTTGACACACATAATCAGTCCATTTATAAATTCTCAACTCATCGATATGAACTTGATAAGAGTTATTTTAACTCAATCTCTATTTATTAAGTTAAACATCCAATTCATTGGTGTTGTTTTTACATGAATATGTGTGAATGTCCTCTGATTTATTTACACTGAATATCCAATCATATTGAGTGTATTTATATTTTTCACACATAATTAGGTCATATATTTATTCATAACCTAAGGATATGGTCTTTATAAGAAGTTTCATCTCAATTTACAATCCATTGAGACTTCATTGTTGTTATACACCGAATCACTTTTATATGGTGTATATAATGCACATTGACATAGTATATAATGAATACATTTATTCACTTTATATTATAATTATTTATTAACTCAATTATTTGTACTTAAGTGTATCTCTTTTGGTTAGGAAGTCTAACTAAAATATAATTTTAAAATGTTTTAATGATTTATTATTCTAAATCATTCTCATTAATGTCCATGTTTTAAAAATCGTTTTAAGGATTTATTTATATGGACATTAAAGTTTTAAAATAAAAAAATTCCTTTTAAAAGTTTCAAAGTGGTCTCGGACACTTTGATTCAAAATTCAATTTTTAAAACTGCTTGTTGACAAGTAGTGTGACTTTTAAATGTTTTGAAGAAAAAGGGGGATATTTCTCTCAAATAGTTTTGATGATTATTTTCATCTATGTCAATATCCTTCATTATTCTCAATTGAGGTTAATATGTAACAATAAAATCTTCCATATTGTATTTAATGAGTTATGTTGGACTGTGGATGTGATATTTTTATACCATTCATGGTTTATTGATAATGTGTTGACATTTTATATGCTAGTTTTAATACGAATGTTTATGTTATGTTTCAAACTTTTCATTTGGGGAATGCATTGGACATAGTACGTGACAGGTGGATCCTGCTATAGATTCTCGATGCATTAGTAGGTCTCATTAGACAGACTAGTTTCTTGGCACAAGGCCTTGACAAAATCTTAATTGTAGTCTTGGAACAAGGCCTTGACTATGTGGTTATGATTATCTGGCATTATGCATTCCATTATTATGAAATTGTTTATTAATATTGCATGTGATTATTATACGAGTAAAATATCCATGTGAATAAGTAAATGGTGTTATTTCATTTTATCTTTTCCATATTATGCTAAATTTCAAGTTTAAAAGGCTTTTGTTTTAGTTATAAATTGCCTTAAATGTTTTTTCTTATTTATGAACGTTTTCTCTATATTGTTATCCTTACTGATCATTTGATCTCACTCCTTTCTATGTTTTGTTCTTCCCTAGACGTGAAGAAGTATTTTATGAATGACTTGTAGGGATAATATGAGGATATGAGTGTGGTATATAGAGACAAGATGTTGTTATATTTTTTCACTTTATGATGTAATGTAAACCTTATGAATGTATCTAGTGATTCCAAGGATACTAAACTAATCGGTATTTCGAGACTTGATCATTTGTGATCATGGAAATGATACATATTAATGCACTGACTCAGGGTATCTAGGGTCGGGGCGTTACAGTTGGTATCATAGAAAGTTAAGTACAAACCTTGGAAACTATATTTAGATAAACTCTCATTAGAGAACATATCCCTAAGATAGACTTTGAGGACTAGTATAGAGGAACTTCCTAAATTATTGGTATTGTAGTGATTTTGAGAGTTTTCCAAGAAATACATCACTGTATGGATACGATTAGGTAGAGGAAGGTCTGGCACAGATGTACGTAGGGTTAAAACCCGAAAACACCGCTTTGAGCTAGACTCGAACGGGAATTGGTGCACGACAATGGGCCTTGTTGCACTCTTGGTTACGACACTCATGTGGGATATGCTTAAGATAATTTACATTTTCTTTTCAAACTGATTTGAAGTATTTTATTATAATATGAGAATAAATTACGTTGGTTAATCCTAAGGTGTTTCAAATTGAGAATATGGTGTCATGATATTCTCTAAATGATTTTATGACTACTGTTAGTCACATAATGCTTTCAAGTTTTAGTCAATGGCTGGATTCCAAGGAAGTCATAGTAACATTGAGAATGATGTACAAGGAGGGAATAGTGGTGTAAATGAGCAATGAAATGGAATGTAGATAGGCATAAAAATATTTTCTTCATGCCGAATCATTTTTTCCAAAACAATGATCAACCACATATATATTAACCAACTCTCGGACTCAACATAGAAGAGAAAGACAATGAATGATAAGAGCTCCATCTATGGAGACCATGGAGAGAAGAAAGCTCAATTTCCATCATGCCAAAAATGTGGATGGATAAACCCATGAATGTTTCTCAATGGAAAAAATAAATTCTTTACATGAAAGAAAGAAGGACATAAAGTGAATAATTGATGAAGATAAATGAAGGGTACTATAGAAGAAAATAAAAATGATCCTATGATTCCAATTACGGTCATTTTTCGAAAATGTAAGGGACCTTTGCATCACCCAGGTCAATGACCTATTCTAAAATATAACATCTTGGTCACGGAATAACCTATGTGAAAATAAATGTATGGAAATATATTTAGATGTATTAGTGCTCTTTGTTGTTGAAATTACCTTGGGAAAATTTTCTCTTATATGTGTAACCCTATAATTTATCATGTGAAAATTATATTTGAGGAAAAATTATCTTTTCTCTTCTGGATATAGTTATAAATAACCATTTTGTTTTATATGATCCTTAAATTTGAGGCAATTACATGTTATTATATTTTCGGATGAAAATACAAGGTATTGGATAACATTTTTGGTTAAATTATGTTATGGTTATTTTGAGGAATTTATCTCATTTTGGTATTGTTATAAAATATAGTTTTTGAAAAAAAAGACACAGAACGTGTGACAACCCATCATGTCTGACAAAGCTGTGGGAATCGAACCCAAAACCAGAGTGCGATTGGGATTTATCGCCTACCACTGGACTACGTCAAATACCTAGTTAGTGTGACTAAGTATTTTTAGTTAAATGGTTTTATTGATCAATAATATGTTGATTTTTGATCTTATATCTTGTCAAATGAATACCCTTAGTATAAGAAAATGATTTGGTGATTAAGTGAAAAAATTTATTTTGGAAGATGTTCACATTGTTGGGAACACTATATGCCCAAGGAAAATAGAATACTATGGGATTTCATTTGAGGAGTAATGGTGGATTTTTATCTATGTTTTTATTTTGGATTTATAGTGATTTGGGTTAATTATGGAAATGATTAACCTATAATAGAGGTTGTGTGATTAGGTTAATTACTTTTAAGTATGTGACTTTAAGAGTAGTTGATGTCATTTGGAGATACCATTTAACGTGGAAGACTACATAACCAAATTCTTCTATGTTTTGGGTTTCAATATTATTTTGTATTACATTAAAGGATTTTAAGGACAATTGTTTAGTGAATGCAATTTATTTAACTTTGGGGTATTGTTGGTTGAATTTTAGAAATTAAGATTCGTGTTTCTTTCTCTAATGGAATTTTCTTTTGGGGGATCATCAGATCTTATACTAACCGTTTTGGTTTTGATTAATCTCTATAGACAAGGTAAATATATAGTTTATCCTTCGTGGATCATGTGACTCTATAAGAAGTTTATTCTAGATCTTTTAGTGTGACCAAGTCTTCTAGGATACTCATCTTTTAAAAATGAGTTAGTAGTATAAATTTATTAAAGAATGAAACTTTAAATAAAATGTAATTATATATCATTATTTTCTTAGTCAATCTCAAAAATTAATTCGTCATCTATATATAATTTAAACTAAAAAAATAAAAATGTTGTATGTTTACTTCTCCTACTGGGAAACTAATGACCGTTTGTCCCATCACAAGTTTGCGGCTTTCTTGTAGTTAAATTTCTACTGATCATGTTTTCTATCGGTCTCCATCAGAACATGACACTTAGTTTATCATACAAATCCATGTTTTTCTACATGGAATACTTGTATAGGTTATCTCAGGTGTCCTTTGTACTTCTCTTCCTTTCTTATAAAGTGATAGTTTTATTGATTCTTTTTCCGATGTGGGACTTTACATTATATTCCCAAGCCCAGTTTTAAAAATTTCAAGGACACAATATATTGAATGAGGGGAGAATGTAACACCCCAATCTTCCACAATATGTTTCCCTTTGAATAATGTAATAGCTTGCATTGTCCGCTACTTCGAGATTCTAACACATAGTGACCAATCAAACTAGCTGTTATGAATATTAATTCCCACTTTTTCAGATTTTATAAATTTTATCATTCAAAATAGACTTCATTTTTGGATTCGGAATATCGAAATTATCTTAGGGAATATTTTTGGTATTTTTCAGAAAACAATCAATTTTTGATGAATAGTGAAAAACACTGAGTTATAGTTTAAACCAGAATTTTTATTTAAATAATTATTTACATTACTTAAATTTATTTAATGTAAAAATAGATACATAATACCTATATAAGTTCAATGTAATTCATTGGATTCAGTTTATAATAATTTTCTATATATAAAAAGTTAATTGAACTTTTCACTGTCGTTTATGCATCTCCTAGGAGAATTTGCAAATTCAAAAAAAAAATAATTTTACCACTTCTATGAGTTGAATTTTGAAAATTTAAGAGACACGGTTAATATCAAGGAGTAAAATGTGGTTCAATAAGATAAAAAAAATTATTGGTGAATAGTAACTTTTTACGATTATTTACCACAGTTAAATGTAAATAGGGTAATTAAGGGTAAAAATGATATTATTATTACCCTAAAACATGTCCTAATTCTATTGTCTATGTATAATTCGACAAAAAACCAACTTGGTAATAAAATACGAACCTCTTTGGTCCACTTGGATTAGATTAGGACATTTATTATTATTCAATTCAATGAAGAGTTTAAAGGGTTAAAATCAATGTTTAATAACTAAAACATTTTTAATATTGGGTAATACATAAGATAAATTAGATTATGAATATTAATTAGAAATATAAAAATATTTCCCATATAATGGTATTTTATTTATAATTTTTAGACATTATATAATTTAATTTATTTATGACACAATGATGATTCCACAATTACCTTATTAGTGAAATATTAAAATAATTGATATTATTAATACCCAAATAAAAATAATTTTACACTTTTATTGAATTCGATGAATTTTATATGTTAATGTTAAATATTAGGGTTTATTAAATGAATTAGTTTCTATGTAATAATTCTGTTATGAATTTATCAAAAACAAAATAACAAATAGTGTCAAAATTGACAAAAAAGTGTTTTTAAAACAAATATTATATTATTAATTGATATTATATTCCTAATAATCTATGGATCGGCCATGAGACTTATATAATTATAGGTGTATCATTAATGTATTACTTGGGGTTATCTTGGAAGTTTATAGTATGTTTATTAACCGTAAAATATAAAAATACAAAGAGACATGTTAAATGCGATACTAATTAACTAAGAGTTAAAACTAAATGATAATGTTAATAAAGTGCCCAAACCTGTCTAAAACCTATTGGTTGGGTGGTTATAGACCCATAACCACCTTAGACTCTAAATAAGTCACTTTTGATCCATTAGAAACCGAATTCGAATTTATTGTAAAATAATATTTCTATGTTTTCCTAAGGTGCCCCTCACCCCTCTTATAAAAAGAAACTCCCCTTCTCTCAAATTAATACCTTCAAAGCCTTTTTGTTAGAAAAACCACTTCCCAAATATCCTCTGAACTTCCCTAAAATCATCTTAGAGGCATTAATATAGTCATAAATCCAACTTAAGGTGCCATTTTGATCAAATCAAAAGGAAGAACCCTAAGAAGATGTAAAAATATCACCACCTCTTTCAAGATCCTTTCTTCTTCCACTTCATATTTCTTTGTTATTTACATTATAATATAATAAATCCAGTATATACTATATACATTGATGTTATTATAAATATGGTATAACCATATTCCGTACTCTATCCATCCTTTGAATGACATGTCACCATACGTGTGTACGTATGGCCTACCGTCTCCACGTCGTGGTTTAATTGTTATTCAATATATCATTACTTGGATGGGTATAATAATGATGTGTAATTCATGTAAATAATAAATATAACATGATAATGATTATGTGTATATGATATAATATCCAATTATATATTATTTTAATATCAAAGGAATGATATTGTCGCTCGTGCGTACATACGGATTACCATATCCACGAACACGATAAGATTCATTCCCCATCGTATCTATTCAAGACTAAATTTCATTTTATGGTTAAAAGTAATGTTTAGATACATGATATCATTCTAAATATCAATAAGATACATCCCATACATAACAAATATGTCTCACATAACAAAGAATATAAAGGAAAATGAATATGTTAACTCCCGAAACGACGATTATATTAAGATATTATAAATAAATCAATGTTAAAATATCATATATGATATCATATTAATGTATATTTTTATTGTATAATTCAATAAAAATTATTTCACCATTATAAATGAGGTTAACCTACCCTTTACCAAGGAAAAATTACAAAGTAATGGGTTTCTTATCTCACTCTTAATTCTGTGAGATTTCCATTGTTCACCAAATATTTATTAAATGTGGTGTATTGTGTATTACCAATGATTGTATTCATTGTGTAATATACTTCAATTTGTGGATATTTACATAATAATTGTATGACCCTTCTTTCATGGGTGTATGTTTTATACGTTACAAAATCGATAAGGGAATTTGAAATTTCAATTTCCACTCATTCGGCTTTACGCATACTTCATTGATTATTTTACTCCAAGATTATGTGTGGAATCACTATTCATTTGATTATATCATAATTTACACTATACTTTATGTGGATATACTTTTGATACACATAATCACTCCATTTATAAATTCTCAACTCATCGATATGAACTTGATAAGAGTAATTTTAACTCAATCTCCATTTATTGAGTTAAACATCAAATTCATTAGTGTTGTTTTTACAAGAATATGTGTGAATGTCCTATGATTGATTTACACTGAATATCCAACCATATTGACTGTATTTATATTTGACACACATAATTATGTCGTTGATTTATCCTTAACCTAATGATACAGTCTTTATAAGAAGTTTCATCTCAATTTACATTCCATTGAGACTTCTTTGTTATTATAAATAAAATCACTTTTATATGGTGTATATAATGTAATTTGACGTAGTATATAATGAATCCCTTTATTCTCATTATATAAGAATGTTTTTATTTCCTTAATTACTTGTATTCGTGTGTCTATCTTTTGGTTATGAACTATAACTAAAATATCATTTTAAAATGTTTTAATGATTTATTATTATAAATATTTCTCATTAATGTACATGTTTTGAAAATGGTTTTAAGGAGTCGTTTATATGATCATTAATGTTTTAAAATTAAAAAATATTTTTAAATGTTTCAAAGTGGTATGGGGCACTTTGATTTAAAAATCTATTTTTAAAATAGCTTCTTGACAAGTAGTGTGACTTTTAAATGTTTTGAAGAAAAAGGGGGGTATTTCTCTCAAATAGTTTTGATGATTATTTTCATCTATTTCAATAGTTTTGATGCATTTGTAGGTCTCATGTGACAAACTAGTGTCTTGGCACAAGGCCTTGACAAAATATTAATTGTAATCTTCGCATAAGGCCTTGACTATATGGTTTTGATAGTCTGGAATTATGCATTCCATTATTATGAAAGTGGTTATTGATATTCCATGTGATTATTCTACTAGTTCACTATCCATGTGAATAAGTAAATGGAATTATTTCATTTTATCTTTTCCATATTATGCTGAATTTCATGTTTAAAAGGCTTTTGAATAGTTATACATTGCCTTAAATGCTTTTTCTTATTTATAAAAGTTTCCTCCATATTTTTATTTTTACTGAGCTTTTGATCTCACCCTTTTATATGTTTTATTTTTCCCATGATGTTAAGAATTATTTTAGGAATGACCTACAGGGATATTATGAGGATATGAGTGTGGTTTATGGGGACAAGATGTTGTTGTAGTTTTTCACTTTATGATGTAATTTAAACTTTATGAATGTATCTAGTGATTCCGAAGCTACTAAATTAATCAGTATTTCAAGACATGATCTTTTGTGATCATGAAAATGATATATAATAATGCACAGACTCAGGGTAACTGGGGTCAGGGCGTTACAACTTCTAGAGAAATCTAGGACACCTCAAACAAGAATTTTGTCTCCATAATAATAGAGATGGAAACAACAATACTCTAAAGGATCAATTTATAGTCATAATATTTATAAATAATTTTCACGAGGATATATATTATTTTTGGATTGATTTAAAGTATACAAAGAACCTGTGAAATAAAAAATATCTCTACACGACATTGGAATTAAATAATGATGGGACATCACTCTTCATGGTGACTTTATATGCATAAAAATAAAAGGGAATGTTTTTGTTGGTAAGGAGTTTACCTTAGGAAAGATACTCACTTTAAATGATGTAATATATGTTCCTAATTCTTCTATAAAACTATTGTAGGGGATATTTTTAAACAATAATTGATTTAACATTTTTTTGAGTTAAATAGCATTATTTTTTCTGAGGGTGGGATATTTATCGGAATGGGTCACTCGTATGATGGATTTTTTAGATTAAATAAAAATGTTTTTACCTATATTTCAGAGTCTTGATTTATGGAATAATCATGTAGTCCATATAAATTATTAGAAAATGCTTGACATATCAAATATGGAATTATAACCTATCATGGATAAAAATTATCATAAATGTGTTATTTGAATGTAAACTAAAATTGTTAGGAAACCATTTACATCTAGAGATACGAGATGTAATTTGATATAATTAATACATAGTGATGTATTTTATTTGTATGCTACTCCAAAATTAGGAAATAAAAATTACATTGTATCTTTTTTTTATTATTATAGATTTTATCATTCTTATCTTTTACATAATTATTATGAAGTTATCGATAAAATTTATATCTAAAAAATGACGATTAAAACCAATATGGACTAATCATTAAAAAATTAGATTTTAAAGGGGAGGATTAAATTATTTTCCTTCATTATTTTAATCTTTAGGGTTTATATATAAAGTGATATCTCCCTATACACCTTAAAAAATAGTATAGATGAGAGAAATAATTGAACCAAAAAAGAAATGATTAATTTCATTATGTCTATCTAGGGTCACTTATGTATCATATTCTAAAAAGGGATTCCATAAAAATTTATTACCAATATCTATATGATGTACATAATCACATAAAACCAAACCAAAATTATTTAAAGGGTTTTAATTGTCACAAAGTTGTAAGAGTACCTGATCATAAAAGATAAAAGTTGGGTAACATAGGGACTACTAATATATTTCATATAATTATAGAGTATTCCAACTATTATAAATTTATGGTTATATAATATAATGATTAATTAGTTGTGAAAATAGTTATTTAATTAAGAGATAATATCTTTAATGAATCCCAGGATATTAATTTACCAACGAAATCCCAAATATATGAATTTCGATCAAATAATAGAGTCTCCAAGGAATATATGATTGAGGAGGTTCATAATATTAAATTTTCTAGAATATCCAAGACATATGTATTTTATTTCTATAAGTAATTATATTAATTAAATAGTGATATTATTGTTACAAAACATGTGTTTTACTTAATATAGATTCTATCAAAAACATTCAAATAATATATGTTATATCATGATGAATTACATTGCAAGGAATCCACAAATGATGTAATGGACTATATAACCAATAATTTTTTTTTATGATTTGATAGTCTCCATGGTTCACAACTAATAGGTTTCAAGTGGGTATTTAGATGAAAAATGGATAGTTTAAGATAAAATTTGAAATATAATTGTAGATCAGTAGGCCATAGATTCAATAAAAAATAATGATTTGATTGTTCTGATATATATACTCTCATTGCATGGTTTCTGTAAATTATATTTATTATTACATTAAATTTTATATATAATTTTGAAATTTTCCAAATTAAAGTTAAAAAAATTCACAAATTATGGATTGGATGAAGAAATATATATGGAATAACTATAAGTATTTGTAGTACATGGAAAATAAAATAAGGTTTGAAAATCAAAATTTTCTGTAAATGGTTTACAAAACCCCAAAAACAATGGGATAATAAATGTAAGGAACTAATCTTATAAAATTGAATTGTAGTTACCTTGATGATAAATATATTTATAGTAGATTACATAATAACTCTGATGTGGTCATTTGTTTTTATATTGATGACATGCTAATATTTGGAATTGATATGATCCATGTAAATGAGGATAAGTCAATTTTATCTAGAGACTTTCATATGAAATACTTAAGTGTTGATATTGTTATTTTGGGATGAAAAAAATTTTTGGAATAAGAATTTTATTCATCTTTCTCAATCTCATTATTTTTGAAGTCTTAAAATGGAATGATCAATTTGATTACTCACTGGTTTCTTCCCCACATGATTCTAGGAGTAGGATTATACCAATTCCATATTGGATGGTTTCTAAACTACAATAAAAAGGGTTATTTCATGTATTATGTATAATATATCTAGAATATAACCTAATATTTAATATTATATTAAAATTTTGAGTAGCTATATTTGTAACCTGGTTTATGAATAATGTGATGTTGTTAAAAGAGTACTAATATATCTAAAGGGTAATATGGATTACTATATATGTTATATTAGAAAATCTAGGGTGTTAGAAGAATTTTAGAGGAAAGATGGGAAACAATATGGATTATGACACTTTTATTAGTGGTTGATATTTTACACTTCAAGGTGGAGTGATCACTTGGGGATCACTAAAAAAACTTGTTTTATAGACTCCATAATGGAATCTGGGTTTGTTGCTTTAACATATATTGGAAAAGAATAATAATATATTACATCACTTTTGTAAAATACACTAGTATAGCCTATCCCTATTTATTTGTTTATTTTCCATTGTGATAATCAAGAAATGATGTCTAGGGAATATAAAAATACTTATAATATAAAATAATGACATATTGGTCTTTGAGCTAACTACACAAGGTAGTTTATACAAGATAGTATCATAACTATGGATTTTTTTAGTTTGTGAGAAAATTTGGCAGATCCACAAAAAAAGGAATTTAAAGGGATATAGTATAAAAATAATTTATAGGGAGGTATTTAAATTCCATTTAAGAAATCAACAATGATGATACCTCAACATAACATGTTAAAACTTCACATGTATAAGGGCAATGTAATAAATTGTCTCATTTGTGTGTATTAAACCCCAAAAGAATATATTATACTAGGAAAATGGTGTTTTGTTCCATTTAAAAATAGAATGGAGGGTTTTTGAAGATACCTAATAAACTAAGGACAACCAACACGTGTTGAAGCATGAAAACATGTTTTGGTTCATATATATAAATATAGAAGTGGGGATGCTCTAAAAAGCTTATCACTTTGTCTATCATACATTCATAAAAGTATAAGTGACACATGGTCATAATGGTTTCCAATAGTAGATAAAGAACTATAGAATTTGGAAATATTTTTATAGTATAAATCTAGTTGATAACATGAGTTACATGTTTAGGGTAGTATCCAATTGTATTTATATTCATATATGATTTTTCCATATTATAAAATGGTTCAATTCTAAAGATACCATTATTTATTCATGTTCCTTCCAAGGGAGTGTGATTATTGATTTTAAAAATGTGTTTTTAAATATTTTAAAATGGATTTTAATTATTGGAATTTCAAATATTCTCAATTTTTCTTATTTCATGTTTTTAAAGGGGATGATTGTTATTAATCCTGCCTCTGAAATTGGGTTGGATTGGGATAACTCCATTAGTGAGAATACTTTTATCATCACATAAATAATATAATTTAGAGAGAATAATTCATTGTGATGTGGTTCATTATAGTATCCAAATGTGTGTGCAAGCATACCAAAAAACTTACAATGCGGCACTTTTATGGAGCATTTTTTCACTTCACATGCCACATCATTTCCAGGTGATTAGTGAAACCTTAATTTTTCTTTTGAGATTGATGGGTTGTACCGGTTTGGGTTTGGTTTGAATGGGTACATTGGATTGATAAATATAGTTCAAAGAATGGGTAAAATATAGATCATTTATCAAACCAGGTATGACCTAATAGATATATCAATTCACTAGTGGGTGATACCTGGGCAACTTAATCTGTTGGGTGTGATTGGATAGACAAGATTGAATCTAAAAAATACATGCATTTCCAAAAATGTGAATATACCCAATTTAATAGGGTATGATAAATTATCAGAATGAGTACTCCCATGACTATAAATTATAGTCCCTATTGTATGGAAAACAAAACAAATCAATATGAATTCACTTTAGCCAATACAAACATCATTAATACCTTTATTTTTGAGATACCTATAAAATCTTACAATAATTATTGAAATATTTCTAACTGTTGAATGAAAAAATACTACAAATACTCTATTAATTATTAGGATTCATTAAGGGTTATTCTCTACATAGTACACATATAGAGTTGTGATCCACTATTGTATCGTAAAGATGATTTTTTGGAAACCCATTGTACATTGAACTTAATAGGGGAAATATACTCTTAAGGAGAGTGGAAATGTATAATGAATTGATGAGATCCTTATACAGTAATCCAAGAATAATTCATTACATTCCCACATAAATATCCCCCAAGAAAGACCACACCTACTCTAACCACCTAAAAATGTCACAAAGAAAGAATAAATAATAATATTATAGTAATTTTATCATATTGAGTCCAATAGAAGAGGATGATCAAGAATAAAAATTAATATTACAGGGGATAAATTTTCATTGATTTTTTTATAATTATTCGTTCTCTATATTTTTTGTTTCTTCAATTTTTGTCATTCCAAATTATTGTTTAAAAGTTCATTTACAGGGATTATATATATCTTTTATGTTTTTATTTTTTTTCTAATTTTATTAAACCTAGTTATGTATTTTTATAATGTATTCTATAGATTTATGTGATTTTTTCTATTTTATTAATATATTATTTTGTTATTAGCCCCATTTGTTATGTCATTATTATTGTTTTTTACTTCATGTGATTATTTCCTTCTCATGCGGTAGGTGTTTCCATTCTCATATAATATTGAACTAACTTGATTTTATAGTTTGATTAAGGGATGTTAGAACATAGGTATTTAATTAAAATTTGATAGTACTGATTTTTTATTTAATTATTTCACAAATATATGGTTATCAATTATTAAAATTCTTTTTTTCCTTTAATTTTCAATTTGTATCAATGTAGTGATTTTTAAAATGGGTATGTGTCATGAAATTTCATTATGACTCCATTATGTCTTTACTGATCTTATTATAAGATAAAATTCCAAGATATAATACATTCTAGTGATGATATGATAACATTCCATAGGATAATGAAGGTTGTGTGCTATGAGACATCATTTGATTAATAAAATTAGTCTGTTAAAGAGAATACAAATCAATTAAATGACACTAATAACTTCACTTTTCGATGGAATTCCATAGAAAATCAGTTTTTACTATTAATTTGATTCCATAATATTCATTCCATTATTCTCCTATTCTATATTGTTTTCATGAATTAATCATCGATCATTTATGTACATTGATTTCAAATATATCAAAAGTAAGAAAACAATATATATTATTAAAATACCAAAATATAATAAATAAAACACTTTTATTGAACTTAATCATCATTGAGAGAAATATCCTTTTGTTTGGCCTCTATATTATCTACCTAGTGTCTATAAATTTCTAAATTATGCCGATGAACAATCAACATGGTCACAATGAGTCACATTTTAGAAATTTATTTTGAGGTAGAATATTTCATTCATAGTGTTTTTAAAACTTGTATTTATTTTTAATTTGTTTTTTTTTCTATTCAAATTAAACATAAATTATGAATTTTAATAATAATAATTGAAATTAAATCAAAATATAATCGTAATTGATAAGATTTAATGATATTATATCTATTAAAAAATATTATAGGAACATTAAATTTTGTGTTCTCATAGTGACAATGGAATTTTATCAATGACATAAGTTTCTTAATCACACAAGAATCTACTTCAATCATAGGGGAAAATTTTCAACGGGTAGTTAAACTTCAATAAATGATAGAAATTGAATAAGAACTAATACCACAAACATTAAAAATACCCAAGGAAGTGTTCCTATAATAGGATAAAGAGGTGGTTGACCTCCAGATTCTACCAATACCACAAGGTTCTCAAAGTGACAATGGAATTTTTAATATTCATAATTTATATAATTCTTGAAGTTTTTGAAACACTTATAGAATGGTGATAAAAAGGCACATGAGGAGGGATCAATTTACCCCGAGATGCTACATGAATAATTAGTTAAAGGAGTATTCAAAGATTAAATGGATCCCACTACATTTATTATTAATGTGATTGTTGATAAAATGTATAATTATATTTCAAAATCTCTAGTATATTATGTTCTATCAGTCATTAGAAGTAATAATTTGAGGTGGTTCTTATTTTAGAAGCTCTATCCGCCATCAGATTGATGTTGATAAATAAGAATAGTCTATCTGTTATCATATTAAATTAAAAAATTATATGGTTAATACCCAAAGAATATTATACATTTTCACTATTTTATTAAAAAGACACATATTTAATAACATTTATTATGTTTTTATATGTAAATAACAAGTTATATAGTAGCTAAAAATTTATTAATGGGAAAATATGTCGTTGTCTTCCACTTGAATAAAAATCTGATATTTTCATTCAAATATATTTAAATATATATAATGTTTTTATTGTTCTTAATTGTAGTTTGATAAATTTATAAGTTTTTAAAAACTCTAATGTGGTTAATAACAGTCTTGATCCTTGCTACCTCTTAAATAAATATATGATATGTTTTTTATACCCTGAAATTTTATTACCTCAAATTTGTATAATAGATGATATGAATGTCATTTCAGGATTTTTTATAAGGTAAAATAAATGGAATAGGGGTGGGGAGACTTCCATTCATTTTAGTTTTGTGTCATTGTTTCCTTTTTGTTTTATTTTAGGTTTTTTAGTGTTTTGTGTGTTGTACTAAAAGGAGGTATCTTTAATCACTTTCAACACCTGAGTTTAAATTGTGTGATCCATTTTTTTTGAAAAATGATTATAGATTATTTTTAGTATTAGATCATGTCCATTATCTTTTAGTTTAGAGAATTATTATGAGATTTACATATTTTCGAAATATGTGCTCATTAGGGACTGACCTAAAACTTATCAATGTCTCATGAGGTACTCTTAAACAACATAGAATATCCTTACAAATTCTCTATTATCATAAGTCATATTTAGTCATGTATAATAAACTATAACATGATGATTATATTTTAAAAAATATTTTTAGAATGACGGTGTTTATTAAAATAAATTGGGTTCATTTCATGGAAACCCCCTTTTTATCTCTTTGAGATCCACTATTATGACACCCCATAAAAATATAACCCTAAATTACATAATTCTTCAGAAAAATTCAACCCTTATTTACCAAATTTATAGTAAGGAATGAATTTCCCAACATTCCACTTAGATTTTAGTATATAATTTTAGAATATTGGGAAAACCTTTACATTATGAAGTGAAAAATTACACATTGTGTGTATTTCTTACACAAAAGTGGTTTTAAATTAACACCCATATTTAATTTATTAAACACATTAATTATTCAAGATGAGTATACATAATTGGATGACTTACATTGATAATATTTCTATACATACATAAATAAAATGAAATCATTTGAATAAATAGGACGAGATCATAAACCTTAGTATGAGATACATAAGAAAGGAAACACATTAATCCACTGAAAAATATGAATGCACATGATTTTTTTTCCATTTCACTTAATAAATTTTGATCTCATAATTACCTATAAAGTCAACCATTGTTAGACAATACAATTAAATATAATTGAAGTACATAAAAAATAGGAAGGTATACTGAGGTATCATATTGATTAACCATATAAAATCACCCTTTCAATAGGAATAACCAATTCTAATACCTTTAACAATTTATCACTAGAGACTAAATCATTAACCAATGTTTTTTAGAGCTTTATCCTAGGATAAAAAATATTAATATATGAATTACATGTACCATAAAATTAACAAAACAAAGGATTATTTTATTTTCATCACGAAACATATAATAAATTAAATGTTATACTAAAATAATAATCTATTTCACTTATCTCCTAAAAATAAGAATAAATATTTTTTATTTTCATAACTCCTTATAAAAAGGAAAACTAAAATTACAATGGAAATTTGATATTCTTTTAGAAAAATTGATAAATTTTAAATTATTCATAAGTATTAATAAATATATAGTTATGGGAAAATTTGATCAATAGATAAGTATTCAAAAAAACATTTTTTACACTTTTTTAATGAATCTAAAAAGTAACTCATATGGAAAAGGCTAAAAAAATTCAATTATAAAAATTGTAGTGAATTATAAATGTAATTAAAAATTTCCATAAATAATCATTTAATTATAGAGATGAAAATTATTGAACCATAAAAAAGAATATGTATATAGAAGATAATAATTGGAAAATAACTTTTTAAAACACTTAAAAATATTTAAAAGGAAAGTCCCTTACCTAGAGTCTTCAATTTCATCATAAGAATCCAAACCACCTGAATTGTAAAATTATATTAATTTTTTACTTGATTCAAATCCTTTTTCATGCTAATTATTTTATTTTTCTTTCATTTATTTCATTTACTATCATGTCTTATGTGTTTACTAAATCCATTGCATTCACGTTTTTCATTTTTTGATCATTTTCTTAATAATCTCCAAAATAAAATTTCTATCCTAGTAATGATAAAAATTATTTATCCAATGTTTACATGAGATCAATATGTGTTAATTTATATTAATTATATCATTATACAAAAAATGAGTTCAATACGTTATGATATAGTTACTTTTCTATAAATATTCTTTTGATAATATATTTTCTGATTTAAAGTAAACTTGATTGTTCACTTTTAATTCCATATTAATGATCAAAATTTCAAAATTATATAATCCTAAAATAATCTTAAATTTATAATTGTTATATAATATTAATATTATATAGGTTTTATTAATCTCTTGTGACATAAACATTATAACATTGTTCTTTTAGGTGGTAAAACCGACTAAACAAGAACACATTATAATGATAGAATGAATGAGAATATATTATTTGAATAGAAATAATACCATTTTTCAGAAGATATATGTTTTTAAAAAAAATTTAATTAAATTAATTTATTATGTTCATGAATATATAGATTAAAAAGATAAATGAAGGATAATGGAAAAAAGTTATTACTTATAAAGTCTCCTGGTATGTGTGTTTTAAGTGGTTAAAATATATGATGAATCTATTTTATAAATATTTTTTATATGATGACTAATTTTTATTTATATAAATTTAATAATATCATTAATATAATATTAATTCCTTAAAATATTTTTAATAACCTTTCTTGTAAGTTGGTGATGAAAAATAAACTACGTCATTCATAGAGGTAGTAGTATGCACATAACATGTGCGACACATTCATTTTTCAAGGGATGGGGGAAATGTGGATGATAATTTTTCCATCAACATAATAAAATTTTAGTACAATAATGATTATGATTTCATTATATTAGCATGGTTATAATATATTTACAATAGTTATAGAAGAATTAAACTTGAATGAACTCAATTAAAACTATTAAATATTCCATGGAGAACCTCCTTTAAGCCCCCCCCCCCCTTAGCATTCATAGATTTGTATTTTAGGAAAACTATAACCTCTATGACATGGGAAAGAGATTCAGTGAGATATTTTTTAGGGGTTGGTTGACTGAAAAGAGGTAATATTTTCTACTAATTTGACTACTTTTAAAAGTAATTTATCAACCTAATTTAGATAGAACCCATGTGATTAATTCATTTTAATTTCATTGTATAATCGGGAATTAAATGATAAATGGCTCGAATCAAGATTTTTAATAGTTTTATTCATTTTATGGATCTAATTGAGAACTCATAGATTAAAATGAATTTTTTAATTTCATTATTTAAAGGCTCTTTATTCTTGTGTTAATCGTTTTAAATCATTTAGATTTTTTATTTGAATAAATCATACACTGAATGTTTTATTTTCAGTCTTTAATATATAAGGATATAAAATATAAAATAGAATAGTATTTAATATAAATATTTTAATAATTTTTTTCAGTTTCAAATTGATGGAGGCTATAAATAGAAATGTACAACTTTTTATGAATCTGAACAGCCGATCACATGACATTTCTCAACCAGAAATTATATGAATTTTCAAATCCCATATAAAATATCACTACTCGTATGACTTTTTTCACCACACGTGGGATATTTTCTATGTCTGTATGAAATTTTTACTTTTTGAGATTTATGGTCATGATAATATGAAATTTCAAGTATCATATGTCTTTTCAAGATTTTTCATGGATTCAATAATTTTTCAAACTCCATTTTTGATCAAGAATTATACCTGAAGAAAAAACAATAAATTTTAAGGCAACATAATGGGGAAAAACACTTTGAATATACTAAAAAAAGGTATTTGTGCACCACATAAGGGTATATGACACATTTTTTATGCTATATAAAGGTAATAGAGAAACATTGTATTGGTATCAGGAGTGAGAAAAAACTAAATTAAGGTATCCCCATAGAATGGAAGCTATTAATGAGTTAGTACATTTTCATGAAAAGATTAAATTTAAAAAATATAATTTCAAAAATGGAAATGGTAAATCAAAAATCAAATACTGTTCATATGGTCTTCCTAAATTATAAATATACAAAATAAAGAATCCATTTTTCACTGATTGAGACAAAAAAATATGATGATTATGGGGAGAATGATGGGTGAAGGGAATAATCAAGAAGATTCCATTTGAAAGAATATATAATATTGAGCTCAGACATGTGTCAATAATATGAGTAATGAAAGTTCAAGATTGTTATACTAAACTAGAGAAAAGTTGGGATAAGTTTCATCAATTTATATAAAAAGTTTCCCTCCCTTTTTCTAAGGATTTTTCTTCTACTGATTATAGTGTAAGATTCATCTTCTACCAATCAAAGCATATGAACTCCTATTATGTTTTTTGTATTTAAATTTTATTGAATTATATTTATGTTTTAGGTGGCTCTTTACTTCCCCCTTTATTAGTGTATTAAATCCTCTATAATGTAATTTTTTATAAAGATCTCATCAATTATGAGAGCTAAATTTGGTGATCACTCGATGGATGAAATATAAGGAACCAAAGACCATGAACATAGTATTGTTCTTTCTATTTTGTTTTGTGGATTTTATGAGTGTGTGGAGATGATGTGATGATTGTAACTCATGATTCCATAATTACCAATTATTTTTTCAGTATTAATACAATTTATGCTCCCTCTATCCAAATCAATGAAATACGATTGGGATAAGTTGTTTGAGTTGTGGATGGACTCACAATTATGGTCTATTTGAGATTGTTATGAGCTAACTACTTGGGTAGTCTTCTACATTTTTAATTCCACTCAAACCCAATAGTCCATTAGGTTATGTGAATATGACTGGAATATATAAAGAATGTTGTAGATGACCAATTTTGTGAGACAATAAAGGATCACTAAGTTGAGTCTTGAGGTGTTTCATTTGTTGAATTTATTTTTACTAATTTTTTTTTTGTATTTCTGATTACATATAAAAAACCCTAAATATCATTATTTCAAAATAATAGAGAAAAAAACATCATAATGTGCTAGTATAGAAAATAATACCGAACCAACTCTTTGATAGAAGACCCTGGTTAGTGTTTAGGAGAAATTTTATGTTTCATAAATTCTATTTGAGGATTGATTTTCCATAGGATTATCATGAAGTTAAATTTATTGTTGGGGTAGTGGTGCTTAGTTTTTTACCATATCAAACACATTTTTAAATAATATGAACAAATATTGGAGCCTATAGTTTCCACAACTGGGAAGTTGGAGGTTAAGGTTGAACATTCTCCATTCACATCAATTTCTATGATTTAACTTGAGGCTCTCAAGGAGATGAAATGTTACTAAATGAGAAACTTAAGGGGGGTGAACAAAATATAAAGTGTTTTGTTTCTTTGAAATGAATTTGAAAATTGAACCCTTGTTTTTGGATGTCGTATAATCAACATTTATGATGTTTTACATAGAGGAATTAGAGGAGGAGGAGATGATTAGAGTTGAGGAGAATACGAAGGATCCACTAGCCTATGTAAAAAAACTTTTTTGAGGATTTTATTTAGAATCCAAAGCTCTTGGATGACCCACATAAAAGAGTGGTAATTCCATTTGATTGGATTTATATAGATTTTCACTTATTTAATTGAATTATGAATCCCTATTCATTAATGATTTAGGTTAGGATGAGAAATACAAAACCTGGATATTTAATTAAAAATGAGACTATCAATATTGAAGATTATATGGAAATGGGAATATAATAGAAGCCTACATAGTGTAAAGATTAATAAGGGATAGATGAAGAATTTATATATAATCAGATTAGGTCTACTCTGGAAGATGTTTAACTAGTGGTAGGAAGAGCTAGAACAAACTGCATCCTGATCATTATTAAGGAAAAATTATATAACATGACATGTAAAATTAACAAAATTCCACTCAATAAGTGGATGATGATGAAGGAAAGGTGTTGGGACCAAGAATGAAGTCATTGAATTATCAACATTATCATGAGAATTCACTGGAGTAGGACACAAAAAATAATAGTGAGTTCCCTATATTTCTTTTAACACTATTTACATTTCTTATTTTTCATTTTGGGGATTAAAATACATTATTATATTCATGGGGTTCTCCAAGATGAATTACCACTCGTAGAAATTGAATGTTTCAATAGTTTTCCTAGATTTTTTATTAAACTGGGAAAATGAGTTTGATAATGTAGATCTCTATAAAATTGAAATTAAACACAAAGAAAATTTATTTTTTTGAACAAAAAACTAGGTAGAAATATCTTTTGTTAAAAAGAAAATCCTATAGAGATGACTCAAAATATAATGATATAATACCATTAAAACAATAGTAAAATTCAAAACTAGAAAACCATAATGACCTTTTGAGTTTATTATTCACTAGGTGTGAGTAATCACAAAATATTATAATTTAATTGAAAAAGTGTAAAAGGGGAAGTATAATAGGATCTCATCAAGGGGAATATAAGAGTGGAGTCCTAGAGAATCCACAATAGTAATGTCATCACACCATGGTGTAAGGGAACTAGTATTGGAAAAGGATAGTAGGGGGTAATATCCATGTACCATGGATTGGACCCTGTATGTCAATATTCTGGTAACCATGAAGTGTCCTATTATATTCTTTAGTTAAGAAGGTTAATGATGTAGATCCCATCAAGATATATATATCAAGTTTGTACTCTATCTTGGTATCATTTAATCTCATTTTTTGGTTGGGATCAGAGAAATCCTTGATGAAAAATGGGAAGATGATGGCTTTTCTGAAGGACTAATTTGGGGGCAAGCATCTCAGACATCCTAACACAAAACCCGCCCAGTTTTGATCCTAGAAACTAATAACCACGTCAAATAATCCATTATTTATGGTTAAGAATATTAGGGATGGGAATTTGAATATTTCTCCCTATATAATAGGTTTTACCCCTTGGAGAGTTAAAATAAATTCCATATTTATCATTTATAAACTAGGTATAGAGGATTTTCTCTTTAATGACCTCACCTAACAACTTTCTTAGTGAAAAATAAATCATATCGATGATGTTCCTCACATTAATACCCCTATTTTCAGATGAATTTTTTAAAATGTTCTGAAATAATAAAATAATATAGTATATTCATGGGAATAAAAAATGAATAAAGACATGAGTTTTTCAATCTCATGTAGTCTTTACATGGGAACCTTAGTAATGGAGAGTATTTTCATGGGAATAGTGCTCAAAACAAAATTGAATAGGGTTAGTTATCATCCAATATATTGAAATTGGTTTTTAAATTTTTTTAATGTGGTTGGATATCCTATACACCAATCATTCAAAGTGTTAGATTAATATTCTATTAGGAGAAAGTGAGCTACCCATGCAGTCTATTGGAAATACTCTCATTTAAATTCCCATCTTGGATTCAATTTGTTTCCCATGTCTTTCTAGGAAGGATTATAAAATGAAAACACAACTCTTATCACTGATGATAATGTAACTACTTTATTTAAAGTATTCATCTATGATTTTATCAACACCTACAGTGTAATTAATACTTCTATTGATAAAAAACACTATGTCGTTAGTTAATATAAGGTGGGGGACCCATCTAATTTGTGTCTTATAGTGGACGAGGTAGATTTTTCTGAGTTGTATAAAAGAATTAAGATGTCTACTGAGAGAAACATGATCCATAATGAAGATGAATGGAGATAGGGGGTCACCTTCCATAAAACATATAATTGACTTGATGAGATCACATATCCTTCCCATGAAGATAATAGAAAATTGAGGTGATATATAGTAATAGAAGAACTGACCAACCACCCAGTTTGAGAATCCCATGCACCTAATCACATGGAGAAGTATATTCACTAGAGACTATCATAATATTTTTCAATACCAATCTTGAAAACAATATTGGATCAAACATCCTTCTTGTTAATTTCATTGATCATTTATTAGGACTAACCAAGTTCAACCTGAATGTATGTACTATTAATGAAACCATACTCAGCCCATGATACCCAATTGTTAGTATAATGATAGATACTCATATAGATAATATAAGAAAAAATATATAAGGGAATTTACATATTCTTATGGTTTCCAATTTCCTTTTGGATTAGGGTACCTTCACTTTTAGAATAAGCAAAATTATTTTTGTGCATGATACCCGAGTGAGATATCCATAATAAAATAATTCATGGATGGATTCAATAAGATCAACCTTGATGATGTACCAAGAGTTAACATTGAATGATATTGGGAAACCATAATCACTAGGAGATATTTATGAATTGAGTTAACTAATAGAATCCTAGAATTATTTCTTATTAGGAAATATATCAAATAAGGTGTTGAAATGCATTGATAAAACATGCAAAATTGAGTTAAAGAAGTTATCATAGATGTATGGGTAACCATTGTTCATGAATCAGTTAGTGTATCCTATTAAGGAATTGAAATAGGAATTGACCATACCTCCCACCACCATTGGGTCATTAGGTGATGAACCATCATCTAAGTTAATTCTTGGAATTCATATACACCTTTTTTTCAATTAAGAATGCATGAAATTACTTCATATTTATGTCCCCTTCTGTGAGTCTAGTGGATCTATAAAATTCACATACCATCCTATCATACTCCAGAAAATTTTAATTTATATGATTATTTTTAGGGTATGAGTAGATAATGTATCATAATCCAAATCAACTTCCATCATGGCTTTTGAAAGCTCAATATCACTTTTTGTGACATTAAGATCTTGGGAAAGAGAGCACCAGGTGATATCCTAGGAAGATACGTTGCTCTTTTAGTGGTGAATTTTTTTATGGAAGTCAATACAATAACATACCTACACATACTTATCCCCTGATTTAGGAACCACTTGATTGTAGTTATGGAATCCTGCCTATTTATTAGAAAAAATTTTGTTACATTTTACAAAAAGAGGATCTCTAAAAGATTAGTGTCTTGGAAATATGGTACATAATACATAAAAACATAAAAAACTCTTCTATTCTACATTAATGTGTTATTTAAGTTTCATCCTATGTACATTTTGTTCATCTCATAACCTGGGGACATGCGTCAAATGAAATGATGAGCATAAGGCCTTGTAAGGGAAAACAAGGGAAGTAATTTACTTATGATCCTGTGAAATATCAATAAGAGACTGAGGAAATACAAAAAAGAATGAGTATGTGGCATATAATTATAATAATAATAACATGAATCATAACTTTTAGATGTGGTTGCAACATTTAATTGTGTCATTCATAAGAATTTCACTACGGGTTTTCACTGATGATTCATAAAAATTACCAAGTTATTCACCAAGGTATTGTCAAACTTGTCATCTATAGAGATTATATTATTTACCCAAATGAATCAAAGAACTATTGGGGAGCACCCTTTATATGTATTAATCAATATGAGCCACATATATCATAGTAAAACATCTCTTAAAAAACCCATGGAGAGATTAGGAATTGAAAGTTAAAATAAAATAATTTATTGATAAAAAGAGTGAAATTTTGAGATGAAAATCCACAACATAACGATTATGAAACATGATCTTAGAAAACAATAAAAAGAGAGATGAAAATGGTCACCCATTTATAAAAAACTCTTAATACAATAAATGGATAGAATAAAATGTACATAATAATAATTTATAGGAATTTTGAATACATACCACAAGAAAGGAAAAGAGAAGTTGGGAGTTCCATTACCTTGAATAGTGTCTCCTGGAACTCAATGATCATTACCTTGGGGGCTTGAGGACACTTTGGGAGGACTCCTTTGGAGGTAATACTATCAGTGTTTTGTGGAGAATTATTTTGGAATGAATGAAAATGAATTAATGGGTGGGTATTTATAGAAAATGTGAGGGATTTTCTTTATTAATTTCCTTATACACTTTGTTGGTGGTATTTGTAACACCCCGACCCTCGTTACCCAGAGTCGGTGCATTACTACAGAACACTGCAATGATCACAAGGTATCAAATCCTGAAATTCCAATTAGTTTAGTTTCCTTATATGTACTAGATAGAAACACAAGTTTTACATTAAATTATGCAAATGAAATACAAAAAAAATTGTGTCTATTATTAACACATTCATCTCCCTTAGACCCTCCCTATAGGTCATTCATAATATAATTCTTCATATCTTGGAAAAAATAATAAATTTAAACGAGTGAGATTAGGTGATCAGTAAGGATAACAATATAGAAAAAACATTCATAATTAAGAATAAACATTTAAGGAAATATATAAGACTAAAACAAAAGCCTTTTAAACGTAATCATCAGTATAATATAGAAAATATAAATCAAATAATTTTATTTACTTATTCACATGGATATTCTTCTACTCAAATAATCAAATGTAAAATCAATATCCAATTTTATAATAATGGAATCCATAATTCCAGACATCATAACCACAATGTCAAGGCCTCATTCTAAGACTACAAATAATATTTTGTGAAGGCCTTGTACTAAGACACTAGTTTGTCTCATGGGACCTACCGATGCATCGAAGATCTATAGTGGGGTCCACTCATCACCTACTATGTCCAATGCATTCCTCATATAAAAAGGTTGAAACATAACATAAACATTTGTATTGGAACTAGCATATTAAATGTTAATAAATTAACAATAAACCATGAATGGTATAAAAATAACACATCCATAGTAAAACATATCAAAAAACCTTGAATAAAATATGGAATATTGTGTTATAATAAATCAACATCAAACAATTGTAAAATCCATCAAAGGATGTTGACATAGATGAAATCAAATATATTTGAGAGAAAAATATATTTCTATTATGAAATCATTTAAAATTAATATAATTATAAATTAAAACATTTATTTTGAAAATATTCTTAAAATCTTATAATGGATACTTAGAAGCTGTTATAACGGTGGAAAATAGAGGCAACCGCTGTATAAGTTAAAAAAAATTCTTTCATTATTTTTGTTGAAAAGGTCGTCAAGGACATTGATTGGAAAACGACAGAATGATTCCTTTATAAATTTTTTAAAAAAATTAACCCATGGGTATAAATAAATTTAACCCATATAATAGAAAATAGTAAAACTGTTTTGATATACATTTGTAAGAAACACGTGTGTGGATGATAAAGAGGCCCCAGTAGACACGCGCGTATAAACAAACTCGGATAATGAAGAGATTGTATAATTATCCCTAAACAATACTTTTCCTCGGTCGAGGGTTCTATAAAATCATTTATAATAGTTAAATCATTGTTATTAAATTATATAAAAACCACATACATAAATATGATATCATATATGATCTTCTAATATTGATTTTTAATAATATTTCAGTAGTATCTTTATTTTGGGAGTTAACTGATATGTTTTCCTATAAATGTTTTGTTACATAAGTAATGTTTTTTTAGATAGGATGTATTAGATTCATATCCAGAATATTATAATGTTCTTAACAGAAAAATTTAATCATAAAATGAATATTAATATTGAATTATTACGATGGGGAATGAATCTCATTGCGTTCGTGGAGACGGTAATCCGTATGTACGCACGAGCGATAATATTATTCCATTGATGGTGAAATCATATGTAATTGGATGGTATATGTAAAGACCCGCAAATTTCAAGGAAATTTTTTTCTTAATTTTCTTTGGAATTTTACAAGAACGCAGCTTCAGACGGCACCTGATTCCGAGGCCCGGTGTGCCCGGAATCAATTTCCGAAGTTTGGCTCGGGTACGTTCAGTGAACGGACGAGCGGGTTTTTCTATCTTTTGAACCGGTGCCCGGAATCGAATTCTGAGGGCACCGATGAAATCGCAGCGCCGGTATTTGCTTAGAAACGCCTCTTCCGGAGTTGCGTTTGCTCAGACGTGGTTTTTAAATTTTACGGCTTTAAGTCAGAAATAAAATAAAGTTTGTGCGACAACTTTATTTTATTTCACTTAAGCTGCTTGGAAGCCACTTGAAGTCACTTAAAGACGGCTTGAACTGAGTTGAACTGGATAGGATGCTATCCAGAAATATCCTACCCCTTGGTAGGATATTTGTGCGGTGGGACCCGCACGAGCCCCGCCGTTTCTTTCGCTAAGTAACGCACCCGCGAAAACCCGTCAGAGTAACTGAAAAGTCAACCGACGCGTTTTCTTTAATTCTTAACAGACCATTTAATTGGGCGGTTTATTTCGTGAATTAAATGGACTGTTTCTTCGTGAATTAAATGGGTCGTTTCTTTCGTTGAATTAATTCAACGAATTGATGGATCGTTTCTTAACCGGTTTCGTGTTGGCATGTTTATAAAATAAGACCAACATAAAAATCCTTGGAAAGGATTTGAGAGAATCTTCGTTCCTCCACCCTCTCCGCGAAGAACGCGAAGAACGCGAAGAACGCGAAGAACGCGAAGAACGCGAAGAACGCGAAGAACGCCGGCGACCGGAATTCGACGACGCACACCAAGATCTGCGACGTCGACGAGATCTACCCGCGACGTTCTTCGGCGACGCCTCTCCTTCCGCGGCCGACCCTCGTTCGGCAACAAAGGTGAGAATCAGATCTTTTCTTCTCCCTTTTTAATTTCAATATCAACGGATTTAAACTAATTAAATCCGTTGATCTTGATCCGGAGATTGGCGACGCGACGAGTGA
Organism: Viscum album; assembly: GCA_963277665.1. Taxonomy (NCBI): domain Eukaryota; kingdom Viridiplantae; phylum Streptophyta; class Magnoliopsida; order Santalales; family Viscaceae; genus Viscum; species Viscum album. The sequence continues at coordinate 7,388,816 of CAUJRU010000011.1, read as the reverse complement.
TTCCGCGACGACGCGGCGATCTCCATCTTCCGCGACGAGCAATTCCGACGACGACGATAAAGTAAGGGTTGATTGGAATATTTTCCTTCCCGTGATTTATTTCTTTTAAAGTAAAGAAGCATGACCTTCGAACAATTTTAACATTTAAAATTGTTGTTGATTGTTTTATTGTTCCTCCCGTGGATTATGACTAACGCGGAGGGTGCGGGTCTAACGAACAAGACCCGGCAACCCTCCGCCGATCTATTTTGGTTGTGCGGATTTGGCGGACGTCGACAAACCGTGCGGCAAGGGCAATTTGTTGGCTCCGCAGTGAAGATCGTCCCCCGGGAGGAGCATCGGCGCAGACGGGAAAGAAATCGGGCCACCGGAGCATCTCCGGCGGCCCGCGGAAGGAGGCGGCGGCGCGGGTCGCCGGCGCGGCGGCGCCGGCGACCGGAGGCGGCGGCGCCAGGCGCGCCGCCGTGGAAACCTTCCGCCGCGGCTGAAGCCGCGGCGGCGGCGGCAGCCGGTTCCGCGGCCGCGCGGAACCGGGACGGACGCGGCGGCCCGGCCGCGTCCGCGTGACAGGCGGCCCCCCGCGGGGCCGCGGTTTCTCTCAAGCCGCGGGTTCAACCCCGCGGCGGCGGCTCTTCGGCCGCGCGGCCGAAGACCGAGCCGGCCGGTCCGGTCGGCCGGGCCGCGCCCAGGCCGGACCGGACCCGGCCGAGCCGGTTCGGGCCGGGTCGGGCCGACCCGGTTCTGGCCGACCCGGTTCGGCCGACCCCAGGGGGGGGTTCGGGCCGGGTCGCCCCGGGCCCAGTACCCCCGTTTCGGGCCCTCTACGGTCTTTCGCCCATATCTTGGGCCTGGGACCTCCGATTGACGAACCGTCAGCGGCTACGCGATCCTTGGATCGAGACGGTCGTTTCGGTATATTATACTCAAGGTTTCGGAAGACTTTGGGTTCGGCCGGGTTGGTTCGTACACGAAGCCAACCGGGCCCTCGGAGCGGAAACGCTCATAACTTGAGCTACGGACGTCCGAACGACGTACCGTCAGCTGTGGTAGTTTCCTCTAAGTGAGACGGAACTTTTGGCATACTCCGCCCGAGGATCGGATACAGGCGGAGTACGGTCGGGTTGGTTTTGCCCTAAAAACCAACCGGGCCCCTGGGACGAAAATGCCAATAACTCTCAGACCGGGCGTCCGATTGACGCGCCGTCTGTCGCGTTGAGATCCTGTTGTCGATACGGAACTTTTGGATACATCAACTTCGGACTACGTGTCAGTTGATGTATCAGCCCCTCGGCTCGTGGAGCGGACCCTCCTAAACGAGCTCGCTACGTGCGGGAACCCTAGCGCTGGCTGTGACCTCGACGACAGAGCAGAGATCCTCCGTGGACTGCGACGACGGCAGAGCAGAGATCCTCCGTGGACTGCGACGACGGCAGAGCAGAGATCCTCCGTGGACTGCGACGACGGCAGAGCAGAGATCCTTCGTGGACTGCGGCGACGACTGTGCAGAGATCCTCAGTGGACTGCGTCGACTACTGCACTCAGCGATCCCACGTGGATCAGTACTTCAGGTTCTGTGTGAGCCCGATCCTCCGTGGGTCCTTACTACCGGTTCTGTGTGAGCCACTGCCTACAGGTTCTGTGTGAGCCCGATCCTACGTGGGTCTTTTTGCGGGGGTTAGTACCTATCGATCCTTCGTGGGTCCGACGACTGAGACGGATCAGTGATCGTCTTTGACGTCATCTGAAAAAGTATACCTGGTTGAGCTGAATCTTATGTTACTCTCCTTTGTGGATTGTGTTGAACCATCCTTTGTGGATTTACTGTTTACTCTCCTTTGTGGATTTGGGTCTTGCTTTCCTTTGTGGATTGAGTTGTTCTTGAGCTCGTGAGCAGAGCTAGAATTGGGGACTTAGGTATATGTATGGGCATATACCTAAGTCGAGTCAGATGTTACTTCGTGATTGCATCTTTCTTTTGTGCTATATCCTTTGTGGATTTCGAGAGACCTTCGGGGGTCTCGGGGTCCTTACTGAGTAGTTGTACTCACCCCTGCACGGGCTATGCCCGCACCTTGTTGTGTTGGTTGCAGACGACGGACAGCGCTGATCACGGTTGGGGCGTGGAGCAGGACGGTACCTGGAGGTGGACCACTGGGCGGGACGTGCTCGGAGCGGACGTGGGACCCGAGGAGCCTGGAGGCTATCTGTACCCACCCTTCAGGTGGGATTGCCAGTGGACGACACGAGGCCGCCGTCTTTTCTTCAGTTGCTGTTCTTTTTCTTTTCAGTTGTACTTTACAGTTGGGCTTGTATTTCCGGCCCCTTTACTTTTCTGCACTTTACTTTCCGCTTGCTGACTCTGTGTGGTTGTTACTTATAAAGGCAATGCCTTCCCTGTTTACTGGGATTTTACGCCTTGGTGCTAGTCGCCAGCCCCTGGCCTATGGAAGGCGGGCTTGGGGTAGTCACGGCACGGGCCCCGAGGACGGGTCGTGACAAATTGGTATCAGAGGCGGTCGGTTCTACCGCAGACTCTGATCGTCCTTTCTTTCTATGTGAAGCAATAGTGTTTAGTGTATTGAGTGTGGTTATCAGTTCAGGGAGCCCAGTGTTGGTGCGGCGGCCGACGTATCCGTACACCAGGACCCTGACTCCTGATTTCCGACTTAATGCATGAAAACATTGATTGCGTGTGTGTTTCAAGTTTTCTTTGTGATTACTTATGTCAGCTCACCGGGTATACTGATCTGCTTTATGAAAGTCTCAAGTTTTCCTTGTGATTACTTGTGCCAGCTCACCAGGTATACTGTTCTGACTGTGGTGCTCTTGTTCTCCTTTTCAGGATGGCCCCGCGACGACTGCCAGCTAGGGTTCCGAGTGTAGGGCGCGACGGCAGCCCACCGAGCGACGAGGCCTCGGTGCAGGGCCCTTTGCCAGCAGTGGCACCGGCGGTAGCCTTACCCGCCGAGCCACCGATGCTTCCAGTACCAGACGCCGACGATGCACGTCGCCTCAGGGCACTGCACGAGTTTCAGAGCCAGCGACCGCCCAGGTTTCGCGGTGAGGCGGACCCCCAGGCCGCCGAGGACTGGCTAGAGGCGGTGGTACGGATCTTCAGGCTAGTGAGGACACCAGCGGATCTCATGGTGATCCTCGCAGCGAGCCTCCTGCAGGCGGCGGCAGGACGATGGTGGAGCCTGATGCTCCAGGTTCACGATGAGGCATCCCTGCTCTGGACGGACTTCGAGAGCCTCTTCCGCTCTGAGTTCGTCCCGGCCACCCTCCGAGCGGTGCGCATCCAGGAGCTTCTCCAGCTGCGCCAGGGCAGCATGACGGTCGCTCAGTATGCGGCGAGGTTCACGGACCTATCTCGCTACTCGACCGACATGGTACGGGACCCCTTCTTCCGGGCCCGGACCTTCGAGCAGGGCTTGCGACAGGAGATTCGTGCGTCGCTGATCTCCCTCAGCATTCCGACCCAGGCAGGAGTGCTGGAGCGAGCCCTCCTGATCGAGAGCTTCCTGGCAGAGCCTTCTTCAGCGGCGAGACCTAGCGCAGGGCGGCAGGTAGCTGAGTCTTCGGCAGCAGGTAGCCGACGGATGACTCACGGGTCCAGGCAGACCAGACCCCCACGCAGACGGCCTCAGGACACCGGCTCAGCAGTACGAGGCACACAGCGGAGTGCCAGCCTTTCGAGAGGCAGGCTGTGCTACTCTTGCGGCGGGCAGGGTCACATGGCTCGTGACTGCCCGACTCGCCGATCAGAGGAGCAGCAGACGGTGGAGGGGCCACCCAGGCAGAGGCAGAGGGTCGACCGTGGCGGTCCGCAGGGAGGAGGCGGACGAGGCCGAGGAGCTGGCCGAGCAGCGGGTGGTGGGCGACGCTTTCAGGCTCTACCCCCACCACCACCAGGAGGGCCACCTCGACCACAGGGAGCCGGCGGGCAGGGACAGGCCCAGCTCCAGGCAGTGGAGGCCTACGACCCCGACATGCCAGAGATGATTCGAGGTACGATCTGTGTCTATTCCACCCTTGCTGCAGTACTTATAGACACAGGAGCGAGTCACTCTTTCATAGCCTCTGCCCTTGTTCGGAGCTCGGAGATTCCGACTGAGCCGTTGGCTCGATCCTTACGGCTAGAGACTCCTACGGGAGCAGACTCGACGATTACGCACTGGTGCCGGCAGTGTGAGCTTACTCTAGGAGGCGAGAGCTTCGGCTGGGATCTCCTTGTAGCGGCGTCGAGGCCTTACGACGTCATCTTGGGCATGGATTGGCTATCCACGGTTCATGCCCAGATCGACTGTTTTAGGCGCAAGGTACGATGTGTTCGTACCGACGGGAGCAGGTTTACCTTCACCGGCGAGAAGGGAACCTTTGCAGCACAGGATGGACTTCCGCGGAGGAGAGTGCAGCCCATCTCACATCAGTTGGCTAGCATCATCCTAGGAGCAGTGGACGTGCGGAGTCCGGCTTTTCCTGCAGTGGTGGACCAGTACGTGGACGTCTTTCCCGACGACGTTCCAGGGCTACCTCCTCGTAGAGAGGTAGACTTTTACATCGACTTGTACCCCGGGACAGCCCCGATATCTACTCCAGCATATCGGATGGCCCCCGCCGAGCTTCGAGAGCTGCGGGTACAGTTGGAGGACTTGCAGAGCAAGGGGTTTATCCGACCCAGTGTTTCACCCTGGGCTTCCCCGATTTTGTTCGCCAAAAAGGCGGACGGGAACTTGCGACTTTGTGTCGACTATCGTCGCCTGAACCAGGTGACAGTGAGGAACAAGTATCCGCTGCCACGGATTGATGACCTCTTCGATCAGCTCAAGGGAGCGCGGTGGTTCTCGAAGATAGACCTCCGGTCAGGCTATCATCAGCTCAGAGTTCGAGACGAGGACGTGCAGAAGACGGCCTTCAGGTGTCGGTATGGCCATTATGAGTTCTTGGTTATGCCGTTCGGCGTAACCAATGCTCCAGCGATGTTCATGAGCCTCATGAACAGGATCTTCCAGCCATACCTCGACCGATTTGTCGTTGTCTTCATTGACGACATTTTGGTATACTCGACGACTGAGGAGGAGCATGCCTACCACCTGCGAGTTGTGCTAGACACACTCCGAGAGCACCAGCTTTATGGCAAGCTCTCAAAATGCCAGTTCTGGTTACGTGAGGTCCATTTCTTGGGGCACGTCATTTCTGAGGCGGGAGTTGCAGTGGATCCCGCGAAGATCGAGGCAGTGCTAGCTTGGGAGCCACCCAAGAGCGTGACAGAGGTGCGGAGCTTCTTGGGCCTAGCGGGATACTATCGGAGATTCGTGCCAGACTTCTCCAGAGTTGCAGCACCACTCTCAGCCTTGACGAAGAAGGGGAAACCCTTCGTGTGGTCAGACAGATGTCAGCAGAGCTTCCAGGAGCTGAGACAGAGATTGACCAGCGCACCTATCTTGAGGTTGCCTGAGGAGGGAGTTGGGTACGTAGTTTACTGCGACGCATCAGGGACTGGACTCGGGTGCGTCCTGATGCAGGAGCGGGCCGTGATCGCCTACGGATCACGTCAGTTGAGGCCGCATGAGCAGAACTACGCCACTCATGACCTGGAGTTAGCAGCAGTGGTCTTCGCTCTGAAGACTTGGCGGCACTATCTGATGGGCGAGCGCTTCACAGTCTTTTCTGACCACCAGAGTCTTAGGTATATCTTCTCTCAGAAGGACCTGAACCTGAGACAGCGGAGATGGCTTGAGTTCCTCCAGGACTATGACTTTGAGATAGTCTATACTCCTGGGAAGGGGAACGTGGTAGCCGATGCCCTCAGCAGGAGGACGGGCATTCAGCTGCTTGAGGAGGCGACGGAGCAGCTAGCCTCCTTGCAGATATCCTTCGTGGATAGAGACGGAACAGCCTTTCTTCAGTCTCTCACAGTCTCTCCTCCACTTCTACAGCGGGTCAGAGAGGCTCAGCGTGGGGACGCTGACTGTGAGACCCGGCGTGCACTGATATCCTCAGGTCAGGCGCCTGATGGTTTCTCCCTTGGAGCAGAGCACGACATCCTTTTCAGAGGACGTACCTTCGTACCAGTCGCTTTACGAGAGGAGGTGCTGAGAGAGTTTCACACTTCTCCCTTGGCGGTACATCCCGGAGTGGCGAAGATGTACCAGGATCTCAGGCGACAGCACTGGTGGCCGGGTATGAAGAAAGCTGTGGCAGAGTTCGTTTCACGATGCCTCACCTGCCAGCAGGTGAAGGCAGAGCACCAGGTACCAGCAGGTTTGGTACAGCCCTTGGAGGTCCCGGAGTGGAAGTGGGACGGCATATCTATGGACTTCGTGACTGGACTTCCACGCACTTCCAGAGGTCACGACTCCATTTGGGTGATTGTCGACCGACTCACCAAGTCGGCACACTTCTTACCCATCAGAGAGCAGGGCTCAGTAGAGAGCTTGGGACGTCTTTACGTCCAGGAGATCGTACGGCTTCACGGTGTGCCATCGTCTATCGTCTCCGATCGAGATGCTCGTTTCACTTCCAGGCTTTGGAAGGGGTTGCAGGGGGCGTTCGGGACGCGGCTCCATCTGAGCACAGCCTTCCACCCTCAGACGGATGGATAGACGGAGAGGACCATACAGACACTCGAGGACATGCTCCGTGCATGTGTTCTCGACTTTGGTCGCAGCTGGGAGGACCACCTACCCTTGGTGGAGTTTGCGTACAACAACAGCTACCACTCCACCATCGGGATGGCACCATACGAGGCGTTGTACGGCAGACCCTGCAGATCACCGTTGTGCTGGACAGACCCTGGGGAGTCAGCACTCGTGGGACCAGAGATGGTCCGAGCCACGACAGAGAAGGTCCAAATCATCCAGGAGAGGATGAGGACAGCTCAGAGCCGGCAGAAGTCATATGCTGACAGGAGGCGGAGGCCACTAGAGTTCGAGGATGGCGACCACGTCTTTTTGCGTGTCTCACCTCGACGTGGTTTACGGAGATTTGGCCGAGGCGGCAAGCTGTCTCCCCGCTTCATCGGGCCTTTCCAGGTCCTCAGCAGGATAGGAGAGGTGGCTTATCGCCTGGCTCTACCACCTCAGTTGCACCGGGTGCACGACGTCTTCCACGTGTCTCAGCTGAGGAGATACGTGCACGACCCGACGCACATCATCGACTTTGGGGGGCTGGACGTGGACGATGGGGCGACTTTTGCGGAGGTTCCAGTGGAGATCGAGGATCGACAGGAGCGGGTCCTACGTGGGCGGTCGATTCCTCTTGTGCGCGTCAGATGGCAGCACGGGAACCTCCAGGAGAGCACTTGAGAGCGGGAGGCTCAGATGCGTGCTCAGTACCCCCATTTGTTCCCCTAGTTTTGATGTATCTTTACGGGGACGTAAAGCCCTGAGGTGGGAGTAATGTAAAGACCCGCAAATTTCAAGGAAATTTTTTTCTTAATTTTCTTTGGAATTTTACAAGAACGCAGCTTCAGACGGCACCTGATTCCGAGGCCCGGTGTGCCCGGAATCAATTTCCGAAGTTTGGCTCGGGTACGTTCAGTGAACGGACGAGCGGGTTTTTCTATCTTTTGAACCGGTGCCCGGAATCGAATTCTGAGGGCACCGATGAAATCGCAGCGCCGGTATTTGCTTAGAAACGCCTCTTCCGGAGTTGCGTTTGCTCAGACGTGGTTTTTAAATTTTACGGCTTTAAGTCAGAAATAAAATAAAGTTTGTGCGACAACTTTATTTTATTTCACTTAAGCTGCTTGGAAGCCACTTGAAGTCACTTAAAGACGGCTTGAACTGAGTTGAACTGGATAGGATGCTATCCAGAAATATCCTACCCCTTGGTAGGATATTTGTGCGGTGGGACCCGCACGAGCCCCGCCGTTTCTTTCGCTAAGTAACGCACCCGCGAAAACCCGTCAAAGTAACTGAAAAGTCAACCGACGCGTTTTCTTTAATTCTTAACAGACCATTTAATTGGGCGGTTTATTTCGTGAATTAAATGGACTGTTTCTTCGTGAATTAAATGGGTCGTTTCTTTCGTTGAATTAATTCAACGAATTGATGGATCGTTTCTTAACCGGTTTCGTGTTGGCATGTTTATAAAATAAGACCAACATAAAAATCCTTGGAAAGGATTTGAGAGAATCTTCGTTCCTCCACCCTCTCCGCGAAGAACGCGAAGAACGCGAAGAACGCGAAGAACGCGAAGAACGCGAAGAACGCGAAGAACGCCGGCGACCGGAATTCGACGACGCACACCAAGATCTGCGACGTCGACGAGATCTACCCGCGACGTTCTTCGGCGACGCCTCTCCTTCCGCGGCCGACCCTCGTTCGGCAACAAAGGTGAGAATCAGATCTTTTCTTCTCCCTTTTTAATTTCAATATCAACGGATTTAAACTAATTAAATCCGTTGATCTTGATCCGGAGATTGGCGACGCGACGAGCGATTCCGCGACGACGCGGCGATCTCCATCTTCCGCGACGAGCAATTCCGACGACGACGATAAAGTAAGGGTTGATTGGAATATTTTCCTTCCCGTGATTTATTTCTTTTAAAGTAAAGAAGCATGACCTTCGAACAATTTTAACATTTAAAATTGTTGTTGATTGTTTTATTGTTCCTCCCGTGGATTATGACTAACGCGGAGGGTGCGGGTCTAACGAACAAGACCCGGCAACCCTCCGCCGATCTATTTTGGTTGTGCGGATTTGGCGGACGTCGACAAACCGTGCGGCAAGGGCAATTTGTTGGCTCCGCAGTGAAGATCGTCCCCCGGGAGGAGCATCGGCGCAGACGGGAAAGAAATCGGGCCACCGGAGCATCTCCGGCGGCCCGCGGAAGGAGGCGGCGGCGCGGGTCGCCGGCGCGGCGGCGCCGGCGACCGGAGGCGGCGGCGCCAGGCGCGCCGCCGTGGAAACCTTCCGCCGCGGCTGAAGCCGCGGCGGCGGCGGCAGCCGGTTCCGCGGCCGCGCGGAACCGGGACGGACGCGGCGGCCCGGCCGCGTCCGCGTGACAGGCGGCCCCCCGCGGGGCCGCGGTTTCTCTCAAGCCGCGGGTTCAACCCCGCGGCGGCGGCTCTTCGGCCGCGCGGCCGAAGACCGAGCCGGCCGGTCCGGTCGGCCGGGCCGCGCCCAGGCCGGACCGGACCCGGCCGAGCCGGTTCGGGCCGGGTCGGGCCGACCCGGTTCTGGCCGACCCGGTTCGGCCGACCCCAGGGGGGGGTTCGGGCCGGGTCGCCCCGGGCCCAGTACCCCCGTTTCGGGCCCTCTACGGTCTTTCGCCCATATCTTGGGCCTGGGACCTCCGATTGACGAACCGTCAGCGGCTACGCGATCCTTGGATCGAGACGGTCGTTTCGGTATATTATACTCAAGGTTTCGGAAGACTTTGGGTTCGGCCGGGTTGGTTCGTACACGAAGCCAACCGGGCCCTCGGAGCGGAAACGCTCATAACTTGAGCTACGGACGTCCGAACGACGTACCGTCAGCTGTGGTAGTTTCCTCTAAGTGAGACGGAACTTTTGGCATACTCCGCCCGAGGATCGGATACAGGCGGAGTACGGTCGGGTTGGTTTTGCCCTAAAAACCAACCGGGCCCCTGGGACGAAAATGCCAATAACTCTCAGACCGGGCGTCCGATTGACGCGCCGTCTGTCGCGTTGAGATCCTGTTGTCGATACGGAACTTTTGGATACATCAACTTCGGACTACGTGTCAGTTGATGTATCAGCCCCTCGGCTCGTGGAGCGGACCCTCCTAAACGAGCTCGCTACGTGCGGGAACCCTAGCGCTGGCTGTGACCTCGACGACAGAGCAGAGATCCTCCGTGGACTGCGACGACGGCAGAGCAGAGATCCTCCGTGGACTGCGACGACGGCAGAGCAGAGATCCTCCGTGGACTGCGACGACGGCAGAGCAGAGATCCTTCGTGGACTGCGGCGACGACTGTGCAGAGATCCTCAGTGGACTGCGTCGACTACTGCACTCAGCGATCCCACGTGGATCAGTACTTCAGGTTCTGTGTGAGCCCGATCCTCCGTGGGTCCTTACTACCGGTTCTGTGTGAGCCACTGCCTACAGGTTCTGTGTGAGCCCGATCCTACGTGGGTCTTTTTGCGGGGGTTAGTACCTATCGATCCTTCGTGGGTCCGACGACTGAGACGGATCAGTGATCGTCTTTGACGTCATCTGAAAAAGTATACCTGGTTGAGCTGAATCTTATGTTACTCTCCTTTGTGGATTGTGTTGAACCATCCTTTGTGGATTTACTGTTTACTCTCCTTTGTGGATTTGGGTCTTGCTTTCCTTTGTGGATTGAGTTGTTCTTGAGCTCGTGAGCAGAGCTAGAATTGGGGACTTAGGTATATGTATGGGCATATACCTAAGTCGAGTCAGATGTTACTTCGTGATTGCATCTTTCTTTTGTGCTATATCCTTTGTGGATTTCGAGAGACCTTCGGGGGTCTCGGGGTCCTTACTGAGTAGTTGTACTCACCCCTGCACGGGCTATGCCCGCACCTTGTTGTGTTGGTTGCAGACGACGGACAGCGCTGATCACGGTTGGGGCGTGGAGCAGGACGGTACCTGGAGGTGGACCACTGGGCGGGACGTGCTCGGAGCGGACGTGGGACCCGAGGAGCCTGGAGGCTATCTGTACCCACCCTTCAGGTGGGATTGCCAGTGGACGACACGAGGCCGCCGTCTTTTCTTCAGTTGCTGTTCTTTTTCTTTTCAGTTGTACTTTACAGTTGGGCTTGTATTTCCGGCCCCTTTACTTTTCTGCACTTTACTTTCCGCTTGCTGACTCTGTGTGGTTGTTACTTATAAAGGCAATGCCTTCCCTGTTTACTGGGATTTTACGCCTTGGTGCTAGTCGCCAGCCCCTGGCCTATGGAAGGCGGGCTTGGGGTAGTCACGGCACGGGCCCCGAGGACGGGTCGTGACAGTATATGATATATACAGAATAAATAACATGTTATCTTAATTATTTAATTCAATTATCATCATTATTATACTCATCAAAGTAGTGAAATGTTGAATAATAAATTACACCACGACATGAAGACAATAAGACATACATACACACATATGGTGACTTTGTCATTTATAGGATGGATAGAATAATAAATATGGTAGTACCATATTTATAATAAATAATAGTATGTATAATGTTCTGGAGTTATTTTTTTTATAGAAACAACAGTGAAAGAAGAAGTGGAAGTAAAAAAGAACATTGAAAGAAGTGATGAAATTATTAACTATTCTTCGGGTGCTTTTTTTTAATTTGATCAAAAGGGCTCCAAAGGTTGGATTATGCTCAATGTAAGGATTCTAAGATTGTGTGAAGGTATATGAGAGGATATTTTATCAGGGTTTTTCCAATCCAAATGGCTTTGTAGTTGAGATTTTAAGAGAAGAGGACGTACCCTTTTATGAAAGAGCGGCGGGTAACTTTAGGAAAAGCATGAAATATTATTTTATTATACAATCTTATTCGGTTTATAATGTCTACAAAAGGATTTATTTCTAGGATAAGGTGGGTTTGGGTCAAAAAACTCTCAACCAATAGGTTTTAGATAGGTTTAGGTCACAATATTATCTTTATCATTTAGATTTAACTCTTAATTAAATAGTTTAACTTTAACCATGTATTCTTGTATTATTATAATAAATGGTTAATAAACTTCCTATAAAAAGACAAGGGAACCCCAAGTGGTTAATTTATGATATGTATAACCTTATCTATGTCTTTTGAATAAACTGTATATTTTTATTAATATTATATCAATTAATAATATTGTATTTTTTTGAAACTCTTTTATGTCAATTTTTCTACTATTGGGTATTTTGTTTTTCTCAAAGTCATAAAAACATTATCACTTTGGAAAAAAATTATTTAATCAATCATAACATTTCATATTAACCTATAAAATTAGATTAATTTATCAAAAGTCTAAATTTACAATTATATTAATATTTATAATATCAATTTTTAATCTTTCAATAATAAGGTAATTACCATATCATCATTGTGTCATATGAAATTTAATTATTTGATGTATAAATTTATAAATAATATATTTTTATGTTGGAATTATTTTTATATTTATAATTAATATTTATAGTCTAATTTATCTTATGTATAACCCTATATTGAATTTTTTTTAGTTATTAAAATTTGAATTTAACACTTTTAACTCTTCTTTAAATAAAATAATAATAAATGTCCTAATATAATCCAAGTGATCCAAAAGGATAATATTTTATTCCTAAGGTCTATTTTTGTAGAAATTCACTTATTTAATATAATTAGGACATGTGTTAGGGTAATTATAATATCTTTTTTATCGTTAATTACATTATTTACTTGTAATCGTGCTAAATAGAATTTCAAAGTTACTATTCACCAAAATTATTTTCATCTTATTGAACTACATTTTAATTACTGATGTCAACCGTGTCTCTTGTATTTTTGAAATTCAATTGAAAGATATGGTAAAATTATGTTTTATTCAAATTTGCAAATGTTCCAAAAGGTGGGTAAAAGACGTTAAAAGTTCAATAAAATTTTACACATATCATCTAATTATAAAATGACTCTTATTAATTAAATTGAAGTAATATAGGTATTATGTATCTAGTTTGACTTAAAATAAATTTTCATAAAATAACTAAGTATAAAAATCTAGTTTTAAACAATAATAAAGTGTTTTTCACTATTAACAAAAAATGAATGTTTTCAGGAAAATACCAAAAATTCACCCTAAGATAATTTTGATATTCCAAATCCAAAAATGATGTCCATATTGAAAAATAAAATTTATAAAATTTCAAAAATTTGGTATTACTATTCATAATGTATAGTTTTATTGGTTGTGGATTGTTAGAACTCGAAGATTCATACAATGCAAGCTATTGTATTATTCAAAGAGAAGCGTATCATTGAATCTTGGGGTGTTACATTCTTACCACATTCAAAAAAATTTGACCTCGAAATTTCTTGAACGTTACTAAATAAAAATATTGGTGTGGTTCATCATCATATGTTCCTCAGGTTCCTATGTTTCCTCTTCCATCTTATGTGTTCTCCATAGAACTCTCACCAAAAGAGTTGTCCGGTTTTCAACACTTGTTCTATGGTATCAAGAATTTTGAAAGGCTCTTCGCAATAAGACAAGTCGGGTTCCAGTTTTATTTCCTTATAGGTGAGTACATTCATTTGGTTAGGCATGTATTTTCTCAACAGTGATTTGTAGAACACATCCTGAACTTTAGAGAGGCTTGGAGGTATTTCTAAACGAGAATCTACAACTCCAATTCGTTCAAGAATTTCAAAATTTCTGATGTACCAGGGAGTTAATTTTCCATTCTTATCGAATCGTATAACACCCTTCCATGAAGATAACTTTAAGAAAACATGATCTCCTAGTTGAAATTAGAAATATTTCTTTCAGTTATTAGTATAGGTGTTTTGCCTTCATTGAGATGATTTGAAGTGGGTTTGGATATTCCTAACATTTTCTATTTTTTCCTCAACAAGTTATGGGACTACACGTTTTCTGTCACCAACATCATCCCAACAAGTTGGTGTGCGACATCTATTTCCATATGAAACTTCATATGATTCCATCTAATACATGAATATATGATATTTTTATTATAAAATTCAAATAGAGGTAAATATAGATCCCACATACCTTCAGTGTCATGTTAGAAAGATCTCAACAAGTATTCTACGATTTGAATAGTCCATTCTGATTGTCAATCAGTTTGAGGGTGGTAGGCGGTGCAGAAATGAAGTTTAGTATAATGTATTTCTGAATAATTTTCTATAATCTTGATGTAAAATGGGAATGATGATAAAAAAATTGAGATGGGTACACCATGATGTCTTACAACTTAATTAATATAGTCTTGTTGAACGTTCATGTGGTTAATCTTCTCGTATAGCAAGAATATTTGCTGACTTTGTAAGACGATTAACAATGACGAATATTGCATCCTTTTTTATATGAGTCATTGGTAGCTCCATGACACAGTCCATTATAATATCATCCCATTTCCACTCAGTTATGGGAAGATGATTCAAGACTCTTCCAGGATGTTGTCTTCCAACCTTAACCTGTTGACATAACATACATCTTAACACATAATCAGCAATATCCCTCTTCATGTTGTACCACCTATAATGTTCTTACAAATCTATATACATCATAGTGCTACCATGGTGTATAGAGAAATTAGATCTATGATAATCAACCAAAAATTTCTTTCTAGATCAGGTATATAAGGAACACAATGTCTCTTCCCAAATTATAGAATTCCATTTTTATGTACATAGTCGATCATTATGAAATCATTCATAGCTTTAATTTTTTTTGAAACTCCTCATCATCTATCAATGAACATTTTATTCTCTCTTGTAAAGATGGATTGGAAACCATTTGAAAAAGTATTGATGTTTCAACTTCTATGATTATCCCCATACTCATCTTTACTAGATCCCTGAACAAATAATCTATTTCAACTCTAATTTTGTTCAAAACTCCATTATCCTTTAAGCTCATAAAATATTCCACCTTATTTGCCTTCCTCGAGTGGTAGTGTATAGTTCAATCATAATAATTGAGTAATTCAAGCCATCGTATTTTCCTCATGTTGAGTACTTTTTCTAAGAAAATATACTTCAAAATATTATGATCGATATATATCTCACATTTTTCATCATAGAGATGGTGTATCCGTATCATCAATGAAAATATTACAGATACCAAATCAATATCATGAGTGAGATAGTTTTGTTCATGAATTTTTAGCTAGACACAACCATATCCTTCCATTGAAGCATCACTATAAATTACAAACCCATCATTCCATGAGGGTAGAGTCAAGATATGAGCATTGACTAATCTTCTCTTTAGTTTTTCAATAAAAAATAACACTCTTTTTTTACAAACAAATTTAACCCCTTTATGTGTGAGATTGGTTAATGGGTTTTTCAATATGGAAAAATTCTAGACAAAACACAAATAATAACATACTAATCCAATAAAACTACATACCACAGTTATACATGTTGGTGGTGTCCTATATTGTATTTCCTTGTTCGTTGAAGGATCAACAAAGATTCCATCCTTAGAGACAATATGGAAAAGAAAAATAATCTCATGAATCCATAATCTACACTATCTAAACTTCCCATATAATTCATTTATTCTATGAGTTTTTAGAATAGTGTGCAAGTGATTTTCATGATTTTTGTAGCCTCTAGCGTATACCATAACATTATCAATAAATACAACTACCAAGTCATGAAGATATTCCTTGAAAAATAAATCCAATATACCCATGAAGACATAGGGTTCATTTGTCAGTCCAAAAGGAATTACTGTAATCTCGTAATGCCCGTACCTAGTTTGAAATGCTATTTTAGGAATGTCTTCTTTCTTCACACACAACTGATTATTTCCGGATCGAAGGTCAATCTTTCAAAAATATTGACATATATGAATATGATCAATTAAATCATCAATGCGAGGTAGGGGACAGTTGTTCTTTTTTATTATAGCATTGATCTCCATATAGTTAATTCACAACCTCATAGATCCATCTTTCTTCTTAACAAAAAGAACATGGGCTCTCCATAGAGAAACACTAGGGTGAATAAATCCTTTATTACAAAATTTCTCTAGTTTTTTCTTTAGTTACACTAATACCACATTGGACATTATTTAAGGGGTCTTTGATATGGGCCTTTAACTAGGAATTAAATCAACGTAGAACATAATTTATCATTCTGTAGGATTTCCATGTAAATTATCTAAAAACACATCAATATATTCTTCCACAAAAGGTACATCCTCTATTTAAACATTATTTTCCTCACCCATAGTTATTTTATTATATTCCTCCCCAATAAATGAATTTAGTAGAGAAATTGGGGGTGGATCTAGATAAGAATCAGTTAGTGATGTTTCTACTCTAAATATATGCTACACATTATCATCATCGAAAATTGAAACCTAATTCTTCTTAAAATAAATTTGCGCATCATGGTCTGATAGATAACCCCGTCCAAGGATTATATTAAATTAAATCATGGGTATGAGTATGATATCAGTAGATAAAGAACATTTATATTACCTAATGGGTACTGATTAACAAAAAATTGTTGCAATGATACTTCTCTTAGGATTTTAGATAGACAATTTCCTTGTTAAATCAAATTGTATATATCTAATTTTCATAAAAAACTGGGACGATATGAAACAATGCAATGATCCAGAATCAAATAAAGCATTGGCTAAACTTGAGGAAACCATTAATTTACCTTCCACCATGTCATTTGGAGCTTCAAACTCAGCAATACTGATCGCATAATATTGAACTTTATCCCTTGGGCTTTTATGAGGTAATTTTCCTTAGCTCTCAGGACATTCATTTTCATAATTCCCCATTTATATACAATTGTAGCATTCAAAATTAATAGCCTCTTTATTTCCCTTGCTATCACGAGATTAGTTTCCATTTTCGCCACACTAATAAGAGACTCCCATTCCCTTCAGGCATGCATCATGCAGTTTCTTCCCACATTTACAGTAGGATGCAAATTTAACTTTTCCCTTCTTCCCCTTATTTCCATTTACATAGTGTTAAATAGATACCTTCTGCTCTTTAATTTCTTTAAAGTCATAAGACACAAATAATTCCTTTTCTATAATGATAGCACATGATATAATATCTCCGTATGATGAGATGGATTGTGAGACTATTTCTCGACAGAGAAATGGTTCTTTCATATCAAATAATCGATCAATATTAATCTTTGGGTTACATATATATAATACTACATGCCTTGATATCCTTGTAAATTTAGTCTCATATTTTGTGACATTCTCATCCTCCTTTTACCTCAAACATAAAAATTGTATTTATATATCCAATAAATGCTCTTGAGGAAAGTATTTTTCTTATAAAACCTCTTCAAACTCCCTCCATTACATATTTGATAATTTTTCCTCTTCCTTTGGGTTTGGAATTAGTGTCCACCATTGATCTACATCTCCCATGAGGTGATAAACTACCATGAAAACTTTTTCCCTACATTTACTCCATAAAACAAGCAATTTTTTCTGTAAGGAACTTATCCATTTCTCAAATAAACATTTATTTGTAGTGCCATTGAATGTTGGTGGTAATTGACTCATAAAGAGGTCTATCATTTATCCTCCAAATTGTGGATCAAGTTGCTCCATATGAGTAAAGTTATTATTCATAACCTGAGTGAGTTTTCCAAGTATGGTGATAAGCTAATCAGCACCAGTTGTATCACCAGCTTCACAATAATTATCCTGAGGTGGAGGGAAATCCCTAGATGGATAACATGCATTGATAAGGATTCGATTCCTTCCACTAGGTTCCATTTATAAACAATGGAATACAATATATTAGTTTATGAATCACAATACATAATTCCAAAATAGTCAAATAGCTATCATAAATTGAACAATTTATGCATATAATCCATAATCATAAAAATGTTTTCTTTGAGGAAGTATTTACATATAAATCATTTATAATGGTTTGTAAATAAAATGTGAATTATCCTAAGCTTATCCCTCAAGATTGTCGTAACCAAGAGTGCTGCAAGGCCTGTAGTCATGTACTGGGATACCCTGGGTTAAGCCCAAAATTCCGTGTCAGAGTTTTTAGTCCTAGGTACATCTATTCTAGAGACCATCTACATGCTCATATCCAGGTATGGATGTATTTCCTATAAATCTCACAAAATCTCTACATTACCAAAATTTATGAATTTCTTCTATGCTAATCCTAAAAGTCTATCATAGAGTAATGTTCTCTAATCCATGTTTTTATAAATCTAATTTCTAAGGTTTTTAAGAAACATCCTCAGATACCAACAGTAACACCCTGAACCTAGTTACCCAGAGTCAGTGCATTATTACATAACATTGGCATGATCCCAAGGGACCAAATTCTAAAATACCAATCGGTTTAGTAGCCTTGTAAGTAGTAGATTCAAACATAAGTTTTATATTCAATTATGAAATGAATAGTGACAACATTTTGTCTCCTTTTAAGACATTTATCTCCTTAGACTATCCCCACTGGTCATTCATAATATACTTCTTCACATCCTGGAAAAAATAAAACATAGAATTGGCTGAGGTCAAGTGCTAAGTAAAGATAAAAATATAGTGGAAAGATTCATAAATAAACCTAAACATTTAAGGCAATTTATAAGACTAAAACAAAATCCTTTTAAATTTAAACTTCAACATAATATGTCAAAGATAAATTAAATAATTTCATTTAATTATTCACATGGATATTATACTGGTTTTATAATCCCATGTAATATCAATAAAAAATTTCATAATGATGGAATTCATAATATCAGACATCATAACCACATAGTCAAGGCCTTGTGTAGAGACTACAAATAAGATTTTGTTAGGGCCTTGTTCAAAGACACTAGTTTGTCTCTTGATACATACTAATTTATCGAGGATCTATATCGGGCTCCACCAATAACTTCTTAAGTCTAATGCATTCCTAATATGAAGAGGTTGAAAAATAACATACACATTTGTATTAAAACTAGCATATAAAATATTAATAATTTATCCATAATCCATGAATGGTATAAAAATAACACACCCAATGTCATACTTATAAAAGAACCTTCAATACAATATGAATGATTATATCATAATAAATCATCTTTAAACAAGTGTATAATCAATAAAAGGATTTTGACATAGATGAAATCAAAGCTATTTGATAGAAATATCTCTTTCTATTTTGAAATCATTTAAAAGTAACATAATTATAAAAGAAAACATTCATTTTTAAATTTTCTTATAATCTTGTAATGGATGCTTTGAATGTGTTATAATAGCCGAAAATATCCCCACCCACTGTATAAGTTACAAAAATTTCCTTAATTTTGTCAAAAAGGTCGTAAAGTACATTGTTAGTAAAATTATGAAAAGATTTCATTATAAAAATTTTAAAAAAGTCAAAAAGGGTATAAGTTACTTTAAACCATAGTCTAGGAAATAGTAAAAATGATTTGAAAAACATTTTTAAGATACATGGATGTGGGTGATAAAGAGGTCCCAATAGACACTCATGTATAAATAACATCAGATAATGAAGAGATTGTAAAATTAACCCTTACCTTGTACTTTTCCATTGTTGAGGGTACATTAACTTCATGTATAATAGTTAAATCAGAGTTATTAAATTATTCAAGAACCACATATATAAATATGATATCATATATGATCTTCTAATTTTTCTTTGTCAAAAATATTTCAGTAGAATCATTGTCTTGGGTGTTAACTGATTCGTTTTCCTTTATATGTTTTGTTACATAAGTCATGTTTTTTTGGATAGGATGTATTTGATTCATATCTAGAATGATATTAATTTATGAAATATTATTTTTAATAATAAAATGAAAATAATTCTTCAATTATTATGATGGGGAGTGAATCTCATCGTGTTCGTGGAGGCGATAATCCCTACGTAGGCATGACGACAATATCATTTTCTTTTGATGGTGAAATCATATGTAATTGGATGGTATGTCATATATACAGAATAATTAACATGTTATATTTATTATTTGTATCAATTATAATCATTATTATACCCATCCAAGTAATGAAATATTGAATAACAAACTACACCATGATGTGCTGACAGTAGGCTATAAGTACGCATGTATGATGACATTGTCATTAATAGGATGGTTAAAATAATAAAAATTGTTATACCATATTTATATTAACATCATATTATGTAGAAGGTATTTGAGTAATTATAATTTTTTTGAAACAATAAATAAAGAAGAAATGGAAGATGAATATAACTTTAAAATTGGTGATGAAATTATTAACACTTCTTCTGGTGATTCATTTTGATTTTATCAAAAGGGATCCTTAGGGTGGATTATGATCAAACTAAGACAGATAGGATGAATTTAGGGTAATTTGTATGATATTTTAGCAGTGTTTGGATAATCCAAATTGTTTTGGAGGTGTGATTTTCATTGAAGGGGAAGTACCCTTTTATAAAAGAGGTGATGGTCACTTTAGGAAAAGCATGAAATATTATTTAATTATACAATCATATTGAGTTCATAATGGATCCAATAGAATTTATTTCAAAGATAATTTTGGTATGGGACTAAAAACTCCCAAACAATAGGTTTAGATAGGCTTAGGTCACCATATTAACATTATCTTTTAGATTTAACTTGTAGTTAAATAATTTATCTTTTACCATGTATTCTTGTATTATTATAATAAATGGTTAATAAACATACTGTAAAAATAAAAGAGAACACCAAGTGGTTAATTGTTGTTATATATAACCTTATCTAATTCCTTTTTCCAAACCATAGATTTTGGAAAATATTATATCAATTAAAAATGTAGTATTTATTTTAAAAACTTATTTTTGTCAATTTTGACACTATTTGATATTTTGTTTTGTGAAAGACATCACAACATTATCACTTAAAAAATATATTTATTCATCCCAAAAATTATGTTTTAACCTATAAAATTAGTCTAATTCATCAAAAGTATCAATTATGAATTATATTAATATTTATAATATCAATTTTTTAATCGTTCAATAATAAGGTAATTACTGCATCATCATTGAGTCATAAATCAATTTATTTATTAAATATATAAAAATTATAAATAAAATAACATTATAAATTAAATCTTTTTAGATTTCTAATTTATATTTATTGTTGAATTTATCTTATGTATAAGCATATATTAAAAATTATTTAGTTATTAAAATTTGAATTTAACAATTTTAACTCTTCTTGAAATAAAATAATAAGAAATGTTATAATCTAATCCAAGTGGACCAAAAGGATCATTTTATATTACTAAAATTGATTTTGGTCTAAATACACTTTTATAATAGAATTAGGGTGTATGTTAGGGTAATTATAATAACATTTTTACCTTTAATTACCCTATTTACTTTTAACCATGGTAATGAAAATTCCAAAGTTAATATTCACCAAAAATTATTTTCATCTTATTAAACCACATTTTACTTATTGATGTAAACTTTTCCTCTCATATTTTTGAAATTTTATTCACAGAAGCAGTAGAATTATGATTTATGAAAATTTAAAATTGTGCATAGAAGGTGGGTAAAAGACATTAAATGTTCAATTAAATTTTATACATATAATTTTATTATAAATTTTCTCTAGTGAATAACATTGAACTAATATAGGTATTATGAATCTATTTTTACTAAAAATAAATTTAAATAAAATAACTAATTATAAAAAGTCAGTTTTAAAAAATAATATAGTGTTTTCACTATTCATGAAAAGTTGAATGTTTTCAAAAAGATACCATAAATTCACCGTAAGCTAATTTTGATATTTTAAATCCAAAAATGAAATCCATTTTTAAAAATAAATTTTTTAAAATTTCAAAAGATGGTTATTAGTATTCATAAGGGATAGTTTGATTCGTCGTGCTGTGTTAGAACTCGAAGTTGCATACAGCGCAAGCTATTGTATTATTTAAAGAGAAGTGTAATGTGGAAGTGTTGGGTGTTACAATATTTGTAAAACAATGGAATTTCCCGTGTTATTGGGAACATGAGAAACGTATTGAGTTATTTTATCACATAATAAGTTATGATCAATTTAAATTAATCTTTACATCATTATGACCTAGCTATGATATCATTAATCTTAAGGAAAAACTCAATAATTATTGTTATTATTCATAAAAAACTAAATTATATTATAAAATTATCATAAATTAACCCTAACCTAATAGAGATATTCTGAATTCCAAATGTACATTATTTTATCATAACAAATCTTTAAATATGATAAATTTTACTTTTAACTATAAAAATACTTATTTATTAAAAACAATACCAAATAGAAAATGCATAGTATAATTGCATATTGAAAATTCTTATACGTTAAAGACTAAAATTATTTTCTCATTTGTAATTAATTAGAGTTTTATAAAAATATTCAATTACAATAAACAATATTAAAAATACCCTAGTTTATTATAATAGTAGTATGTTTCTTGAAACGGTCAATTTCTGTCCGAAAAATAAATTTATCAAAATCCATCCCAATTTTAGTAGGAAAAACTGTTGTTAAAATAGAAAAGATTGATCAAAAATTTTATCCATTCAAAGAGTTTAATATTTATCTTACTAAGGCCTTGAATCATAACCCCTTATAACACCCACATATGACCAAAGGTTAATGTGAGGGATGGTGATAAAATCATCGGGTGGCTCAATTAACATCGCATGAGTGGTAATTTACATGAGCTTAAACTTCTCCTAGGGGTGATTTCATTAAAGCATAACATATTGAATCTTGTTTTAGTATTGGTCATGAGTGAAGCCAAAATATGACAGCTCTCACCCATGATTTGAAAAATGGGCTTCATATGGTTCAAATCTACTAGATAAGGCTATCAACTCCTCTTTCTACATTTATTTCCCTTGTCATTTATATTTATAAACTATAATAATAATGTTAAGTGTATAGTTTATAATAGCCATATAGACCAACAATTATATTGGAAAATAATTAAAGAATGGTTGAAACCGGATGGTCACATTAAAATATACTCACTTAATTATTAATCAGATATAGTTTTGTAGTGTAATAATATAACACACTTTTTTATGAAAGAAATATCATTTAAAAGTATTGGTTCATTACATTCTTCTCCCATTAAAAAATTTTAACCCTGAAATTTCAACTCGTTCAATAAGATGAGAAATGGTTATGGTACTTCTGCCTCATATTTTTCCCTGGATCCCAATTATCTTCTTCATACATGTATTTACTCCATAACACTTTGACAAGGATAGTAGTCTTGTTTAATGAAACCTTGTCCCTATAGTCCAAGATCTCCTATGAATGCTCCTCATAAGATAGACCATGTTTTAGTTATAGGACATCTGGATTGAGTACATGTGACTGGTAAAATATATAAATCCTTAAGAGAGTAACATGGAAAACATCATGAACTTGATATATATTTGGTGGATGTTTTAGCCGATAGGCAGCTAATTATATGTGATCAAGGTTTAAATTGGAGCTAATGTACCTAGGGATAAGATTCCCATGCTTCCCAAATCATATGAATCTCTTCCATGGTAAAATTAAATATAAGTCTTCATTGACAACATCAAACTCCAAGTGCCCTCTATGGTTGTCATCATATCTCGTTTTCTAACTCTGAGAAGACTTAATGTGTTTTTGGATGACATGAACTGTTTCGGTCATGTCTTTCAGAAGATCATTACCAATAATATTTCTCTCACTAGGAGTTCTACATCACTTCACATATAGAGTTTATAGGGAGTCACCCGAATACTCGAATGTCATCTATTGTTGTATGTGAACTCAACTAATGGGTGATGTTGATTTCATCGAACTTTAAATTCTATTAAACATGTTCTAAACATGTCCTTGAGAATCTAAATAGTCCGACTTCTCCAGATTTTTGATGTGAACTTTGGATTTTGATTAGATATGATAGAAAGTGGAACTCCATGTATCCTTACCCCACCCCCCACATATATCATGGTGTGTTTTTCCAGAGTGATATCTTTCTAAATAAAGATCAAATGGGCAGTCATTGTGAGATGGTTGACTATAACCCATATTTAATTGTTTCTTTTTGATGTTTTCGGTAGACCAATAACAATATCCATTATGATATTATCCCAATTCGAAGCTGGTATGGGTAGTGGTTGTAATACACCATTAGAAAGTTTTCACTATGACTTCACTTTTTGACACACCGGGATCCTTGTAATGTAGTCACCTATCTCAATTATCATGTAATACCACCAATAATGACCATGAAGGTTCCTATAATTTTTAGTGCTTCCAGGATGTATTGTGAAAGTAGAGATATATGATTCATCTACCAGGTCATTATTTTTTCAGAAATAGATAGAACATATAATATTCTAATTATTTCATTACATCTTCATGATCAATATTAAACATAGAAAACATCCCATTATTCACATTCTCTATCTTCTTCTACAACAAAGGAGAATCTCTTTGAGATTTATTGATCTTATTTAGTAATTATGGTTGAGAAATAACTTGGTATATGGTTGATGATATACCTTTCCTTAGAATAACCATATCCAGTTTTACTTGGACTTTGATCAAAAGATATATTTTATTCCTCATCATTTCTTGAATAACAGGGTCATTCCTACTTAATGCATCCATAACATTATTTTCTCTTCTAGGATGATAATAGATTTAAAAATCATAGGCTTTAATAAATTCAACCATCTCCTCTATCTCATGATTAATTCCTTTTACGTAAATATGTACATCAACCATTGGTGGTCCGTGTATATATCACATTTATATACATAAATACAATGCATCCATATCCTTAGAGAAAATACAATCTCAAATAGCTCCAAATCATCTTTATTATGATTCATCTCCTGACTCTTTAACTATCAATTTTCATAAGAAGTCACTGTGTAATTTTACATGAGGATGCACCCAAGACATTTCAGAGATGAATTACTAAAAATAACCAATCCATCTCTAATAGAGGGTAGAGGTAATAGGAGTGTACTAACGAATCTTTTCTTTAGCTCTTTGAAATTTTCCTCACATTATATTATACAGATGGACATAACCTCTTTTTGAGTTAACTTGGTTAGTTGATTAGAAATTTATGAATATTTTTTCATAAGCCTACCATAATATCATAAAGAAATTAGGAAAATATGAATCTTAATTACTATTATAAGATGAGGCCAATCCTCTTCAACCTTTTTCTTTGTAGGGTAAACTGGGATTCCTTCACTGGATATAATGTGACACAAGAAAGAATCTTTCTAGAACTAAAACTAACACTTTATTGAATTTCTAAATAACCTCCCATTCCTCAATGTTAGCAACATAACTCTAAGATGGTATTCATTATCTGCATGACATTTTGAATATATCATAATTGCATTGATAAAAACGACCACAATGTTATCAAGGTAGTCCCTAAAGAGTCCATTAATAAAAATCATAAAAAATGTTAGGTGAATCAGTAAATATAAATGGAATAACAAAAAAATCATAATAAACATATTTTTTATTAGAAGGATGTATTTTTAATATCATATTTCTTCACCCTAAATTGATGATAACTTTATCAAAGGTCAACCTTGGAGAATAATTGATCACCACGAAGTGGTTAAATAAATCCCCTATTCTAGGAATATGGTACTTATTCTTTACTATTATCCTGTTAAATTATATATAATGAATTCATAGTCACATTGATCCATCCTTCTTATTTTCAAAGAAAACCAGTTCTCCCAAGGAGAAAAACTTGTCCAAAATAACCTCTTTTCCATAATATCTTGAAGTTGTATCTTTAATTTATCTATCTATAAATTCTATATTCTATATGAGGTTTTAATATCATCTCGGAACTAGGAATGAGTTAAATGGATAACTATATATTTCTTTTGGGCGGAGTTCTAGGTAAATCCCCATGAAATACATCAGTGTATTCTGAAATAATAGAGAAATTATATATTTATACACATTTATTTCATTCTTCATCTTCATTTACCGTCTATATAAATATGTCTACGAGTGGTTCCTCTCGACAAAACACATGTCGAGATATCTATCCTTTTAAAAAAATATATTTTATCCATCAAAGACTACCAAGATTTCTTGAATTCCACATTTTATATTATAATTATACTCTGACAGCCCATATATCCCTAGTATAGCATCGGATCCCATAATGGAAATGCCTACTAGATTTGCAATAAGATTGTTCTTTCCAAAGTAAATACTAGAGTTTCTATTCACTGATGATTATTAGATAATAACTCCAAGATTATTGACTAATAAATCCAATTATAATAGGTCAGGGATGAATTATATATTCTTTCGAAACATGGAGGAAATAAACGAATTCATATAACCAAAATAAAAAAATACATGCTAGATTTGAGAGAACAACAATAGTACCTACCACCATATCATTTGGATCATCAAAATCATCTACCATGATAGAAAAATCATTACTTTACATCCTTGTTCTAAGCTAAGGTTAATGGTTATTCCCTTTCACTAACCACATATTATTATGATGATTGGAAAAGAGCCCGAGCTATCCACACTTGAAGCATTGGAGTTTAGGTTGGATGGAATCATCTTTCCTTTATAGTTTGTGTAGTGAAGTTGATTCTTCATTTCATTATGATAGTTCTATGTGATATAACAATCTCTTCAAAATTGTAACTCTTCTAGCTCCATAGAGGGTATTTCCCCAAATGATTCTCCCCACATTTATTGCATTTGGAATGTTTCACTTTCTCTACTCATCATCCCGGAAAAAAATTCCTCCCCATGTTTTGATCTAGATATCTCTTCTTCTCAATTGATTTTTGAGACAAATGCGTCTCAAAAAACTCTTGTTTTATGTTCATATCACTGTATATGATTTACACATAGCATTCATAGTATTGGTTGGATAAATTACTTTCTATATGTGGTCTTAGTAATATTAATAATCTATCAACCATCCAATTAGGATCTGGGAAAATGATTGAGGTATAATCAGAATATCTTGTGAAGTTCATCTCATAAAGGATAATAGATTCAATCCCCTTCAATTTTAGTTGAAGTAATTCTTTCTCTATTTTCAATTCTCATTGAATAAGGGAAATAAATATTAAATAATATCCCCCCCAAACTCTTACCACTCCAATTCTTGTATATCCCCTCTTGGCCTCATGTTTTTAATCAGTGTGCACCACTAATAAGCTTCTCTCTCTATATGGTACATAGATCAAGTGACTTTCTCTTGTTCTGAGCAATGAATTATAGAAAAGAAATTTTATATAGAGCTTATCCACTATTACACAACCAATGGTTCTATAGGTCAACTAAACTTTAGTGGTTGTTGATACTAATGGACATAATGGAATGTTTTTTCCTTTGTGGTGAAATCAGTCTCCCAGCTTGATTAAAGATATATCTCATAACATGATTTAATTGATTCATCATTCTCAGGAATTTTTCTATTCCAGATTCCATTAGAGGGATTCCAATGGATGGTCCATTGACCTCACCATTTACATGGTTCCCCTTATTTCCCACCATTTTATAAAATAATAGAAACATACTAAGAAATCTATTTCTTTTAATAATCTTATAACTCTAAAATAATTTTATGTATTAAAAAATCATGATTAAATTTTTTATTCATTAAAAAAATTACATTTTTGATAAATCCTTCAGTATAGTTCATAAAATGCCTGTGATTAACTAAACATTTGCCTCAAAAGTATAAAAATAGGAGTGAAACAAGGCACATTTTCATGCACTAGATACCATTTGAGTTTAACTAAACATGGTTTTTATTGGTATTTACACTAGATATATCTATTTTAGAGTTAAATAAACTTGTTTGTATGCAAAAATAGTTTTATTTTTTCAGAAACCAATTACATAATATTTCACCAAAATACCAGGATGTTTACCTATATTTAAACATTTCTCCAGGGTTCTTACTAAACTTTTCATGACTTAATTTACATAAATAACTAAACCTTTCTTTGATACCAAATATGACATCTCATCTTTTTATTACATAACTTTTAGTTACATTTTACAAACATAGGATATTTAAAAGTATAGTGTATTGGAAATCAGGTATGTATTACATAAAAACAAAAAACTATATTATATTCCACTTGAAAGGATTATTCAATCTTCATTATAGGTATATTTTTTTGTATCTCATAACCTAGGTACATACATCAAAGTAAATGGTGATCATAAGGCCCATTAAGGGAAGACAAGGGAAGCACTTTACATTTGATCTTGAGAAATATCAAAGAGTGCTTTAAGAAATACATAAACACATGATTAAGTGGAATTTAATAATAATAATAACTATATGAATTATTACTTGAAAATTTGTATATAACATTTAATTGAGTCATTCATAACCATATCACTAATGCTTTTTCTAAGGTTTCATAAAATTTACAATGGTTATTCATTAAGGTATCGTAAAACTTGTAATCTCTAGAGATTAAATTCCTTACCCAATGCATTAGAGAACTATTAGGGAAAACTATTCATATATATTAATTAATGTTAAAAACATATATCATAATAAAAAATATGATAAGTAATTCATGGAGAATAAAATTAATGAGTTTCATTACAAAGTCATGTTGTTTTAGAATGTAATTCAATAAGATCTTGTTTCATTTTATACCCTGGAAAAAATAGGGTGAGTTTAATGTATGTTAATCCCATAATAAAAATAGAAAAGTTTTAAAACTATGTGAATACCACTTGTAAATATATAGGTTTGGGTATTCATAAATAGAACAATATAATTTCTTGATAAAAAGAGATAAATTTTAACATGAAAATACGGCCTCATAACAGGTATGAAACATGGTTTCAAAAAACAATAAAAAGAGAATGGAAAAAAGGTCTCAAATGTATAACTGAATCATAATACAATAAATGGATATATGAACTAGGTATGGAAATTTAAAATACATACCACATGAAAATAAAAGAGAAGTTCAGAGTTCTCTTAACTTGAATAGAGGCTCCTAAAACTCAATGTTCGGGACCTTTGGTGCAAGAGGACACATTCAGAGGACTCCATGGGTGGTAAAAATATTAAATCATAGTGGATAAATATTTTTAAGTAATGGAATATAAGTAACGAGTATATATTTACAAAAAATGCGTTGGAGTTTATTTATTTATTTCCTTAGAAACCTCATTGGTGGTATTTGCAAAACCAAGGTCATTACCATGTTATTTTACAATGGTATAGGCCAATTGGGACACCTACTGAGATAATTTAAAACATAAGAGTCTAAAATAATTTTAAATTAATAATTAAAATATTATGAAATAAGTATGATGTCATTAAACTTACTTAATAACACAAAATGGTATTTTTACTATTCACAATAAACTAATGTATTTTATAAAATTTTCATAAAATCACCCTAACAAAATATAGATACTATGAATTCAAAAATGAAATTTATTTTACCATAATAAATCAATAATAATGATAAATTTAACTTTTAACTATAAAAAAATTATTCATTAAAACATTGCAGACATAAAATGCACAGTAAAATTGCTTAGTGAAGTTTATGAGATTTGAAAAAATAAAATTAGTTTATCATTTATAAATATAAATGTGTGTTTTTATAAAAATATATAATTAAAACAAATAATACTAATAATTCCATAATTTATTATAATCATTATATATTTTTTTAAAAGTACAATTTTTGTTAAAAAATTAAATTTACAAATATCCATCTCAATTTTATTAAGTAAAAATAATCACAAAATAAAAAATATGGAATAAATTTATTTAATACAAACATTTTAAACATTAATAGACTAAGGACTAGAAATAGAACCACTTATAATAGTTGTATACAACCTATGTGTAAGGTGTGCGATAGCGATGGAAATGTTGGGTGGCTCGAATAACATCACCCAAGTGGTAATTTCCAATTACATGAACTTCTACCATAGGAAATTTCATTCAAGGTTAACATGTTGAAGCATAACTTGGTCTTGGACAAGTGATAATCCCAAAGATTTCACCTCCTACCCATTCTCTAACAAATATGATTCTTATGGAACTACTATAATGGATGAGGCTATTGAATCTTATTTCTGCAATAATTTTCCCTTGCATTTCTATTCATAAACAATAATCATAATGTTAAGAGTATAGTTTTCAAAAGAAATATTGTCCAGTAGTCATATTGACAAACAGTCTTATTAAATAACAATCATATTTACCAACATTCATATAATGGTCAAAACCTTATGGTCCCATTAAAGTAAACATACTTCATTATGAATGAGATATAGTTCTTTGAGTAATAATATATCACACATTTTCATAAATAATATCATATAAATAAATTTCTTCCATTACAGTAGTTGTGGTCAAGAGGACCTCGGTTGGAGATAAAGAAATGGACACTACCTTCAATCATTAGCTTCGTTTTGATGATAAGGGGGAGTGGTCTGAAATAGAAAAAACCAAATGGTGGACATTTTTATTCATGAAATAAGAGATAGCTTCAATATCAGGAAGACACCAATCTCACTAGAACCAAGTACATTGATTTTCTTTTAGATTATTTCACCATATAAAATTTTCACATGTCAATCCCATATCATGAAAAACATTTTGAGCTATAAAAATGGAGAAATGAATCTGATTCTTCTGAGAGTAAGGTCCTATTTATTTCTTCTCTAATGAGTCCAAAAAATTATTGAAGTCACATAAATAAACTAATAACATTCTCTATGGTTGTAGGTTTCAATTACACACCATAATTTTTAACCTTGGGGGAGCATCACATATAGCCTAAATGAAGAAAAATTAGAACTCCAGGTAACCATAAAATACTTTAATAGAAATATAATGTTCATAAATATAATGTTTCTCCACTAATATAGAGGAGTTATAAAATATCAAAATATGGTGGCTATTGGGCTCACCATTCATGAAACCATTCATAGAAATATTATTTTCAAAAACATGAAGCTTGGAAGAGTTTTGTTTCAGATATAAAACCTATATGAGAGAGGATTTGGGGTTCTAAATCTCATTGTAATGGTTGTAAATATTCTCTCAGCCCCCCAGGACCATAGAATTCTAAATAATGATTGAGACCATTGCAATATATTGCACCATGTTTTGGGCCCTGGTGGGGGATGGCTAGTTGATTAGGAAGAAAATTAGGAATAATAATCCTAGATTGAGAACTGGTGCAAATATAATTGGGGAGGAATTAGGAGAAAGGTGGGTCTGAGGATCGTTCCCTAAACCATGAGAAAAACCTCACTTGGTAGAGGGTCTAAGACAAAAATATATAGATGAGAGATCTCAAAATAATATGACAGTAAACATTAGAAATACGATTTTGGAATTTATGAGGTAGATGATGATCCAGAATCTCCATGAAAATGGAATGGGGATAAGGAATATGTAGTTCTAAATCATTTCTCTGTGACCATAATCTTCAATGGATGGGAATGTTAGATAGAGGACAGTCCTCCAATAGAGAATTTTCAACCCAGAGGTGATAAAGAACAAGATCCGTGAAATGTTTAACTGAATATCCATACAACCATGGAGTGAGAATTGAAATGGCGGGAGATGACATTGAGGGAAGAGAAGAGTTCATGGGAGAATCACCAATCACACACGAAACAATTATCACCTGATTGAATATGTAGGATTGAAAATATGCCTTAACTAAAGATTTTATGATGTTTGAGGGATCTGGATGAAAAGTTAGTGTGGGGTTTCCAAATATATTTCTACACACCAACATAGAGTGTCCTTGGAGGTGACTGGAGAGAGAATACGTAGAAAAAAAATAATCTAAGGGTTTCCACCATTCAATAATTCCATGAATCTAGAAGAGGATCTATGATAGAGGAGGGGATGTGTGTTACTTGTAGATGTAGATCTATGCCACCGATATTACTGGATTTGGAGCATGAAATCATTAAAACATAAGAAATTGTCAGGGGAGGCACAGATCTATCTGAGAATGTAGATGTTCTAAAAGGGAAGAGGGATCCTGGGAAGGTGAATCCACACTATCTCTTGAGGGGAATCCCTTCCATGGTGAACCACCATCAACTAAAGAAAAAAGATAAAATTTCCACCAAAAAATAGATCTGGGGTTCTTGGTCCAGGATTTCATGAAATTTTCATAGGATTTTAGGACAACAAAAAATGATTTTTTTCATTAGAATCCATACTTAGGCATGTCTGGATAAACACCGGGATCCCACAATGTTCTGAAAGATATGAGGGAAAACTTGTGTGATTCAAACCGAGACACTAAAATATTTTTGAGATGATAAAGTTCCTCCTCAATGGTTGATCAAGGAAAGTCAATAACCTGAGCACCATCCAATGAACTAGGTTAAGAAGATTCCAAAGTAACTACCAAGATCTGAGGATGATGAGGGTTCTGAGAGGTGGGGGATGAGGAGAACATCATTAACTGATTGGAAGGGGCACCGAAACATTCACACGTAGTTTAAATACAATGATAATCCTGGATATGAGGTGGTAAGGCAGTGGGTATGGGGAATAAATGATCCCACCTACAACAGCTGGGGCAACGCTACCCCTTAAAAGACAATTGATGGTTAGGTAATGCTAAGGAGAGTTTTAATCTGTGGAGGTGCGTATAGTGAATTATTTTTTACAAGATAATCCATTCTTACTAACCACTATCATTTAGGTAATTTGTGAGTAAAAATTTTCAGTAGTTAACTCAAAAAGTTATTTTCCCAAAAATGGAAGAAAAAATTAAATAAATACCTAATTATAAAAAATGAATTGATGAAAGTGAGGGGAATATTGATCCCAAAAAAAATGGGAAACTGAAATATATAAATGTAATTAAATTTTTATCCAGGTTGTGAAGAATAGAACATTGGTTCAAGGAACTTTAGAGAAAGTGATAAATAAAATTTCCCCTTGTAAATGTTTTAATTCCACTAAAATCCATTTAACTGTTACAATGGATTGAATCAAAGTAGGATAATAAGAATGATTCACATAGGAGTCTTGAAATTTTAAATGATGGATAAATATTATCATTCATATTTTATGGTTTTTATATTTGGATCTTATTATTTTCAATGTTTTTAGTAAGTTAAATTATTTTTATTAATAGATACTAAAATATTTTATGTATTGGGGAGTGATACAAACCAATATTTTCCCTTTTTTATTACATTCCATTTTAATTTATCACCATAATTTTTCTAGAACACATATTTTTAAATCATTGTTGTTACTTTAAAAAATATAGAATAATATGATAATTGGATCAAATATTAATTCTTAATATTTTTATTTATTTTGGGATCTAAATGAGAAGAAATAAATTGCTTTGAATTTCTGAATTTTATTATTTAAATGATATATATTTTTCTGTTCATTTTTTTAAATAATGATTATTTTAATTCCAACAAATCCAACAATGAATGTTTTATTTTCACTACTGTTAATAAAAGACTATAAGATGAAAAAGGTAAAAGTATTTCGTATGAGTTTTCCATGAATTCATAGGGCATTCTAATTATAAGAGGTCAAAAATGAAAATAATGAATACTGTTTAAGTCTTTGAAAATTTGATAGTATTTTATTGTACCGGCCATTAATGGTAAGAATTTGGAGATGTAATATCTTAATACAATCTATTATATGACATTTCATAGATGATGGAATATCCTAGGGACCTTTTCATGTTCCTAAACATGGGGATTTTATCTGAATTTTCAAAGACCCTTTGAAATTCACTAATCAAAAGACTTTTTCATCATGAACATTATATTTGTTAGGATCATAGGAAATTTAGACTTTGTGAGATTAATGGTAATGCTCATATGAATTTTCATTGATTATAAAACTTTTCAAGGATTAATATAAAATTGAGACATTTTCAAACATCGAGTGTGATCTAAAATGTTTATTTAATGTACTAACATGACAATGGATTCCATCTAAAGTGAAATTCATTATCGAACAACTATATAGATGTATTAGAGTGCTATGTAAGAACACATTCCATGTTTCAAGAGTTACATAATGGTAATAGAAAATCATTATAATGTAATAGGTAGAAATTATATTTATGTGAAGGTATACCAATGAGAAAGTAGCT
This sequence comes from Viscum album, assembly GCA_963277665.1. NCBI lineage: Eukaryota > Viridiplantae > Streptophyta > Magnoliopsida > Santalales > Viscaceae > Viscum > Viscum album. The sequence goes on along the minus strand of CAUJRU010000011.1, from coordinate 7,354,988 downwards.
ATATAAGAACCCTATAGATAATCCAAGAACTCTAATTGGAAAATATGAATTCACTTTAGAAAAATTACCTAGAACCATAGTTTCTATATTTATAGCTAGACAAAGTAGAGTTAAATTACCTATCTATGAGGAAAACGAATCTCATATAGGATATATGGGATTTTCATTACTCAGTGAAAAGATATAGGAATGTGACACATTGGTAAAGACAATAATTGGTGGAAATATATATACAACCCTGGTTGATAAATGATGTACCCTCTATTTCAAAAGAATTTTATTTTCTGGAGTAACCCAGAAATCAAGAGTGTTTCTTGTTATAGTTGGAAATAATACAAAAATTGTGATTGTATAAGTACCAAATGACATCCAAATTTATCTCAATTATAGAATATTTTTATAGTAGATTCTTTTCGTTATTGTTTAATATAAATATGACTTATTTATTGGAAATAGATTATTTAGAATATATCAACCTATAATAATATTTTAAAAGGAGTTATCCTAATAAATTATTTGATTACACCTGCACTTGAAAGCAGTGGAATGATTCCAAAAAATATATATACTATAAAATGGATAACTATTCAGATGGGGATAAATAAAAACACAAAAATTTAGATTAGTATAAGGAATTTGTGGGATTAAAATTTATGAGGATAAATTAAGATGATTTACTGAACAATATAATAGATTATGTTATGAAAATGGTAATAAAAACCTCAAAAAATTGTAGAAAAAGGAAAGGTCAGAATCTAAAATTAACCTTAAAGATCTTATAATAATGATAAAAATATGTGAATATTATATCTTTAAATAATTGTTAAAGAATTTTATAAATAGGTTGAAAAAATAATTAATCTTTTAATAATTATCCATAGTAATATCTCTCAGATGAGTATATCATTCCTGGTAATGAATCATGCTTAGAAGTTGTGTGGTAAATCTTGGATGGTTATTGATTACCAAGATATTAGTTTTTACACAATGGATGATGTATACAACCATTAGAATGAAGAGGCTTCAAGAAGAAGTATTAGGAATGAATGTCCAATGGTATATTCAAATATTAATATCGCATCTAGATATTAGAATATTATGATCAATGAATATTCCATTACATTTACAAAATTTAGAGAACCATTTTTCTTATTTTAATGGATAATTATTCTATTTGGACTTAAGAATTCCCCATGAATACTCTAAAAGAGAATAGACAATGCATTCCTTCAATTATTGTAGTTTGGGGTACTGTATATTGATGATATTATCATACTTAGTAAAAATACAAAAGTGCATATTAAGCATTTACATCGTGTAGCTAATGTGTTTAGAGAAGAAGGGATGATACTTTGAGAATGAAATATCATTTGGATGAAAATATAGATATAATTATTAAGATTTAAAATACATGGATTTAGAGAGAAGATTAAACTGAATACAATAGATAAGCAAGAAACATTCCCTGCTAACTCATAGATCATAAGAGGATATATGTTTCTCTTGGTATATTAAGATACGATAAAGCACACATCTAAGATTTAGAAAAAATATTAATTATGATATAGGGAAAAGTGCCCTGTAAGGTACCTTGGATTTTGAAAGAAGAATATTTTGAACTAATTAGTATTCTAAATAAAATAGATGAGAACTTCCCCGAATTGGAATATTTAGATGAGAGCGAAGATAAGCTTATCTTAGAAACTGATGCATTATAATCAACATGTGATTGTCTCATAATGATATGAAAATCCTTTATAAAAGTATCAATATATAATAGAGTGTATGATTTAATGGGACATAAAATAATTGTCATATCCAAGAATGATAATTTCTTGTAGTCCTTGAAGTAATTGGGGATAGTGATATTTTCTAAGTAAATCCTTTTTCTATAAGAACATATAGTGATCATATAAAACTTTTTATGAGATTTAAGTTAAAAAAGTTTACCCAAGAACAATTATGGATGTGTAGGGATTAATTCCATTTCTATAACATTATTAAAGAAAATATTAATGGAAAATATATTATCATTCCAAATGCACTATCATGATAAATTGAATCTTGGACATGCAACATAAGAAGGTAGTAAATCAATAATATGTCTAGTTTGAATTGATGATCATTTTCTGAACTAATTCATAGTTATCAATGTAATGAATGAAAGATATTAGTAATCAATAGGGAATGTAGTGAATAATCTCTTTATGATGATAGTCTTATCATCTAGTAAGGTTGAAAGATAAAAAATTATAGGTTCTTCATCTAAGAAGGATGAAAAACTAAGAAATGTTTCAAAAAGATCCATATACAATAACACTAAGGATAAAATAATATTTAATTATTTGTATGTTGTCAGAAAGGGAATTTTATAACTCAATGAAAAGATAATATGAGAAACAATAACGCTTATAAAAAATAAAACGTAGAAATAGATAAGATATCTAAAGGAAAAGAGAAAAATATTTCTAGGAGATGGCCAGATCAAGAAGATGATGAAATTAATAACTAAAAAATATTTCATAAGGAAAATCAATTACAAAATGTTCAAAACGTACTAGATTAAGAATGGATGGATTATGGTTTAGATGGAGAGGCTAATATAATAATGTAAATATGGAAATATTTTTAATGGATTCCAAATATTTGAAGGAATAAATCATCAATAGTATATAATCTGATCATGAGAAATAAGGATGATTAGATATTAATGAGGGGTCTAAACCATGTTCTAGACATGATGGAATAATAAAAATATCTTATAGGGGATTATAAAAAGATATATTGGGATATGAATAGTATGATAATCACCAAATAGATCTAGCTGATGGTGTAATTTTACGGACTTCTTGATAAAGTTAAAAAGATCAAATTAATAAGTGTGTATGAGTACATAGTTTTAAAAATATTTTTTAGAATGTTTGCAATAGGGATTCTAAAGCACTATATACTAGATATGACATGAAAAACATAAGATTTTATAGAATGAAAAAAATATTTTGAATGGGGATTTACAATTCTTATTATTTAAGAAATGAAATCCAACCTTCAATTGGGTTCCACATTTTATAAAAACATTTATTAAAAAAATCCATGCTTTATAGGGTTTGTTTCGCACATTGAAACTATTTTATTAGACTAAATTTTGATTGTGTTTTAGAACATTTACCCATGGCATTGAACTAAATTAAGTATATAAAATATTTTCAAGGAATCATGGTTTAGCGATGAAGATTGGATGAAGGTAAATTTGAATAAAATGTATTATGAGAAAATCTATATTCCATGAAGGGTTTATCTAATTGAGTCAATATCATAAATTATATATTTTATATTCTTTATGAGAGATAATGTTATATTCTATATCGACTTTAGAGATAATAATAATGCTAAAACAACGCATTTTATTGACATCATAGTGGATAAAAACATGATTCTTGATAATCTCAATACATAGAAGGGATATAAATACAATGTCCTCATTTTCATAGACTGAATCCAATATTCTATCAACGAATTGATAGAAATGAACAAGTCAAAAAATAAGCATTGGTTAGTGAATTGATTGGGGATATTTACGACGTGGAATCATTATAGGTTCTAATCGAGACACACATCATATACAACATGGATGATTGAATCAAATTAAACACGTCAATTATGTAATTTTTTTAGGTGTGAAGTGTGTGGTGGAATTTTTTTGGTTGTTCTCCCCACCTTTGATTTTTATTTTTGCATGTGAATTTTAAAAATTGGAATTGTATATTGAATGTAAAGGCTGAAATGGTAATATATGGTAGAAAGAGGATATGGTGTTGGACCAAATATTTTAGATATTTGGAAGAGGCATGAAGGGAAATTTTCAAGGGAAACTTACAATAAACTATGATCCCTTATCTCTAATATGAATCCAAATAGATATATATATATATATATAATGAAATTATATTAGAATGATATATTTGAGATGATTATGCATATCCAAGAGAAGGTCAAGAATATCCGCATTATATCTTGAGTATTCCTCGAAGTATCTATGAATAATATTCAGAAATCCATGATATTATTACTTAGGATAAATAGGATCATGGAGATATAGAATGTGACTCCAAATAATTATATTTAAATATAAATAAATTAGAAAACATAGAGTCTAGACTCAAAGATATGGTGAAAAAGAAAAACATCAAGTCATCTCCCACTAATGATTTCGGTTTAAAACCATTAGAATCTAAGTTAGTATGATAGGTGATCTCCCCGAAACCAATATCTTAGGAATTAATGAAAGGTTAATTCAAGGATATGTTTCATAATAATAATTAAGAATCCAATCCATTATATCTTAGATATATTTAAGAATAATTTAGGACAAGGAAGACACATCCATAAGTTATTCATCATCATGGGAAGATTCTTAAGAAAGGTTGTGAAATATATCCTAGAGAAGCCATAATTGAATGGGCTCTAGACCTTCGATGCTAATGTATATCAGTTCGTTTACATGTATGTACCATAGATAGTGCAATTAATTTTTTAAAAGCTATATTGTGAAGTAATATATGGTGATTTTGGGATATGTTCTTATGGTACATAGAAGAGAGAAAAACTATCAAAGAATATGTCACATTTCCAATTAAGGTTATACTAGTAGTAGTTGATTTCTTCAAAGAAGAGATTGTAGGAAATTCACTGGTCAATTGAGACAGATAATTGTTAGAAAAATCTAGTACAGATTAAACTGACATCAAAATCCTTGACTTTTGTTATTTTGAATAATATATTTACAAGTTATAGAGTTGGTATTATATTCCGTGATAATGAGATCTTGGGTATGGTCTAGATGTTTTTATCAAAACAATTCTAGGAAAATGGCATGAAATAGTTCAATAATCATTGAAGAACCAACTTTCCCAAAGTTCATCTTTGAAGTATACTCTTTTATTTTGAGCAGAAAAATTAAGGAAGGTGATATAACTCTATTGTATGTTGAGATATGTCTTAATGGATGAAATAAGTATGCAAAATATGATTTCTTCTTGTTTAAAAATGGTATATGGTGTTACAAAAAGATATGGGTGTGTTTAAACTAGGCTTGAGATTGGGAAACCCCCACAAAGATCAATCACAACACAATGTCATGATAGTCAGTGTGAATGAAAGAGATTACACATGAAAGTCTAGAAACAAATTCTAAAGAGGAAATAATCTTGCATATTTCAACAAATATATCCATAAAAATGTAAGATATATCTTGGACCAAATAGAAACCAAAAGAAAATGAAAGAAAACTTTTAGGTAAAATAAGGGATTTATCCCTAATTCCCTATAGTAAAACATCTTTCTAGTCTTCATTGTTGTTGGTTTTATAGAAAAAAGGTCACAGATCTAACATTTTCCCATGTAAAGATAGAATAGGAGGAAGTATCAAAGAAATAATGATGGAAGTTTAATCAAAGATACTATTTAATCCTATGTATAGAAAATATAGAGACTCATATGATAAGATTTTATAATAATTATATTTATAATATTCAATATTGGAAGAGTCCAACTCATATGAGAAATATAGAAGTAATCCCAATATAATTTTGGGCTATCTTAGAGTAGTTATTATTTGAGAAGGGGATAGTGCAATAGAAGACTCTCTAGAGCTTGAAAAATTTAGATGAAATGGAACGTGACATAGTGCATTACTTAGAAAAATAATTCCATTCATATGTAATAAATTTTCTTGAATGGAATATTCAAATATTTTATTGTTATGAGGTATACCAAAAGTCTTGTGATGGATATTGAGAAATGACTATGTTCTTCGAAGATGAAGATATATATGAATTCTAGAAAATAGCTATATGATTATTTATAGTTCCCTTACTAAAACTAGAACATGTTAGTAAGGATATCCAAAATTAATCAGATGTATTTGAACATTAGAATAATAAAGAATAGAATATATAACATATTTAGATATTCTATGATATTCCATTCCTAATTACAGTGGTATATGGAAGCTTAACCAATTTATTAAATGCATTATTTGATGAGGCGTAAGGAAGTCTACATGCAGGGGAAACATGGGTAATGGTGATACAAAATTTTTATGTCATCCTTATAGATAGAAGTATTAGTATGAATTTAAAATCACATATCAACAAGAGAATATAGAGTAATACATTGGGATGTGCACCCAATAGATGATGTTTTAGATTAATTACTAACCATTATGTAATGTTGTAAAATATTGGGAGACCAGCTCTATAGAAGGGAGTGGAATGATTTAAACATATTTTAAAAAATCAAGGAACATTAGTTATATAAAATTAACCATATATAGTAAACCCGATGATGATAAATTATTCTTGAGAATGGGTTTCACCACATCTTGAGAAAAAGAGAAGGAAGAAGCTACTTCTTGTAGATGTGGTTAAACAAGTAAGAAATTGACATGGAATATTCGAGACTAGAGAAGATGAAGAGGATATCAGATCAGAAGGGATGATATTAGGATTATCATATTTCAAATAAAAAATCACCAATCAAAGATACATCAGAACCATTTATAAAATATAACAGATTTCAATTGGAAAAGATGAAGTCAATTAAAATAATATCTTAGAAAAATATTTTATAGAAGGATTTTTAGAAAAATTTCTATTTGATTACGTATCAAGAAGTATGAAACATATCATGTAACATATATTAGAACTTTATCACTTACTGAAATGATATATTAATGGGATACATTTATAATTCTATGAGTATGTTCAGTTATATGTATATCCCTAGATGATACTGGATGTACCCTATCTTGTATAAGAATACGATCTTCTCGAGTAACCTAGGAATCCAAAATGTTTCGTGTTATAGTTGTAATAATGAAATATTTGTGATTCATGAAGTATAAAATGTTTTTTAGATTGATGGAAATTGGAGAATATTTGTTGAAAATATTTTTTTTACTCAATCTCTATATGTCATTGTGATTCAAAATTGACACCTTGAAAGGTATTTTCCTATAAAGTTATCTTCAAAATAATTATCCTCAATAATTATTTGATTCAAAATAACTATAGAATCATCATAATGATTCTAGATAAAAATTATCTATATTAAAATTGGATAACTATCTAGATAAGGATAAATAATTCCCAAAATATTTTGAGCAATGGAAAGAACTAGTTGTATTAAATGTTTTGAGGATAAATGAAGAAGAGGCATTATACAAGACAATAGATTTTATAATAAAAAAGACCACAAACCCCTTTAATGTTATAGAAAAAGGAATATACAAAAACTAAAAACAATTTTAAAGATCACATCATGGTTATCCGAAGGAAAAACATTTATTAAACTATTGGAATGGTTAAGGAATTTTATAAAAAATTACAAAACTAATTATTCTTAGATTAATTTGGAATATTTAATCCCCTCATATGATTAAGAAATTATTTGAAAGGAATAATGATAAGAAGAAATGCCTAGAATACAGGATAAATATTTATTACAGTGATCTTAATTGTGTTAAAAAGTATGATGGATACATCCTTTATAATTAGCAGGCTTTAGGAATCAGAATTAGGAATGAAAGGCTAGTGGTATATTCCATGTTTGATATCAATTCTTGATACTATATGATTAATATAAAAAATATTCTATACTATTATTATAATTTTTAACACTACTACGATTGTTTTAATGGCTTGTTTATCCATTTTGATCCAAGAATGAACCAGAAATATTCTAGGGGATAATGGACAAGTAATTAATTAAATTATCCCAATTTTTGGTAGTTTATAATGATTATACAACGGTATTTAGTAAAAACTTTTTATAATAATATCGGTAATTTACAAAAGGCATTAGAAGTGTTCTAAGAAAAAGGGATGATACTTTAAGAAATAGGGAAATTTTAGATGAAATAAAAGATATAATTATTAGAATTGAAAAAATAATAATTACTGGGAATCTAAAACTGAATATCACATAGAATCTAGAGACATTCCCGAATGAACATACAAGTCATAAAAGATACACGTGTTTCTCATCATATTAAGATATTACATAGAAAAAACTAAATATTTAGAAAGAATAAAATTTATAATGCATAGAAAGGGGGTACTTAAGGTACCCATAAAAAGATAATTAATGATAATAAAGTAATCCTAATTCTATAGAAGAAAACATAGAATCTCCAAAAATTAGAATATCTAGATGTGAGTGATGATATACTTATTATAGAAATAGATTCATATGACTCAACATGGGGTTGTATGATGAAAATAATGTAAAAAATGATGAAAGTATCAGTGGATAATTGAGTGGATAATTTTATGGTATATAAAGGATGTATCATATCCCTGAATGTGAATTGATTATATCCCTTAAATGAATTAGGGATAATGATATTTTCTAGAGAAAAATTTTATCTATAAGAACAAATATTTAATATATAAATAATTTCATGGGAATTAAATTTAAATGTTTTACCCATGCATGATTTGTATAGAGAATGAACAAATTTCAATACTATAAATTTAATATAGATAATATTAATGGAAAATATGATGTCATTACAGATGCAATAACATGATACTTTGACTCTTATAGGTGTAATGGAAGAAAGTATTAAATCAAAGAGATAATAAGTTTGTATTGATAATAAGTCTATGTAATAATCCCCTGTTATCAATGAAATGAATGGTATAAGGAATAAAAGAAAAGGGACTCTACCATATTATATCCTTCTAATGTTTGGATATTCATCAATTAGGATGAAGGATAGGAAAGCACATTTTCTTAAGCTCGGATGGATGAAAAAAATAAAATGATTCAAAAAGATCCATAGAATGCAAGACAAAGGATAATATATATATATATATATATATATATATATATTTGTATGTATTTATAAATTCAATTTCAATACTCAATGTGCAAAAAATATGATAAATTAGAATTCTTAGAAAAACAAGAATGTATAAATAGTTTAAAACTATAAATGAATGAAAATAATATTAAAAAGAGTTGGGATTATAAAGTATAAGAATAACTTGAAAGAAAGATGTTTCATAAAGAACATCATCGATAGAATGTTTAGAAAGAACCGGAATGAGAATGTCTGGAAGTTGAGTTAAATGATTAGCCCAATCTAGCAAAGAATATATAGAAACATTTGTAATGTATTTTTAATATTGCAAGGAATAAATCCAAAAATATATATAATATGATACAGAAAAATAAAGAAAAGCATATATTCAAGAGAGGTCAAAACCATGATCTAGACATGATTGAATAATTCAATGTTCTTATGGATCTTTATAAGAAGATTGATTAGGATATTATCAGTATGATCATCACTCATGATATCCATCAGATGGTCTATGTTTTTTTCCTCTTTAAAAACTTAAGAGAATCATAGAAACATGTGTGGAATAACATATTGTTCTAAATGGGTTTTAGAGAAAGGCAGAAAATGAGATTATAAATCCTCATATACTAGATAGAGAATTATAAATAGAAGAGTTCATAAATTGATATAATTATTTCAAAATGTTGGCATTACAATTCAAGGAATTTAAAAAATTACATTCGAATTTCTATTAGTTACGAAAAATGTTACATATGGTTCTAAACAATTCATATCCAGTTTTTTTATCCTGGGTTTCACTTTATTATGAATTGTTTTATAAATATGACAACCCGAAGGTCGGGCGACAACCCATCGCATCTGTCAAGGCTGTGAGACTTGTACCCACAACCGAAGGGCAACAAGTGTGGATCACCTACCATATACCAACTTGATGTCCTAGTCTGTATAATGTATTTTTTTAAAATGATATAATAGAGGAATTATAAATTAATTTTTTTAAACCCGATACAATTAGTATATATAGAATATTGTTTAGTTCTATTGTCTTTTAAAGTGAAATATCGGTTTGTGGTAGAAATTAGTTAAAGGATGGAAATCTACCTTTTATGTATTATTTTCCTATTCTATGAAGAAATTAATTCTTATAATTTAAGGGAAGGATATTAAAACCAAAAATTTTGTAACCTAATGTCTTATGTTTTGATGAAATAATGATATTTTAAGTCATCATAAATTTATGTCTTTAAGGACCTAAATAATCTATTTATTGTTCTCTTGTTTGTGATTTATGACCTCAATCACTCTCTATGAATATTTATGTATTTACTATAATTATGTGTCTCAAATTTCCACCAATGTTCTGATATTATAAATTCTAACTTGTTGGTGAGCATTTCAATTCCCTTTCCCTCTAATTAAGACTATATTTTATTAACCCTAATTCCGATGTGGGATTTCCACAAAAGGAGTTTTCTTTTTTTAACCATTTATTTTTGAAGAACTGTTTAAAATTAGAAGGATACAATTTCTTGAAGGAGGGGAGAATGTAACACCCCAAGATTTCATAGTAAGTTATATAAATAAATTATGTCAATAGATTATACTACACGCAACACTGACTTGGCTTACGTTATATGCAAGATTTAGTTTCAGTGAAACAACACATTTGTATTACAATTATTCAAATTATATATTTATTTATCAATTAAATATTTTGATATGAATGGTAACAAATAATTTTTTTTTTCTATTTATGATATTTCCACCGAAATAAAACATATTTATAATGTGATGTATATCTTTTGTTAAAATAGTCATATATTTAGAAAAACTATTTTCTTAAAAGTATTACTTTTTATATCCTTTTGTGAAAAATAAAAAAATCAATATGATAAAATACTAAAAATATAATTTGTTAAAATAGACTTCATTTTTGGATTTCAAATATCAATATTAGCTTAGGGTTAATTTTTGGTATTTTTCTAAAAACCTTCAAATTTTGATCAATTTTGAAAAATACAACATAGTATATAAAAACCGACTTTTTATTTAAAAAATTATTATTTTTATTTAAATTTATTTTAAAGTAAAAATAGATACATAATACCTATATTAGTTCATTGTAATTCATTTATATAATTTATAAAAATATTTGATGTATAATATGTTATTTATTTTTTAACGTCCTGTACCCACCTTCTAGGAACATTTGAAAATTTCATAAACAGTAATTTTACCAATTATGTGAATTTAATTTCAAAAATCATAGAGACACAGTTGACATCAGAATGTAAAATTTGGTTCAATAGGAAGGAAGTAATTTTTGGTGAATAGAAACTTTAGAATTTTATTTACCACCGTTAAAAGCAAATAGGGAAATAAAAGGTAAAAATTATATTATGATTACACTAAAAAGTGTCTTAATTAAATTGGATATATTTATTTAGACCAAAAAACACTTTATGAATAAAATATGATATTTTTTATCCACAAGGATTAGATTAATACATTTATTATTATTTTATTCAAAAAATAGTTAAAAGTGTTAAACTGAAATTGTAATAAGTAAACATTTTTTAATATAGGTTTATACATAAGATAAATTCTACGATAAATATTTATTATAAATTTAATAATATTACCTACATCATGGTATCTTATTTTTAATTTCTCGATATTAAAAAATTAAATTTATTTGTGACAAAAGGATGATGTAGTAATTACATTATTAATGAATGATTAAAATAATTGATATTATAAATTTCAAAATAAATTTCAATTGAGACTTTTGAGGAATCACAGTAATATTATATGCTAATATCACATTTTAGTGTTGATTGAATGTATTTTTTATAATTAATTAAGTTTATTTGACTTCCAAACAAACCAAATACTAAATTGTGTAAAAGATGACATAAATGAGTTTTTTTAAATACTATATAATTAAATTAAATAGTATTCATAAAAATATAAGGTTCATAAAAAGGACTTAATTTTTGTTATATATGTCATTAATTAGCCAATTTATATTCTCTTGTAATTTTATAGTATTTTTATTAATCATGTAATATAAAAATAAGACATTGAAAAAGTTAAACTATTTAACTATGAGTTAAATCTAAAAAATAAAGTTAAAATAGTGAAAAAAACTAATCTAAAATATATTATTTGAGATTATTTCAACCCATACCCACCATATACTTTAGATAAATCCATTTGATCCATTATAAACATAAAATTATTTTATAATAAAATAATATTTCAAGCATTTCATAAAGTGACTGTCACCTCTATTATAAATGGGTACTTCCTCTTCTCTCAAATTGACACCTCCAACGCCATTTGGCTAGGCCAAAACCTAAAAAAAAATATCTTCAGAATTACCCTAAATTCTACTTATAGTATTTAATTTGATCATAAAACCAACATAAATATCCCTTATGAACAAATCAAAAAGGAATCACCTAAAGAAGAGGTAATAATTTCTCGACCTCTTTTAATGTTCTTTTCTTCTTACACTTCCCCTTTATATGTTGTTTCGATAAATAAATAATAACTATAATTACGTATACATAATTTGATGTTACTATAAGTATGGTACATCCATATTCATTACTCTATATATCCTATGAATTGAAAAGTCACCATACGTGCGTACGTACAACTTACCGCATCTACATTGTGGTGTAATTTGTTATTCAACAATTCATTATTTTTATGGTCATCATAATGAGTATAATTGATGTAAATAATAAATATTATATGTTTATTATTCTTTATATGTAATATACCATCCAATTAGATATGATTTTACTATTTATGGAATGATATTTTCGCTCGTGGGTATCTACGGATTATCGTCTCCTCGAAAGTGATGATATTCATTCCCCATCTTAACCATTCAAGAATAAATTTTATTTTTGGAATAAAAATAAATTTTAATAACATGATATCATTATAGATATTAATTAAATACATCCTATACATAATAATCATGACTTACAAAAAAACATATAAATGAAAATGAATCATTTAGCACCCGAAACAGTGATACTACTGAAATATTATTGACAAAGGAGTATTAGAAGATCATATATGATATCATATTTATCAATTTGTTTATTTTATAATTTAAAAAAAATTATTTAACTATTATACATGAGGTTAATGTACCCTTGAATAAGGAAAAGAACATGGTAATGGATAAATTTACAATATATTTATTATCCAAGGTTGTTTTTACAAAAGCATCTAATGGGAGTTTTTCTCATCCTCTTCCATGTTTCGTAAAGATGTATTTCAAAACATTTTTATAATTTCATAGAATATGGGTTATGTTCATTTATACCCTTGTATAAATTTTTTTTTAAAAAAATCAAAGGAATCTTTCCATCGTTTTCCAAACAAGGTACATTATAACCTTTTTGAAAAATAAGAGTTTAAAATGTTTTTAACATATATAGTGGTTGTGGCTATTTTCCACCATTATAACACATTATAATCTTTCCTTACATTATTATAAGAATATTTTCCAAATAAATGTGTTCTTTTATAATTATGTGATATTTAAATGATTTCAAAGTAGAAAGATACATTTCTCTCAAATAGTTTTGATTTCATCTATGTCAAAATCCTTTGATGGATTTTACACTCGATTGAAGTTGATTTTTTTTGATACAATCTTAAATATTGTATTGAAGGTTTTTATATATGTTTAAATATGGATGTGTTATTTTTATACCCTTAATGGTTTATTGTTAAAGTATAAACATTCCATATGCTGGTTTTAATACTCTTTTTTAGGTTATGTTTCATGCTTTTCATATGAGGAATGCATTGGAATTAGTAAGGGATGGGTGGATCCCTCTATAACTCCTTGAGGAATCAGTATATCTCGAGAGAGAAACTATATTCTTGAAAGAAGGCCTTGAAAAATATTATTTTTAGTATTTTTATGAGGCCTTGACTTTGTGGTTATGATGTCTGACAATACACATTCCATCATTATAAAATTATCTATTGACATTACATGTGATTATTCAACTAGTATAATATCCATGTGAATAAGTAAATGGAATTATTTGATTTATATTTTCCATATTATGAAGAGTTTCAGTTCTAAAGGATTGTGTTTTAGTATTATATTCTTTAATTGTCTATGGTTATATATGATAGTTTTTGATATAATTTTATCCTTATTAAGCATCCAAACTCACCCCTTTCTTATGTTTTCTTTTTCCTAGGATGTGAATAATTATACTATGATTAGCCTACAGGGATAGGAAAAAATATATGAGTGTTTTTATAGGGGAAAATATGTTGTTTTTCATTTATTTCATGATGTAATGTGAAAATTATCTATGTATCTACTAATTCCAAGTATACTAAACTAATCGGTCTTTTGAGACAAGATCTATTCGGATCATTCCAATGTTATATTATAATGCACTAACTCTGGGTTACTAGGGTCAACGCATTATAGTTGTTATTAGATGATGTTTAGTATAAACATTGGAAACTATATTTGTATGAACTCCGATTAGAGAACATTATCCTAAGATAGAATTTGATGATTAGTATAGAAGAACTTCCTAGAATGTTGGTATTGTAGAGATTTTGTGAATTGTATAAGAAATACATCCCTGTTTGGATATGAGATGGTGGTGGTAGCACTGGGACAAATGTATCTAGGGGTAAAACATGAAAACACCTCTTTGAGATTAACTCGAACATGATCTAGTGCACTACAACGAGCATTGCTGCACTCTTGGTTACGACACTCCTGATGGATATTCTTAGGATAAGTCACACTTTAATTACTATCCATTATGAAGGATTTAGGAGTAAATAATTCCTCAAGGAAAACATTTTTATTATTATAGATTTTATAAATAAACATTTCAATTTTCATTAGTTATTTTACAAGTTTTGAATTACTCATTGCGATTCAAAAACTAACCAAGTGTATTAAATTGTTTAGAAATGATGCCCAATAGAAGAAATAAGAAATCCAGCAATACGCATGATCCAATGAGTAATAAGGATCATATATTTCATGGAATTAAGGGAACATTTTGAAGGGAAGTAGTCTCCCATGTATTCTTATCATATGATTAAACAGTATCATGTGTTAATAAGACAAGTAATGAATTCTCTGTGTCCTATGGATTTGAAGGGAAGCAAGAGAGAAAAAGGATGGTAGAGGGAAATATGGATAAAGGAAAGAAGGGAAAGAATAATTTTCCAATATGTGATAATTATTGAAAGAATCACCTTGGTAAATGTTTGAGGGGAATTGGAGTTTTCTATAAGTGTGTAAAAAATGACACCAAGTACGTGATATTAAGGGAAAGAAAAAGGATTCCAACTTACAGTGCTTCATCTATAAGGAGTTGGGAAAATACATAATCAATGTCCTAATCATCAGAGTATAACCCAAATGATGATATTGGATAAGAATCATGTTATGATAAAACTAAAGATTAAGAGGAATTATTACTATTATTATATATTTATTAATGAATTGTGTCATTTTAGTGTTATATCAAGGATTTATTGGTTATATTAATTATGGAAATAAATAGGAATGTACTGCTGTACTATTTCATTAAGGATTTAAAATTATATGATAATAAGAAAAGTGACTCAACAATAACTTAATGTTTTTAGAAAATACCTAGTTAAAGGAGAGATAAACCCTAATAAGATCCTGATACCATGATACTGATTTTGGAATAAGAGTTGGCTGATTTGGATAATTTATATTGGATATTATTGATTACATATAAACTGATTAATGGTTTCATTATTCCATCATTGTTGGAGTATTAAAAAATTTTGGATATAAGGAATATATCTTGTATTCTATAAGTAATAAGGGAGCATGATGGTAATAAATAATGTTTTATGGTAATTCATGGTGTTACCATGTTTTAAGAGAGTATATGATGAAGGTACTCAGATGTTATTATGTTAAAAAAATATCATCATTATGTTATGTTGACCTTCCTTATAAATCTTTTGGACTACTATATTGGACACAAGTATTTTGGAAAAGTCTAAAGATTGGAAAGGATTAAGATAGAAATTAGATACTATGGTTTATGGTTAAAATTTTTCTTAAGATTATATTTTGGATTTTGTTATAAAAATAACAAAACGAAGGTTGGGCAACAACCCGTTGCGTCCGACAAGGCTGTGAGACTTCAACCAGCAACTGAAGGGAAATAATGGTGCATCACTTACCACTATCCTACATGATATCCTAGTTTTTTATATTTTAGTTTTTTCAAATGATCTGATAAATTAATTATAAATTAATTTTTTTGAAACCCTATATGATTAGGATAAATAGAATATTTTTGAGTTCTATTATCTTTTAGAGTGAAAGATGTGTTTGTGGTAGGAATTAGTTAAAGGATGTAATGGTACTTTTCATTTATTTTTTATCTTATTATATTAAGAAATTAATTATTAAACTATAGGGAGAGTATTTTAAAACAAAAATTTCATTATCCTAATACATTATATTTTGATGAACCAGTGATATTTTAATTCTTCATAGCTTTATGTCTTTGAGGCCCTCAATTTTCTATTTATTGTTCACTTGGTTGTGAATGATGATCTCAATCACTCCCTATAAATATGTACATTTTCCCTCCAATTATGTGTCTCAAATTTCCAATAATTTTATACTATTAAAAATACCAATTCATTGGTGAATGTTTCATTTCCATTTCCCTCTTCTTAAAACTAAGTTTTATTAACCCTATTTGTGATGTGGGTTTTCCACAATGGTATTTACTATTTTTAAGATTTTATTTTCGAAGAAAAATTTCAAATTGTCAGGACGAAATTTATTGAATGAGGGGAGAATGTAACACCCCATGATTTCATAGTATGTTATATCTTTAAAATAATTAAATAACTTATACTGCATGCAACATCGACTAGGCTTGTGTTATATGAAAGATTGAGTTTCTACGAAACAACACATTAATATTATAATTATTTAAATGATATAATTAGTTATAAATAAAATATTGTGATATTAATAGTAAGAAATAGATTTTTATTGTTATTTATAATGTTTTTACATAAATAAAATACATTTATAATTAAATGAACATGTATTGTTAAAAGAGTTAAATATTTAGAAAAATTATTTTCATTAAAGAATTACTTTTTATATCATTTTGTGAACAATAATAAAATTAATATTATAATCTTTTAAATATTGAATTTGGTAAAATAGAATTCATTGTTGGATTCAGAATATCAAAATTATACTAGGGTGAATTTTTTTATTTTTCTATGAAATATCAATTTTTGATGAGTAGTGAAAAATACTACATAGTACATAAACCCCGAATTTTTATTTAGATAATAGTTATTTTTATTAAAATTTATTTCAAATTCAAAATAGATACATAATACCTATATTTTTTAATTAAATTGATTAGATTCATTTTATAATAATTTTATATATATATAATTTTATTCATTTTTTTAATGTCTTTTACCCACCTTCTTGAAACATTTGAAAATATGGATAAAATATAATTTTACAACTTCTATGAATTGAATTTCAATAATATGATAGACACTATTGAATTCAGTAAGTAAAATGTTGTCCAATATGTTGAAAATAATTTTCGGTGAATAGAAACATTCAAATTTTATTTACCACAGTTAAAAGAAATTAGGGTAATTAAAGGTAATGATGATATTATGATTACCCTAACACATGTCCTAATTATATTGGATAAGTTTATTTATACCAAATTCAACCTTAGGAATAAAATAGTATCCTTTTTATCCACTAGGATTAGATAAGGACATTTATTATTATTTAATTAAAAGAAGAGTTAAAAGTGTTAAATTCAAATTTTAATAAGAAAACTATTTTTAATATATAGTTATACATAAGATAAATTCTATTATCAATATTCATTAGAAATATAAAATGTTTTCAAATGATTGTATTTTATTTATAATTTTTAGACATTAAATAATTAAATTTATTTATGATACAATAATGATGTAGGAATTACCTTATTACTGAATGATTAAAACAATTGATATTATAAATATCCAAATAATTTTAAAATGAGATTTTTGATGCGTTCAACTAATTTTATAGGTTATTATGAAATGTTATTATTGATTTCATTAATTTCTTTGAAGTAACAAATTTTTTGTCTTTCAGAAAAACCAAATACTAAGTAGTGTCAAAAATTGACATTGATGAGTTTTTAAAAAAAAAATACTATATTAGGAAATGATATAATATTCTTGGATGTCTAAGGTTAGGACAAAGGAATTTTATAATGATATATATGTCATTAACAAACTACTTGAGGTTTTCTTGGACTTTTACAGTAGGTTTATTAACCATTTAATATAAAAATATATGAAGACATTGTAAAAGTTAAACTATTTAACAAAGAGTTAAATCTAATAGATATGGTTAATATGGTGACATAAACACATCTAAAACTTAATGTTTGAGATTATTTCAACCCATACGCACATTAATCTTTAAATAAATCCATTTTCAGCCATTATAAACCAAAAATTATTTTATAATAATATATTATTTCAAACTTTTCCTAAAGTGACCACAACCTCTCTTATAAAATGGTACTTCCCCTTATCTCAAAATCACTCCTCCAAATCCATTTTTCTTGGCCAAACTCTACTCAAATATATTACCAACTACTTTTACTTCAAACTAGAGGACTTACCTTTTCATAAATCCATCCTATGGATCCATTTGGAACAAATCAAAAAGGAAGCACCCGAAGAAGAGGTAAAATTTCACCACCTCTTTAAAAGTTATTTTCTTCTTGCACATACTATTTATTTGTTGTTTCTATACCAAAATAATAACACCAGTACCTTTTTAATATTTTGATATTATTGTAAATATGGTTCAACCATATTATTTATTTTGTCCATCCAATGGATGACGAACTCACTATACGTGCATACGTACGACTTACCGTCTCTAGGTCATGGTGTAGTTTGTTATTCAACAAATCATTATTTAGATTGGTATAATAATGAGTATAATTGATGTAAATAATAAATATAACATTATAATTATTATGTATATGTAATATATCATCCAATTACATAAGATTTCACCATCAGTATAATGATTTGTTTACTCATGCGTATGTACAGATTACCGTCTCCACGAACGCGATGCGGTTCATTCTCCATCGTAACCATTCAAGAATACTTTTCATTTTATGATTTAAAATACTTTTTAAGAACATAATATCATTTTATATATGACTTAAAGAAATCATTTTCATAACAAACATGACTTTCATAACAAAATATAGAAGGGAAAATGAATTATTTTAGACCCGAAACAATGATTTACTGAAATATTATTAACAAAGCTTTATTAAAAGATCACATATGATATCAAATTTATATATGTGGTTCATTTATAAATTAAAATAAATGATTTAAGTATTATAAAGGAGTTTAACTCACCCTCAAATATGGAAAAGTACAAGGTATGGGTTAATTTTACAAACTCTTTTATGTATGAGGTTGGTTTTACGAATGTATCTACAGAGACTTCTTTATCATCATCATATGTGTTTCCTAGAAATGTTTTTCAACACATTTTTACTATTTCCTAAAATATGGGTTAAAGTCATTTATATCCTTGTTTTAATTTTTATAAAATGTTTTGAAAGAATCATTCCGCCGTTTTCCAATCAATGTACTTTATGACCTTTTCATCAAATTAAGGAAAGAATGTTTTTTTGCTTATATGGATGGTGCGACTATTTTTTGTCGTTATAACAGCTTCAAAGATTCCATTAAAAGCATAAATAATAATTTCAAAATAATTTTTTTTCTATTGTAATTATTTTACTTTTAAATGAGTTAAAAATAAAAAGATATATTTATCTCAAATAGTTTTGATTTAATCTATGTCAACATCCTTTAGTGTATTTACACTTGTTAGAAGTTGATTTATTATGATACAATCTGCCATATTGTATTGAAGTTTTTGTGATATGTTTGACTGTGGATGTGTTATTTTTATTCTATTAATGGAATATGGTTAAAGTAATAACATTTATTCTACTGGTTTTAATATCAATGTTTATGTTATGTTTCAAAATTTTCATATGAGGGATGTATAGGACATGGTAGGTAACAGGTGGAGCCCACTATAGATATTCCATGCATCAGTAGGTCTGATGAGAAAATCTAGTGTCTTGGCACAAGTCCTTGATAAAGTCTTATTTTTTTCCTGGCATGAGGCCTTGACTATGTGGTTATGATGTCTGACATTATTAATTCCATCATTATGAAATTAACTATTGACATTGCATGGGATTATTCAACTAGTAGAATATCAATGTGAATAATAAAATGAAATTATTTGATTTATCTTTGCTATATTATGCAAATGTTTAAGTTTAAAAGGATTTTGTTTTAGTCTTATACATTTCCATATATTTTTGTGCTTATTTATGATATTTTCCATTATATTGTTATCCTTACTATGTATCTGAGCTCACCCCTTTAGAATGTTTTCTTTTTCATAGGATGTGAAAAGGTATATGATGATTAACCTAAAGGGATAATCCAAAGGATATGTGTGTATTCATAGGGGGCACAATGTTGTTTTTATTTTATTTCATGATGTAATGTAAAACATATTAATGTATCTAGTACTTCCAAGGCTACTAAAATAATAGGTCATTAATTGGTCTTGGGAGACATGAACTCTTGTGATCATGATAGTCATATGTAATAACACAACGACTATGGGTAACTAGGGTCAGAGATTAACAATTTTTATCCAAAGAAGTTTAGTATAACCCTTGGAAACTAGATTTAGAAAAACTATGATTAGAGAACACAACCCTAGGATAAACATTGAGTATTAGTATTGTAGTCATTCCTAGAATTTTGATAATGTAGATATTTTGAGAATTTTCCAAGAAATTCATCCCTATGAGGATATGATAATCTAGAGGTTTCTCTGGAATAGATGTATCTAAGGGTAAAACCCAAAAACACCACTTGGAGATAGAATCGAACGATAACTAGTGTACAACAACGAGCCTTGATACACTCTTGTTTAGGACTCTCCGGAGGGATATTCTTTGGATAATTCACATATTCATTACCAGAAATTATGAAGGATTTCATATTAAATACTTCCTAAAGAAAACATTCATATGATTATGGATTATATGAAAAACTATTCAATTTATGTTAGGTATTTTACAATTTTTTAATTATGCATTGTGATTCATAAACTAACCTAGTGTATACCATTTTTTATAAATGGTTCTTAGTAGATGAAATGAGAACACAAGTAATACACATGATCTAATGAGTAATAAGGATCATATCTTTTATGGTCAAAAGCCATCATTTAGAAAGAAAATAGTCTCCCACATATTCCCACCATATGAAGAATTAGTATCATGTTTTGACAAGATAAGTAATGAATTATATGAGTCTTATGACATTGAATGGAAGCCAATGAAGATAAAGGCAGTAAAGAGAAGGATGGATACATGGATTATGGGATGGAAATATTTTCCCATATGGGATTACTGTGGAAACAATCACCTTGGTAACTGCTTGAAGGGAATGGGAGTCTGTTATAAGTGTAGAGAAAAAGAAAACCATGTACTTGATAAAAAGTGTAAGAGAAATGTTTCAAACATAAAATACTTCATTTAAAAGGATTTAGGACACTATATAAATCAATGTCCCAATAATCAGAGCATACCTCAAATAATGGTATTGGATAATAATCAATTTATGATACTACTGCAGATGAAGAGTAATAATTTTTTTTCTTATATATTTATTAATGAATTTTGTAATTTGAGTGTTGTATCAATGATTTAATGGTTATATTAATTATGGAATGAAATAAGGATTATAATATAGTACTATTTCATTGAGGATTTGAGATTATATAGTACTAAGAAAAGTGTCTCAACAAAAAGATAATTTTTTTGGAAAATACATGGTTGAAGGAATGATAATCATTAATATGGTTTTGATGTTGAGGTAGTGATTTTAGAATAAGAGATGGTTTATTTGTATAAATTATATTGGATATTAGTGACTACCATGGAACTGATTAATGTTTTGATTATTCCATCATTATTGGATTATTACAAATTTTTGGATATAAGAATATATCTAGTATTATATAAATAATAAGGGATCATGAATGTAATCAATAAGGATTTATGGTAATTCAGGGTGTTACCATGTTTTAAGAGAATATATGATGACAGTACTCACATGTTATTATGTAGAAAAAAGTGATCTTAATTATGTTATGTTGACCTTCCTTATAAATTTTTGGACTATGAGTTTGTACACGAGTATTTTGCATAAGTATAAAGATTGGAATGGATTATTTTTGAACTTGGATACTTTGGTTTTTTGTTAAAAAATGTCATAAGATTATTTTTTGGATTTATTTATAAGAAGGACAACCTGAAGGTCAGGTGAAAACCCGTCGCATCCGACTAGACCGTGAGACTTGAACCCGTAATTAAAGGGCGACAAGGGTGCATCACCTACCACTGGCCTACGTCATGTCCTAGTTTTTGTAATGTAGTTTTTAAAATTATCTAATAGATGAATTATAAAAACATTTTCTTAAAACCCTATATTATTAGGATAAATAGACTATTTTTTAGTTATATTTTCTTTTGGAGTGAAATACAAGTTTGTGGTAGAAATTAGTTAATGGTTGGAACTCTTCTTGTAGAATATTTTTTTTATTATGTGAAGATATTAATTCTTAAACTTTAGGGAATGTATTGTTAAACCAAAAATGTATTATACAAATACCTTATGTTTTTAT
The DNA here is from genome assembly GCA_963277665.1 of Viscum album. Classification (NCBI taxonomy): domain Eukaryota; kingdom Viridiplantae; phylum Streptophyta; class Magnoliopsida; order Santalales; family Viscaceae; genus Viscum; species Viscum album. The sequence goes on along the minus strand of CAUJRU010000011.1, from coordinate 7,332,237 downwards.
TAACCAATAATATTTTTTTTCATCATAAATTTATGTCTTTGAGGCCCTCAATTTTCTATTTAGTGTTCACTTTTTTGTGATTGATGACCTCAATCACTCTCTATAAATATTTTTTTTTTCCTTCAATTTGATGTCTAAAATTTCCAACAATGTTCTATTTTTCAAAATCATTTTTTGGTGGTGAATTTTTCATTTCCCTTTCCCTCTTATTAAGTCTAAATATTGTTAACCGTATTTCCGATGTGGGTTTTCCACAAAGGTATTTTCTAATTTGACCATTTATTTTGAATAACAATTTCATATTGTGAGGATGCAATTTATTGATGGAGGTGAGTTTTTAACACCACCATATTTCATAGAAAGTTAAATATTTAAAGTAATTCAATATCTTATACTCCACACAACACCGACTTGGCTTGCGTTATACACCAGAATGTGATTTTGAAAAACAACACATAATTTTTATAATTATTCAAAAAAAATTTATTTTTCAATTAAATATTATGATATGAATAGTAAAAAATAAATCTCTATTTTTATTTATAAATTTTTAACATAAATAATACATATTTATAATGAAATGAATATGTTCTGTTAAAATAGTAATATATTTAGACAAAATATTTTTTTTGAAGAATTGATTTTTATGTCCTTTAGAAAACAATAAAAAAATTAATATTAGACACTCGTAAAGATTTAATTTGGTAAAATAGACTTCATTTTTTGATTTATATTATCAAGTTATATTAGGGTGAGTTTTTGGTATTTTCCTAAAAACATTAAATTTTTTATGAATAGTGAAAAATACTCCATAGTACATAAAAACAGAATTTTTATTTAAATAATTATTATTTTTACTTAAATTTATTTTAAAGTGGTAATAGATACATAATACTGATATTAGTTAAACATAATTCTTTGGAGTCATTTTATAATAAGATTAAATATATAAATGTTTATTGAATATTTTAGCTTCTTTTAACCACCTTCTAGACACATTTGAAAATTTGCATGAAACGTAATTTTACCACTTTAGTGAATTGAATTTCAAAAATCTGAGAGACATGGTTAACATCAGTAAGTAAAATATTGTTCAATAGGATGGTTTTTTTGGTGAATAGTATCTTTTGAATTTTATTTACCACAGTTAAAAGAAAATAGGGTGATTAACGTTAAAAAAGATAATATGATTACTGTAACACGTGTCTTAATTATATTGGATAAGTGTATTTCAACAAAAATCAACCATAGGAATAAAACATGATCCTTTTTTATCCACTTGGATTGCATTAGGACAATTATTATTATTTTATTTATAGAAGAGTAAATAGTATTAAATTCAAATTTTAATAAATAAATTATTCTTTATATAGGGATAAATATAAGATAAATTCGACTATAAATATTTATTAGAAATCTAAAAATATTAGATACATCATGGTAGTTTATTTATAATTTTAAACATTAAATAATTAAAATTTTTTACAACACAATTATGATGTAGTAATTACCTTATTAATGAAAGATTAATATAGGTTAATATGAAATGTTAGAATTTATTTAATGTATTTTATTCTAACTAATCATGTTTTTTACTTTAATAACAACCAAATACTAAATAGTTTCAAAATTGACATAAATGCATTTTTAAAAATAATATTATATTTCTAAATGATATAATATTTGTAAAAATTGTAGGATCAGACAATGGACTTATAAAATGATAGATATGTTATTAATGAACCTCTTGAGGTTCTTCTATCATTTTATAGTATGTATATTGACCATGTAATATAAAAATAAAAGAAGACATTGTAAAAGATAAACTATTTAACTAAGAGTTAAACATAAAAGATAAGGTTAATATGGTGACCTAAACTATCCTAAAACCTATTGGTTTAGTGGTTTTCGACCCATAACCACCATATAATCTATTAAAATACATTTTAAGACATTATTAACCGAAAATTATTTTATAATAAAATAATATTTCACGATTGTACTAAAGTGACCCTCACCAATCTTATAAAAGGGCACATCACCTTCTCTCAAAATCACATCTCCAATGACATTGGGCTTAAAAAAACCCTCCTAAAATACCTTCAAAAATACCCTCAAATCAACCTAGATGCCTTAAATGGATCTGAAATCCAACCAATAGAGCTCTTTTGATATAAAAAAGGAAACACCCAAAGAAGTGGTAATAACTTCACCACCTATTTCAATTTTATTTTATTCATCCACTTCATATTTCATTGTTGTTTCTATACCAAAATAACAAATCCAGTACCTTATACATATTTTTATGTTATTATAAATATGTACAATTATATACATTGTTATATCCATATTATGAATGTTAATGTCACCATACATGCGTACGTACAACTTACTATCTCTAAGTTGTGGTGTAGTTTGTTATTAAACACTTCATTAGTTGGATGGGTATAATAATGAGTATAATTAATTTAAATAATAAATATAACATGTTAATGATTATATATATGTAACATACCATCCAATTACACACGATTTATTCATCAATAGAATGATGTTGTCGCTCATGCGTACAGAAGGATTATCATATCCACAAACATGATGAGATTCATTCCCCATCGTAACCATTAAAGAATAATTTTAATTTTATGCTTAAAAATAATAATTAAGAACTTAATATCATTCTGGATATGAATCAAATGCACAATATCCATAAAAACCATGACTTACTTAACAAAACATATAAAGGGAAAAAAATTAGGTAACACCAAAAACAATGATACTACTGAAACATTATAAACAATGAAATATAAGAAGATCATATATGATATCATATTTGTGTATTTGGTTCTTGTATAATTTAATAATAATTATTTGACTATTATACTAGAGTTCAAAATAACCTCATGTAAGGAAAATTACAAATTATGTGTTAATTTTACAATATCTTTATTATCTGAGGTATTTTTATGAAAGTATCGAACGATGTTTCTTTATCATCCTCATCCATGTTTCTTAAAAATGTATTTAAAAACATTTTTTCTATTTCCTAGAATATGGGTTAAAGTATTTTATAGCATTGTTTAATTTTTTATAAATTTTTTTGAAACGAATCTTTCTATTGTTTTCCAAACAAGTTAGGTTATGACCTATTCGAAAAATTAAAGTAAGAATGTTTTTTATGTTATATGACGGGTGTGGCTATTTTCACCCATTATAACACCTTCAAATATTACCTTAAAATATTATAAGAATATTTTCCAAATAAATGTTTTCTTTTATAATTATTTTACTTTTAAATTATTTCAAAATATAATGACATATTTTTATCAAATATTTTTGATTTCATCTATGTCAACATCTTTTGATAGATTTTACACATGTTTGAAGTTGATTTATTATGATAAAATATTCATAATTCTGTTGAAGGTGTTGTGATATGTTTGACGGTGTATTTGTTATTTATTTTGAAGTCATTGTTAGGTTAAAGTATTAAAATTTCATATGATAGTTTTAATACGAATGTTTATGATATGTTTCAACCTTTTCATATAAAGAATGAATTGGACATAGTAAGTGACAGGTGGAGATCGCTAAAGCTTCTCATTGCATCGGTAGGTATCATGAGAAAAACTAGTGTCTTGGAACAAGGCCTTAATAAAATATTATTTGTAGTATTCGTACTAGGCATCGATTATGTGGTTATAATGTCCGAACATATGCATTCAATCATTATGAAATTAGCTATTGACATTACATGTGATTATTCTACTAGTACAATATCCATGTTAATATGTAAATGGAATTATTTGATTTAACTTTTCCATATTATGCTAAAGTTTAAGTCTAAAAAGGGTTTTTTAGTCTTATACATTTTTAAATGTTTATTCTTATTTACGATAGTTTCCATTATATTGTTAACCTTCAACAGAATCTGAGCTCAACCCATTCTTTTGTTTTCCTTTTCCGTGGATGTGATGAAGTATATTAAGATTAACATATAGGGACAGAACAAAGGATTTGAGAGTGTTCAAAGGGGACAAAATATTTTTATTTTATTTTTTTTCATGATGTAATGTAAAACTTATTTATGTATCTTGTACTTCCAATGTTACTAAACTAATCATCCTATCGATACTTGATCTCTTGTGAACATGCCAATGTTATGTAATAACTCACTCACTCTGGATAACTAGGGTCAGGGTGTTACACTAATTACATTAAGGACTATAATAAATTCTCATTGATAGACATGAAAATTATTTTTTGTCCCATTAAAGCACCCACTCCCTTATCTATTAATAATTCCATTATGGTGTTTCCTTATCATTAGGATACAATCTGATGTCGTGTCTAATGAATCTGTTTCTATGTTATATTTTTCATCACTCAAATATAGATATTTTAATTTTGGGAGGTTCTGATATTACATTTTTTAATTCTGAATACTTCATAATCTTATTTTTTCTAATATCAGGGTACCTTACATAACACCTTTATCTACATTGGAACTATGATTTTTTCTAAATCTCAGATCCATACTCTGGGGAAGTTTATTATACTAAGAAACACATGAATATTGTTATTATATGTTTGTTATTTGGGTAATGACTCTAGATTCTCTGTGATATGAATTTGAAGATTCTCTATATTTACTTGTATTTTGAACCCTAATAAGTATTTATTTTATTTCATCAAAATAACCTTCCTTTATAAATGTATCATTATTTATTCTCTGAACAGTTTAACTAAATATTTTAAATTATTGATATGAAGTCCAATATTTTCACCAAATACGAGTACATAATCAATATAAACAGCCTCAAATTATATTAATTTACTTAATTTCTTTTAGATTCTCCTCTGAAATATTCCTAGAGAATTTTTTATTCCAACCAGTGTTATAATGTATATTTATCATATTGCATCTTATATGATCATAATATGCCAATACCCATACTTTAGACCAAACATAGAATATGCCATTGTCCTTTTCTTCCTAACACCTCTTCTTATATGCTTATGATTAGAAACGTTATACCCATCATACATTATTACATAATTGAGATCAAGGAAATCAATAACCATTGTATATTTTCCATGTTTCTTCTTAGTATGATTCATTATAATTAATTACACACATTAGGGATGGATTTATCTATGCCCAATTAATCCAATATTAATTTTTTGAAATATATTTCTAAAATGCCATGACAATTCCATCAATATAGGAATTTACTTTTATTCTTATCACCATGTTGGGATCTTTAACAGTTACTGTAGGTTTTAGTATTTCCTTTTACCTTAATTTTAGAGGTAATTATGACCATAATTCTGATAAATAATATATTATCTTGGTCGATGAAATTCTTTAACTATTTGTTGAAATTTTTAATACAACCCATTCTTCCAACTACTAAATATTTATGTGGTATTATTTATCCACATATGGATAGTTATCCAAATTTACAAAAGATGATTTATTTTTTAGAATCATTATGGGGACTCAAAAATTAGTTGAAATCTAATTATTTTTATGTATAATAATATATGAAAAATATCATTATCAGTTGATATCTATTAAGTAATTGATTTCCAATCAAGAATTTATCTACTAATTATAAAATAAAGATTAGAATTTTATTCAAAAATATTATCCCATTAACTACAATATGAAAATCCTTTGATACTTCTTGAATCAAAACTATTTCACTACTACCAACATTAACATCAACTCTATGGATACCCAATTTAATCATGGAAATCAGATTCTTATACAAGAGAAGGTATATCCTATATCAAAATGGGATATACATGCAGTTCCACTGAATATTACCTTTTCCAATGTATCAAATTCCTCTAAATTTTCACAAAGTAATGATGTTACCATATATCATACATGAGTATATTTATCCACATTAATAGGTAATTGAATTATCCTTTGTGTGATAATCCTTCTATAAATTGTTATTCGAGGTTCTTATGTTAAAGTAAATTATTCTTTTCCAATTGAAATCCATAGATTATACAATGGGTTCTTAAGTATCTTTGATTTGAGATATTTTATTTTCAAATATAAACCTCTTGATCTTGATCCATATAATATGAGATCCTCTTCTTCATCATTAATACCATAGATGATAAGTCTATTTACAACATGTTTTACAACATCTAGAAGAGTTCGCTTCTTCATTAAATATATATTTGGATCTCATAAAACCCATTTTCATGGAAAATATATCCTCTTACAGTTTACTATATGTGATGAAATTTCAATAACTAATCATCCTTTATCTTTGAAAAATGTGTAAATCTTTTCACTCCCTTATATAGAGATTGTCTTCCATTATTATGGATTATTACATAATTGTGAGTAATTACTATGAGACATCTTCTATCAGGTAGGCATATGAATGTCTACATATAGTTACTTGTGTTGGTAATTAATTATATTCTCGTATTAATAATTATATCCATATGTAATACATGAAATATATGATCAAATTTACCCTTACTTCTTCTTCATATAAATTTACTCAAGATCCTCCTAATAATACATTGGATTAATTATCTATGATGGAATGTACCACTACAATTATAATTGGTAGATATTATCCTTTTTTGAATAAGGAATTTACTCCAATATATATTATTCCAAAATGAACATCCATGGAATATTTAAGGGTATCCTTAATAACATGTTATGGTTTTAGTAAAGGAATTATAACTAATCCTCAAACTGTTTTTAGACTTCAACTACATATTTATCCTTGAAAATCATAGTCACTTCCTGGTATGGTACGAATGACATTTGGTATAACATAGACAAATAAAACATGGAATATTATATTATAGAGAATATATTCCTTATGGAGGTATTTATGTTTTTGAATAATTCACCAGAACACAATCCATTTATCAAATCATTAATAGCTATAGATAGTCTTATAGTTCACTAGACCCTCCTCGACTCATATCAATTCAAATCTAGCTCGAAATTCGGTTGGGATTATTTTATTCTTCATCATATAAGTTGGATTATTCTATAATTGAGATTTATAAATATAATTAATATAATCTATTGTCATATAAGTCTATATCTAATCTTGAGATAGGCTTAAATGAATCTTTTATAATTAATTTTTTGATACATGTTCTTATTTTGTCTTCATCAAGATAACTGTCAAATTTATGAATTTTATTTACATAGTACAACAAAAATCACAACTAGATAGCGATTTTCCTTTAGGTATCAGAAATTCTTCCCATATTTTTCTATTAGGATTTCGTACACATCCTTCTGCATTATATTTGGTATAAGATATATATTATATTTTTTTTTCTGAAAATATACATCATTATTTGCTCTTACAAAATCATTTCAGTAAATTATTTTGTGATATATTTCATTCACACAGACCACAATGAAACTTTATTTTGATTGACCTTTTTTGGGTCTTCACATGCTCCTAACAAGTTGGACCACACCCATATCTTCTTGCAACAACCTCTACCTTTAGGAAACTAGAATAACTCCTATATGGTATTTTTATTACATATTTAAAGACATGAATTTGAATTAAATAGTTTCTTATCAACTACCTTATTGTTTCTACTCAATCATCTAGATATCTTGTGGATCTGAACTTTGGGAAAATGGATTATTGAATTATTATTCAAATATTTCAGGCCAGCTACCTAGAAGATTCTAGATAAAAACATATATAGAATATTCTCAATATTTGGAATCATGAATATAATACCAATTGTGAAACTCACAATTATATTCTTCAAAATAACAAAAGTCATAGATCTGTATCTTAGCTAAATATATTTTAACTTTTCTACCAGTTCTCCATCTCAAATGATGAGTGAATGTCCCCCAATATTTGTTTAGAGGAAATCAGATACTATTATTATAAACTCAATTTAGAATGTGACATATTCTTGGAAAATAATTATCACTTTAGAGTTTCCTACCTACATATCAATAAGTCACCCTGAATTACCTCTTAAGGCATCTTCTTTAAAATTGAGTGCATAATCAGTGGTACATGATTGTAACCAACTGATATCATATAGTATCGAAGGTAATAAAACAATACTTATATACATTATCTACGATATGTTTATCAATACTCATTTAGAATCATACAATTTTATATAACACCTTATGGATGTGTCTTCCATGAACAATACTCTTCCTGAATATAGCTAGGATATGAGGGATTGAATTATCTATTGATCTTATGAAATAAAACTTTAAATGATAATTTCTTTCATTACTAATGTATTTTTTCTAGGAGATAACCTACCATATTAGCTTTTCTTCTTATGGTTTTACACAAATATCTTTAGTGAGAGATAAATTTTTATTTTTTAATTTCTTATTCTCTTTGAGTCTAGCATGTAGGTATTATAATTTCATGATCATTTCATTTAGGTATTTGGAGAAACATTTAATATAACCAAGATCCAATTTATTTGGACTAATATTATTATGGATTTGTTTCTGGTATTCCAAGATACAATAAAAATAATTGATACATCTTCCTGATATTCTTGAGATTATTCTTCTAATGGAATGAAAGAATCTTTTACAATATATCATCCTAATATTAATTCTCTATTTGTTTCCCTATATGTATTTATATCCGTAAAAAGGGATCTTGGATGATTGGAAGACTCCCATAAATCTTTCCCTTCAATCCACATCCAAATATCTCTAATATTTGGTCCAACCCTAGATCCTCTCCCATAAATATTTTACTATTTGAATGAAAATATGTATATTTTTGGATCTACTTGAGTTCTTACATGGTTTTTGAAAAAACACATGGCTAGTTGAATCTGATATTCAGCAGTTGTGATTTTCTTTTTCCACTCCTTGAGCATGTCATTAGTTTTCTAGGCTTTCTTCCCGAACTCAAATCATGATAGAGATGGCTGCTCATCATTATGTATTGTTTGGATTAGACTAAACATCTACAATATGAGGGTATGTGTGAATATGTTTCATATTAATTCGCTATTGTGGAGAGGAAATATAGGGATATACATTGAGTTTTTGTGTTCTCCAATGTTTTTGGTTGTGATTTGATACATATTTGTGTTGAGGGGTGGCCAGATTTCTTATATTTTGGTTCACTAACATAATGACTTTCCTAGGGCCACTTCTTGATAGAATGGTCCTTGATTTCTCATGATGAAAGCTATTTTGAGTGGAGGTATTTTGGAGGTAGATTATTTGTATCACATGTTAAAATCAAGATGATGGGGGTTTCCAAAGAACCTGTATCACTAAAAATCAAGGAGGAGGTATAAATGTTTCATGGAGAGGGTTGTTTTTATGTTATACCTATTGATCAAATATCTGTTATATTATAAGATGTAATATATTCTGATGTGGTCCTTATAGATATAGTAGATGTTGGTTTTCCCTAATCAAATAAGGTGGCTGGTCGTTACAAATATTGGTCTATTACTATGCCTCTCCAAAGCCGAGTTTTTGGAGCTATGTTGAGGGTATACTGTAACACAATGATATTTTAAGAATTGTTTTTTTAAATTAATTTAACTTTTATCTTTTGTCATTTCACAAGAAACTGGATGTATTTATATATATATATATTAAAACAATATGAAAAATATTCCTTTCACATGCAATACCAACTTGGTTTTCACCATATGCAATACCAACTTGTCTAGGGATATAATCAACATTGACATGACATACAATGAATGAAAAACTAAGTTTCTACAAAACAATGATTGTTATTATTTTAATTAATTAAATAAGATTACTATAACCCAGACATTAAACTTTGTAATATCTAATTTTCCAAATATTTTTGTTTTATATAAATACCCAAAATCCTAGGAGCAGGAAAAAACCTGTCCTAAGAACAATTATTAAACAAAAATTAAGATTCTTCAAAAAAACAAGGGGTTATTACAAAACTGAACGTACATGACACCACACATGCATGCCTCCCCCAGTGAGAAGAAGTAGTCAGGGGACGTAAAAGACGACATCATATCTGTCACTAGGAGTGCTTTCTTAGAATATGAATCTTCCACCTGATTGGACTCCCAATAAGCATGTGAGACTATAAAATTTAAATGAGTTGACTGATTAAGAGAATAAACCCATTCAAGGAGCATTCTTCGAGGCACATTATGTGTTCTTGTTTCCAAGTCCTAAAGCAGAAGTTGAGAGTCTAATTAAATATATAGTAGATTAAAATTATAATAGACATCGTACCTGATTTCATGAATCATCTCCCACAACACATCTTTGAAACAACTCCAATACCAATAAAGTGATAAAAACATCCTTTCATAAATCCACAATAAGTTCGAAAACACCACCACATCCTAATGGCCCTAGTTCACCAAAAGCTACTCATCGACATTGACATTGATCCACTGGATGATCGGGGGTAATCCAATGAATATACATAAGTGTCTGAGGCTTCCACATCTACCTAGAAACACCAAGTAGCCAAATAATCTACAAGTCACAATCACTGTTATGAATCTCACCTGGTTGAACCTTTTAAGTAGCATAAACCTCTTGATAAATCCCCAAAATTTATTTCTAGATAGGGACATGCAAACTGTAAAATATGATAGTATTTTGATCATCCCATATGGATAAATTCACAGCTGCAGTAGACACAAGTAAGTGGATACAAACATGGTCATTGCAACCAACATATGGAATCCCTACTAGCATGTCAAGAATTAGAAAATTATAGTTTAAATCCGACCCAAACATGACCCCAAAATAAGCCCAAAACTTTTGGGTGTAATCACATTACACCATTAAGTGATGGATATTATCCTCTATGCACATGCATAAGTGACAGACTGATGAAAAATAAAAACACGATCGTATGATTTGTTCATGAATAGACACATGATTTTTCCAAAATCTCTAAATGAGAGAAAATAGATAAGGCCAAATGAACAAATACCTATAGAATAGGAGCCGGGCAGGTGAGCGCCATGAACACCCACAAACCAGCTGATAATATTCCCTTCTATGAATCAGACAATTCCTGTTATGCTTCCATATTACCATATCACAGTCCATGAAATAACAAGATTGAATTTACAAATCCACCTAAGAGGGGACCATAATGTCAAAAAGATGTTTGTGAGATAAAAAATTAGTAATGGATAAATTCTTTACATCAGAAGGAACATCCATGATTTCCTACAGAGGCCACTCTATCCATGTCATACTTCAAAAGCTATGATGAGATTCCACACACACCGGCAACATTGTATCATTAGTTATTATCATAAAATATTACTTGAGATATTCCCACACATATGTTGCAAGATAGTGCTTGTAACCATTAATTAGCCGTAATTTAAATCAGCTAATTAAAAAATCACCATAATTATCCATGGAAATTACACTCCATGTAAATTTAACAATAATACCATCATTAAAAGTCCCGAGATCCGTGACTCCAAGACCTCCACGTTCAACATGCTTGATATATTCCTTCCATGAAACAGTGATAAGCTTGCGTTCATGGATTGACCATTCCCAATGAATGATTCATACCATGCTTTGAATCTCCATGACAAGACCCCTAGGACACCAGTAAATAGAAAAGGAATAAACAAACATAGATGTTATCATTGAGTTAACAAGACACACCCTCTCATCCGCAAACATCGGCTTCCCATTCCATCTAGCAATTTGATTACAATACTAGAGTATATTCCACCCAAATGTTTCCTCTTCACATATAAATGATATTATAAATATTTTTTAAGGTAACATTAGATTAATATTAATTTTATTAATAAAATTTAAATAATTAGAATAAATGTCTATTTGAAACTGAATAGAATAACCTAATTTTTTTTTGAACATTTTCCTTCATTAAAAACTCATTATTTCGTACCATCTACATGATTACCACTAAACTAAATTTTTCTGCTTCTATGTTCGGAATTTTAAAAATAAAACATAATAAATTTTATTTATTCAAATTTTAAATTCTAATAAGAACATTGAATTTTTTTTTTACCCAAATTACTAGTTAAATTGATTAAAATTAATCATGATAGTTAAGGCCAAATTAAGATTAATTATGGACTAAACTTTAAAATTAAATGCCCATGTGACCTAGATACTTTTTAAAACTCATTTTTATATCTATATTTTGTCCATACACCTTATATTATTTATTTTTTATAGTTTTGTGAGACTTTTTAAGGTAATAACATGTGTACACCTAATTGGTTTCTAAAAATTCCTTATGAGTCCCTCCACCTCCCTACAAAAGGTCCCCACCTCTACGCATTACTCACCCCTCTGAAAACATTAATGTTTATCCATTATATCCCCATGTAGCTTCCCAAAAATCATCCATTTAACTCTGAATCCTCCCATTGGGAAAAACCCTCTCAAGGAATCCTTTTTGGACAAACCAAAATGAGTTACCCGATTAAGAGGTTACATCTTCTCTCATTCTCTTATCCATTATTTTTTTTATCCACCCCTATAATATAGTTATTCCCTTATTTTGTGACAAAAAAGTATCCTCCATATACTATAATGCTGATATGAAATGGTCCTGACCGACACTTACACACACCTCCATCTAATGGATGTTGAACATACTATTTCTATGTATGGGGAAATAATGTATCAATAAATGATGATTGTTCATTTATCATTTACCATCAATCATAGTTCCCTTTAGGATGGAAACATTATTTTATACAAAATATATTATATTTTTATGTATTAAAATTTTATATTCCTTTTAAAAAACACGTATTTTTTACCTTCCATTTGGTGTTAATAAGATAATATCGTTTGAGGAAGTGTGGACTATTTCCCCGTCAATGTGAAGTGATTCGTTCACAAACCACATAGAATGTATTAAGGATGGGTTTAAAGAACATATATAATTAATATTATATATTAATTATACTACAATTATGATATGTATATATAAATTCTTCATTTACATACTTTCTTTCCAAATGACAATTAAAACTAAAACAACATTCAAGCGTACATACAACATACCATCTCCATGAAAAATTTATTTCATTTCTTACATATATATGCTATAGATTATTATAATATGATATAATAGATATACATGATATTTATGTCATTATATAAACTCGATAATTGTGACATAATTATAAGGACCAATGATATAACAAATTAAGTGACATGCAAAGAATAAAGAAAAAATTACCGAGAGTGAAAACATATCATAATATCGTTAACAAGTGGGTAATATAAGGTTATAATCAAAAAATATATGGTGTTATGTATAATAATATGACTCTTTTAAATAATTATTATAATATTTTATTTATTATAAATGGATCTTATATGAGTGTAGGAAGATTCAAGGCAAAGGTAAGGGGATCTCATCTCACATTTAATTTCTGTGAGATTCAAGTTATAATCTCTAGTCTTTCATTTTGTGTGGTGCATGTATTTACCATGATTTAATTATAATTATCTTAAACATAAATATATGTTTATTTAAATATCAATTATTTTATCCTTCATTCCTAGGGTTTAACATTCAAAATATACCAAATTGGTAAAATAGTTTTGTCTCAATTGTCCTTCTTTGAGACTCCTGTTTTGTTATGAACCTAAACAATTTTACTAGGTGTATTTACATCCACTATACAAGTAATATCATTAATATACTTCTTTTAATGATATATTATGTTACATGTAATTTAATTTTATTACATGGATAGTACGATCCCATGTAACCAAGTTGTTAGAGTTTATTGAGGAAATCATGATTTTTTTGAGACTGTTTAAATTTATTCATCCTATAATGAATTACAACAATAAATATCTCAATAATATTCATTAGAATACTAATACTAAAATATATAATGATATTTTCATGTATTTTTACTATTTATAATCTTTGGTACATAATATAGTTAAGAAATTGTTTTTAGGAAAGACCATCTTTACAGTTTCATTGGTCGGAAATCAATGTTTTCTAAAAAGAGTTTCCAAGAATATTATACCATTCCCATATAATATCTCAAAGAAAATTTTACCCTTTATAGATTTTACCAATCTATAAAAACGTATTTCTTGGTCTCTTTTTATAAAATTTGATTTTCTATCTTTTTTCCATTCCAAAAAATGTTCTTTTTACCTCATACAACATGTATGTATTTACCCGTTGTAATTACATTGAAGATTCCATTGCATTTGTAAAATTTAATTTTTAAGAAATTCTTTTTATAAGTAATTTTAAAAAAAACTTTTCCAAATTATTTCAAGACTTATTTATATGTTTTCAATGTATTTTGTAGTAAAATTATTTTTAAATGGTTTTATGTATTAAAATGAATTTTTCAATGAACAATGGTAATTTTTTGCTAGAAACATCTTTGAATAATATTTAAAAATTATTTTACATCTAAGATGAAATCTAATGATGTTACTCATGATATAATAAGAAATTATCTAATAGTTCCATTCATATTTTTTCTTTAAATGAGTTATTCTTAATGTCATTTTCTTTATGAAGCATTTTTTTCTTTTCAGGAGTTACAAGTTTATAAAACCAACTTATTTTCATAGGTTATGATTGGATAAAATGATTATGAGACCTATCTCTATTTGATATGTTATTATATTTTGAAATGTTATTTATAACCATTTCATTTCATGGTTTATGATTTTATGTTTATAAAACCTATGTATCTTTATTGGTTATCATATGATGAATGTTTTATTCTCTTATTTCATTTGTGGGAATAATTTTTTTAGATGTGTTGGACCGATATCTCGCTCCAATGCATTGGTTAATGATGGACGACCAATGAGTATAAATGATATGTGTGAACCTGATAACATTTTCCAAATGTTATGAATAGACATGATTACATGTACATAAGTTTATGAATGAACCTGATTACATGTTCACAATGTTATGAGTCAACCTTATTATTTGTTCACAATTTTACTCATAAACCCGATTTCGTTTGAATAATTTTATGAGTGAACCCAATTACTTGTCCATAATGATATTAGTGATCCTTATTACTTTTTTACTATGTTATGCATGAAACTGATTGCATGTACATAAGATTATGTGTGAACCTGATTGCATGTTTACAATGTTATGAGTGAACCTCATTACATGTTCACAATGTAATGTTTGAAATTGATTACATGTTCACAATGAAATTCATGGACTTGGTTTCACTTCCATAAGGTTACCTATGAACCTAATTACATGTTCAAAATGTTATTCTTGGATGTGGTTTCATGTAAAAAAGATGATGATAGGGCCTAATTTTATGTCCTTAAATTAATGAGTTAACCTATTTCTACTTATACATGTTCAAAATGTTATAAACCAATGTGAATTCCAAAAATTAAATGTTTTATTCCTATGCTATGAATTCATCGATTATGTATTTATGTATTTATGATTCATGTTCTATGAACTTCCTATATTTATCCCAGATATCATGTTTATGACCTTTGATATGTTGGGCATGATATCTTAATGTTACGATCGCATGAACACACTACTATATTCATGTTTATGCTTATATGTCTCCCTTGATTACCCTTACTGAGGATCTCTTCTCACCCTTTTTTGATGTTTCCTTTCTTTGGGTTATGACGAATTGTTTTATTTAGAAGTAAAAAAGGTAGAGATATTTATGGGATATTTTGAAGTTATTTCACCATGATGGAAGACTTTGTTTTCAGGTTTCCAAATAGAATAAACTATTATCGTCCTCTGGTATGTATTTTATTAATAAATTGAATATTCATATAAAAATATGTAATATCCATGTATGTTAATATTAGGTTGATATAGTCGATATCAATGGAAGTATTTAATCAACCTTTTGAAACAAGGATAAGAAACCCTTAGTGATATCCCTAGGATTATTTCAAAGGATATGTCTAGGGATATCTCTAAGGAAAAGTATAAGGATGAGTTAACATTTGGGAAAATGTCATGGAATTTTGGTAAAGGGTAAAGTGAGAGGTTTTAAAGAAATAAATCCTTGTCTCGATTCAACAAGTGGATGTGGCTCTGGAAAATATAAACCTAGGGGTAACAACCCTGACAAGATGTTTCGATCCTGACTTGGGTTAATCTGGTACATGACAACGGGCCTTGAAGTACACCTGGTATGACACTCTTGGTAGATATTCTTTGTGAATTCATAAACACTTCATGAACCATAATTACGAATTTATATATTAGTTAGATTAGAATAACCTAGCATAAAACAAATTCATCATAGATTATAGAAGGATTAATGGATTAGACATTCAATAAGTAATTATTTTCATAACTAGGTGGGTTTTTCTATGTTTTGTTGTTATCACACTATGATTTGTGTTTTAGTCAATGGTGGGAAGCAGAAGTATCTATATTAATGTTGAATATTATGGAGGATTATCTAATGTCTAGTGAAGTATGATGATATCTCGAGTGATAGTTATCATGATCATGCATAAATAGTTTTTACAGAGCATGATTAAGTATGTTTACCTAAACAATCTCTCGGATTCAGAAAAAAAGAGAAAGAAGGAGTTCTCTGGGTGTTTGGGTAATAGATACCATGAAGGAAAATAGATTTATTTTCCTTTGTGACTGTAATGTGGAAAGAATCACCCACATGAATGTATTAGATGAACAAGAAGGTGTTTTAACTAAAGAAAAGGGCACAAAGCAAGTGACTGAATGGGAAAAAAGGAAGAGTTTGGTTTATGAAATGGATGGTAATTTTGTCCTCCCTATGTCTTCATCGAAGGTTTAGTGTTTCATGTGTGGAATAAATGGTCATTATGTAACTTAATGTACCAAGATGAATATTCCTAAAGAGAATCAACACGGTGGAGTGAGTAATAGTTACATTATGGATGATGATGAGACTATAGATGGAAATTGAAAGTAAATAGGTTTCATTGTTTTTGGATTAATAATGAAGTAATTGTATTATTTATATATTTTAATTCCATAATTATGAATGGTGAAATAATTAAGGATTGTTCAGTTTATGTTTTGCTAAAAATTTATAATAATATTTTGAATGGTCACAATAGACTAGAAAGGGTATCTCAGGAATGTTACCGATTTTACAAGGGGAAGGAAAACCATAACATGTTATTTATGATAAGATAATATTGTATGGATAATTATATGTGGGACATGAATAAGTAAATCAGACAACCCTGATTACTTTAGAACTCAGTAAGGACCTGTTTATAGGTGGGTTTTTTCTACCACTAATAATGTTTACAAAATTTTCATATTTATAGAGTAAATCAATATACTTTGGAATGATGAAGTGGGAATATTTTCCAAGAGTATTTATAGTAATTAAAGTTGTTACCATGTTTTCGGAGAATATATGATGAGGGTATTCACATGTTTTTAATGTGACAACCAAGAGATACTTAGTGTTACATGGGGGAATCAATGATAAGAAGAATTTGTGACTACTTTCTAATGTATTGGATTTTCATCTTTCATAAGGGTTAAATAGTAAAACATTTATGGAAATATTTTTTATTATCTTACTACATTAGGATTTATGCATATTAGATATCATGTTATAAAAAATGCTAAAGACGATAACTAACAACAAATGTGATGTCATGTTATGAATCTTGTGATGTTTTAGAACTTTATAAATAAAAAAGTAAACGTATTTATTTATATATAAATAGGTGTAGTATATCATCAAACCGTAAGTGAAGATGTTTTATAGAATTAGTGCATGTATATCCTTCAATTAAAATTCTTTAAATTTAGCAAAATGATCATCAAATAAAAAATGTTGTCAGATTACTATATTTTCGATGAATTAGAAGGTCCCTTTGGTCATTATATTTTTATAGATTCCTAGTTTTTAACATTTTATTAACCTTGTTCTCTATAACTCTTCATTAGAATATGATGGTATGATTTTTCATCCATATCCGGGTTTTCAATTTCCTCATATGTTCTCTATAGTGGAAACATATTTATATGTTTCTTTGGGTAACAGTTGAGGTTCCAAATTTCCCTTTCAAGGGAAGTTACAATATCCCTTTTTTACGATGTGGGTTTCAATGAATGAAACATTCAAGTATTAAACCTTCGATAATGTAGATGAATTTCAAGGGTGAATTTCATTTTAAAGAGGGTAGAATGTTACACCCTAAGATTTTGAGAATTATTATTTTTGAATTAATTTATTATTTCAATATTTTTCATTTCATATGAAAATTGAAATAGTTATATATATATATATATATATTTATATTAATACAATATGTAAAATATTACTTTCACATAAAATACTATCTAGGCTTGTGCTACATGAAATACCAACTTGGCTTGCGCTATAAGCAACACCGACTTGGCGTACAATGCATGCAACACTGAGTTTCTATGAAACATCAATTTTTATTGTTTTAATTATTTAAAAATGATAATTATAACCTAAATATTAAATTTTTTAATAAATAATTTTCAAATATTTTTGTTTTATATAAACAAATAATATTGATATGGAAGGATAATATTATTGGATAAGTACTTTTATGTTAAAAATGTTATTTTGTTGAATAAATCACATTTAATAATACATGTAATTTTAGAAACATTTAAAATTGAATTGGATAAAATGAACATAATTTTTTAATTAATAATGTTGAAATTATACTTGGGTTGGTATTTGGGATTTTTCTGAGAAACTTCATTTTTTTGATGAATAGTGAAAAATATTGTTTTTTAGTTAAAAACTGCCTTTTTTCAAATTATGATTAATTATAAATTATATTATAAATATTTTTTAAGGTAACATTAGATGAATATTTTATATAATAATAAAATTTTATTAATTAGAATAAATTTCACTTTGAAATTGAATATTAAATCATAACAAACTATTGAACTTTTTCCTACTTTAAAACCCTGTTATTTTGTCACATATGTGAGATTGTCACTAATCCTAATTTTTACTCTTTTATGTTTTGAATTTAGAGAATCAAACATAAACCATTGTATTTAGTCTAATTTTTAGTTTCTAATAATACTGTGTTAATTTTTTTGACAAAAATGATTAGTTAAAGTGATTAAAATTAATCATTGCGTTTAAAGCCAAATTAAGCTTAATAAGAGACTAAACATTAAAAATAAAGGAAAAAAGGACCTAGAAACATGTAAAAAACCCATTATATGTCCATAGTTCATCCATTAACCTTAAAGTATTTTCTTTGGTAGTTTTGGTATGAATTTGTTTAAGTAATAACTTGTGCACACCTAATTTGTTTCTAAAAATTTCCGGAAAGTCTTTTTTCCCTCCCTATAAAAGGCCATCACCTTTACCCATTTATCACACCTCTCAATCCTTTTAAGATCATCCAATATCAACCTGAGTAGCCTAAAAAAATCATCCCATAATCTTTGAAAGCTCACTTTGGGAAGGAACCCTCTCATGGAAGCCTTTTGGTACAAACAAAAAAGGAGTGACCCAATTAAGAGGTAAAATCTTCTATCAAGGTCATTTATTTAATTTTTATTATCCACCCTCCACTCTCTTTATTACCTTATTGTGTGAAAAAAACAATATCATAAATATAATAATATTATTTTATTCAACGGTTATTACCAACACTTACACACACTTGTATCTAATGGGTACTAAACATACTATTTTTTTGTACTGTTAACTACAACCACACAAAATGATGATTGATCATTACTCATTTACGCCCAACAATGATATCAATTTTGATGGAATATACATCTTATATGTAATATGTTTTATTTATTATGTCTTTAAAATTATATAGAACTTTTTCAACAAACATATTATTACCTTCCATTTGGTGTTAATATGATAATCTCTTTTGAGGAAGTGTGGACTATTGCCCCCTCAAAGTGATGTGATTTGTTCACACACCAACTGGAATATATTAAGGAAGGGTTTAATGAAATTATTCGATAAATATGATATATTAATTATTAATTAAAAATTATATAAATATATATACATATATAAATATATATATATATACATAATTCATTTACATACTTTTTTTTCAATACAACAAAAAATGGGAACAACATTCATGCATACGTACGACTTACTATATCCATGAATAGTGTATTACATTTCATACTTATATATGATATAAATTATTATAATATAAATATACCAGATATAACTAATATTTATATCATGATATACATTCTATAATCATTATATAGGTATAAGGACCAACAATATAACAAATTAAGACACATGTGAAGAACTGAGCAAATATTACCCAAAGTGAAAACCTACAATAAGATCATTAAACAGATGGTAATATTAGATAAAGGAAAAAATCATATATGGTATTATGAATAGGAATATAATTATTTAAATACATTATAATTTAATTATATTTATTATATAGTAATCTAGTATGATTATGGAGCAAGTCAAGACAAAAGACTAGGAGAATTTCTTCTCACATATAATTTATCTGAGATTCATGTTATGATCACCACTATTCTCTTTAATGTGGTGTATTTACATCCGATGTGATAATTATATTTATATTATACTGAAATTTATGGTTACTAAAATATCCATTATGAGATCCTTTTTTCATGGGTTTTAACTTTCAAAAGTTACCAAATCTGTAAAATAGTTTTGTCTCCATTTTCCTTCTTTGAGAAACATGTTTGGCCATGACCCTAATCTCTTTTTTGAGGTGTAAATAATAAAATTTCACATGTTATGTAATTAATATCCTTATTTTCAAAATACCTTATGTTTAATTTAATTTAATTGTATTACATGATGAGTATGATCCCACGTAACCAAGTTATAAGAGTTTATTGAGACAATCTTATCATTTTTCAAGATTATTTAATTTTAGGATTTTGATGATGAAATATTATCATCCATATCTCCAGAATATTCATGAATTGACTTATCCTCTATTATTTCATGATATTCTCATATATTGGTATAATTTTCTACTATTTGGTACATAATATCGTTAATAAAGTGTTTTTCAGAATGCCTGACTTTACCCTCCCTTCGGTTGGAAATCAATGTTTCCTAAAAAGAGTTTCCCAGAATATTATACCATTACCCTATAATATCTAACTGAAAATTTTACCAATTTTTATTTTAACAATATCTTAAATGGAATATTCTTGTCTCTTTCCAAACAAGTCACATTTCTAACCTTTTTACCACACAAAAAGAATGCTCTTTTTACCTCATACGACATATACAAATTCACCTATCGTCATTCCTTTGAGGATTCCTTTGAATTTGTAAAAGGTTAATTTTTAAGAAATATTTTTTAAAAGAAATTTTATATGAAAAAAGTTTTAAAATTTATTTCAAGTCATTATTATAAGTATTCATGTTATTTTCTAATAAAATGTTTTTTAAAATGTTTTATATATTAAAAATTATTTTTTGAAGAACAAAAGATATTTTTCTTTAAGAAGAATATTTAAAAATTATTTAAAAATTATTTTCTATATAAGATAAAATCCATTTATATTACACATGAATTTATAGGAAATTATATAAAGGTTTCATTCATATTTTTTCTATGAATAGATAATGTTTAATGTCATTGTCTTTATGATGACCATTTCCATTTCACATGTTACATGTATATAAGAGCCACTTATTTTCATGGAATATAGAGTGATGAAATGGTTATCGAACCTATCCTTTTTCGATATGTTATTACTTGATGAAATATTAATGACACTCATTGCATTTCATGGGATATAATTTGATGTTTATCTAACCTATGTATTTTTATGTGTCATGATATGATGAATGTTTTATTATCTTATTTCTTGTGAATAAATGAATTTTTTATGAGATGGGTGGGAAATATATATCCCTCCAATGCAATGGGTAATGATTGTTGAATCATTCGTATAAATGTTATGTGTGAACCTGATTATATTTTCACAATATTATTCGTAGACCTTGTTTAATTTCCATACGTTTATGCTTGAACATGATTAAATGTTCTGCATTTTATAAGTGAACCTTATTATGTTTTCACAAAGTTAATCATGGACTTTATTGCATGTCCATAATTTTATGCATGTACTTGATTACATGTTCAAAATTCTATGAGTTAACTTTATTACATGTTTACAATGTTATTTATGGACAAGATTTCATGTTCATAAGTTTATGTGATAACCTGAATACATGTTCTCAATTTTATGATTGAACCTTATTACATGTTCTCAATGTTATGTTTGGACCTCGATCCATGTCCGTTAGTTAATGTGTGAACCTAATTACATGTTCCGAGTGTTATGTGTGAACCTGATTACAAGTTCACAATGATATGAATGAACTTTGTTTCAAATCCATAAGGTTATGTGTGAATCTGGTTTCATGTTCACAATGTTATGAATAGACCAGGTTGCATGTCAAAAAGTTGAGAATGGGGCTTGATTTCCAGACCTTAACATAGTGAATGAACATGTTTCTACTTATACATGTTTGCAATGGTATAATCCATTGTGCATGCCACAAATTCCATTTTTTATTCCTATGTTATGATTTCATGGATTACACATTTATTTATTTATGATTCATGTCTTATGAACTACCATGATTTATCTCATAACTCATGTTTATGACCTTTAATATGCAGGGTGTGATCATTTAATTTTATTACTATTTTAACATATAACTATGTTCATGTTTTTGTTTATATTTTTCCCCTGTTTACCCATACTGAGCATCTAAGATCAACCCTTTCTTATGTTTTTCTTTATTTGGTTTATGAAGAATAGTTTTAGGTAGAAGTACTAAAGGTTGCGATATTTATTGGAGATGTTGATGATATTTCCCTAGGATATAAGACTTTATTTCCATGTTTCCAATGACATTAAACAATTATAGTCCTCTGGAATGTATTTTACTAATGCACTAAATATCCATATAAAAATATGTAATATCCAAGTATGTTAATCCTTGGATGCTATACACACACCACATATTCGATGAATCATAATGGAGAATCTACGGTAAACAAAAACAACACCTAACTCAACCTAACAAAAATTTCCTATAATCCTCTATAAATCCATGGAGCCCCTCAATCCTTAATATCTTACATGGAATAGTTGTTAACAAACTCCTCCTTTAAATATATTTAAAATATGGTATGATATTATAAAAAATCAATCTGGGAACACTTTTTTGGAATAATTGATCTTGAATAAATATTTCAAATACAGGGGATGAATTTAATCTGATTAGTAATGATTATTTATGGTTTAATATTATTTTTTCTTCTAATTTTCCATGATAACATCCTGATTGTAGGGTACCTCTCTTTGAATATCTCAATTATTCATGTTGTTCATCCTCTTTATTTTTTTATAGTTATGTGTTTTTCTACTATCATCTGACTCTTTTTTTATTTTCCCATGTTTTTCCATAGATATTTTGTGTTATTATCTCCCCCTATGATTTCTTTTTCATATTGTTTATCTGTTTCTTATTGCTTCACGTAGTTATTTTATATCTCCTTTGGCTATGATATCCCTTTGTCTTTAATGGTCAATTATCTAGATTATCTATTTTGTGGGAGAGAAACTGGAAGGTTGTGTTTCAGATTAAATACCATTTTAATTCTTTTTATTGCATGTTCATTTTTGTCACTATTCAATAATATGATGTGAAGATACATACCATAAATAATCACTCACTATGTGAATTTCTGGTAGATTGTTAATGTCAGTTATTTTAACCATTTATAACTCCATATATTTAAAAAATAGAAACAATTTTATTTAATCACAACTATTTTTAAAATAATAATAAATACAACTCAATTTGGTACTAGTTTAAATAAAACCAATAATAAATCATTCAACATTATTACCACACCACCCCATACATAGTGACCCCAATTCTGCCACATGTACCCTCTCCCCTCAAAGATAAACCCACCCCAACCTCAGAAGAGAATGAACCTAAAAAATATTCTTCTCCCCAACCTCCATGTCATCCACCTAATCCAACCTGCATTCACCCTATCCCATTCACAAAAACCACCACCCTAACCCTCAATAGAAGAAACCTATGAATGAAACCCCCAATGACATCTCATCATTTCCCTTATCCCAGTAACCCCTATACTTAGTTACCCTAATATCACCTTGAAAACCTTCTCCATTTGACCTATACCCATATCATCCTGCCACATAACTTAAATTAGATCTACTGATTCCCTATCCATCGAGGAGATGGATTTTTACTTCCTCATCTCTATACCATTTGTTTTCTTCTCTTCATCATGGTTACTTAATCGACCAAATTTCATGACATCCAACCCCTTGATTGAATGTAATACTTTTTTACTTTATGTTGTTTATGTTTTTAATGTTGTATATTTAATGTTGGATTGGATTTTTTTCCTTTGTTATTTTTTTCTATATCGAATTATGGACCTACCATGGTCAATAAAAATGTTGAGTGAGTCATACCCTATAAAATTTTACAACAAATCACTTTTCTCTAATGTAATATATGCTAATAAGGACATAAAACAATATTATAAATTAATATAAATTCATAATCTTACATCACAATGTGATTAAATATCCAAACAATCATTATTATCAAGATTAACTATTATTAATTATTTAAAATATATTTATCATTATTTATTTAATTTTGTTTTTCATCCATTGTAATTATATTAATACTTTTATGTTTTCATAATATTTTTTATTATTAATTTTGTAATGATATATATTTTCATTCTATTAATTATTTAACTAATTTTCTTAAATCATAATGAATATTTTTTTATTTACTATTATTAAATTAAATTAATTTAAATAGTTATCAAAATTCTAATATTATATCATATTTTACCGACCTTTTTAATTTATATTTCATCCATAGTTTAAATGAGTTTTTTGTAAGTATAAATTTATTAAAGGAATTTTATTTTTATACAATGTTTTTTAGATATTTTTTATCAAATAAAGTAGGAAAAAAGTTGGATTAATTTACCTAAAAACAAAACTCGATATTCTATGCATTTAGAACAGTTTTTAGATTATTTAAAGAAAAATTAATCATTACACTGTTGAATAAATTGTATATGTGCTGATTGTAAATTCAAACATTAGTTTAATTAAAATGAAGTATATAAAAACTTGATATTTAAATAGTTTCCTTCTTTAAATGTATGGTATAATTGGAATAGAGAATCAAATATTATGGGAATTCAAGGCATTAATTATAATGTCAATGAATCAAAAAGTGACCCTCTAAAAAATAATTCAATTAAAATATTCGTAAATGATGCAATTAGATATCAAGTATATATTGAAAAATATTTTAATAGATCAAAAAACCATTAATTGATCATGAGAAGGACTATATTACTTAGAAAATCAGTAAATAAAATGAGTTTTATAAATTAGTTGAAGGTCAAAATGATGAATTTTATGAATGGTTTGACATGTCTTGGAAACTATCTTTTTCTACACAAGTTCTATCTTATCAAGTGTCTCCATGAAATTACTAGCATAGATTTGTCAATGATACATTATATTCTTCAAGATGTATATAGTGAAGTTAAAATCCCTTGACCATTAAATGTGATGAAGAAAATCATCCACAAACTTGGACTTGATTATAAATAATATATATTCATACGCCAATGATTACATTATTTTTTGGGAAATAGAGACTAATGAAGTGGAATTGAATAGATTTTATATAAGTAGATGGAAATTAATGAGAATAGTTGAATTAAAATTTAATACAACACCATAATAAAGTAGAATAATTAGAAGAAGTAAAAGAAGAAAAGTCTCACAAAGTATTTTTTTACATTCATCATAAACCATGGTTGAAAATATTATTCATGTCATCTAAGACTATATATAACATGATGTTGAATTATTGTGAAATAAATAATATTGAATTGATGATACATACAAAATATTCAATTTCATGGAATGTATTTGATTCATTATCAGTTGTTTCTTTAGATCCTATGAATTTAATATTGGGATTGGATTCTAATTTTTGAACCCTTTAGAAACATTAAGAACTAATTATGTTATATGACTAGTTGTTCTAATCCACATAATATACCTCCACGGATCTCAAAAATAATTATATCATTATTTTGATTATTATTATAGGAATATAAATTTGTAATAATGAAATTTATGTATACTTTCAACCCTTAATAAAAAAAATTAGAATATTATGGGATGATGGTTTGGAAACATTTAATGTATCAATTAGAAAACTATTATAAATTTTTATTGCTTTAATGTGAACAATTAGTGACTTTCCAAGACTAGGAAACATATCATGTTGGAACACTCATAACAGTTTGTGTTTTTGGGTTTGTAATTTTTATGTTGAACCTCAATGATTTCTCTATAGTAGAAAATAATGTTTTATGTGTCATCACATATTTCAAGATTCATCTAAAAAAATTCATGTTTGACATAAAATAATTTAATAGAGATGTTGAGTGGATAAAATTATTGAATGTGTCATGTAGTTATAAAATATAAGGATATTTAATGAATGTTCCTATAGAATATTGAAATTGTAATTACCATAAATAAGGGGGTAAGAGAAAAAAAATTAAAGTAGTTGAAATATTAAAGTGGAAGAAAATGAATATATTTTTAAAAAAATCTTATTTGGAGTTTAATTTATTTCTTCATAATCTCAATGTAATTAATATTGGGAATAATTTTCTTGGTAATTTAATTTATAAATTTCATAATGTGAAAGGTTAATTGAACAATCATCTAATTTCTCATGATTATTTGGATGTAATGAATATAAATATTGTTTAGTTGTAAAATAAGAATAAAAAGAATCTGTAAAATATTTTTCATTGAAATATTTGAAAAAGAAATATTCTTTCCAATATTAAATAATGTAAAAGTAAAATACGAATATTAATGTAACATTTCAAGGTGTGTTATATTAAGACATAAAAAATTACATGGATTGAATAGTCCTGACATACATATTTTAATGGAGATTTTTATACCCTTTTAATTTCATTATACATTTCTCGAAAAATTAATTTTATTTATGGTTGTTCTTTGAGATTTTTCCAGGGAGAATCGCAGAAAAAATATAAATACCACTAAAATGATAAAACTTCATGAAAGATTTGTTTTTTAAATTTTTCACTTTAGATAGGTTATTTTCCAATTCATTTTTCACTATCATGATTCAATTTAATTCTTATTTGGTTTAGGAAGCTAAAATTGGTGGACCAACACACTATTTAAGGATATGTACAATTAATATGTAGGTTAATATTATTTTTATTTTCCTGAACGAATCCAATTTATCAAATCATTGTGTAATAAAATTTAATATATTCCTTATAATTAATCCTTCAGGTACATAGGTAATTTTAAATAATATTTGATGAATAATGATCAACCAGAAGACTCTATTGGTGAATATTACATATACAAGGACTCTTAGACCTTCCCTTTTAGGTATTTATATGGTATTGATAATATATTCAATAATTTTGGACATGTTGATGATATCTATAATAATTATAATTCTAATAACATTTATTATAATTTCCAACTAGAGGATGACCAGTTGGAAAGGGATAAAAGTTTACACTAACTAAATTAGAGTACCAACAAGAACATTGATTTGTGATACTCAATATGCTTATTGTATATTATTTTTTTAAAATTATGTATATTTAAAAAAAAGTGATGAATAATGGGTCGATATTGAAATGAGGCGAAACTAACAACCAATATTAATAAGTACATTTTAATGGTTTTACTATCATGTACGTACATAATCATTTTCAAATTATTTATTTTTAGTTATTTTATATGTGTTATATTAAATTCCATATAAATTCATGCCTAGATAATGAAATTAATTTTTCTTTGATCTAGTTCCCCTATGGTAGGCTAAGAGATTCATTGTCCACAATATTCATGGATTTAGGTTTCATTTAATTAATAATTAAGAAGTCATGGATACTCAAAATACTAGTGTATTTAAACCTATATATGAGGGATAATATAGTAATATGGTTTATATAATCAAATTAAACTATCATGATCAATTTTCAGTTTTCTTATTGAAATAAAATTTGGTTAACATTGGAAGGGGTACGATAAATGATTTATTCCCTTTTACATAGGATAAATTATTTCTCTTGATCCATATCAGTGAGCATGATGATCAGGATAAAATTATCTTGGATTTAAAAGACAATATGGTTCATTTGTGGATGATTAAATATATGATGTATGGACTGTTTATTTACAATTAAAATAGAGATACCTATATGATATGGGTGATGAAGCTGAATTAGTACTTTATGATAGTGAACCTTGTAAACCCCAAAACATTTAACAATTTTTACCTGACAATATTGAAGAAATATTACATGAAAAGGGAGGGTAAAGTTGAATTAATATTCACAATTAAGGTTGATAACAGTGAGGAAAATGAAGATGATGGTAATTGAATGTATAAATTGGTAATGAAACTATATTAAAATTTAACATCTATAGTGTTTTGTACATATATAAATTGTTATATTTTTTTCTTTTAATAAATAATGTACTTTTTTGTAAATTGAAAATATCATAAGACATTTTATTTGTAGGAATTTAGAGAAAAATATTTTTTTAGAGGTTAATGGACAATCATCTCAGTGCACACCAACTCTACTATAACCTCTAATGATTTAGAGTGAATCCAATATACTAGATACTCATAGAGAGTACATATCATCCCTAGATTATATTTATATCTCACCATAAAAAACCCCTTTAATGAGAGTGTAATTGGCTATTACTCCAATATGAGATATTGCTATGATAAAATTACTGGTATGTATGTAATTAAATAAAAAACTACATATTTTTATTAACATTTATTAACATTTTTTAAAGAAATAAAGTTAAAAATACAAGATAAATAAGAATAAATTGAATGTGTGTGACCTTATATAATTGATAATTATCATTACATTTGTGGATTTTGGGGTTCCTATTATTGATCCTTTTGGAATATTTTGAAAAAGTCTTGATAGTCTTGATTTTTAGATTGTGATACTTCCCAATAATTATAACAACTAGATTCATATTCTCATTGTTCGGAAGAATGAGGTGTTTGATATTCAATTAAGGGTAATACCAATTTAATATTCATTGATGATTAATTTAAAAGGTATGGGTAAAATTTATAATATACTTATAAAGTGTTATATTTTTTATTTATATATATTTTTTTATTTTAGTTTCCCTAATTCCATTTCATGGCTATAGACTATAAAACTTTTGGGCAATAAATGGATAGACATTATGTGAAAAATATTTCACAAGTTAAATGAATATTCTCTAAGAACTCCAAAAATTTACGAAAATTTACATAAAGGGGTGTATCGTGAGAAGTGAAATATATGTTTTTATATAAACATTGACGAATATGATGACATATTTCCAAATTTTATTGTATCTTAATAACATTAAAACAAGAAAATTATATTTTTATTAATGCTAGTATTTATTCTAGCAATTATCCAAAATAATATAATGAATTTTGAAAAACAATTCATTCCTCACATCACTGGGTCACAAAAAATTTCAATAAAAGAGAAATCGTGGATGTATATTATATATTGTTAATTATATTATTTTACTATATACATAATCTTTTTTTGTAAATTAAATATATTTATATATATGTGTGTGTATAAATGCTAAGGATCATGATTTAGGTCACCATGATGAATTAATAGAGATGTGACTTAATGTTCATAAAAATCTAGATGAAATTTTAATGAAAGCACTCACTATAGTTTTTCGTGAACATAATTTTTATTACCATTTAATATTATTTAATTTTTATAAAATAATAATAATTAAAAATAAATAAATTACATAATATTATCATGTTTGGATAATTTAAAAATAATTATTAATATTGTTTTATTAACATGTTAAAATTCAAGAATCTTGTTATACAAACCCTACACGATATTCATCAGTTTTCCAGAATCATATAGTTGAAATTTTTTTGGAAGGATCATCTTGGTAATGTATATAAAATGATTTTTAATATGAATCCATCATTTATCTTGTAGGTTTCTGCCATATCTTTCTACCACACCATCTAGTTGGGGTACAAGTAGTGTCGTTCATCAAGAAGCACATATAGAAATTTCAAGGATAAATGAAAACATACAAGAACCTGACTCCTATAGGAAAAACAAGTTCAGTGATGTTTCACAAGGAAATATTTTTTATGTAATATAGAGGATTATGGAAATAATCCCCAAGAAATGTTCTAGTAATATAGTGCATCTTACAGAGGAAAATTCTAAACTCAATACATGATGTGTTAAAATGATTATTTCCATTATTTATATAATGATATTGTATCATATTGGGGTTTCTTATATGGGGGTGGTGGTGGGGTGGGGTAATGTTCTATTATTTTCAAATTTTAATTTTATGTGTTTGGATTGGTCTGTTATCCTATGAATACCATCGATGATTAATTTTTTACATGTATGAGTTGTTGACACATCAATCCAAAGTGTAGTGCACTCAAAATGACTAATTAAAAAGTTTTTGTAGAAATAAATGTATTTATAAACATTACTTATGGGTTAAAAACTATACAAGTAAGCTCATAGTGTTGTGTAATCATAATAACATTACAATATATTTAATTTTCGATATATTTGAATTGACGATACATTAATTTGAGAGGTAATTTTGTAGGGATTTTTGTAAACTCATTTTCAGAGTTTCAAAACCCTAAAATAATCATTTAATGGTTAAAACAATAGAGTATGACATGATATTTATTTGAAAATTATATAAATATAACTATAAAATCGTTTTTTATTTGTTAATTTACAAAAACATCAATTTGATCTGTGGTGATCTTGGAATGACTCAATAAGTAGTTTTAATAAATATTGAATTCCTTAAAAATGCTTAATAGGGGTAAAAACCCAAGAAAAATGGCTCAATATTCCCTTAAATCATATTAAACTTATTTTATATTTGTTTTATGAATTTAGGAACCAATGAATAAAAATGCAGGTGGTTCCATTCTCTGGATTTATGTGAACACATTTTTATCTTTTTAGAACTCGAAAACATGAATTTAATAACAAAAATCATAGAAAACAACATCATATTATTTATAATTAATAATAAAACCATCACTGAATCATTTTTTATGTGTATGATAAAAATTTATATTAAAATGACATAGAGTGTACCGGGAATGACTCAATAAGAAGTTTTAATATCATATCAATGTCTTTAAAATCACGTGTTAGAGAGTCAAAACCTAGAAAATGTTCTTAAAGTGACAACAAATCATAAGAAAATACCATTAATTGTTTTTGTAAATTTAATAACTAACTCATCATCAATATTAGTTTTAGTTTCCCCATATATTAATTTTAAGTATTCTAATATAAAGAAAGACACTAATAGTTAGAAACTATAAAAAAACTTCTGATTGATGTGAAATAATTATATAAAAATTTTGGAATATTATTTTATATGTATATGTATTTTAAATGTCAACCCTATAGGTTATTTTATTAAAATGGCTCAATAAAATATTTTAATAGATGTCAATGTATTTAAAAACATTCATATGAGGGTCAAAATCATGAAAATGAGCTCTTAGTGATTTGAAATCATAGGAAAATAGAAATAGATTATTGGAAAATTTATAAATATAAACCAAATAAATATGATTGGTGGTTCTTATTGGATTTCGGTAAAGGAATTTTTGTTTTTAAAAACACTAAAACAAGTGCGTGAAAGTCAAAATTATAGAAAAATAACCTTAGATTAATGTTAAATCATAGGGAAACAATAATTATTTAATTTTTATGTATATGGGTAGAATAAACATCAATAAATTTTTTTAAATGAATTAAACACCCAATGTTTTAAAAATAATACTGGGATTGATAGTTTCTTAACATGAAACATCGAGCATTACGGGAATTGAAATATACAATAAAAACAAAATAATTTAATTACAATCATTTTTACTAAGACATTGATTTTGAGGGTATGAATAATATTTAAAATATAATGAAATATATTATTTCCATACTCAAAAGAAATGTAATGACTAATTCTTAGGAAATGTTTACTTAATTTTTATTAATGTTTTTTTGCTTCAAAACTACATTTTATTAAAAAAATGTTTTAGGTTATTTTTGTGGGTGACTATTATAATTAATTTTTGGGAAATTTAGAAAATTTAATTGAAACCTTTTTATTCCCATTTGTGATAAATATATCAAAATTATAAAAGGTTGAGTTTTACAAATTTTTATAAAAAATCGATTTTTCTATGAACAATGAAAAATAATTACTTTTATAGAAAAAAAAAATATTTTATTTTAATGTATTTACAAATAAAATTATATTTTCAATTATTTTTAAAGTATCATAACTTAATTTTTATTATTAAAAATACAATTATAGTTTATTTTAATGAATTATATACATGAATTTGTGAAAAAATGTGGAACTTAAAAAGGGATTTTTATGAAAAACAATTTCATTGCATTTTGAGTTTTAATTTTAAATTAATTTCTTCCATGCATAGAAATTGAATCTTGAAAATATTATTACATATGTTGATTAAATATATCCAAATTTTTAAATAAGTTCCCTTTTATTTTTAGGTATTATGAATAGTAACCATAATAATTAATTTTCACCATAGTAGGGGTTAATCTGGTAATTGGGGTTAGAAATAATATGATAAGAAATAAGAAAAGAATATAAAAAAATTCTTTCATATGATTAGATGATTTTTTTAGCCATTCTCTTTCATGTTTTGTAAAATATGGAAACAAAGTTCCATATATCATGGATTTTGACCAATATATTATTTTATTTAATGAAAATTAAAAAATATGATTCTCTTAGTTTTAGTATCTCTAAATTTTTGATAGGTGGATAAGAATAAAATATTATAAGTTAAAAATGTTTATTTGAAAAATATATTATCTCTAGAAATAACAATTTATTTCTTATTTTTTGTGAGGAAATAATTACATTAAATGATTATGAAACGTCAATTCAATATTTTTTTAATTAATAAAAATATAAAATTAATGATTTTCAAAATCATAGACGTAAAACAATTTTAATGAATTATTATATACCATGAATTTTTTATTTAAAAATAACATATTATAGATGTGTGAATTGATTATATTAAAATTAAATTCTTTTCATATTGTTTTCAGGAAAAATTAAATGAATAGTTCAAAAAATTGCATTTATATTAATATATAATAAATATTTTTTTACTAAATGAATTAAAATTACATAAAATAATATATTAAAAAATGAATTTTTATATGTATTAAAATTTAAAATATGGTCCATTTATGGACCAATTTTTCTTTTATAGTAACTATTGTGACTCCCACAGAGTAAAAACTTCATCATCATGGTAATTGGAAAAAAGGGTTAACGACGGATAAAACAAAGAGATAAGGGTCAAAACCTCATATAAACATGAGAAAATATTATTATATGAAATTATTTTTACCCATTATAATCCTATATTTTAATTATTTTATTTTGGATACTTTTTCCATGAAAATTAGTTTATATTAATTTAACGTTCTATGTAATTCCAAGAGAGACCCTTCTGTCACTTATAAAATGGCACCAAATCTATTTTCATTAACATATAGAAATAATTTCATCTAAATAAAGACCTGAAAAAATCTATTCATATCATACCTTACCATGTTTTATAATTAATGTATTTGGTAGAATACTAAACTTAGAGGGATTAATTTGTAATGCAAATGAAATTATTTGAAGATGATGTATAGATATTAATATAATGTTTTAGCTATATTTATTCTTCCACCTCCATAAAATATTATTAAAGCATGATGATATAAAAACCATTATTCTATATATACTTATATTTTCTTATTTTAATATAATAAACTATATCCATTTAATTTTTAATCAAATAAGAAATGAAATAATTGTTACATGTACCAACTACTGCCCGCAAACCGATGTATTTATATTTACTTCATTTTCTATCTTTGATATTTATGAATATTTATTATATATATATATATATATATTATTCATGACATATTAGTAAGTCTTTAAAATTAATATATTATATATTTTCTTACATTTCCATTCATTTAAAAATGATAACATGGTTTGTGGGTACATGTTGATTTCCACCTCCATGAAGTTATGTGATTTGTTTTTCATTACCACATCACATGGATGGAATATATAATTGTATATAAAAAACTAATATGATATTTATCATATAATTTTCATTCTTTAAAGTTAAAATAACACTTACCTTATATCCATACTGATAATTGAATAATTAAAATGATACTCATGCGTATATACGACATGAAATCTTTGTGAAGGTAACATAGTTCATTTTTCAAAACCATTTTTTAAGATTCCTTTATAAATTATAGTTTATGTATAAAAATTATAATTATTTAATAATTACTATTATTTAAATAAATAAATAATAACCACTTTTACAATAGTCAACTCACTGAATGCTTTTTCCGAAATTTGATCATAATAACATCAAAACATGTGACATATAATTAATTTATTATGTAATTTTATAAAACATGTTAATAAGTTAAATAAAAGGAATAATAAACAGGAAAAAAATTCATAGTCAAGTAAAAAATTTAAATATTTTTATTTTTAAGGAATATAAAGAACACACATGAGGAGTTGGGCTTGATTTAATTGAAATATTTCATTAAATATGTTGTTTTAATTGTTTTCATGATTTATTTTCTAAATAATTATATTCCATGCCCATATACATTAGTTTTATTATTTATGTATTTATAGAGACATAAATTAACTATATAGGACATTTTATATCTCTGTTGACTTCCCTTAAATGGTTTTTAATATTAATGTTTTTACATATATAATATAAGACTATTTAAATTTCTTTACAAAAGGGAAAATAATAT
The DNA here is from genome assembly GCA_963277665.1 of Viscum album. NCBI lineage: Eukaryota > Viridiplantae > Streptophyta > Magnoliopsida > Santalales > Viscaceae > Viscum > Viscum album. The sequence continues at coordinate 7,297,139 of CAUJRU010000011.1, read as the reverse complement.
TTTATGATAATGTATATGATGTAAATATTTTTCCCTTACACTATAACTATTAATTAATTTTTTTATTCCTATATAAGCTTCCATGTTTTCTTCAATGAAAAATATATATTTACATTTTCTATATGTATTTTCAATAATTGTTGAGATGGAATTAATATTTTTATATCTGTAAAAGTTTTTCTTATGGTTGTAAAGGATCTATATTAAGAATCCTTTTCTCATTAGGTTATGGTATTTATATTTATAAATAAATATCTTTATTTTCTTAAATGCTTCTAGATCATGTATATATGTCTCTCACATATATATCTACATTATTAGACATTCTTTTGATGCCATAATACATTCCATATGTACATCTCTTAAATCTATTCATTATGAAATATCTTTTTATTATTATATGAGGCACGATTATGTAACCCATTAGTATGATTATTACTTATGATTAATTTTTTCTAATCATAATCTTGTATATGTTATGATGGGTTCTCCCAAATAGATTACAATGAACTGGGAAATGTATTTATCTCATGAGATGTTATATACGGGATGAGGAAGATAACATAATCCATTTTGGGACTCTGTCCACAATGTGATATTGTCTAAGGATTCATCTTTGAATTATAATTATTTTAGGTTTTATATTTATACCACATTTCATATGTTTCCAAGATCAAATTTTACCGTTTTCGTTATTTTATTATCCTATGTGATTACTCAAGAGATTTTGTTTTCATAAGTGTGAGAAATATAATTTTTATAGAATAATTCGGTTTAACATGATTTTAATGGAAAATTTAGGACTTTTTTATTTAATATTTATTATTAAATGTTTTCTCCAAAATAATTTTCTATAAAATGTTTATTTTTTTGTAAAAAAATTATTATTTTGAGCCGAAATATTAATTTTGAAAATGATAAATATTTTATATATATTCATGGACTAACAAGTTCCCGTATTTCTTTTAATATTCCCCTTAATAATATATTTTTCTCATCACAAATTTTAAAATTTTTTTCATAGTATTTTAATGATGTGTATGGAAAAGGATGAGGTCAACATAAAAATTATGAAGATATGACATTAAAATAATAATCTATATATCAAAAAAGTTTTTTCTTTATGAAAAAAATGGATACTAAGTCTCATTGTCCACTTTTTGATGTAATATATACTTACATTAGGGTGATGGAATAGTAATATAAATATATTAACCATAAAGATCATAAATTTAAAAAGAAATAAATTAATGGCATAAAAAATTATATTTTATAATGGTTAAAGAGTGGTTCATTACAATTGGTTTTAGAAGAAATGTTAGATAAATTTGGAGATTAGGATTTTTTTCATGTGAGATTAACTTAATAGTTATAGATACCCTCATGGTTCTATATATTACAGAATGATTATATATTTAAATTATTAGAAACACTTTTTTATGTTTTATGTGATGGAAATACAAAGGGAGACATTTATTGTGTTTGACTGATGTTTTAGGTATATGTAACCCTTACGTATAACATGTGAAAAAATTAGTTTAGGAATAATGATTTTAATATTTTTGTTATTTAGTTTAAAGTTATGGTTAAAATATTGTGTTTATATTATCTTTTATATTTAATTAATTATTGGTTTCTATAATTTTGGAACATATGTTTTATTATACAGATAACCATGAGATTAAAATGTAATTAGGTGATTAAGTGAATAATGTTATTTGAATGAAATTCACTATTTTGGGAACCTAATTTTATTAATGTAAATATAATAATATGGGATTTTTTTGAGGACTAATGTTTGAATTATATTTTTAAGACTATATAAACATAATGAGTATTTATAGGGAATTTATTTATTTAACGAAATAATTAGATTATTTAGGAGATTATATGATTAGACCAAATCCATTTTTTCCATTTTTAAAATATCCACTTTAAGTAGAAGTGGGAACGATTACTAATCCTATTTATTTGTGGCTTTAAAACATTATCAGAAATGTTTTGATGAAATTAATGTGTAGTTATTTTTACAATGGCCTATATTGAACTTTGGGTGTTTTTGTTAAGGCTTTGAAAATTAATTTTGTAATACATTATATGATGGTTTATTAATTTTTAGAATTATCTTTTTCTCAAATTTTTGGTATTGGTTAATGACTAAATAAATAAAAAATAATATTTTATCCTTTAATGACTGTGTGATCCATCAATAGTATATTTTCATTCATCATGAATTATAACTTAATCTAGAATACTCATCGTTTGGTGTAGAAGATGACATTATGGGGGAATTGATTAAATGATGAAATATCACTTCTAAAGTAATTCAATTTATTTTTTGTTCATAGTATAGATGGTAAAATAAATCCTTCATTCTAGGTAAATAATATTGAAACAAAAATGTAACACCCCAAGATTTCATAGTACATTATCTCATTAAAGTAATTCAATAGCTTTACCTGTACGAAACAACGAGTTCGAGCGCACCACAACTTCCCAAACTAACTGTTAAAAAGGTTGTTATGAATAGTACTAACATCATATTGAATCTTCTATACTCTATATAATTTCAACACCCATATTATATGTTTCTTAGACATAATATATGAACAAATTCAATTTTTTAGATAAATCATGTAACACACGAGACTTTTATGAGAAATATTTTGTTTTTATGTTATATAAATCATCAAAGGAATCTTTCACTACACACAACACTAGCTTGGCTTGCTTTACACGCAATTGCGACCTTCCTCGATAGCTTGCATCGTACACAATACCGAGTTTCACTGAAAAACGATATGCTATTAAAATATTATTAAAACTAGCCGTTATGAACAGTAATATCCACTTTTTGAAATTTTGTAAATTTTATTTTTCAACATTTACTTCATTTTTGGATTCGGAATCTCGAAATTAGCCTAGGGTGAAATTTTGGTATTTTTCTGAAACATTCAATTTTTGATGAATAGTGAAAACACTGGGTTACTATTTAAAAACCGAATTTTTATTTAAATAATTATTTATTTTATTTAAATTTATTTTAGGTAAAATTTGATACATAATACATACATAAGTTCCAAGTAATTCATTGGAGTAATTTTATAATAATTTTAGATATATAAAAATTTTATTGAACTTTTCACCGTCTTTTACCCACCTCCTAGGAGAATTTGAAAATATACATAAAACATAATTTCACCGCTTCTGTGAGTGGAATTTCAAAAATCCAAGAGACATGGTTTATTTTAGTAAGTAAAATGTGGTTCAATGAGATGAAAATCATTTTTGATGAATAGTAACTTTTTACTTTTATTTACCACGGTTAAAAGTAAATAGTGTAATTAAGAGTACAAATGATATTATTGTTACCCTAACACATGTCCTAATTCTATTGGATACGTTTAATTCGACCAAAAACAACCTTATGAATAAAATATGACCATTTAGGCCCACTGCGATTAGATTAGGACATTTATTATTAATTTATTTAAAGAAGGGTTAAAATAGTTAAAATCAGAGTTTAATAAGTAAATAATTTTTAATATAGGGTTATGCATGCGATATATTCGAATATAAATATTAATTATAAAGATAAAATGATTTCCTACATAATGGTATTTTATTTGTAATTTTTAGACATTAATTAATTTATGTTATTTATGACACAAAGATGAGGTAGTAATTATCTTATTAATGAAATATTGAAATAATTGATGTTATAAAAAACCAAATAAAAGTAATTTGAGACTTTTTATGAATTCTAATAATTTTATAGGTTAATATGACATTTTAGTATTGCTTTAATTAACTTTTTTTATTTAATAATTCGGTTAGGATTTTCAAAAAAATCAATTACTAAATAGTGTCAAAATTGACATAAAATAGTTTTTGAAACAAATATTATATTAATAATTGTTATTTTATTCCTAAAAAACTATGGATCAGCCAAATGACTTATATAAGGTTATATATATTAATAATAATCAACTTGGTGTACGTTTGTCTTGTTACAGTAAGTTTATTAACCTTATAGTGTAAGAACACAAAAAGACACTGTAAAAGTAAAATTATTTAACTTAATGTTAAATATAAATTATAAGGTTAAAATAGGGACCTAAACTGGTCTAAATTATATTGGATGAGAGGATTTCGACCCATCCCCACCTTAGCTTCCAAATAAATCAATTTGGAGCTATTTAAAACCAAATATAACTTTATAATAAAATAATATTTTTAGTTTTTTCAAAGGTGCCCCTCTCCTCCCTTATAAAAGGGAACCTCCTCCCTCCCTTACTCACACCACATTGAGCCTTCAATATTAGACAAACCCTGCCAAATTCTCTTCTCCACTTCCCTGGAAACATCCTAGATGTCTTGTTCTTCTTCAAAAAACAATTTCAGTGCCCTAAAAGGAGGTCTCAAAGAGGCGCTTCCAAGAAGAGGTAATGTACGTTACTGATTCTTTCAACTTTATTTCTTCTTCCACTTCTTCTTCATTAGTTGTTTCATTATGAAGTAATAACATAAGTATAACTCATATACTGATATGTTATTATAATTATGAAACAACCCTATTTTACCATATATCCATCCTACGGAAAACGAAATCACCGCGCGTGCATACGTACGGAATACCGGCTCCACGTCATGGTGTAATCTATTTTCCACCACCACCTTACTTGGATGGGTATAATGGTGTAAATAATAACTATAAATTATTATTGTAAAGTTATATTTTTTATGAAATATTATACATACAGTCCATTACAATTTCACAATCATGGGAACGATATCATCGCTCGTGCGTACGTACGGAATACCGTCTCCACAATGTGATGCGACTCGTTCTACATGATCTTAATTTCATAATGATTATATAAAATAATTGAATGAATGAATATGATATATATTACAATAATACCATTCTGGAAATGAGGTATCTATAACCCAGAAATAAGAATAAGAATTTATTCGAAAAAACACGCATAAGAACAAAAAGCAATAAACACCCAAATAACAAGTAACAATGAAATATTACTAATAAGAAGCTAATAATATGACAATATATGATATCATAATAATGAGTATGATTCTGTAATATGTCAATGACATTATTTAAATCATTATATAAGAGTTTTGGACACTTACGAAGTAATTCTGACCTAAGGTAAGGGAAAATATTGCAATCTCAATTTTTATCCGAGATTTTTTATACTTCAGAATTTACTGGGGAATATTTATCATCCAAATCCATGTTTTCTCAATATGTAATATTTATATCCTTCTAAAATAGTTTATATCCAATTTTACACTTCGGTGAGTTTTTAGTAAAATATGTGAAAGGAATATTTTGTCGTTTTTCCTACGAGGCACTTTTTGACTTTTCCGATAAAAGTACGAGAAGAATGTTTTTTTAACTTATACGGAATGAATGGATTTTTAAAAAATTATTTTCAAGAAGTTTCCTTAAAAGTTTTCAAGTTTATTTTTAATCAACTTATTTTAGTTTAAAATTGTATGACATGTTGAGAAAGGAAAAAAAATTTTGAAGTAGAAAAGAGATTTTCTTCAAGAATGGAGTTCAAGTGTTTTATCAAAATTATTTTCCATATAAGATAATAGAGGGTTCTATTTCTATCCATATTTTGAAATTTATTTGATTATGTTATGATGGAATAATTTTTATGATTTCCTTTGATCTTATATGGATTATGTTATGATGACATGATGTTTAAGATTCCCATTATTATTACATGGGTTATGCAATGATGTATGATTTTTGAGTTTGTGGAACACATAAGAATGGTATAATTATGAGATGGGTGAGACCTATATCTACCTCCAATTCATTGGGTAAAGATTTTATATCTCATGAGATAGACATGGCTGGAACGACATGTTAAACCGGTTCAGTGAAACTGGACTGAAACGAGGAATGATCTCAGTTCAGAAATGGACTTTGTGCACTAAGATAGTCTTGGCAATGAGTCTTGACTAATATAAAATGATTCTCTATGATTATGTGTGTTTGAAACAAATATTAATATTTTAATTTATTATTATTGTGATTACATTTCACTACTATGATTTATCCCATGTTATGAAATTATGGTATCTTTTGCAGGGTAAGATTTCCAAATTGTTATGTTCTTATGAATATGATGTGATTGATTTTTCTTTTGTTTACCCTTACTGAGCATTTGAGCTCACCCTTTTGTATTTTTTCTCTCCCCCAGTTCAGGAAGAAGGTTATTATGTAGGATATGCCAAAAGGGACTCTAGATATGATGAAATAAAGGGGAGACAATGTAGACGCTTTATGAACCGGTTGTTTATGTTTCCCAGTTTCTAAAGACACTATACCTAAAAGGTACTTTAATGGTTTTTTTATATGTTGTAATAAGTGTGATTCAATTTTGAAGTATTAAAAATGTATTTAAAGTATGGGTCGTTATAGTTGGTATCAGAGGAAAGGTATAGTCAACCTTTGGAAACTAGGATGTGAAAGCCTTAGTAAGAATCATAAGGATAAGTCTAAGAATAGAACACAGTCTTAGTGTTTTAGAAATGGCCATGAATAACCTAGGATAAGACCTTAAGTGTGAAATTTTATTCTTGATTACGTGGTTTTCCTATTATAATTAGTGTTTCTCACACTATTCTTCTTGGTTTTAGTCAATGGCTAGAACCCGAAGGAACCGTGTTAATGCGGAATGCGACGGGAAATGAAATGATTGTCCCCCTGAGAAACCAAACATTATGGGAGCTGGAATGAAAAACCTTGTAGCCATGCTCACACAACTTTCTCAAGCTATGAATCATGCAGGACATCCAAACGAGAAAAGGAAGGAGCAACATTCTGTTGAATCCTTCATGAGGTAGCATCCACCTTCACTCAGCGGGTCTACTAATCCATTAGTTGTTGAATAATGGATTAGTACTACTGAAAAGCTATTTTCAGTTCATCAATGTTCTGAACATGATAAAGTCATCTTAGCAGTGTATTGTTTAGAAGGTGATACTGATCAATGGTGGAATCTTATCAAGAATACGAGGCAAAGAGATGAAATTGAGTCCATGGTGTTGGGTCGGATGAGAAACGGGGAAAAGATGGCAAGAGGGGGGGTGAATTGCCTTTTAAAAAAGATTAACAAATTAAAAATCAAAGTAAAGAATGCAGCGGAAAGAAAGAGGCAATCACACAAGAAATTGATAACGGAGTTCGGCCAAAACCCAGCCTACGTCTCCGCTCCCAACTCAACCGTTGAGAGATTCCTACTGCTTGCTTTTCAATGGTTTTAGCAAGAAACCCACTAGGCTTTGAGGTAGCACTAGGACCTATTACAGCTTGCTTTTTGTGGTTTAGCAAGAACCCACTTGCTTTCAATGGAATAGCAAGAACCCACTAGCCTTTTTAACGGGTGAAGGATAGCTCACCTAAAACTCAAGCCTTTTAAAAGGAAAGGCTTGAAGAAACCTCTTCACACCTTAATGGTGGTGTGAGAACCCAAAAGAAAGGGGGATGAGAAAAGGTTTGGGGTTTGTAGGCACAAACCCAATTTTAAGGCTCAAAATAAATATACAATAAAAACCGTATTTTGAGAAGCCTTGGGCGCCTTTGAATGGATGGAGATGTTGAAGGCCTCTTCCAAGCTTCTTTGGAGGAGCTCCTTGGATGTGGAATTGGATTGGAGCACGTTGGGTTCCTTGAGGAAATCCGCCGGAGGTTCGCCAAAATGATCAACAATGTGTCCGGTGGCTTGGTTGGTGTTCCGGGGCTTCCTAGGCCTTTATTTATAGGCTAGGAACCTTCAAGTATCCGTTGGAGGGCTTTGGAGCCGTTGGAAAGGCTTAAAGAGCCGTTGGGAGCCAAGTGGGCCAGCCTGGTCAAACTGTAACGGCTAGTTTGACTGGCTCCACCGGCTGGCCGGTACAGTCCCACCGGTTGGCCGGTGCTTGCAAAAAGGAGGAGGGATTCTGTCCAGGTGCCACCGGCTGACCGGTGCCAGAGCCACCGGCTGGCCGGTGGCAAGACAGTAGCTCACACTGTTTGATCTGGGTGCCACCGGCTGGCCGGTGACAGAGCCACCGGCTGACCGGTGGAACCTGGCAGTGGGCAATGCCTCTGCCAGGTCCACCGGCGGGCCGGTGCTATCACACCGGTTGGCCGGTGGACTGAATTTCAGTCCACTTGATGATTCTTTCTTGGGCCATTTTCTTGGCAACCTTGTGCCTATCATCCACAACACTTAAAACACAATATTAGATAAATAAGAAGGTGATTGTGATCATGAAAATCAAACAACGAGGGGAACGAGATGTACAACAATCTCCCCCTATTTTGATGATCACAATCACCAAAACAATTAAAGTAAAAACAAAAAAGAAAGGCATGCTTTTAAAAGATAAATTGAAAATAAATACTAAGCATGAGAGAAAAGATTCTCCCCCAATCAATCAAGAAATTTCTCCCCCTTTGTGATTATCAAAATAGCGTGGGGCATAAAACATGATTGAGGGAATATTGAAAATCAAGATTTGAGATTTAAAAATCAATTGAAATTTTGGAAATTGAAAGATGGAATAATAGTTTGAATTGAAAGTTTTGAATCAAAATTGAAATGAAAAATTTGAATGAAAAATTCGAATTGAATATTTTGAAATGAAAATTTTGATACCAAGTGTTGAAATTGAAAGTTGGAATCGAAAATTTTGAAATTGAAATCAAAAGGGCTTAATTTGACATTGAAAGTTTGAATTGAAACAAAAAGCTTAAACAAACCTAACTCCCCCTAAATAAAAACAAAAAGTCACCGGGGAGAGGGATTTTGAAAAGAGACAATTTTAGGCCCGGAGAGACTCGCTAAGAGGGATTTTTCAATCCACACTTGTCTCATGGCGGGTCTTCTCCTATAGAACTCATCGGAAAAGAAAAAAGACTTGGGTTGGCCGTACCGGGAATTTTTGCAATTACATTCATAAATAAGGTGCCCGGATTTTTTACAATAATTGCAAAATTTATAACAAGAGCCCCCCCTTACAAAAACAGTGGGTGCATGGGAGGAGGAAGCTATATTGGTATATCCTAGCCCTTGGGTGGTTCTTGAAATTCGCTGGGAACCAAGCAATTTTGAAAGATTTTGTTCCCCTTGGGTGAATTTGGCTAGGGATTCTCTAAGGTCCTTGATGGTTGATTCCAAAGAATCAACATTTGGGAAGTTTTGGATTTTTAGGGAGAGTTCCTCCTTCTCTTTGAGAAGTTGGTCTTTTTCGGAGGAAAGCTTTTTGAAATTCTTTTTTAAAGCAACAAATTTTGAAGAGAGTTCATGAAAACCATTTTCAAGTTGGTCTCGCACATGTTGGAGTTCTTCGTATGACAAATGATTAAAAGAATTAGAAGAACTAGAGGAGGAAGAGGAGGAATAGGAGGAAGATGATACCTCATGTTTTGCCATTAGGCATTTTTTACCTTGGTCGCTCGAGGATAAGGAGGAGAAGGAGGAGCTATCACTCCAAGATGCCTTTGAAGCCTTCTTCTTTCCCTTCTTTTTCTTGGCCCTTTTCTTGTGGAGTGGGCAATTGGGCACAGATTTTTCATCGGGTTCTTGCTTTTGAGCCTTGCTAGTACCTTCATGGGTTAGCTCTAAATATTTCCAAATATCATGTGAAGTAGAGCAAGAAGAAATAAAATTAAATATATTACGGTCAAGACCACAATGAAGAGCGTTCATGGCTTTGCCATCAAGCTCGAAATTTGCAATGTCGTTGGGGGTCCATTTAGACTCATCGGGAGAGGAGAGGGAAAATCCTTGCATAACAATTTTAAAAATTGGATAACCAATGCTTTTAAGAAAAGTTGACATGCGGATTTTCCAAAAAGTATAATCGGCTCCATCAAAGAATGGAGCACGATCCAAAGAATGTCCTTCGGGGGATTGAGAGGAAGAAGCGGTAGAAGCCATCAAAAAAAATAGGATCTTTAATTTGAAACTGGTTTAGGGAATTACTCAAACACGCCCTCTGATACCAATTGTTGGGTCGGATGAGAAACGGGGAAAAGATGGCAAGAGGGGGGGGGGGGGTGAATTGCCTTTTAAAAAAGATTAACAAATTAAAAATCAAAGTAAATAATGCAGCGGAAAGAAAGAGGCAATCACACAGGAAATTGATAACGGAGTTCGGCCAAAACCCGGCCTACGTCTCCGCTCCCAACTCAACCGTTGAGAGATTCCTACCGCTTGCTTTTCAATGGTTTTATCAAGAAACCCACTAGGCTTTGAGGTAGCACTAGGACCTATTACAGCTTGCTTTTTGTGGTTTAGCAAGAACCCACTTGCTTTCAATGGAATAGCAAGAACCCACTAGCCTTTTTAACGGGTGAAGGCTAGCTCACCTAAAACTCAAGCATTTTAAAAGGAAAGGCTTGAAGAAACCTCTTCACACCTTAATGGTGGTGTGAGAACCCAAAAGAAAGGGGGATGAGAAAAGGTTTGGGGTTTGTAGGCACAAACCCAATTTTAAGGCTCAAAATAAATATACAATAAAAACTGTATTTTGAGAAGCCTTGGGCGCCTTTGAATGGATGGAGATGTTGAAGGCCGCTTCCAAGCTTCTTTGGAGGAGCTCCTTGGATGTGGAATTGGATTGGAGCACGTTGGGTTCCTTGAGGAAATCCGCCGGAGGTTCGCCAAAATGATCAACAATGTGTCCGGTGGCTTGGTTGGTGTTCTGGGGCTTCCTAGGCCTTTATTTATAGGCTAGGAACATTCAAGTATCCGTTGGAGGGCTTTGGAGCCGTTGGAAAGGCTTAAAGAGCCGTTGGGAGCCAAGTGGGCCAGCCTGGTCAAACTGTAACGGCTAGTTTGACTGGCTCCACCGGCTGGCCGGTACAGTCCCACCGGTTGGCCGGTGCTTGCAAAAAGGAGGAGGGATTCTGTCCAGGTGCCACCGGCTGACCGGTGCCAGAGCCACCGGCTGGCCGGTGGCAAGACAGTAGCTCACACTGTTTGATCTGGGTGCCATCGGCTGGCCGGTGACAGAGCCACCGGCTGACCGGTGGAACCTGGCAGTGGGAAATGCCTCTGCCAGGTCCACCGGCTGGCCGGTGCTATCACACCGGTTGGCCGGTGGACTGAATTTCAGTCCACTTGATGATTCTTTCTTGGGCCATTTTCTTGGCAACCTTGTGCCTATCATCCACAACACTTAAAACACAATATTAGATAAATAAGAAGGTGATTGTGATCATGAAAATCGAACAACGAGGGGAACGAGATGTACAACACATGGAATGGGATGAGTTCAAGAACTTATTTTTCAATAAGTACTTACCTCATATTCTTTGAACAAGGATGGAGAAGGAGTTTCTTGAACTAATGCAAAAGGGTGATGAATCTATTGGTACCTACGAAGTAAATATTACAAGACATGCAAGGTATGCTTCTGGTATTATTATCCAACCTGAGAGTAAGATTGATCGATTCTTTAGTGGATTAAACCCAATTCTTCGAAGGGTGTTAGCCATAAGGGACTTCAATAGCTATGAGGAAATCGTTCGATGTGCTCTCAAAGTTTAGATGGGGATTGGAGTAACCCCTCAGTCATATGGGTTTGATTAGAAGAGGAAAATGGAATTCAAAGTAAAATCTAAAGAGCACACTGAAAAGAAGATGATTTTTCCCTTATGCTCAAAGTGTGGAAAGAAACATGGAGGGAGCTGTATTAAAGGGAAAAGTAAATGTTTCAAATGTGGAAAGGAAGGTCATCGGGCATTTGAATGCTGCAATGATGGGAAGAAGATGTCTAGTGATGCGAACAAAGTAAAGGCTACACAGAGTGCACCTCCTACACTTCAATATTACAAGTGCAAGGAAATGGGGAATTATTCCAATCAATTCTCTAATCCAAGGATTGTTGATGACGGTCGACGTCAACAAACTCTTAAGGCTAAAGACAAAGGAAAGTCACATGCAATTTCAATCAGCGATGTGCAGTACGATAACGAAGTGGTGAAAGGTACAATTAGCATCCACTCTAAAGTAGCAAATGTTTTATTTGATTCTGGATCCACCCACTCTTTTATTTCTGAAGAATTTTCTAAGGGTATCACTGTATTACCTCAACAATTAGATGTTGAGTTAGCTGTGACAATCCCTAATGGAACAACAATCGCATCAAAAGTTTATAATTCTTCTCCGATTGAAGTTTGTGGGGAAGTACTTAATTCAAATCTTGTGATCCTCCCTATAGTGGAATTTGATGTGATTCTTGGCATGGATTGGCTATCTCTATATGGAGCTCATATCAGTTGCCAAATAAGGGAAGTCACAGTTCATATTCCAGATCAATCTATGATCGTCTATCGATGAAAGGATGAACATAACCTTCCAGAAGAAATTTTGTCCATCTTATGGGTCTCGATTCCACTAAATGAAGGTTATTTATCTCAAATGGTTGGTGAGAAACTCATGATTAAGAATATTCCCATTGTACGGGAGTTCGAAGATGTCTTTCTGGAGGAATTGTCGGGTCTTCCACCAAATTGTGAAGTTGAGTTTTCAATAGAACTCGTACCAGGTGCTTTAACATTTTCAATGACACCTTATAGAATGGACCCAATTGAGTTGCAGGAATTGAAGAAGAAAATCCAAGAGAATCTTGATAATGGATTCATACTGCCTAGTGCGTCACCTTGGGGAGCACCTGTTCTGTTTGTTAAGAAGAAATATTGATCAATGAGACTCTCCATTGATCATCGAGAACTTAACAAGATCACTATCAAGAACAAATATCATCTCCCGCACATTGATGACTTATTTGACCAAATACGCGGAGCTCAATACTTTTCAAAGATTGATCTTCATTCAGGGTATCATCAATTAAGGGTCAAAAGGGAGGATATACCAGAGACGGCTTTCCGTACAACGTATGGACACTATGAATTTGTAGTGATTCCATTTAGTCTTACTAATACCCCTACTATCTTCATGGATTTGATGAATAGAGTCTTTAGAGACTGTCTTGATCAGTTTATGGTGGTCTTTATAGGTGATATTCATGTATATTCAAAGAGAAAGGAAGAACATGAAGATCACTTGAGAATTATATTGAAGACCCTGAGAAAGGAGAAGATTTATGCCAAATTTACCAAGTGTGAATTTTGGCTTCAAAAAGATTCATTTTTGGGTCACATAATCTAAAAAGAGGGGATATCTGTGGATCCAGCAAAAACAGAGGTTATCGAAAGATGGTCGAGACCAACAACAGTAACTGAGATCCGAAGTTTTCTTGGTTTGGCTGGATATTATCGACGTTTTGTAAAAGATTTCTCATGATTATAAAATCCACTCACCAAGTGGACTTGGAAAGGAGTTATGTTTGTCTGGATGGAGGAATGTGAAGACAATTTCAAGGAGTTGAAATGAAGGTTATCTAGTGCACATGTAATCACACTTCCTTGTAGTGGAGAAAGGTTTGGGATCTACAGTGATGCATCCAAGAAGGGATTGGGGTGTGTTCTTATGCAAAATGATATTGTGATAGATTATGCCTCACAAAAGTTGAAAATACATGAGAAACATTACCCAACTCATGATTTGGAGTTAGTTGCAGTAATCTTTGCATTAAAGATTTGGAGTCATTATATTTATGGAGAAAGGTGTGACATTTATACTGATCATAAAAGTTTAAAGTATATTTTCACACAAAAGGAGCTGAATATGCGCCAAAAAAGATGGTTGGAGCTGATTAAGGATTACGACTGCTCAATCCAATACCACCCTGGGAAAGAAAACAAGGTGGAAAATGCATTAAGTCGACAAGACCATGCCACTTTATCCATGATGAGGATCACAAAATATCCAATATTTATGGATTTACAAAGGATGGATCTTGGAATTATAATGGAAGGGGAAAAATCTTATCTTGCTCAAATGAATGTTCAACCATCTATACATGTGAAGATTAAAGAGGCATAGAAAGAAGATGTAGAGTTACAAAATAATGTGAGAAATGTTCTTGAATTAAACCTTGATTGTGATGGGATAATAAAGTTCAAGAATTGGTTTTGTGTTCCTCCAATCCCCAAATTAAAGGAAATATTGGATGAGGCTCATAGTTCTTCATTCTCTATTCATCCTGGAAGTATGAAGATGTATAGGGACCTGAAAGAGTACTTCTGGTGGGATGGCATGAAAAGAGATGTTTTTGAATATGTATCTCGATGCTTGGTTTTTTAGAAATATAAAGTTGAGAGATACAAGTCTAAGGGAATGTTACAACCATTACCCATACCCAAATGGAAATGGGAAAGCATCACTATGGACTTTGTCACATGACTTCCTAAAACATCTAATGGCAATAATGCTATCTGGGTCATAGTTGATCGTCTTACAAAGTCTGCACACTTCATTGCTATTAGAGAGGATTTATCTCTGGATCATCTTGCCCGGATATATGTAAAAGAAGTGGTAAGATTACATGGAGTACAACTTTATATTATATCTGATCGGGATACGAGGTTTACCTCAATGTTCTGGCAAAGTCTTCAGCATTCTCTGGATACAGAGTTGAGTTTCAGCACTGTTAATCATCCTCAGAGAGAAGGTCAGTCTGAGAGGATGATTCAAACTCTAGAATAATGTTGAGAGATTGCTCTATGGATTTCAAAGGTGGTTGGGATCAACTCCTACCATTGGTGGAATTTTCTTATAATAATATATTTCACTCAAGTGTTCAGATGGATCTTTATGAATCTCTCTATGGACAGAAATGCAGGACACCAACTTGATGGGTTGAAGTTGGGGAAAGAAAGCTATTAGGACCGGATCTTGTTGATGAGATGGCAGAAAAGGTCTGATCTATTCAAAAACACATAAGAGCAGCTCAGAGTCGAAAAAAAATTTATACCGAAAACCGAAGAAAAGACAAAGAGTTTTAAGTGGGTGATAAAGGGTTCTTACGAATATCTCCCAGGAAGAGGGTCATGAGATTTGGAAAGAAGGGAATGTTGAGCCCTAGATATATCAGTCCTTCTGAAATTATGGATTGTGTTGGAAAGGTAGCTTACCGATTGGCGCTTCCACCAAATATCTCTCAAGTTCACGATGTGTTCCATGTATCTCTCCTGAGAAAGTACACACCTGATCCTACACATTTACTCAGCTCAGAAGTTTTACCGCTAGAACAAGATCTTTCTTATGAAGACCAGCCAATAGAAATTCTCGATCGTAGTGAAAAAGTCTTACGGAACAAGACCACTCACTTGGTGAATGTTTTATAGAGGAACCACCAATTAGAAGAAGATACATGGGATCTTGAGGATATGATGAGGGAGAGGTATCCTCATCTGTTTGTTACAAAGTGACAAATTTTGAGGGAAAAAATCATTTTAAGCGTGGTAGAATGTAAAACCCGAGACTTTTATGAGAAATATTTTGTTTTTATGTTATATAAATCACCAAAGGAATCTTTCACTACACACAACACTAGATTGGCTTTCTTTACACGCAATTGCGACCTTCCTTGATAGCTTGTGTCGTACACAATACTGAGTTTCACTAAACAACGATATGCTATTAAAATATTATAAAAACTAGCCGTTATGAATAGTAATACCCACTTTTTGAAATTTTGAAAATTTTATTTTTCAAAATTGACTTCATTTTTTGGATTCGGAATATCGAAATTAGCCTAGGCTGAAATTTTGGTATTTTTCTGAAAACTTTCAATTTTTGATAAATAGTGAAAACACTGGGTTACTATTTAAAAACCAACTTTATATTTAAATAATTATTTATTTTATTTAAATTTATTTTAGGTTAAAATTGTTACATTATACCAATATAAGTTCAATGTAAATCATTGGAGTAATTTTATAATAATTTTAGATATATAAAAATTTTATTGAACTTTTCACCGTCTTTTACCCACCTCCTATGAGAATTAGCAAATTTACATAAAACATAATTTTACCACTTCTGTGAGTGTAATTTCAAAAATCTGAGAGACACAGTTGATGTAAGTAACTAAAATGTGGTTCAATGAGAAGAAAATAATTTTTGGTGAATAGTAAATTTTTACTTTTATTTACCACAGTTAAAAGTAAATAGGGAAATCAAGAGTAAAAATGATGTTATTATTACCCTAAAACATTTCCTAATTCTATTGGATAAGTGTAATTCGACCAAAAACAACCTTTTGAATAAAATATGACCATTTAGGCCCACTTTGATTAGATTAGGACATTTATTATTAATTTATTTAAAGAAGGGTTAAAATAGTTAAAATCATAGTTTAATAAGTAAATAATTTTTAATATAGGGATATACATGAGATAAATTCGACTATAAATATTAATTATAAATCTAAAAATATTTCCTACATTATGGTATTTTATATGTAATTTTTAGACATTAAATAATTTAATTTATTTATGACACAAAGATGATGCAGTAATTATCTTATTAATGAAATATTGACAAATTTGATGTTATAAATATGCAAATAAATGTAATTTGAGACTTTTTAGGAATTACAATTATTTTCTAGGTTAATATGACATGTTAGAATTGATTTAATTAAATTTTTTCTAATTAATTATTCTGCTATGAATTTCAAAAAAATCAATTACTAAATAGTGTCAAAATTGATATAAAATAGTTCTGAAAACAAATATTATATTATTAATTGTTATTTTATTCCTAAAGATATATGTTTCGTCCAAATTGCTTACATAAGTTTATATATATTAATAATAAACAACTTGGGGTTCGTTTGGTTTGTTAAAGTATGTTTATTAACCTTATAGTGTACGAACACAAAAAGACGCGGTAAAAGTAAAATTAGTTAACTTAAAGTTAAATCTAAATGATAATGTTAAAATAGGAACCTAAACTTATCTAAATTCTATTGGATGAGATTTTTTAGACCCATACCCATGTTAGCTTCGAAATAAATAAATTTTGAGCTATTTAAAATCGAATATGACTTTATAATAAAATAATATTTTTAGTTTTTCCAAAGGTGCCCCTCTCCTCCCTTATAAAAGGGCACCTCCTCCCTCTCTTCCTCACACCACATTGAGCCTTCATGCTCGGCCAAACCCTGAAAAATTCTCTTCTCCACATCCCTACAAACATCCTAGAGGTCCTTGTCTTCTTCAAATACCAAATTTATTGCCCTAAAAGGAGGTCTCAAAGAGGCGCTTCAAAGAAGAGGTAATGTCTGTTAAAGATTCTTTCAACCTTATTTCTTCTTCCACTTCTTCTTATTTAGTTTTTTAATTATGAAGTAATAACATAAGTATCACTCATATACTGATATGTTATTATAAGTATGAAACTACCCTTTTTCACCATATATCCATCCTACGGAAAATGAAATCACCGTGCGTGTGCACGTACGGAATATCATCTCCACTCTGTGGTGTAATCTATTTTCAACCACCACCTTACCTGGATGGGTATAATGGTGTAAATAATAACTATAAATTTTTATTGTAATGTGATATTGATTCTGAAATAGTATACATACACTCCACTACAATTTCATGATCATGGGAATGATATCATCGCTCGTGCGTACGTATGGAATACCGTCTCCACGATGTGATGTGACTCGTTCTATATAATATTCATTTCATGATGATTATATAAATGAATTGAATGAATGAATATGATATATATTAAACTAATAACATTCTGGAAATGAGGTATGTATAACCCAAAAAGAAGAATAATAATTTATTCAACAAAACACGCATAAGAACAAAAAGCAATAAACACCCAAATAACAAGTAACAATGAAATAATGATAATAAGAAGCTAAGAATATGAACATATATGATATCATAACAATGAGTATGATTCTGTAATAAGTAAATGAATGTATTTAAATCAGTATACAGAAGGTTGAGACACTTACGAAGAAAATTAGAACTAAGGTAAGGGAAAATCTCGCAATCTCAATTTTTATCCGAGATTGTTTATACTTCCTAATTTACTACGGAATATTTATCATCCACATCAATTTTTCCTCAATATGTAATATTTATATCCTTCTACAACAGTTTATATCCAATTTTACCCTTCGGTGAGTTTTTAGTAAAAGATATGAAAAGAATCTTTTGTCATTTTTTGTACGAGGTACTTTTTGACTTTTCCGACAAAAGTTCGAGAAGAATGTTTTTTAACTTATACAGAATGAATGGATTTTAAACACATTATTTAAATGAATATTCCTTTAAAAGTTTTCATATTTATTTTTAATCAACTTATTTTTGTTTATGATTATATTACATGTTATGAAAGGAAATATGTTTTTGATGTAGAAAGGATATTTTCCTCAAGAATGGAGTTCAAGTGTTTTATCAAAATTATTTTCCATATAATATAATATAGGGTTCTATTTCATTCCCTATTTTTACATTGATTTGATTAAGTTATGATGGAATTATTTTTATTATGTCCTTTTATCTTATATGGATTATGTTATGATAGCATGATGTTTAAGATTCCCATTTTTATTACATGGGTTATGGAATGATATTTGATTTTTGATTTTGTGGCACACATAATAATGGTATCATTATGAGATGGGTGGGACCTATATCACCCTCAAATGCATTGGGTACGGATTTTATATCTCATGAGATAGTCATGGCTAGAACGACAGGTTAAACCGGTTCAGTGAAACAGGACTGAAACGAGGAATGAACTCGGTTCCGAAACGGACTTTGTCCACTAAGATAGTATTTGCTATGAGTCTTGACTAATAAGAAATTATTCTCTATGATTATGTGTGTATGCCACAAAGCTTCATGTTTTACGTTATGGTTAGAGTGATTACATTTTACTACCATGATTTATCCCATGTTATGAAATTATGATATCTTTTACAGGGTAAGATTTCCAAATTGTTATGTTCTTATGAATGTTATTTGATTGATTTTTCTTTTGTTTACCCTTACTGGGAATTTGAACTCACCTTTTTGTATTTTTTCTTTCCCCCAGGTCAGGATAAAGGTTAGTATGTAGGATATTCCAAAAGGGACTCTAGATATGATGAAAAAAATGGGAGACAATGTAGATGCTTTATAAACTAGTTGTTTATGTTTCCCAGTTTCTAAAGACAGTATACCTATATGGTCCTTTCATGGTTTTGTTATATGTTGTTATAAGTGTGCATCAATTTTGAAGTATTAACAATGTATGTAATGTATGGGTCGTTATAAAGTGAGTATTTTTCAAAAATACCATTTTTCCACCTATTAATGGTAAACTTTTTTCTAAATTAAATATCTGACACTTTTATAAAAAAATTGATAAATTAAACTTATTATTTATAATTGGGGCATAAAAATTTTGTTTTGATAAATTTTTGGTGTTTTTCTGATAACATTCATATTTTGATGAATAGTGAAAGATTCTAAATTTTAATTGAAAACAAATTTTTTAACCAAAATAATTAATAAAGTTAAATTATACATTTTAATTGTTTGTAAGTATAATAAGATTATATTTTTATCATTTAATATAATATAGGTCATTATAAGTAATTTTACATTTAAATTTGACTAAAACACATGTCAATATTTTTATAGTTCTTACTTTTTAAAAACCCGCCCATTGATTTTGACAATGGGAATTAAAATTAAATTAATTAATGAAACATTTATGAACTTTATTTGGTAAAATAGAAATAATTTTTGAAATAATGATATAAAAATTTTCTTAGGGTGAATTTTTGGTATTTTTCTGAAAACATTCAATTTTTGATTAACAGTGATAAACACTGCGTTATTATTTTAAACCGACTTTTGTTTAAATAATTACTTATTTTATTTAAATTTAAATTAAGTAAAGAGAGATATATAATAACTATATAATTCCAATTTAATTAATTAGACTCATTTTATAATAAAATTATATGTATAAATTTTTATTGAACTTTTTACCGTCTTTTACCCAAATTCTTGGATCATTTTCAAATTTGCATAATACATAATTTTACAGCTTCTGTGAGTTGAATTTCAAAAATCCAAGAAACTTGGTTGGAATCAGTAAGTAAAATGTGGTTCAATAAGATGAATATAATTTTTTGGTGATTTGTAACTTTTGAATTTTATTTACCACGGTTACAAGTAAATAGTGTAATTAAGGGTAAAATTGATATTATAATTACCCTAACACATGTCTTAATTCTATTGAATAATTGTAATTTGACCAAAAACAACTTTGGAATAAAATATGATCCTTTTGGTCAACTTGGATTAGATTAGGAAATTTACTATTATTTTATTTAAAGAAGAGTTAAAAGTGTTAAATTCAATGTTTAATAACTAAACTATTTTTAATAAATCATCATAAATAAGAAACTTAAACCAATAATATTCATTAGAAAGATAAAAATATTTCATATATCATGGTATTTTATTTTTAATTTGTTGAAATTTTATAATTATATTTATTTTTGACAAAATGATGATGAATTAATTACCTTATAATGAAAGAATCAAATAAATGGTATTGTAAATATTAAAATATATATAATTTGAAAGTTTTAATGAAATAGAGGAATTTTATAGATGAATATTCTATGTTAGATTTCATTCAATGTATCATGTTCGAATTAATAATGTTGTGATGACTTTCACAAAACCCAAATACTAAATAGTGTCAAAATTGACATAAATGAGTTTTAAAAACAAATATTATATTATTAAATTATATAATATTATTAAAAATCTAGGGTTTAGAAAAAGGGAATAAATAATATTATATATTTCATTAATGAACCACTTTAGGTTAACTTGTAATTTTAGAGTATCTTTATAAACCATATTATGTAGGAATACAAGAATACATAGTAAAAGTTAAACTATTTAACTAAGAGTTAAATCTAAAAGATAAGGTTAATAAGGTTCTTAAACCTATCAAAAACCTATTGTTTGAGTGTTTTTAGACCCATACACACATTATCCTAGAAAGATACTATTTTTGGAGCCATTAGAAACTGAAAATTATTTTATTATAAAATAATATTTCACGATTTTTCATAAAGTGACTATCACCCCTCTTATAAAAGGGAAATTCCTCTTCTCTTAATTTCTCACCACAAAATCCATTTGGCTCAACCAACCCCTAAACAAATATCCTCCCAAATTTCCTCAAATCATCCTATAGTCCATACATTGATCAGAAATACACCCTAAGTATCCCTTTTGATCAACTCAAATGGAAACACCCGAAGAAGATGTAATAATTTCACCCCCATCTTTCAAGTTATTTTCTTCTTCAACTTCATTTTTATTAATTGTTACCATACCAAAATAATAACTACGGTACCTCCTACATACTGTGATGTTATTATAAATCTATTAAAACCATATTCTTTAGTCTATCCATCCTATAAGTGACCAAGTCACCATACGTGTGTATGTTAGGCTTACCATCTCCACGTAGTGGTGTAGTTTGTTATTCAAACACATCATTATTTTGATGGGTATAATAATGAATATAACTAATTTAAATAATAAATATAACATGTTAATGAATCTTTTTAAATGATATACCATCTAATTACACACAATTTCACCATCAATATAATGATATTGTCGCTCATGCGTACGTACAGATTACCGTTCCCATGAATGCGATGAGATTCATTCCCCATTGTAATAATTCAAGAAAAATTTACATTTTATGATTAATAATAATGTTTAAGAACTTAATATAATTCAGGATATGAATAAAATACATCCCATCCATATAAAACATGGCTTACGTAACCGAGAATATAATGTAAAATGGATCAGTTAACATCCGAAACGATGATAATACTATAATATTCTTAACAAACCAATATTAGAATATCATATATGATTTCATATTAATGTATGTGGTTATTGTATAATTTAATAAAAATGATTTATCTTTTATACAAGAGGTTAACGTACCCTTGACCTAGAAAATGTACAATTTAAGGTTTAATTCCTCAATCTCATTATTATCTATGATTGTATATGAGTAAGTGTTTACTGGGACATATTTATCATCAATGTAAATATTTCATAAATATGTTTTCCAAAGGAATAATTTATGGTTTTATAAAAGGTTATATTTAACTATATCATCATTTTAAATGTTTTAAATATTTTTTTTTCAAATTATTTTTTATTTAATGTCCATGATTTCAAAATGATTTTAAGTATTTATTTATATCGACATCATTGTTATAACATGTTAATTACTTTCAATGATTCAAAGTGGTATGGGACACTTTGATTAAAAAAATTATTTAAATGTATTCCTTTTTAAATGATGTAACTTTTAAATGATTTAAAAAAAGAGATATTTCTCTCAAATAGTTTTTATTTCATCTCCTTCATCATTCATTGATCAGTTTTACACTTTTTTGAAGTTGATTCATTTTGATAAAATTATTCCATATTGTATTGAAAGTGTTGTAATTTGTTTGACTATGGAAGTGTTATTTTATACCATTCATGATTTATGATTAAAGTATTAACATTTTTTATTGCTAGTTTTAATAAAAATGTTTATGTTATATTTCAATCTTTCATATGAGGAATGAATTGAACATTGTAAATGATGGTTGGAGCCCGCTATAGCTTCTCGATGCATCGGTAGGTCTCATGAAACAAACTAGTGTCTTAGAACAAGGCCTTGACAAAATATTTTTTTTCTTGGTACAAGGCATTGACTATGTGGTTATGAATTCTGGAATTATGCATTCCATCATTATGAAATTAGTTATTGATATTTCATGTGATTTTTCAACTAGTCTAATATCCATGTGAATAAGTAAATAGAATTATTTGATTTATATTTTCAATATTATACTGAAGTTTCAGTTTAAAATGATTTTTTTAGTTTTATAAAATTCCTTAAGTGTTTATGCTTATTTATGAAAGTTTCTTCTATATTGTTATCCTTACTAAGAATCTGAGCACACCCCTTTATATGTTTTATTTTTTTACCTGGGTACAAAGAAGTATATTATTAATGACCTCCAGGTATATTCTAAGGGATATGAATGTGTTTAATGGAGACCATTTTGTTTTTTTTTCATTTTAAAATGTGATATAAAGTTCATGTATGTAATCTATTTTCCAATACTACTAAACTAATCAGTCCTTTGGGACTTGATTCATTGTAATCATGCTAATGTATTAAAATAATGCACTGACTCTAGGTAACTTGGGTCGAGGCATTACAAAAAATGTTATACTATTACCATTATTTCTAATGAATCAATGTACATTTTTATAACTCATTGGTTTATGGATTTGTGGTCAGTAACATTTTTAGGAACATTCACTTTTTTATGATCAATGGTATCTATCATTGTCCATAATTATTTAGAAATTAGAATTTTCTTCCCTATCCATATCATTAATTCACACTAATTTTCTCATATTTGGAAGCCTAGTTATGCATAATTCCAAATGAACTTTATATATATCATTCCCTCTTTTCAAAAGGATGTTTTATAATCCGTTTTTATGATGCAAGATTAAAAATAGATATTTTATGATTTCAAACACTGGTTTAATGATCCATAGTTAAAATTATGAGGTTGAAATTTATTAAAAGGTGTAAGAAGGATCAGAGATTGTTTTTAAAATAATTAGGTGTTTAATATCTTTCTTAATACGCAACACCGAGCTTTTAACAAATTGGGATATACTATGAAAATATTATTATTTAAATAAGATAGTTAATAATAGTTTATGACATTGAATTCATGGATAAGATTAAATGAATTATGAAATATATATAATGTTAATATTTAAAAAATGCATTTATTAATTATTAGGATTCATAAGAAATTATTTTTTAGTATATTTAGATTACTCTTCGATATAGATTTTATTCAAAAAATGTATTTAATTTATTTTTGTGTGAGAATATTATAATTAATTTTTAGTATATTAATATAATATATATTGAAAAAAATTAACTTTATTTTTGAGATCATCATATAAAAAATATATAAGGGTTAAATTTTCTTATTATTCAAAAGAAATTTACATTTTTATGAATAATGAATAACATTGAAAGTAATATTTTATTTTAAATTATATTAAAAGTAAAATTATATTTTATATTAATTTTAAAATATATTTTTTGATTATTTATTTAATATATTCCAATTATATTATTTGGAATGAATTTTATACTAGAATTTAGTATAAAAAAAATACTTATTCTTAAAAAGGTATTTGTTGGGAAAAAAATATTATATTATCCATTTTAAGGATGAATTACATTATATCAATTATATAAATTTAATAATTAAAAATGGATTCCATATTTGGAATCAAGAATTCAAAATTTCGTAAATAGGACCCTTTTAATTTTGGTCATTGTGAACAATAACTATAGTAAATAATTATCAATGCGATAAGGGTAAATCAGGTAATTAAAATTAAATATAATATGATAAGGAAACAATTTCCCTAACACTTGAATTTTTCCTATTGGATTATAATAGTTCTTTAATATCTATATAGGTTTATAAAATATACTAAATTTGTTCCGTATTTCATTTATTTTTACCTTTACATTATTTTATGTTAATAAAATACAATAATATTATTCTCTTAATTTTATCCAAATAAGATAAAATAATAACACCAGTATCTAATATGTAAATATATGTAATTATATTAATGTAATAACTGATATCCATCTCCTCTTCATTAAATGGGATAAAAAGTTGTCTATCATGTGTATGGGGGACTACTGCCTCATGAACTGATGTAATTCATTTTCTATAAAAACCTATCTTAGTTAGAAAAAATTTTGGATATAAAAAATATAAAAAATATTTTTACATTACAATACTTATTTAATTATAATATCACTTATACCATCATTATTTTCAATTTGTTGGAAAAAAATGGCCTCGCTTGTGCGTACATGTGGACCACCACATCAACATAGAGATGTGATTCAGTTTTTATTTTATTTTGAGATGGATGGTAATAACTAAATATTTATTGAATATATATTAAATATTTAATATAATAATGGTTATATAATGTTAAATCATTATTTACTCTTTTTACATTCTATATATTAGAAAAATAGTAACAGCATTCATGAATTAATACAGCTGAACATCTCCATGAATGTTGTAACTAATTATCATATATATATATATTTTATGGACTATTATAAAGTCACGACACGTCCCTCGGGGTCCATTCCGTGACTACCCCATGCCCACCTTCCATAGTGTTGGATCAAATATGTAGATGTATATGAATATTAGATGGAACAATACAAGAGGGGGGCGGTGAATTGTAGGTTTAAAAACTTTGAGTTTAAACACTTAAGGAGATTAGTTTAAAATATCTTAAACTAATATAATTCAAACAACTACAAACGTATTTAATATAAAGGTATGATGTAATGTAATGATATCAGAAAATGTATTCAAGATGAATACAATAATCAGAGTAATACATGTGTGAGAGATTCTACCATAAAGCGTATAGAATCTAATAATACAAAATGAAATAGAATAATTTTAATTGAAACAATTACAATTGAAAGTGTAATTAAGAAATGAAACAATAGAAATTATTTTCTAATAAAAACAGCAGCGAAAACGTAAAAGTATTACAATTCATTTGACCCAAAGAGAAGGGTTATCCTTTCACCTAGGATAAGAGGTCTGTCTTACCACCACCTTGGTTAGCCCTCGATACGATGATCAGATGCAAAAAACAAATATCATGAGAGAAGTCACAACGTCTCTCTCTAGAACTTGATATAAGAAAAGCATCTCAATTGTACCACTATCATTCTCCTACTTTCTTGGCTTCAAATTACTTCCTATTTATAGGCCTCAGGTTCCAACGGTCACATTTCCTCCAACAGTCATATTTCTTAGAAAAACTCCAAGGGACTAGGACACGTGATATTATAAAGGTAATATTGAAATAGAAAGCATGAAATTGTTTTTCTTAGTTTGTAACTAACTCAATGACATCATATTGGTTACAACAAAAGATATAAGAAGATGATAAACAAGAGTTAGATTAATATGAAACAATTGTTTTTGACAAAGAACCAAAACAAGTAGTGAAATCATGAGAATTATAAGTATTATTAAAAGTAATGTATTAATATGATACAAAGAAAGATACAAAAAAGTGAGTACGATTGGCAGAGTCAGTACGATACAATTGACAGAGTGAGTACGATACAATTGACAGAGTTAGTACGATACAATTGACAAAGTCAGCACGATACGATTGAAAGAGTCAGTACGGTATGATTGACAGAGTCAGTATGATATGATTGACAGGATAAAAGACATTTGTGATTTCCAAAACAAGATATAGAAGTAAAAAAGAGAACTTTTGACTGAACAATCTCCCCCTTTTTGGAAAGCACAAAACACAAAGTAAATACAACAAGAAAAACTTATCTCCCCCTAAGTTAATGGAAACTCTTCTGAATATGAATTTGAATACAACTAACTCCCCCTTAGGTATATACATCCATGAGGATTGTATTCACATATTTTCCTTGGTTTCTATGTATTTGATTAAATTATTCTCCCTTTGTAAAATAGTCTCGTCCTTTATAAAACATTCTCCCCCTTTGTGGTTTACAAAAAGAATGGGGTAACCTTGAGTTGCCTGAAATGGTTAGATAAAATAATTGTGGGAAAAAAGAATGAGTAACATAAATGTCATTAAAAAACAGACAGGTTCCATAAGAAAGGAAAAACAAATACAACAGTCATTTGTTTTCTCTTTCTTTTTCCTTCTTTATCAGCTCATGAAGAATAGCTTTCATCTTTTTGATTTCTTTCTTCTCTTTAGAAATTGAATCACCTTGAGTTCTAAGATGTTCTTGTTGGTCTGCAAAAATCTGATCTTGA
This sequence comes from Viscum album, assembly GCA_963277665.1. NCBI lineage: Eukaryota > Viridiplantae > Streptophyta > Magnoliopsida > Santalales > Viscaceae > Viscum > Viscum album. Next base: position 7,270,214 of record CAUJRU010000011.1, on the reverse strand, counting down.
TTCTTGATATTCTCCTCTTCCACTCTGATTACTTCCTCATGGGTATTAATTCTCTCTTGCATATTCTTGTTATCTTTGGATCACACAGAATTTTGTTTCTTCAACAAAATAATTTCATCCTTGAAAGATGAAACCTTTGAGAATTCAGACTGAAAAGCATTCATTTTCTCTTTCAATTCTTTCACTGATGGAATACCGACTCCATGTGTTACCTGATTCAGCCTTTCAATGGTTTATTTTTAAATATTATTGAAATAAATTGCAAGATCATTTGACAACCTCTTTATATCTTCAATTTCAATCTCATGGTTATTGAATGAGCTCTATGTCTTGTATGACCACTTGGTCATCCTGTTGCAAGACTTCTTATGAGAAGCCTAACTTTTGTAAAGTACATTGAAATCAGATTCAACTGACAAAACATTCTTTCTTAGTTATCTTACAGAACCAAACTTCTTTTTCTGATTGTCAGTAATAAAATAAATTTTCCATTCCAGCCTAGGAAAGTAAGTAATTTTCTTTTCAACTCTTCTTAAAACATGAACAATGTAATCACTCTTCTTGAGAGAGATTTTGTGTTCTGAATCAGTATCCTCATCTTACGAAGGAAATTTATTTGATCGGCTTGAGTCAACAACTGGCTGTTTTCCTTTTAATTTTTCGTTCTGCCTTCTTTCTTCTTCTACTTTTTCACTAATAACAATAACTTTTTCAGTACGAGAATATTGAGCACCTTGCTTTGCATGAGGGTTTGTTTTATCCAGCGTTTCAGAAGATTCAATAGGTGCTTGATCGGCATGAGGAACTTGTTGAATAACTTCAATATACTTTTTATAAGATTCTTCTCTACTATTTTTGGATCTCTGATGGAATTCCAAAAGAAAATCTCATTCCTCTTCTTCAACTTCTTCTATTTCTTGCAACATTTGCTTTCTTTTTCCATTCTCTGGAATACTCTCTACGATGGTCTCTTGATACACATATTCCGTTATTTGAGCACTAGAATCCTCAGCCATTCTGAATACTTTAGAGATATTGAAGTCGTGATCCTTTCATTTCAAAACAGACTTCTTTTTCTTTTGGGCTTGAAGGGTTTCCTCTACCATTATTCTTTCTACAAAAACATTAGCTGGGTTAAGACCGAACTTTGGATCACCTTCCTTTCTTTATTCCTTGTCCTTTCTCTATTTGGATATAACCTCCTTGTTGTAATTCAGATTCTTCTTTGGCTTTGAGCTGGTTTCCAGATCAGAATTTTGAGTAACACTAGTATAAGGATTGTCTTTGGCTGACATCAGTGCCCATTGATTCTGATCTGATTCTGCTTCCAAATCTCTTACAAAAAGTTTTGAACTCACGTCAAAACAGACATTTAACTTCATCAAAGTAATTTTTCTAATCCATGAGGGCTTCAAATCTATCAGGTTTCCTTTCAAAGGAATATTACAAAACTCAATACTCCCAAGAATTAATTTTGTATGAATTGCTGGATACATAATCATTTGGGACTTAATTCCTCCAGTCTTAACATTCTTGATAATTTCAAAAACATATCCCATGATATTTACTTTTCTCATGTTGAAAAGATATTCAAGCATAAAAATGTCAGAAACTTTCAGAGTTTCTCTATCTTCTATCCTTCGGATAAGAAAACCTTGCATCCAAAGAGTCACAAACCTATTTTCCAGAGAAAGATGACCTACTTTCTTCTTTTCTTCATTTATTATAAACAAATAATTTTCATCATTCTCTTTGTTAAATGTAACAACTTCCTCTGGTAGATTATGAGATGGATAGAAAGAGTAACCTTATATCGGAACATTCAGAAAATGAGCTCCTTGACTAACAAACATAGAAATATTTCAATCATACACAGAAAATTTGATTTCTATATTATTATCAAATGATACAGTTTTATAAAAATGAGTGACTTCATGAAAAATAACTGGATCTTGAGATACTGGTTTTTCAACACATAGATGTTCCCAGCCTTGAAAGAGAATGATTCTTCTGATTGTAGAATTGTACAAATCAAAAAAGTCACGGGAAACTAACCTTTCTCTGAAAAAGCCTTTCCCTATAAATGTTTTTGAATAAATTTTGGTGTGATTATTAGCAGAGGACTGAAACATATAGGTGAATCCGCTTGAAAGATCGCACGATGACTTAAATCGATAGAGAAGGGCTTCACCACAAATCTTGAAAAACCGGTGTGGGTTTTAGGGGGGGATATTTATTGAGGATATAGGGGTGGCCGTTGATCTTCTACGGTCATGATTAGAGGAAATAATATCAATGGTTAGGATTAAAACTAATGAATTTTTTTTTGAAAAAATGAAAAATACCTGCAGGAGAAAGTAAGGTAATTGATGGTTTTTAGTAGAGATAAAAAGAAAACACAATCGTATGTAAAGGAAAAGAATACTATCAATCATCATGCCGATGGGAAAGAAATTCATTACCATGAACTGACAAACTGATGGAAAACAAACTTATTACCATGAACTGACAAGCTGATGGAAAAAATCTCGTTACCATGAACTAACAATATGATGGACAACAAACATGTTACCATGAACTGACAATACGATGGAAAACAATATTGTTACCATGAACTGAAAGGTCAATGGAAAAAAAATTCATTACCATGATCTGACGATACAATGGAAAAGAAATTCATTACCTTGATCTGAAGATATGATGGAAAATAAATTCATTACCATGATCTGACGATACGATGGAGAAGAAGTTCATTACCATGATCTGACGATACGATGAAAAATAAATTCATTACCATGATTTGATGATACGATGGAAAATAAATTCATTACCATGATCTGATGATACGATGGAAAAGAAATTCATTAGCATGATCTGACGATATGATGGAAATGAAATTCATTACCATTATCTGACGATACAATGAAAAATAAATTCCTTACCATGATCTAATGATACGTTGGAAAAAAAGTTCATTACCATGATCTGATGATACGATGGAAAAAAAATTCATTACCATGATCTGGCGATACGATGGAAAAGAAGTTCATTAGAATGATCTGACGATACGATGGAAAAGAAATTCATTACCATGATCTAACGATACGATGGAAAAGATATTCATTACCATGATCTGATGATACAATGGAAAAGAAATGTGAATATTACGATAAAACTGTCAATACGATAAACAGATAGGACATAAAAACACATACCAATAGAATAAATAATTAAAGATTATTATATAAGAAGAAACATAGAAAGAAACATAGAAATAAATGTTCTCCCCCTTTCTAAGAGGAGTATTTTTTAATGAAAGGAGAAATGTAAAAAAAAATAAGTAGATATGAATGATTATTTTATTGTAATCATTCCTAGCTTCTATTTTATAAAATCAAATCTATTAGAAGGTAATGGTTTTGTGAAAATGACAGCAAGTTGTTCTTGTGTTCTGATGAATTGTAAAATAATATCTCCTTTTTGTGTGTTATCCCTAAGAAAGTGATGCCTAACATATATGTGTTTTGCACGGGAGTGATGTGTTTGGTTCATACTAAGAGCTATGGAACTAGTATTATCACATAGAATTTGAGTTTTGGAAGACTCAATCCATAGTCATTGAGTGTGTGTTTCATCCACAAAACTTGATCACAACAACTTCTAGCTGCTACATATTCTGCTTTAGAAGTGGAAAGTGCTACGGAGTGTTGTTTCTTACAGGACCAAGAAACCAAAGAATCTCATAAGAAATGACATGTTCCAGATGTAATTTTTCTATCCATTCTAAAACCGCCAATGTCATCATTTGAAAAACTTTTTAAAACAAAACCATTTCCAGAATAATAAAAGAGTCCGAGATCTATAGTGCCTTTTAAATACGAAAAGATTCTCTTTACGACTTTTAAATTAAACTCTTTTGGATTAGATTAGAATCTCGCACATAAGCATACGGAAAACATTAAGTCTGGTCGACTAGCTGTCAAGTATAACAAACATCCTATCATACCTCTAAAAATTGTTTGATCTACTAGTTTCCCAGTTTCATCAAGATCAAGTAAATTTGAAGTACCAATTGGAGTGCTGATACTTTTAGTTTTGTCATAACCATTCTTTTTTAGTAAATCTTTAATATACTTATGTTGGGATATATATGTTCCATCTGGTTTTTGAGAAATTAGGAAACCTAAAACGAATGATAACTCACCCATCATACTCATTTTAAACACATACATCATTAAATTAGAAAAAGAATCAGTTAATGATTTCTGAGTTGATCCGAATATGATGTCATTAACATATATTTGAACAATCAAGACATTTTTATTTTCCATTTTTATAAAAAGGGTTGGATCTGATGTTCCTTTTGTATAGTATTTTTGTAAAAGAAATCTTGTATGTCTATCATACCATGCTCTAGGGGCTTGTTTAAGACCATATAGAGCCTTGGTAAGTTTAAAAATATGATCATGCTGTTTTAGGTCTAGAAAACCAGGAGGTTGTTTGAAAAAAACTTCTTCTTAAACAAAACCATTTAGAAAAGCACATTTTACATCCATTTGAAAAAGTTTGAAATTAAAGTATGCTGCAAAGGCTAATAGAATATGAATAGATTCAATTCTAGCTATAGGAGCATATGGTTCTTCATAGTATATTCCCTCTTGTTGATTATAGCCCTTAGCAACAAGTCTTGCCTTATTTCATACAATGATTCCATTTTCATCACATTTGTTTCTGAAAACCCATTTTACAGCAATTATAGTTGTTTCTTTTGGTCTTTCAACTAATGTCCAGACTTGATTCCTCTCAAATTCATTTAGTATATCTTGCATTGCTTTGATCCAACCTTCATCACCTAAGGCCTCACTTGGACTTTTAGGTTCAAATTGGGAAAGAAAATCAAGATGTTCTATTTCATTTCATAAGGAATTTCCGGTCCTTACAGGTTGACTTACATCACTAATGATGTCATCACTGGGATGATTCCTAAGAAAAAATAGATTTGGGTTTTGTAAAACCTGTTCATAAACATATGGTAGAAAATCTTCTGGGTAAAAGTTTCAGGAGTATCTTCTTGAATATTTTCCTTATTAGAAGGATCTTCTATCAAAGGTTGATAATCAGTTTTCTAAAACACATCTGAGGATATAGGTTGGGATAGTTTAAAAACAAAAGGATTAGTTTCATAAAATTTTACATGTACTATTTCCTCAACAGTACAAGTGATTTTATTGAACACTCTACAAGCCTTAGAAGTTGTAGAGTAACCTAGAAATATTCCTTCATATAATTTTGGTGCGAATTTGTGTAGATTATCTTTTGTATTCAGAATTAATACTTTGCATCCAAAAACATTGAAGTATTAAACATTAGGTTTTCGTCCAGTCCATAACTCAAAAGGTGTTTTATTAAGAAATGGTCTGGATAAAACACGATTTATAGTATAGCAAGCAGTACTAACAGCTTCAACCCAAAAGTGCTTAGTAAATGAGTATTCACTCAACACGGTTCTAGTCATTTTCTGAAGAATATGATTTCTTCTTTCAACAACACCATTTTCCTGAGGAGTTCTTGGAGATGAGAAATTTCGAGTAATACCTTTCTTACTACAAAAAGTTTGAAAATCTGAATTTTGAAATTCACCACCATGATCACTATGAATACTTATCAATGGTAGATTTTTCTCATTTTTAACATGGGCTCTAAAAGTATTGAAATAGGAAAAGGGTTCATATTTCTTTGTTAGAAAATAGACCAATGTGAATCTAGTAAAGTCATCAACTAAAACAAATATATAGTATTTGCCTCCAATGCTTCCAGTTTTTGAAGGACCACAAAGATCCAGATGCACTAACTGTAATTCATTAGAAGTTGAAACTTCATTAATTGATTTAAAGCTAGTTTTATGTTTCTTGCAAAATTGACAAGGATCACACACTTTTGAAGAATCATATCTATGATCTGGTAGTCCCTTTACAAGTATTTTATTTGAGTTTTTACAAAGGTTTCTTAGATTGTAGTGTCCTAGTCTTCTATTCCATAGCCATGATTGGTCTCATATTTCACTTAAGTAGGGTATGTTTTGGCTCCTAAGGTCTGCTAGGTTAATTGTGTATACATTCTATTGCCTATGGGAAGATAGAATGAACTCATCCTAGAAATTGTGAACTAGACACTTATCATTCCTAAAATTCACAAGGTAACCTTCATCACATAATTGAATTATGCTGATGAGATTGCGCCTAAGACATTTAACAAATAAAACATTTGATATAAGAACTTTTTTCAAGAAAAACAATATTACCTATTCCAACAATCTTTCCTTGAGCATTATCTCCAAAGGTAACTTTTCCACCTTTTGTTTTGATAATTTTTTCAATGAAATATTTGTTTCCGGTCATGTGTCGAGAACAACCACTATCCATGTACCAAATATTCTTGTTGGTACACTTCTCATTTTCGTGAAAAAGAAACAATTAGTTTTTCGGAATCTAAACATTTTTGGATCCATAATGGTTATATAACATAATTTTAGGAATCCCTATTTGTTTTTCAAAATGAGCCTTATGAAATACTAATGATTGAGTTTTATTAAGAGAACACTCTCTTTTCCAGTGTCCGCCAAATTGGCACTTAGAAAAAAAGAGGTTTTTTGTGGAACAAAATAGTTATTACTAAAAACTGGTTTGGAATGAGTATAACCAAGTCCAAAACGATTTCTTTGGGGACAGATTTGGGAATACATTTGTTCAAAATTTTATTTTCCATGAGTAATGTTTGAAAAACATTTCTTTAAAGAGGAAATTTCTAACTTGTGTTTTAAGACTATGTTTTAAACATCCAAAACTTTTGACTTAAAACTTGAGTTAGGCTCTAAAACATTTCTATTAGAAATCACATTTTCTATATTTTTAGAAAGTTAATCCTTATCATATTTGACTTTCTAAAGGGTTTCTAAAATACTTTCAAAATCAGAAGTTTTCATATTAAGATCATTAGAGAGATCCGATACTTCTTCAGTTAAAACTGAAATTCTAGAGTTTGCTTTCTCATGTTTCTTCATGAGTTTAGAATTTTCATTTTCACGTAATTTAGAAAATCTATATTCTTCTACAAAAGATGGTAATGTATCATCTTCTGATGATGAAGATTCATCATTTGAAAATTCATAATATTTAGTACTATAATTTTCATTTAAAGAGACATTTGTAATAGCTTCAGCTTTGTGTACCTTTTCCATGAGACAATGATTTTCAATTTGTAATCTAGCTATAAATAAAATATTTCCTTGTCTTGAGGAATCATATTCTGAAGAATAATCTGATGAATCACTACCACATGCACTCCAAGTATCGGTTACCATCAATACATTCTTTTTCCAATAATACTTTTTCTTATTTATTTCATAATGTTTCCCCTTTCTGTCTTTTCTCTTCAGTAAAGGACAATCTGGCCTTATGTGTCCTACATTCTTACATTCATATCATGTTACCTCTGAATCTTTCTTATCCTTCCTATCATTCTTTTTTAATCTGTATTGGATGTATTTATTTCCAACATTCTTGTTCATCCTTCGAGCAAGATTGGCTAACTCATTATCCGAAAGATCACAATCACTTGAATCAGATATAACAACTTTCTTGGCTTTGGATATTGTAATACTTTCAGGTGTTTTAGCTTTAGATGTAAAAGATACAATTCCATTTCCATTCTTCTTCTTATGGAAATCAGCATCTCATTTCATTCTTGTTTTATGCTGTAAAAGAGTTCCAAAAAGTTCATCAAGAGTAATCTGGGAAACATTTCTATTCTCATCAATAGCTGTACTTTTTGACTCCCATTCATTTGGCATTATATCAATAATCTTATCTAATAGAGCTTCATCATCAAGACCTTTTTACCCCATATATTGTAAACTGTTGACAATTGTCATAACTATTTTTTTCACTTTACATACTGGCTCTCCATAAGGAAAAAAAAATCCATGATAATCTGCTTGAAGCACTGCTCTTCTTGTTTCTATATCCTTGGATGTACCAAAATGAGTGACTTCTAATTTCTTCCAAATACAGTTGGAGGCTTCATATGAAGATATATGGCTATATATATTCCTGGTCATAGATCATAATAAAGTATTGTGTACCTTGTAATTCAGTTGATACTCTTGCTTCTCTTGAATAGTGAAAGTACTAACTTCTTTGTCAGGAATTTTGTAACCTCTAGTAAGAATAATAAAATTGACTACACTAGTATTGATAACAAACATCTTCATACGATCTCTCCAGTACTCATAATCATTCCCATCAAATATTGGTGGTCTAGAAGGATTTAGGTTTTCTATTGACCCAATATTTATTTCTGCCATCTAATAAAACAAAAATCTTTTCCACTCCACACGTTAGTGTAGTAAAAGAACATTTTTAATGTAATAAATCTCGTAATAAAAATCAGTGGAAACCTCCTCTGATTCCAATTGTTGGATCGAATATGTAGATGTATATGAATATTATATGGAACAATACAAGAGGGGGGGGGGGTGAATTGTAGGTTTAAAAAATTTGAGTTTAAACACTTAAATAGATTACTTTAAAAGATATTAAACTAATACAATTCAAACAAACACAAATGTATTGAATATAAAGGTATGATGTAATGTAATACTATCAGAAATTATATTCACGATGAATACAATAATCAGATTAATACAAGTGTGAGATATTATACCATAAAGCATATAGAATCTAATAATACAAAATGTAATAGAATAATTGTAATTGAAACAATTACTATTGAAAGTGTAGTGAAGAAAGGAAACAATACAAATTCTTTTCTAATACAAACAACAGTGGAAAAGTAAAAGTATTACAATTCTTTTGACCCAAAGAGAAGGGTTATCCTTTCTCCTAGGATAAGAGGTTTGTCTTACCACCACCTTGGTAAGCCCTCGATACGATGATCAGACCGTCTGCCTGCCTATCCCCAGTAGCCCTCGATACGATGATCAGACCGTCTGTCTACCTATCCCCAGAAGCCCTCGATTTTGTAGGTAATCGGCACTTCTTCCTTTCAATTACATGAAAGTCCTCGATACAGTGAATCAGATGCACAAAGAACAAAGCATGTGAGAAGTCATAGCGTCTCTCTCTAGAACATGATAGAAGCAAAGTATCTCAATTGTATCACTGTCGTTCACCTTCTTTCTCGGCTTCAAATGACCTCCTATTTATAGGCCTCAGGTTCCAACGATCATATTTCCTCCAACGGTCATATTTCTACAAAAAACTCAGAGGGACATGGACACCTAGCATTATAAAGGTCATATTGAAACAGAAAGAATGACATCGTTTTTATTAGTTTGTAACTAACTCAACAACATCGTCTTGGTTAAAACAAAAAATATATAAAGATGATAAACAGGAGTTCGATTAATATGAAACAAGTGTTTTTGAAAAAGTACCAAAACAAGGAATGAAAGTATGAGAATTATAAGTATTACTAAAAGTAATGTATTAATATGATACAAAGAAAGATACACAAAAGTGAGTATGGTTGGCAGAGTCAGTACGATATGATTGACAGAGTCAGTACGATACGATTGACAGAGTCAGTATGATGCGATTGAAAGAGTCAGTGCGATATGATTGACATAGTCAGTACAATATGATTGACAAGATAAAAGACATTTGTGATTTCCAAAACAAGATATAGAAGTCAAAAGAGATTTTTTGACTCAACACATAGGCCAAGGGATAGTGGATGGCACTGGAAAGGCATATCCCTATAATGGGAAGCCATTTACTTTTAAGCCTATACAGACACACAGTCCAAGAAGACAACAAGAAGCAACCACAATGTAAACTACTGTAGTAAAATTGTGTTGAACATAAAGGGTCCAGAATACAAGCCCAACTGAAAGTACGAGTACAACTGAAAGGTACAAATATAATTTAAAAGAACTCATAGCTTCTGGACCATCCAACGAGGATCCCAACTGAAAGGTAGGTACAACTCATGAATAGTAGTCTATGTGTCACGTCACTCCAAATGGTCTACCTCTGGACACCATCTAGTACTGGCTCCCTCACCCTTGATCAATGTTGTCTGTCATTTGCACAAGACACAAAAAGGTACATGCGAAGCCCTTGTAGGAGTGAGTATAACAATACTCAGTAGGGACCCTGAGACCTCTATAGGTCTCCCAGGGTTCCCAAAAAGAAAATACCACAAAGAAAGACCTCAATTTCAATGCATGGAGCAGTAGATATCAAATATACATTGTTATATTCCCATACATATACTATATTTATCATGAAATACTCATCTCATATATGAGGGTAGAATACGGAAAAGGTGACACCACGAAGGTAGAAGTACAACACATCTAACACCACGAAGACAACACCATGAAGGTAGAAGTACCACATCGGTAACACCACGAAGATATAAGTAACATATAGGTAACACCATGAAGACAGAGGTACCACATAACTAACATCACGATGATGGATGTAACACATAGGTATCACCACAAATACATAAGTACCAAATAGGTAACACCATGAAGAGATAAGAACAACACTGGTAACACCACGAAGAAAACACCATGAAGGTAGAAGTACAACACAAGTAACACCAAAAAGATAGAAGTACCACATAGGTAACACCATAAAGAAAACACCAAAAAGGTAGAAGAACCACACATGTAAAACCATGAAGATAAATGCACAATATAGGTAACACCATGAAGATAACACCATGAAGGTATAAATACAACATAACTAACACCACGAAGATATAAGTACACCACATGTAACACCACTATGATAGAAGTACCACACAGGTAACAACCCGAAGATAGAAGTACCACACATGTAAACAACAAAGTTAGATGTACCACACAGTTGACACGAAGAAGATATAAATACCACGTAGGTAACACCCCGAAGATTGAAGTACCACACATGTAACACCATGAAGTAAACACCGTGAAGGTTAAAAAATCAACTCACACTCAGGTATAGATTAAGTATAAAAGTTCATATTATTAGTAATAGGTCCAGATCATCTTATTCTATTAAGTAGAACTGCTTCTATCCCACACAAGATCATTAGGTAATAGACCCCCGTGAACCCACCCAGGATCTGACCCAGACAGAATCGATAGGTATCTAAACACCGTAGACCCACATAGGATCTAACCCACATAGGATCGGTATGCGCAAACCCATATAGCATCGCTGAGAACTAATCCACACAGGATCTGATAGATGTTGACCCATATAGGATCAATTATCTTTCTTGACATTACAACCAACCATTGGATTCCTCGGACTCGGTGTGCTTACGTTCCATAGAATTTTAATCTCGAGATATCTATTGTACCTATACCATCACTAAGATCCAAAAAGGAGTAAACTAAAGGGCCAACAATACTTAGGGGTTCCAACACGATAGACGGTGTGTCAATCGGACGCTCGGTCTGTGAGGTATAAGTGTTTTAGTTTCGAGGGACCGGTTGGATTCGGGTTTGATCAAACATGGATGAACTCTAACTATCTCCAAAACATAATTGGAGATTATTAAAAGGAACATCATGATCCATGTATTCCAACCCCATATACGGTTTTTCAAACAGAATTCTGGTTCTCAAGATAAGACCCTTTATGTGTTTCTGGGTCTGGTAGGGCCCAGGTCCGGTCCGACCCAGTCTGGGCCGACCCGACCCGGTTCGGATCGACCCAGCTAGGTTGGACCGTGGTATTCAGTCCTCGCTGGGCCGCGGAGGGCTCAACCTACTGATTTGAGATTCAGATCGACCCGCGGAGGGGCGCGACCCGTCTTGCAAAGGGGAAACCTGACCCGCAGTGGGGTGTTACCCGACCCGCCGGGTATACCACTCGACTGCATGTGTGGCGCGGCACAGACAGCTGGGCGGGTGGCTTGGCCATGTGTGGTGTGGCCCCCTGCAGTTCGCTCAAGCTGGAATGGGAGGGTAGTGACCCCCTTCATTCGGAAGACCAAGTGTCAGCACCTATTGGCCCTGCAAAGTCACCTACAGGGCCTGAGCATGTCCCACTGCTGTCGCTCCACCGACGGCGCGCTGGTTGCAACACCCTTGCCTTCTACAGCTGGCCGTTGTGCGGGCCACCTCATCCATCTACCGTGGATGACATGCTGTAGCTGGTTCCTCTGGCAGTGTGTGACGGCGCACCACACCTCTTCTATGGCCGGCCAGTGTCGGCCTGTCTGCTGATCGCCACAACATAGTGTTGTGACATCCTATTATGACAGGTGATGGCATGCCACCTCTATCATAGTCGGTCGGTTCCGCCACACCGGCTGTATTCCTTGTAGAACACATGGGAAGCAAGTTAGTCAGGGGTGTCCGGGCCAGATTCGTTAGGCCCGTGCCCATCGAGTTAGCTTGTAATCACGGGGGTTGATTAAAAGGTTCAAGTAATTCACTTGAATTAAACAAAAATCATACCCCTACTTCGTAAAACTGTTGGAGAACGTTCGCGCTTGATGGTGGATCAATGATCTTCCTTTACCGCCACAGGGTTCTAACGACACTGCATGCATGTCGTTCTTCAGTTTGAGGTTTCAGTATCGATCGTCACTGCTCGTCGAAGCTGGCTCCATCCTCCAAGGGTTTGGTGTCTTGATACTCCTTCAGAAGTTTGTTGCTTGGTGAAGTTGTGCTGATACCCCTCCCCAAGCTCTATATAAATTGAATATGGGGAGGTTACGTAACGACGTTGGGAATTAATGGGGGATCATTAAATAAGAAGCTTACTAATTCCCCAATGTTGTTGTTATTTAGATTGAAGGGTCAAAACATTTAATGGAATGACACATCGCTGGCCCCACAATCCATTTTTCCTTTAGAGGATAAGAATGGAAATAAAATAATAATAATATTATTTTTTATTTAGTTTTAAAAAGACAAAAAACATAACTTTTTCGGAAGACCTACTACGGTCAAAGAAAAGTCTCCCATAAGTGAATCCCAGTGCTGCAGATTCAATGCTACCCTTAGATTTTTTATTCGAGCATCGGTTCTGATTTTAGAAAACACCGCTTGTGCATTTACTGAACGTACCTTAAAAAAGTTCAATTAATTATTAATGTTCACTATTGTCCCACGTCGGTCGAGGTTTGGCTCCACCTAATTAGAACATGCCCCAAAGAACTTAAAGTTACTCTCAAATTTATTATTATGAGTTACCATTTAGAAGTTATGGATTTTGAAAATAAAATATTTGTTACTTAATTATTTAATTTACGGCCAAAAACTAACTTTTAGCTTTGGGTCGCACCATCCAATGTTAATATCTTCTAAATAAAAGCACAACATCCCGAGCTGAGCGGTGGTCTCAAATTTTTAATCGGAGTCACTGTTCATGAGTTATAATAATTTGAAAAATAAAATAACATTATTTTATTATTTTATTTATGGTTATGCCATTTTTCGGTTTTCTCAAATGTGGCATGCGCTGACTAAACATAAGTCATGCCCAAGTTAAAACTGCCATCCTGAACACAACGATGCCCTCAGATTTTGGATCTGGGAAACCGTTAAAGAGTTATTCAACATTTCCTATAAAACTACTTATGTGCTCTAATTAAATCTTACAAAACATTGACAGATGATTTTGGGCACTCTGGGCCCCAGAATTACATGACGTCAGATTTTGCGGTCTCAAAAAATAATTTCATATAAATAAAAAAATCGCACATAAATTTGAGACATTAAATACAAACACATATATAATTAATATATAATATATTTACATAATGATTAATATTATAGAGATTATTTGACCATCATAATATTAAAATGACCAAAACTACCAAACAAAAACATACAAAAAAAGTGAAATTATAACCCAAACAAGATATTTTAGAAAAAAATTCTTAATAAATGTGTTATAAAATACAATATGTAAATAATATATGGTAGGAAATATATAATTATGGTTTTTAATATATGTATAATAATTATCTATTTATTATACATGAGTTAGAGACACATATGAAGGAAATCAGATATGAGGTAAGAGTTTCTCGTCACACATTTACATCTGTGAGAAATATTCAATATTCACCACTCAATTCTTTTGAGAGGTTTATATATAATCCATTTTTATTTTATATACTAAATACTTTTATATTAATGTTATTTAAATTATCATTTGAAATTATTTTATTTCTGGGGATCATGATTTATAATTTACCAATGTGGTAACGACTTATCTTATAATCTCATTATTTATCGATACTATTAATTATCATGTTTCTGATGATGCAATATTATGATATATATTTACAAATATTCAGTAATTTTATTCTCATTTTTATATTTATGGAGAATACATTTTCATCTAAATTTCCTCTCTTTAATAAAAAATATAACAAACTAATTTTTTTAATAAATATATACTTTCTTTTCCTCTTCAAGAAAAAACCATTTTTCTTCCATATCCATGTTTTATAAGAACGTTTTCATGAATTTTTAGAAATAATAAAAAATATTCATTAAATATATTCATACCCATTTTTTAATTTTTATTAAATGTTTTGAAAGGAGTATTTCTGTTGTTTTCCAAACGAGGTACTTTTTAGCATGTTTGCAATAGTTTAAAAGGAATGTTATTTGCTTATAAAACATGTATAGAATTTCCCACATCCATGAACAATAATTATTTTTAAAATTCATTTAAAATTTTAAAAGGATCTTGTAAAATAATTTATTTATTATTTGGGAAATTTTATATTTTTGAATGTAATTTTAAATCTGAAAAGGATACTTTCCTTAATAATGTTTTAATATTTTTATGTTTTTTTCTAGTAATAAATGAAAAAACCTTATTTAACTTATTCCCCACTGGGATTTTGTTGTAATGGTACCATAATAAAAATAATATTTATATATGGATTATTATTAGTTTGACTAGGGGTGAACTATTTAGATACCATTCTCTACATAACTATAAAAGGATTATGGTTATGTTTTTTGATTGGGGAAATTATCATATTTTAGTATGTTGGGTTGTCAATAAAAATTGATAGGTTAATTACGTTCTGACCATTTAATGTGATAAATTCATTAGAATTATTATATGATGGGAAAAGACCACTATACCCCTTGATGCATTGGTAAATCTCATGGGATAAACTAGATTGGGGATTTGGAGAAGACCTTACCCATTTATATAATATTTCATGTAATGAGACATTGGTAATACGGTTATGATATCCATAATTATGAATTCCCTCATTATGATATTATTTTGTGATGTAAATTTCATTATTTAATTATTTAGAATATCTATGGTTAATTTGCAACCCCACTCAATTATTTAAATTGAATTATTTAGTCATCTTTTATTCCTACCATATTATGCTCATTTAATTTATTGAATATACTATATTTTATTTTCATACCTTAACATGATGATCATTCCTTATTTATTCATGATATATTATACTATATGAATTCCCGTAAAAATAATTTTAGATCACCCTTTCTTATTTTTCAATTCTATAAGATATCATGAATCGTATAATGAATAATATATAAGAATATGATAAAAGGAATTATGACATTCTCAAAGATAATTGTATGTATAATTTTTTGCATTAAATTATAATATGAGACATAAGTATATATTTATTTTTCAAAAACTATTAAAAAATTAAATCACTTGGGATGTGCTTCTTTATATGTTGTCCCAATGTAATATAATAAAATTACGAAAACAATAAAATATGCCTCAATGGAAGAAGTTTGAGGCCAAATCCCCTACACCAAATCCAAATCATCAAGTATATTAATTATATAATTACATAATTGAAATAAATTTTTTATTACTCCTTTTATTTTATTTAATACCATGTAATATTTTTTTATTAATCAATTAATTTCATGCCAGTTATGATGCTGATATTCAGTTCTAATGTGGAAAATGACATTAGTATTTTAAATGTGTACAAGAGGTAACTGTTTTATCATATCAATAGTAATAATAATGAAATAATTATAATTTTTATAAATTAATTATAAATTTTAAACAAACTGTGATTCATCATTATGAAAAATGGACAATGTTACACTCACGTAGTTTTTAATCCATACGTACACATAATTAACATTTTAATTTTTTTGTGATCATGATAGAAATAAAATAAGCATTGTTATATTTTTTAACATAATAATTATAATTTAAATATAATATTATTTCATTAAATAAACTTATATATAATATTAATGAGATGTGATTGCAATGAATGAATCACATCCTTCATGGAGGAGGTAATCTACACATACGCACGAACGATGCTATCATTTTTGAATGAATGAAATGTCAATAAATTAAAAGATAAATAATATGTAAATATATATAAAAAACTAATGTATATAATGTATATAAATATATATATATATATATTAAATCCACCATTAGTACTTTCCATGAGAGGCGGTGGGGGAAACATTACATTAGTTCATGAGGCGATAATCCAACGTTCACATGAATGATATTTTCTTTTCACATTTTATGGAATAAGAGATGGATTTAGAGAATGAAATTAATATAAAAGCATTTTAGTATATGATAGATACTAATGGTATTATATTATGAAGTTGGAATAATATTTAATGGATTTGGAATAAGAAATAAAACACAAATTCTCGATTAAGAATGATACCTCTTCTCGGGAAAACCTATTTTGGTTTACACCAAAATCTATCATAAGAGGGTTTTATTATCAATAACATCATTCAAGGATATTGGGATAGAATTAAAGAATATATTTTTGTAAGTATTTTCTAATCCATTATAATTTCACATGTGATGGAAAGATAAGAGTAAGTAACCTTTTATAAGTAAATGGTGGGGAAATCATGGAATTCCTTACCATATAAAATAAATTTAAATTAAATGTCAAATTAAAATTGATTAAAATTGATAATTTTATAGAAATATATGAGTGCGAGTTTAAAAATATACATAAATAAAATTTGGAAAATTTTAGATTAGGTTTATAAACTTATCTTTTTGTTTTAACCCACATTAACCCTTTTTGAAAATTCAGGTGATAATAATGTTTTTACTCTTTAGGGTTCAAGATAGTTACTATAAAAAGAAAACATAAAAATATTGACCATGGTATAATATTTTTACCGTATAATAATAACTTGGTTTATGATATGATATTTAGGAATTTTGAAACATTTAGTAAAATATTATTTATTATAAAATATTATTAATTCAATTCTTGATAATATTCATTAAACATGAAATTGAGAAAAATCTGAAGAAATGGAATTAGAAAATTTTCCATTAATTTTTTTAAAATGTTTTATTTAACTATAAAATTTATAAAACACCATAATTATTTCAAATTATATTACTTATATTATTTTTAAAGTAATTTATTTCATTTTCCTTTAAATTATATAATTATCGTATTGGATTTGCATAAGAATTTAAGCTTACTATTTAACTAATAAAAATAAAAATTAATTTAAAATGATAAAAAAATCATTTATCATCAAAATAAATATTTATAACATATCATAGGTTATTTTTATCCATTAAAAAATATTACTATTATTAAAATAAGGAAAATGACATTTTTGGATTTTTGTTACAAAAAGCATTATTAAGATCATTATCAAAGCTATATATATTGAAAATGGGTAATTTATAGAGCATAGATAATATAGAGTGGAAATATAGTTAGCTAATAGAAATTATAATTTTTTCAAGGTTATTATAACCATTACAACTTTTTTTAACAATTAACTATGATATCTGATTTCTACTATTTTACAGTTAATTATATATAAAAGATTGGTTAAAACTATTATATAATAGTAAATATTATGATTAAACATATAGAACCCATTTTATAAAATTAAATTCAACGATTTTATACAAATTAATGAGAAAATAAACTGAAAAATATGTCAAATTTTGTTTTGCAAGGAATTCATTTTTCAAGCATAAAATGATATTACATTAACTATATGACTAGTGATCAACATTATATGGATTTAAATTCACATAGTTAGATATATATTCTATAAATTTAATTTAAATTATTCATTATTATTCATTTTTTAATTAATTAAAATAGAAAGACATTATTCATTTGAAAATAGTTTTTAATAAAAACAATTATCTTTCCGTATTCATTGATAATTGAATCTTTTTTTAAAAAAATCAAAAAACATAAAACTAATATAATTTTAATATGATAAATTAAAAAATTATGATCATTTTATAAAATAAAATTTCTAAAATATGAAAATTAATTTCATCACTTTCTCAAAGAAAAGAAATATAATTAATTTTCAAAGAATTTTTTTTCAAGAATAAATTGGCTTTACTAAAAACACAATTATTATTTACATCTAATTTATCTATATATAATATTCAGTATCAATTAAATATATATTTAATAAATTAGTTTATATTATTCATATCCAGCAATTTAATGACTATGTTATAATGATCATATTTAAATAATATATTTCATCGTTTGTTTATACTTGGTTTTGCATGTCAAATATGATATCAGTCAAAAAATTCATCTTTTGATAGATTTTGGTTTCACATTATGACCACATTAAATAAATTTTGTGCTCACAATTTGATCCTAGATAGAGAAATAAAGGGATAGATAATTGGAAATTATTTTGTAGAAAATATACATCATAAATGGGTTAACAAAATATTTTTTACAAAGAGTGAAAGGAAAATGAAAAGGTCATTTAGAATAACACAAAATTGTTTTTCTAAATAAATTAAAATTAATGGGATGTGAAAATATTATCAAGGGGGAGAAAACTTATTCCAAATAACTAATAGTTATTTATAGAGAACATGGTCAAGATAATGTTAACGACCACAATTTATAAATCTATGATGGGTTAAAAGACCATTGATTCATCAGAAATGAAGGTAAATGTATATAATTTTAATTTATAGATCTCTTTCATAATGTTGAGGTATTAATTTACTATCAAGTATGAGAACACAAAAAATACATTTAATTGATATTGTTTTATTTCATAATCACAATTTTATCCTTTTCTTATGCTTCAATCAATTTATAAATAATTTTCTACTCCATGAAATAAATATCCAAGATTATTTTTTTAGGAATAAACAATAAAATAATCTTTTAATAGATCACAATATCCATATAATAGTGAAAATTATTCTCATCCAACTCTAAATATATAACTAATCAAAAATGGTTAGCAGAAGCTATCCTATATAATACATTTATCTCTAAAAGATAAGTAGTAACACGCAAAGTTAAATTTAAGGTTGCGATCCAAAATGAGAAAGCCCAAAGCCATTATCTACTACTATTAGATTGGCATTATTACTTGTAATTTAATTATGAAGAACTAAAAGTTTAATAGTCATTATAAACAATATATAAACATTAGTCATTTATTAAAAATTAGAAAACTAATTACATTATAATTTGATTCTAAAAAACATAGAGGATAACATTATTTCAACATATATATCCCTGGATATCATTCATAGTACAATTTGTAGATTATTGGGGAAAGAAAACATAATAAGGTTGAACTCAAATTATCATTAAAGGAAAAATTTATTGGAAAAAATAACGAATAAATAGTATTAAATCAACTTGGAAAGGTAAATAACTGAATACACATGCCAAGTAATCACTCAGATTAAAATTATGTGAATAAATAATAAGAATGGTTAAATTAAAACATGTTACATTCAAGTAAATATATAATTCAAAATGAATATGTCTTGTCAAGAAGAATAAACACAAGTCATTAAATTAATGAATGAAAAGGAAATATATCCAAAGATATATGGACATAAAATATCATGGGTAACTAATAAATGAATCTAAATGGAGGAAATGATTTCTTTATAGATGTCATGGGTGAGGCACATGAAATCCTACACCATCAAGTCCTATCAAAAGATTATTTAAAACTGTGGGTAGAAACCTATTTAATTTTTTAAAATTGTTTGTATCATGAGATCAGGTCGATGCATTGAGGGGATAGATAATGTTTGGGCCCCACCTGTCATTCCCAGCCCAAAGAAATAATCATATAGAATAGTCAAAATAAATAATATTCCATATAAAATTTCTATATTAAATAATAAATATGGAATAAAAAATATTTCCCCAAATAATTAGATAACTATCAAAGTATACAGTGTATGTAAAATGGTATACGGTTTAGGTAATAGTAATATCCATGATAAATGAAATGGATAATTTAGAGAAAATTCAATATCCAATGAAAATATGACATTGAATATTTCACGGGGAATAAAGAATTAATAATGGACGTGAATTTGAACACTGTTCTTATCCATATTAGTCATAAACCATCATAAAAAGAATATTCATATTGTTAGTAAAATACATTTCAAGCAGAGTAAAATAAAGGGTTTTTGTTCTTGGAAAATTGAAATATGATAAATAGATATTTTCAAATCATTCTTGAGGAAAATATCCTTTTGATTTGGAAAACCTTTTCTTTGAATATAAACATTGAAAACATTTTCTCTTAAAAATAACCATTTGAATATAAAAATTAATATTTAATTAAATTATGGTGCGTAAATCCATACATTCTATATGATGTAAAAAAGAAATTCCTTTTTCATGGTAAAAATGTTAGAAAAATTCCTTCTTTGTATTAAGACAATAGATTCATTTGAATCATTAGTTAAAGAAAAATAATAGTAAAATTTTATTTACTATATAAAGTTAATTTCATTTGTAAAACGTTTTAGAAAACTCAGTTTTTAAAAGAAAATAGGTCCTTCCACCAAAGATAAAAATGAAGCCAGTTTTTCTTAAAAGAATTTTCTAAAACATTTTGAGTAAAAATGAATGAAAATATTGTACTAATACTTAATATTAGTTATATATAACTATATGAGAATAAAATCAAAGGGTTTATTATATAATGATCAAATAATTTCCGCAGATGTAAATTTATGTGTAACCAATCCCAAAAAAATGATATAATAATGTAAAACCTGGAAATGATTATAATGTTATAGTGAGAATCAATCAACGAGTAGATTACATGTATCAAATATAAATCAACATATAGAATAACAAAGACATGAATAGTTAGAAAAATTGATTAAACATTGTATCATAGAAATTTAAAGATAATGAGGAATTAATATAAACCAATGAAAAAAAATTAGGTTATGAAATTCTTGTCGACTTGGTATCATTTATCTCAAATCTACTTAGATAAAAAAATTCATATTGAAACTAAAAATAACAAGAAGAATGATTAAATCCTAATATTATATGATAAAGTGGAAGTATGTGCACCATAAATAAGGAATTATATGCACAAAAATAATGTTATTGTATCATGATAATGTTAAAAATGACAAAAAGGAAGTGATATTGAAAAGATAATCATTAAAAACATTCTTTAAGAGAATAACCTTTAAACACACCAAAGTTTACAAAAACACATTGAATCATTTCAATCATAACATCTATTATGGAATGTCAGTATATTAAAATTATTATATCATGATAATAATTAGATTCATGATATACCATGTTAATTGGAATTATATAATCTATATAAAGAAAACTTGGTGAATCACAACAAATAAATCTCAATAGAATGTAAATTTAGAAGAAATCCATTACCCCGAGTCTGAGTTATCTCATGTGTATTAATATTCCTAAATAATAAAGTTATGGTAATTATTTACATACTTTATAACCTTTTTCATGTTTATCATTTATTTTATTTCATTTATTACTATGTTTTATACAACTACTTAAACAATTAAGTTTATGTCTGGTGTTTTGACCAAATTTTGTTTATGTGTCAAAAAAACATCTGTAGTTCAACTATGGTCACATGGGTCATTATATATAGTATCCAAAATAATAATTGTTACATAATTATCATTTTATTCATAGATTTTACTAATAATATCAATTATTATATATGGTTATAAAAAATGAGTCATCATTATAATAGTGGAGATGGTAGGCCGTACGTACACCGGAGTAATGTTCTCATTTTTCAATGATCGTTATGGAAAGAAGGTAAGTATTAATATATATTTACATAATGATAATTATACAATATATAACACATTATTTTCCCATATATACTTAGATATATAATTATTGTTATGTAAATGTAATCATATCATGTTGAAGTGGTGGTAGTTCACACGTCCACGAATGACGTTATCACTATTTAGGTGTTTGGAAGGTTAATAATGAAAATGATATATATTATTTTTATAGACAGGTAATTATTTCATGAATATAATTTATATTTTTACTATGTCACATATTTTTAATTAAAATTAAACTCTAATAATTCCATTTATCATGTGAACAAATCACATTACTTTTTGGAGGCAACAATCCACACTTCAACAAATGATGTTATCATATTCCAAAAAATACAGTGCATAAAAAATTGTGTTAGAAAATTATTAAAAAATTATAGAAAAATTATAAATATAATATATACATACATTTTTCATCAAAATGACTACCATGAGAGGCAGTAAAGGAAGAACGAACAATCATAATTTTGTGGGGTTGTAGTTCTTTGTTTATATAAAAAATATATATGTTACCCATTGTGTGAGAATGTATATAACCGTATGTAAAAAACATGACCTTAAATATCCTAGTATATTAATGATACTGGTTTTGTTATATAATTAAGGAATAAAAATATTGTATGGGTGAATACTGGAAATAAAAATAAATATCTTAAGAAAATATGTTTCCTCTTTATCAGGTAAATAATTTTGGTCTGTACAAAAAAGATTCACTTGATTTCCTTATGCCCATGGGGAGGCATTTATTATGAGTATATGTGTGTTTAGGAAATATTTAAGAAGATAATTTTCAATGAAATGTGTCTTGGGATGTGTGATTAAGTTCTAGAGGTGGTTCACTTATATAAGATAGAAAAACGACCAAATTGTTATTTTTGAAAAAAGTTAGTTGTACCCACGTTTTTACCTAATAAAATTAATCCAACAAAAAACACCATAATGGAAGTTTATTTTAATAATTATATCCATGTAATTTGTTTTGGAAAATTTTATATGTCATTTGTTCCATTCTTGTAAATAATTAGTCCTTTGTAAATCTTTATTTTTAAATAATAATTGTAATTAAATTTAATTAATTCCACGAATATTTTTAAAAAATCTAGGTAGACAATATTAGAAATTATAAATTATTAAGATTTGAAAAATATATTACATTTTTCCAAATTCCATTCACATAAGTGGTTGAAATTTAATTTAATTTAATCCCGCATATGGGACGACAATTTGAGGTTTCAATGTAAAAACGTTTGAAAGTGTGCAATGTTTATATAGTCAAATTCCAAGTGAAATTGATTCCAATGAAATAAAATATATTAATTTATAAAAATACGATCTAATGAGACTTTAAAACTTATTTATAATTTCATTTAACCTCATAAATAAATTATATAAAAAATAAATTTTGAACTAAAATTCAATATATTTAATTATTAAATACTAATGAAACATCACATATCAGTACCAAAATTTCACCATAACATATTTTTTTTTAATTAAAAATAAAATGTTTATATTTACATATAGAATCCATAAAAGGCCCAAAATATTGGTTTTAAAATTGTTTCCCCATTAAATGGTGGAAAATAGCTTAATCAAAATATAGTATTTCATACATAAAACTTGGTATATTTTTATCTTAATCCTATCAAATATATTGGATGAATATAAAAAATATTTGATTGAATATAAGATATATTTATTAGATTAATATCATTAAATAATATTAATTCATTTAATTTATTTGG
The DNA here is from genome assembly GCA_963277665.1 of Viscum album. Classification (NCBI taxonomy): domain Eukaryota; kingdom Viridiplantae; phylum Streptophyta; class Magnoliopsida; order Santalales; family Viscaceae; genus Viscum; species Viscum album. Next base: position 7,246,318 of record CAUJRU010000011.1, on the reverse strand, counting down.
ATAAAATAGATTTTTGACTATAAAAACAAACTTCTATAAAAATATTTTCTTTATATTCAATTGGTTCTTATATTCAGTTATAATTAATTGCAACCAATGAATTAGTTGTTTAAACCACATATTTTCATAAAATATATTATTCTATTAATAATAACTAGTTTATATATTATTATATTTAAAAATTATTTTAAATACATAATATTATTCAGTAAATCAAGGTCTTGCATATAATTAAATTCATCAAAGATACTCATTGTTGCGTATGACGCACGCAAAATCGATATCAAATGTATTGAAAGAAATTTCATGGATTAATTTCATTTAAAATAATAAATTTACTACAAAATCTAATGATGTTATATTTACCTAAACACTTGGTATTTATTGTCATACACTCTATAGAATTCAATGTTCCTACTTTAGATTTTCAGGGAATTACCTTCTCTTCACCTTAATTAAATTACATACGCTCAATTTAAACACGATATTGGTGATATATTTATTTCTATTTACTATGTTCGGAATATTAAATTTTTGGAATGGTTCAAATGAAATCCTCTAGAAAAAAGATAATAAGAATTAAAATGGTCACATGGACTAACATGTAACTGGGGATCTACATAAGAGAAAATTAGTGTCTATTAGAGATACATATATACATGAAAAAATATAAATATTTATTTAGAGAGATTGAGATCATAAATCAAAACTAACTAAATCATCAATATACTGTTGAGATACTCAAATCCATAAAATAGTGAGGATTTAAAAGACCATCGGTTCAATGAAAATTATGGTTTCATGGAATGTTTTTAATATTTTTTTATCATGTTACGAAATTCTTTTATAGCATACAAATTTAAGAAAATTTAATTACATGAATAATTTTAATTTAATATGAACAATTCCATATTTTGGTTATTCATTAATAAAACTCTAATTCAATCCTTACATCAGGAAATGGATATAGAAAAAATAAAATTTATGCCTAAATAAGTAAAATACACTTTTTACATATAGAAAGGGACATAAATGAGTGAAAAAACTAAGTATTTGTCTCTAACTATTTTACAAAACTAATATTGTTAAAAAATATATTTCTAAACCCTAAATTTTATACTAATAGTTTATCATTAATATTTATTAATCAAATTTTTAACTAAAAACAATTAAATTTTATTCATGATATTTCATAGTTTTGTGATTGGAGTGAACCCCTTATCATTCTTCAATCAAGGTTTTAAGACCCGCGACATTGTTGGACTTTATTTGTTGTCCCCTAGAATAAATGTTGTCCTTTTTCTAATACCATATTAATATAATTTTAAAAATAAATATCATCAACATCCTTGAAATAAAGTTAAAATCTATATATATTTTTAACTAATTTTTCAATATAACCCTAATACATAAATACTTTAACCATTTACTTCCACATAGGTCCTTAAATGGTCTAGGATTTATCAATAATAATGTTTATAGGACTTCTAAATAATAACACCTTATCTTAAATATTAAATAAATTAATTTTATCCTAGGCTATTAATTGTCAAATCCTTCATAGTTATTTGTAAAAAAATAGAAATTTTCTTAAGAGTACCCCTAAAAGCATCAAACTATGTTCACAGTAAGGCCTATTGTCATGTACCAAGTTATGCTGAGTATGGCCTAACACACCTTGTTGATGTTGTTACCCCTAGTTCAATTTGTATGAGAATAACGTCCACCTGTAGTTTTCAGACAGGGATGTATTTCATGGAATAAACACATAGTCTCTACTCTATCACGATACTAGTATGTTCTCCTATATTTATCATCAAATTCTACCTTAAGGTTATATTATATAATATAGTTTTTCTAAATATAGTCCCTAAGGTTTATACTAGCTTCCTATTATATAAACTATCAAGAACTGACCCCAAAAATCTTAGATCTAGTATCTAATACTATAACATTAGCATGATTGCAAGGAATCAAATCCAGAAAGACCGAGAGTTTTTTAGTCATGGTAAACCAGATTCATACATGAGTCTTGTATAAAATATTAACACACAATTTACAAACCAATATTTTTCTAAAGAAACATCAAGTTTATATTTATTCCACTTATTTTATATCTACATTTCTTTCATTGTACGCTTCTTGGATTCCAAGAAAAGTCAGACATAACAAAGGTGATATCAAATTCTCAGTAAGAAAAAAATACCTCTAATGAAATAATGAATCAATGATAATAAATCCACTTAAGAAGGTAAATAATTGAACCAATATTCCAAGTAATCGGTAAGATGAATAGTTAATGAATATAAAATAAAGAAAGGTAAATGAAAACATATGACATTCAAATAACTAGATTTTGAACAATTAATATAGAGAGGTATGAAGATATAACACGTTATATTTAATTAATGAACATGAAATTTAATGCATCCATAGATATGTCGATGTAAAATATCCTAGATAAATAATAAATGAATATAAATGAAGGAAATATTTTCTTAATGGACATTATGTCTGAGGGATATGAAAACATAAACCGCCAAGACCTTTCCCAAGACAGTTTAAAACTATAATTAGAAACCCATATAATATTCACAACATATTTGTCTCATGAGAACCTGTCGATGCATTGAGGGGATATATAAATTCTAGGCCCCACTGATAATTTTTGGTCCAAACCAATCCTCATATAAAATTGTGAAAATAATTAATATTCTAAATCAAATATTCCTATTAAATAAAAAATATAGAATTAGAAATATTTAACAAATAATAAAATAACTATCAAATTAGATACCATATGTAAAATGTAATACAGTTTATGAAATAGTTTTATACATGATAGATGAAATGGATTATTCATGTGAAATTCAATGTTCAATGACTACTGGATATTTAATATTTCAAGGGAACAAACAAATGAATCATGGAAGTGAATGTGAAGATTATCCGTGGTCAAATTTATCATAAATCATCTATGGAATATTAAGGATTTTGTTAATAAAATATATCCCATGTGGATTTAAATAAATAATTGTTGTTGTTGATGAATAGTCATACTATAAAAGGATATTTTAAAAACCTTACTGAAAAAATATCCCTTTTTAAAATTTTGAAAAACTTATTATTTGATAATAAATTTTTATTTTTTAAAAGTAAGATTTTATACAATATTTAGAATATATAAAAAGATTATTATGAGTAAATCTATACTTGTAGTATGAGGTAAAAAGGTAACTCCTTTTTTACATTAAAAAGGATAGAAAAGTCCTTATTTCCAAAGTGATAGGAAGATTCCTTTGAAAAAGGGGTAAAAGAAAAAATGGTAAAACTGTCTTAAATAAATCATGTTATATAATTATTTGAAATACTATTTAGAATATAGAGGTTTTAGGGGAAAATAGGTTCTCCAACTAAAAATATAAATGATGCTGGATTTTATTAAGAAAAATTATTTACCATTTTTAGTACCAAAGAGTAAAAAAATGATAGTACTACTTAATAAAGGTCATGAATAACCACATGAGAATAAAGATAATGGATTTATTAGAAAATGATCGTTTAATTTAATGTGATAGATATTTATGTGTAAATAATCCCGAAAAAATGATATTGTAATGTAAAACCGTGAAAATATTATAATGTTGAAATAAAGATCAATCAAGGAGTAGATTATGTGTGTCAACATTAAATTCACAAATAAAATAGTAAATACATAAATAGATCATAAAAGTCATTATATACATAATAATATAATATTAATGGCAATGAGTGCTACACCATAATATTCTTTTTCATATATTATTCTAGTTCATTATTTGATCTTGATTTGTCGATCGAGTTTTGGCTGTGAGATGTTTTAAATTTTGATGTGTTTCTTTGATTAGTTTTTGACACCATGGTTATTACTTGATTTTCATGATATTTATTTAAGAACAATTGTGTTATTGAGATATTTCATAACAGGTTAATTATTGAAACATGGTTATGGAAATCATGAGGCCTTCTCTGGGTAACCATATGGGACTTGTGGTAATACTAGTTGAGGGTTCACAAACAACACATGGTTAGTAAAATCATTCATAAATCATGCGAGAAGGCACTATCTCATTGAATAACCATTTCATATGTTAGAGAATGGTTTGGAAACTGTACTACCAAACCATGATGGGGCCTATATGTGTCTTATGAGGGGCACATGGTTGTTGCATAATTTGGTAATCCATGTGGAAAACTTTTTAGAGCTACCCATATTTTTTTTGAAATTCCATTTATTCTGCTTCATTTTTTTACCCAAAATGTCGTCTTTTAACTTCCTCTAGTTTTTCAGGCCAAAAGGGTGCCCCTAATTTACTCTCCAAGCATCTCATGCTCTCCCATTGTATGGATTTATATATTCTTTATGATTTTGGATAGTTTTCTCAAGGTTTTCCCCTCTCCTCTCCTATCTCGTCCTTTAACCTTGAATTTCATATTGGGAACTCCTTTTTCCTAGATTATATGGATCTAGGGATTTTAGTTTTCTATATTTGTGATGGGGTTTTTTTTTCTTATAGTTCATTCTAATAGGTCATTAATCTTAGAACACTCGTGAAGTATTTTTGGCAATGTTTTCTAAATGTTCCATGTATTTGAGGTAGGTTTATCTTTTCATATGTCTTTTTTATTTTGATAATATTTTATTTATTGACATTAAAAACCACTTATATACCAAATATTGATGTGTTTCTTATAAAGCATTTGTTTGGTGTGGAAAGTGATTTTTTATTCCTTGTTATGTGATAAATATAATTGTTTTTTTATGGATTGCACACTAAGTGTCGATGAAATGAATAGTTGAATTTTTAATATGTTTTAAAGATTTTAAACATGGTTTTACTTTTTAAATATATTTGTGAAATGTGAAATGATGACTTTGGTTCCTTAAATGCGTTCTCAATGTGATTTTGGACTTAAATGAAATGTGTATTTGGATTTAAGGAATGGTCTGTCATGTGATGATGATAACTGTTTTCTTTTTTAGCACTATAAAAATGACATTATCACAAAACTATGATGTGATTGTTTTAAAGTAACTAATAAATTTATTATGAAATTGAATGTGGGGTATTTCCACCTATTTTGAAAGATGGATTTTATTCTTTTGTAAATGATAGTTTTGTGAATAAAGCATGAGGCTTGTTTTGTAATTTCATGGAAGTGGTGAAAATGGTTTTTATGGAAACCCTCCTTTGATAAATATATTGTTTGGTTTATATTAATGGGTGGGATATCCTTATTGTTGAATAATTTTGACCCTTTAGCTTTCTATGGAGTGGGTGAACCTCTATGTGGACTCTTTTATGATTTATAAATTGAATTAAAATATATTTTTACATAGAGTGACTCAAGTGATGCCTATTATTGAGGTATTATACATATATATGATTGGATATTCCATTCGCATCAGTTAGATCAACCTATTCTATACTATTGACATGGTAAACCAAAAACTTTTATTGAATTTTCATAGAATGATTTCTACACTGGTCAGATTTTCCACTAGCTAGTGGAACATAACATGGGGATATATTTGAGTTTTATTAATATGGGATATGGACACTCTGTCTGGGCCATGTGGGGTGTCGTTGGTCATGTTGGTGTTTTTGATGTCACTGTGTGAGGCATGCATTCTAGGATGAATCATCATGTATGATTATGTTCTCGATTATTTACAAGCTCATAGTATTTACTCATGTCTATGGACAGTTAGTTGTCTACAGAGAATGACTGAGATACTTGGTCACTCATGTGTGTTTAATTCAATTTCCATTATTGTTTGATAAATTTAGATGATCTCATATGTGTTATATCTCTTTGTAAAGTGATGTGTTCTATTTTAAATGGTTATTAAAAATGGCTGAAACTAGAAGATATATTATATTTTGCTAAACTTGTTTTGATATGAATGCATCACTTTCCCATTGAAAAAGTTAATATTTATTTGTTGTAAAGTAACAATTATTTGAAATGAAAGAGGGAAATTCTTCATGAATTATTTTAATGTGAAACTATGGAAAATATTATCCTGATATATTGTATTTCAAACTTTAAATTAATATTTCTTTTATTTTAAATGAATTTAATTAGGAATAGATTATTTGGTAATGATTAATGAGTTTTAATAACAACGAAAATAGTACTTTCTTATTTTTATCCTTTTTTATAGGTTAAACTTGGTATCTATCACCATGGGCGATAATTGTTCCTTATATAAGAGAGTGACCCTCAGAGCCACATGAAGATGATATGGTAGTATTGTTTATTTTGGGATTGTTTTACAATTATGGTATTTTTAGTTTTTTGTGTATATGTTTGTCATCATGAATCAATTGTTTATTTTTTATATTGGTTTTCTTTTTTATTTTTCTACTGTTTAGTTATTTATTTATTTTTTGGTGAAATCATTTACGTTGCGTACTATATTGATTCTCGGCATTGGTTTTCAGACTGTGGGGATCGAGAACACCCTTGAGGCCATGCCATGAATCTAATCAGATGAATAGCTTGGGGATGAACTGGGTTTGTTAGTAGAAAAAGGATTTATTATATCCTAATTATATGAAATTGGATTTTGAAATTATTTTCCACTTGGTAACTTTTAATTGAAATCCCATTGGATAAAATAATTCCATTTGAAACTAAAAATATTGTGAAGAATGTTTGAATCATGATATTATATAATAACATGGAAGTATGTGCACCATTTATAAGAAATTGGTAACGTATAAAAAAATTCATCTTCAACCTAAAGTTAAGGATCACAAAAATGAATTGATATTGAAAATATAATCATAAACAATATTCTTGAACAGAATAATCTTTAATCATTCCAATGAGTTCTATACCACTATGGGAAATTTGAATCATAATATCTGAGAAGTAATATCATTAAATTTAACATAGAGTATCATGAGAATAAGGATATTAGTTATATAACATATAAAAGGGAATTATATACACTATATAAGAGAAACTACATGCATAACAACAAAAAATTATAAATGAAATGTAAATTGAAATGAAATCCATTACATAGAGTCTAACTAGACTCATGTGTCTTCATATTCATGAGTAATACACAAACATTAATTATTTACTTGTTTCAGAAATTTTTTCATTTTTATCTTCACTTTTATTTCACTTATAACTAGGTTATAAATAAATACTTAATAATTATGTTTACATTGGGATTTTTGACCAAATTTGGTTTATTTGTCAAAAACAACTTTCATACGTCAACTATCGTTAAGGGGGTAATTATATTACATTCATAGAAAAATAATGAAATAATTATCATATTTATACATAAATTATATTATTTTTATCAATCATTAAATATGGTTATGAGAAGTGACTCACTGTTACAATCATAGAGACGGTAGGCTGTACATACGCTTGGGTAAGATTATCATTTTTCAATGATCATTCTAAAAATATTATAGGTATTATTATATATTTAAATAATTATAATTATTTAAAAAATACCATATTATATAATAATATATAATTATGTATATAATTATTGGGATCTAAAATGAATCACATCACATCGAAGAGGCGATGGTCCACACAACCATGAACAACGTTTTCACTTTTTAAGTGTGCGAAAGGGTAATAAAAAAATGGTATATATTATACTTCAATAAAGATAATTATTCCATAACATAACATATAATATATTTTTTATGTCACATGATTTTAATTAAAATCTTTTTTTTACATTCGATGTATAGTTTGAATGAATCATGTCGCTTTTAAGAGGCGGTAGTTCACACTTCCACTAACGATGTTATCGTATTCCTACAAAATGTAGTGCATAAATATATTTTTTATAGGATAGTAACCTATATATATTCTCCTTATTAATATCATATATAAATATTTCTTCCATAATAATGGGAACATTTAGAGGCATTAATGGAAGAAAGAACCTTCATCGTTTCGTGAGGTGACAGTTCTCCATTAACATAAACCTTTTGTTAGTTACCATAAGATGTGATTTTGTGTATGTTAAGGTTGAAAACAGAATAAAAAACATATTAACATATTTGTTTTATTGGTTTTGTTATATAATCATCTAATTATAAGAGTTTGGCTAGTGTAGAATGGAAATAAAACTAAAGATCTTAAGGAAAGATGTTACCTCTTATCAGGTAACTCATTCTGGTTTGTACGAAAATGCTTCATTGGATTGATTGCTTTCCAAGGAGAGTATTTTTAATATTAGGTGATTGAATTTTTATGTTCAATTTTCAAATCTCTTGGTCTATATAATGTGTTCTAAGATGTTTGAGTATGTCATAGAGGTGGTGGCCTTTATAATGGAGGAAAAAGACTCACTTGGTATTTTTGAAAAGAAGTTAGTTGCATCCATGTTTATACCTAAAAAAGTAATACAAAATAAATCAAAATAAATAATTTAAGGTAAATGAATGAATTATATACATAAAATGGGTTTTTTTTTAAAAAATGGCTAGGTCATTTGGGTTGTTATGTTAAAGGTTTATTCATTTATTACGCTTAATTTTACTTAATAATTGTAATTAATTTTATTTACGTTCATAAAATGTTTCAAAAAAACTAATTTTAACATATTATATATTATATATTTTTATTTTTATTATATTTCTGGAATAAATTTTTACAAACTATAATCACATAAGTGGTATAAATTATTTTAAATTCAATCTTGCATATGGGATGAAAATGGGAGTTTTTGAAGTAAAAACATTTGAAATATTCATATGTTTTTATAGAAAAAATTTTACTTAAATTGATTCAAATAATCTAAATTAATGTTATTTATAAAAATAAGATCTAAATAAAACTTTAAGAAAAATTAAAAAGTAATTTAATGTTATAAATAAATTATATGGAAAACTGTTTTGAACTAAAATTCTTTATTTTTCATTATTCATTAAAAACAAAACATTAACAAAATTATCAAAAAATCACACTAAAATAATTTTTTCTTCAAATATGAAGTTAATTATGACATATATAATCTATAAAACTTCCAAAAATTACATTTAAAAAATGTTCCCCATTCAAATTTGTAATAAACAACTTCTTAAAAATATATTATTTTATGCATAAAATTTGGATTGTTTTTATGTCAATCCTTTCAAATCTACTGGATGAATATAAAAAATATTTGATTTAATCAATAATATATAAATTATATTAATATAATTCACTAATTATAATTAATATAATTTAGTAGGATAAGATATCTTTGTGACCATAAAAATAATTTGTTTTTAAAATATTCTATTTATATTGTATTAGTTCTTATATTCCTTTATAATTAATTGTAGTTGTTGAATTAGTTGTGTAAAACATATATTATCACCAATTAGATATTAATATTCTTAACAACTAGTTTTTATATTATTATATTAAATAATAATATATTATTTATATATTATTATCAGGTAAAACATTCTCTTCTGAATAACACAAGCCATTTAAGAAACTCATTTTTGTGTATGACGTATGATAACATGGTATCAAAAAAATAGAAATATATACGTTGGATTAATTTTATTTAAAATAATAAATATATTATATAATATCAGGATATTATATTTACTTATTCACTTGGGGTCTCATGTCATACATGATATAAAATACAATGTTCACACTTTATATTTTTGGGGCGTTAAATTTGATCCATTCCAAAAGTATTTATCCTAAAAAAAATAAAAATAAATCTTAGAAACCACAACATAATTCTTCCCAAATAAACTTTTATGCTGAAATTAGTGGTTAAATATAACGAAACCAAATAAAAAATCTCAAAAAATATCATTAATCACTTCAAAATAACATAATTTAAAAAAAACATTATATCCTATAATGTGATTACCAAAATAAAATTAATCTTTATTTATTAAATATAATAAAATAAATTTCATGTTATCCATGAAAGTTAATAGGATAGTGGTCTATTCTACACCCTTTCCATGAATCTGTTTTGGTTTCAATCTCTAGGGCCTTTTTGGTTGTGACATGTGTTCATATTTACTAAAACTATATTAATATAATTGGTATGCAATTCCAAAAAAAATTGTTGATCATCATAAAAAATAACCTTAATCATAAAATATCATATAAACCCAACTATTTATGAACACCATTAAACTTATTTCCAAAAAAACATAAAATCATTGTTCCTGAAATGATCTTTTCAATAAAACATATAATTAACCAAAGGGTTGTTTTCCTACAAATGTCTAAAAAACATCCCTAACCATGATGAAATATGATAACATAAATCGTAAAAGGGTTATACATACCATAAAATTTATGATCAACCTTAGACTCATCAAATTAATACATTTTAGGTTTATCCCATATCACAATGAAAAATCATAGGTTTTTATAGGTTCTATACTCTCACTCATCATAATGGTTCCTAATGAAAATCTAAATTAAACCATGCATATCCTATAAGAGTATCAAACTAGGTTAATAGTAGGGAATAGTCACCGTGAAATAGAATAGTGGTTGAAATATAATTAGACTGATACTTTTCATGGTTTTTACCCCTTGTTGTATCAATGTCAATAGAATTTACACATGTAGTATCTATAAAAAGAAGTATTTATTGAAAAACCATGTATGATATACCCTACCAAAACATTATGATGTTATCCTATACATTGAATTTTCCTCAATTAATATTTATTTATATCTAGATAAAAAGAAAAAATATTAAGTGTGAGCTCAAATGATCTTTAAATTTTCATACAATGAATACTATCATGAATAAAAAAATCATAATAAATATGACAACATAAATAACTAAAAACACATTATAGTATATACATAAATTGAGCATGAATGATAAAATATAAGGAATAAATTATCAAATAATCCGATATAAATAATAACATCAACATGAAACTTATCCATGAATATCATAACAATTCAAATAATCTAATGGACATCAATAACTACACTAAAAATGGTAAAATTAATAATATTAGACATTTTAAAGATACCATCAAGTACTTATTAAAATACATATTATATAAATTGGTAAGTCCATAGAAAAAAACAAAAACTATTTTTTCTAATGAGAAAAACTAATGCATTGACAGGATATATAAAGACCCATTCATCACTTATTGTGTCGAAATCATTTATCATATTAAAGGTAAGATTAAATATTCAATACGTAATAAACAAAAAAAACATATTAAAAATGAGCATACAAAATTTTAATATTTTCCATATCAATTTTCTCATAAAATATGTTGATAAATAATAATAAAGTTATCATTTGAACATATTTCTATTGGAGTATAATTAAAATAATTTGTCTTGTAATTTAGAATAAAAATTCTAAAAAAATATTAATAAAATAATTCTTTAGGAAAAACTATTTTTCACTTGGTAATTAACTTTTAACTCAAAAAATTTATAGAATAGTAGTAATTTTTTTAAATAATCATCGAAACATGTTAAGGAATCATCAAACCATTGGGATCTCATGGTCACGAGAAATTCCATTTTTACCGAGTATACTAGAGAAAAGATTCATTTTAAATCATTGTATAAAAATTATAAATGTTCATCATTCAGAAAATGACAAGAAAAAATCTTTTAACCACCTTTTAAAAATAAACATCTGTAAATATATATTTAATAAATAATTTTATAATATTTAAAACAATATTTTTAACTATTTTATAAAATATTGACATGGAAGAAGAGATTCGTCAAAAAAGATAAAATAAAGTCTACTTTTCATAATAAATTTATTTAATATTTTAATTATAGAAAAGAAGATGATAAAATTAAAACATATAATTCTAAACAATATAAAGAGGATAAAAAATATTTTTGGTTAATTATATAAGTATCATATAATTCTCTTTGCGTAGATTTAAGCATAAAAAACTAATTAATGATTAGATTGTGAAATAATCCCTTACCACATGAGTAATTGTTGAATCATAATCCCCATGAATGAAATAAAATAAAAAAACATTTAAATACAATTAATATAAATTGAATCATGATATACCATATCAATGTTCTAGAATATGCACTATGTAAAAGTATATAGGCTTATAGTGTATCGAATGTTATAAAGAAGACAATTTGAGAAAAAGAACCATTATAATGATAATAAAATTGATGTAAGAACTAATTAATGAAGTGATTATGTATAAAAAAAGTAAATACAAAAAATAGAACTGTAAATAAAAAACTAAATCAAAAAATATTCCACACATAGTATTTTATAAATTAAATAAATGCAGAAGTGATATAATCCAATGAATGAAATTCGAGTTATGAAAAACAAACCAAATTAGTAAATTTCAAGTCTTCCCATGGATGAAATGATTTTTTAGACATAAAACAACATGAAGTGGGATAGATTCATGATATATCAGGTAAAATCTTTTTAGATACACTATATAAAATAAATTGGTGTATGAAATTAAAAAATTTCTCAAGGAAATGAAATTGAGACAGAATCCATTACTTTAGTTCCGACTACCACGTACATTATTTGTAATATTGAAGAAAAATCTAATAGAGATTAATTAACTTCATAAAATAATTTTTTAGGTTTATGATTAATTATATTATATTTAATATCATGTTATATTTAACTACATATTGAATAATGTTTATATGAGATGTTTTGATGAAATTCAGTTCATATTTCTAAAACATCTTCGAAAAATTTAATAGGGTAAAAGTCATAATTTTTATATTATATAAAGAATTATAATCATGAAATAATTATTTCTATTAAAAATAATTTATAATTTTTAAACTAAACAATATACAAGGTTATGAAGAATGGACTATGTTGCAATCCTGTAGACGGTAAACCATATATACACATGAGTAAATTTTTCATTCTTCAATGATAATAATGGAATGAAAATAAATACAATTTTATATTTTTATAATGTTAATTATAACATAAATGTAATATTATTTCATTAAATAAACTTATAAATATATATAAGTAATGTGATGTGGTTACAAAAAATGAATCACATCACATCATGGACGGGGTCTTCCACATGCAACAATGAATGACATTTTCATTTTAAAATGAATTTAAAGTTAAGAAATTATGTAATATAATATCCTTATATAATTATAAATATGACATGAATATATTATATATATTAAATCCATCATTAAAACCAGTGTATTCCTGTGGTGATGAAAAATGAATTACATCGGTTCACAAGGCAGTATTTTTCCCTTAAGATGAATGAAAATTTCATTTCCCATTTGATTGAATAGAATATGGATATAAGGATTGAAATTAGCATCAGAAAGAATAATGAAGATAAATATTCTGATTTTAATATATAATTATATTTTAATCATATTTTAAGGAGGTGGAAGAATAAATATACGAAAAATACCCAGTTAAGAATGATACCTATTATTTAGACAACCTCTTTAGGTGGACACTAAAAGCTCTCATGGGATAGTTTTGAATAAAAACGAATTATATGATGTCTGTTTGGAGGTTATTTCACTAAGTATTTTGTGAATATATAGGATTTTTAACTATGAATAAAAGATTAAATTTGGTTCCCTTTTATAGGTGAGGGAGGAGGGAACTAATGAAATATCATAAAGTATTAAATTAATTTAATTTAATTCTCAATGTAAAATAAATCCAAAATGAGATTATTATTGTAAAATATGATATTTATTATAAATAACATCATATAATAAAATGTTTACAAGTTTATATTATTTTTTTACACTTATAATTTGGTTTTAACTCACTTCTACCCTTTTTGAAAATTATCATGCTAATAATGTTTTTACACTTTTGGGATAAAAATAATGACTATAAAAGGAATTTTGTAAAATAAATAGACCATGGTTGACATGTTTAACCATATAAAAATGACCTGGTAGAGGTTATTATTATTATTATAAATTTCAAAATATTTAATAGAATATGATTAATTATTAAATATCATTAATATCATTTTTGGATCTATTCATTAAATTTGACCTTGAAAACAAGATTGAAATAATGGAATTAACATATATTTGACTAAAAAATCTTCAAAATATTATATTTTAATAAAAAATTAATGCATAACAACACTTATTTAAATTTATATTACAATTAATATTTTTAAAATTATTGATTTCTTTTTTTTAATTAAATAATTATCGCGTTAGTGTTTAGTAATTTTTTTGATAATTATTACATTATTAAGAATTAAAAAAATTAAAATTTTAAAAAAATAAATTATATTGGAAAATGAATATCTATAATATAAAATAGTTTATATTTATCCCTATAACTATATATTATAGTAATTAAAAGAAAGAAAGTTACCTTTTCTTTTCTTTTCAGTACATAAAGTACTATAAAGGTCACAATCATGGCCATATGGATTGAAAATGGGAAATTTTTAGAAATTAAATGAAATAGGTTCAAAATATGTACATAAAATAGAAAATAGAAATGTTTTTAGGTCATTATAACCCTTAGCTCTTTAGTTTAACCACTTGAAAACAAAATTTACCTTTAATCGTGTCACCAAATTTATACTATTTTTACTATTTTTTATAACCAAATAATTATGATGAACTTATTTAATAATATTAATAATTATTATTTAAAATAAGTAATTAATTTTATAAAATTCAATTCATAGATGTGGATGAATTTGTTTTAAAATTAAACCATAAAAATGTGTTAAAAATAAATTTTTCAAGAAATGCATTTTTCATGATTTAAATGATCATATATAACAATATGAATAGTGATCATAAATATATGTATCTAAACTCATAATGTTTGATATATAATATAAATGTTTAATGTAAATTATTTATTTTTAAATATTATTTTTATTAACTAAAATGATATGGCATTATGAATTTAAAACCGATTTTTAATTAAAAGAAGTAATTTTCAATATTTATTGAGAAATAAATTTTTTTATAAAAATACCAACAATTATCCAAAAGAAAATTTACATATGATGAATTAAAAAATAAATTCCATTTTAAAAAATAATTGTTTTAATGTTCAAAAAATTTAATTATATTATTTTCTCCCAAAATGAAGTAAAATTTTTATTTGAAGAAAACATATTTTTTGAAGAATAAATTTATTTTACAAAAAATTTATCAATATATTTATATTTGGTAGAGAATTCATATATATTTTATAATTTAGTAAATTTTATTTGTACCATCTAATTTAACATATATGTTATAATGAACATTTAAAATAATATATTTTGTAGTCCCTTTAAGGTTAGTGTTTCCTATCGCATATGTTTTAAAATATAATTTTCTTCTTTTAAAATATCATTGTGTTACATTAGTAGTTAGTGTTAAATTATTCTTATATAATTTTTTCTATTTCTACAAAAAATATCCTATGTTGATATTATCTTATATTAACTTCTTCTTTATGTTATTTTCCCATGTGATTAATCATGGGATTATGTTTAACCAAAAGTATATGCTACTTTATAATGGTAAAATGTATATATATTTTTTTTATTTTTAATGAATGAAGAAGAACTTTTATGAGTTTTAATTTTTATTTTAATATTTTTTATAAATATATAATGAAAATATTTGGGAATAAAAGTTAGTTTTTTTGGAAATAAAATGTTTTTGATGATCCCATAGATTGTTTTTGAAAACAAAAAATGTTGTATAAGTAATAGTAATCTCATAGGATTCTTTATTTATTTTTTAAATACCCTTCACTTATATTCTTATGTTTATCCCACGCTATAAATTTTTTATGCGATTTTACCGATGATTATTCATAATGACAAGTTATATCTAACAATACTGCATATATTTCTTGAAAATTAGACTTGTTATATCGTAAAAGTTTTTTTTTGAGAAATGGATAGTAAGTTGATGTTTCTTATTTGTGATGTAATATTTTTTTAATGTAAAAAAGATTAAAAAAATATCCTAAATATATATATCAAAAATATTATTAAATATAATAAAATGAATTATTGACTTAACCAATTGATTATATAATTTTCAAGGCAGGTACCGTAAATATAATAACAAAATAATAAATTTCAATAGATATCTATGTCTTGAAAAATGTTCATAAGGGATTAAAAAAATAATGAGCTTTAAGTAATATTAAATTAAAGGAAAATGACTATTGATTTATTTTCTAAATATAGTAAGAGACTCTTGATCAATCTATGAGGTGGTTTATCTTTGATGTCCATAAACACATTTTTAGTGTTTAAAATCTCTAAAATAAGCGTTTAACTATCAAAACCATAAAAAATGACCTCCTATTGGCTTGAAATCATAGGAAAACCATTGTCAAAGTGTTTTTTATTTATATGGGTAGATGAAATATCAATACGACATAAATTATTCATGTAATGACTCAATAATAAGTTTTAATAGAAATAATGGACTTTTAAAAACATGTGGATGGGGTAAAAACCAGGATAACAAGATTGTAGTTCAATGAAATCATATTAAAATTACAATGGATTTATTTTATATGCGTAAAAACTAATTCCAAATCAATGGGTTTTGGTGTTTGTCATGAATATCTATAAACAAATTTATTGTGTTTTAAAACTCAAAAAACCCTATTGCAATAAAAACCATAAAAAATGACTTCACATTGTAACTAAATTATTGGAAAACTATTTTACAAAAAAAATATGTATACAGGTTGAAAAAACATCAACTCTATATATGATGTTCTCATAATGACTTAATAATTATATTTAATAGACATCAAAGTCATTATAAATTTGAATTAGTGGGTCAAAATCAATTAAAAAATATCATAGTGTTGTGAAATGATAAGAAAATTAATGTAGATTTATTTTTAAAATTCAGGAACTAATTTCACATCATCTTGAGTAGAGGTTTTTCCGAGATTCTTATAAACAATTTTTTAGTGTATTAAAACACTAAAACTAGTCTTTTATAGTAAAAACCATAGAAAATGATCCAATGATGGGCTAAAATCATTGATAAACCACATTTAACTCATTTTTACATGTATAAGTAGACAAAAAGTCAATCCATTATAATTTGTTCTCGTAATGATTCAATGAGAAGTTTTAATAGATTTCAAATTCATTAAAACAATATGTCATGGGATCAAAACCAAGAAACAACCCTCAATGTTTCATGAAATCAGTGGATAATGATTGTAGTTTTATTTTGGAAATTTTGGAACTGAATCCACATTATTCCAAGAAATTGTTTTCTTAGGATGTACGGGAATAAATTTTTAGTATATTAAAAATCTAAAACACAAATGTAAAAATAAAAATCAAATAAAAAACCCAATAATTTGTGTGGAATAATTATAAAACCATATTTTAATAATTTTTGACATGTAAGAGGAAATAAATCATTAATATGACATGCACTATAGTCATGATGAATTATTGAATAGTTTTAATCAAAATTAACGTCTTTAAAAACATGTGTTTTATGTTCAACACTATGAAAATGAGCCTGGAGTTCTATTAAATCATAACAGAACAACCATAAATTTATTTAGGGAAATATTGGAATAAATAATATATCAATTAGAGTGGGTGTTTTTATAATATTTTAATAAATGAATAATTAGTGTTTTAAAACTCTAAAACAAGCCTCTAATAATCAAAAGAATAGAAAATGACATCCAATTGATGAGAAATAATATAAAAATTATAGTTGAATCATTTGTGATCTGTATGTGTTGATTCCATTAAGACATAACATCCATTTTTCTCATAATGACTCAATATAATGTTTTTATAGATAGTATAATATTATAAAACATGTGTTTGGGGGTCTAAAATAATGATAATAATAAGTTATAGTGCAATGAAATCAATGTACAATGGGAATTTTTTTTTGGAAATGTTGGAATTGAAAATCATTAATCCATGTGGTGGTACTCTTTAGATGTTGGTATAAATATTTTTAGTTTTTTAATACTCTAAAAAACATTTGTAATAATAAAAACTATATAAAACAACCTTTTACTGGCATAAAATCATAGAAAAATGGTCGATGTATCATTTTAGAACGTTATCAATAGATTATACATTATTGTGGCATGTATTGTTCGTAGAATGACTCAATAAGTTGTTTTAATTGATGCCAATTTCATTTACAACATTCCTTAGGTGGTCAATACAAATCAAATGAGGCTTGAGTACTATGAGATCATAGAAAAATGACTGAAGATTTATCTTGGAAATGTTTTAACTTCTTCCAGATCAGTCTGAGTAGTAGTTTTCCTATGATGTTTTTTAATGGTTTTTTCAATTTTATAAAACTATAAAAATAATTTCTAATGATCAATACTATATAAAACAACCTCATATTTATGTGAAATAATTTTAATAAAATCATTCAATCGTTTTTGATTTGAATGGTTATGCTCCACAACAATTGGATATTTAGTGAGCTCAAATGAATCACTAAGATGTTTCAATAGATATAAAAGTTTTTAAAAACATGCATCAAAGGTTAAAAATCCAGAAAACAAACTCAAAGTGACATGAAATCATAAGAAAATATCCATATATTTATTTAAAAAAATCAGAATTGATGCCATGTCAATCAGAGTGGCAGTTTGTCCAGTTTATTCGTAAATGAATTTTTAGTTTTTCAAAACTATAAAACAAGTATATAACAATCAAAATAAAATAAAATGACCTCAAATTGGTATGAAATCATAGGGTACTTTTTTTTGGATTCATTTATGATGTGTTTAGGAAGATGACGCGTTAATCTGACATGTTTTGTTCTTGGGATGAATCAAATAATAATTTTTAATATACATTGATGTATTTAAAAACATGTGTCAGGGGAAAACAAAAAAAATAACTCTAGAGTGTGTTGAAATAATATTAAAATTTCACTAGATTTATTTTTATAATTTTGGAATTCATTTTACATAAAATCATACGGTAGTTTTCCAAGGATGGTCCTAAATATATTTTAGTGTTTTAAAACACTAAAATAATTGTGAAATGAAAAAACTCATATAAAATGTCCTCATTTTGGTTTTAAATCATAAGAAAACTTTATTGTGTTATTTATGATAAATACAAGTAGATGACACTTCAATCATACATGAAATGTGTTCAGAATGAATGAATGAGTAGTTTTAATATATATACAAGTATTTAAAATCATGCATCGAGGGACTAAAATAAATAAAACAACATCAAGAAACTGCTAAATCATCGGAAAATGACCATAAGTTTATTTTTTAAATTTAGTAACTCATTCCACATCAATAAGAGTTATAGTTTTTCTGGGATGCCTATAAATTCAATTTGTGTGATTTAAAACTATAAAACATTTATTTCATGGTAAAAAACATATAAAACAATCTCATATTAATGTAAAATCAATGTTAAACCATTTATGATTTATTTTTGACCTGTAATACAAGATAAAATATCAATCCAACATGTTTTGGGATCATAATGACTCAATAAGCAATTCTAACAAATATCAATTTCTTTAAACATTTCTTAGACGATAAGACCACGTGTATGTTTGAAAAATTCATAGGCTATTATATACTTATCCATTTCTAGTTAGAAGAGTTTTTTGTTATTAGAAATTGGATCATTTTTGTTTTCAATGTTTTTTATTAGACATATTATTTTGTGTGTTCTAAAATTATATGTGTTTGATTAAAAAATTAATTAACGTTATGTGAAATGTTTTTAAATATATTAAGTACATATTCTATTTCATGATCCTTTTATTAAGTATTCTAGATTTTATTATAGGTGTTAGATACCCATATTAGTCAATATATTGATTAATTTGGTCAATGAAACTCTTTATAAGGATCCCATAATGGCTTGTAATTTTTGTGTAATGGGTAAACATTATCATTGATTCTAATAAAATTATTATTTTTTTTGTACTGTTGATAAGATTTCTACATTAGTTTTATTTTAATTAATATAAGTGTGATCCAATAGTTTTTGTGTATGATAACTCCAGCTATGGAGATGGTGATATGACGTAAATGAGGAGATATAGACGCAATAATCATGGGTTGATGGCATATGTTGGACCCAATATATATGTATACGCTTACTGAACTTACGACTGATAGTTTGAGCATAAATGTATGGCTGATGGATGTATGACTAATGGGTATGTATATATGATTTAGGTATGTATGTGTGATTTTATTTTATATTTATTTTTCAAATGAATTAATATTTAGATAATATTTATTGAAAATAGTTTTTTCTATTTTTTTATTTAGAATTGATACCAAGGATTTTTATAAACCATTATAAAAAATAGCAATTGTTCTTGTATCAAATTTTTTTATTTATTTATCTAGTTTGTGGAAGGTTATGTGAACATCCAAAAAAAATTACCTCATAAATATATATATATGGTTATTTTTTCCACTCAAAATATTAAATTACAAATTTGATAAAGAAAACCACCTCTAGATGAATAACAAATGACCACTAAATGTGAAAAAAATGAGACATATCTAAACTGATACTAAATAAATTAAATCTTCAACTATTTGATTAATGATTATTGAATATAAATTGGTATATATAGCCACTTCTAATTAATTTATTTTTTTTAACTACTTCTATTAGGGAAAAAATATCTATTAATCCATGAAATATTTTGTAGTATCTCTCCATTTACAATTTGGATCGATGGAGTTAATTTTAGACTAATAGATGTCCGGTAATTTCACTAGGACATCGAGAGTTATTCACTGTAAATTTTTGAAGATTTATTATTGTGGTAAATAGAATTCTATTGATAAGTGTTTCCCTTTTATGGATGAAGTAGGTTTAGTGATCTTAGACCCCACTCAATCGATTTGATTACTTTTCTAAAGAGAATAGAAAAAAATGAAGGTATAAGGATAATTTAATTTTCTAATGGAATTTCATAGAACTATATTTATTAATTCTCATTTCATTCCATATTGTCCATTAATTTATAAAATATGTGATAATATATAAAATTAAATATTTATAAAATAAAAAATATAATAATCAATGGAACACTTCAACTTAAACAATGCTTTCTTTATAGAATGATCCATATGTATAACTACTATTCTACCCACAATAGATTATAAATTTCAAAGTTCAACCAATTAGCATTATAGAAGGACTCTACAAACCACTATATATATTTTTTTTGAATATGAAGCCACTGAAAATATGATGGAATTGGGGGAAAAATTAATACTAGATGATTCTTCCAAAATCTGTTTCCAAGTTTATTTGTACATAGAGGAAGATGTGTGAAATAAAACACCTAATAATTATATTACTACTCTAAAATTATATGTTTTTTTATTTTATGCAACTTCAATTTCATGTTGATATTATTCGATATAAAATCATATAATCAAATATATGGATTCATTTTCTTGTTGATTTTGAAGAAGTGTCTATATAAGAATAGGGAAGATATAAGAAAATATTGATGGGCCAGTTTGGTTGAAATTTGATGAATATTGGGGAGCTGATATAGATAAATAAATTTATATAATTTTTATCAATGTAATAAAGTGGAGACACTAATTAGTTTATATATGAATAAATTAGTATACATCAATTCTTCTCAATCTAAAGTGTAAAGGGACCATTACCTTTTCCCACCCCAACATGAATTTTTTAATCATGGAAATGGGGTGAAATAATATTTCAATGAAACAAGGGATATAAAAAAATTATTAGAAAAATTGTTTTATATACTATGATATATTGTTTTAATTCACATAATCTATGTATATCATCAGATTGGGTGGCCACTACCACTATCTAGCTATAAATCATGAAAATATAACATATGTTGGGAGGTAAACCAATGTTTTCTTTATTTATATTTTATTTTTGATTACTATATATTATTTTTAGTATTTTTATCATTATCGATTTCCATGAAGGTTTTTAGTTACATCGACGGACTACTATTTAGTTATACTAGTGTTAACAAGAATAATCAAGTCGTATCCATCCTTAACGGTCGCTTTATTACCACTATAACTATATGGATAATCTATCATGATCATGGTTGAACTATAATAATATTTAGTATTATATAAGTGTAATTAATGTTTCATAAATTGATATAAGAACCCAATTTAGTTTTTTTAATTTGTATTTCTAGAGAATTTTGAAAAAATTTAAAAATTTAAAATATTAATATTAATTGAAATTATACGACTTCTTTATTCATTTAGTGAAATATTATAGATTAATTTGATATGAAAAACTGAAGCATTGAATTTTTTTAATATGATTCATCATTTCCAATATTTAGTTTTTGAATATTCCCAATATTTTACTGAATATGAGATTCTTTTCAACATGTAAAATCGAATTATATATCATACATTTTAGAGATATTTTAAAATCTATTTACATATTCTTATAGTATAATATGACATGAGAGGTTCAAGATATGAAAAGATTACTTGAACATCTTATTTTTTTGTTTCAATACATTCTATATATTCTTATAGGCTTCCACATTTTTTGATAAATATCCTCACCTACCCTGTTCGTGTGCATTTTATATAATTATAAATGAAAAAAAGATTTGAGGAGGGATATTTAATGTGAATCAAGTGTGTAATGTTCTCTTTATATATCAATATATATATATTATCATCATTTTTAGTTAGTAATACATTGTAATGAGACCAATAATTATTGTTTATATTGGAGTGCTACTAAATCATAGGCATGCAACCACACGTGCTAAAGGATTAAATATAGTAAAGAGGGTCCATGAGGTTATAGTGGGGAGACTAAAAATATGGTAAAAATTAATATTTATAACAATATATGGAAAATAATTTAAATAAACCCAAAACAAAGAAAAATAAGAAAACATTCTCTTTTCAAAATATTTATTATTCTATAAGAGTCAAACATAATAACTAATATGACCCATGAGATGATAAAAAATATACATGGACAAATTAACAAAAAAGAACTGTCATCATGACATAGAGAAACAAGCCATCCCATATATAAATTTTTAAAATAACCTATGGTCCATCTTCACATCTTAATCTACTAGGTTCCAAACATCAATTATTTTACCAAACTTATACTAAGAATCATAACATCCAAATTCTTCCAAGAGGGCCCATGTAGAGTGTGAGTATGACGTTGGTATTCAACCACTGATGATGTCTTTATCTTATATATCTATAAAAAAATAAATTTTTTATAAAAAAATGAAATAAATAATAAACCAAAACATAATAAAAATACACTAAACTAGGGATAAGTTCACTCTAGAGGAGTCTATACCAAGTTTGTCCTCTACTACAGTGGAATGGTATATCCAAAACCTATGTTATCATAAGTTTCATAAACCTTCAATCCAAATCCATACCACATGAAATCACATGATAACATAACTACATAATCATTACATGTCATAGAAACTCCCAATAGAATATCCTTAAACCATAATCCATGTCTCAAGTACTTTCATATTCATTCCAACTACCAGTTTAGTATCCTAACAACCCCATGGGATAAAAAGGCCCATCCCCCAAAATCCCTATCATAGAGTCCAGTTTGTGTGTGTTTTATTTTTTTTCATAGTATGTTAATTATCATGGGTACATGATGTCAATATGTTGATAAATAACCATTTTGATAGAAATTGGAATTTCCCATAATTGTTAAAGATGATGATTTTTATTTTATAGATATAACAATTTCTAATAGAATTATTGGAAGAATATAGTATTCCATGGAGAGAGTTGATTATGCAATTATATAAGTATAAAAAGTTTTTCATTTGATTTTATGTTGTCGGGAGTTCCTCAAGATCCATTAAAGAGGATTAAAATATTCTTGAGGTGGATAGAATTAATTTCAAAAAAATGACAAGATTTGTAATTTTAAATATTTATTTTTTAAGCTAAATAATTAGAACTATTGTTTTCCATATGTCACATAATGGAAACATTGGATCCATGAATTTTAATGAATATGTATAAGACCTTTGTAAATTTCATATTTTTTTATAAATATATATCTAAAGGTATCCCTACTAACTGAAATCTATGTAATATTTATCTTAACATGAATCATGGTAATGGACAAATCCAAGAGGACACATTAGTGTCATATGTACTCTATGTAAAGGTAAATATAACAGTTTAGTTTTTCAAAAACCATTCCCTTGTTTTTTTGAATTATTAGAGCTGTCACGATAGATTTAAGAGGTATTACAAAAGGTTAAAAATGTTTTTGGGCCACTAAAATGGGCACTATGCTGTTGTAATTGGCATGCTGGTGGTTTTTGTGGAGCTCACCACGAGCCAATTTAATGGAGAGTGAGATATCAGGGAGTTTTAGTGTGGGTCATCCTACTTTAAAGATGGTGGTGTGGTATTGTGTGCACCACGATGAGTGAAACAACCACGATTTCCATTTCAGAGGGTAACTTACCTGGGGTGTGAACTTATGAAAAATAGGCGGCTAAAATACATAGGGAAGTCCATTTCAGAATGAGTGATTTCATATAGATGTTAATGATATTAGTGAATCACACTACTAGAGGCGAACAATGTCGAGTCCACTGCAGTATAGAGCTAGGTGTGGTGGTGAGTGAGACTCTTAGTGTGTTTTCATGTGAGTTATGGCGATGTCAAGTGGAGTGAAAGTAGGAGGAGAATATTGAATTTACCCTCACCGCACCAGATTTATTGGGTGTGGTGATGTGAAATAGTGATAGACATTGTCTTATACTATGGTGGATATATTTGGTGGATTTTTGTGGGATGTAATGAAATGATCCACAGTATGGTACATGGCATTGTGTTGCTCAAAGAGTTAGCTTCATGTTTTAGGTTCACATGATCCATTGAGATTAAAATGACCTAAAATAGGATAAAATTTGAATGCAGATAATTACAGAGTAGAGGGAAATAAATATGTTAGGGTCAGGGAAATTCGTGTAACAACCCTAATCTGGGATCCACTAAACCTTTTCTGCAAGTTGAGTCATCAAATAACCTCAAGCACGCCTTCCCTTACGCTATTGTTTTCCGATAAACATAGAGGGTAAAATAAGTCCTGTCGGGAGACTATAACATCTTTAACATAATAACCCAAAACATATAACAAATAAATAATGGAAAAATTCTATAACATTAACTGAAAAAAATTAAAAAAACATTTCCCAAACCGTGTACAATTACAAAACCAACCAGAAAAACCTGTAATGTAAATGGTAAGTATTGAAAAAGTAAAGTAATCCCAAAATTAAACAATAGTGAAACCCCAAAATAGGTCCCCACTCAATTACCAGATCCCCTATCATGCATGTACCAAGACCAACTCAACTCTTAATAATTAGACAATTTCCGTTGTCTTGAATGGAATCCATGATATCTACTCGAGTACCCAACAACACCCAAGAAAGGTTTGAGTAAAACTCTGTATCCCACTACTAACCGTGTTGAAAAAATATCCATTATTACAGATGGTGCATGAAAATACTAAATAAAAGGAATGTAAAATATGTCTCATGTTCCATTTTGTAACAATCCTTACCTTAAACATTTCCATCATTAGTAACATTTTCATCATATAAACCTACTTCATTACATAATCCATTGTCATCATGTGTTCCCTGGGTTAGGCGTATACATCATCTACACATGGGTCTGAGGTAATAAATTACTAAAAATATAGGAATAAATCAAGTCCATATATCACTAGGTATAATCACTTAAAAAACACATTGTCCTCACCTCAGAGCCTCAGTCCATGTGGAATGTAACCATAAGGGTAATATTACTCCATGTCGTTCCTTAACATGTGCAATGTTAGGTGGAGTTTGGAGCCTTAATCCAACTAGTCCAATGGGCATAAAAACTATGTAAATATCCCACACTACCATGCAATATGCACTAGCTTATCCATATAGTGTTAGGATAGAGCATTAGTCCAACCTGATCAATGGGAGGAGCCTTTTTCCTTTATCCCACACCAATATAAAAAAACCATATTTAACCAATACACATAATCAACCAAAATTTAAAATGATCAACATGATAATATATACCATACCACAACCCATTACCACATCAACCATTTCTACTACAAATCCCATTTATCCAATTCCATTTATTATTCATTAGCACAGTAAGTAAATTAAACAATTCTCATGAAATAAACAATATTCATCCATTCCGTACATTATCCCGTATATCCCATTCATCGTTTCACAAGTATAATTAGTATCACAACCAATTTATCACATTAAACCCAATAGAGATAGCCCATAATTCCCATGTAATAACCCATTCCCTATATTCGTCAATTCCCTTATGCTATATGTTTATGTGTTCTCAATTTACAATCCATTACCAATTCAACATTCCTATCATTTCATATATACTGACAAGGTTTTTGAAATTTCAAAATAATTCATAAACCATTTGACACAATATCATCTAGCCCAATTAACCTACATATGTACCATGCCAATAAACCCCTTACAAAATTAACAAAACATAGGTACAAATATCAATATTCTATTTCCAAATAAACTAAACATATTAACATGTTCAATATGGGATCAATGTAATCACGCATTAACTCTACACATCAATTTACGAATTCTATGTTTGGAAATGCCAACATACCCCAAGGGTGGTAACAAATCATTCTAATCATCCACCACACATCCCATAGGGCCTATGAGGGGTCTAAATAATTAATTTCCCAAAAATGTTATAGGATAACACTCAATGTAACAAATGCCAAAATATTGGGAAGAAAGATCTAAAAACACATACATAAACCTATAATATAACTACGATATATAACCTGTTCACAAACTACATCAAATATTACAATGAACACAGTATTAATCAAATCCATAGATCTAGATCCAAACACTCTTTGAATCCCCAACCTATATTCCACCTGAAAAGAATGTTTTATATACTCAAAAGAATATAGTAGTTTCATCAAACCCTAATTTGAAAAAAGGAAGAAAGGGGAGTGATAGACTTACTTGGAGAAACTATATGTAACCAAAGATGCCCCAAACATCATAGAAACACAAGATATTATCCCCATAGAATCATGGGTTTAAATGAGGCATCTCTAGATCCAAAGGAGGAAGAAATGGGGATTAAATATTATGGTAATTTTAAAAATACTTAATAGAAAATAGTAATTTTTATAACTTTTACTACGCCGAATGGTTTACCCATAGATTTTAAATAATTCTATGAAAACTGTACAGAATCGACTAGATAAGGAAATTTTTTTCACATGGTTATATGGGGAGACACGCACAGTTTATCAACCATGTTCTAACTATGCGATATTCCATTGTCAAAATATACTCATACCTCACATAGTTCAATTAACATTGCGCTAACCGTCTGCCTTGCCCAGTTTGGCATGGTTATCCCTTTATTCGTGGTCTAAACCCCAAAAACACTCACAAGGCCCCTCAAACTCCTAATAAACTCTTCATTAACAAAAATAATATATTTAAAACAAAATTTAAACCAGTAAATTGATTCACAATGGTTGGGAACTTATAAACTCTTCACCTTATAATGGCTCATCGTCGAGCCGTATTCCCAATTATCACTGAGCTTGAAAATCAAAAGGATTAGGCAATTAGGCTAGCAATTCCTTACCATTTTCCATGTTTCCAATTGAAAATTCAAATACAACCATATAATTTGAACCAAATGCTCAATATTTCCACGCAAGACTTCAAAACCACAACACGAACCAAATACTCCTCAAGGAAGGCATCAACTTTAGCAATACATCATCCACTACAACACCATAGAGAAAACATAGGCAATAATTGATAATTACCAGTACATAGAATCATTACATACAAAATCATATTTTCATGGATGAATAAATTAAGGCCTTTTCAATTTGATCATCTTTTAAAATGATGACCTAAATCACTTGGCGTGATTTTACTTAGTTCTCAAAACTCTAATGTTGACCTAAACCCGATATTTCCCAATGAAGAACACATATTATTCCAACAAAATACCCGACTTATGTTGATTCAACACTGATTTCTAATGCTACAATTCCATAAATTCACATAAAGACACAACTAAAACCCTCAGGAACACAAACAATTAAACCCATTCCAATGCTCTATATATAGTCCAACTCACCTAAACTGTGGTCAATTGAGTCCCTCCGACCAGAAACACTTATCATGTCATCAACCAACCACTTGCTAGTATGATTCTCTCCAACATATTCTATTGTTTGGTATCCACACTATTAAATAATGCCACTAGAATCTCAACTAAACTCTCACATCATCTGACGTGTTCGAGCTCATGGCACCCGAGCATCCATACAAACATTACCCTAAACCATCCATACGAGGTAAATGTTTAACTTGACCTCATTCAAGAACAACATTATTTTTGAATGGAAATAGATGCTTCAAAATCAAATGGATGGTGGTTCACTCTCACCACACCCATTTATATTACCATATATTATTGAACCACCCCTAGAAATTGTGACATAGAACATCCATCTTCCACTGATTACAAGCTACCCCTTTTTCACATTCCCAAGGAACTTGCAGACTTGAAGCTTATCATTATCATGAAAATCACCCATTGAGGTCGTTCCATGACTTATGGTATAATTCTATCATCACAGCATCACTGCCCTCTAAACCGTCACCGGGTCCACCACCCCAAACAACATTCCCAAAACAATCACTCCTACAATTCACAAACTAAATAATGATGTCTAGGTTCAAAACTCAGTAAAAAAGTTTGAAACAAAATTCTCATCCCAAAACATCCACTAAAAAGGATTTACCACCCTCCACATTCAACCATTACTTTAAGACGAGTTGATTTATCCCAGATTGAAACTTTGTGGAATACTTAGCATCACCATTGGAATGACACTACATCACTTCGCCAAAGTGACTTCAAATTTAAAGACATTCCCATACCACCCAAATATTGTTACCTAAATCTATTTACAATTTTAATTCGTGTTATAGAAGCTAAAAACTCTTCCAAAAACCATTTTGACATCTCATGACACCCTCTGATGGCTAAACACATGAACATTAAAATTTATTTAGAACCATCCTAAGCCCAAAGAAAATCCTTGGATCAATCATCCACCATAATAAAGGCCAAACTAGTCTCTCTAATAAACATAACATGAACCTCTCATGTACCTCATTAGTATCTCGGTGTCACTACATAAAATCATCATTATCCTCTCTACATCTAGGACTGAATTATCACTCCATTCCTTAGGAGCGTCATTAACATTTCTCTCTATAGGGTATTTTAACCACTATAGATTAAAATTGATCACAAGTCAAATCCCAAAACATAGACTTGGATTCTTAGATTTCCCCATGAAATGGAAACACATATCACCCATTTCCCATTCACGACTTCTTTGAATGACATCCATGATGTTTTTTGACGCCTTATCCATCATGAGGACCACACCTAAAAACCATCTATGGTTTACATGCCCCCATCCATCTCTAAATATACCACCCCCATGAGAGTGTACTACATGGTGTACCTCATCCAACCA
The DNA here is from genome assembly GCA_963277665.1 of Viscum album. Classification (NCBI taxonomy): domain Eukaryota; kingdom Viridiplantae; phylum Streptophyta; class Magnoliopsida; order Santalales; family Viscaceae; genus Viscum; species Viscum album. The sequence goes on along the minus strand of CAUJRU010000011.1, from coordinate 7,216,658 downwards.
AATAGCATTCATGTTCCTAGGCGTAAATCCACACCTTCTCATTATACTTTGGATGATGTCTTGATGTTTAGAATGAGTATCACTAGATGAGGTACGCTAAGAATTTATTGATTAACACCACCACCAACTTATCCATTACTGATACAAACTCCCACTATGGGACACTATGATTTTATAAGGATTTCTGGCTTCCCAGCAACACTCATATTTTTATAACCTAACAAAAATTACTTGAGCATGATTTCCAACAAAGACCCACCAAAAATCCCTGACCATTTCTCAAAGAATCTGTGAACCAATGTTTCATGTGGCACTACTTCTACCACAGCCCTAAAGAACATACAGTATGTCCCTAATAGTTAACAATATAAAACAATGGTCTACACACAAATTGAACCAGTGGTCTATCTCATAACCATGCTTTCCAACATGGTTTTATAAGGGATGGAACACCCTTATACCAATTGAAATCACAATTTACCACTGTGTTACCACAACTAAACTTCCTTAGATCCATCAAGGTTTCACACATTCTTGTGATGTCCACTACAATTAAATTAATTCCCACAATTAAACCATAACATGTGCATAAATCAACACCCACATATTCACCAAACCATACATCTTGGGGTTTTCAACCTCATCAGAACGATGTAATTATCAACATCTAACATAAAAACCAAACCATTCATACCAACAAGCTCGGACATGTGACCACCCTCACCTTGGGTGTCACCTTCAAATAACAATCTGCAATTATGCTTAAAAAAACTTTTTCTATTCCACCTGGAAGAAAAATGAAGGGAATTATTAGTCTTTATCCAAAAAATGGGTCGGGATTCCTCATGAGGAAACCCTTAAAAAAAATCAAACAACTACAAGAACATAAGTGCCCTTGTAAGGGGACCAGGGAACAACTATATCATTTACTAATATTTTATGGTACTCATTATGCATCGATTCCACTGCTGAATCCTATTTCATAATTCACACTCCAAGGAACCTTCATCCCTAGGATAGCCTCCCGTGAGGAAACCCTTGATTTCCCTGAAACATCCAAGGTGTAATTAAAACTTATGTCACAACACAAAACCGTCAATTTTCCCACTTATACCTTTAGGCCAAACCCGGGGTAACACTCTCCAGGCCCTAATAGAAAACTCCAAAACATCTACCTATGTGACACACATCCAAAATCACTATGAACCCTATAAATCATCTAACATAGGTCATCTTGATGGTTGAATGATACTATCCCCTAAACTGGAGTCATAATAAGTAAAAACCATTGGCCCTCTTTCCAAACCTCAGAGATCAAACCATGATGAAAACAATGTTCCCAAACAACACACTGACCCCCGTTATGATATCCATAGTTCTTAGAACCCAAAATACCATTTACTATAGGTTCAAAAATAATGGTAATCATACACATAATTTGAAATAATGACCTGAACACCCTCTTAGAAATCCAAAACACAACTTGGAAAGCCCATACTCACAAGGAAAATAAATCAAGAGAACAATACTTGAGGTCAAACATAAACTCCCCAGATCCATGAATCATAGGAGTTTCCATACTCACATTGCCAAACAACCCCTCATGACCCAAAGGTCAAGACCCTACCAAGGGTGTCCTGGGCACATCCCTTATTCCATATCATAACTAGCTAGGCCTTAAAAACCAAATATGAGGTCTCAAAATTGTGTAATCTCACTGACCTAAACCACCCATACAAATGGTAAAATGGACAACATAAGTAAAACTAACTACCTGGTTCACTTAATTTTTAACCATTACCCATATATTTATAATCAAAATCAGACTTTTTTAATTAAAACATTCACATTTTAAACTCTAACTTTCACAACATGTTATAATAATTAATTTTACTCATTTATGCATTTCATTAGGAAAAAATCATTAACCACTTTACTGTTACTATATAAATATCACTATTTTAAAAACCTGTCAATAATTAAAATTAATCAACATACATAATTTTAACTCAATCATAATATTTCTTAATACACACAATTCAATAACTATTTATTGACAATGTTTTCCATTACCAACTTTCATTTCCATTATTAGACAAAATTTTCTTCAAATTCTATAAGGAAACTGAATGATTTTTTTCAATATGTGTCACAGACCCATAACATGTGTACCTATCATGATGCATGTCAACTATTTCAATAGGTTCCTGAAATGATGCATGTTTACAGAACATCATTCCATTACAAACATGAAGAAAAATATCATAAAATGGTTACATCACATAACATGTGCATCCCTGAATGGTGAAATATCATTCCAATATAACAACATGCATTAGGAACAACAATTAACACATTGAGTGACTTGTCTTTTCCCTCATACATGGTTTACATCCTCCCATTCATGAGGCCATTACCATGGCCCAACACTTCCTATAATCCTATCTACCACCCCAAATAACAATACCCCAGTAACAAATTAATCGGATACTACATTGTAACATCCCTAACATGGAAGGCATTAAACAAGTTCCCCGAGCTGAGCTGAGTCACCCCATAACCTTAAGAACACCTCCCTATATGACAGAAGACTCCGACTTGTAGGAAGGGTCAAATAAGTCACATATCGAGAATATACCCACTTTACCAAAGTAAGACAAAACCGATAAAAAATAAAAAACAGAAATATTATATAATTTCCAAATAACATGCATAAAAAATCATTTCCCAAACATGGTGCAATTTCAAAACCAATCAATATAACATGTAATGTAATGATATTAAGTTCCAAATTAAAAAAAACCAAAGTAATTTATTAGTGGAAAAACCAAATAGGTCCTAAATCCATGTTTATATCCTCAATCATGCAGGTCCCAATCCAAAATCAACTTCCAAGAATTGGGTTGTTCACTAGTCCTAACCAGCAACCATGAGATCTATGTGGTTACCCAATGACGCCTGATAATGGCATGAGTATAAATCTATGCAGCACCACTAACAGTGTCTAAAAAATATCTAGTCAAATAGATAGATCAAGAAAAAAAATTAAATACAAGTAAAATATGACTCAAGTTCCTTTTTATCAATCCATACCTGAATTGTTTCCATCATTAGTACCATTTTAATCATATAAACCATCTTCATTAAATAATCCATTTTCATCATGTGTTCCATGGGGTTGGCATATACATCATCTACACATGGGTCTAAAGCAATAAATAACTCTGAATAAGTTAATAAATCATGTCTATATCTCATTCTGAATGGTTACATCACAACAAACACATTTTTCTCACCTCGAAGCCTTGGTCAAAGTGGAATGAAACCCTTAGGGGAATAAAGATATTTACCCTTACTTAACCCATGTATTAGTAGGTGTATTTTGAAGCCTCAATACAACTCGACTCATGGGCATTGAACCTTAGTCAATACCCCGCACCACCATGCCATGTGAACATGCTTATCCATCTAGGGGTAGGTTGGATCATCAGGACAACCCGAAAAATGTGTGGAGCCTTAGTCCTTTATCCCCCACCAACATAAAAATAAAATATTTATCAAATACTCATAATTAACCATAATTCAATATAATCAATATAGGAATTTAAACCATACCATAACACATTAACACATCAACCTTTTTTACATAGGGACCATTTATCCCATTCTCTTTCATATTAAATACCACATTAAGTACATTTAATAATTTCCATTAATTATCCAACATTCATCCATACAATAAATTATCCATTATATCCTATTTATTATATCACAAGTACAATTCGTATAACACAGAGGACAAACACATTATTACATTAAACAAATTAGAGATACCCATGTAGTAACCCATTCCATATATTCACAAATTACTATATGAAACTAATTTACTTATTTTCGATTCACAATCCATTTCAAATTTAACATGTTAATCATTTAATTTATACTAATCCTTTTTGGAATTTAATAATAATTCATAAACCATTTGACAAAATCTCAGTTAACCCAATTAAACCACTTTCAATCCATGCCAAACAACCCCTTATCCCATTATCAAAATCTAGGAACATATATCAATATTCCATTTTCAACTCAAAAAAACATATTAACATGCTCAATATGGGATCTAAATTATCAAAATTCCACTCTACACTTATCCTTACCAATTATGGGTTCATAAATACTGGTGAAATATATGGGTGGCCATAAATCATTATAATCAACATTAATGCATCCCATGTGGATCGTGAGTGGTCTAAATCATTTACTATCCAACTAGTTTACCAAATATTAGTCATGGTAACAAATGCATTGTAAGAGTGAAGAAATATCACAACACATAGGCACAATCTTAAAATTAAACTATTGGATAAAAATTTTAGACCACCCACCTCAAATACGATGAAGAACAAACTTTTAATCGAAGACTTAGATATAGTTCCAAACACACTTTGATTCCCCAAAATAAATTCTGTCGGAAAAAATTGTTTATTAAATTTGAAATAATATGGGAGAAACTAATAACCCAATCTAGAAAAAGGAAGCATGAGGATCAATTGACTTACCTGGAGATTTGATATGAAACTGATAGTTCTCTAAATGGATTAGAAACAAAGGAGATAGTCCCCTTGTAATCCTCGGGTGAAATGGGACATCTCTAGAGCTGGAGGATGAAGAAATGATAAAGAAATTTGATGGGGATTTTTAAATATCACAATAGAAAAACTATAAATTTTTCATCTTTTACTTGGATGCAAGGTTTATCTGCACAATCTGACAAACTGTGCACAAAATTAGTGGAATCAATACTTTAAAAAAATTGTTACATAGTTACAAGTGGAGTCCTGTATCGTTCATAAATTTCGTTTCAACTGTGGTTTATGACACTATCTAAAACTACTCTAACCACACTTTATATAATAAAATTTTTCCAACCATGATCCAACCCTATTACTTTCCATAGTTGGTATGGTTTTCTCTTCTTTCATGTTTTGAACCCCTATAACACTCCCGAGGTCCCTCAAACTCTTGAGAAAATCTTAATTAACCAAAAATGATTTAAACTAAAATTTAAATAATGAAATACCTTTAGGAGGGATAATATTTTATAATTGAAAAAAAATTTAATAATAATGAGTAGGAATTCCTCAGTTTAGATTTTCACATTTTCTCTGATACCCTATCCGATCTCGATTCCTGTCAACAATCTCTATCCACACCCTTAACTGTTCAAAATCTTTGGGTTTTCCAGATCAGAAACTAAAGATTCAATTTAATATATCCTTTCATCTCCCTTTCATTTATCATGGTTTTTTATTTATAGAGGATATTATGGAATAGTACCTCTATTATTAGATTTAAAATTATGTAATATTTAATAAAGACTTGTTATTGATAGGTTCTAGTGATTAATCCATTAGTTTTGTTGGTGTTAATTTTAATGGTGGTTGATCCTCAATTATTCAATATTTCATGGAGCATGATGAACATATAATATAATTATATAAACCATTAGTTATCATTATTTAATTTTAATTTTATGATAATAAATATTTAACCCTCTGGGTAATAATAGAATCAACCAAACTAAAATACTAATATTTAATTTAAGGGAATAATGAATTGTGAAATTGTGCTTTTGAGATAAAAAATGGTTTATTCTATGTTTATATTCCTTATGTTTTTCAAGATATAATTCTAAATAATTGTTATGAATAGTTTTATATTAATAAAGGTTAATATTATGGAAATCTTATAAATAATGTAAATCTAGATTTAATATTAATTGATTATTAGAATGTGACATAAAAATTGTAATCTATTTTTCTTTGAATAGGATGTCTTCTGTATGAAATGATAATAAGATGTTTATTCTAGTTCCAAGATATCATAAAGTTTGAATTATAGGTTCCATTTTTATTCTCAACCTATTAATAATGAAATAGTTAATTAAATATGAAATTAAAATGTTTATTTTTTATTTAAATATAACAGTTTTGAGTTGAGTGACCTCATTCCTATTTTGATAAATGATTGAATGATTTAGTTTTACGGACATATATAAATTGAGGGTTACATTCTGAAAATAGTATTATTTTCATGTATTTATGATCAATGTAATTAGACCCACAATGTTTTTTTGATATCGTGGTGTGGTTGGACAATTTAGTGACAAATGGTTGGGAGTTTCCTAGGCCTACGATGGTTGTAGATACTATTGATGGAAAGATGGATTGCATTTTTTTAAATGATGTCAGGAATGACACTAGGGATGTTAGACCAAGTTTATAGATTAGATTTGTTGTTGATTCTTATTTGATAATTGTTTGATTATGAAAATCTAGATTATTTTTTGTTATTGTTTCCAACTACTCAACACAGTTTGACTTTATATTTTGAAAGTGTTTCCCTTTTTTGTTAGCTTAGGATGACTCCTATAGAAGTACAAATTACAATATGATAATTGTATTATAAATTATCCCTTGGGAAGGGTTTTTGCTGTCATAATAAATGATTAATGGATCACTTAATAATGGAAACTTTTTGATGGTTGATTAAATTCTGAAAGAGCATAGATATTGAATATGGATATTATTTTGTAATTCAGGAAATCATGTTTTCATGTAATTATATAATGGTTTGATTAAACTACAATAAAATATAATGATATATAATAAATTAAATGGTTATGTCATTTATAACGGTGGGATAATTATGAATTATAAAATTTCATGATAATTAAATGAATTAATAATAATGTTGAAATTTCCATTCGTTAATGGTCAGTGATGAATGAATATTAATTCTTGTATTCTTCTATGATCTTGATTTCTTAGACTATATAAGTTAAAACCTAGTGTATTTTGATATAGTAACATCATATATGTTTAATTCTAAATAACCTATCTCAGTCTGGTTGCATGTGATATTTCATTATATTTTCTGATTCAATATGGGTCACAAACTAATTATATTAGGAAAACACCACCCAAATGTATGGGGTTGTTTTCTCCAACATCTAGAATACAGAGGGAGTAAATTGAAAATTCCCCCTCTCCCCCAATATCCATTTGGATGTATGCATGTTTGAGAATATATGGTTCATTGTAGATTAATATATAGGCTATTGGATCACAGAAGTTTTTATGACTCTTACTTTTATGATAAATTTATATATGAGGTGTAATAGATTGATGTATAACACATAATTACATATGTTAATCATGGATATGAATTCCCACATGTGTAAATACATGGGATGTGATGGATTAAGTAATAATTCATGATACATAAGTTGTAGTGTCTTTTGAACTAAAATTTTATTATGGAAGAGATTATGCGGTTGGGATTGTTACTGGTTACTTGAGATTCAAATTTGTTGTGACATGATAGTATTAAATTGATAATGACATATGGAATGGTAGGTTATAGGTCATGAACCAATGGGGCTTTAGAGTGTCACAAACTGGGGAAGTGGAATATAGTTAACATTGTTATATATATGTATTGATTTGATAAAAAATTCATTACATATACGTTTTACTAGGTGGTTGATCCATTGTGTTGATGAGTAACAGTTTTACCTATTTAGGTTATAAGTTGGTTTCATTTTTTAATCATTGAGTTTTAGTATGCATATTTCACATTTTTTTAGAGGTTACAGGTATGATCCTACTATGCATACATGTTTTTTACACCATACATACATATAAACTATTTTTAGGTCTATAAGAGCTGGTTTGTGATTAAAATAGGCAATACTAGCCTCTGGGTTTCATAATGATCTATTAATGCTTCATGGATGCTGTCAATAATATACTTTTGGTAATTTTTTGTTCTTTTGGACTTATATGAAATTAAATTATATATTTTATTGTCTTCTAATTTATGCATGGATTGTATTTTTGATAACTAATATTTTTTTTTCTAATTTATTAAACAATATATGGGGGTAACGTTTCCAATTGTATGAATTATATACCCTAGGTGTATGATTCAAATCATTGATGTTTTGGAGGTAGTATTTGAGAGTCATTTTATTTATTTATAGAACATAATAAGTACATTTGGGGGGAGGGATTCATGAAATAGTGGTATCAGATATGATGGTTGAGAGAAGTAATAATGTTTGAAGATAAGAATAAGTTAGGATTCATTAATTGGTAGGGAAATAATATTGATTGGTATTTCTAGATAAAGTAAACAAGGGACACTGGAAAATAAATTATATTTTTGGGGCACGTAAAATCGTTCTCAATGATTATCTATTTTACTAAACAAGATAGAAAATGTGAAACCAAATTTTAGGTATATACTTATGTAAATATCATTCATCATGATTTTTTGTGCTAACGTTTGAATTAGATAGGCATTAAGAAATATGTTTTAAATGAATTTATTATTTAAACATAAAAGTTTTATAAAATATTTAAAGAGTTACTGACATATTGTTTTAATTATATTAACCTAGGTTAATGTCCTAATTAGTTTTGTGCCAAAGATGATAATCATGATATTTCAGTGGATCACTATAGAGTAGAAGTTGACAACGAAAAAACTTGGAGGAGGATACTATATGATATTTAATGCTAGGTTTTACAAAAGTATAAGGGTTCTATTTGAGATTATGAGAGAGATATATAACTAGAGGAGGTATATATAACCTCATGTTTGATTCATGCTTGGATGGATTACTGAGTTTAGTTGGCAGTGATGACGCTCCATGGGGTGGCTAGGAAGTGGTGGATATTATTTCTTAGGGACCATAAGGAGTTGGTTGTTTCATGGGAGATGTTTTGAGATCAATATCAAGATGAAGTTATTTATTCAACTTCTAAGGCATCTTGTCAGTAAATGATTCTTACCATTTATCTAGGGAGTTCCTGTAACACCCATAGTTTTTAAAATATTTTTAATAACTTTCTTAACATTCAACACCGAGATTTATGAGAATTGGGATATAATATAAAAATTTTATTATTCAAATATGATAGTTATAACCCATACATCAAATCAGTAGATATGAATAGTGATATCCACATTTAAAATAATATTTTTAAATCGTGTATATAATAAAAATTTATTGATTAAATCATAATAAATAAGTACCAAATATTCACTAAAGTCATTTTATGCTTCAAAAATTAATTTTATAAATAAATGATTTTAATTTCTTATTGTGATGGAACATTATAATTAGTTTATATAGAATTCTTAAATTATATTTGATAAAAACAATATCATTTTTTTAAATAAACATAATAAAATTAACTAAGGGTGAAATTTTTGGATTCTTTGAAAAGATTGATTTTTAATGACATGAGAAAATATATATTTTTGTAATACTATAATTAAATTTCATTAAAAATTTCCATTATTATTTTAATATTATTTTAAAGTAGTATAGTTATACTTTAATTATAAATAATAAAATTAATTATATAATGATCAACTTCATACGTGATTTTGGTAGATGTTTAGATTTGGGATTGAAAACCCATATTTCAAAAAATATCATTATGTTGTATGATTTATATTAAAAGTAATTTATCTAAATTATTGTAATTGAATTTAAATAATTTGAATAAAAGTTTATTATTTTTAAATTAAAATAATCCTATGATGAATTTTCGATATTTTTTTGAAAGTGATTATTTTTTAGTGAATAGTAGAATATACAATTTTCATGAAATTAAATATATTTTATGATATCCTTATGAAATGAATATGATAAAAAATTTAATAAAATTCTAAAATGTATAATTTATGATAATATACTAAAAATATAATAAAAAAATTCTAAAAATAAAAAATATATTTTATTTAGTGACAAATATAATAATTATTTTTAGTGTCGACACAGTTCTTACGATGCACTATAATATTCAAATATGGTATCAAAACAAAATATTTGATAATTAATAAGTATTTTTTCAACATAGTTAATAATAAAAAAATATTGGTGATTCTATGCGAAGATATTAAAATTTTAGTTATAAAATAAGTTACATATCAAAATGCTTTTGCCACTATTAAATTAGGTTGGAAAAGTTAATATTACATATTAAATAAGTTTTGATGACATAGATTTGAGTAAATATACATATTTAATTAATATAAGAGTTTATGGTGAACTTAATTAAAATTTTTAATAATAGAAATTTATTTTTCATATTTAGTGGTGATATAATTAACATAAATGCTTACGTAGAACAACTCATTTCTTATGAATATAGTAGAAAAATCAAGTAGATTATTTAAAAAACTATGAAAATAATTTTATATTGTGTTAATTATAGTGTCCAATTAATTTTACAGATATATATATAACATATTATGGATGTGTGAATGGACTAGATTTGAATTCCATTACTATCATGAGGTATTTATGTCAAATTATGTGAATTGTTATTAAACTGGAATTAATAACATTTTTTTAAAATATATATTATTATATTAATTATAAATCATTAAAATATTTAATTACAACTTGTAAGATGATAAATGGTAAGATATTTTATCCCTTTTCCATTTATAACAAATTTTTTTATAGAATTAATGTAATAACACTTTAATATTGAAAAACTATTAACTGTTTTAAAATGAAAACAAAACATATAAAAATTTTATTTGATGAATAAATGAGGACCATATCCTCATTATAATCTAAAAAATATAAATTTGGAACCATTTTACTTGAGTTAGACACATATTATATTATTAAATTTCATGTTTTTTCAAATGTGACCATCCCCTAACGTATCAATGGACACTCCCCTCCTATCCTCTATAAACATAAAGATAAATTTGGGTTGGAAAATAATTATAACAATAACTTAATAAATAAAATCCAAATATTATAGAGGTATTTTTTTGTAATACCAACCTTATATGTATTAAGGTGTAATGTATATTAGGTCCTTCAAAGAGGAGGAATAACTTTTAACCAAATGATGTAGTTTTATTTCCTATTAATCCTCTGTAAAATTTTCATAATCAATGATAAAATAGTAAAAAAATTAAACATCTAATTATATATATTTTTTCATTTTATAACCTATATCTTTCTCATCTTCTATCAAATGAGAAATTCACCCATCGCTCATGTGTGTGGCGAACTACCACCTTACTAACTGGTGAAATTTTATTCTATAACCACCCCTTATTTCCAGTTACAATGAAATATATAATTTATATATTTGATATCCATTCAAAACATATAATCTGCTAAATAAAATTTATCTTATAAATTCTTACCATTCCATCCATTGAAAAAACGACAACATTGTTCGTGTGCATGTGTGGATTACCATATCCAAGATGTGATATGAGTCATTTTTCATGAACACATCACATGGATTATATATATAAGTGTATTTAATGAAATAATAAGATATTTATCATATAATTATCATTATGTATTTGTAAAAAAATACCTTATATCTATCATGTTCATTTTAAATTGGAAGTGTTACTCATTCGTTTATACTGTTACCATATCCATGATGGTAACATAGTTCATTTTTTCTAATCATATCTTTGTATGATATAAAAAGTTCAATTAATGTGTAAAAATTAACAACCTTTATTTATTCTTATTATATATTCAATTAAATAATGACTTTTTGACCACAATCAACATAAAAAATTCCCTTCAGACATATGATCTGAATATCATCAAAAGATCTTATATGCAATTAATTGGTTATGTAGTTCTATATAACATGGTAATAAAAAAAATAAAATAAATAATAAACATGAAAAATTGTCTTAAAAATTTACAAAATTAAAATATTTATAAAATTCAGTAATATAAAGGACATATGTGATGAGTTAGGCTCGAGTTAATGGAATAATTTCTTTAATAAAATAGTTCAAAATGTTTTAATTATTAATTTTATAAATAAATTAGTACAAGTATATAATAATAAAAACATTTTATTTAAATATATAGAAATTAATTAATTATAATGAAACTTTTTGGTATCTTTTTAAATTCACTCATAGGTTTTCAAGGGGAAACTTTTCAAATATTTTATATAGAATTTTCCGACAAAAATTCAAAAGGAATGTTCTATTTTAACTTATATGGTGTCAATGATTTTTACCTCTACTATGAACATTTAGTGAGTTTTGGATTATTTGAAAATATTACATGAATTTTTCAATTTAAAACCCACCTTCCCATTATTTTGGGTATTTTTAAAATATGTTTTAAATCGAATGGATATTTTAATATCCATAAATTGTTTCTTATTGGAACAAAGAATATTTTTATTAATATGATGATTGAAATGAATGATTCTATATAATATTATTATTTCATGGTTATTTTCTATTTTAAATGATTATAGGTGAGCCAAATATAGCTCAAGATTATGTGTGAGAATTATATATCTCTCAAATGAATTAAGATATGGGAAAAAGTTAACTTGTTAGGTTTTCTTAGGAGATTATTGAAATTTATTAGGTAGTTTTTTCCTTTTTTTTAAAAGATACTATAATTGTGATATGAAAATGATGTCTCAAGTAACCATTATAATTTGATATTATTTTGAATTAATTTTCATGTAATTTGTTTTTTATTTTTTTAGTGTAAACAAATAATATTTTGTAAATTAATTATTATTTTCTTTTGGGTAAAAAGATATGTTTTTACAAAAAAAAATTCAAGTGTTCTCATTTATTCTAAAGAAACCCTCATAATTATAATATTTAATTTATGTTTTCTTATAATGTGTTTCATTAAAAAAATTTGATGTAATTCTTATTTCATGTGTATGTAAACAAATATTTGAGTTCATGGTTTATTATGTCAAGGAAAAACTATTTTGTATTACCTCATGCTTTTAAAATACATAACCATGTATCTTTATTCTTTTTTGTATAATTTAATGATATTTTTACAGTCATCCCAAGTTTTAAATTGTTTTTCACAGGCCATAAGGATGAGTTGGATCTGTTATAAGGCATATCATTCTATTATGTGGATTTAATATTATAGAAGAAACATTTTTTTAATGAAATATAAGTATAAATATTATTTTTTATCTTCTAGTGTAAAATTGGATATTATTAAAATTTACATTTTTAAACAGTTTATCCTTGTTCTTCTAATACAATAAAACTAAAAGTTCCTTGGGTATATTTGTAATATAATGTTTTATTTTGGTATTATATGTTATTGATGTCTAAAATTGGTTCACATTTGTCCGCAACAATGATATAAATGTAAATATTATGAATTATGTAATTGGATTTGGGAGTATGGGTTTGGAGATTTTATAATTGGTATTCAAGGAATTGTTTTGATAAATTTTCAATTTATGATGATTATATCATCATGTGGAATAGAACATCAAGAGTTTATATGGTGAAGGTTGTTTATAATTTCAAAATAATAGATACAATCTTTGAGGATTTTGGTGATTATATTTGAAGATGATTAAGAGAATTTTGGGAGAAATTTAGGGTAATAAAACACTTGGTATTAGAATGTGCTTTTTATATGATTTTTTAGGAATAAGTATTTTATATTATTTTTAAAAAAGATTAAAAGTATTGGGAACCTTTACGGTAAAAATTATTTTTGATGTTGAGGTAATTATTGTTAATTGAGATAAAAGGGATATTAAATGTTGGGAACATGTGACTAATCATATATAAATCAATGATATTTAAAAGTGAATTGGTGATAAGGTTATTAATGTTATTTTTGGATAAGTTGTAACAACCCATGATTTTATTGTATTCCACTTTTAGAATTTAATAACATCAAAATTTTAAGCTTCATGAAACATTGAGTTTAAAATTGTAATATAAAATTATGTCTGACTATTGGAATAGTAATGTGACCATTAGAAATAGTAATATGAAATATATAATATTGACTTCCCCAATGAAAGTATAATTAAAATTTTAGTATCTTATAAAAGAAAATTTTATTTATTTATATACCATTATATGTTTTTATATGTCTTAAAAGTGATTAATTAAGTGTTGGTATTTTTCTAAATAATAAATGTTTAATCATAATTTTATAATTAATATTATGTTTTAATAGAAAATTTATTTTCATAAAAATAATCATAAACTAATATTTTTTTTGTATTTTGAGCATAATACAATTTCATGATACCTTAATTAAATTTTCAAGGTATTATAAAAATAATTATACTTTTAAAATTGGTTTTTTTGAACAGAGGATGATTTTAGATAAAAATAAAATGTCTCACATATAGAATTTATTTCTCAAAAAATGGATATATTTTTTGAATTCTATATAATCATAAATGTTTATTGTGATTTTGGTGATTTTTATAAAATACATGATTTTTGGGAATATTAAAATATGTTAATTTACGATATAAATAAATTATATATTAAATAAACTTTTACATGACTCATTTCTGATTTAATCACCATAATCGTGGACTTCCATTCATAATGATAATATATTTATTGACAATGTTCAAACTATTCATAGACCTCATCCAATATTATAAAAAAATGAATAAAATATTCAAAAAACACCCATCCCTTCAATTATAAATACCAAACCCCACCATCCCTTCAAATCATACCTCTATAGTATTAAACATATCATATCTTCCACCCATTTAAACCCACAAACCTCTCTACCATGATATTGTATTTGATTCTCACCAAAATACCATTTCAATTTTCCATAATGAGGTTCTGAAGGAGAATAATTCCAGAGGTAAATCCAATTTCATAATTTTAAATTTCTTTAAATTTATTTTATTTTATTATAATTTAATTACATAGTCTTTCCAAATATATATGATAAATCCAGTATCTTATATATACCTGAATTTTTTTTTGATAATGGTATATCAGCCATCAATTTATTCCACTTCCCTTTCTTGATATAAAAATGAAAACACCGTCTGTGAGGGGTCGTCTCTCCACCTTCATGGAAGATGATTCTTTAGTTTTCTAAAACCACCTTTAATGATTGTCATCAAACAATTTTATGGTTAAAAAAATTATAATATTTATTTTAAAACTTATTTAGTGTTTTAAAACTAGTACATATATATAATATTAATTAACTAAACAAAACTCGTGTGTGCTGATTGAAAAAAGAAAAATAATCCAAACATCTATCATTAAATATTAATCCAATGAATCATCCCTATATCTGAAAAATAAACATTAAAAGACCATTTAACATTATGTATTTTCAATAATAATATTTAATTTAAATTTTGGAGAACCATTACTATTTGAAATGATATTTCATTCATTTATACATGTGAACCAATCGTGAAAACCAAGGGGATGAACATTTACGAACAATGAAACTGAATCATATAACTAATAAAAAAAGTTAACAAATAAACATAATAAAATTATAATAAATACAATATATATTGATTATGTTTGTAAATAAATTATTTAGGAATGAAATTTCATTATCTAGAAATTATGTTGAAGTGAATAATGTTTTCAGATATAAGATAAGGGTTTTCACATCTCACATTTATTTCAATGACAATTGTCTTATTCACCACTATTTATTTTGATTTATTTATCTATAATACCAATGGATGTATAATATATTGAATATATTTATATTCATAGTATTAAATTTATTATTTTATGATCATTAATTTTAAGGGGATTACCGTTAAACAGTTTGAAAAGTAGTAATGGTTTTTTCTTGAACCATCATTTTTCATCTGGGTTACAATTTCTCTCTTAATTATCCAATTAACTTCTTCCTAATTTTTGTAAAATTATTCTCAATTATGTGTATATGTACCAAAACAAAGTATTTATATCATTTAATCTTTAATTTATGGGATGTAAAGATATTTACGGTTTCCATTTCAATTCATCCCCATAGGGAAGCTCAGTTAAATGGTAATTCCCAATTTCTTACCTATTTTAAAGTAAGCTTCATTATATAATTTAATGAACCCAAATATTTTTAAAATAAATATATTTATCATGAATAAATATTTTAGTTATTTAATTGTTTTATACAATCAATTATGCCTTGTTTTATTTAATGACTATATTATATTTTTTCTTAAACCACACATAAGTGGCTCATTTTAATGAATATTTCTATATGTTTTCACATCACATGGGCATAAATTATGAATTATATATAATTTATTTTCCCTTAAATTTTCTTTTATGGAAATAAAATGACCAAAATATTACGTTATATTTATTATTTTCCAAAATAACTATTATTTCTATTTAAAAATGGTATATCTCTTAGAAATTTCTGAATGGGTTTCTTTGTGTATTTTCATCTAACTAAACAACCATTGTAGATTTTATCATTTATAGAGGTTTGTATATTATGATACAATGTACCATATTTTGATAAATGGTTTATGATAAGTTTGACTATGGGTGTTCTATTTTGATATTATTCACCATATTACTCATAATGGTTAGTGATTATGTTTTCTGATTGGGGAAATATATTTATATTTCATATGAATAGGTTGATTTTGATTCACCCCTTTTATATAAGAAATTAATTGGACCTAGTAAGTTATGGGAATGGACCGATGTTTCCCCTTGATGTGTTAGTAGGTCTCATGAGGGAAACATAACATGATTTTTACCTATTTATATATGGTGTATTGGCCATATCATTAAGGGCATGTTAATGATGTCTGACATTTTGTATTCCCCCATTATAATACTAGTAATTGATAGTCCTTGTGATTATTAAACTAGTATAATATCAATGGTTATATTTCTTTCTCATGAGATTATTTATGGAATTATTCAATCAGTTTTTATTCCTATCATATTATTCTCATGATTATTTTTTAGTGGAATAAGTTTTATTTATTCACGAGGATGTATTTTTCATGCCTATTTATGATAGATTCTGGATTATTTATTACCCTCACCAAGAATTTTATATCCCCCCTTACATATGTTTTATTTTCCCCTAGGATGAAATGATGTATATTATGAATAAATTAAATGGATAATCTAGGAGTTTATAGTTTTTTACAATAAAGCTTCTATGTTTTATTTTATTTTATATTGTATTTTTATACATAGGTTTGCATTTGGTTCTCCAAATATACAATAATATTCACTAAATTGTGGTGAGATCTCTTGTATATAGTAACAATTTAATTATTTAAGGTACTGGATCTAGATAACTGGGGTCGGGGTCAGTATAGTTGGTATAAGGGAAAGTTTAGTAGAAACCCTGGAAACTAGAAAAAAATGATTAGGGAAAAAATATCTAAGATAGACTTTGAGGATTAGCATATAAGAACATCATATAATTATAGTAAGTGATATATTATCTGGGTCTTACTATCAATACATCCATTTCTGGATACTACATGTTGGAGTGGTTTTGACACAGATGATCTTAGGGGTAACAGCTATGACAAGGTGCATGAGGCCTAACTTAGTGTAACTTGGTACAGGAAAATGGGCCTTACTGCACACATGGTTTGACACTCCCAAGATATATTCTTAGGGTAATTCACATTTTTTTAATTCCATTATGAATCATTTTAATATAAATATGTCCCAAAATAAACAATGTTTATTATTATGAAATTTGGTATACATAAATTAATAATTTGTAATAACTGTTTTTCTAGTTTTAAATTTTGTATTATGACTCATAACCAAATTTAGTGTATTATAGTGTTTAGTAATGGATGCGTGTAGATTTAATGGGGACCGTATCATCCTACATATCCCATATAGGTATTTCATTATATGAAATATAATGATGTTGGAGTAAGATTTGAAACTGATGTTGTGAAATTTATAACTCTACTAGGACAACTAACTAAGGTTATGGTCAATAACCATAACTGAATGGATAACCCTGATCCAAAATGTGGAGGAACAATTTTAGACCAGTTCATGAGGCAACAACCTATATCATTCAATGAGACTACAAACCCATTTGTAGAAGAGTAGTGGATAAGTTCCTTAGTGAAGATATTCCATGCTTTGGGATATAACGATAGAGAGAAGTTTATCATGATAGTTTATCATATATAAATAGATGTTAAAAAATGGTGGTCATTACTTCTAAATAAAAATGAGGATGGAGAAATAAAATATATGTATTTTATGGATCTTAAGCAAATTTTCATAGAAAAATATTTTTCTCACAAATAAAGAGTGTATATAAAGATGTAATTATTGAATCTGAGGCATAATGAGGATAAACAAATTTCCATGTATGAAGAAAAGTTTAAAATGTTAGCAAGGAATTATATTGATTATGTACGTAGTCCAAAGGTAAATATTGATTGATTATTTAATGGTAGAAAACCATTACTCTAAGGAGAATTTTCCTACCAAACATTCTCATAACATGAATATATTATCTCGTTTTCAATCAAAAAGGTGAAATAATTCTATTGGTCTTATGACTTTAATTGAAAGTAGGAGAAGAAGATGGATGTTGAACACTTCTAAGAGTCAATAAGGAAAAGTATAATAAATGAATCTTTTACTTTCCATCATATAATAAATGTTGAAAGAAACATCATGGCACATGCCTATTAAGGATGAGATTTTGGTACAAGTGTGGAGAAAAGGTCACCAAACCCATGATTACAAGGTAAAGAAACAATATAACAATGTTCAATGCTAAAATTATAATGAGATGGGTTATTATGAAAATTATTTTGTACTTATCAAGGAAAATTACCCCATAAAAGGAAGTGGGATCAAGTCTAGGCTTATATAGTCAGAACACAAGGGAAGGTACTTTAATCATCTCCTCAAATATAGAAAATTATTTATTTTATTTTGGATCATGTCATTCCATTATATCTTCCTATTTTTATATAAAAATTATATATTTCCAATTCACCTTAACGTGGGAGTTATTAGTAAATACTCATAGTGGAATCATTATTTCAAAAAATATGTTTCAAGTAGTTCCTATTGTGACACAAAAATGTTCTCTAATTACTGATTTTATCATCATACTTAAGGTTGATTTTGATTTAATCCTCGATATGGATTAGATTTTGAAACATAATTCAAAAATCTATTATAAATAGAAAAAAATTATTATTGGTAATAAAAGTATGAAATTTATAATCTTTAGAGGGAGACTTTATCATCTGAGTCATATCTAGATCCACCTATGGTAGCTCATAAATATGAAACTACTGTAAAGGAAGGGAAAACATCACCTATGGATGGGGAATGAAAAATTCAAATTCAATATGTTCATATTGTGAAATAATACATTGATATACTTCTAGAGGACCTAAATAGAAATGCACAAATGTGGGAAGTTTTTTTCTCTATTGATTTAATTACTGGTGTAGGACCAATTTAATATTCTCCATATTTAATGTCCACTGTTGAATTAGTGGAGCTTGAGAAACAAATTGAGTATTTGAGTGATTAGGGATTTATTTTCACAAGTGTTTCTTCATGGGGATACCATGTTCACTTTTTCAAGAAGAATAATGGATCCATGAGGTTGTTCATTGATTATAGAGGAATAAATTTTATTAAAATAAATATCAGGTATTCTCTACCTCACATTGAAGATTTATTTGATCAAATTCAGGAATATCAATATTTTTCAATGATTGGACTTCGATATTGATATCATTAACTATATGAGGGAAAGTAATATATTATAAAGAAAACATTTTGAACCATGTATGGACATTAGGAGTTTACAGTAACGCCATTTGGATTGGCTAATTCACCCTATGGTTTACGGGTCAACAAGATACAGTTTTCAAGGAATGTCTTTATGATTGTTTGGTATTTATAGATGATAAATTTATATATTTCGAATACTATGATGACCATGATAACCACTTATAGGATTATATAGAGACTCCTTAAAGAAAAGAGTTATATGGTATGTTTAACAATTATAAATTACAGATTCCAATAGTGTCTTTTGTTTTCCATATTGTTTCTAAGGATAGAATCTTAGTTGATCATGTGACAAAAAATGTTTTCCAGCAAAGGTCTATACCAAAAAAATAACAGTGGTGTATTCATTCGTTTATTTAGTAGGTTAGTAAAAGTGTTTCATTCATAAGTTTTCCTGATTATCTAACCTATTAACATATATTACTTGTAAAGGGGATCATTTCATATGAAAAAAATGTTAATATTTTTTTTAATAACTGAAGAGGAGATTAGTGAATTTTATAATCTTCACAGTACCATTCGAAAATTTTATATTTTTTATTTATAGTGATTCAGTAAATAAATGAATTGGTTGATTCTTCATGTAGAATGATGGAGTTATTTCCTATACATCAAGTTAGTTAAAAACTCATGAATAGAACTATCGAATCAATGATCTTGAGTTATCAGCTATTATCAATTATTTGAAAATATTAAGACAATATATCTATGGTGAATGATGTTATATATATAAAAATCACTAGAGTTCGAATAATATATTCTCACAGAAGGAAGAAAACATGAGACAAATGAGAAGACTTGAACTGATTAAGGATTATGATTTTTAAATACACTACCTCCTAGGAAAAGAGAATAAGGAAGAAAATGAATTTAGTAATAATGATCTGGATGTTATGAAAAAACAAGGATTGAAAAGGATCATGTTTACCTAGATCATGAAAATATGAAAATAGAAATTATCAAGGAGGGTCATACATCATTAGTTATTCAATTGGTTTCTCAAACATCTTAATTAGATAGGATTAAATGTTCCCAGATTGATGAGGATAATTTTCAAAGTAATATTAAATATATGAATGATATGAAGTTGATAGAATTAATGTTTGAGGATGGAATTCTAAAATTTGGTAAGAGGATTTGTGTTTCCACTACACAGAAGAAATAAGGGAGTTATTGGTTGATTCCAATAGATCTAATTTCTCTATATATCCTTGTAGCAGTAAGATTTATAGATATTTGAAGAAAAACTTATGGTGGGACCATATGAAGTAAGAAATTTTTTAATATGTATCAAGATATTTATCAATTCCACAAGTGAAGGCTATAAGAAAAGATCATATTGGAGTTATGATACCTCTTAAAATTTTCATATGGAAATGGGATGATATTACTATGCACAATGTCACTGTATTTCCAAAAAAACTCCAAGAAAGAGTCATGTAATCTAGGTAATGGCTGATTAGGATAACGAATCCACACATTTCATCACTATAAGGGAAGATTTTCCACTATATCACCATGCATGAATCAATACTAATGCGTTTTTAGGAATTAATGGAGAACCTATTTCAATTTTGTATGATACTGATACATACATTACATACAAATTCTAAAATATTCATTAAAATGATTTTCATACTAAAAATCATTTGAGTCTTCATTATCACCCTCAAACTGACTGGTAGTATGAAAGGATTATCCAATCATTATAGGTCATGTTTAGATTATTGTAATTTGAATTTCATGGAATGTTGGATCATTATTTACCTTTGGTAGATTTTCCCCACAATATGGGTTTTTATTTGAGTATTCAAATGGAATCATATGATACATTTTATAGATATATATTTCATACACCAACTTTTTGGGAAAAAGTTGGTGACAAAAATATTATTATACTAGAGCTTGTGGAGGTAACAATATCATGGTAAATACAATTCAAACCCATATCAATGAACCTCAATGTAGAATAATTTTTTATGCTTATACTTGGAGGAAGGATTTAGAATTTAAACATGGGGATCTGATTTTCATGAATTTATCTCAATAGAGGGTGATATAAGATTTTGAAACAAAGGGGAAAACCCCATTTAAATCGGTTCTTTTGAAATACTATTGATATTTGGAGCTATAGATTATCATTTGAAAATTCTACCAAGAATTTATATGGTATATAATTTGTAACACATATCTTTGTTATGGATGTACATGCCAGAACCAAAACATGTCCTCACTTTTTATGGAATAGAATTGGAACAATTTTTTCTTATTTTGAATAAACTATCAATATTCTTGACACTAGAGATAAGGTGTTAATGAATCTGATGACTTGGATGGTAATGTTACTTTGGAAAAAGCATAGAATTAAATATGTGATGTGGGATCCAAAAGAATTTATAATGATGAACTACCCAAATATATTTATGTAGTGAAATTCCAGAAATATGAAGGTAGATTTCTTTAGAGGATGGGAAAATGTAACACCCAAATATTTAATGGTATTCCTTATTAAAATTTAACACCTTCATTTGTTTATTTTTCATGATAATCTGTGTTTAAAATCTAATATATTAATATGTAAGTGTTTCTGACGCTTTCACTGGGGCACGTGCATCCGTCTAAGGAGGACGCGCAGTTGTTGCCCCACAATCCAGCTTTTCAAAGGCAGGTGGCATTTTATCATTATTTAGGGATATCTTCTCCTTAATCGAAACATGATGATGCAATTTCAGTTCTTCCTTCCATGGATTCCTCCTCGGAACTCATCACCTAGTCCGGCTTTCCCTAATTGAGTTCAGATGTTGTTCATGAAACTATTCCTAGCACCATCTCTTCATGGATTCTAGTTAATTACACTGCTTCTATAAAGACATTACAAGGGGTCCTGTCAGGTCCGAAACCTTCGATTAGGGGAGTAGTCATGTTGGGCATCACTAGCATGTCTGGACGCTGGTGTATTGGCGTGTCAGTCTTCTGTCCCTTATTATAGGTCTTATCGAGGAAGCATATGCCCAAGGAATCCAACATTGGACACAAGGAATCATATTCAATGGGCCTGTATCTGAGGTTTTCCTCAGCTTCCCAGGTTTAACACAGGGTATGCCACAATTTTATCATCTGGCGGAGATGGATAAGATAGATCAGAACACTGACTAGAGTGGATCAGATTAGTGCGACCCTCGGAGGGAACACTGATGTTGGGGCCAATGCGTGGTTGACCTATCGAATACTATTAGTAATAATGGGGAATGGGGTGTCATGATCCCACCGGGATGTGGAGGCTCGAATAAGAATCAGGATGGATGAAGGAGTGGTTGAATGAAATGGATGGCGAATGTGATGGAACCACCATAAGGATGATTATGGTTTTGGGCTTGAGCCTTGCAGAGGCTTCCTGCATATCCCCGTGAAAGGGAATCAAAATCAACATAGTTCATTTGACGATGGTTTACATCCGATCAGAGCTTTCAATGACTTACTACTGGATGGGGTCACAATGGATTACCGCTGGATTGAGTCCATAGTTTAACATCATTAAAGATGGGGGAAAACAATGTGAAGCGGGTTGGAACTGATGGATGTTGGGTTTGAACCTCATGGAGGCTTCCTACGTACCTTGCCTTAGAAAGGATCAAAGACCTCATAGTTGTCATATGGGGTAGGATTCAAATGGTCGGAACCAATTGGTGTTTGCCTTGAACCTCGTGGAGGATTCCTATGTACCCTACCATGGCAGGGATCTATGTACACATAGTTCATGAGGGGCATGTGGCATACACTCTAGGCTGCCCAAGGTGTCGGTGAACCGACATTAAGATGGACAGAACAACCGGGGTGGTGGACTTGGACCTCAGGGAGTATTCTTACATACCTTGACATGGCAAAGATCAAATTCCATGTAGTTTAGAATGGGGGTGTTGGTGAAATGACGAGAATAAAGACCGGGGGTCCATGGGTGGTGGGAATAAACATTGTGGAGGCTTTCTACATACCCTATATTGGAAAAGATCAAATTCATCGTAGTTTGGGTGTGGGGCATGGAACCGAATCTTCAGAACCAATGGGTGTCTGGCTTGAACCTCATAGAGTATTTCTACATACCCTGTCTTAGCAAGGATCAAAGACCACATAGTTCAGAATTGGGGCTTGGTACACTGACGTGAAGATGGAGGAGACTAATGGTTGTTGGGCTTGAACCCCAGGGAGGCTTCTTACGTACCAGACATTGGCATGGATCAAAGTCCAAGAAGACCGGGATGGATTTTTTGGGCTTACGATCTAGGCTCTCCATGATGTTGGTGAACCGATGTGAAGATGGTTAGAATGACCGTTCCTTGGGATTTAACCTCAGGGAGGCCTCCTACGTACCATTCCGTAGCAAGGATCAAGGACCACATAGTTCCATAGGGGGCATGGGGCTTACACTTTAGGCTTCCCAATGTGTTGGTGAACCGACATGAAGATGGTCGGAACAACTAGGGTGGTGGGCTTGGACCTTATAGAGGCGTCCTATGTACCTTTCCTTGGCAAGGATCAAAGTCCACGTAGTTTAGAGGGGGCATGGGTCTTAAACTCTAGGCTTCCCATGGTGTTGGTGAACCGACATGAAGATGGTTAGAACAAATGGGTTGGTGGGACTGGACCTCATGGAGGCTTCCGACGTACCTTTCCTTGGAAAGGATCAATGTCAACGTAGTTTATAGGGGGCATGGGGATAACACTCTAGGCTACCCAAGGTGGATGTCATGGACGGTGCCTGGCATAAGCCCACGTGAGTGGTGGTCGGTGTGAGAAAAAAGAGAAAGCAGAGACCTGATGATCACGTCGTGAAAGGTGCATCCATGGGATGTTGATTGGGGCTTACAAGTGATCACAACCCAAAGAGGAAACATGGGCTTATGCGTGGTTAGTAGCCTAGAGTTGTTGGGACTTACTCTAGGAGGGAGGCCCGATGGTGACAAATCCCGGTGGGAGAGGAATTTAGGACCGAAGAAAGGAGGGGTCTGTTTCCCATTTCCCATTTCTTCTAGTCCTTGGGATCGAAGAAAAAGGAGGGGCACAGATGTTTCCCCCGACATGAAAATATAGGGTCTTACACCAGGCTGGTTTCCCTTTCCCCACGGACAAACGCCACTTTGAAGAGGAGGATATCATCCCCTATGGAGACTAGTGGGTGTGGAGAATGTACAAGGTGGGGGTATCCCATGTGCGAGGCACATGGTGAGGTCATAGTTTAATGTCATGTTTTGAGGACGATGGTTCTTAGTAGCTTAACGTCCTACAGCTCAGATGAGGTGGGTTTTCTCTACACAACTAGGACTTACATTACCGGTAACCTCTTCTTCTTGGTGGAGATATGGGACAAGAAAAGTTTTGTTGAGGTGGTGTAATTGAGCGTACCATTGGGGGGTCCACTTTAGCATGGCTATGTGAAGAATAAACAGCCATTTGCGTGCCTATGCGAAGAAGCATGAGGCAAAGCAATACATCGGGAGGTATCATCCAGGGGACTTTGAAGTTATTTTGTGCGAACCTATTAGTTGCATGGGAAATGAGTATATGGCAGAGGAGATGTGGGTGAGGGAGGCTCTAGAAAATGATTTCTAGATGAGGGACATCATGGTCACACAAAGAGGGAGGCTTGCGTGGAAAAGTGTACATTGTGTGAAAAGGGGGTCGGGCTGGCTTGTGAAATGAATTGATCTCGCGAAAAAGTCAGGGCCAGTGTGCAATTGAGAACTGGGCGTGAGAATGAGCAGGCCGGCACACAAATGAAATTTCCTGCCAAACCCCTAATTATGCGCAATAGTAAGGAATTGCACGTGGGGGAAGTGGATCGATGGGGTTTGGACAACGATCAAGACTGAGTTGTCACGCACAATGGCGGACCCCCGAGTGACCTGGTGCGAAAAACATAGTACCTAAGAGCCCTCATTTTGTGCTGGCAAGAGAGGAATTGTGCATGGGGGAGAAGGATCCGATTCTTCGAGTTGACGTTGAAGGGGTTTTCATTTATTTATAGGAACATTGGATCATGGGTCTGTGTGAAAAACATGCCGATGCAAAATATTGCATGCCTGATGTCTGTAGAACGGAGATCAACCACGCAAAAAGGGGCATGAAAATGTTCCACACCCACGCGGAAAACTCTTGCGAATCCTGGAGTTTTCTGGGTGGGATATATTTTTTTCTTTCACATTGGTATTTTCTTGATGTCTACCGCTCCAGCCCTCGGAATGGATTTCCAATTCCAAATATGGTTTTACTTTGTCACGCCTGAACCGTTTTCAGCCCTGGAGTGCTTTTTGGTGGCTACAAATTCCCCCCCATGGAATCAGATCTATGAGGGGCCACAAAGGTCAGATTCCAAGCAAATCGCCAAGACACAAGACTCCCCAGGGCCAACGCGTGCCTAAAACTGGAGAGGCATGATAAACCGGCCCAGAGCACGCAATTTTCTTTTCAAATGCACTTGAAAACCACTCATCGCACATATAAAAGGCCTCATGGTCCCCCAATTTTTATGGATTTTCTTGTGTGATAAACTCAGAGATCTCATGTGCGAAACAATTTCCACCGTCTGCAAAAAAATTATTCTGTTGCGCGTAATTTTCTGCGGTTAGTCATCCGTTTACATGCCAAACCAGGTTTTCGGCAGCCAGTCATCAATTTATGTGCCAACTCCTCCTTTTTCATGCCGATTCCTTAAAATCTTGTCGTCAAGAGATGGTCACCAATTGGGATGATGGTGAGAGAGAAGCCACATCTACTGATCGAAGGGCTTATATGGTCACCAACTCTAAGGTTTATGGAGCCCAATGGATCATATCCAACAACCATACTCTCTTAGATATATTGACCCCAGCATAGAAGGAGTATGCACTGTCTTCCAATCTTCCAATCTGGGAATTCAGATTCTTGGGGAAGGTACATGTTCCAGGGTTTGAGGTCGACACACCGTGGTCATGGGTGACCCACGAGTATAAACTACCCCAGTATAACAACACTTACAATGTCCATACTTCTAGATATACTAGACACTTACACGTTTACGTCCTGCATCCCTAGACTAGGACCATCACGAGGAGTGACCCAACCATAGAGATTTCTCTTCCCCTTTACGCAAGCGCGTTCCAACAGAGTGTTACTGATGAGACCAAAGGCTGGTTTCCGGATTGGGATCTATGGTCTGGAGGAAATTTTCCCAGCGAATAGGCCTAGGTGTATTGGGTTCACCAGACATGCGACCCGTTTGGGTCCGAACTGCGGCACATCGGTTTGTTCGAGGTGTTGTGGACATCACAGTTTCATTTCTATCGCCATACTGAGCTCGGGGTAGATCTATTTACCCGATGGTCCCACGACACCAATACCTTCCATCTTCATCATGGGGAAGTTGGTATCAGCCTGTGGGACATTCATTGCATCAGAGGTATCCCTCTGGATGGGCACCAACACGATGAATTCCTCCTGACGAGGAAATCCTGGGGGGACGGGTCACGAACCCCTATGCTGACATGGATCCTATTCGAGTGGGCTAAATAGAGGCTGGTGGTCAAGGATTTACTGAAGTACATTGCATACAAAAAATGGTTCATCTTGTTCCTAAAAAGAGATCCATACGTCAAGATTCCAGGGCAAGGGAGACGGTGTCCCACCACAGAACAAAGGAGATAGAGCGGATCATACTGGAGGATCATGGAGGTAGGGGACTATCAGTAATGGGGCTTCAAGATAAATTAGAGTTGGGACCCGAATGTCAGATAGGCTGGGTTATTTTCCACATTTCTGAGTGGGTGGCTCTTTATGGTGAGGGACACAAGGATGTGAGTTCTCCCATCAACCCTAGTTATGGACGACATCATGGCCGCTAATAGAAGATTCAATCTGGGAGTCCTTGTTTTGGCTCGTGTGTACGCCATTTTGGGATGTATTTCGAGAGGAGGGTCACTGAGGAGGATCTGTGGCTCCTTCTAGATCTGTTATGGCTGGGTCGCGGCCCATTTTAGTGGGTATACCTTCCCAAATGCCAATCGTCCTCCAGGTAATGGACTGCAACCTTCCTTGCTGAATATCATCACGGTCAAGACATTGATGGTCAATAAAGAGCGAGTAAGGATTAGAATCGGCAATCATGCCAGCTTCACATTCAGAAAATTCCCTACCCTGACAGGCTAGATGATAGATAATGGGAAAGGCTTACTAGAGCAGAGGGAATACTTAAAGAGCATCAGAGGTGGGGTGATTGTGGCCCTGATTGATGATAAGATCTTTTGTGAGGACTATGCGCAATCCAGGTTTTCTAGGCAGTTTGGATTCCTTCAGCATATTCTAAATAAGGTGCAAAAAAATGTTCGGGAAAAGAATAACCCCTTCGTTCCTCGCCAAATTTGGTTGATGTTAATAGCCCAAGGCTTTGGAGACGTTATCACCGTTCCTCCTATTGGAGTTGATGCTAGCCTCTCAAAAGAATATTCCGAGCACTGGGAAATAGCATACCCTGAGGGGCTTTTGCGGAAGTGAGTTTTATTACTCAAGGTAGCTAGTGTAGATCCTGGGCGGTGGGAGAGCAGATAGGGTGCTATTTGGGAACAATGGTTGGAAGATCATCTGGTTGCTGGTACCGCACAGGCTGAGGCTTCCGCGGAAAGGACGTCTCATGGTGTGGTCGTGCCCTCGTCCCCTAGGGGGAGAGGGGCTCATGTAGCGGCCATGGATCTCCCAGGAAAGTAGATTAGGTATCTGCTTCAACCTTCCAATGACACACTCTTCCTAGCTCTGTGGTCAGCCTGGATGACCCTGCAGCAGTCGATGATTACTGAAGCTCTTTGTAAAAAGATACTATGAGACGAAATCCAGTTGCTGGAGGTCGGACTCATTCGAGTTATTGAAAAGGTGTACTTTCATCATCATCATGCATATCTGATGGCCATGGACATGTACACATGCCAATGGGGTCGGCGTGGGTAGCAATATTTCTGGGTGAATGTTATGCTCATCCAGAAGCATGATCCAGAAAAGATGTCGTTAGTGGATGATGACAGCGATGATGAGCCAGAGGGAACCGTGTAACGACCCGAAATTTTGAATAAATCTTGTTTCCTAATATTGTGTGTTATTTTATTTTATTTTTATACTGAACAAAAATGATTCATTTGATAACATGAGTATAATTAAAATGAGACCATTGGGTTTTGACTGTTATATGACCATTGGTCAATATGACCGCTGGAAACTAAACGTTTTGATTATTTTCTCTAAATACAAGTAATCTTGGTTAATTAATATTGAAAGAAGATTCGATGGCCTCACCCAGTAGTCTTGGACCAATCGAAGCCCATCTAACAGAACTTGGGAAGGAGGTAGCACCACTGGGTTTTTCTCTGGACCAAACCCAATCTGAACTTCATCGTGTGATGCTATAATGAGATTGACTTTGCGAGAAGTTCAAATTGATAGAAATTACTACTCGTGCAATGTTGGCCGAGCCTCCCTCAGATTCTCTTACCTTATAACACCTTACTCTTAGGTCCTATGCTGGTGTGATAAGGGGCTATGTAAGGAGACCGTAACTGCCTTGTGTAATCCTTTGTTTTAAATAAAAATTGGGATTTCTTCTTATGATGATGTTTATGACTGTTCAAATGTCCGGATAAATATAGTATGCATATTTTTGGTGAATTTTAGATAAAGGATATTTTAAAAAATGTTTATGTAAACCTTAAATAATTAAAAATTTGTAATGATTTTCAAAAAATGGTCTTCTACAATTATGTTCAGTATGAAATTTAGAGTCTAACAAGATCAACTTAATTTTTGATTAATAGTAAATTATGAATAGTGATTTTATGCTTAGGGTTAGTAATGTGACCAAATGGATTAGTAATCTCACTTAAAAATGTATCAATATAATCTAGGCACCTTGATTAATTAATGTGATTCAATAAAATGGTTAAATAACAGTTTCATAAATTATTATTCAAGTATTAGTTTTTTCAGGTGAATAGTGTTTTTTAATTAAAAATTAAATTAAAAATATATAGAAAATTATTTTTATAAAATGGATTTCATTTTTGAACTCAGAGCATCGATATTATGTTAAGGTAAATTTTGTGGTTTTTTTGGAAAAAAGGAATTTTCGGTGAATAGTGTATTTATTTAAAAAATAAATTAAAATTAATTAGAAAATTATTTTTATAAAATTGAGTTCATTTTTTAAATCAAATCATTGATATTTTGTTAGGCTGAAATTTTGGGATTTTTCTGAGAAAGTTGATTTTTCAGTGAAAAGTAAAAATACAGTTTTAGGGTTTCGGTATGTTTAATGACATCATAACTATGTCATGATGATGTCATGACATATTTTATGGGTTGGCCGACCAAAGGTGATGAATTATTGTATTGGGGTCCCCATGTGGCCTAACTTCATGGGAAATATCTTGGGAGAGCACTTGGTTTTGAGAAACCCACTTACGAGGTGTCCCTTGGCCAGTAATGCCTTGTCCCCTCACTTTCCCTATAAATAACAAGCCATTCTCTCATCCTCTAGACTCCAAAATCATTCTCACCGAAGTTATGGTCTCCTTACCTCCCAAGGAGTCCTCCCAAGGTTCCCCCAAGCCCTCATGGTCCAAACCATTGAGTTTTAAGAGTTACGTTTTAAGGTAAGGGATCTGACCTCTCTCTTTCTTTTCAAGTAATCTCTTTTATGTCATTTCTTTTATGCTCCATGTTCTTATGTTGGAGGATGTTCTTTTATCTTCATTATACTGTCATTTTTATTTTCATATGATTAGAGACCCCCTATTTCTCTCATAAATTCGTTTTATGAATGTTTATGTGGCGGCGTTAGGCTGTCGAATTTTTAAGGGATTCTTTCACCTTTCTCATTTTTTTTCAAAGTTCTACATTCATGTCAAGTCTTTAAAGTTACTTTTAATTATGTTGGGGTATGATCACTATATCTATCATACTGAACTTTTATGTTCATATGATGAGTGACCCTATTTGGTCTCGTCAATTCATTTTTGTTGAAGTTTATGTGACGCTGTTAGGCTGCCGAACTTTTAAGGGATTCTTTCACCCTTCTCATTCTTTTCAAAGTTCTACTTTCTTGTCAAGTATTTAAAGTTATTTATTAATTATTTTGGGATATGATTTCTATATCTATCATACTTTACTCTTATGTTCACATGATGGGATACCCTATTTGATCTTTTAAAATCATTTTTGTTGATGTTTAAGTAACGCCGTTAGGCTGCTGAACTTTCAAAAGAGAAATCTAATTTTTGTGTTCCTTCCATGTTTTTCATTTAAAATGGTATATCCTTCAAATTTCATTACCATGTTCATATATCCTTCTTATTCTGTTTTTCTACTATTTTATGGGTCATTTATGAATGTTTGAACCATGTCCCCTCTATTTTCAAAGTTTTCTAAAAACCCGAAACATAGCCGTTATGTTGCAGAATTTTCGCCTCAAAATGCCTCTCTCTTTTCTCAAAATTATTTTATCTTATAAAGTGAATACTCAAAGCACTTATTTCTACATGGGTATTTACATATATATAAAAATGTTCTGTTTTTAATTCTGGGATTTACATACATGAGACCCGCTCTCCCCTTCCGTGGGTTTAAAGTGACGTAAAGATCATGTATTTAAAGCAGTTTGTTTCTAAAAATGTTATTATTATGAAATGAAACCCATTTATTTTATGATATATGGGCTATTTATGAAATGATTGATGATGATATATGTGGATAACATGATAAGAAAGGCAAATTTAACGGTGCACCCTGATAACACTCCAATGCATTGGGTAATGATGTAACAACTAGAGATTACAATTTTCATGATATCTTGGTGAATAACCTTGGTAATTTTCAAATGAAACCTTGGGAATGGACATTGGTGATATGTTCATGAATTTATTTGTTAAATGATGTAGCCACATCTTAAAGTTAGGAAAAATGTTATTTTTATTATTATATGCCACATGATTTCTTTCTCATGCCTTAAAGTTATTTTTCATGACATAGTTGATGTATCTCAAGTTCACATGTTAAATGTTTCTCTTGTTCCCTTACTGGGCCTTCTGCTCACCCTTTCTTTTGACGTATGTCCCCAGGTTATGAGACGTAGTAATGAACCTAGGATGAACTTAAGGAGAAGCCTTTCAAGTGTTTAATAAGAATGTTTTATGATGTTTTCATGTATTATGTTCCTGGTTTCCAAGACACTAAACCTTAAAGATCCTCAGTTTTGTGTAATGTAATTATAGTTTATGTTATAAAAAGGCGGGATGGTATAGTTGGCATCAAAGGATTTTTTAGATATTTGTGTAAATTAGGATATGAAAACTTTAGGAAGAATCTTATAGAAAAGTTTTTATATAAGAAATCTTCCTGGTATTTTGGTGAGTATTGAGTAATGGGTTGCCAAGAAAATACATCCATGTCTGGATACGAGCAGGTAGAGGTGGCTCTGACACAAATATATATAGGGGTAAAACCCAAAAATATTTCTTTTAGATAGACTCAAACGGGAACAGGTACACGATAACAGACCTTGCTGCACTCTTGGTTACGACACTCCCGGGGGATATGCTTTGGTAAATTCATAAGCATAGTATGAACCATTGTTAAAGGAACAAAGATAAAATAATATAAAGATTCACATAAGAATATATGATCACAGATAACCTAGATGGGAACCTAGGGGATCACAAGATAGGGTATACTATTTTTATACAAAATATCCTTATATTCTTTAAGTTCCTTTTCATGATTATTGGCTAAGTATTTAAGCCCCTATTTATACTTTATCTTCTTAGATAATGGTGGGAAATGGAAGAACATGTCCCAACAACCAATGTGATAGGAAATGCGACGATTGTCGTATTAATTGGACAGAGATGATTAAGGGACTATAAGATGATTATAATTTTGGAAGACGTTCACTATTTTTGGGACCCTATATGATCGAGGTAAATAGATTATTAAGGTATTTTCATTGAGGAGTAAGGTTGACTTATATTTTGAAGAATTAATGAATTTAAGGTGGACTTATAATGATTTAGGTTACTTATGGGAATGATTAACCTATCATGGGTAAAATATGTTTAGGTTAGCTACTTTTGTTATAAGATGTTAGGAGTGGTTGATGTTGTTTGGAGATGAACAATAATGTTTATTTTGGAAGACTATGTTATCAAATCCTTCTTGTATTTGGGTTTCAACCTTAGTTTGGTTTATTTTGAAGAATTTTAAGGACCGTTATTTATGGAATGGTCTATGATGAACTTTGAGTAGTACCATTGAGCTTTGATGATTTAAAAGTAGTTTCTATTCCTATGGAATTCTTTCTTATTGAAGAGTTTTTTTACCTTAACCTTTTTTTTTCAGATAATGTTTAAAGATAGAAGAAATAGATAGATAATCTTTTATGGATTATGTGATTCTCTAGAAGATGATTCTTGTGTTTTGGTGAGACCAAGTAGTTTTGAATGCTCATCGTTTGGAGAAAAGATTAGTTTTGGTAGAAACTTATTAAAGGATGAAACTCTACATGAAGGTAGGTATATTTCCTTATATATTTTTTTCTATGTAGTTAATGAATTACTCAAGATTATGAAAAGAAATGTAAAAAAATGTTGTTGGTTTATGTTTCCTACTAGGTAATAAATGACCGTTTACACACATCATAAGTTTGGGATTTTATCATGGTCAACATTCTTCTAATCATGTTTTCTATCACTTTCCCCCAAAAATTGACCCTTTTCTTTTTCTTCCATATCCATGTTTTCCTCCATGGAATCCTAGTATGGGTTAACTCGGGTGACCTTTGTACTTCGCTTTATTTCTTTTAAAGTAATAGTGTTACTGACTCCTTTTTTGATGTGGGACGTTCAATGAAATTTCAAAACCCAAGTTAAAAATTTCAAGGACACATTTTCTTAAGGGGGGAAGATTGTAATGACCTGAAATTTTGAATAAATCTTGTTTCCTAATTTTGTGTGTTGTTTTATTTTATTTTTATACTCAAAAAAATGTTTCATTTGATAGCATGAGTATAATTAAAATGAGACCGTTGGCTTTTGACTGTTATATGACCATTCGTCAATATGACCACTGGAAACTAAATGATTTGATTATTTTCTCTAAATATAAGTAATCATGGTTAATTAATATAGAATGATGATTTTATGGCCTCACCCAGAAGTCTTGGACCGATCGAATCCCATCAAACAGATCTTGGGAAGGAGGTAGCACCACTGGGCTTTGCTCTGGACCAAACCCAAGCCGAACTTCATCGTATGAAGCTGGAACGGGATCACCTTCACGAGAAGTTCAATCTGATAGAAATTATTACTCGTGCGATGTTTGCCGAGCCTACCTCAGATTCTCTCACCTTATCACACATTACACTTAGGTCCTATCCTAGTGTGATAAGGGGCTATGTAAGGAGACCGTAAATGCCTTGTGTAATCCTTTGTTTTAAAAAAAAATTGGGATTTCTTCTTATGATGATGTTTATGACTTTTCAAATGTCCGGATAAATATAGTAATCATATTTTTGTTGAATTCTAGAGAAAGGATATTTTAAAAAATGTTTATGAAAACCTTAAATAATTAAAAATGTGTAATGTTTTTCAAAAAACGGTCTTCTACAATTATGTTCAGTACGAAATTTAGAGTCTAATAAGATAAACTTAATTATTGATGAATAGTAAATTATGAATAGTGATTTTATGCTTAGGATTAGTAATGTGACCAAATGGATTAGTAATCTCACTTAAAAAAGTATCAATATAATCTAGGCACCGGGATTAAGTAGTGTGATTCAATAAAATGGTTAAATAACGGTTTCATAAATTATTATTCAAGTATTAGTTTTTTCGAGTGAATAGTGTTTTTTAATTATAAATTAAATTAGAAATTATTAGAAAATTATTTTTATAAAATGGATTTCCTTTTTGAACTCAGAGCATCGATATTATGTTAAGATAAATTTTGGTGTTTTTTCTGAAAAAATTAAATTTTCGGTGAATAGTGTATTTATTTAAAAAATAAATTAAAATTATTTAGAAAATTATTTTTTTAAAATGGATTTTATTTTTGAAATCAGAGCATTGATATTTGGTTAAGGTAAAATTTTGGGATTTTTCTGAAAAAGATGAATTTAAAGTGAAAAGTAAAAATACAGTTTTAGGGTTTCAGTATGTTTAATGACATCATAACTGTGTCATGATGATGTCATGAGATATTTTATGGGTTTTCCGACCAAAGGTGATGAATTATTTTATTGGGGGCCCCATGTGGCCTAACTTCATGGGAAATATCTTGGGAGATCGCATGGTTTTGAGAAACCCACTTATGAGTTGTCCCTTGGCCATTAATGCCTTGTCCCCTCACATTCCCTATAAATACCAAGCCATTCTCTCATCCTTTGGACTCCAAAATCATTCTCAACGAAGTTCCGGTCTCCTTACCTCCCAAGGAGTCCTCCCAAGGTGCCCCCAATCCCTCAAGGTCAAAACCTTTGAGTATTAAGAGTTACGTTTTAAGGTAAGGGATCTGACCTCTCTCTTTCTTTTCACGTAATCACTTTTATGTAATTTATTTTATGCTCCATGTTATTATGTTGGATGATGTTATTTTATCTTTATTATACTGTCCTTTTTATGTTAATATGATGAGAGACCCCCTCTTACTCTCATCATTTCGTTTTAGGAATGATTATGTGGCGCCGTTAGGCTGCTGAATTTTTAAGGGATTCTTTCACCTTTCTCATTTTTTTCAAAGTTCTACTTTCATGTCAAGTCTTTCAAGTTCATTTTTGTTATGTTGGGGTATGATCTCTATATCTATCATACTTAACATTTATTTTCATATGTTTAGGGATCCTATTTGTTCTCGTCAATTCATTTTGATGAAGTTTAAGTGACGCCGTTAGGCTGCAGAACTTTTAAGGGATTCTTTCACCCTTCTCATTATTTCCAATGTTCTACTTTCATGTCAAGTCTTTCAAGTTATTTTTTAATTATGTTGGGGTATGATATCTATATCTATCATAATGAACTATTATGTTCACATGATGAGAGACCCTATTTGATTTTTTCAAATCATTTTTGTTGAAGTTTAAGTAACGCTGTTAGGTTGCCGAACTTTCATAAGAGAAATCTGATTTTTGTCTTCCTTCCATGTTTTTAATTTCAAATGGTACATCATTAAAATATAATTACCATGTTCATAATCATTCT
The DNA here is from genome assembly GCA_963277665.1 of Viscum album. Classification (NCBI taxonomy): domain Eukaryota; kingdom Viridiplantae; phylum Streptophyta; class Magnoliopsida; order Santalales; family Viscaceae; genus Viscum; species Viscum album. The sequence continues at coordinate 7,180,728 of CAUJRU010000011.1, read as the reverse complement.
TATTCTGTCCCTATACTGTTTTATGGGTCATTTATGAATGTTTGACCCATGTCCCCTCTCATTTTAATGTTTTTTAAAAACCCAAAACATAGCCGTTATGCTGTAGAATTTTCATCTCAAAATGCCTCTCTCTTTTCTGAAAATTATTTTATGTTATAAAGTGAATACTCAAAGTTCTTATTTCTATAAGGGTATTCACATATATATCAAAATGTTCTGTTTTTCATTCTGGGATTTACATACATGAGACCTGCTATCCCCTTTCGTGGGTTTAAAGTGACGTAAAGATCATGTATTTAAAGAATTTTTTTTCTAAAAACGTTATGATTATGAAATGAAACCCATTTATTTTAAGCTATATGGGTTCTTTATGAAATTTTTGATGATGATATATGTGTCTCACATGATTATAAAGGAAAATTTAAGGGTGCACTATGATAGCACTCCAATGCATTGGGTAATGATGTAACCACTAGAGATTACAGTTTTCACGATATCTTGGTGAATAACCGTGGTAATTTTCAAATGACACCATGGGGATGGACCTCGGTGATATTTTCATGATTTTCTATGATAAATTATGGAGCCACATCTTAAAGTTATGAAAAATTTTATTTTTATTATGATATTCCACATGATTTATTTCTCATGACTTAATGTTCTTTTTCATGACAAAGATGATGTATCTCAAGTTCACATGTTAAATTTTCTCTTGTTCCCTTACTGGGCCTTCTGCTCACCCTTTCTTTTAATGTATTTCCCCATGTTATGAGATGCAGTAATGAACCTAGGATGAAATTAAGGAGAATCCTTTAATGTGTTTTAGAAGAATGTGTTATGTTGTTTTCATGTATTATATTTCTGATTTCCAAGACACTAAACCTAAAAGATCCTCAGTTTTTTATAATGTAATGAAAGTTTATGTTATAAAAAGGTGGGATTCTATACACCAATATGGAAGAGGAGGAAGAAGGAGAAGGGGAAGGAGGCAGTGAAGGAGAATAGAAGCCTGAAGGAGGAGGGTCTCAGAGGGCGTGCCACTAAGGAAGTCTCTAAGAGAGTAGTGAGATCGTCGACTCTAATGTGGATATAACCGAACTGCTTGAGCTATGTCTCAACCCTTGCCTATCCTTTCCCCTCATCAATTTCTTTTATCCCTCAATTAGATCTCCCTATCCTGTTTAGGAGCATATGGTCATTGACCAAGGGTCTCCATTAAAAGGTTAGGAGGCACCAGTAGAACAAGGCGGGGAGCTGGCACCCATTATTGAGCTAACGAGCGCTGAGGGATCATCCATAATGGTAGCTCTTGTAGTGGCCAGAACACCGGATCCCGATGATTTTGGATCCTATAATTTCATTACTTCAACACCGATTAGTCACTGTTGGGGAGCTTAATTGAGCATCTTGTTCCTTTCTTGTGTATTAGTCATAGCCTTGGAGGCACGTCGGGCTACTATCGGGTCATCCGCAATTTATTCAACTACAAACATGTCGTCCCATTTATGGCACACCTCTCAAACCGAGCCGGCCCCGAAACTTGGTGAGCAGAGTGTGGTGGACATCGGTGGTACTCATTTTGGGGTAGGGCCGAATGTTAGTGAGGGACTACTGAGACAGAGGAAGGATGGGATGGTCGCCCAAGAGTTGAAGAGCCCAAACCCTCGAGAGGGGTACCCGAAGAAGACCCTTCTGCTGGTATGTTGGATGCTTTCCTCGATGATCAGCCCGTAGAACCTGAGGAGATTGATGGTTCAGACTTGGAAGTAGCCGAGGAGAGCCGAATGGCGTAGCGCAAAGGGTGTAAGTGCATCAAGTACTTTCTCGGTCATCCCCATACAAAATGGATGAAATGGATAGGATCACTCTAAAACAGGTTGTGCTTTCTCTATGATGGAGGGGTGGATTCTCAACACATTCATTCGACGGTCCATGACTACGTGGATGAGAGGCTGCATGAGAGAAGCCAACGCTCCGACGTTGCCCCGTGTCGAGAGGAGTCAAGGAGCAGCCAAGCGTTCATCAAGGAAGAACAAGAGGCTTGATTCCTTGACAGACATGTGAAATCATAGAAGACATTCATCAAAAACTATTATGAGCATGTGAAGTAGGTGGGGGCTCATCTGGTAGATTCCCAAGAGAAACTAGTGGAGGTGGGTCACCAGATATCCACACTTCAAACTGAAGAGGTGCAAGCCTGGGATAGAGTCAGTGGACTACAATCTACGGCCACTTATGAAGAGAGAGTCTTGAGGGGGGAGATAAGCTATCCTAGTGGCCACCAGCCAAAAGGTAGCAGCGTTGGAATGATCTGTCAAAAAAGATGACCCTTAAGGGCCCTGTTTTGGATGAACTCAAAAACTCATTTCTCGTTACTACTTCTTATTATGGAATGCATGTATGGGAAAATTTATTTACATATCTGTTTGTTTTAATGCATTAAACCACAATCTTGGCATAAATAGCAATCCATTCCTAATCTCATGCGTGGCGCACCCAATGTGAGAAACAAGGGATGTTTGTACTATTACTTCTCCTAATAGTGGGAGCATCAACAAAGCTTCCGGGATCTGGGGTTTGAATAACTGGCCCAGATTACCGAGTGGAAATGGGAGAGACCTTACTAGAGGAGGAAGCTCTGAATATAACTGAATTTCCATTTTACCAGTGTTCTCCTGTGCACGAACATGATAATGCCAAGGGCGCTGGAATCAATCCGAACAGGTGGGAATGAGATGTGTGAATCACGATACCCAGGATTCTGAACACTATGGGGGTGGCATGTGAATGATGAATAACTATTTACCACATTCGAAACATAGTATCCTTATTCTGTTAGCCTAGAATTGGGATAGAAAATGAAGGATGACCGCTGCCCATGTTCAAAACAAGGGACCTGACTCAAAATGTCATCCATTAGCCTTCCGGAATGCTGGCTTGGGAAAATAGGAGGGCCATAGGCCAAGCATCCATATTTTTTTGGGGTACCCTGAGACATGAAAGAGGACGAGGGTCTGAATAAGGGGCACACAAAGCATGTGATATAGACTGATGGTTTGTTCCAAGAAAATCCAAAACTCTTGAAATTACACAACCGTAGTGAAATCTCATTAGATGGGCGCATCAGTCTGATCATATATCATTCCTATTATTGGACAAGGCCTCTCTGGCTAGGGATATGCCTCTTCCCAATGTTATCGTGGGGCATACCAAACCTGTTCAGTGCAAAGCTACAGTTACATGGTTCCCTACAAGGGGTTAGGCCAAGGGCCGGAAATGAGGAGGAATATGATTTATGATTCCTGGGGGATGGACCCTAGGTGAAATACTCGGGTGTCTCTACGTATCCCATGAGTATGGGAATCAAGATATATGTAGTTCTGGAAGATGTCGTGCAGTTTACCATCTTACGATAAGGACGTAGAGTGGTATTAGCTTATGGTTATAGATATCGGACCATAGATCGTTAAGAAGTGCAGGGGACACATGGTAAAGCGATTATGAAACCCGACATGAATGAGGACATAATCCCATGTTACCATGTGTTTTCCGGAAAGGTTTTTGGTCGAGGGACTGGAAATGAGAGTTATGCTGGGCCTGTGGGGGAAGCGCTTGGGCGTTCCAACATATCTCATGAGAATGAGAATCAAGATATAAGTAGTTCTAAGAGGTGGCACAGTAAGGTACCAATTCTAGAGATAAAAGGGGCATGAGGGTGTGGCCTTCACACCCAATAAATCTGTATTTGATGTATCTTGTTTTTCCTTGAAGGTGAATGGTTTTTTTTGTGAAGAGATAAGCCTAGGATATTATGTACTGACATTGCCATAAGGATCAAGCCATATGCAGGAATTGACAAATGGTATGGCATGTGACTGATAACAAAGATGGTGTCCCCTTGAGTGAGGACATCACGATGCAGTTCCATTTTTCATCGTGCGTCTAGGACGACAATGTCATAGTTTAGGGTCATGTGATGGGACCGAGCATGCATTTTAACATTATGTGGAACCAACGTTGTCAAAACGAGGATAAAGGGGGAACATGCACGGTGCAATAAAAAATACCTGACGTGAATGATGACATAATCTTATACCACACCGTATGTAATTCAATGAAAGAAACCTCGGGCCAAGGGGCCAAGACAGAGGTAGGAGGGTTAGGGGCATGAGAAACTTGCTCCCAATTGAGCTGGACCCGAGAACGATACATATGCTCGTTCCTGGATATTTCTAGAAGAGATCATAGTTTATGGTCTTAGATTTTGGACAATGGAAAAGCATGACTATCCCAAGTAAAGGCGGAACATAACCCAATCCCAAAGCATATGTGAGTCGAACTCGGTGTAGGAAACAAGGGCATATAAGGTATCTGCAATAAGTGAAATATATTCAAAATTGTGGAATCGGTGGAGCCCATAATTATTGCCTTATCTCAACTTTTCCCTCCTAACATGAAGATGCGCACTGAGGAACAATACCAAGAATTTTAAAGTTCTACATGGACATGATGAGGTGGAGGAGGGTGTAAATCATGTAACCGAAATTTTGGTCTTAATGGGGTTGGCGTGATAATGGAGGATTACTATTGACCATGTTCAAAACACAAAATCCATATTGCATTATCTTGAAATAGGGACAGATAAATAAGCATCGGTCGATGACTAAATTCGGAATGCGGGACATGTATCAATTTGTTGTCTGAAACCCTCAAGGACGTTGGACCGTAATGGTAGGAGGGCCCTTGAGCCGAGTATCCATGCCATTTGGGGTCCCTTTCGATGTTAAAGGTGATGGATGCCCTAATGAGGGAGGAAACGATGCTTGAAAAATGGGTGAAAGCATGTCTGAGTAGAGTTCAACATTATGGGTACTAAACCGGAGTACCCATTGGCACATTGGGGAATCAACGAAGGGGGCAGAGGGGCTCATCTTGATAACGACTGATTTGAGGGATGAGTATAGAATATAAGGATAGAGAACTCCCAGGAGAGAGAGGTATATGACGTGGTCATTACAAACCCGACGTGAATGAAGAAATAATTCCACACCACACCATGCATTCCCCTCAATGGGAAAGGGTAGGCCACGAGACCATGGTGAAAGGGATATTTCTGAGAGATGGGGTTGGACCCAAAGTCTAGACATTCAGGTGCTCCTACGTATCCCATGAGGATGGGAATTGAGCCACACATATTTCTTGAAGGCACATCGGGGTAAGATAACCTAACGAGGGGGGTGTACGGTATGAACAGTAACCTAATGTGAATGAAAACATAAACCATACAACAATAATTTGGATCTTGGACTGGGAGCCCGAAAAGGACAAGGGGTATGAGGCTGGGCCTCAGACGGGAAGGCCCTACCAGTTTAAATTTTAACGTCTTGCAGTGGGGATGAAGAGGAGGATAAGGCTTCTCATTCGAGGATATGTACGACACAGAATGTAACCTAACATTAATGATGAAATAATACAATGACACACCATACAATCCTGAGTGAGAAATTGGGCCGGTGGCCCGATAAGACCGAGGGGCCTGAGGCTGTGCCTCGGACGGTAAGGCCCAAAGAGTCTGTACTTTAACGTCTTATAGTGAGGAAGAAAGTGGGTAAGATACCCCACATAAAGGAGGTGTATGACGTGACAAGTAACACGATGTGAATGAGGAAATAATCCCAAACCACACCGTATAATCCTAAATATGAACATGGGCCTGGGGCCCAAGAAGGACCACGAGCCTGAGGCTAGTCCTCGGACAGTAAGCCATACATCCTCTTTTGTGGTTGTTGCCTCATCCGAGCTTCTAATCCCACAAGAGCAGTGTTCGGTGTGGGAAATAAGGAGCCAGTCTCGGATCTCCTCGTTATATGGGGTCTAGTATATGGAATTTCATGAAGATAGTTTGTCTCTTGGAGACATAAACTGTCAATGTTTGAGACATCTTTTGGTGGTTCTAATGACGCATGATTGTTGTTGACCATGTTCGAATCACAACGTCCCCATAGTTACCTGAAATGGGAACAACAAATGAGCATCGACTGATGACAATATTCGCAACATGAGACATGTATCGGCTAGTAGCTCAACATCCTCAAGGACGTTGGCCCGAAGTGGTAGGAGATCCCTTAGCCCTAGCATCCATGCCACTCGGGAGCCCTTCTGAACAGAAAGGATGATGGAGTCCCAAACAAAGGAGTGGGTGAATCATAACTATACCCATGCATTTTCGAGTCAAGAAGGATCGTGAAAGAGGCATGCACCTCTGTGGTGTGGTACATACGGCCGGATCGAGATGAGCTCAATGTATATTAGGGAAAATATTTTCACCCTACTCTCTGTCTTGTCCTGAGGGGAATATTCTAGTATTTGGGATGGGCCAACAAAAAAAATTTCCAGGCGTTCCTACATATTCAATAACGATGGAAATCAATCCATACATAGTTCTTGATGGACAAACAGTTTAACATCATGTAGTGAGAACGTGGGAGGATAGAAGAACAGAGAGTGGTCACATGGTGCACCCGTTATAATCCTAGCATGTGTGGGGCTAAGGAATCCTATACCATATCATGCAAGTATCCTCTAAGAGAACTATACCTAGTGGGTTGTTAAAGGGAAAGGTTTGGGGTTGGGATCAAGATGAGGGTTCTGAATATTCCTAAGTTTCCCATGAGCATGAGAATCAATCCATACATAGATCTCAAGATGCATTTTAATGTTATGGAGAACGATGCACTATTTATAGTCGTGTAGGACCAGATAGTTTAAGTTCATGTTTTCCCGACATGTAGTTTAGGGTCATGAAAGACCATCTAGTATAAGGTCGTGCAAAACAAAATAGTCTAGGGTCATGCCAGACCCAACAGTTTAGGGACATGTTGGACCATCTGGACCAGGCAATGTATATCTTGAAGAATTTGGCATTGGTGGGAGGAGTGATACACTCTCCACCCATGGTCACCATGGAGTATTCTCCATTGGGGAAAATCATGTGACATCTGTAAGGTCTATCCCATTTGGGCTCCAGATTGGGTGGTTTCCTGCCAGGGATCATTGGCGCCCTGAGGTCCAATACCAAGTCGTCTTGTAAGAACGAGTGGAGGCAAAACTTCTTATTAAAGGTCCAAGATTTCTTATTCTAATGCCTTTCCAAATTGTGTAGGGCACAAATCCTATTCTCATCAAGCACATCCAATTTAACCAGATGAATTTCAGATACCTTATCTGGAACCTCCTAATCATAGAACATTGTGCGTAATGAAGGCAGCTGGATCTCGATGGGTAGGATGGCCTCAACTTCGTACACCAGTGAATATGGGGTCTCCTAGGTGGAATTATGAGTCATCGTATGATAAGACCAAAAGGCGATGTGGATCTTGTCCGAACAACTCTTCTTATTCTGACCAACAATTTTCTACAAAATTTTAGAGTGGGTTTTGTTGAATGCCTCGATCTATCCATTCATCTGCGCATGATAGCTGGAGGTATGTTTAGAACTGATTTTGTACATGGAATACAATTTTTTCATCTTGGCTGCTCAGAAGTTAGTTCCATTTTAGGCGAGGATAACATGTGAGACTCCAAACCGGTAGATGATATTGGATCTCACGAAATCAATGATATAATGGTCCTTGACCTCCTGGAGTAGGACTACTTCTGCCCACTTAAAAAAGAAATAAGTGGCAGTCTGGATGAACCTGCACAAGTGAGCTATCTCCAGTGGATATGGTCCGACGACATAGAGTCCCCATACCATGAACAGCCAAGAGTACTTGGTATAATGGAGAGGTTATGGAGGCCTATGCAAGAAGTTATCATGAATTTTCTATGCGTGACATCTCTTGTCAAACTAGATGCTATCATGAATCGTGGAGGGCCAGAAATATCCCAATCTCCAGATGTGAGGGGACAGTTTTGGACTAGTCTAGTGGGCACCAAAGGAACCTACATGCACCTCCTGCATGACATGAGAAATAATTACTCCTTAGATGCAACAAATGAGAACACCATAAAACTCGCGCTTTTAAAATATCTGCTCATGACTAGTTCCACTCTGGAGGGTAAACTACAATGCGCGACATTGTATTCAATCAATCTCAGCCTGATCGTCCGGGAGGCAACCAGTTTGTAGATACTTGAAAAAAGGGGATATGCATTTGGGAGTTGATTTAAACACTACATCTGATGAACTTGGGGGGTCCGGATGTGGAGGCTCCAGCGGTAAGATGGCTTACTCATAGGCTGTCTTCGTTCTCTAGGGTGACGGGAGAAATGAATCTATGATGTGCCACATGTATGATCAGATCATTCGGCTATGGTTATGCAAGTGATGCATCCAGGCCGGCCAGGGCATTGGATCGACCATTCTGAGATCGAGGGACATGAGTAACTTCCAGCAGAGATGGAAACCGGGCCATTAGTTGGAGGGTGCGCTCAAACAATGATGCGAGCTCTGGATTTCTAATGACATAGTCACCGTTAATTTTCATGATGACCAGTTCTGAATCCCCTTTCACATGAAAATGGGGCACATCGATCTTGAGGGTCATCTAGAGGCCAGTAATAAAGGCCTGATACTCTACCTCATTGTTGGTGCAACCTTCTAACAATAGGAATGAGTATGGCAGAATGGATTGTGTTGGGGTAAAAAAGACAATAACTAGGCCTAACCTGTTGGGCCTGGGGTCATTGATTCTATTTCTGGTGGGGCTCTGAGAGGCCCCATCAAAGTGCATTTTCTATCATGGGATGGAATGATCTACCGAAAACAATGCCTTGTTAGGAAAATCCAGGTCCAGAGATTGGCCCGCTGGGGTTGGATGGGCACTTAGAAAATCCGCTAATGCTTGTCCCTTGGTATCCTTCTGAGGCACGAACCTGTTTTCGAACTACTAGAGGATTTCTTCCCACTGTGTTAGACGGCTGATCAACATAGGGTGGTTCATGATGTACTTCGATAGGTCCACCTGAGACACCAGTTGTACCTTGTGGTGTTGTAGGTAATGTCGCAACTTTGGCATGACAAATATGAGTGCAACTAATCTATTTTCTATGTGAAAGTATTCGGTCTCCATATCAAGGAGCATGCATATAAGCTAGTATAGACTATTATCAATCCCTTAATTTTTCTTCTGGGGGAGAAGGGCGCGATGAGATTGTTCCAGGGCAGTCACGTGTAGATTCAGTGGTTTCCCAGAGATGGGTGGCATCAGGACCGGAGGTTAGAGTAGGTACTTCTTTATTTCCTCAAACACGGTCTGGCACTCTTCGTCCCATTCATTGGCAGAGCCGTTCTTCATGAGCCAAGAAACGGGCATACACCTTCCAACCATATTGGCAATGAATTGATGTATGTTGTCTATGTGGCCTTGGAAACCCCGAATCTCATGAATATTTCTTGGAGGTGGCATCTGTCTGATGGCCTTGATAATCAATAGGTCGATCTCGATGCCCCGGTGTCTGACAAAAAAGCCAAAGAACATCCTAGAGGTGACCCTGAAGGCACACTTCAATGAGTTAATCATCAGGTGGTGGGAATGGAGGAAGCCAAATACATTCTCAAGGTCCTTGATATGGTCTTGGAACTAGTGAGATTTGTCCACTAGATCATCCACATAGAATTCCACCAATGTCTGAAGGATTGGCTTGAATATGTGGTGCATGGCCCGCTGATAGGTGGCATCTACATTCTTTAGTCTAAAGGCCATAACATAGTAACAAAAAGTAACTTGGGGAACCCTGAATGCTATGGACTCCTCATTATTAGGGGCCATTCGTATCTGGTTGTATCTGGAGTAACTATCCATGAAGGAGAGATCAGGGAACCCAGTTGTAGCATTGATCAACAATTTTGTCACCAAAATGGGAAAATCATCCTTCGTCCAGGGACAATTGAGATCTAGGAAGTATATGTAGACTCTGACTTTTCTATTCTTCTTCCTAATTGCAATAATGTTGGATAGCCATTTGGGGTACTGAAACTCCTTGACGAAGTTGGCTCTAATGAGATTGTCGACTTCAGCCTCAACCATGGCAACGGGAGAGGGGTGCATATTTCTGGGAGGCTTCTCAAACTCGCGATGATTTCCAGGGGACTGAGGTGGTGGACGGCTACCTGAGAATCCATTCTTGGAATCTGGTCGTAACATTTGGTCAATAAATCATGATGTTGTTTCCGGAAATCTAGTTCTATTGTTTCTCTTCAAGGGACATGGTGACACTGATCAATGTGGGTCTCAGAATTGCCTTCCTACCATGGTTCACCTTCACCAGTTCATCGAACGTGGTGGAGACGCCTTCTTCAATGGCTTTGGGGCATCCTCCAAATATTATTCTTCACTTACGGAGGGTGAATATCTAGCTGAAGTTGTATCCTCTAGGTCAACGGATCTCGACGAGAGACCGGTTCTAGCTTGGGAAGAAATGGAATGCGTATCAAGAGATTCCCATGCTGTTGAGACCATGGAAATGAAGGTCGTTGATCTGATCCCCTCCATTATTCGGCCCAAGGGGCCATTTATGATGATATTGAAGCAATAGTGGCACGTCAGATTGAACTGGTTAATCCCAGCCTAGAGAAACAGACACGAATGACGTACTACTATTTCCATGGGGTGAACATCTCGATATCGTATGGGGGTAGGAGGCTCTCAGATCACCTGTGCCTAGTTTGTGTAGGAATACAAGGTGATCCTCCATCATCACTTGGACTTGGGAATATGTTTCTCCCATGTGCCATAGATAACAAAAAACTACCCCATGTCAGGGGTCGTGGCCTCCAATCGATGGATTGGAAAGAAGTAGGCATCATCCAAACCTACCTATGGGTCAGCTGCAACCAGGACGGGTTCGACATCACTTTCTTGAATCCTCTTGTCCTTGCCCTTGTAATAATCGACATCTAGGTATCAGGCTTCATAATAGGTGAAAATAGAAGCCTCACCATGGAGTATACATACTCGAACACTAAAGATGTACTTGAGGCACTGGTGATAGGATGAGGGGACTGCCTCGTGCCGGTGGAACCATGGCCTTCCCATCAATGCAATGTACGCGGTGTCCTGAGAGACAACCCTAAACTCAGTGCTGACAACTAGGCAGCTGAATTGGGTCTTCAGATGGATCTAACCGACTAGGGTTTTCTCTTTCCTATTGTATCCCTAGATTGTTAAATCAGAGGGAGGCAGGTTATCCTTAGATAGCCCAAGCTTCCGCAGAGTCCGCGTAGGGATAAGGTCGATCTCAGAACTGGTTTCAACAAGATAGTAGTGAGCCTCCACACCGTTAAATTGGCCGTTGATGTACATCGGGAGGATGTGCCATGTATGGGAGATCCTTCATCTTCTCTAGAGAAAGAAATGATGAACTGACATTCAGCGTTCTCGATCATTTCCGCATTAAAAGCTTTTGCACTGCTACTTCCATCTCAAATTGGAGGGGGCTTCTTAAATCCTCAGCGAGGGCCTCACACATATCTGGCGACATGTGTAGGGATACAAGGATGTAAAGCCATGCTGGTATGTCGGCAAGGTTCTTGTGAACATCACAATTCCATTCTAGGCACAAAGTTCTACTTTCTGGAGGCCACTCTATGATAGGAGGCACGGTGGGCCCTACTGGCTAGACCAGCAGATGACTAGTGTTGCAGATGTCACGTTGCTCACAATTCGAAGCCTGAAGACTTACTATCAGAAAAGGATCATATGACAGAGATCGGCATGTAGCAGTGTGAGGTTGGTTGCGGCATGTTTGAGGTAGCTCTGACTGATCCAATAGCAAAAACGGTGGTGGTGGCTGGCCCAACGACACCAGATAAATGTAGGATCCGGAGACACCCTGAGATGGGAGGGGTGAACCAGGGTGTCAACTTTTTCTTATTAAATTTGTGATTCTTGTTCCCACATTAGTAGGAACTACTTAAACCTGTATGATGGATATTATCAGAAATAGAACATTCATATGCAAGGAAATAACACAACAATTTTAGTTGGTTCACCACTAAGGGCTTCTTCCAAGGAGCATACGCCGACAAGTTTCTGGTCATACCAAATTCCACTAATCTTCACTAGTTGTGGATTACAATGGTTTGAGAATAGTAACTCTGTCCTAGGCTTATTTCCTTTACAAAAGGTTCAGGGATAGCTCACTGCGTCCCTCAGGTCACTCCTGTTGACTCCCCCAGGCTCACTGCCATTGGTGAAGTCCCATTCAATTTATAGATGTCAAGGCCTCTTTAATAGATTTGCATTGAAGTCTTTGTCTCCTGTTCATCATGAGACATTTCTTGCATCAGAGAACTGGGTAGATGCTGTTTTTTAATCAACCTTATACTTTAGTGCAATAACTGAATGCACTATATCTTCTTCTTCCCTTTGATTCTCAATACTAACACCTGAGTGTGTTGATATATTATTCTCTTTCTGTGCAGATCTGAGTTTAGTTGCATGAACCGTTCATCTTATCTTTGCAAAGCACAATGAGGATGTTAAAAACCAGTCATGTGTGTGCGGTACAACTTCTCTTCATATAACCAAATGGTTTACTATTTTTCCGTCTTCGCAAAGCATATTTGAGAGTGCTAAGAACCTATGAAAGGCATGTGGGACCCCCAAATTTTTTCACACCCTTCTCAGTGACTTGTGCATAAAATTCAAACGTTGCGCGTAAAAATACCTTTTGGCACGTAAAAGGCTTTTCATGCAACTCTTATTTTTCACGTAAAACTTTCCTTTTTTCGCACAACACCTTCTATTTCGTGCAAACCTTCTTCTTTTCCTGCACCACTCTATATCTCAATTTTTTCGTGTGCTAGAGCTCGAGATTTTTATAAGTGTCAAGCCTGGACGAATGAGTGGGGTTCACCTCATATTTATAGGCGTTTTTGATCCTGCGCGTAAAACCCCTACATGCGCGTAAAACTATCTCTTAGTTCTTTGAATTATGCACACCTCCATGGTTTTTCACCCAGCTCATTACTTCTAAATTTTTCATCATTATGATCATGAATCCCCTCTTGCGTGTAATACTTCAAACCCACAATTTGCGCACAACCAAAATTACGTGCACCAGTTTGATTTTCCGTGTACATGGTGGGAACATCTCTGATTTTTCATGTGCCTCTTGCCTTTTCCGATTCCCTGTATTTATGATTTGATACACTTCATGCGTGAAAAATTCACCCACCTATTCTACATACACCATTTTTTCATGCACATTTCCATTTTTCCGTGCACAGCTCGGGTTTTTCCCGCAACCCATGCCTTTACCATTTTTCAATGTTCTGATTCTGAAACACTGTTTGTGCGAAAAATATCGCTCCACTATTTCAAGCACCATGCTGTTTTTCGCACCCAGCTCAATTATTTAATTTATAGACATTATTTTCCATTCCCTACTTCCTCTTTGTGCACACCTCCTTTTGTAGATAATTCATGTCTTCATTTTCTGATTTTGAGGCTCAAAAATTTGGCAAACACTGGGAAATAGTGCCACCTTGAATCTATTATTTTTGTACCACCTCAAGATCATCCATTACATTGTTGACGTTCTTGAATCAAACATGGATCGTTAAGCATATCCCTCTAACTTGACATGCCACCATGAAAGCCCCTTTGTCAACAGAGTTTGAATGTCATTATTTCCATTGTCAACAATCACAACACTTGCTTCTTTTCTGTGATTTGGATTCTTCAACAACTCTTCTTATTTCATCAAAAACACCACTATTGTGATATATATCATTTGAAAGAACATATTTAGCATCATCATATGTTGATACAATGTGAAGTGCATGACCATTTCAGAATTTCAATCCTTTCCACATTGTCTTCTTCTTCAACCGTCATTCTCTACTTCATGAAAATAATATGATCCTATTATTCAATAATTCTCTTACATGGTTCTCATGAAATCATGAAAAATTGCGTGGTCTTCATCAACCATCATGTCTTCTTCTTCATCTATCATCCTCAGATGGATTATGCCTCTACATTCTGTACTATTGTAAACAATGTGTCACCTTTGACACACATTCATTGAACATATTATAAGTACAAAACTTGTCTGAATTTCCATTCCTCTATTTCATTAGAGTACTTCTTGAGATCCTTCATTTTGATCTTCATTGAAAAATATTTACAACAAATACAACCTTATAAACAAATTGGTCCAAAAAAAAGGTGGTTCGTGCTGAGCTCTGTGTTGGGCCTGTTGGTAGGTCTCAGTGGCATCCACAACCTGACTAGAGGTTCCAACTGATGTTCCCTGGTGACCCATATGGCCATGGATATACTGATGTTGGCATCTAATGGGGATGTTGGGGAGGTTCTCCTTGAATTCCCCATCGTCTGTAGTCATATAGGGATTTACCAACACCACGGTATTAACTGAAATGTACCCTTGACTATCTATTGAAGAGTCACCCGCTTTTAGGTAGATTGTGGAGGAGTCCCCATCTCAAGAGGCATAAATTCACTGAGATTGCATGATGAAGATGGCATTGGCGGGGCACAATTCAATCCCTTGTGCCGATGATGTTTGCACTTCTAGGAAGAGGCTGGCTGAGATAATGATGTAGAAGTGGCAGTTGCAACTTCTGAAGAATCAGCCTAATTCATGCGTGCGCGAATGATACCGTGGTCATGAGAAACCTTTTTTGCGAGCCATCTAGTCATCTTAATTTTGTGACCCACTGTTAAAAACCTGGTGACACTCTCTTTCACTGTCGATACTGCAGTCTGACCTTACAAAGACACCCGCCACTTATTTCGGGGTCGGATTGAACCTTACTAAGTTGTTATCAAGCTAGTCTTGAAGCTAGTCTTTTAATACATAACACAACATGAGGGTATTCCCCATAATCTGATGATAGGGGAAGCTGTTGGGGTGATCAGTGATATTTTCCTCTTCAAGCCTTCAGCATTCAGGAAAGTGTACAATCCTATGATCTAAGGTGCTAAAAAAGTAACCAGGGACCTGATTATTTTTGAATTATTATGTCTGGTTTCTTCTTTATAGGAAAGGGGACCTTAAATCCTAGCCTTGACGAGGAGCTGGAGGGGCCAGTCGAAGAGGCAGAGCCTAGTCGTCCTGTCAGGACGGTGGCAGTTCATTCTGTGGGGGAACATGTCGATTTTGATGAGGACAATGCTGAGTTGGAGGTTGTTCTTGTAGTGGAGGGCCTCTGTGAGGCTGCGGGGCTGATTCCATAAGTAGAAATTATTTTTGCCTAGGGGCTTCAATTTGGGCCACAACGGCAGGCTCAACTTGGGCAGCCCTCCTTGCAGGAATTACAGGGGCAACAGAAGTGCCTGACTGGATTCCTGCACGGCTTCCTCTAGGTGCTGGGCCTTATTTAAGAAGACATGGAATCTTACAGGGTAGTTCTGGGTGATCAGGGAGGGAACAAGTTCCGTCTGGACATTCCCAATGCACATCGGCAATAATTTTTCTCGAGTCAGCGGCATGTAAAATAAGTATGTGAGCCCCTTCCAATAGGCGATAAAGTCCATGAATCACTCATTAGGCATTTGATTTCACTTGAAGAGGTTTGAGATACTCGTTTTCTGGGTGTTAGAGATGAACTTGCTGAGAAATTTCATGTGAATGTCCTCCTAACTCATGGCAGATATGATGGGGAGATCGTTGTACCAGACGAATACCAGCTCTTCCAATGTATGAACAAAGCAGCGGAGCATGGCAGCCTCTCGCTGCTCCGGAGTCCCTAACATGGTCCCACACCTTTAGTTTAACTGGGCCAGGTGCTGCGGTTGTTCCCCCATTTTGTTAAAGTTAAATAAAGTGGCATTACCTAAAACTGGAGGTGCCGACATATCATCTACCCACCCTCGGTATGGCTTACCATCATGTGTGATTGACACATATTGTGTTTCCAATTCCTTGAGGCAAGCAATGAGTGCCTCTATTAGATAATTTGGGAGGAGGTCCCAATCTTGACGGGGATCCCTAACTACGAGCATGTTGTTGGGTTCATCAACATGGTATATAGGCTCAGCAGTTCATGGAGCGGCGGATGGAGCGGCCTGCGAGGCAGCTGGGAGAACCCGAGCCATATTGCATATATTACAGCACCGTTAAAGAATTTTTAAAGTGACATACCATGCCCTTTTTCCATGAGCTCCGGCTTCAACCCTGTCTCCACGGGCTAGATGATCAGGGTTTCATGGGGGCAGCTTGCCAAGGGGAAGTTGTTCCTGACCCTGCAGTATTGGCCTAGGATCATCGTAGTCGGGTCATCTCTCTGCATCTCATTCATTCAGGAGTTCTTCGACCAACCTCTTCTGCTTAGCATGTTGTTGGCATAATGTGGCCTTTTCGGGGTCCTCCTCCGTCTTCAGCACTAAGGCGGATGGGTCAGATTGTTTGACAGTTCCCACATTCTCTTTTCCTTTACCAGCATTCTGGCTGAGTACCAATGCCTCGGTGGGAACATTAAGACATAGTAGGTTTTTCTGCTGATGAGTAATCCTCCTCGATGGGTCCAATTGTGGTGGCACACCCTCGGGGGGTAATTCCCCATCAAGAATCTCCAAATCATCATCCTCGTCCACTATGTCGCCCATATTGACCGCAGACCTTCCTGGGGGCATGTACTTTATGTCGCCTAGTAGGTTGGGCTGCCACCAGATGGGACTGAAGAGGAGGGTGGCATACTGCCCCTAGCCACAGATCTGTGTGTGGGGGAATCCTACTTGATGATTTTGCGGACTACCTTGATACTCTGAATTCATTTCTATTAGAGGGGCTCATGACGACCTGGTGACGTGGGGCACTAGGCCACAGGGAGTGCATCTAGGTCAACCAGAAGACATTGTTTGCTGATGTCTTTGAAATGAACTTGGCTTCGGGAATAAACCACTCTTCAAAGACGAAGACTAAAATGCATCACCCAGAGGGTGTGGTGAAAACACTAAACTTCATTCGGGTTGAGGGATTCTGGCATGCGGAAATTCGGTGCTGCCAGAGGCCAGAACATCTCGAGGAAGTGGTCCACTGTGAAGATATTCCAGAAGATATTTGGCTCAGATTCAGGGTATGTCCCTTCATTTCCCCACTCGTTAACTTGGAGTGGAAATTGAAATGGCAGTGTTACTGAGGAATAATGCTGGGACGGTAGGCCAACCGGTGGAGGGTACAACGAGCGAGATGAATGTCCACTAAATCTCAAGTTGTCCTCTGAAGATTGTAGTGACCTGGCAGTTATGTCGTGATAAGAGGGGCTGATGGCTATAATTCCTGACTCAGGATCTAGGGCTACTGGTGATAGACTACAATTCTTCTCACCCTCCATTGGTCCGCATAATAGTTCTTCGTGATCTCTTGTGGAGATAGAGATTGCTTCTAGTGACGATGTTGGTGATTGCGTGACTGTAACCTGCGGGGATGCAAGATTTTTATCCTCTTGGATATACATGCGAAGGGAGGTGGGAATCCTGTGGACATCGCATTCCAGTAGTACTAGGCTGATGCGCCTTGTTCCTTCCCCAACCCTTGACTCAGATGAGTGAGGGGATTGTTCTCGAGCTGAGTTGTACTCTACTTCATAGTCTGATAAGCGGACCGATATGATCTCCACCTGGACATTCTCAGAATTATTTTTATGGCGGCGATGACCTGCCTTCCTGCCCTTAGGTGGATCTTCTGGACAAGGCATATTTCTGACACAAGGTCCTTCGGCCACACTGCTACTCGGGCAGAGATGGTTTCCACATGAGAAATCCAGGGTGTGAGGAGGACCATGAAAAATGTCAAAGGGGACGTGGGGAGGACCTCCATGGGTAGCGCTAGAGTGGGAAAGACCTTTTATGGAACTCGAATAAGCATGAGGAGGAACTCCACACTTGTTTTCTAGGGGAATCTCAGTAAGAGGAGAGTCCATGTACCAGTCTAGCTGAACAAGGGTAGGAGCTCCATGCTATGTGTGGGTGGAGCGAGGATGGCCCTCACCCCTCTGGTTTCTGAGGCAAGGAGGACCGTCATTGGCTGCTGAAAGAACTTGGGTAGGATCCCCAAATTGAATAGATCCCAGATGAGCGATGTCCCTGCACTGGCTGTTGGTGGAAGGAGGAATGACTCCATACCCAGTGTAGTGTGCACATGAGAGACCCTCGTGCCTAGAGTCATTGCCGCAATAAAGACCCTCATTTTGGTTGAGGGTGGAATGAGGTGGACCTCAATGCTGATCCTTGAAGTGGGGAAGGCCAACGCTTCCTGTGGTTTCATTCGGGGAGGACCTCCATTATGGGTGGCGTTGTTACGAGTTGGTTCGCGGTGGTCATTGCTCGTGCTAGCGGCCAAAAGAGTCAACCCAGCTTACCTGTGCAGTGGTAGAGGCCTTGATCCTGATCAGGCATATAAGTGCCCCTTCTCAGTGTATGCAGGGAACTGATGATATGCGTCAGCGGTGGCTCAGGCCACTGTATCCATCGACATTGATGCCCTTTGGCGGGAATCCTCCTCAGCTTATGGCTGACGTCAATGTCATGTCTGATGAACTGGGGTCGGTGGTGCATGTACATACCTTACATTCTCCTCTTCAAGCAAGACTATGTGGTGGTGCTGACGTGGCAAGGTGGGAGCCCTCTCCAGGAGCCTTTGAAGTAGGACTCTGACTAGGCAGGGACGGACATCACCTACCTCATCAGCATAAGGCAGGGAGTCATCAAAGCGTTCGGAGGAGAGAGTCCTAAAATGGTTGTATATCAGGGTGGGGAGAAATGGCTCCCTGCACGTCCCTTGGGGGTGGTTTTTGAAATGAGTTTCATAAGGCTCCAGGTCTAGGCGGTCCATATCCCTGGTCAAGATTATGCCCACCTCCTTGTAAAGGCGTACAAGGTCATTGATGACCCTCTTTTGAATGACCTAAGAACGGGATATGGGCGTGGAAGCCCCATGTCCGTGGGTGTAGAATTCATTGCGGACATGGTGGAACCACGCGGGACTTCTGCATTAGTGCTGCCCCTGCCCCAGCGCCGGTGTGCAAGTGGTGATCATGTTCCAGATGCAGTAACATGATTCTTGAGAGAAGGGAGATTAACTCATCAGTGCTGAGAGGAAAAGGAGTTGACAACCAATGCCCCAGCTCCATCCTGTCTTCGATGGATGGTAAGAGGGATCCACGCTAACAATTTCACAAAACCGGATGTCCAACGTTCTACTACCCCATGTTTTGGTGAGATTCATGGACGACCTGCTATTTTCATGGCCGAACCCAATGCCGGATAACTGGATCCGGTGACACATCAATCCATTGAAACCCCGACTGCTACTAATCTCCATATTGAGGAGAATAATTTCACGTCAGTTTCACCATTTCTGCTTCTGATGCTTTCTCTAGGGTGTACACAACCGTCTGTGGAGGACGTGCAGCTGTTGTCCTGCATTCCTGCTTTCCAAAGGCAGGTGACATTTTCTCCTTATTCAGGGACGTCTACTCCTTGATTGAAATGGGATGATGGGATGTCAGTTCTTCCTTCCATGGATTCCTCCTTGGAACTCGTCGCCTAGTACGGGTCTCCCTTATAGACTAAATATATTGTTCATGAAACTCTTCTTGGTGCCATGCCTTCATTGTCACAACCCGATCTTCCACGATACACTTCTCATTCAATAATGCAATAGCTTGCATTGTACGCAACTTCGAGTTCTAAAACACCGTGACTGATCAAAGTAGCCGTTATGAATAGTAATAACCACTTTTTAAAATTATAGAAATTTTATATTTCAAAATGGACTTCATTTTTGTATTCGTAATATCGAAATTATCCTAAGTTGAATTTTTTGTAACTTTCTGAGAACTTCCAATTATTTTATGAATAGTGAAAAATACTAAAAACAACTTTTTTAATCAAAATAATTTATAGTGATAAATTATACTATTTAGTGGTTTTAAAGTATAATTAGAATATATTTTTACCATTTTATCCAAGGGTTGTCATTAGAATTAATTTAACATTGAAATTGGACATAAACAATTGCCAATCTTTTGATATAAATTGTTTCTTAAAAACACTCTATTTGTTGTGACAGCAGGAATTAATTATAAAATTAATTAATGCAACTTATATGTTTGGAATTTTGTAAAATAGACATAATTTTTGAATTCGGAATATCAATTATAGCTTAGGGTGAAATTTTGGCATTATTCTGAAAAACTTCAATTTTTGATGAATAGTGAAACCACTAAGTGGTAGTTAAATAACTGATTTTTCATTTAAATGAAATATTACCACTTCCGTGGTTTGATTTTAAAAAATCCGACATACATGGTTGTCATTAAGAAGTAAAATGTGGTTCAATGAGATTAAAATAATTTTTGGTGAATAGTAACTTTTAAGTTCTTAATCGCGATTAGAGGTAATTAGTGTAGTTTAAGGTAAAAACAATGTTTTAATAATATGAGATGAGCATGACACTTGTCCTACTCCTATTGGATGAGTCATGGCCGACCAAGACAACCCATGGGTCAACTTGGGGACCCCATGCAGCCACTTTAGTTGGAAAATGACATTAATATATATTTATTTAATGTTAAAATTAAATTGACACAAACATGAGTTGTTTTACAAAAACAGTTTTTAAGTGGGGTTACACAAGTCCAAATTTTGACTATAAATATTCATTAGAAATCTAAGACGATTTACTACATCATAAAAGTTTTTTTATAATTTTTAGACATTAAATAAATTAAATTATTTATGACATCATTATGATGTAGTGATGACCTCATTATTTAACGATTTTAATAAAATGAATAGATAATGTAAAATCCAAGGCTTACACTTGTCCAAAGACTATTGGATGAAGCTATTTCGAACCCTTATCACCTTAGACACGAATTATTTAAGTTTGGGACCTTTAGAATCCGAAAATCATTGTGTAATAATGTAACATTTCAATCTTTCCAAAAGAGACCCACCTCTCCACTTATAAAAGGCCCCCACATCTCCCACCTTATTCACACCATCAAGCCATTTGGCACGGCCAAACTCTTCCCAAATACTCTCCGAACTTCCCCCTCTTACTCCTAGAAGCCTCACTTTGGGCAGAACCCTTCCTAAGGAAGCCTTTGGCTCAAATCAAAAAGAGTTACCCGATTTTGAGGTAATGTCTTCTCTAATGTTGTTTTGTTTTATTTTTCTTCTCCAACCCCCTAAACTATTTTTATTAATTTCTTTTGTAACAAAAATAGTATCCTCAATATACTAGGATATTGTTATAATAAGGATTCGAGATACACTTACACACACCTACATCTAATGGTTAAAGAACATATGGTTTCTGTGGATGGCGAATTTCTGCCTCACGAAACGATGATTGTTCAACACTCATATAACACCTTCAAAGGTGGCCATAAAGATGTCAATATATTTATATATGATATAAAATATGTTTATGTTTTAATTATGCTTCTGTATTTCTCATTTATGGCATACTTTATGATTTCCATTATGGGTAAAATGCGATAATTTCATTTTAGGAAGTGCGGACTAACGCCCCCTCAAAGTGATTTGAATCGTTAATGCCATATGTGGGATGTATAAAGGATGGATTAAATGGTATTATACACTATATTATACTGTAATTATATTATAAATTTATATCATTATTATTTCATTCCATTAAATACGAAATAGAAATGAAATTAGCGTTCATGCGTACGTACGGCTTACCGTCTCCATGAACGGTGCATTTCATTTCATACCTCTAAATGTTATGTGACATTATGAATGAATGTATATACTGTATATATATGATATATATGATATCCACATAATGAATATAATTCTGGATATAATGGATGTTTCACCACATGAACAACTTGTAATTATAAGAAGTTTATTTTTGACTCAAGTACCAAAGATCAACAAAACGACCGTTATTAAATTAAATAATTAAATAATGTTCATAACATGGTAATAAGGGATATAAAAGGAATAATGAAGATGAAAAAGGTTCTTAAGTAAATATAAATTAACTCTAGTTTATTATTCAGGAGGTTAAAGAACGGTCGAGTCAGGACAGGACGCAAGGGAAGGGAAATTCTTAACCCAATTTCTGTTCTTTGGGTTAATCTCCTACTTTCAAATTATGTCATGATATTGTTATGTATTATCTTGTATTTGTACTTTCTTTATGTGTAATTATAGTTAATACACATAATAGATCTATTTTATTTATAAATGATCTTTGTAAGGGAATTTCTTAACCCAACTTCCATTCTTTGGGTTAATCTCCTACTTTCAAATTATGTCATGATATTATTATGTATTATTTTGTATTTTTACTTTCTTTATGTGTACCTATAGTGAATACACATAATAGATCTATTTTATTTTAAAAATGATCTTTTTAAGGACTTCGTCTCAATCTCCTTTTATTGAGGCATATTTGGTTTTATACACAACTTTCTTTTATACGGTGTATAATCTCCTTTGACTTTTACGTTTATTCAAAAAGAATCTTTTTTATATGAAGCATTTACTAAATGAAAAAAGGGAATGTTTTTGTTGTACGTATGCGGCGACAACGACTTCTCCGCCGTCATGACCGTTATTTGAGTTTCGGCTTCCTCTACAAGTCATACCTTCTTTTTAAAAGAAAAATAAATACCATGTTTTAATTTTCTTTTATTTTGGTATTGAAAATGGTTTTCACAATGTTTTTGTGTTATATTGATATCTTGTGATTGAAATGTGGAAATGTTATGTTTCCTTTATGCATGTTTTATGTGATACAATTATGTTATGGTTTATGACATGTTTAAACCTATTCATATGAGGAATGCATTGGACTTAACATGTGACGGGTGGAGCCCGCTATAGCTCCTCGATGCATCGGTAGGTCTCATGAGACAACTAGACGTGGAATTGGCCGAGGCCCTTTCCCAATTTGATTTATGGTTTTGGCCGAGGCCTTAATCATTTTAGACGTCTTGGCCGAGGCCTTGACAAAATGTTTCAGAATGTATGGCATTATGCATTCCATCATTATGAAAGTGGTTATTGATATTGCATGTGATTATTCGACCAGTAGAATATCCATGTGAATAAGTAAATGGCATTATCTCATTTTACTTTTGCCATATTATGTTGAAGTTCATGTTTAAAAGGATTTTTTTTATTTATACAGTGCATTAATTGTTAATGTTTATTTATGAAAGCTTCCGCAACATTGTTATCCTTACAGAGCATCTAAGCTCACCCCTTTCAATGTTTTAATATTTTCCAGGATGTGATGAAGTATTTTATAAAAGACATGCAGGGATAGTCAGAAGAGGATATGAGTGTGGACTATGAAGACTTTGTTATTATTTTTTCACTTTATGATGTAATGTAAGACTTATGAATGTATCTAGTGTTTCCAAGGCTACTAAACTAATCTGTCTTTCGAGACTTGATCTATTGTGATCATGCTAATGTTACGAAGTAATGCACCGACTCTGGGTAGCTGGGGTCGGGGCGTTACAGTTGGTATCAGAGGAAGTTTAGTACTAACCTTGGAATCTAGATTTAGATAAACACTGATTAGAGCACATAGCCCAAAGATAGACTTTGAGGATTAGTATAGAAGATCTTCCTAGAATTTTGTTATTGTAGAGATTTTGTGAGTTTTCCGAGCAATACATCCATGTCTGGATATGAGCAGGTAGAGGCGGATCTGGCACAGATGTACCTAGGGGTAAAACCTGAAAACACCGCTTTGAGCTAGACTCGAACGGGAACTGGTGCACGACAATGGGCCTTGCTGCACTCTTGGTTACGACACTCCCGGGGGATATGCTTAGGATAATTCTCGTTTTCTTTACAAACCACTATGAACGGTTATGAGTATATACTTACTCAAAGAAAACCTTTTTATGATTATGGATTATATCCATAAATAGTTCAATTTATGTTAATTATTTTATAAGTATGGAATTATGTATTTTGATTCATAAACTAATCTAGTTTATGACATTGTATAGAAATGGCGCCTAGTGGAAGGAATCGAAACCGTATCAATGCACGAACTCCGTGTAGGGATTTCCCTCCTGCTCAAGATAAATATTGTGGATCTGGAGATACAAATGGTGCTGATCAACTTATTACCATACTGGGACAACTCACTCAGGTTATGAATAATAACCTTACTCATATGGAGCACCCTGATCCGCAACGTGGAGGATCAATGTTAGACCGCTTCATGAGGCAACAACCACCAACATTTAATGGGGGTACAAATCCATTAGTAGCTGAGCAATGGATAAACTCCTCAGAGAAAATATTCCACGCCTTGGGGAGTAGTGAAAGGGAAAAGGTTATCATGGCAGTTTACCGCCTCACTGGAGATGCTGATCAATGGTGGTCATTGATTCAAAACACAAAGGAAGATGATGACATATCGAATATGGAATGGAGGGAGTTCAAAGATCTTTTCTTAGAAAAATACATTCCTCATGACCATAGAGCAGATATGGAAAGGAAATTTCTGAGTCTGAAACAAAAGGAGGATGAGAATGTCGCAAAGTATGAGGCCAACTTTACAAGGTTAGCAAGGTATGCTGCAGATTATATACGTAACCCAAGAGGTAAGATTGATCGTTTCATTGATGGGTTAAAACCATTTCTCCGTCGAGCTTTAGTATCACAATCGTTCTCAACATACGAAGATATTGTCTCATGTGCTATCAAGACATTAAAGGAATTCTCTAAGTCTTATGACAACAAAGTAAAGCAAGAGAAGAAGAGAACAGTGGAACAAGAGATAGATAAAGGGAAAAAGGGAAAGAAGGATTTTCCATTATGTGATAATTGTGGGAAGAATTACCCTGGTACTTGCCTAAAAGGAATGGGAGTTTGTTATAAATGTGGAGAAAAGGGTCACCAGGCTCGTGATTGCAAGGGAAAGAAAGAGGCTGTCAAAGTTGAATGTTACAATTGTAGGGAAATGGGGCATTATGCAAATGAATGTCATAAGCGTCAAGGAAACTTACCTCAGAAAAGGCCAAGGGATCAAGACCAATCTTATGCTGTGAATACAGTTGAAGCAGAATAATTAATGTATTGGTGCTTTTGGACTCAAGGATTATATTCTGGTTATAAGAATAATGTGATATATATAAATATTGTACTGCAGTACATTTTGATTTCAGTAAGGTTTTAATATGTAATCATATTTTTAGTATGTGACAATAAGAGAAACTTTTCTTTGTTTGGGGAATCTGATGTTACAATTGATTTTGGAATTTAGAGACCTTTTAGAGAAAGTCTGGACGGAGGTATTTTGGATAACTATTAAGGTTGGAATGGATTAAGTTGAACCATGGATAGTATTGTTTAAGGTTAAAGCATTTCTGAAGATTATTTTTGGAATATTATAATACTATAGTTTTTGGAAGAGGACAACCTGCTGGGTGTGGAATAACCCGTTGCGTCGGACAAAGCTGCAGGAATCGAACCCACAACCATAGTGCCACAAGCCTTTATTTCCTACCAATAGCCTACAGGAAGTCCCTGGTTATTAAAAAATAGTTTTACAAATCTAAATGGTATGTGTTAACATTTGGAACCTTATACAATTAGGATAAATAGAATATTTTTGAGTTCCGTTACCATTTGGAGTAGAAGTTGGGTTTGTGGTAAAAATTTATTAAAGAATGAAAGTATACATAACAAGTATGTATATTCCCTTACGTTCTTAGTAAATCTCCTAAATAAATTCCTCAACATTATAAAAGGTAACTTAAAACAAAAATGTTGTCGGTTAACTTTTCCAACTAAGGATTCAATGACCGTTTAACCAATCACAAGTTTGTGATTTTCTTGTAGTTAAACATTCTCCTAATCATGTTTTCTATAACTATCCATCAGACCTTGATGGTTTGTTTCTCCTCCATATCCATATTTTCATAGAATCCTAGAATGGGCTATATCGGGTGACCTTTGTACTTATCTTGCTTTCTTTTAATGTTATATATTTATTAACCTTATTTCCGATGTGGGTTTTCCACAAAGGTATTTTCTATTTTCAACCTTTTATTTTCAAAGAAAATTTTCAAATTGCGAGGACGCAATTTATTGAAGGAGGGGAGAATGTAACACCCCGAGCTTCCACGATACGCTTCTCATTCAATAATCCAATAGCTTGCATTGTACGCAACTTCGAGTTCTAAAACACCGCGACTAATCAACGTAGCCGTTATGAATAGTAATAACCACTTTTTAAAATTATAGAAATTTTATATTTCAAAATGGACTTCATTTTTGTATTCGTAATATCGAAATTATCCTAAGTTGAATTTTTTGTAACTTTCTGAGAACTTCCAATTTTTTTATGAATAGTGAAAAATACTAATAAACAACTTTTTTTTAAAAAATAATTTATAGTGATAAATTATACTATTTAGTGGTTATAAAGTATAATTAGAATATATTTTTACCATTTTATCCAATGATGGTCATTAGAATTAATTTAACATTGAAATTGGACATAAACAATTGCCAATCTTTTGATATGAATTGTTTCTTAAAACACGCTATTTGTTGTGA
This sequence comes from Viscum album, assembly GCA_963277665.1. NCBI lineage: Eukaryota > Viridiplantae > Streptophyta > Magnoliopsida > Santalales > Viscaceae > Viscum > Viscum album. The sequence goes on along the minus strand of CAUJRU010000011.1, from coordinate 7,154,182 downwards.
CAGAGAGAATTAATTATAAAATTAATTAATGAAACTTATATGTTTGGAATTTTGTAAAATAGACATAATTTTTGAATTCGGAATATCAAATATAGCTTAGGGTAAAATTTTGGCATTATTCTGAAAAACTTCAATTTTTTATGAATAGTGAAACCACTAAGTGGTAGTTAAATAACTGATTTTTCGTTTAAATGAAATATTACCACTTCTGTGGTTTGATTTTCAAAAATCTGACATACATGGTTGTCATTAAGAATTAAAATGTGGTTCAATGAGATTAAAATAATTTTTGGTGAATAGTAACTTTTAAGTTCTTAATCGCGATTAGAGGTAATTAGTGCAGTTTAAGGTAAAAACAATGTTTTAATAATATGAGATGAGCATGAAACTTTTCCTACTCCTATTGGATGAGTCATGGACGACCAAGAAAACCCATGGGTCAACTTGGGGACCCCATGGAGCCACTTTAGTTGGAAAATGACATTAATATATATTTATTTAATGTTAAAATTAAATTGACACAAACATGAGTTGTTTTACAAAAATAGTTTTTAAGTGGGGTTACAAAAGTCCATATTTTGACTATAAATATTCATTAGAAAGCTAAAACGATTTCCTACATCATTGTATTTTTTTTATAATTTTTAGACATTAAATAAATTAAATTATTTATGACATCATTATGATGCAGCGATGACCTCATTATTTAACGATTTTAATAAAATGAAACGATAATGTAAAATACAAGGCTTACACATGTCCAAAGACTATTGGATGAAGAGATTTCGAACTATTATCACCTTATCCACGAATTATTTAAGTGTGGGACCTTTAGAATCCGAAAATCATTGTGTAATAATGTAACATTTCAATCTTTCCAAAAGAGCCCCACCTCTCCACTTATAAAAGGCCCCCACCTCTCCCACCTTATTCACACCTTCAAGCAATTTGGCTCGGCCAACCTCTGCCCAAATACTCTCACAACTTCCCCCTATTACTCCTAGAAGCCTCACTTTGGGCAGAACTCTTCCCAAGGAAGCCTTTGGATCAAATCAAAAAGAGTTACCCGATTTTGAGGTAATGTCTTCTCTAATGTTGTTTTGTTTTATTTTTCTTCTCCAACCCCCTAAACTCTTTTTATTCATTTTTTTGTAACAACACCAGTATCATCAATATACTAGGATATTGTTATAATAAGTATTCGAGATACACATACACACACCTACATCTAATGGTTAAAGAACATATGGTTTCTGTGGATGGCGAATTTCTGCCTCACGAAACGACGTTTGTTCAACACTCATATAACACCTTCAAAGGTGGCCATCAAGATGTCACTATATTTATATATGATATAAAAAATGTTTATGTTTTACTTATGCTTCTGTATTTCTCATTTATGGCATACTTTATGATTTCCATTATGGGTAAAATGCGATAATTTCATTTTAGGAAGTGCGGACTACCGCCCCCTCAAAGTGATTTGAATCGTTAATGCCATATGTGGGATGTATAAAGGATGGATTAAATGGTATTATACACTATATTATACTGTAATTATATTATAAATTTATATCATTATGATTTCATTCCATTAAATACGAAATAGAAATGAAATTAGCGTTCATGCGTACGTACGGCTTACCGTCTCCATGAACGGTGCATTTCTTTTCTTACCTCTAAATGTTACGTGACATTATGAATGAATGTATATACTATATATATATGATATATATGATATCTACATCATGAATATAATTCTGGATATAATGGATATTTCACCACATGAACAACTTGTAATTATAAGAAGTTTATTTTTGACTCAAGTACCAAAGATCAACAAAACGACCGTTATTAAATTAAATAATTAAATAATGTTAATAACATGGTAATAAGGGATATAAAAGGAATAATGAAGATGAAAAAGGTTCTTAAGTAAATATAAATTAACTCTAGTTTATTATTCAGGAGGTTAAAGAACGGTCGAGTCAGGACAGGACGCAAGGTAAGGGAAATTCTTAACCCAATTTCTGTTCTTTGGGTTAATCTCCTACTTTCAAATTATGTCATGATATTGTTATGTATTATCTTGTATTTGTACTTTCTTTATGTGTACTTATAGTTAATACACATAATAGATCTATTTTATTTATAAATGATCTTTGTAAGGGAATTTCTTAAAACAACATCCATTCTTTGGGTTAATCTCCTACTTTCAAATTATGTCATGATATTATTATGTATTATTTTGTATTTTTACTTTCTTTATGTGTACCTATAGTGAATACACTTAATAGATCTATTTTATTTTAAAAATGACATTTTTAAGGACTTCGTCTAAATCTCCTTTTATTGAGGCATATTTGGTTTTATACACAACTTTCTTTTATACGGTGTATAATCCCCTTTGACTTTTACGTTTATTCAAAAAGAATCTTTTTTATATGAAGTATTTACTAAATGAAAAAAGGGAATGTTTTTGTCGTATGTATGCGGCGACAACGACTTCTCCGCCATCGTGACCGTTATTTGAGTTTCGGCTTCCTCTACAAGTCATACATTCTTTTTAAAAGAAAAATAAATACCATGTTTTACTTTTCTTTTATTTTGGTATTGAAAATGGTTTTCACAATGTATTTGTGTTATATTGATATCTTGTGATTGAAATGTGGAAATGTTATGTTTCCTTTATGCATGTTTTATGTGATACGATTATGTTATGGTTTATGATATGTTTAAACCTATTCATATTAGGAATGCATTGGACTTAACATGTGACGGGTGGAGCCCGCTATAGCTCCTCGATGCATCGGTAGGTCTCATGAGACAACTAGACGTGGAATTGGCCAAGGCCCTTTCCCAATTTGATTTATGGTTTTGGCCGAGGCCTTAATCATTTTAGACGTCTTGGATGAGGCCTTGACAAAATGTTTCAGAATGTATGGCATTATGCATTCCATCATTATGAATGTGGTTATTGATATTGCATGTGATTATTCGACCAGTAGAATATCCATGTGAATAAGTAAATGGAATTATCTCATTTTACTTTTGCCATATTATGTTGATGTTCATGTTTAAAAGGCTTTTGTTTTATTTATACAGTGCATTAATTGTTAATGTTTATTTATGAAAGCTTCCGCAATATTGTTATCCTTACAGAGCATCTGATCTCACCCCTTTCAATGTTTTAAAATTTTCCAGGATGTGAAGAAGTATTTTATAAAAGACCTGCAGGGATAGTCAGAAGAGGATATGAGTGTGGACTATGAAGACTTTGTTATTAGTTTTTCACTTTATGATGTAATGTAAGACTTATGAATGTATCTAGTGTTTCCAAGGCTACTAAACTAATCGGTCTTTCGAGACTTGATCTTTTGTGATCATGCTAATGTTAAGAAGTGATGCACCGACTCTGGGTAGCTGGGGTCGGGGCGTTACATTCATGGATGCCAGTTAATTACACCGCATCTGTCAAGACATTCCAAGTGGTCCAGTCTAGGCAGCAACCTTCAGTTAGGGGAGTAGTCATGTTGGGAATCCCTACCATATCTGGACACTGGGGGATTGGCGTGTCAGTATTCTGTCCCTTATTATAGGGCTTCTCAAGGGCACGGAAGCCTGAGGCATCCCACATCAGATTCAAGGAATCATATTCCATGGTCATGTGTCTAATGTTTTCCTCAACTTCCAATGTTTAACACAGGGTATGCAGTAAGTTTAGCATCCAGGAGAGACAGATCAGACTGATCATAACATAGACTAGAGTGGATCAGATGGGTGCGACCCCCAGAGGGAACACTGATGATGGGGCCAATGCGTGGTTGAACTCCCGAATGCTATTAGTCATAACAAGGAAGGGGGTGACATGATGCCACTGGGATGTGGCGTCCTAGGTAAGAATCAGTATGGATGATGGTGTTGTTGAATGAAATGGATGGAGAATGCGATGGAACCTCCTTGAGGATAATGATGGGGTTGGGAATGAGGATTGAAGAGGCTTCCTACGTATCCACGTGGCAGTGAATCAAAGTCCATGTAGTTCATCTGACGAGGACATACCACCGATCAGAGATTTCAATGATTTACTGCTGGACGGGGTCACAAAAGCTTACCGTTGGATGGGGTCCATAGTTTAAAGTCATGCAGGATGGGGGGAGGACCAACGTGAAGTGGGTTAGAACTGCTGGATGTTGCTTTTGATCCATGTGGAGGCTTCCTACGTACCTTTCCTTAGCAAGGATCAAAGACCTTGTACTTCTCGTATGGGGAATGAGTCGAATGTTCGGAACTAATGGGTGTTGGTATTGAACCTCGTGGAGGATTCATACGTACCCTACCTTGGTAGGGATCAAATTCCACATTGTTGAGGAGGGGGCATGGGGCTTACACTCTAGGCTGCCCATGGGGTTGTTGAACCCACAAGATGATGGTCGAAACAACTGGGGTGCTGGGCTTGGACCTCAGGAAGGCATCCTACATGCCTTGCCTTGGCAAGGATCAAATTCCATGTAGTTCATAATGGGGGTGTCGGTGAACCAATGTGAATAAATTCCTGGGGTCCATGGGTGGTGGGATTGAACCTCGTGGAGGCTTCCTACATACCCTACCTTCGAAAAGATCAATGTCATCGTATTTTGGGTGCGGGCCATGGATCTGAATGGTTGGAACCAATTTGTGTTGGGATTGAACCTCATGAAGGATTCCAAGGTACCCTACCATAGCAAGGATCAAATACCAAGTAGTTTATAATAGGGGCTTGGTACACCGACCTGAAGATGGTTGGGACCAATGGTTATTGGGCTTGAACCTCATGGAGGCTTCCTACGTACCACGCCTTGGCATGGATTAAAGTCCATGTAGTTCGGGATGGATTCGTGGGGCTTACACTCTATGCTACCCATGATGTTGGTGAATCGACGTGAAGATGGTCAGAATGACCCAGCATAGGGCTTGAACCCCAGGAAGGATTCCTACATACCTTTCCTTAGCAAAGATCAAAGACCACGTAGTTCCGGATGGAGAAAGGGGAATACACTCTAGGCTGCCCTAGGTGTTGGTGAACTGATATGAAGATGGTAAATTCAACAGGGGTGGTGGGATTGGAACTCAGGGAGGCTTCCTACGTACCATTCCTTGGTAAGAATCAATGTACATGTTGTTTGGAGGGGGCAAGGGACTTACACGCTAGGCTCCCCAAGGTGTTGGTGAACCGGCATGATGATGGTTGGAACAACCAGGGTGGTAGGCTTGGTCCTCAAGGAGGCTTCCTACTTACCTTTCCTTTGTAAGGATCAAAGTCCACGTAGTTCAGAGGGGGCATGGGGCTTACACTCTAGGCTTCCCAAGGTGTGTGTCATGGTCAGTGCTTGCTCTAAGCCCACGTGAGTTGTTCTCGTTGTGATATACAAGAGACAATAGAGACCTGAAGATCACGTTGCGAATGGTGCATCTGTGGGAAGTGGAGTGGGGCTTACATGTGATCACAACCCAAAGAGGTAACAAGGGATTATGCGTGGTTAGAATCCTGGAGAAGTTGGGAATTTCTCGAGGAGGGAGGCCCAATGGCAAGAAAGATTAGCGGGAGATGGATTTGGGACTGAAGAAAGGAGGGGTCTAGTGCCCATTTCCCATTTCCCCAAGTCCTTGGGACAGAAAATTAAAGGAGGGGCATGGATGTTACCCCCAGCGTGAAAATCAAGGGGCTTACCCTAGGATGGATGCCCTTTACCCGCGGACAAAAGCCACTCCGAAGAGGAGGATATCATCCCATGTGGAGACCAGTGGGCATGGAAAATGTCCAAGGTGAGGGTATCCTACGTGCAAGGCCTGGGGCGAGGTCACAGTTTAACATCCTACAACTCGGATGATGTGGGTCTACTCTGCACCCCTAGGATATACATAACGGGTACCCTCTGCTGCTTCGTGCAGAGAGGGGACAAGAAAATCCACGGAAAGGTGTTGTCATGGAACGAACCATTGGGGGGTCTACGTTTGTGTGGCTATGAGAAGAAGCATTAGCCATTTACGTGCATATGTGAAGAAGCATGAGGTGAAGCAATGTAATGGGAGAAATAATCTAGGTGACTTTGATGTTATTTCATGCAAACCTAGGAGGATGCATTGAAAATGAGTACATGGATAAGGTGTTGTGGGCGCGGGAGGTGGCCAAATATGATGCTCGGAAGAGGGACATCATGGTCATACAAAGAGGGAGGCTTGAGAGGAAAATGGAAAGCTTCACGAAATGGGGGCCAAGCCGGCACACAAAAATAATTGAATGTGTGAAAAAGTACGGGCCGACGCGGAATTGAGCGCTAGGCGTGAGAAAGAGTGGGCCGACACACAAAAGGAATTACATGCCGAACCCATAATTGCATGCAATCGGAAGGAATTGTGCATGGGGGAAGGGGCTCAAGGGGATTTGGACAAGGATAAATCCCGAGTAGTTGTGCGCAAAGACGGACCAACGGGTGTCCTGGTGTGAAAAATTTAGTACTTGAGAGACAACTTTTTGCACGCGCAGGAGAAGAATTGCACATGGGGGGAGACAGTTCAGATTATTCAGGCTGAAGTCAAAGGGGTGGTCTTCTATTAATAGGCACACCAGATCGCAGGTCTGCGTGAAAAACACGCCAGTACGAAATACTATGTGCACGATGTCGGTAGCCCAAAGATCAACCACGCGGAGAGGGGCGCGAAAAAGTTACATGCCCGCATGGAAAACTCCTTCGAATACGAGTTTTTTCCATGTGGGATATATTTTTTTGTACACCTCTGTATTTTTTTCGTGCCACCCCTTTAGGCCCCCCAGAATATATCGTTGGTTACATATATGGTTTCGCTTCTTCATGCTCGAACCTTCCTCATCTCTGGAGCACTTTTCCTGCGGCTATAGAAAGAATTTTGTAATAGTAATGTAACCATTATGAGTAGTAATATGATTAATAGAATATTATATTCACCTTGGAAAGTATAATTTTTTTGGTATTTCATAATTGAAATTTTGTTATATTCAGAAATTGGTATATGTAATTAAATGTTTTAGAAATTAGTAAATTAACTACTGGTAATTTTGTAAGGTTTAAATGTTTATTTATAATTTTATATTTAATACAAGGTTTTAAAAAATATATTTTCATTAAATAGATTCATTAAATAATATTATTTTCTTATGATTATAAGATAATTTTATGAGATATTAATTAATTTTTCATAGTGTTATAAAAACACTTATAATATTAAAAACGTTTTTTTTAATAAATGATGATTTTAATTATAAATTAAATTTTTATTTTTTAGAAAATTATCTTCATAAAACGAAGTTTTTCTTTTAATTCTAACCTTGAGGAAATGGTTAGGGTGATCTTTTCCGATATTTCTAAAACAATTTTATTTTTTCAAATAGTAAAATACAATAATTTATTGGATAAATACATTATAATTTTAATTAAATATTTACTAATTCATATTTAATGTAATCACCATAATATGATACTAACATTAATTATTTAAATATATTTATCGATAATTCTAAATATATTCATAGTATTTATCTATAACAATAAAAAATGAATAAAATATTGAAAACAAACCCCTCTCCTACACAATAAATTCAACCATCCACCACCCCCTATCCTCACAGATAATAATACATTAATCTTATTTATATTCTTTAATTTTCATATCCCAAACCTATCCATCACATTCTGGTCTTTCTAGTCAAACTAAAAAAACCTTTTTCAGTTTCTTTTAAAAGTTATCAAAGAGAAGAATTCAAGAGGTAAATCCCATTTCTTTCTTTTAATTATCTTTTAATTTTTCTTCCTTTCTAATCATTTACTTACCTCATCCGACCAAGCATTAATGATAACTCTAGTATTGTGACACCCATGCTTCCACAATAAGTTTCTCTTTTAATAATGCAATAGCTTGCATTGTAAGCAAGTTTGAGATTCTTAGACACCGTGACCAATCAAAGTACCGGTTATGAATAGTAGTACCCACTTTTTGAATTATATAAATTTTATATTTCAAAATTGAACTCATTTATGGATTTTGAATATTGAAATAAGCCTATGTTGAAATTTTTGTATTTTTTTGAGAACATCCAATTTTCGATGAATAGTTTAAAATACATAAAAACAACTTTTTTAATCAAAATAATTTATATTAATAAATTATAATATTGAGTGGTTTAAAAGTATAATGATAATATAATTTAATATTTCTATCCAATAGTGGTCATTAGAATTAATTTCACAGTGAAATTGGACATAAACAATTGTCAAACATTTGATTGATATTGTTTCTTAAAAACATGCTATTTGTTTTGAGAACAGGAATTAATTATAAAATTATTTAATGCAACTTATATGTTTTGAATTTTGTAAAATAGAAATTATTTTTTAATTTGGAATATCAATTATATCTTAGGGTTAATTTTTGGTATTGTTATGAAAAACATCAATTTTTGATGAATAGTTAAACCACTATGTAGTAGTAAAAAAATTTATTTTTTGTTTAAATGAAAAATTACCGCTTCTATGAATTGAATTTAAAAATCTCACATACATCTTTGTCATTATTAAGTAAAATTTGGTTCAATGTGATGACTTTTTTTTTTCAATAGTAACTTTTGAGTTTTATTAACCGCGATTAGAGGTAATTAGGGTAATTTAAGGTAAAAATGATATTATAAGAATATAAAAATATCTTTAAACATGTATTAATCTTATTGGATGAGTCATGGATGACCATGAAAAACCATGGGACGATTTTTGGGACCGCATGGAGCTACTTATGTAAGATAATGACATTAATACCTTTTATTTAAAGTAAAAATAAAAATGTCACAAACATGTAATATTTTAATAAAACCATTTTTATAAGGGGTTATACAAGTCATATTTTTTACTATAAAAATTCATTGGAAATATAAATGATTTCCTAAATCATGGTAATTTTTTCATAATTTTTATGCATTAAATAAATAAATTTATTTATGACACCATGATGATGAAGCGATTAACTCATTAATGAATGATTTAAATAAAATGAAATGATAAGGTAAAATATAAGACATAAAGTTGTATAAAGCATATTGGATCGTTATATTTGGAACCCGTATCACCTTATCCTAGAAATATGTCATTTTGGGACATTTAAAATTCGAAAATCATTTCATAATAAATTAACATTTCATGACTTTCCTAGAGTGCCCCTTCTCTCCTAAAATAAAAGGCCCCCACCTCTACCACCTTATTCACACCTTCCAAGTCATTTGGCATGGCCAACCTCTTCCCAAATACTGTCTCAACTTCCCTATATTACTCCTAGAAGCCTCACTTTGGGCAGAAGGTTTCCCAAGGAATCCTATGTCTCAAATCAAAAAGAGTTAGACTATTTTATGGTAATATCTTCTCTTATGTTCTTTTGTTTTATTTTGCTTATCCCACCCCTTAAACCCATTTTATTAAATTATTTTGTAACAAAACAAGTATAGTAAATATAATAGGATGTGTTTATGAGATGTATTTTATTTACACTTACATACACCTCCGTCTAATGGTTAATGAACATTCTATTTCTATGGGTGGTGAATTACTACCTCATAAAACGATGATTTTTAAATCTTCTTTTAATAGCTCTCATGGTGGCCATTAAGATGTCACTATATTTATATGTGAAATATATTATGATTATGTTTTCCTTATGCTTCTGTATTTTTCATTTATGTCATAACTTTATGATTTCCATTATGGGTAAACGTGATAATTTCATTTTAGGAAGTGCGGACTACCGCCCCCTCAAAGTGATTTGAATCATTAATGACATACGTGGGATGTATAAAGAATGGAGTTAATGATATTATATATGATATTATACTAGAATTATAATAAACCTTTATATCATTATTATTTCATTCCATTAAATATGAAACTGAAATGAAAGTAGCGTTCATGCGTATGTACGACATACCGTCTCCATGAACAATGCATTTCATTTCGTACCACAAAATGTTATGTAATATTATATATTCTTGTATATACTAGATTTATAATATATATATATATATATATGATATCTACACCATTAATATAATTCTGGAGATAATGGATATTTTACCACATAAACAACTTCTAATTATAAGTAGTTTATTTTTGACTCAAGTACCAAGGATCGAAAAACGACCGTTATTAAATTAAATGATTACATAATGTTCATAACATGGTAATAAGTGATTTAAAAGGAATAATGAAATTTAAAAAGTTTCTTAATAAAATAGTAATTAACTATAGTTTCTTATTCTAGAGATTAAAGAATGATCGAGTCAAGTCGGACGTGAGGTATGGGACTTCGTCACAATCACCTTTCATTACGACATATTTTTTTTATACACAACTTTCTTTTATACGATGTATAAAACCCTTTGAATTTTACTTTTTTTCAAAAGGAATATTTTTATATGAAGTGTTTTTAATAAAATGACCAAAGGAATGTTTGTCGTACGTATTTGGTGGCAATGAATTCTCCGCCATCGTGACCATTATTTTATTTTCAGCTTCCTCTACAAGCCATAACTTTATTTAAATGTAAAATAAATACCATGTTTTACTTTTCAGTTATTTTTGTATTGAAAATGGTTTTTATAATGGTTTGATTATATCAATATGTTGTATTGATATCTTGTGATTGAAATGTGGAAATTTTATGTTTCCTTTATTCCTGTTTTATGTGATACGATTATGTTATGGTTCTTGGGAATTATTTATGATATGTTTAAAACTTTTAATATAATGAATGCATTAGACATAGTATGTGATGGGTGGAGCCCGCTAAAGCTCCTTGATGCATCGGTAGGTCTCAAGAGACAAACTAGTTTCTTGGGATGAGGCCCTGACAAAATCTTATTTGTAGTATTGGAACGAGGCCTTGGATACGTGGTTATAATAATTTGGAATTATGCATTAAAACATTATGAAATTTGTTATTGATATTGCATGTGATTATTCAACTAGTAGAATATCAATATGGATCAAGATAATATTCTAAAATTTGTAATATATATGGATGGATTTAAACAAATTATAGAAATAAACCATAATCTCCCAAGAGTATTTGTAAACTGTAAGCATGCATGTGTGGGTATATAACCATTTTCAACTAGTAAAGAGTAATGATTAATGAATCTTTTTTCAAGGATGTATTTAGAGTAGGCATTGATTCTTTATGGGGTTCCAATGATAATAATCACCTACAGGGTTTGGAGTTCTATTTATAATATTTTTAGCTCATATTAATTCTATAAAACTCATTTTTATCCAAAAATAATAATTAGATATATTGAACTATCACAAATCATAATAACATACTGCACACACACATTCTAGATTCTGGAGGGTTGTGGGAGGGGAACCTACCCTTGGTTAAGCTTTCCTATAATAAAAAATATTAATAAAATATTAGTATAACTCTCTTTGAATAGTTTTATGTATGAAATTTTTTATTTTAATTATGTTGGAGCATTGTTAGAGGATCAAGAATACTAGGCTATAATTATTGAAGAGCAAATAAAGGTTGTATAGGTAAATTGTGATTGAATTATTGTAGTGAATGAATATTAGATGCCCAATATTAATCACATGATGACTTTTATAGAGTTAGAGTCTTGAGATAAAATTTTACTAATGATTTACACTCATAGTGGATAGTGAATGTCTAGTCATGGGAGTTTTCATTCTCACCAAATCATTGGATATTTGAAGGTGTTGGGTCTTGTTGGTGATATGTGGTATCACTTAACACTTCCCCAATCAAATGAACTGTATTCATGATGTAATACATGTATTTATGTTAAATATGAACCATCACAATAACTATCACATCATTTAACGGGGATAATTGGAAGTTGTGAATGGTGAGAATGTTTCAGAATTACCTATCAATATTTTTGACTGTCTGGATATGGTGTTAGCCATGCATGTTATTACTTTTTTTTCATGTTAGGTGAAACCAAATTGGATGGGAGGAGATCAATTTGGAGTGGTATTCATAGATACATGCTTAATATATTGAGTTATATGATGGTTTATATTCATTTTTGAGATGACTGTTTTTTATTATTTTGAGATTATTTTATTTTTTTTACATTATGTAAATATATGAGGTTGTTTCTATTTTATGACATGGTGTCCATGGTGGATTATATTTTATAAGAGGTATATCCCCTTGTACAATTTTTATTGTTTGTCAATGATGTTGGGTGGTAATGTGCCCTTGCATTTATTTGTGTTGGATGTGCTCCTTTATAGAGATATCTCAAAGATGTATCTCATGAGGGGGTTGTTTAGAGCCCCTTATTTATTTTTTGGGTTGGTAAAAAAATTATCAAGGATAAAGATATTTTGAGAGTTATATGATATAATGGTTTGTTTTCTAGAAACCTTCTCCTTAATTTTTCCAAGGCTCAGAGGTTTTTGAGGGAGTTCAATGGTCTCTTATGAGGTAGAAGATTTGTTTTGACCCCCTAGTATGCAACCAAACCATAATGTTCGTTGTGGTGGTGGAGCATTCCTTGAGCTATGGATGTATCAAGTGAGTAATTTAGAGGTTTTAGTATGGGGGATTATATATTGGAGTTAGTGGTGTGTTGTGTTGTCCACCATGGTGATAAAAATGATTATAATGTCTTTTTAATAGGGTATTGGGAATGAGTTGTCCACTTATATGAAATTGGTAAAAAAAAATCCTAAAGATGCCCATGATTCTGAGTAAAATGTCTCATAGAAGTGTATGAGTTCGATGAACCTGACTGTTAGGAATAAGAAGTCTTGATACAACCATGTTGTAGAATTGTTCATAGTGTCATGTTAGGATCTTGACATATGAGTGCATGATTCGTGGTGGAGTCGAGCAGAGTGACGGTAGGGGTATGAACTAAGTGAGGTCTCACCATGATATAGTTCATGGGTATGGTGTGATCAAAAAATAATGGAATTTAACCAATACCATAGTGGTTGGATGTGATAGATATATGGGGGATGAATATGTATACCCCATTCTATAGTGAATGTCATAGTTTTTTTTCAAGGAGATAGAGTCAATTTTTATGGTTTCGTGATCTTCCTTCGATATGGACCTTATTATAATTCACCTGGATGATTCTGATGACCTATGCATTTTCAAAACCTCATCATCAGGTAAGATCACTAAAAAATATTATAGGAAGTTAATTTCCATGTAACTAGCCAATGATCCCATCGCGTAGTATTCTCTGGTGTTAGAACATTCAAACTATGAAAATGTTTCTACTGTTGAGGATTAGAAACATTGTTTTTCATTCTGATGAAGTAGTGAAGGTCAAGGGTGTCATCCTCACATCAAAATGTACATATTTCACTTCCTCTAAAATGGTAACCAAAACTAACATATTTTTCTAATTCGATTTTGTAGTTTTAATTTGGAAAGACCAGGGTGAGTTCGCATGGATTTTTGTTGGCAGAGTATGAAAGATGTGTTATTTAAGGGATATTGTTTAACAGTGGTTTGAGGGTGCTAGAAACAAATCAGATGAGGTTTCTTGCACTTCCCTTCATGCAGATTTCTATTGGTGCTTGTGGTAGGAACAAAACTAAACTCGCCACTTGAGATCCCTTATATAGAGTTGGGATATATAGGAAAGAGTCATATATATTTCATTGGATTTTTAGGGACTCTTGAATTTCCATATGGATGACCACTGACTTAGACTGTATATTGCAAGAAGAAGAACCTGTGATGTGTCTGAGAATTGGAAAATAGTGTACTTAGTATGTTGGATTCCACCATCCATTGTTCTTATTCTAAATACATATGGATCATGAAATGAGGGATGCATGAGGGGGGAGGATAATATTAATACACAATAGGTTTAGTTTTTTTTCCTTGAACTCATACTCCATGGCCAAAGGTTCATTAACAATAGAAGATATGGACTTGAGCAGTGGCTTTGAGTTTTGAAAATCTCTAAATATCCAATTATCCTTATGGGAAATAGACTCAAAATTTATATGAAATTCTATTAAATTTACAAATTACATCCTTGGACACTCACTTTCATGATTCAAATGTGCAAGGGAATCATTTCCAATGAAATCAAAATCACACAGACATGGTGGGAGGGGAATCGTGTGGTAGACTTATTGGTATCCATGACTACTCTAGAAATTCTAATAAGGGAGTTTTCATTCTCAGGGTCCCCCCTATAGTTAGATTGGGTATTATTATTATAGATTCTCTTGGTCTCCAATTTTTTAGACCTCTATAATGTGTTGTTTTTCTCTCTTTATCTTGTGCATACCCCTTATTAAATAAAATAAATAGTTATGCATCTGATTATTCTTTGATACCATAACCATCCTCTGTCTATCTCACAAATCTCTAGCTACAATATAGAGAGTCTAAACACTTTTGGTTCATTTGGATTGATGTATCATATATCAAGGTACATTGTCTTCTCCTATCCCCATAGTTTCTCCTCTTACTTTTTCTCCCTGAAGGATATTATGGTTTATATACACTATTAATTAGCTAAAAATATATAAATATTCAATGATTATATTATGTGGATATGTTTAAGAGTGTCTTCGATTATTTTTATTAATGTTTCCTTTAGTGGTGGTTGATCCTTTATCATCCATATTTTCTCAAAAAAGTTAAAATTCAAATGAAATTAAGAAAACTATCTTTAATTAGGTTCAAATGTGTGATTACAATGTCCTAATAAATTTTTTAAAATTGACTTTAACATAATATTCATAATAATTTGATATTTAAAAGAATAAAAAAATACCGAAGTTGGTGTTTCTTAGAGTTCTGTGCAATATTGACATGACTCATGTTCTAAAATATAGAGCTATGTCAATTTTTTTATTTTTGTGTTAATAATTTCAAATATTCTTAAAATTTTTTATGGAACATAAATCTAGAGATCTAATGAATTTATAAAAATAAATTTATATGTAAAGGTTTGACCATTCTTACAAGATTTTGATGAATTATGGGTATAACACAATATAATTTTTATTCTTATTCTACTCTATAAATAGATATTGATTATAGGTTTCTTATTGATGTTAAAATTATGCATAATTAAATAGTTAATTAAGTATGACAACTATAATGGTATTTAGTTAATGTTATTTTTGGGGGTTGGTGAGACCATTCTTATTTTATAAAGGCTTGAATAGTTTTCCCATGAGTGTTCCATGCTAAAAATAATTTCATTAACTTGTATATATGATCAAGGGAATTATTTACATTATAAAAATTATTTATAACCTAGTGTTGATGGACTACATGGTTAGGAATGTGTCATAATTTATGGGGTTTATTGTGGTGGTGGTTCCCATTGATTGTGAGATGAATTTTATTATGCACAATGGGGTCGGGAATGAAACTAGGGTGGTCAATACATGTTAAGAGATATGATTTCTAATTAATTCATTAAAAATTCTTATTTGATTAAATTTTTTCATATTATTTTTTATTATATATTCCAAATGTTATATGAATATTAATTCTATGCATGATAACCAGATCTTCATTATAGTAGCCTAGGATGAGTCATAAAGTACCCAAAAATTATGAGAAGATAATTTGATTAATAAATAAACTCAAGGGATGTGTTGTTGTTATTGGTGTATATGTTAAATGACTAATTTTATAATGGAAACCACAAGATAGTTGAATTAAACGCTGAAAGAGCATGGATATTAAATCTTGAAATTAAAATATATTTCATGAAAGACTAGTGGCCTGTAATTATATAATGGGCTGATTAAACTATAATAAAATTTTATGGTATCTAATGAATTAAATTGTTAAACCTTATTTGACCATGGGATAATGAATATTGAGTAAACTATAAGATAATTTAATGAAAAAATAGTAATTTTATTATTACTAAGTGGTAATGGTTAAAGATAAATAAATATTAATGATTGTGTTACTTTTTAGATTGTGTTCATAAGATTTAGTAGTGGTTGGTTGTCTTGTTAGATGGTAGTAGTGGATGGATATGAGTCTTTCTATTTTCCTTTAGTGTGTTTGTATAAAATATATCATTATATTTTTTTATTTGATATGATCCACCACCCATATCAATAGAGATATTGAGACCTAAATGATTTAGGGTGGGGAGGGGGTGCTCTGTCCAACATTCATGATGGAAAGGAAACATATTGCTAAATTATTCCTCTAACCCTCTCTCCATTTAAATGCAGTTATGTATGGGCATATATGGGATCTGGTGGATTAAGTTATAGGGTATGGAATCACATGGGATAGGATAGTTCATAACTTTTCTATAGATTTATCTAGGGATTGTTAGGACATGGGGTATAGAGCATACATGTATCTGATCATGATGGCTATGACATCCCATGGATATACTTGAATGATATGTTTTAGATTGAGGAATAATGCATGGTACATTAATTGTAGTAGCTTTTAGAGTAATACTTTGTTACAAATGAGATGGTGATGAGATTTTTTGGGGTACACGATATATAGAATGGATATGATAAAATTGCATGATATTCATGATGACTTATGGAAGGTATGATCATATGATGGGGTCCATTGGGGCATGAGGGTGAAAACCCAGTGGGGAAGTGGAAGTACGGAACATTTATTATATATATATATATATTTGATAATGAATTACTTACTTCTATGTGGTACCTAGTGAGCAAGAGATGATGAGGATGTGAAAGAGTTTCCCCATGTTTAGGTAGCATATTTTCTCATTTCTTTAATCCCTAGGTTAAAGTATGAATATTCAAAATTTTATATTAGATGTTACAAGGAGGAATCTAATTATAATACTTATTATTCTCACCCAATGCATATATGAGACTTTTCAAATTCATAAGAGTAGTTTGCTGATCAATATGGATGTTAATAGCTCATTGGATTATTTAAGATATTTCAGATCACTCATGGGGATTTAATTCTGGTATAATATAGTTGATTCAGTTATGTATGAAAATAAATTATATATTGAGATTTATTATTATTTATTCATGGTCTTGATTTTTTCTATATCACTTTCTAACTTATTCCATAATCAATTTTTGAGGGAAATGAATTCAATTTTTTGGATTATATACCCTCAGTGGTACTCACAAATCCTTGGGATGTTGGTGGTTGGATTTTGGGGTTATTACCTCTCCTGATTTATTTTTAATTAAATAAGGGTACCTTGGGAGGGCCATGATAGTAAATTATATGTTTAGGTAGTTTCATAAAGGACACACCATAAAATTATTACCTTCGTAAAGGTATAAAATGAAGTGAATTACATATGTATTGGTAGTTTGGACTACCACATATTTGTAAGACTAAATCCTAAGAGCTCTGTAATGGTCATTCCTGACCAAAATAAACATTATCATAGGTTGTGTAACATTCCTCTAAATATTACATGATCTATGTAATGTTCATTCTATAACTAAAACAATTTAGATTTTGAAAACCCATACTATATAAATGTGAATAATTACATGTGTAAGTGTCATTTTAACTATAATTCATTATTATAAGATTTCATGGATCTTATAAATTCACTAAAATCCACTGATCCTATCATATTTATTTTGAGATCATTTATACATTTGGCTAGGGAATATTTCATATTAAATAATAGTCAAATGACAAGACTTCATAGATTTTCATATGACATCATAAGAAAAATCATATGACATCACAAGTAATAATAAATATTAAGTTTTCAATAAAGATCCAATGTAATTAAATTGAAAATATATAAATTCTTATTAAATAGAGTAAATTATTTGTTATCATATCTAAGTCATAGAAGAATATTTTTTATGATTTTATACGAAACTATATGACATAATCAATTGAAAAATTTCTCAAGCTACTGTTAAATGAAATTGTCAGAATCCAGAATATTAATATTAATAAAAATGATATTAAACATAAACGATGAACAAAATATGTTAAATATTAATCAAACATCATGATGAGAAAAGTTACTATGAGCCAAGATGGGATTAATTAGTAACTAGTTGAGAACGAAGTTGGGTCGCGGAGATAAGTTCCATACCATATGCAGATGTGATATGCAACATTTTAAGAGGATCAACATCAAAATATGTTGTGCCACACATTCTTGTATATGAATAATATTTGAAAGTGAATTAAAATAGAGGATTTTGTGGAAAATAAGATAATATTATTTTGATACCTCATAAAGATGAAATTCCCAAGTCATCATGAAAGAAAATGAAGACTCAAACAAAAAATATTCTAAATTTTAAAGCCTTTATTGGAATGGTTTAGATTCCAAGAACATGAATTCTATAGATCATGAAAATTAATGATTACAAATTCATGAAGAGAAGTTAATATAAAAGACAAGAAGATGAATAAAAAATAAAAATTCATGACTACGTGGGAATAAAATATATTATTCAAGTTGAAGTAAAGAAGGTTGACCTAGTGAAGTTCTTCTATTCTAATGAAAATTAAGAGAGAGAAGAAAATCTACATGCATCTTATTATTCTATGATGTTTATGTGACAATTAATTATTCTGGTAGGAAATCAAGCGAGTACATTAGGAATTAATGAATAAGGATAAAAGTATTTCTAAACTGTCTTACTAGTGATCATATCCCATATAAGAATATGATCTTATTAGCCTATAAGATATAATATATATGTCTAAATTAGAATTGAAGAATCCATCATAATTACTTCAGGAAAGCGGAATCCATGGATATTTCTTTAGTTAAGAAAATATATCACATATACTATCAAGTAGGGACATGATGTTTCATTATTGTTCAATTTTTGGAAGATAAATCTAATTTTTAAATTCTATAAGGAGTTATAGAGTAGAAATATATTTCATGATCTGTAATAAGTCAATTTTAGGATAAAGAGTTCAAGGTTATACCATTTATAGTGATTTCATTGATAATAATAATAAATATTTTCATGTGGGAAAATAACCACACTGTATCCAAGTTGTAATCATCCTTAGGGAGGTGGTCCTTATTAAAAAATCATAGTTTTCTATTATATCTATTTACATTTCACTATATTTATATTAACCTTCGGATGAAAATATAAATGGAGATCTTTTAACTGAGTATGGGAAGAGGTGATTAAGGGATAATAGTTATATTTGTATAAAATTACAAAAACACATACTCACCCCCTTCTCAGTGTTAGAAACATCCATATTTGAAGCCAAAAATTGATATCAGAGTTATAGTGAAACAAATATTTGTATCATATTATTTGAATATTTATTTTACGAACCAATTTTATCTATTTTATATACAGATTATGTGTATATTTAAATAATCATGTCAGTTTCCTATCAACATAACCAAAGAAGATATGTCTACCAAGACTATTATGAACAAGAAAAAAAGGTGAAGAAAAAAAATTGGGAAATATTTTATCTAAAAATATTTGAGTAATGACACTACACTAAATGAAGGAAATAAACATAAAGATCAATTCAATTCTATAATTGATATTTTTTCTCTTAAATAAATATGAGATGATAAGATACCTATATTATTTAAAAAAAATTAATATTAATTTTCCAATAACAAAATATCAATAAAAAATTTAATAATTAATGATAAATATTTAGCTATTCAATATATAAATAAGGAATTTAAAAATACTTTACACCTATATAACTCGCCATCTCTATAGGGAAACTAGGAAATCTCAGTTTCTGAAAAACAAATCCTGTAAAAGATAGAAGTAATAGTAGTGAAAATTATATCTTTTATGAATAAAGTGATATGGAATATGATGAATATTATGCTTATTTTATGAATTATTTATAGAAACTTCCTCGAGATATATTGACAATTATTTGTTGAACTACCAGTAGAATAGACAAGGAGATTGTGAATATTGAATAAAAATAAAAAATATTTGATAAATATTTGGAATAATGGGTGATACAGAATATAAATATCTCTAAATAAGAATGAGTGTTAAAATCCATGAATGAAGAGATTGAAGAAGTATGATGAATATTTTATAATTAATGTACCACTATAATTCATGAGATATATTAAACCATGAAAAAGTAAAATGAAATTATCCATGCATCTGAAGAATTAATAGATGTTGAATGTTCTCAACATGAGGTCAAGGCTATGTGGATTAAAGATATTGATCATCTACTAGAAGAAAATAAAAAAGTCTTGAAGATCCAGATGAAGATATTAAAAAGGCATGTTAATAAAAATAAATTCAATGAAATATGATATAATCATTTTCAATATTAAATACTTTGAGATTAAAAATAAATTTATGAATCTAGAATCAGTTCAAGCTAAGTCTTCAAAATAAGATTAAAGGAAATATCATCCAACATAAACTATAATGGAGGTATATTATAATAAAACACCTTTTTCTAACGAAAAGAAAATCTTGAAATCATATTATGATCAATATATGGCATTCATAAAGGAGGAGATACCGTCCATATCTAAAACTAATATTTTTATTAAACAAATTTCAATGAAGAATTTATATTTAATCCCCAAACATGTAAAAAAAGTGGATGAAGGAATATATATATATAATTCCACCAATAAACCCAAAGTTGTTTTAAGAATTGTTTTTGTAAATTTTCTCCAAAGGAATTGAAAATTTTAATTAACATATCTCAAAAATATCATTCATGTAAATATAAAATATTTTTGTATATTGGAGATCATAAAAAGAAAAAATGTTTTTTAGGAAATTTTTAATGATTTAATATGATAGGGAATACTGAATTAGATTATTGGAATAATGTGAAAAATGTAAGGATAAATTAAGAGCCTAAATTAATAGAGATTAATGCCAATAAGAGATAAAAGTCACAGTGGAAGGATAAATAACTATACACATTATGAAGATTTTAATTTATCAAAAATTTCAATGGAGTTTGCAATGAAAACAGTCTTAGGGAAGAGGAATAGAAGTATAAATAATTCATTCTTGCAACATAAATAAATGAAAAGATAAATCCACATAAACATAGTAATGTAGATAAAACTATGATTATAAGAAATCAAGAGAATCAAGTCTCATAGATCTCTCCCATGTAGATAATTATAAATAAAGCTGAGTTATACTAGGGATATAGAAAAAAAATAAGTTTTCTCACATAATGTTTGAGAAGTATATGAAAAGTGATACATCTACCAGGGTAAAATGAAATATTTTTATAAATGAAGGATAAACCATGGAAGCATGAAAAATAGAATGTGTTAGTGGTATAATTCCTAAGTAGAATAAAAAATAATTCTAATAAAACAAAATAATTGAATTGGTGATGAAATCTCCTAGGAAACATTATGGAGGAATAAAAAATCATAAAGACATTATGATGTGTGTCTTGAAATCTAGTTCTATGATTAATATAAATAATGTGTAATAGAATAAAAAGATAAAAATTGGAAAATATAATGAAAATATTCCCATGAAAATGAAATTTTATTTCATGAGTGGTAAAAAAAAGGAAACCTAGGATATCAAGAGGGGTTTTATGAGACGTGCAAGTATGATTGGCAGAATAAAAATGACTGTATCAAAAAAAATAACATTCTAAGATAAAAGATTATATAACATGAAATATATACCAACTAATGAAAATTCCATGATTGATCATGATAAAAGGAATATCCCACATAAGTTGAGATGAAAATAACCCATACATTCCAAAGAAAACACATATTTGAAATAAGTTGTGAAAGCATGAAGAGTCCATCTAGTCATGGAGAAAAATAAGAAATAAAAACATTTTCAAGATGAAACAATAAATCAAAATGCATATATCTTTGAAAAATGAGTTCCACCTTATTCATGGTTATAATAACATTGTTTCGGTGCTAATAATATTGGGTAATTGAGGTTCTTCCAGTTCTCAAATAGTGAACTAATAAAGTCAAGTAACCAAGAATAACTATACTAGATATTAACAAGTTACCATAATAGAATTATGTGTCACTTTTAATTCAATATATAAACAAAATAAAATGTACACCATGATTATTTATAGAAGGATATTATCCCTTTAGGGGGATTTTATCCAAAGAAACTACCAGTACATTATAATTTCCTTGATAATAATAAATTTATGAAAAAGTTCATGAAAGAGTAATTGATGAGGTATGTTACCATATTCCCTTATACATATTTATAAAAAATAGGATATGATGTTATGGGCGACAATTAAAATTAATTAATTAAAATAAAAATACACATTGAGGAGCACTAGGGTTGGTCACAAAATCCAAAACCTAATATATTTACTTGAATGTTTTTGATTCTTGCTTTAATATTAGTGCATATATCATTGGGTGAGATTTTCATAATGAATTATCTAAAAATGTTTTTATTTGGTTCCACCTAAAAATGTTTATGCATCCCATGAAATAAAGAATTTAATTTTTTTGAGTTTGTAACATATTTTTTTGATTAAAGGATAACATTGATAATTAAATCAGACCCAATTATTTTTTAGATCATGTATATATTATGTATAATGAGATTATAATGACTGATGACACATTGATTATATAAGAAAATATACCATCATCATCCTTGTGATTTTTATTTCTTGCCAGTATTGGCAGGATAGATGAAAATAAAAAAAAAATTGGGGAGAGAAGAATAATTTAATGTGGCCACTCATACTGAAAGATCATTTTATGTTGGAATTGATAACAAATACAAAGGGGGTGATTTTTTAGCCGACATTTTTGTGTTATATTTGTTTTCAAAGTAAATCATGACCATTGTTACATGATATAAATATGTTGATATTGGAAAACATGGAAGGTAATTGGATATTCCCATGTTTGTTCAAGATGCTTATTGGAATTTCATATGAATAACATTATCTTACAGAAAAAGATATGGAGTGAGGTGAATGATGAATTCTCTATATATGAGAAGTTATTGATATGATTTAAGAATATTTTAATCTACTCATAATGGATGAATATAGGTTGAATAATTTCTAATGATTCTTATTGTTGATGTAATTAATTTGGAAAAAATGAGTAGCTTGATAAAGGTAAATCTAGAATTTTTCTAAAAACACAGGTAAATCCTTATTTCAAGATTCTACATAAGGGTAGATGATAATACAACAATGGTAGTATATATGTACATAACCTAGATAAGGTTCGCCTTAGTTTACAAACATAGACATAAAAGTAACAAGACATTTTAGATCTATGTATTGGTTATCTTAAAATGTTTAAGGGTAATGATGAAATCTTTGAGAATAAGTAAGGGCCATTTTGACTCAATGTTAAGGTAAATCATATATAAAACATGTACCTGTCTAAAGGAATATAATGAAGTGAACAACCTATGTAAATATAGTCTGGACTATCTGGTAATGGTAACACTGAATTCCAAGAGCTATGTAAAGGTCATTAATGAATTTATTAAAGTTTAGATTTAATGTGTATTATTCCTTTGAATATTACATGACCTGCGTAAATGTCAATTTGAAGCTATATAAAGGTGGTCCATAAAATCTATTCTACATAATGATGAATCGGTAATTTAATAAATGTCATTTTTTATTATATGTTTTCATCGTTAGTGATCAGTGATCAAATGAATTGATCATAATCATTTGATTCTATCCAATAACATTGATGTTTTCCTGAAATTTTGTAAAGAAATAATTTTTATGAATTAAAAATAATGTCCTAATATGTCATGTCATTTCATATAAATACATGATATACCATAATAATTTTAATGTTATATGAAATTTGAATTTCATTGAAAATTTGTGAAAGAATGAATTCATAAGACTTCAAATGTCTTATAATATAGAGGTGGTTTCTTTATATAAATTCTAATTTATAAGAAAATGATATCCTAGTAATTCATATTTCACTATATGACTTCACCACAAAGGAAATATTTTATGGTGGCGGGGTATAATAACTCTAAGACTCTGGGATATTTATATTCTAAGCAATGGAATTAAACTAATAAGATAAAATGTGATCTATTATTCATTAATAAAATATCATGATCAAAAAAATTATGAAGATCAATGTTATCACTATGTTGGGAGGGGGAATCAAAGATATTTTTATTTTTACAACTTCTTCAATATTATAAAATAAACTTCACCCCTTATTAAAGAGATGACACATTACTAAAAAATTCCAAAAACAGCCATTGGAAAACAAGTATTAATAAGATTCGCAACCCAATAAGATTATATATTATTTGGAATGATTTTAAAATAATAAATTAATACAACATCTACTAGAAAAATAATTTTTTTGGTATAAATAAGTAGATAATTTCCTTAAACTTGCATTGAATTATAAAAAAAACAACAGTGAATGTGATTTCTACACAGACAAAGATATAAAAAATATTACTTAAAAATTATTTCAAATTCACTATTAGGATAAAAATTATATAAATGTGCTTCTTTTAAAAATATCACATTTTATATTCTTCAAAACTTCGTCCATTTATTACCATACACTAGGAAAGAGCTTCCTCTATTAGTTTCTTATCCATCAAAAATGTTTATCATTAAAAGTACATATCGAATGGTCTATCTTAAATGGTCCATCTAGTTCCCTCTAAAAACTCTAGAATTTCCATACACCATATTATTATGATTTCATGTGATTTATAAATGGAAAATTAGTTCCATATAAACATAACCTTTCTATTTATTTCAAAATCCATTGTCTTCACCTCAAAATAATGTTCCATGGATGGAAATTTCCTTCACAAAACAATAGCTAACAAAAGTTCATCTAATTATATGTATTTTTATTGTATCTGTATGAAACCAAATATTATAAACTCCATCATTCTGTGTATTAAATTTTTTTAACTCATTGAACTTGTATTTACACCCCTTTATATTAGTGATCTTGAAAATATAAAGACATAAACTTAAAATTGATTTTCTTCTCAATGAAAAAATGAATTTAATATATCTCTCTCAAACTAATTAACCAAAATATTATTAACCATTCTGGACCCTTATTAAAATAATTCGAGAAACTCAAAAAATCTTACCCTTATTCACATTTCTTTAATACTTGTTGAGAATCATTATTTTTTACGATATTTGGAATAATAAAACACCATCTTAGATTAAATAAATTTGATAACATTATAATAATATAATAAATAACATCAATTAAAAAACATCACCCAGAAAGTTTTTTCTGGAATAATTCATATAATCCCTTCATTTGAGTTGAAATATGTAAAAAATATAATTTCTTGAAAATATATATTTGATAATTTCTTTTAAAAACATTATATGAAATTCTCAAAGGATATTCCAAAATTACTTTATCTAATGACTTTCATCAAAACTCTATGGAATATTTATTAATTATTCAACTTGTTTCAGATGAAATTTATGAAAAACATTCATCTGATCATACAGAAAAAAAATCATTACTTGGGAATTTATACCACAAGTTCATCAAATCTCTTTCCATATCATTATTTTGAAAATTAGAAAGTTTACCCTGTCTACTCGACAACAGAAAAATTATACACCATATCATTCAAACTTCATAAAATAAAAAATACATTGTAAACTTTTTAAACAAGCTTACTCACCCAAAAATCAATCTTATTTTCTCTTTGCTATGAATTTCATAAAATAAAACATTTCACACATAAATATGATTCTCCCCCTTTTCTAAACGCCATGATCATGAGCTATTTTTACCTCATGATTTAAGAAGTTATTATAACAAAAAAACATTGTACAATTATTTTATAAACCATATATGTATGAAACAGTTGTTGAGGATGCATGAAGGAATAATTTTAAAGTATATTTAGTTTTGTTAATTGATAAAGTTAATTTTCTAAATGTTGATAAAAAAGACAAATATTCTAATAAAATTATTATAACCAATAGTCTAAATACATATTAAACTTATTAAAAATAGCATCCATCATTCCCAGAAACTCCTCGTACTGATTTTCTCCTAATAATCTACCAATCCGGTTTTTTCAACCATAAATAAAAAATCAATAATATTTTTGACATAAGAAATTGATTGCATATTAAACATTTCAATCCTCTATTATTGAACTAGATATAGGGAACAAAAATCATATTATTGTAAAAAAAATCCCATTAAGAGTTACTTAATAAAATTATTCCTTCATGCATCCTCAACAACAGTTTCATAAACCTATATTTCCTTTTAAAAAATCTCCCATGAAAAATGTTTCTTAGATCCACTTAAACAAAATTTTAGAATAGTTACAAAATCACACATCTTGAAATAACAGATTATCCATTTTAATTACTCCCTGAAAATATATACCTTCCTTAAATAGATTATCACATAAAAATTTATAGATTTATATTAAAAATTATGTCTTTCCTTTTAACAACATAATCCATAGAAAATATTGTAAAGAACAAGCTGATGAAGAAGGTGTTTTGTATTCAAGTGTTGTCTATTGTTGTCAAGGTATGTTTTGAATAATGGAAATCACTTCACTTTATTTTGTGGAAATAATTGTTTTCGTATTGTTTTTAAATGAATCAGACCCATGTTTCCTGACAATTGGACTCATGTGTTCAAAAATATTGTTCTCGGGATGAGAGTGAGAAAGAATTAAAGAAACATGAGTTAATATAATGTTATGATACTTTATGATGTAATTATTATAATTATTTTCTTATTTTTATTTTATATAAATCATGATTTGTATTGACAACATGTGATGAAATCTTTATAGAAGAAAGGGGGAGTGGATGAGATGATTCCAATAAAAAAATCATATTCAGATATGTTTTATTCGGATGGTAGATAGAAGAAGTGGTGCCATTTTTTTCTAATAAATCATAACCAAATTAAAGAGGAAGTGATGCTTTTCCTCAAAATAATCATATCAATATATAAAAGATGGTGCTGATTGTTTTTAAAAACAATCATATCCCGATTGAAGAGGAAGTGCTGATTGTTTTTCAAAATAATTGTATCCAGTTTTAAAAAGCAGTGCTGATTGTTTTTCAAAATTATCTAGATGTAAAATCCAGTGTGGATTTAATAATCCATACTGATAAAAATATAAAGAGAGTGTATATATTTTTAGTCAAAAAAATTGGATAGTGAGTGGAAGTAAAATATCTATTGTCGATTTGTATTCACAAAATTCTTATGAAAAGAAGTGTCATTGAAATGTTTTGTCGTTTGGAAAGGGTTGTGGATAGAGGAGTAAGAGATGATACCGATCAGAAGGGAATCATATTCAGAATGTAATTGATTTTTTCTTGGAAAACCATTATTTTTAGACTGTATTGTATCGTTTCTAGGCAGATCATCATTTTTAGATTGTATTGTATCATATAACGAAATATCATGGTTTTCAGATTGAAATATATCATATCCAGGTAAGTTATCGTTTTTAGATTGTATTGTATCATATATAGGAAGATTATTGTTTTTATATTGTATTGTATCATATCTAGGAAGATCATTGTTTTTAGATTGTATTTGATTGTACCCAGTAATCACAACCAGCAACCGTATCTAGAAGAATCTTAAACAAAATAATCACAATCAGAGTGACTGTAACTAGAAATGATCAAATCTAGAATTTTTTTTCATAAAATATCATTATTGTGTTGAGATGAAAAGAATGAAGCAAGATTGAAAGGAAAGGCACAATACATTCTAGTTGAATTCAGATGATGCCAAAGCTAATTATGAATGAGTTTAAAGTCATGATGGTAGACACGATTCATGCACTAATTTTTGAATGAAGTATTTTTTTCTCATGAGGTTAAAGAGAAAAGAAAATAAAAGAATATTTCAAAATGATTTTTTGAGGGGGTGCATAACTTTCATATACAAGATTTTGACTGAAATCAGTTCTGATAATTGTTTTAAGCAATCGACATGAGAAATCATAATCAGTTGATTGGACCAATTTATATTTGAAAATTGAAATCAATCATAGAAATTGAAATAGGATTCATAATAGTAGGAGGTGAATATTGTGGGCGTTTCAAGAAGAATCCATAAGTATTTAAAAATTCCAAATTCATTTTGATATTTCAGGGGAAAAGGAATTATTAGTGAATTACAAAGAGTAGTAAATTATTTTGGGATTCGTACGCAAATCTATTTTGAGTCACCAATTAAGGGAAATAATAATTTTAAATTTCTGATGCTTTCACTATTCACCACAGAAGAGGGAGAAGCATTAGGTTTCTATAGTAAAGAAGATATCAATTCTACTCAACATGAAAATTTTCTTCATGTGGTGACGATTCATTCATATTCTATTTGGATTGACAATTTTATTCATGAATTGAAGTTGTTTTGATTATACTCTATTGTATTCTATCAGAATATCGGACTGGAAGTATTGTTTTATAAGAATCCAACATAGAGGAATCAGACTCAGAAAATATCAGGCACATTGTTTCCAAAAAATGTCCTGGTGGTTCTTACCATTCCTCTGGGTAATGAATCGATGATATGTATTTAAATTGAATAAATTTTTTGAATTGAAAAGAAGAATAGGTAACACGAGTTGATATAATACATTTTTATTACCTTATTATTCTAAGAGGATTCAAATTTAGTAGTAGTATTATTTTATAGTGCTACAGAAGTGAAAGGGTACATCCTACTCATTATAATCCAATGATATATTTCTATTGGATTTCATTGTATTGGATAATTTCCATACCGTACCTTGAACATAGCTATTATTATTGAATATTGAAACTTGTAAATATTTTTATTCCTTTGGATGTGTGTTGATTTGTTTCTCAGTAGAAAATTGAAATCTTCAATAGGAGGCGAAGGTTATTTGAATTGAAAAAAATTATATGAGAAAAATGGTAACCTTGATTCAACCCCTCCCCATCTCAGTGATAAAATACTCTTACTAGGATCTTTCAATTTGTATCAAAGTATGGTTCCTTTCGCTATTCCATGCCGATGGAGAACATGAACTATGTTAACAGTAATGGTATTGCAGTATTTGATAGAAAGATCTATCATATCTAGAAATTTAAACTGCTTCCATATCTTATCTATATCAATTATGATGTTCGTGAAGCTTCAACAGTTGGGTTTCCCCTCATTGATGATAGTTCTCCACTTACACCTTTTGACAAGAAGTTTACTAAGAATGAGGGAAGGTCCAAGAATGCTATATTATCATCACTTTCCGAAAGTGAATTCTTGAGAGTGAAAGGTGTTGTCACATATAAAGATATGTGGGATAAATTGAAAAACATATACGACGAATATTCATAAGTAAATAAGGGAATGTTAGAAATATGTGTATTGAAATATGCATATTGGAAAATGGGTGAGCATTAAAATATTATAGACACTATAGTTGTTGAAAAGATTATGAGAATCCTACCTGATAAATTCATTGGATAAGTTTCTTCATTGGAAGATACATATCCTAAAATAATATCTCATGAAGATTTACATAGAAATCTAATCACTTAAGAAATTATAAGAGAGAATACTATAATGTACAAAACAAAGGGTGATAGGGAAATTTATTTGAAGTCTATGAAGAAAGAAAATTCAAATAATATTGTTATTGAAGATGAAGCTGGTGATTCCAATTATGAAAATGATGTATGTAAAAATCTCTATGAAATCCTATCATTTTTTCAAACAATTTGAAAAGAGGTACCGGGAAATAAAAATCAAAACTTCCCTTTAAATGTTTTGAATGTGGCGGTGTTGGTCGCATTGCTGCTAATTGTTCTTGAAGAAAAAAAATAAGAGGATAATGATATTGAAGAAATAAAGACAAGAAGATCATGGAATAAAAAGTGAGTCAAAGGAAAAGAAAATATATTATTCAAATAAAAAAGATGAAGTCTCTTATCCAAAGATGACGATGAAGAAGAGAGTGATGCTAAATATGAAAAATCCATTGAGTATAGTAATTAAAATAATTTCATTGTTATAGTGAAAGATGTAAAATTCGGAATCAGAAGTTCTAAAAAAGATGAGACTGAGCATCAAATGCATTTCAAATGAGAGTTGAAATAATGTTTGAGAATGATCAAAATTATTGAAAAGAAAAAAAAGTTGTAAGATAAATACTAAAGTAACCAATATTGTTTTTCTGGTGAGAAATAAATTTTGGTTTAGGAGAATTATTATTTTAAAAAGTATATTGAATATAAAAAGAATCAAAATATACATTTGGAATAGAATCTTAAGGAAAAAAGAATAAGAGTTTACACTTTTCCAAAGTAAATTCATTAAAGATGAAAGGAAAAGTATAATTTTCCAAACATCTATCAATTATGTTTGTGAATGTTCTCATAATGAGGAACTTGATATGGTTTAAAAAAATATTCTTTCAAATGGTGAATAGAAGAATGGAACTATGTCTGAAAAAGAGAATTTTGGAAATGTTATGTATGTGCTCAAAGTGAATAATTCATAAGTTACAAAACATCCTAAGTCTGAAAATATATTATCTAGATCTGTAAATGTTTCAAATACTTCTGATTCTATCAAGGTTGAAAATAAGAAGAAGGATCTAATTGAATGTGAAAACAAGATTATTGAGATATTTTTTTTCAAAATTATGATCTATATGAGGGTTTCATAAAATAATAATCTTTATATGGATATTAATGGAATTGTGAGGCATTTAGGCACACAAAATGTTTGTGTAGGTTCAATAAACAACATTACTACTATCTTATAAGTTATTAAAGGAAGATATTGAGGGGGATTCAATCTCCTTAAAGAAAGAAAACTGAAAATTTTGTCTTCAATATATCTGAAAAGAATGATATGAAGATGAAAAATAGGTTCTATACCTTAGAAACCATTTGTGAAAGATGTGAGCAACCTAGAAAACTTTCAAAGGGATGCCTTGTTTTGTTACCACCACATCAAAATATTCTCAATTCCTAATAGCCGATGGAGAGAAATGAAAATAATGGAGAAAATGTGATTCTTGTTGAAACCAAATAAAAAGAAAAGAAAAGGGAATGAACCTGGATACTTGATAGTGGGTGTTCTTCACACACAATAATATATGCCATATTGTTGAAGATTGTGAAATATTATAAAGAAGGTACAGTGGAATTTTGAAATGATAAATTGCTGAAAATCAAAGGTGTTGGGTTATCCATTATTGGAAAATAAAAAATGAATTCTATGTAAACATTGTATCTTGATTGTCTAAAACACAACATGGTAATTGTATCACAATTTTGTAGTGACGGTAACAAGGTTATCTTCATTAAAGTTCAATTTTTTGTAAAGAGTGAATAATATTGAAATATTGTTACAAGAATCTAGCATACAAAATGATTTTTTTGGTTGGTGATTCAAAAAACTTTTTTAACAAGTGTATGGAGGAAGATAATAAGTTGTGGAATTAAAATCCGGGATATATATGTCAGAGAAGCATGAACATGTTATCTAAATGATATGGCATTTGGGAAAATCTTGGTTCGCCAGGAAGAAGAGATTGGTGTTGCACTATCTATAAGAAATGAAAATTACAATCATTGGCCATAATAATGTTAATATTTGTTCAAAAAAACCAATAGATCTGATCCATTCCTATATATGTGGGCCAATCAGAAAACAATAATCACAATTTGATAAGCACTTCATTACTTTCATTGATTATTTTTCTCGCATTACTTGTGTTAGGTATATAAAACACAAATCTGACACTTTGAAAATGTTTAAAAGTTTTAGATGAAAATATAATAAAGAATTTGAGTATTCTATAAACAAGTTGAGAACTGATTATGGTGGTAAATATAGAACGAAAGAGTTAGAAGACAATCATGAGAATCATTGAATTTGGACTGAGTATACCTCTCCGTAAACTCCCCAACAAAATGGGGTAATTGAAAAAAATAATAGAAGCCTGGTGGAAATGGTAAGAACCATGTTATCTAAGTATGGCCTTTCTCACTACATTTAGAGGGAATCCATGAGTATTGCAGTTTATATTCAGAACCATTTTTTCTATATGGCCCGATTTGGTTTGAGACTCTACGAATTGTTTTAGGAAAATACCCCAAGTTTGAAGAACATTAGACTTTTTAGGAGTCCTTTTATTATAACAAAGAAAGTGGAAGCTATGGTATGTTTGAGCAGAAAGGTGAAGATAAGATCTTTCTAGGCTAATCATTATAATGAAAGGGGTTAAATGATTTAACAAATAATCCAAAATAATTTTTGATTCAGTTTATATAAATGTTATTTACATATATAAGAATGAGAAACATTTTCAAGTGGACAATGAAGTTTAGAAAGCTGAATAAGATAATTCTGAAATGGAAAAATATTATTGTAATCCTAATAAAGGTGATGAATTGGACTCATCTATTTCTAGTGATGAGGAATAAAATCGAAAATCGTATCCAAGGATGAGGAAAAGTGTGGAAGCACATAAAATAATTTGTGATCAATATCAGAAGGTTATGATAAGAAGAACAACCAATTCCATTACACATATTTTTTTTGTATTTGAAAGTGAAACAAAATGATGTGAAAGAACCTTTTGAGCATCCAGAATGGATTAATTCCATGAATGATGAATTGGATCAGATTGAAAAGAATAATACATGGGAACTCATACCCAATATTAAAAACATAAACATCATTGGAATAAAAAGTGATTTCTGGAATAAGTTGAATAGAAAAGTTGAAGTTATAAAAAACAAAGCAGGATTGGTTTGCAAAGTGTATTCATAGATTAATGGTATTGATTTTGATAAATCCTTTTCTCCTGTGGAAGAACATTAATCAATCATAATATTATTTTCTATTCCTATACAATGAGTCTACAAGAGAATTAAAATGAATTTTAAATCAACACTTCTAAATGGTGATATTGAATAAGAGGTTTATATTGAACAACATAGTAGATTTGATATTGGAATAGATATATCATATGTGTACATATTGAAAATGGAATTATATGGACTGAAACAAGCTCTGAGGGCATGGTATTTCAAATTGGATACATTTTTAAGAAATATGAATTTTAACAAAGGAAGAGCGGATATCAATCTCTACATTAGGGAATGTAAAGAGTATTCACTCATTGTAATTGTTTATGTTGATGATATTATATTTTATAGGAATGATTAAGAAAGGTGTGAAATATATGTTGAATAATGAAGAATGTATTAGAAATATCTATTCAACGAGAAATGAAATACTTTCTTGGGTTACAAATCCAAAAATGAAAGAATAAATTTTTCTCTCCCAAGAAAAGTATTAAAAGGAAATTCTAAATAGGTTTTTCATGGAAAATTCAAAAACTATTTACACACCCATCTCAATGGAAAAAAATATTAGTAAAGATGGAGAAGGAAAAGAAGTTGATCAATAAGTGTATTGAAAGATGATTTGAAGTCTATTGTTTTTTACTACCTCAAGACATGAGATATTTTATGTTGTTACCTTAGGTGAAATATTTAAAAGTGCTCTAAAAGAATCACATTTACTTATAAGAAAAAGAATTATTAGACACATCAAAGTCCCAAAAAACATTTTAATAAAATATGATTGCTCCAATTGAATCAAATGTTTTGGGAATTCAGATGCAGATTGGGCAGGTAATGTGGATGATAGAAGATATGCATATGGTGGTGTATTATTTTTGGGAAAGAAGAGGGTGAGTTGGAATTTAACGAATCAAAATTTAGTAACACTCAATATTGATGAAGCTGAGTATATTGATTCTACTCAAGACACTGCTCAAATTATATTGATGAAAACCCAATTGAAATATTTACATATTAAAGTTAATTTACCCATTCTATTGGGTTGTGACAATCAAAGTACAATCAATATCACTGAGAATCCTATGAAACATTCTCGTTCAAAACATATTGATATCAAATATCATTTCAACAATGAGGATGTGGAGTATAATTAATTGAAGTTTTTGTATGTTCCTACATCGTAAAAAGTTGCTGATATTTAGAAAAAACATTTTATTGAAGGAATCGTTCGCAAAAATGAGGTTAAACATTGGTGTCTAACCTCTTTTTCTTCAATGGTTAGGTATGTGTATCTTTCCCCTCTCCCATAATACATTTGGAATGTTTTTTAATGTGGAGAAATGTTTTTTCGTAAATATTTTGTATAAAATAGAGAGCCGTGGGTAAGCTGTGAATTCCACATTATTTTGTGTGTGAATAATTTTAAATGTTTTTTAGAGTGGTTATAGGAAAATAAATTAATTTTTTTTTCTAGGGAGAATGAAGGAAAAAAAAGAAAGACTTTTTCCTGATCATATATTTATTTTTGGATAACATGGTTTTTCTATTAATAGTTCTTATTTCCTGCAATGAGTTAGCTCATGTAATATTAGAATTATTGATATGCAATCCATTTCTTAATGTTACAATGTTCAGGAATTTATTAAACTTGGTTGAAAAAAAAATCCAAATAATATATTGTTAGGACCTAGATGATGATAGAAGAATTTTTTAATCAAGTTTTATCTATTTTTTTAAAGGTATGTTTTGAATAATGTAAAATTATTCACATTTATTTGTGGGAACAATTATTTTGGGTTTGTTTTGAATAGAATTAGACCCATGTTTTCGGAAAATTGGATTCATGCATTAAAAAATTTCATTCTCAGTATTATAATGAGAAGAAGAGAAAGAAACTTTATTGAATGGAATGTAATGATACTTTCAGACGTAATTGTGACAATGATTTTCTGATTTTAATTTCATATAAATCATGAGTTATATTGAGAATATGTGATGCAATATAGATAGAATAAAGGATGAGTAAAATAGATACTTCCAATCAGAAAATAATTGTATTCAGATTTATCATACCCTGATGCCAGTGAGAAAGAAGTGGTACCGAATTTTTTTCAACACAATCATATCGAGATAGAAGATGGAGTGATGAATGATTTTAAAAATAATAGTATTTAGATTGAAGAGTCGATGATGATTGTTTTTAAAAACAATCGTATCAAGATTTAAGATGTAGTTATGGTTGTTTTTCAAACAATTTCATCACGATTGAAGAGGTGGTCCCAATTGAAGATGCCATATTGATAAAAAGAGAAAGAGGTGGTCTCAATTTTCTTTCAAAAAATTTGGATACCGAATGGAAATAAAATATTTGGTGTCGATTTGTATTTAAATGGTATTGATGAAAAGTGTCTCTATTAAAAAATGGAGCAAATTGGAATGGGGTGTTGATATATTAGTAAGACATGATACTGATCAAAATGATATGGTATCCAGAATATCATTGTTTTTACATTGTATTGTATTGTATCTAGGAAGATCATAATTTTCATATTATATTGTATCATATCAGGGCAGATAATAGTTTTTATATTGTATTATATTGTGTCAGAGAAGATCACTGTTTTCAGATTGTATTGAATCATATTTGAGAAGATCATCGTTTTCTAATTGTATTATTTCGTTTCCAAGCTTATCGTCATTTTCAAATTATATTATACATTATCTAGGAAGATAATTATTTTTAGGTTTTATTTGATTATACACAGTAATCATAACCCGCAATCATATCCAACATGATCGAATATAGAATGATTGTAATTAGAATGATCGTAACAAAAAATTATCCTATCCAGACCATTTGTTATTAGAAAAGATCATTCCAGGGTTGAGATGAAAAAAGATGTAGGGATGAATAGAAATTCAAAATCCTATCCAATTGAAGTCAGATGATGCTAATGTTGATCCCTAATTAATTCAATGTCATGAAGTCAGTCATGATTCAAGCACATGTTTTTGAATGATGTATTGTTTCTCAAGCGGTTTACGAGAAATGTAAAGAAAAAAAGATTGTTGAAGGATTTCTCAAGGGTGTGATGAACATTCATATACCAAATTTTGCTTCAAATAGATTCCGAGAATTTTATTTAGCAATCAGAATGAGGAATAAGACTGAGTTGGTAAGACCTATGTATTCATGTTCATTGAAATCAGTCTCAGAAATTGAAATGTGTGTCTAAAGAAGAAGAGTTGAAAATTGAGGATGTTTCATGAAGAATAAAGATGAGTTGAATAATTAAATATACATTTCCATATTTTACGGGAAATGGAACTTTGGGAGAATTTATTTGAGTGGAAAATAATTTTAGATTCCTACCTAAACCCTTTTTGAGTCACCTAAAAAATACGAAAGTACATTAAACTTTCTGATTCTTTCACTGTTCACTATAGAAGAGAGAGAGAAGATCTAGGTTTCTTGAGAGAATAGACGATCAATTCTATTAAACTTGAAAATTATCATTGGGTGGTCCCAATTAATTCATATTCTATTTGGATTGACAATTTGTTATTTGAAACTAAAGTTGTGTCGATTCTACTCTATTGTATTCTAAAAAAATCAGACAGGGAGTATGTTTTTGTAAGAATATAACTCAGAGGAATCAGACTCAAAAAAAGACCGGACTCAGTGTTGATATTTTTTACCTTTCCGTCAGGTAAGGGATTGATTATTTGTATTTAAATTGAATAAATTTGTTTAAATGAAAATAATCATAGGTAACACGAGTTGTTAAAAAACAATTGCATTACCTTATTGTTCTAAGAGAATTCACATGAACTGGTTGTATTATTTCATAGTGCTACATGAGTGAACAAGTATATCCTACTAAATTTAATCCAAGAACTGATTTATATTGGATTGTATGGTATTAGATCATTTAAAAACCATATAAGGATGTATATATTCTTCATCAATAGAGATCCTTGTAAATCATTGTGTTCCATTGGATGTGTGTTGATTTGCTTTCCTGCAGGGGATTTAAATCATTATTATGAGGTGATGGTTGATTCAATTGAAAATAAACATAAAACAAAAATACCATCACTGATTCATCCTTCCCCCTCTAAGTGAAACAATTCTCCAATTGAGCACATTCAAAGATGAGAGAGGGGGAACATTCATTAACATTGGGCATGAGGTTGTACAAAAATGTTCAACTTCATTTTATGAAATGCAACATTTTTTAGTGGTTTTATGAAAATATCGTCATGTATCTCCATTATATGAACACACTCCAGCATTCTTTCATGTTTCTCCACATGGTCTTTGATGAAGTATTATTTGATATATATATAATTTGAATATTGATTTTGAACTGGAATTTTGGTGAGGTTTATATCACTTCGATTATCCTAACCCAATATTATGGGAAATTTAATTTTATTTTAAAATATTCAAATTATGTATTCATCTACATAAGAATTGGTGAAACCTGAGCAGAAAAAATACTCTGATTCATCTGTACTAAGTGTTACTAAATTTTCTTCTTTGTAGGCCAACTCAAACACCTTTATCACAAAAATAAAACACCATAAGATGTGGATTTTATATTATCAACACTCCATGACCAATAATCATATGTATAACAAAAAAATCAATATTTATTGATCTATCATATTTTATAACAAGATATATTATGCCAAAGATATATCTAAGAATTAATTATCCTTATAATAAATTAGATTCATTTGAATCACATTGAAATGTTTCCCAAAAATTAACAATATATACAATATTTTTCCTTGATGATATTAAATAAATAAAACATTGAACAAAATTTTTATATTTATTTAGATAATATTCTTTAAATTTTATATATTCCAATTAAATGGTTCCAATTGAAATTATTATGGAAATTGGTTGGGAAAATTCCATTCCAAACATCCTTATTATTTTCTTGGAACACATTTATAGGGATAGGAAAATATATTACTTCTTTTATGAAAATTTTAACCTAATAAAATATTTCATTTCTACACGCATGGAAATTTATGTCAACTTATTTATCTCATCATTAATGTTTTCACAAGATTTATCATCATTATTAAAAAAGATAATATCATCAACATAGAAAATCCATATAAATAAAACCACTTGGTAATCTTTGATTTAGATATTTCTCTCAAGTCATTATTTCATGAAGTTAAATTTCCACATGGTATCCAAGTTGGTTTACAAAGATCTCATATCTTGATTCAACTAAAACAAAGAATTCCTCAACTTAAAAACAAAACATTCATTATACCCAATAATGAATCTATAGTGTTGTCCCATAAAAAATTATTCATTAAGTTCTATATCATGGAATGATTACATTACATCACTTAGAAACACATAATGACCTCCCTGAGGAGAAATAACAAGAAATATCCTAATAGTTTCTAATATATCCACTTGAGAAACAATATCATCAAAATCAATTCCTTAAATTTTTAATTACCTTTAAATACAATTAATTATTTTTCCTTATCACTAAAACTTCTTCATTAATATTATTTTTGAACAATATCTTTTAACAAATATCATTTTTTCAATTGGTCTGGGTAAAATTTTTCAACTATCATTCATCTTAGCTTGATCCAGCTCTTCATTCATAGAATCAACCCACTCTAGATTCACAAAAGCTATGTAATCATATTTTGGCGCGACATTTGAGAACATAGAAGAATTTGAAATGAACCATGACGATCTTATGGTTTGAACTAGTTTTTGATGACCACCGATGATGTTTTGAACTCCCACATTCTCTATCAACCTAGGTTGAGATTTATGAAGTTTTTACTCATCATTAAAAATAGTTGAGTGTAAATGTGTTCATTTCAAGAAGTTTATTCACTTTTAACAATAAAAATAGCCTCAAATTCCTTATTTTATGCATTTATTTCTATTTCTATAAATCTTATATATACTTTTTAAAGATCTTTTACATATAAAAAATCAACCTTATTTCCTAAATTTTTATTAAAACATACGAATCCTCAAATATTAATAGAAATGTTGAGAATTATTCCATAAATGCCTCGTATAATGAATTTCCCATGATTTAACCCACTAAATTTTATAATATATGGACTTACAAGGATCATTAGCTATGTCAAACATGATATTTCACTGTAGAACTTTTTTTAAGGAGTAATATTAAATTTTGGGTATAGAAACATAAATTAAAATTACTAATTGTAGTAGATGCACAATTGATCAAAAAATAATTAGTATTATATTGCTTGATAAATAATATTAATCCATTTAGACAAAACAATTATACATTATTTTAGAATAAACATTCTTATATTTTGTATATGGTTCACTAAATTCTTGATTAAATCCAAAATTTTCAAGATAACTTCTGAACACTTAACATTTATATTCACTAACACTATTAGTTCATAAATTCTACATTGAATATGAAATTTATTTTTATAAACATATAAAATTCTAAAACATTATCAAATATTTTAATTTATGTCTCAAATACATAATACTTGTAATCTGAGTAAATTAATCAATGAAATAGATGATGTAATTATCTTCATCTTTTTATTGTTTACTTATCATTTAAAAAAATAACATAATGTATCAAATCTGGTGGTTTTGTTGAACTAACCTCATTATTATTGTGTATTGATTTTATAATATTTCCATTTTAAAAAATAGTGCAACAGTAATCTCTTATTAATTTCTTGCCAGGAAAGTAAGAACTATTATTTATATTTGTTAACATTCTGAAATTCAATTAACACATGTTCTACACCCTTTTATTCAAATGTTGAATTTATTTTATGAATCTATGATATTATGAACTTTTTTCATAGCCAACTTGAAAAAATACTACTAGTTGAATAACATTTTGTAATGACCTTCCCATAATATATTAATTTCGAAACAAAACAATAATTCATAAAAAAATTATTTCCTTAATCAAAATGTTTTAAAAAACTTAATCGATTATATTTAAACCCATCAACAAAAATATATTTTGTAAATTTTCCTTTCCTTACTAATGATGCATGATTTGATTCCATTTATTCCGTGTGACTCATCATTTCCAAAAGAAATTATACAATTTTTTAAATCATTTAAATTCTTCATTATCATTAAATATCATATCATACTTAATGAACACCCTCAATCCAAAATATATTATTGTTATAATTTTTTAGATGTGAGATAATTTTCATAAAGTTGTTTTTTTCATTGAATTTCTCTTTCTTCACATACATCTTTTGCGATTTTTTATAAATGTATTATTGTGTTAGAATCATAACAACAAATAATTTTGAATAATATCCATGTTGTTGAAATATATTATGAAGGGTTTTAAGGGTTTATACCAATCTTCAATTTTCCAAAACAATGTTCATAGGTTTCTTTCATTGAGTGGGTTGACTCTACATAATAATTTTTCTCCAGTTTATCTTGGGATTATCATTATATTGTTGGTTGAACCATACCATATTTTTTGTATGTATAAATCCAATATTACACTATATATATTCATAGAAATAATATTTTTCTTTTTGAAACCAACTCATTATTGAGTTTTAAACATGCATTCCATGAACTTTCTTACTTTCGACTTTGGATATTTTTTCACCACAACATTGTTTTTCAATTGAGACTTCCTTCTTTAGATTAAACTTATTTTGGACATAAAAATCTCCATTCATAAAAAAAATGGTGTTCATAAATTAATGATATAATATTCAAATTTTTTATCTTGGTTGATTCATTAAATAAACTTGCTTTTATTAACATTATTATTCGTATGAAAAAACATAATATATCTTTTCAACCTTTGATGATATATTTTGTTTATCCACATTATATTTGTACATATCAAAACATTCACTATATTCTACAACTATGATTTGTAATATTTAATGTATTTTCTCATATTTAATATGTTTTTGTTGAGTATGTTGTAAATTTTTATCCATTACATTCAATTTTCATTTAATCTAGAAATTGAGAATTTCTTTCTCATTAGCATTCATCTTCATTTTATCAATATCTTTTACAATATTGGAATTTTCATCAAAAAAATATTCTTGATTTTTAACTAAATGATTTTTATTTTTCATCTTTTTTTATCCCTCTTTCCAGTATAAAAATCTTTTAAAGATATTATTTAAACATTATCTTTAGTGAAAATTATAAATGAGTTTCTTATTCTTGATTGAAACTAAATTCATTACTAGTAAACTTTTCATCATTCCATTTTCAATAAAATTATTTTCTAAAACATCATCACTGATGTTTTTAGATTCATCTTCAATATTATTAACTTTATAATATTTATATGAAAATTATATCCTTTTGGATTTAGATAAATTTATATCTTTTCCCTAGTAATAAGATTTGGATTTTTCTTAATTTTTTATAGGATATTATTGAATTTCTATGACCTCCATCACATTATTCATTTTCATTTATTTTAGGTAAAATATTATGAAAATTAAAATATCTCCACATACAAATTATTTTTTACTATCTTCCCTTTATACATTACAAGGATTCTTTTTACATTTTATGAAAACAAAGTCATAAATTTATAAAAAATTTTATTAACCTCATCTTCAAGAATAATATTAGTTCCCGATTCACTAATTTCCTCATATTGAAGTACATTCATTTTTTTCTTTTTTAGAATAATTTAATTAAATTTATCTATCATATTATTATTTTATTTTCCTAACATTCCTTCTACTAATTACATATGTTATGAGTGTTTTATGTAAATAATCCAAAGATAGGGTTTCATGATATTAATCGTCAAAAGACAAATCATTAGTATTGAACTTATCATAAGGAATTCATAATATATTTTCCAAAATGGATGAGTCTTCCAATTTCTCACCATGAAAAGTTATGGTTCTTAATATGATAGCCACCCTTATAAAAAAAGTCACCAATAGATTCATAATGTCCATTTTTTAGATATTTTTATTTAAGCCACAATTTAGTTACATATTTTTCATTAATTTTTTATTTCCATCATAGATATTCTTCAGTATTTCTTTAATTCCATTAATAGTTCCAACTAATTTAACTCTAAGAAATTCAAATTAAAAAATAGAGTAATGTATAGAATATTTGGATCACCTATCATTCTCAAAAGTTCTCTTATATGAAGCTATGAGAGGAAATTTATCATAACGAGGAGGGAATCTATTTTTTACAGCATCAATAACTTCATAACTATGATACATAAGATATGAAAACATTTTATCATTTCAAATATGATAGTTCATTCAATAAAAAACTATAATACCCTTACTATTCACAAAATTTTGAACATCTATAAAAACTTCTTAATTTAACCAACATTATTATAGAGTTAACGAATTGAACCTACACTCTGAAAACAATTGTAAGGAACAATGTGATCACCAAGACGGGGAGGGGGTGAATCAATGAACTTTTTCCTTTTAAAATTTCTTCTATATTATTAACAAACCTCCGCATCTTATTTAAGGGTAATAAATATTATGAAAATGAGATCAAAATAGAATAATATGAATATAAGTATTTACAAGGTTCACCACTAAAAAATAGTATCTAGTTCTTAACAAGTATTTGAAATAATAAAATACCACAAAACCCTTAGGAAAAAAATAATTTATTAGGTTGTAACAAGAAGGTAATACATTTACATTTACATTTCACTATGATTAAAAAAATTGTACATGTGACTTACACATAGATAAAGATATAACAATGATTTCATAATAACTTTCAAAACCTTCACCAATAGGCTTATAATATTTTCACTATACTGGTTGTATAAATATAAAATTTTCTATTCATGACAGGATTATTATATTTCTTACCCTATATTGGGAAATAAATTATTCTGTTATGAGGATGACTTTTAAGAAGGTTCATCTAGAAAATTCTAGTTGGTTCCCTCTAAAAAAATGAATACTACCTTGTTCTCAGTTTAACTAAATTAACATGATATGTCAATGTTCATCCAATAAACTCTATACACAACATATATTTTCATTAAAAACATATTATTCTTCACTTAAATCAAGATGTTTCTTAGTTGGAAACATCCACCTCAAAAATATGGATAATAGAAGTTTTTCTAATGTCAAGTTCATCTAATGTATCCATATAAAACCAATTATGTAGCACTTTATCCATTTCTGCATGCTTGAATAGTACACCACCATATTCTGACTATCACACCTTTCTATAGGTGCACTCGAATAAGTAATGGTAGGAAATCCAATTAATTTTCCCACACATTGAAAACTAAAATTTCAAATATCCTACTCAAACCAATTCTCTAAAATATTCTAAATATTTATAAAACCATATTGAATGGGTCTAAGAATATCTAGTGACTTTACCCTTCTTCATATATCATTAAAACTAGGTGAGAATCATGATTTTAATCCATGATACTTGTAATAATAATATTATAGCTCAGCATAATCACATTTTATATCTTTAAAAGTCCTTTTTAATGAATTTCACTTTACAAAACATCATCCAAAAAATTTTATTCTATAATACATAGTATAATATCATCATTCAGTGATAAATATATAAAAAATGTTATATCGGAAGAATCTATATCTAATTATTCATTAACAAATTTTATTGAACATTATTAAAATACGTTCCAAACTTCATTCATCTGATGATTTTCTTTAGAACTCTATATTCAACATCTTTCTTTATCTAATTATTTCTAATGAACTTTATAAAAATTATCTATCTCATCACCCTTAACAAACATTTATCTTTACTAAAAAAATTATACAACTTTTTCATATGATCCATTTAATTTGTATTATTTTAAATTTTTGTAACATTTCTCTAACCTCTACATAAAAAAATTATATTACCATATCTTCCAAAATTCCTAATCATTAATGACTTGTTAAAAATTGTAAAAAAACAGCCTCATCGAAAACATTATATTATTATTTATTGGTGAATTTCATTAAAAGGAATTTTTTACACTTGAATATGTTAAAACCACATTCAACTAAAGGCCTAGATCCCGATTTCTTTATAAATCATGATGTTAGAAATTATCATAAGAGTAAAAATATCTATATTTTTTGGTCTGAACAATTTTTTTTCTGTATATTGGTTGTTCAAAACTTGTTTTTCTAAACCATAGTTATAACAAAATTGTTTATAAAAAACTATTAAATATAAAATTCCAATATAAAAACTTCAACTGATGGAAATATTTAGAAAATGTTTTTATGATCCTCTTCATTTAGAATGAAATAATCTGATAAACAATGTTGGAAGCATTTCAAATTAATGTTATTTTTATACTTAACAAGGTTATGTTTATAAATATTGATAAATATAATATAAATATTACATAAATACTCTTATGGACCTTAAATTTAAAACATATTTAGATTCTATAAAATAAATTCTTGTTAATTTAAAAAATTCTTTAGCTAAATTGGTTCCAACATAAGTGATCATGATCTAACCTGAGATGAATGGGGAACTAGTCGATAAGGATGATATGTTATTGAGATTAGTTATAAATCAAATGAAGAGGAACCACATATTAAGATTGTGTATAACACTATCACAAGGAATATTTTTATTCAAATTAAAAGGGATGATATTGTGGAAAAAAAGATACAATTATTTTAATTTCACGTGAAGGAGAAACTCTAAATAATTAAAGATGGAAAAAATTAAACATGAAGACTAATGATTTTGATATGTGAATAATTAGTTTGAATGTCCATGATTTCATGATCATGAATACTAAATATAATGGAAATTCAATATTTTATATTCTTTATGTGAAGTAAATATAAAAATTAGAAGAATAAAGATATATTGATTCTAACTATGTGTGAAAAAAAGATATCTTACAAGTTGATAAAAGGAAGGGAGAATCATTGTTGTTTTTAATAATAAAGAAGAAGGAGTAGGAGAGATGTGGTGTTGGACTTTTTTATTACTGATCATGTCAATGATGATAAAATAAATTATCTATCACAAACTA
The DNA here is from genome assembly GCA_963277665.1 of Viscum album. NCBI lineage: Eukaryota > Viridiplantae > Streptophyta > Magnoliopsida > Santalales > Viscaceae > Viscum > Viscum album. The sequence goes on along the minus strand of CAUJRU010000011.1, from coordinate 7,109,288 downwards.
CATTTTTTATAATTCTAAATAACCATTGTGGTAGTTATCATGATTGGTGCAGGAAAAGGTAGCCTTAAATAGTTCAGTGGTTAAAGAGATCTACTACATTGTTTAGGATGGAAATAATTTTTAATTATGATCTACTTCAGGTAGAGTGGTGAAAAGATTTTGTTGTGTAAGTATTTTGATAATAAAAATATATTTGTTTATTTTTCCATAGTCAGTTCCATGCTAATTTGTTCTAGGTTATACTATTTATCCTGCCATATTTTATTATATAATGAAATACGTGCTAGTGGGATTTTAACACAGATGCTCCAGGGTGGTAATTATCATTAGGGCGGAAAACTCTATTATGATATTCAACTGTTCTATTTTTTTCATTAATTTAAAACACCCACGAAAGGATAAAATGATAAAGAGGTATCCACCCACTAAATAAGTGAAGAGGTGGAAGAGGGATAATTGTAATTTTGTAATAAAATCAGAACAACAGTTATTCACATTCTATTATGGGTGTACACATCCCTCTATGATCATAACACACAGCCCATAAACCCTAATATAAACAATGATCTACAAGACACTATTCAGTGGTCTTTACTACCACCAATGGAGATAATCCACTCCATCTCGAAAACCTAAAATATCCCCATGTTATATAATATTTTCAGGTATCCACCCACAATGAGAGGAATAAAAATCCATAGGAAATTGTATTATTTATACAACCCTGATGACTCCATCATCCACCCATGGTGAGAAAAATCATAAATATTCTAGTTCACAACATTGTTGAAAATCTATTGCCACAAGTTAACCATGTCACCCACCCATGAAAATGGTCAAAACCATCCACATAATCCTATAAACAACTTCACCCCATATTCAGTTATCAAAATCACCTCTAATAATATGAGCCACACCCAACACACTCATATAGAACCAAATCAGTCATCACATCACATGAAATAAATCCACAACTAGTGTCACCACACCCAACTATAAAAAAGGCCACATATCACATGATATGTTCTATAATACAATTAAACACACATGTATTACCTTGGTAACCCCAAATAACTATACAAACCCCAATATGTTTCATTTACATACCGACACAAAACACCCCACTTCTGCCAGTTTACCACGTAGACACAAAAAAGTAAATTTTTTATTATTTCAAAATTCACATTTGAAGAAACGTGGGAAAAAAACTAGGTCATAGTTTCATAACTTCAAATGACATAGGAAAAGACATGGTCATTCCAACAAAATATAATAGATTTTGAAATAATTAACTCTATATAATTTCTATTGGATTGAGGTTACCTTCAGATATAGATATTTCTTGATGGGATGCCAAAATTAGATTTCCAACTTTTCCCATGTCTTTACATCTTCCCCAAAGCTAGTATTACCCTTATTAAAGCCACAATTAAACATTCTATTATTTTTTCCCAAGAACCCCTATCCTCATTCAAATCGACATGTTGTGGTCCTTCGATCATTCTATGAGAATCCGCCTTTGAAATATTGGTCATGAAGGAATCATATATCATTGATTCATTAGAATGAAGAATGATCTCCTAAATTTACTCTATATTAGTAAACTCCTAGAATTCACCCATTTGAGTTATGAGAAATGAAATAATCTTTTTCTTAGGAATGCACTCCCTATAAGCCTAGATTCCCATCAAGATCTATGAGTCCATGCTCATTCCACATTGTTCATCCTCGGCACTGAGGCATAGTTTCCCTATATTCCATAATTCTAAGAAATTATTCATCACATGTTGATTTGATCAGATATTTCTATGCCCATTGATTTTAAACGTTACATGATGATCTAGTGATCGGGATTTTTGGAATATTATAGTAGTCCATGCGAGGTCTTGATTTTTTCTCTTTTCAGATTATGAAATTTCTAGAAGGAAGGTTATCTTTATTTCTATTTCTAGTACCAAAACTAACAATATTAGTAGTGTGGAGTTCCTACTCTTCATCCTTCATTAGTTTAAAGTCTGTTTCATTATCACTTAGTTAGGTATCTGCATGGGACTTTGATCAAGAATGTTTCGTTTTCTAGCTCCATACAACACAATAATTTTTCACCACACACTATATAACACATGTATAACATAGTAATAACCTAGGAACCACCTATAAAGGTATATGGGGATACAATCACCATTAAACACACTTTGATTAATATCTATATGAAATACTTCACAAAATATTATAAAATCTATATAATTAGTTATTTCCCGCAAAAGTCAAATAAAAGTTTACAAATCCTGAAGATCCTATTACATACTAGTAGTGTTTCCTATAAATACCATCTAAAAAAGATAAAAACAATATCCATATAGATATGAGAGATATATAACTATTGAAGATAATGAGTTTGTTGTAATAATGGAGTTTATATTGTACACTACATCAAATTATAAATCAAAATCTTTCCCACACTTTATTTCACATTTAGTCAATATAATTATCTAACACCATTTTTTGAAAAACATGCATAACCATTGGGATATTACATGAAATTGAGAGTCATATTGAGACCTAGATAGAGATTAGGGAATATCATATAGCTCAATACCAATTTATTATGACCCCTAGATCATGGCAAGACCTCATGTTCCCAATTTTTATCATTCCACTTCATAAGAGTCATCACCATGATGCGAGATTTATGCTTTTTCTGAAATATCACAGTACATGCATACAACACCTGCCACACCATGAAGCCCTTGGATATAAAGATAACCTATTATGAAATATCTAAAATATTCATCCAAAACACATTACAGTGTGATCCACACATCATGACATGATTGACACATGTAGCTTCCAACTGCATTTTTCATTTTATGAGTTTGGGTGACCCCCGAAAATAATTTTAATACTGCACTAACACCATATACAACTCAAAAAAGTCCCCTCATATAAACTGTAACACCCCAAAATTAAATAGTACGTTATTTCATCAATGTAATTCAATAACTTGCACCACACGTAACACTGATTTCTAGCGCTCCATGACGTACCAAACAAGCCAGTCAAAGTAGTTATGAATAGTATTAACTGAATTTTAATCTCTATATAATCCTTATAATTTTAGAATCCATATTTTGAGTTTCTTAGACATAATGTAGGAACAAGTACATTTTTTCAGATAAAAGAAGTATTTTTCCAAAAAAAAAAAATTTTACCGCCTTTTAATGTATAATTCTTTTTAAATACAATATTTGAAACTTTTATATATTCAATTTGACAAAATAAACTTCTTATTTAGAATCAGGATATAAGAATTTAGTTTCAATATTGTTTTAGTGATTTTCTGATAACTTTTATATTTGGGTGAATGGTGAAAATTACTATATTTTATTTGAAAACAACTTTTTAAATCAAAATAATTTATATTGTTAAATTATACATTTTAATTTTTTGGAAGTATAAATAGATTATATTTTTACCATTTAATATAATCATGGTCATTATAAGTAATTTCACTTAGAAATTTGACATAAACAAGTGCGAAACATTTTGTAGTTATTATTTCTTAACAATACACCTTTTGGTTTTGACAGCGGGAAATAATTTTAAAATAATAAATGAAACATTTATGTTTTGAATATGGTAAAATAGACTTCATTATTGAACATGGAATTTCAAAATTATCTTAGGGAAATTTTTTGGTATTTTTCTGAAAGATTTTATTTTTTGATGAATACTGAAAAACACTGAGTTATAGTATAAAACCAAATTTTTATTTAAATAATTATTTATTTTATATAAATTTATTTTATTTCAAAATATTTACATAATACATATATAAGTTCAATGTAATTCATTTGAGTCAGTTTATAATAATTTTAGATATATAAAAATTTTATTGAACTTTTCACTACCTTTTACCCCCCTCCTAAGAGAATTTACAAATTCACATAAAAAATAATTTTACCACTTCTGTGAGTGGAATTCTGAAAATCCGAGAGACACAGTTAATATCAAGGAGTAAAATGTGGTTCAATAAGATAACAATTATTTTTGGTGAATAGTAACTTTTTACTTTATTTACCATGATTAAAAGTAAATAGGGTAATTAAGGGTAAAAATGATATTATTATTACAATAACACATGTTCTAATTAAATTAGAAAAGTATAATTCGACCAAAAACAACCTTAGGAATAAAATATGAACCTCTTTGGTCCAAATGGATTAGATTAGGACATTTACTATTATTTAATTCAAATAAGAGTTAAAATAGTTAAAATCAATGTTTAATAACTAAAACAATTTTCAAATAGGGATATACATAAGTTAGATTCGATTATAAATATTCATTATAAAGCTAAAAATATTTCATAAATAATGGTATTTTTTTATAATTTTTAGAAATTAAATAATTTAATTAATTTATCACACAATAATGATGTAGTAATTACCTTATTAGTAGAATATTAAAATAATTGATATTATATATACCAAAATAAATATAATTTGAGAATTTTAATGAATTAAAAGAATTTTATTGGTTAATATGACATGTTAGGATTGATTAAATTTATTTGGTTTGAATAAATAATGTTATTAAGACTTTTAAAAAATCAATTATTATTTAGTGCCAAAATTGACATAAAGGAGTTTTTAAAACAAATATTATATTATTAATTGATATAATATTTCTAAAAATATATGGTTCTTCCAAAAGACTTATTTGATGATTGGTATGTCATTAATTAAACACATGGGGTTCTATTGGCAGTTTATAGTAAATTTATTAACCATATAATATAAAAATACAAAGGGACATGGTAAATGTCAAACTATTTATGTAATAATTAAATCTAAAAGATAATGGTAAAATAGTGACCCAAACTTGTCTAAAACTTATTGGATGAGTGGTGTTAGACCCATCCCCACCTTATAATTTAAATAATCTAGTTTTGAGAAATTATAAACATAATATGAATTTATTATAAAATAATACTTTAAGATTTTCCAAAAGAGTCCTTGCTCCCCCTTATAAAAGGACTCCACTTCTAACAAATTCCCCAAACCTCTAAATCCTTTTGGATCGTCCAACCTATACCCAATTAAGCTCCGTACATCCCTCTCCTCCTACTAGAAGCCCTATGTTCAGAAAAAGTCACTTCAAGAGTCCTTTTTGGTTCAAACCAAAGGGAGTTACCCAAATTAAAGGTAACGATTTCTCTTAGCTTCTTTTATTTTATGTTACATCTCCAAACCCTAAAATCTTCTTATTCATTTATTTTGTAAAAAAAGTATCCTAAATATAATAGTATATTGTTATAATAATTATTCTAACTACACATACACACACCTCCATTAAATAGGTGATAAACATAAGGATTTTGTGGATGGAAACCAAATGCCTCACGAAACATTGATTGTTCAATTATCTCCCACCGCCTCTCATAGTGGCCATTATGATGGAACTATAATTAAATATTATATTAATGATATTTATATTATATATTATCTTCTGTAATTCAATTTAATATAATTCCATTATTCGTTTCATGTTTTATATATATACGATAATTTCAATTGAGGAAGTGCGGACTACCGCCCCCTCAAAATGATATGACTCGTTCAGACCATACATGGAATGTACATGGATGGTATTAATGAACTTAAGTAACACATATAAGATATTAAATTATACTGGAATAATAATATACCTTTTTACCATTTGTTTTTTATTCATTTTAAAATGAAAAATGAAATGGAAGTAGCGTTCGTGTGTATGTACGGACTACTGTATCCACGAATGCGATGAGATGCATTCTCCACCGTATCCATTCAAGTATAATTCTAATTATATGATAAAAAAAAATTATGGACTTTTCCAAGGAAAATTACATGGTAAGGGATTTTCATCTCACTCCTTATTCCCGTGAGATTAATGCCATATTGCCACTATTATCTTTTGTGTGGTGTATGTACTTCCCATAATTGTATTTTTTGTGTAATAAACATTATTTTATATATATTTACATATTAATTGTATGATAACTCTTTAATGGGGTGTATGTTTTGTAAGGTACCATATTGGTAAGCATTTATTTCACAATCTCTTCATTATCCGAGGTTGTTTATACGTAATTATCTACTGGGACCTCTTTATAATCCACATCCATTTTTCTTAAAATTTTATTTCAAATCATTCTTAATATTTTATATAATATAGTTTAAATTCATTTATACCATTGTTTGAGTTTTTATAAGAATTTTATAAATGATATTTCCTTCAATTTCCGAACAAGGTCCTTTTTAACCTTTTCACCAATATTATGGTATGAATGTCTTTTTAAATTATACAGATGGTGTAGATATTTTCCAATTTTATAAAATCATAGAATATTTCCATAAAATATTATAATAATATTTTCAAATAAAATGTTTTCTTTTAAAATTATGTGACTTTTAAAGGATTTCAAAAAAATTCATATTTCTCTCAAATTGTATTGATTTCATCTATGTCAATATCCTTTGATTGATTTTAATCTTATTTGAAGTTGATTTATTATGATACAAAACATCCGTATTGTATTGAAGGTTTTGTGATATGTTTGACTCTGGATGTGTTATTTTAATACCATTTATGGTTTATGGAGAAAGTATTGACATTTCATATGCTAGTTTTAATTAGAATGTTTATGTTATGTTTAAACCTGTTCATATGAGGATTGAATTGGACTTAATAAGTGACGGGTGGAGCCCTCTATAGATCCTCGATGCACCTGTAAGTCTCATGATACAAACTAGTGTCTTGGAAAAATAACTTGACAAAATATTATTTGTAGTATTGGAACATGGCCTTGACTATGTGGTTATGATAGTATGACATTATCCATTACATCATTATGAATGTGGTTAGTGATATTGCATGTGATTATTCAACTAGTAGAATATCCATGTGAATAAGTAAATGGAATTACTTCATTTTATTTTTTCCATATTATGTTGAAGTTCAAGATTAAAAGGCTTTTTTTAGTTATACATTGACTTAAATGTTTATGCTTAGTTATTAATGTTTCCACTGTATTATTATCCTTACTGAGCATCTGAGCTCACCCCATTCTTTGTTTTATTATTCCCAGGATTAGAAGAAGTGTATTGTGATGATATGTAGGGTTAAGCCAAGAGATAATGGCATTCTTGAAGGATTATTTATGTTTTTTTATGTTAAGAAGTGTAATGTAACATTCATGTATGTAATCTATTTTCCAAGACTAATAAACTGATCGGTCCTTCGGGACTTGATTCCTTGTAATCATGCCAATGTATTAAAATAATGCACCGAATCTGGGTAACTGGGGTCGGGGTGTTATAGTTGGTATCAGAGGATGTATAGTAAAAACCTTGGAAGCTAGATTTAGATAAACATTAATTAGATCAAATAGACCTAAGATAGTCTTTGAGGATTAGTATAGAATAATTTCCTAGAATTTTCATATTGTAGAGATTTTGTGAGTTTTCTGAAGAATAAATCCCTTTCTGGATACCAGTAGGTAGAGGCAGCTCTGGCCTGGATATACTTAGGGGTAAAATCCAAAAACATTGCTTCGAGCTAGACTCGAATGGGAACTGGTGCACGAAAACCAGAATTTCTGCACTCTTGGTTATGATACTCCCTAGGGATATGATTTGGATAATTCTCATTTTCATTATAAATCCCTATGAAGGGTTTATGAGTATATAACTCCTAAATGAAGATATCCTTATGATTATGGATTATATCCATAAACCATTCAATTTACCTTTGGTATTTTACAAGTCTTGAATTATTCATTGCAATTCATAAACTGACCCAGTTTATGCTATTGTATAGAAATGGAGCCCAGTAGAAGGAATGTGAACTCCAGCAATACGTATGATACAAAGAGTAAGAAGGATCATATATTTCACAGCATTAATCCATTATTTATAATGGAAATAGTCTCCCATTTATTCTCAACATATGAAGAAATATTATCAGGTATTAATAACATAATTAAAGAATTCTCCGAGTCCTATGGCTTTGAAGGGAAGCAAGAGACTAAAAGGATGTAAGAGAGAAAGATTGATAAAGGGAAGAGGGAATAGAAGAATTTTCCCATATGTGATAATTGTGGGAAGAAACACTGTAGAACTCCCCTGAAGGGAATGGGAGGTTTTTATATGTGTTGAGAAAAAGGATACCAAGTATGTGACTGTAAGAGTAAGAAAAAGGTTTCAAATGGATTATGCTTTATCTGTAAGGAGTTGGGACACTACACAAACTGATGTCGAAATCTTCAGAGCATTCTCTAAATGATGATATTGGATAATAATCATGTTATGATACTACCACAGATGAGGAGGAATGATTAGAGTTCTTATCTTGTTATTAGAGAATTATGTCATTTGAGTGTTGTATCAACAATGTACTAGTTATAATAATTATGAAGTATATGAGGATTGTACTTCAATGCTATTTCATTAAGGACATGAGATTGTTTGGAACCAAGAAATGTGACTCAATATTAGGTTAAATTTTTGGAAAATATAAGGTTGAGAGAAAGAGAAACCATAATATGGTTCTGATAACGATGTAGTGATATTGAAATAATATATGATTGATTTGGATAAATTATATCGGATATTCTTGATTACCTTGAAACTGATTAATGGTTTGTATATTCCATTATTGTTGGAGATTATAATAATTTTGGATAGAAGGAGTATATCCAATATTCTATAAGGAATAAGGGATCATGAATGTAATCAATAAGGTTTTATGGTAATTCAAGATGTTATAGTGTGTTAAAAGAATACATGATGAAGGTGTTCACATGTTATTACGCGGGAAAAAGGATCTTCATTATGGTTTACTTCCTTATAGATTTTGGACTGTGAGTTTGGATAGATGTATTTTGGATAATTCATGTTTGAGATTATTTTTGGATTTCCATAAAAGGACAACTTGGAGGTCGGGCGGCAACCCATCTCCTCTGACAAAGCCGCAAGACTTGAACCAGCAACGAAAGGGCGACAAGGGTGTATCACATACCACTGGCCCATGTGATGTCCTAGATTGAATAAATAAGTCTTTTAAAAAAATCTTGTAGATGAATTATAAATTCATTTTTTTGAACCGTATTTTAATACGGTAAATAGATTATTATATTTAAGTTCTATTATCTTTTAGAGTGAAACATGAGTTATTAGAAGAAATTAGTTAAAGGATGGGACTCTACTTGTCAAGTATATATTTTCCTTCTTCTCTTATTCTGTGAAAAAAATTATTTCTTATACTTTAGGGAAGGGATCATAAAACAAATGATGTGTTGTCCTAATACCATATGTTTTGTTGAACTGATGGTATTTTAAATCATCATATATTGATGAATTTAAGGCCCTCCATTTTACACTTGTTTGTGATTGATGACCTCAATCAGTACTGATAAATATTTATGTTTTTACCCCAATTATATGTCTTTAATTTCCTCCAATGTTCTCCTAATCTAGATCACAATTTGGTAGAGACCCTTTAATTTCCATTTTCCTCTTATTAAGACTAAATTTTATTATCCTAACTTCCAATATGGGTTTTCCCAAAGGTATTTTCAATTTTCAACCTTTTATTTTCAAAAAATAATTTCAAATTGCAAGGATGAAATTTATTGAATGAGGTAAGAATGTAACACCCCAATATTTCACAGTACGTTATTTCTTCAAAGTAATTCAATAACTTGCACAACACGCAAGACCGAGTTCTAGCGCACCTTGACTTACCAAACTAGCCGTTCAAAAGAAGTTATGAATAGTATTAACTAAATTTTGAACATTATATAATCCTTATAATTTTACAATCCATATTATGAGTATCTTAGACATAATGTAAGAACAAATACATTTTTTAGATAAAAGAAGTATTTTTCAAAAAATGCAATTTTACCGTCTTTTAATGGAGAATCCTTTATTAAATCCAATTTTTGAAAATTTTATATATTAAATTTGAAAAAAATATACTTCTTCTTTAGAATAGGGACATAAGAATTTAGTTTCAAAAATGTTTTGGTGTATTTATGATAACTTTCATATTTGGTGAATAGTGAAAATACTATATTTTAACTGAAAAAAACTTTTTTAATCAAAATAATTTATATTTTTAATTATAAATTTTAATAGTTTGGATGTATAAATAGTTTATATTTTTACCATTTAATCCAATGATCATTATTTTATGTAATTTCACTTTGAAATTGGATATAAAAAAGTGTCAAACTTTTCGTAGTTATTATTTCTTAAAAATATGCCTTTTGGTTTTGACAGAGGGAATTAATTTTAAATTAATAAATTCAAACTCTTTGTTCTGAATTTGGTAAAAAAGACTTCATTATTTAATTTGGAATATCAAAATTAGATTATGGTACATTTTTGGAATTTTTATGAAAACTTTTAATTTTTGATGAATAGTGAAAAACACTATGTTATAGTTTAAAACCGAATTTTTATTCAAATAATTATTAATTTAATTTAAATTTATTTCATGTAAAAATAGATGCATAATACTTATATATGTTAAATGTAATTAATTGGAGTCAGTTTATAATAATTTTAGATATATAAAAATTTTATTGAACTTTGCAACGTCATTTATCCACCTCTTAGGAGAATTTATAAATTCGCATAAAACATAATTTTACCACTTTGGTGAGTGGAATTTAGAAAATCTAAGAGACATGGATAATATCAAGGAGTAAAATGTGGTTCAATAAGATAAAAATAATTTTTGGTGAATAATATCTTTTTACTTTTATTTACCATGGTAAAAAAGTAAATATGGTAATTAAAGGTAAAAATGATATTATTATTACCCTAACACATGTCCTAATTCTATTGGATAAGTATAATTAATTCAAAAACAACATTTGGAATAAAATATGAACCTCTTTGGTCCACGTGGATTATATTAGGTCATTTATAATTATTTAATTCAAAGAAGAGTTAAAAGTGTTAAAATCAAAGTTTAATAACTCGAACATTTTTAATATAGGGATATACATATGATAAATTCGATTAAAATATTAATTAGAAAGCTAAAAATATTTCCTACATAATTGTTGTTTATTTATAAATTTTATACTTTAAATAATTTAATTTATTTATGACAAACTGATGATGCAGTAATTACTTTATTAGTGAAATATTAAAATAATTGAAATTATAAATACCCAAATAAATATAGTTTGAGACTTTTAATGAATTAAATGAATTTTATTGGTTAGTATGACATGTTAGTATTGATTAAATGAATCTATATCGAATTAATAAAGTTATTAAGACTTTAATAAAAATCAATTATCAAATAGTGTCAAAATTGACATTATGGAGTTTTTAAAAATATATTATATTATTAATTGATATAATATTCGTAAAAATATAAGGCTCAGCCAAAGAACTTATATGATGATAGGTATGTCATTAATGAACCACTTGGGGTTCGTTTGGCAGTTTATAGTATGTTTATTAACCATATAACATAAAAATACAAAGAGACTTGGTAAATGTCAAACAATTTAACTAAGAGGTAAATCTAAATGAAAAGGGTAAAATAGTGAGCCAAACTTGTCTAAAACGTATTAGATGAGTGTTTTTAGACCCATACCCACCTTAGAATTTATATAATCCAGTTTGGAGCCATTATATAATCAATATGAATTTATTATAAAATAATACTTTATGTTTTTCCCAAAAAGCCCCCCTCGCCCTTATAAAATGACCCACTTCTAACCAATTTTTCACACCTCTCAAGCCTTTTTCTCATTGAAAATCTACCCAATTAAGCTACCAAAAAACCTATCCTCCTCCTAGAAGCCTTAACTTTGGCATAAGGCACTTCAAGAGTTCTTTTTGGTTAAAACCAAAGGGAGTTACTCAAATTAAAGGTAACAATTTCTCTTAGTTTCTTTTATTTTATTTTACATCCCCAACCCATAAACTCTTCTAATTATTTTTTTGCAAAAAAAACAGTATCCTAAATATACTAGGATATTTTTATGAGAATTATCCAAACTACACTTACACACACCTCCATCTAATGGGTGAAAAACATAATGTTTTTGTGGATGGCTGCCAAATGCCTCACGAAACGATGATTCTTCAATTATCTCCTACCGCCTCTCATGGTGGCCATTATGGTGGAACTATAATTAAATATGACATTAATTAAATTTATTTTATATATAATCTTTTGTGATTATATTTTATAGCATTAAAATATTCGTTTCATTTTTTATACATATACGATAATTTCATTTGAGGAAGTGCGGACTACTGCCCCCTCAAAGTGATATGACTCATTCATACCAGACATGGAATGTATAAAGGATGGTAAAAATTAAATTAAGTAACAAATATAAGATATTATATTATAATGGAATAATAATATACCTATTTATAATTGGTTTTTTATTCCTTTTAAATGAAAAATGAAATGGAAGTAGCGTTCGTGCGTACGTACGGACTACTGTCTCCATGAACGCGATGAGATTCATTCTCCATCGTATCCATTCAAGTATAATTCTCATTTAATGATTAAAAATTCTTTTTTTAGGACTTGATATCGTTCTGGATATGAATAAGATACAACCTATCCATAACAAAAACGACTTATTTAACAAAACATATAAAATAAAACGAGAATGGTAACCCCTGAAATGACAATAATACTAAGATATTATTAACAAAGAAATGTTAAAAGATCTTATATGATATAATATTAACATATATAATTTTTGTATAATTTAATAACAATTATTTCACCATTATAGAGGAGTTTAAACTACCCTCAACCAAGGAAATGTACAGGGTAATGGGTTTTCATCTCACTCTTTATTCCCGTGAGATTCATGCCATATTGCAACTATTACCTTTTGTGTGGGGTATGTACTGCCAATAATCATATAGTTTTTGTAATAAACTTTAATTTACATGTATTTACATATTCATTTTATGATACCTCTTTAATGGAGTGTATGTTTCGTATGTTACAAAATAGGAAAGGGTTTATTTCACAATCTCTTCATCATCTGAGGTTGTTTGTACGTAATTATCTACTGAGACCTCTTTATCATCCACATCCATGTTTCATAAAAATGAATTTCGAAACATTTTTAATATTTTACAGAATATGGGTTAAAGTCATTTATACCCTTTTTTGACTTTTTATAAGAATTTTATAAAGGAATCTTTCCGTCATTTTCCAAACAAGGTCCTTTTTAACCCTTTCGACAAAATTAAGTTAGTAATGGCTTTTTAACATATACGGAGGGTGCGGAAATTTTCTTCCGTTATAAAATCATTGAATCTTCCATTACAATATTATAATAATATTTTAAAAGAAAATGTTTTCTTTCATTATTATTTGACTTTTAAATGATTAAAAGAAAGAGATATTTCTCTCAAATAGTTTTGATTTCATCTATGTCAACATCCTTTGATGGATTTTAAGATTATTTGAGGTTGATTTATTATGGTACAAAACATCCTTATTATATTGATGGTTTTGTGATATGTTTGACTGTGGATGTGTTATTTTTATAAAATTCATGGTTTATGGTGAATGTATTAACATTTCGTATGCTAGTTTTAATATGAATGTTTATGTTGTGTTTAAATCTATTCATATGAGGAATGCATTGGACTTAATAAGTGACTGGTGGAGCTCGCTAAAGATCCTCGATGCATCGGTAGGTATCATGAGACAAACTAGTTTCTCCGCATAAGGCTTTGATAAAATCTTATTTGTAGTCTTGGCACAAGGAATTGACAACGTGGTTATGATAGTCTTGAATTATGCATTCCATCGTTATAAAAGTGGTTAGTGATATTGCATGTGATTATTCAACTGGTAGAATATCAATGTGAATAAGTAAATGGAATTACATCATTTTATTTTTTCCATATTATGCTGATGTTCAAGTTTAAAATGCTTTTGTTTTAGTTATACATTGCCTTAAATGATTATGCTTACTTATGAATGTTTCCACTGTATTTTTATCTTTTCTGAGCATCACAGCTCACCCCTTTCTATGTTTTATTTTTCCTTGGATTCCAAGAAGTGCATTGTGATTGTAATGCAGGGTTAAGCCAATGGATAATGGAATTATTGAATGATTATTTATGTTGTTTTTTATGTTAATAAGTGTAATGTAACATTCATGTTTGTAACCTATTTTCCAAGACTGCTAAACTGATCAGTCCTTTGGGACTTGATTCCTTGTAATCATGGAAATGTATTAAAAAAACGAACCTACTCTGGGTAACTGGTGTCGGGGCGTTACATAAACTCAATCCATGTTTTTTACTTGAATAATTATTTCAAAAAAACTAGGGCCTTATAACCTACCCATGATATGATTTCTCATTCTTGAGATATCTTGACCATAAACAGACTCACTCAAAAATCCCTTGAATCCCACTCTCAACATCCCCTTAATTTAGATGACATAAAAAACATATATTTTCACATGAATATCCTAGACAACATCAAATACTTCTCAAATAGAATAATTAGTTTTGTGGGCCCTTTATACCATAAGAATCAGTTACACAATCTCATCTTAACACCACATCATAAAACAATGATGGATTAATTGTGTTTCACTCCACACAGACTGAATATCCACATATATAAAGTAGCCATCACCCATCATCTCTATGAACCATCATGATTCCCACTTTTATCCAACATCTCACATGATGACCACTATCATCCCACATTATATATGATTCTCAACATTATCTCACATTATTACCATTCCCATATTTATGCCAAATGAAAACATATACCACAATTACCGTACATCGTACCTGATAATCACAAATTATCCATCATATGATATATAATTTTTTTTAATAAATACACATAATTTAATAAAATATGTCATGAAAAAAACCATAGCTACATGCTCATGTCATACCCCTATCCATTATCAGATATCCGAATGGCTTTGAAAATATTGTATCCACCGCACACATCTCGACTAAATCCTAATTACTAATAGCTATCTTCACTATATATATTTAATCCACACTAGAAACTATCACCACCATTTATTATTTATCTCACTTCCACATCATGCACGTTTAGTAATATCTCAGTTGCTGGCTCTCTAAAAACACATATTCCTACCTTAGATGCCTGAGTCTTCCCTAATCCATGAATCTTAGCAATCAATGAGAAGATATTAGTAAACCTATCTAGTTTATTCATCTATCCACAACACCAAAACTAAAACAGTTAATGAACACATTAAAACATATTTTTTTTTCACGCTTGAACTAGATAGACATCATCGATGATCCGCTCTATTTTTTCATCAACACACCAATACTCCGGCTACATTACTAGGTCTCCTTATGGAACCACATTTGGAAACCCAGAGTTCATCCATTTAGCCTACCTAAACCCACTCTCCTACTTATTATGGTTCCTATATATCAATTTTTTCACCATTATCATCACGTAATTCACTACCTATGATAATAACGTTAACCTGAAGATGTTTTCATGAATTATGATATCATTTTATAAAGAATTACTATACCATCACACCATGGTGATCTCACTCTTACCATCATCAACCAAAATTTCAGGAAATCAATAAAACTCCCAGTATAATCCATTAGGTATGTCTCTCCCTTTTGTAGGGGCCTAAAATTTCATGGTTTACCGGCCTCAATGTCTTCATATTATTTTTAGAAAAACATAACCTCAAATTCCTCCCACATAAACCACTCATTCCATACTTCTTGAACCTATATATCCCACCCACATTTTTCCAGTCCTATAAGTATTTATGTGACCAAATTAATACTTCACATTGGGGATGTATTAATTAGTAAAATATCATCTACATTGACTCATTCCAATATTTGTCCTCATATGGACAAACACATTGAATAATATAGTATTCCTTAAACATAATTATTATGTAATGTTTTATAATGATGGAATAACTCATTAAGTTCCTCATTAAATATAATTGATTATCCACATAAATATATCCTTGATCTGGTCATCTAACCAGTTTTCTAGATCATATAACTACTATGGAAATCCAACAAGCCTTAGTGTATCCACTTACATCTCATTCCCTCTCTAGCTCTGTTTAGGACCCCTGGATGGTGATTGGTGATTTTAACGCCATTCTTCTCCCAAGTGAAAATATTGGACCGTCACATTCTACAATATCAACTAGAGAATTTAAAGCTTCTGTTGAGGACTGTGACCTTATTTATATCAACCATACTGGTGCTAAATACACTTTGTATAGAAAGTTCCTCAATAGGATAGTGGCTAGAAAACATGATAGAGCTTTCACCAATACTGCTACGATTTATAAATGGAATTCCATTTCTAGTATTACCTTACCTACGAACAACTCTGATTATCATCCCATTCATGTTAGCTTCAACTCTAAGAGCTCAAAATCTCCCCTCCCTTTTAAATTCAACAAATATTGGTATATGGTCCCAGAATGTTCCAATATGATCAATGATCTCTGGGATGTCATGAGACACCAAAATGATACTTTTTCCTACATTGCTAAATTAAAACTTTGAATCATAAACTAAAGGGTTGGTGTGTCTCTAAAACAAAGTAGCTCGATGTAGACATCTCCCCTTTGAAGAATGACCTCATTCGTATTCAAAGCTCCAATACCTGCTATGATTTTTCTCTTGATTTCCAAGCTGAAATTACCACTTATTTAAAGCTTAAATCTCTTCTGAATATCAAAGATAACATTTGAAAGAAAATATGTAAAACCAAATGGCCATCATATGATGATAGGAACACTAAATTCTACAATTCTCTCCAAAGAATCAGGAATATTTGCAGGCCCCTTTCCTTTCATAGAGTTGATGACAGTCTTCTTGACATTAAGGATGCCATTGATAATCATGTTGTTGGTTACTTTCACAATTTATTTAATGGTCCAGAGATTATTAAGGATCTTCTTCCAGATATCATTTCTAATATGGTCACTATTGAGGACAATGATCATCTCTTAAGCATACCTATGGACCATGAAATCCGAGCCACTGTATTTAGTCTCAATCCTAATAGTGCCCCGGGTCCTGATGGTTTCAACAATGGATTCTTGCAACAATACTAGGATCTATTCAATGTTGATGTTTGTAAGTTGGATAAATCTTTTTTCTCCACTGATGTTCTTCCTCATGGGATAAATGCTCAATTACATACTCTTATTCCTAAAGTTTACAATGCTGCTGAGATTCATCTCTTCCAACCTATTTCTCTCATCAACACCCTCTACAAAATTATCACCAAACTTATTTCTAATAGACTCTCCTCCATCACCAATAAAATTGTTTCTCGGAACCAATTTGGTTTAATCAAAGGTAGTACTATTCAAGATTGCATCTGCCTTGCCTCAGAATGTACTAATATTCTGAATAAAGTCTCTAGAGGTGGTAGTGTGGCCATTAAGTTAGACATCAAGAAATCTTTTGACACCATGGACTGGAATTTTATTTTAAAGGTTCTTAAAAAATTTGGGTTTAATGACTCTTTTACTACCATGATCCGCACCTTATTCAATTCAGATTCTATTTCTGTGCTGGTCAATGGGTCCCCTAAAGGATTTTTCATATGCACCAACGTGGATAGGTAAGGTGACCCCCTATCTTCCATTATTTTTTCTATTGCTGATGGTTATTTAAGTAGGCTCCTTACGAGCCTTGTGAATCCAAACAAAATCAATCCCATTCAGGCTTCTAGAAACCTAAATGTCCCTACCCATCTTTTATATGTGGATGATATAATTTTATTCTTAATGGGAGATAAAAGGAACATTAAAAATTTTAAAAGTTCCCTTGAACGTTATGAAGATGTTTTGGGTCAAGCGATAAGTTGGAACAAATCCTTTGTTTTCATTGGGAAAATTTTTCCCCCAACAGAAAAAGTCACATCAATGATTACTTAGGAATCAAAGAAGGCTCTTTCCCTTTCACTTTTTTGGGTGTTCCTATGTTTTGGGGAAGACCTAAATCCATCTATTTTCATATCATTGTTGATCAAATTATCAATCAACTAAAATATTGGAAGGGTAAGTCTCTTTCTATGGCTGGAAGAGTTTGTCTTGTTAAGCCAATAATTGTTTCCAAAATGGTTTACTTGATGATGGTTTAAATTTGGCCTGCCAGTATTCTCAAAAAAATCAATGTTTTCATTAAAATTTATTTTTGGACTAGTAGTACAATTGAATGAAAACTTTTCACCATACCTTGGGTCACTTGTTGTAAACCCCTGGATAAAGGTTGTCTTGGCATTAAGAATCATAAATTTTTTAATAAATCTCTACAAGCTAGAATGACATGGAATCTGATTCATAACAACTCTGATTCCTTGGTCATTCTTAAGAAAATATTTGTGACCAAGCATCGGAATGGAAACTTGGGTTACATCACATCTTCCATCTGGACATCCATTCGACATTCCTTCCTTAAATTCATGAGCAACTCTAGATAGATGGTTAGTGACGATTCCTCTATGAAGTTCTTGCTAAACAACTGAACTGGTGTCCCTTTAATCTCCATGCTAATATCCACCACTAAACCTGTAAACACCAAATACACTATAAGTGATTTTGTTAACTCTCATTACATCACCATTCCGAACCACATAAGTCACATCATTGACAATTAGCATTTTTCCGACACTGATGATTTTCTCATTTGGGAACATACCTCTAATGGGGTCCTGGATTCTAAAAGTTTCTACAAAAACAATTTTAGTAATTCTGCTTCTAACATTGTTTTGTTGAAATATTTTAACAAAAATTGGATCAAGCCATCGTGCCTTACTCTCATTTGGTATGTTTCTCATAATAGCGTCCCCACCGATGTGTGTCTTCAATCTTTTGGGATTTATCTTTGCTCTAGATGTCACCTGTTCAACCAACACCGAAAAGGTGCTAATCATTTGTTCCTGTCTTGTGCTACAGCTACAGCTCTTTGGAAGTACATTTCTATGATTTTTGGTTGCATATGGTCTCTTCCTGCTGCTATCAGCTCTCAACTTCAATACTGTGTGACTTGGGATGCTTCCAAGAAAATCAGGAATCTTTTTCTTGCTGCGGTGGCAGAGCTCTTGCATGTGATCTATTAGGATAGAAATAATTTTATTCATAATAATTTCACCATAAATATCAATGCAGGTAAAACACATATTCTCATTTCCATCAAGGATTTTGCCTCTCTTCAAAATGATCATTGTGACAACTATGTTTGTGATTTTGAGATCCTCTGCCACCTTTGAATTGTGGGCTCTTATAGGCAACCCCGAAGCACCTTTGAGCTCTTCTGGAAAGCCCCGCTTCTAGGATGGATCAAAGTGAATGTCAACGACGCCTCTAGAGGAATCCCGGGTCTTCCAGGCTTGGTGCCATCTTCAGAGACTCTCTTTGCAGATTCCAAGGCTACTTCTTCAGTGGATGTGATACGGCCTCAGCTTTGGAAGCAGAAATGTTGGGATTGATTCATGCGGTGGACATTGCCAAGCAAAAGGGTTGGAACAAGATATGGATTGAATGTGATTCAACCACTATTGTCCAAGCTATCTTGAATGGGGTGGTGCACCTTGCTTGGCCACTTACATTTAGTTGGATGAAATGTCTTGACTCACTCAGGGATCTCAACTACATTGCCACACATGTATTTCGTGAAGCGAATATGGTTTCTGATAGTCTTTCCAATAACGAAGTCAATCAGGTTGTTACCTGGTTGGATGATTTCTCTAATGAATCACTCCCTTTTTTCAACAATGATTGTCATAAGATTCCGTTTTTTAGACTTTTGTAACTACCTTTATTTTTGAGAATAAAATGTGCCTTGGTATTTGACTGAGGCACCACCTCTTTAAAAAAAGATGTAGATCTACTTGGTTCATGAAATTATATTAGTAGGGAGATGGATGAATACTTCCCAGTAACTATTTTTCCAAAACATTATTATTAGGAGGCCTTTCATAGGGAGAAAGATATTAACATTTAAATAATTGAGGCATAAATTACTAAGGTAAAATTATATTTATTGTTTTTACTAAACCATAATTATATAATGATCTATTTTGTTATGAAATAATAGATTCCACATCATGGTTTATTTCTTTGTATGTTTTTTAATAAATGACTACATAAGTGATGGTATGATATGAATACATGATGTATAATCTTGTTCAGGTTTCAATTGATGCACACAAAGGAGGTGATATAGAGAATGACTATCATTGAAATTTATTTCAATATTAAAATGAATATTAACCAGTATCTATTCTTGATGTTAAGAAATAATAGGACACCATTTCTCCTCAAGTTTAAGAGAAACAGTACATGTAACATATACCATATCCAAAATGATCCTTTTTTTTCTCACTAAACTAGGTGTGGAATCACAATACAACAAACTGGGGGACCTCTATAAAAATATTCACTAGATATTTGTGGGTTATAGTTGGAATTTTGTCCTTCAAATCATAAAAATTATGTATATTCCCATATTTTGGGTGGGTTTGAAAACTTTCTAACAACTTATAATAAAAATAAAACCAATATTAGGGTAAAACCATGATTTATATATTACATTTTTTCATTTAATTCATTATATTTTGAATATGTTTTTCAATAAGTTATTTTTTAATATATTTTACAAAAACAATAGTGGGAATGATGTTTTATAATACTTACATTATAAGAAAAACATGGTTATATATAATTATATTATATTTTATTTATATATTAATATTGTGGGCATATTACCATGAACATGATTGTACTATAAAAATTGGTACTATAATATAAGTGTGGAGAGTGTTATTAGCTTACTATATAAACTATGTTTATTATTTATGTATTTGATTTTGAGAGTATCTAAACAAAAAAATATAAATATTGATATAAATGGAATGAAAAGTCTTATTGATTAATGTAGTTAATTTTAATTGACTAATATAATTTGAAAATTCAAGAATCAGATGATTTATTATGTATATTTTTACTTCATTGATTAAATTTTTGAATATTTCTGTTATCATCACTAAATATGGAAGTCCATAATAGAAGTTACATCCAAACTTATATTTTACAATATTGAGTAGATTCTAAACTTGTTTTTATATTCTTATATTTTGTTATTTGTTTAGATCATTAATACTTGACATGCTAAGTAGATATTCATATTTTTCATTTTCAAAGAGTTTTAAACACAAATAATTTTTTTTTGAAATGAATGAGAAAACATTTATTATTAGTCTTTTGGAACAAAACCTTTTCACTTAATATTTTATTTTAATCCCATATTGAATCAATTTATATCCTGACAGTTTTTCATAATACTATTTTAATATACTCACCTACCCCACGTTTGAACTTTTTAATGATATAAATAAACAAATTATGCAAGAGGGATGTTTAAGGGGAATGATATCAAAGGTAACAAGCTAGAATTATGTGAGTATGTAGTCATCGTTTTTTATCTATGAAAATTTCACATCTTTCATTATAATTTAATGATCCCTTTATTTATCCAAAAACTAGAATATAAACATGATTTATAAAAGAGAAAATATTTGAATTTGAGGAAACGAGATTTATCATTTAGTATTAAATAATTTTTTCAATCTATATTATATAAAATAAGTTTTATTATGAATGAATCAGATATTTATTTAATTATTTGAGAACTATCATTGATAGATCCACTTATAAATATGGAATTATCATAAATAATCCATTCCTCTTCATTATAGCTATTTTTTCTTATATATCTACCCACCTTTACCTATATAGATACCTTTTCATATCCTTATGACTAAAAATGATTCTTTATTCATTATTAGACCTAAATGATAAATAGATGTCTGGTAATGATGAATACATGCATTTGAAATAGTGAAAAAATTAATATTTTATACTATGAGTGGTGATGGAACTATAAAGAGTAAGGTGGGTGAATGTGTGAAAGGGTAGATATAAGAAGTTTGAATAAAAATAAATGGGATGAAATGAAATTAAATGTATTGAGATCATAAATGATGTATGATATTTTTGAGGGTTTTAGACTTGAAAAGGTCTATCTCACAAAACAAGTGAAATTAATAGACATTCAGAATGTTGTCTTAATTTGAATTGATATATAAGTATTTTCTAAGAGTATAATTGATATTTATGTGACATTTTATTGAGGTAAAAACATAATCATTATTATTGATGAAATTAAATGTTTATATCTTAATTATTACCTTAATTTAAGGTTACATACTATATATTAACATTTCTTGAATTTTCAGAATATAAATATAAAATAAACATGTTTTATTGGTTTTATTATTTTATTCAACATCCTTTACATTAATTATGATGAACATTTTTTTAAAAAAAATTGTTTATGAAATGGTTAAGAATGATGAGAAAATCCTTAAAAGTGTTTAATATTAAAGGGTCTATTATATGTTTTTAGTCTATCATCACAAAAAAAAATAGAGGGTGATCACTTAGCCTGATACAATTTAGGATAAAAGTTGTTTTATAATACAACCTTCATTCCATTCACATAAAATGAAACCCAAAAGTTACTACATCTAATCTATCCCAGAAGTATGATTCATATAGTTTTTTATTACATCCCAAGATAGTGAAACCATTACAACAGATGCTATATTGATAATTAGAATTAAATAGGATATGAAAAAAAAATAGAATCATGATTCCATATTTTTAGGGGTGAAAACTGTAATGTATAACTATTTATCGAACATCAATTTTGATCCTATGATGTCAAAATATGTAGTGAAGATCATTTTACAATTTATGATCTCAATAAATGCTAAAAACACTGATATAAATATTTTATTCTTAACAAAATAACATTACAGTCATTTTTTCACCATCATCACTAAATTATATTAGTTAAGGTTAATGAAGAGATGAAATGCATTACTGAATGAAATATTCCATGTGGTGAACATGCACTTTCCTAAAACACATTTACTTAAAGAATTGGGAAATCACTTAACCACATGTCATGTGGAAAAAAATATATGATAGTTGAAGTAAAAATAATATATTTGAATGTAAGTAAATTTTCCCAATAATATAAGATGATAGTAATAAGAATACATCCCTCAACCATAGGAATTAATCATATGAGGATCCAATGTCACATGGCTTTATCATTTCTCTCATATGGGAGATGAGTGGTTGTTGAAAATAAATAATATCACTCTATGGTTATTTTTCATGTAATGATAAGTTGTAATTTCAAATTTAATTATTAATACATTTAAATTTCATTCTATAATCACTATTTTATTTCATCCCTATTTTGACTCTAATATTATATTGGGCTAACATGCTATGTTAGTCTTAGGGACAATACAACAAAATTATTGAGTTCCAATAATAATATTTCTATGGTTTCTTCATATATTTTCTTATCCATATGAGTCAAGATGTTGAGGGATGGGGTTCAGTCATAGTTTCCAACCATTATAATTCAAAATAACCATTTTAATCATTTGGTTCATTCAATATTCCCATTAATTATCTACCTAATATATAATTACACAATAGGGTGGTAATAAATAAAATTATGCATGAAAGTGGATTTATTATATGAGTTACATTTGTCTACGATAGTTCCTTAAATGATACATGCCTCTGGGGAGGTTATTTTAGGTTTATAATCTTATAAAACTATTATGAACTATTTTGGTAAGAAAACCAGTCCACATATGAATATGGGATTAGTGTGTAATTGAAATTAGTAAAATGTTATTTATAACATAAATGTGTATATTGATACTTTAAAAAAAATTTATTTGGAAGAAATAGATTTATGATAATTAATATATAACTATGATATGATAGATATGGTGAACTGAAAAAAATACTATGCCAATTTTTTTCAATAAATATATTCTCATTTTCATTTCTTGTATTTTATTAGTAATTTTTTATCAAATACACAATAGAAACTATTTTTCCCTTCACTTTCTAGAAAAATTTAAAAACAACATAATAATTGATTAGTGGACCATAATGGGATTTATATCTTATTTTAGAGATTATCATGGTGTCAGCCATAATGATTATTTATTAAGAGTTTAAAAATATCAAGCAAAGTGAATATCCATAAAAATTGAATTCACTATAAACTGATGATGAACTCATATGTGGATAGTTGAGTGTTTTCGTGAAGCATCTAATATTGAGACATTGTGATTATTATCAGAACATGGTGAATTAATGCATAGGGACAAGATAATATTATAGGAATTATGTAACATTTACAAATCAAATACCCTTATTATACCCAAATTATGTGTGTTACTACCCTAAGAACACTCCTTTATCCTTTAGTGATAGAGACTAGAACTATGGGTACTGATGTGATGTATAGGGAACAATTTACCCACATTGGTATTAATATAAGTCAATACCTATATGTCTTTGTAAAATGACATAACCCATTAACAATTAAGTCATTCTGATAATAAAATAATAAAATATTGGTATAAAAAATAATTACTGTGAATATAAATATCCCTAAAATATATCAACATTATGTAATAGATAACCAAATAACAAACATATGATAGTAAAAAGACAATCCATAATAAATATCATGTAAAACCAGACCTATGACTAATGAAGTCCAAGAGGAGCATGTGAAGAGTGGAAAAAGTCATGAAACCATATCTAATATCTCTATATCATGAGAAAAAACCAATATCAGTTCCATAGAAAACATTAAAATCCCATTAAGGTGATCCAAAATAAACCTATACATATAAAGACTTGAAAAGTAACAGAAAAAGAACTACATTTCCACCGGGGGAATTTATGCCCAACATAGTCATAAAATACTCAGTAGGGATACACAGACTATGTATCTACAAAATATTAATATAACATGTGTATGCCTTATCATGAATACATATTTATATATCTATATAATAAATTAATTATAGAACGAAATATAAAATATATGATAATAAATAATTAAATATACAACTCATATATAATCACTAGAAAAATTGATAAATTATAATACTAAGAGGGTTTATACATGAAATCCATTATTTGACACTAATATTACAATCTAATATGATAATAAATTCCATAAATTTTGGGAGGCTGTTCTAGTACCTTTAAATGGATCACACATGTACCAATATTCACCCAGAAAAATGAGTTTACCTTTGAAAGAAGTTAGGGTCCTATCGAACTATACCATAAAATAATAACTAGTCTTAGATATCTAAAACATATTCTCTCTCACTATATGAAATAGAGGAATGGGTATAACATATAGGGTAAATATTATAAACAATTCCATCAATGACTCGTGAAATTACAAGCTAGTACCAATCAATTATACCTATATACCATATTAAGAATACCTACATTAGTTGTCCCTATAAAAATTATAAAAATCCTCGAAATCCATGTAAACTTGTAATAAAAGAAATAAACATGCTATACAATAAGTATTATACATTATTAAATAAATTTATTTTACTATATCAATAAATATTCTCATTAAATTAAATAAATAACATGAACAATTCAATGAAGGGATAACATTTATAAAACCATATCCATGATCCAAACACCCAATCATATGATCATATAAGTAGTAATGTAAACAAAAATTTATACCATCCAGAAAAAATTAGTTATATATTAAAATATTGTTGAACAATTTAAAATAAAGGTAAAACATTCGAGTGGCTGATCAATGGGACAACATGGATATAACACAGTTGACACCCAATATGCACTAGGAATAAATCACTAATAATGGAAGGTAATTCAATACATTGAATTGGAAAAGGAATACCCATTTAAAATGTATCAACATAATGGGTGATATTGACAATTTTTATTGGAATTACATGGGAAAGGAATGAACTATAATTATTCCCAAGTTAGTAGAAGATAATTTTTCAAAATTAACTTTTCTCAAGGTCCCAAACTGAAATGCTCAAAACAAATAATTTTTTAAGGACCCAGAAATTCAATGTAATTTTTTAAATATATGGGAATTTTTTTTGTCTGTGAAAACTGACAGTGTGTTATTCGAGGGGAGGTGCGATCAAAATGAATTTCTGAACTTTTTTGGGTATGTTCAGTAAACGTGCGAGCGGGTTTTTCAAACTTTTAATCCACTGCTCGGAATTGAAATCTAAGGGAACCGTTGAACTCGCAGTGCCAGTTTTATTTTATGAATACTTTCACCTCAACCGCAGTTGGTCGAGGGTGAATGTTAATTTTTGGGTTTTTTGTGGAAATAATAAAATAAAATAATCATATTTTATTTTATTTGTTGTAACCACCCATGTGGATATTTCACAGGTGAGGACCACAAGAACTAAAACTCCCTTGTGAGGGTATGGTGGTGGGGACCACCTGAGCCTAAACCCCCAATTTGAATTTTTGAGGAGAGGACCAGCATACCCCTCTTCATAGGGAGAAAACTCCCAACTCACCAATATTCCACCCCCTCCCATTAAATTTAGCCATTAAATTGGGACAATTAATTGAATAAAATTTACTATGACAATGTAGTACATTAATAATGCCAACATGGTTGTTCCAACATAATTAATCCTTTATGTTTATCATATTGGCACCTCTTACTATTTTCTATGGGATTGTCAGAGTAGAACCCTTGGAGGATTACACGTGTCAAACAATCATGTTCTTCTATGAAGAATCCACCTCAAACGAAGAATTCCAACTTAGATATATTTCCCAGGACACCCTCCAATGAAGAATGTCTTCGATTATGATGAATTGACGCATGAGCCTGGGATTGGAGGTGTGTGGCGGAAGAGATGAATATCGACAACGTCATCATCCTTCTTGCGCCAACGTCAATGAAAAATGAGAGGTAGGGGTTTATTTATGTGTGAATACTTCTCCCATGTTCTTCCCTTGAATTATTTTTTATGAATTGGGAATAAATCATTATGGGAGGTTGTAAAGCTTGACATTATTATTCATGTTCTTGTTAAGACATATTCTACCACACTAATGCATAGAGTACAGGATAAAGAAACATGGCTCGACCCCTCCACAAATATTGTGACGATATGCTGTGTTGAACGCGACGAAGGCGATGACGCTACGAAACTACCCCGTGGTCACCGCTGCCTCGTGACCTCTGCGCCCTCGCGGCACCCCTGCAGCTAAGCCGCTCCATGGCACCCATGGCCACCACGCCCTGTGGATCAACCACCCGCGGCCCCGTCTCGCCAGCCATGGTCGCTGCCGTCCGTGCCGAGCCACCACGCCGCCCACCGTCGCTGCCGTCCAGGCTGAGCCCAACCGCCGACCGGGCCGAGCCGCTTCTGCATTCTGCCATGTCATTGCCGTTCGCCGCGCCGCCGCTGTCCCACCATGCCATAGCCTTGACACTCCGGTTGGTCCCCCATGGTCAATCTACTTTAGCCGAGCCGCCCTGCATCCCCGAGCTGCTTCGGTTGAATCACCCACGGCCCCGAGATGCCCCAGCGGAGCCACCCGCAGTTCCAAGCCGCTCTGGCCGATCCGCCCGGCAGCCTCCGCCCACATGGTCGAGCTGCCCCGGCTGAGTCTCCCTACGACCTCGCGCCATCTGCGACTAAACCCCCATGATCCCTTGAATTTTGGTGGGCCACCCAATGGGTCGGGCTGTACTACGGGCCAAGCCAAATTGGTCTGACCAGGTTGGACCAGACCCGGGCCCGCTACGACCCATTTACACTCTTTTGGACATAACATTGGCACCGTATGACTGTTTGATGAACTGACAGCATGGCAAGAAATGTTAGAGCGAGACAATCCCTTTTGGTATCCCCACTAGAGTTTAGGATTAAGATGGGGAACAATCAGGTTGGAATGAGCACAAATCCAACCAGGCCCCCAAGACTAAAAGACTAATAACTCATAGACCGGGCGTCCAATTGACTTTCCTTCTATTATGTTCAGACCCCTAAAATGTCAATTTTTTTTTGAAGATTCTTATGAGGACATCGTGGTAGTTGGAGTATTGACTATTAGCTCGTGGAGCAGATCCTCCTTGAGACGAATGAGTATAGTGAGGGAACCCAGTAGATGGATGAGGCATGACGACTTCTAACCTTTTCGACTTGGTGTGACATGACAGACCATGTGGGAAGCACCTCTATGTGACATGGCAGACCCACAATACATGACAGGAGGAGTACCTCAGCAGGCCATGGTGGGGAGTGCCTCTGTGTGACGCAGCAGACCCAAAGTACTCGACAGGAGGAGTACCTTAGAATTTCACGAGGGGAAGCGCCTTTGTGTGATGTGGCATACCCATAGTGGGGAGCGCCTCTATGTGACATGGTAGAAACATGGTACTCGACTGGAGGATTACCTCAGCAGTCCAAGGTTTGTGGGAAGCACCTCTGTGTGACGTGGTAGGCCCAATATACACGATAGAGGAGGGGATCTCCAGCATCTGAAGTGTTTGACAATGTGACTAGGAATGTTACTTGTTACTACCCCTAGAATAAATCTTGGTGTGAGATAAGTCAGTATCTCTTTGTTTTCCTCATGATTGAGATGGATTACTTGATAACTTAGGTATATGTATTTGAAAATACCAATGTATGGTTATTTTTTGATTTCATACTTTGTGGTTTATCCTTCGTGGTTTTTGTGATACATTGAGGGTCTAAGGGTTACTACTGAGTATCGTTATACTCACCCTTACATGATTTATACCCGCACCTTATTATGTTAGATGCAGACAATGAACAGTGCTAATAGAGGCTAAGAGTACCAAGACTGGATGGTGCCCGGAGGTGGACCTTATGGCGTGTCGGTACATAGAGGAGACGGGTGGATGTGGATCGCTGAGGAGGCGATATGTACCTACCCTGCAGGTAGAATCCTTGGATTTAAATCTAGTAGTTATCTTTTCCCTTTCTTTAGTTGTTTTTTATTTCAGTTGTACGTGTAACTTTACTGTAGGGATTGTATCCTGACCTCTTTACATTCAACACTCTTTTGATTATAAATTTTTCTTCGGTTTGTATCTTACTATGTGAATGTTTATGGTAGGTTATAGGTTATAAATTTAATGCCTTCCTAGTTTTAGGGGAAACTCCTTTCGTTGCTAGTCACCAGCCCTTGGCCTATGGAAGGCGGGACCAGGGTAGTCAAGACACTGGCCTCGGGGGACGGGTCATGAAAATTTGGTATCAGAGTATTCGGTTTTACCGATGAACTATGTCTTTGATCATTTCTATGAATCATTAGAAATAATGGTAATGAGTGCGGTTTTCAGTTCAGGGAGTCCAGTGTTTGTGCGGCAGCTGACGTATCCATACACTAGGACCCTGACTTTGGATTTCTGACTCAGTGCATGAAAACACTGATAGTGTGTGTGTTTCCAAGAGTTTTCTTTTTTATATCTTGATTCATATCACTGGGTATAACTTATTAACTGTGGCACACCTATTTCTCTTCAGGATTCCTTCACACAGAAAGCTACCTAGGGTTCTGAGAGTTTTATGCACTGATAGACTACCGAGCAATGAGGCCTCAGTGCATGGCCCATTTCTAGTAGAGGCACCTGCAGAGGCACCAGTGGTACCATTACCCATTGGGACACTGATACAACCATCCCCAGTAGTAGAGAGTGCACTCCTCTTGAGTGAGTTTCACATTTTCCAATGCCAGATGCCACCCAGGTTCTGTGGAGAGACAGACCCATAGGCAGTTGAGGATTCGATGGAGGTTGTGGTGAGAGTCTTCAGACTCATAAGGACACCGGCCGATCTCATGGTGATCCTTGCGGCCATCCTTCTACAAGAAATAGTGTGATTATTGGGTATATTGATGCTTCAGGATCACGATGAGGTGACACATCTATGAGTAGACTTCCAGAGCCTGTTTCAGGCAGATTTTGTCTATGTGACTATTCATGCAGTGCGCATACAAGAGATTCTTCATCTACAACTGGGAAGCATGACGGTAACTCAGAACTCAGTGAGGTTCACTGACCTATCACGCTTCTCCACAGATTTGGTGTGGGAGCCATTCATCAGGGCCCAGACCATTGACTAGGGGATATGGAAGGAGATCAGGGCTTCGATTATCTCACTCAGTATCCTGACACATGAGAGGTGTTAGAGATAGCCATATTGGTGGAGAGATTTCTAGATGATCAGTCACTAGTAGCGAGACACACCACCAATAGTCACATAGAAGAATCTTATTCAGCTAGCAACAGACAGACGTCATAGATTTCCAAGAGGACCAGAACTATAGGTGGACGACCTCATGACTAAGGATCAGTTGGGTGGTGCACCTGAGTTGGAACCAGTAAGGTAAGGATCATGCAGCCTTACGCATAAAGTGGGCATGATCAAATGGATCGTGAATGTTCAACCCGCCGTACAGATGATCAGTATACTGTCGAAGGGCCACCCAGACAGAGACATAGGTTCGATCGTGGAGGTCTGTTGGGAGTAGGCATATGTGGTAGATGAGCTGGTCTTGCAGCTGGAGGTGGGTGATGATTTGATATATTACTTCCACCATCATCAGGAGGTCCACCCGACTGCAGGGAGCAGGTGGACCGGGGAGAGCCACCTCTAGGCAGCTGAGGATTACGATCATGGTGCTCCAGAGATGATATGAGGTACAATATGTGTCTACTCCAACATAGCTGCCTTACTTATATACACAGGTTCCATTCATTTTTTATTTCCACTGCCCTTGTTTAGATCTCGAAGATTCCGATGGAGCCATTGGAATGATCCTTACGGTTAGAGACTCTTGTGGGAGTGGATTCGATGATTACACAATGGTGCCATCTATGTGAGCTTACTTTTGGAGGTGAGAGATTCAGATGGGATCTTCTTGTAGCATCATTGAGGCCTTACGACGTCATCTTTGGTATGGACTGGTTATCAACAATTCATTCTATGATAGACTATATTAGGTGCAATGTGTTGTGTGTCCGCATGTATGGGACCATGTTTACCTTCACTGGTGAGAAGGGAGACTTCGCAGTATAGGATGGACTTACCTGGAGGAGTGTGCAGCCAATCACTCAACAGTTATCTAGAATTACCCTCCGAGCAGTTGATGTGGAGAGTCCGAGTTATCCTATAGTGGTGGAAAATTACGCAAATGTTTTACCTAATGATGTTCCAGGTCTACCTCCTCGTAGAGAGGTTGACTTTTCCATTGGCTTGTACCCCAAAATGACACAGATATCTAAACCAGTGTATCAGATGGCACACACAGAGCTTTGTGAGCTATGGGTAAAGCTAGAGGGCTTGTAGGGGAAGGGATTCATTTGACTTATTGTTTCACCTTGGGTAGCCACAATTATGTTCTCCAAGAAGGCGGATGGGGGTTTGAGACTTTGTTTTGACTATCAGCTCCTGAACTAGGTGACCATGAAGAACATGTACCCACTCCCGAGGATAGAAATCCTCTTTGATTAGATGATGAAATCATGATGGTTCTAAAAAATAGACCTCAGATTAGGCTATCACCATCTCAGAGTAAGAGACGAGGATGTGTAGGAGACGAACTTCAGGTGTATGTACAACCATTACGAGTTCTTGGTTATGCCATTCTGCGTGACCAAAGCTTCGTCAGTGTTCATGGGACTCATAAAACGGTTATTTCATCCATACCTAGATCACTTTGTAGTAGTCTTCATCGATGAAATTTTGATATAGACAGCTACATAGGAAGATCATGCCTATCATTTGCAGGTAGAACTAGAAACAATCCAAGAGTACAAGATTTATGGGAAGCTCTCGATGATCCAGTTTTGGATATGAGAGGTTCATTTTTTAGGGAATGTCATAGCAGAGTCTGGATTTGCAGTATATCTAGCAAAGATTGAGGCGGTACTTTCTTGTGAGCCACCTAGGAGTTTGACGGAGGTACGAAGTTTCCTGGGTTTGGCTGGTTACTACCAGAGGTTTGTGCCTGAATTTTCTAGAGATACAACACCACTGTCAGCATTGATGAAGAAAGTTAAACCCTTAATGTGGTTAAAGAGATGCCAACAGTGTATTTAGGAGCTGAGGCATAGGTTGGCTTGTGCGTCCATTTTGAGGATTCTGGAGGAGGGCGTAGGGTACATAACCTACTGCGATTCATCAGGAACCAGTCTCATATGTGTCCTAATGTAGGAGCAAGCAATGATCACATATAGTTCTCGGAAGCTGAGAAAAAATGCGTAGAACTATGATACCAATGACCTAGAGTTAGCAGCTGTGGTCTTCTCCTTAAAGATGTGGTGGCACTATCTCATTTGCGAACGTTTTACAGTATACTATGATCACAAGAGTATCGGGTATACCTTCTCTCAGAAGGACCTAAACCTGAGACAACGATGTTGGCTTGAGTTCCTCTTGTACTATGACTTTGAGATAGTATATAATCCTGGGAAGGGGACGATTATAGAAAATTCACTCAGCAAGAGGTCTATTATACAACTACTATGTGAGGCGACGAAACAACTAGCTACTTTCCAGATATCCTTTGTGGATATATATGGATCAAAATTTCATCAGTCTCATACAGTCACTCCCCAACTCGATTGGCAAGTCAGGGAGGCACAACATGGGGACACTGACTACGAGACACGACGTGCTCACATATCCACATGATAGGCACCTGATTGATTTTCTGAAGGTGGGGATCATGTCATCCTTTACAGAGGACGTACCATGGTACCCATGTCACTTTAGGAAGAAGTGTTGAGGGAGTTACACACTTCCCCTATAGAAGTACATCCAAAAGAGGTGAAGATGTACCAGGATCACTAATGATAGTACTGGTGGCTGGGAATGAAGAAAACAGTATCAGAGTTTTGTTCTCAGTGCCTCACTTGTCAGCAAGTGAAGGCGGAGCATCAGGTACCAGTTTTCTCGGTTTAGCCTCTAGAGGTCCCAGAGTAGAAGTGGGATGAGATATTCATGGACTTCATGAAATGACATCCATGTACCTCTAGAGGCCAGGACTCGATTTGGGCGATCGTCGACCGACTCACCAAATCAGCCTGCTTCTTACCGACCTGAGAGAAGGGTTTAGTAGAGAGCATGGAATGCCTCTATGTGCAGGAGATTATATGGTTATATTGAGTACCCTAGATGATTATCTCCAATCATGATGAAAATTTTATATCCTAGCTATGGAAGGGGTTGCAAGAGGATTTCAGGACGCATCTTCATTTGATAACTACCTTTCATCCTTAGACAGGTGTCCGGACTGAGTAGACCATTCAGACCCACGAGGACATGTTGCATTCTTGTTTTCTCACCTTCAGATGCAACAATAAGGATCACTTGCCTTTGGTGGAGTTTGCATCCAAAAATGACTATCACACCACCATTGGGATGGCACCTGTCAAGGAGCTGTACGAGCGACCTTGCAGATCACCTTTGTGCTGAACAGACCAAGGGGAGTCACCACTGGTGGGACCATAGATGGTACGGGCTACCATAGAAAAATTGAAGATCATCCAGGAGCGGATGAAGACTACACAGAGTAGGCAGAAGTCATATACCAAAAGGAGACAAAGACATTTGGAGTTTGAGGATGGTGACCACGTCTTTCTACAGGTCTCACATTGATGAGGTTTGTGGATATTTGGTTGAGGTGACAAGTTTTCTCTGAGATTCATCAGACCTTTTCAAGTCCTCAGAAAAGTTGGTGAGTTGGCATACCCCCTAGCTCTTCCACCTCTGTTGCACTAGGTGCACGACATCATCAATATGTCCCAGTTGAGGTGATACGTGAATGACCCTTCTCACATCATAAACCATGTAAAGATGGATGTAGATGCTGGGGAGACTTTTACGGAGGTTTCTGTAGAGATTGAGGATCGAAAAGAGAGGGTCCTTCATGGATGGTCAATACCTCTGGTGTGAATTCAATGGAATCACAGGAACCTCCAGGAGAGCCCATGGGAGCAGGAGGCTCAGATGCATGCTCAGTAACCCCACTTGTTCCCTTAGATTTAGTTGTGGCTTACCGGGACGTAAATCCCAGAGGTGGGGAGAATGTAAAGAGCCGAAAATTCCATGTAATTTTTTTAAAATATATGGGAATTTTACGAGTCTGTGAAAATTGACGATGCATGATTCCGAGGCCCAAAGTTCTCATAATGAATTTCGAAACTTTTTTTCAGGTACATTCAATAAATATACGAGTATATTTTTCTAACATTGGATCTGGTTCTCGGAATTGAAATCCAAGGGCACCATTGATCATGCAGATCCGATTTTCACTTATGAAAACTTTCACCTCGAAGAAAGTTTGTCTAGGGTGAATTTTAATTATTGGGGTTTTCATGGAAATTATAAAATAAAATAATCACATTTTATTTTATTTGTACTAACTTCCCATGTGGATATTTCACAGGTGGGGAGAACC
Organism: Viscum album; assembly: GCA_963277665.1. NCBI lineage: Eukaryota > Viridiplantae > Streptophyta > Magnoliopsida > Santalales > Viscaceae > Viscum > Viscum album. Next base: position 7,074,778 of record CAUJRU010000011.1, on the reverse strand, counting down.
TGAAATAAAACTCCCTTGTAAGGTTATGGTGGTGGGGACCACCTGAGATTAAACCCCCAATTTGAATTTTTGAGGTGGGGACCACCTAACCCCTCTTAAGGGGGAGAAACCTCCCAAATTTCCAATATTCCACCCCTCCCATTAAATTGAGCCATTAAATTAGGACTATTTATTAATCTAATTAATTGTTCCAATGCGGTACAATAATTAAATCAACGTGGATGTGTCAACATAATAAATCCCATATGTTAATCATTTTGTATCCTCTTTATTTTTTGGGTGGGATTGATATTGGAGAACCCTTGGAGGATTGAACTAATCCAATGAAAGCGTTATTCCACAAATAATTCTCCTCTAATGAAGAATGATGACTTCGAATTCTTCCTCAGGACACCCTCCAATGAGGAATGTCTTTTACTATGATGAACCAATGCACGAGCTCGGGATTGGTGGTGTGTGGTGGATGAGATGAATGCCAACAACATCAACATTCATCTTGCACCAACGTCAATGAACAATACACGGTAGGGGTTTATTTGTGTATGGATACTTTTCCCATTTCTTCCCTTGAATTATTTTTTTCGGGATTGGGAATAAATCGATGTGGGAGTTTGTAGAACTTGATGTTCTTATTCATGTTCTTGTTGATCTATATGCTACCACCCTAACATGGAGGGTATGTGGAAAACAAACATGGCCCAAAACCTTCGCAAATTTTGTAATATTTTGTGATGTTGAACGTGACGAAGGAGACATCACAGAAACACCGCATTGTGGTCACCAGTGCCTTGTGACCTCCGCGCCCTTGCGGCACCCTCGCGGTCGTGCCCCTCTGCAGTACCCACGACCACCGCCTGCCCCGACTCCACCACCCGTGGCCCTACCACACCGCCCACAGCAGCCCCCGTACAAGACGAACTGCTACCATACACCAGGTTGAGCTTCCTCCACCGTCTACTGAGCCGCCCCCTTCTGGGATGAGCTGCCAACCGGGCCGAGCTGCTGCCACAGTTCGCAGAGCATTTACTACTATCCCTCGAGCTGCTGTCGTCCCACCAAACCGTGGCCAGGGTGCGCTGGCCCAGCCACCTAACGACCCCCAGTATCTATGTACGAATAGAACGCCGCCCTGATATGCTCTGGTCGTGATGCCCAACAGCCCCGAGCCGCCCCACGGCCTCCGCCCTCTAGGCCGAGCCACCCAAGCCGGGTCGCTCTGCAGCCTCGCGCCATCTGCGGTTGAACCCCTGTACCCCCTCCCGGCCTACAGAACAACCCAATGGGCCATGACACAATATGGGCCAGGATGGACCCAGCGGGATAGGCTGGGTCGACCTGAAACGGGTCAGTCCGACTATGTCGGACCAGACTCGGGTGCGTTACGACCCATTTACACACTTTTGGTCATAACTTTGGCACCACACATCTATTCGACGAACCGTCAGCGATGATGGAAATCTTGGATTGAGATAGTACCTTTATGTATACCATACATGAAATTTGATATAATGATGGGGAACACTCAGGTTGGATCGAGCACAAATCCAGCTTGTCCCTGGTACTAAAAGGATAATAGCTCCTAGACCGGGTATCCGATTGAAGTGATGTTTGTTGCGTTGAGACCCCAACGATGTAGAAGACATCTGAGATGCTTCTTCTTGGGACTTACTGGATGTTGGAGTATCTACTAGTAGCCGGAGGAGCATATCCTCCTAGAGATGAGTGAGCATAGTGTGTGAACCCAGTAGTTGGATGCAACTTGATGACTACTGACCTTTTCGACATGGAGTGACATTATAGTCCCAGTGGGGAGCACCTCTGTGTGACAAAACAGACCCACGATGGGGAGCTCCTTTTTTTGAGGCAGCATACCCATGGTACTCGACATGAGGATTTCCTTGGTAGGCCATGGTGGGGAGCACCTCTGTTTGACACGGCAGACCCATGGTACTCGACTGGAGTGTACCTCAGCAAATCATGAGTGGGAGCACCTCTGGGTGATGAAGCAGACCCATGGTGGGGAGTGCCTCTATGTAATGTGGAAGACCCATATTACTCAAAAATATAGGTACCTCAGTAGTCCAAGGTTTGTGGGAAGCGCATTTATGTGACGCGGCAGACCCACTATACTCGATAAAGATGGGGATCTCCAGTATTTGAGGTGTTCGATGATGTGACTAGGGATGTTACTGGTTACTACCCCTAGAGTAAATCCTGTTGTGAGATATGTTATTATCTCTATGTTATTTTCATGATTGATATGGATTACTTGATAGCTTATGTATATGTATCGGAATATACCTAAGTTGGGTTATCTGTTGATTTCAAACATTGTGGTTTATCTGTGGTTGTTTTTGTGAGACCTTAAGGGTCTCGGGGTCCTTTATGAGTATCGATATACTCACCCATGCACGGTCTATGCCTGCACATTGTTTTGTTTGATGCAGATGACAGACAACGCTTACTGAGGCTGAGAGTACAAGGATTGGATGGTGCATGGAGGTGGACAATACGACGTGTCAGAACGCAGAGGATATGGGTGGATGTGGAGTGCTGAGGAGGCGATATGTATCTACCCTTAATGTATGAACCTCGATGGATGATCTAGTAGCTGTATTTTATCTTTCTTCAGTTTTTTATATTTCAGTTGTACTTGCAACTTTACTGTTGGGCTTGTATTCTGGATCCTTTACCTTCAGCACTCTTTTGGTTAAACAATTTTCTTTTTTTCTTATCTTACTGTGTGGCTGGTTATGTGAGGTTACAAGTTATAAAAGCAATTACATCCCTATTTTATGGCAAACGCCTTTCGGTGCTAATCACCAGCCCCTAGCCTATGGAAGGTGGGCCTGGGGTAGTCACAACATGGTCCCCGAGGGACGGGTTGTGACATCTTAATATAACTAAACTATTATTTATGTGACTATGTTTTAAATGTAAGAAGGTGATTATCTTTGAAAACATATTTTTTGATATAAATTTGGTATAATATAGAAACTAAGAAGAGAAGAAACAAATCAAGAATGTATTTATAAACGATTTTTTTTGGGAAATAATTTTTTTATTGAACATCTCAGACAATTAACCATTAAAAAATCATGGTATATGTGATGTTTTATATTAAGTATTAGTTATACTGTTAATATTTTATTATTGAATCACTTATTCCCACCATGTAAACCTATCTATAAAATCAGATTGAAGTGATCTCATATAAAAAGTTTAGTAATTGTTTTTTTGACTTAATGATAATTTACCTTTAAGTGGAAATAAGTTATTCCTTTTATATTCTATAGGTGGGAATCATGAAAACTCACTTGAGTAATGTATTTAAAAAATATTTAATGATTATGTGATGGATATTCTCATAACTTAAATTTTTTCCCAAAGAAGGTTTGGGAATAACAAAACATCCAGAATTATCATTTCAAATATTGATAGATATAATGGAAAGAGTACGTCTCGCTATAAAAATAGATTTTTGATTTTTGATTTCATATTGGTATGTCAAAATTCATATTTCAATGGAAACTCATCACCAAGGGTCGTGACAGGTAAATGAATCAAAAATTTGAAAAATATATAATTAAATTTATAACATAATAAAAATTGTATTAAATTTTTATAAATAGTCAAAAATAATCCACTTATAAGGAATTTAACACATATTATAAAAAATTATTTGAAAACCACTCATTTATATGATTGAAATAGAAATAATTTTCATTATTAGATAGTAAAAACTAGTCTAATAATCTTACAAGAATAATGTAATAATTACTTGATTAGTCAAGACCACTAACTAGTATTATTGAAGATATTTTAAAACTCCATAAAACTATAAGGTATCCTCTAAAACTGTTAAAACAAAATTCCATAACAATAGGAAACAAATAACATTAATACCATAATATAATTTCAATAAAATATCATATTTTTTTATTTACGATATGTGTACTCAAAAAGAAAAAAATCCTTTATCTCTAAAAAATTATGAGGCTTACATCCTATAACATCACCGTAAAACCATGGAAATATTTTAGGCAAACCTTCCCCAATAAAAATCCAAAAAGGTTAAAAAATTTAGATAAATCAACCCACATAAGCCTCTATAAAGATAAATTATAGAAATCCACTTGGTTTAGGATGAACACCACCATTTTCTGATTGATTTAACATATTGTTCCCTAACCAATAGAATGAAATTATAAATGAAATGTAGGATAAAGAAGTTGATGGGAGAATGAATCCTTTTCATTGTTTTTTCATAAGGGAGCCCCTTGGATACACATTGATTCAAGAGGTATAATGGTGAGGATGATGGGTACTCAAGGGTGACATGGAAGGTTCTCTCTTTAACTGAAAGAGAATAATATCTGAAGGATATGGGTTGTAGGATAAATAAATCACGAGGGGTGAAAAGAAAAAAGAATCCTAACAAAAAAATAAGACAATAGGGTAATCAGTTCCCATTCTTGGGACACTAGTACTTTTTTAAACCCCAAGGCTTTCAAGGCCTTTTTCCAATACAGTAGGTACTCAGTACGACCTGTAGTTCTAATATGAAGATGTAACCACTATAGTACCACACCCATGATCTCAAAGCAATAGGAGAATCTAAAATAATATAAAAAGTGTGTAATTATTCATCCTAAAACACATAAAACAAAATATGAATCCTATAAATAAAAAATAATCCCTCAATTAGGATTAAAAATTAAAAAATTCCAATACCTAAACTCTCTAATAATCGTAATTCAGGTATTAATAAAACCCTAATCAAGGAAATAAAGATAGTAGATATTATAACCTCTCCACCCTATGAAATAATTTCTATAAGAAGCTTCGATATATCATCACATAAGAGTTTTTAAACTAAAATTTCTAATTCAGACACTGAGACACATATTAAAGCTACAGTTTATAACACCTAAATTAAGCACAAATCATCATAACAAGACAATATCAGATTCAAAATCACCAAACCAAGATAATATCACCTATAAATAAACCAATAAAAACCTAGAATCATATCTAAAATCATTACACTAATTGCACATTCAAAATTACCAAATTTTGATCTAATGCTCTAAACCTTATAAATTATATATTCATTTATATGAACCACCAAAATATTGATAGTTTAAATACAAAAACATCAATCATTATAAGTCATCTTTATATTCCTCATAACACATTCATTATGCATCTCCTAAAATTAAATAATGATTTTAAACCATCAATGAATCATTAATACTAAAGGATTTACCACATCTTTAAACATATAAAAATTCCATCCACCAGTTTGAATAAAAACGTTAGTACACCCCACCTTAGTATTTTACTGTGTTTATCTATATATATACTACTATGGATTCCATTTTATTAATAGATACATTTAAAAAAAGTTTTTTAAACAACTAATAATTATTTAAAAATTTTCATATCTACTTTTTAAAAAATAGTAAATATTATATTAAAAATTTTATTAGAAAACATAAATTTTAGTAAATACACAACCAATATTTTCAATAATAAGAAGGTATAAGGACATTAAAAATGGGTTGTCTATAAGTGAGATTCTTATTTCATTTCATTTAATTTAATATAAATATTGATTTAAATTCCAAAATCATATTTTATATTTCCTTTTCAAAATTTACATCAAATTCTGAAACCTTGTTCCATATTAAAAAATAGATAATAATAAATTTTTTTACCAATAAAATTTTAGTTTTAAATTAAAATAAAAATTTCATTTACAAGATAAATATTTTTTAATAATAAATTAAATACTTCTACTTACACATAATTTATGAAAATTTATTAAACAAACCCATACTTTATGATATTAGAGTTCTTGCTATTGGAATTAATACCAAGTGACACATGATCCCTTCAGGAAATACCAACAAGAAATAACTAGCCTGTGTGACCGCTACATTTTCAAAAATATTTATAGAATCATTTCTAGTAGCACATAAACACATAGGGAAAAAATAATCATACTCTTAATAGGATATAAACATTCCAGTAAACATAACTACATCTAAAAAACATTATGCTTAACATTAAGGAATTGAAATGAAATAAAAAATAGTTTCTTGATTAGAAATACAATAATGACAATAATAAAGGTTTTCACATGTGATGCACTAAACTGAGGTAAATTTTATATTATATGAAAATATATTAACTCGTGACATGTTACATTCTCAATATTCAAATATACATAAAAAAAAAGGTAATCATTAAAAAATTAACTATTATTTATAGACTACTAGATATTATAAAAATAAGCATCTCTCCCCAAGTTGAAGGAACCAATTTTTATTTCTTATTAACTTATTCATAACCAATATATATATATATATATATTTCAAAATAAAATTTATATTTATATCACTGATGTTTTTGTTTATAAAAAAATTATTTAGTTACAATATAATATAACAATCACATATATGCATGAAAAATACTATAATATTTTTTGTGTTTCTATATGTTGACACTTAACATGCTACGTGAACCAAATGGTTGAATTATTATCTTGACCAAAACACATGTATGAAGCCTCATTCCATCATATTCGATATATAAAAATACAATTGTAACTTATAACTATAATTCCTATTGAGTACCCAAATGTCTCTTAGATGGTTGGGCTTCCACCACAAAGAGGATAATGAAATTTTTTTTGGGTGACTTCATAAATCACGACAGTCATATATATTATGTTATTTTCAAATATAAGATCATAGAATACATAAAAATACCACTTTGATACCAATTTGTAATATAAAAGGCCTATATACTCATATGATACCCGCATCACATATGATAAAAGACCCGGAGTACTCTGTGATCTCCAAGGGATGGTGACTATCCCCGAGGGTCTTGAGGAAATGTATGGGAAATTATTTACCCGCTTTTCAATACAAATAATTCTTGATCAGTATCTAAATGTAAATTTTAATCAAAAATATGTAATTATAATGTTCTAAAAAATAAAAACAAACTAAATATTTCATTATAAGAATTAATTAGAATTTAAAAAACTCATATCTTTTTCTATATGAATGAATAACAAAATAAATAAAAAATATATATATATTATAGTATGAAGATATTATAGAATAAATATCAATCCAAATATGGGTTGAGGACAGTGATAATCAATAATGAATACGAAAAGAAGAAAATAAGACCTCTGGCATCCTCAAGTAGCTCCATCCCTATAGTGAAAACTGATTGAGCTTCCACAAAAACCATAAATAACTCATGAAGGTGATCCAACAAAAACTAGAACCACTTAGCATTAAAAAATTATAATAATAAGGTTTGAATTTACAGTAGGGTGTCCATAGAGGCTGTGAGCATAAAATACTCAATAGGGAACAAAAAATGGTGTATTAATACAATAGTTATATAACATGTCCCTACATAACCCTTAGTAAACATTACATGCCTATAAAATAACATAATTTTAGTAAGAAATACAAAAGATATCATAATAAATAAACCATATGGTAATTAATATATTAACAATAAATATAACTCATAACTCCTCATACAATGATGTTCTAGACCCACATTACATGCTTCAAGGAATATCTCAAAATCTTTTAGGATAATCAATATCATCCCCAATGGGTAGTTATTCTAGTACATATAAATATTTCACAGATGTATACATATAAACCTATATATATTAGTATATGTGTAAAAAGAAGATAGGATCCTAATTACTAATACCATAAAATTTTAATTATTCCTATCCATTTAAATAAATCATTTATCCCATCATAGGGAAAAAGTAATGGGTAAAAAAACTAAGGGTAATCATACATCCCATCCCAAGAACGAGTCAGAGAACTTTCAATACCATTCTAAACCATAAGAATTTTATTCTATATATGTTGTACTCGATCATTTATGCCATAACAAAAACTATAATATTTACGATATCAACACCTAATCAAAAACAATTAAATGGAAATGTTATCCATGATGTAGAAGACATGATTAATGTAACGTGTTTAACTCTATCAACCATCATGCTCAATACAATAAAAAAAATAAAAATCTCTATATAGAGAATTAAAAATATTCTTAAAACCATATCCATGGTCAATGCACCAAATCATCATATGAAATAATAAATAATGTAACCAAAATGGTTTAAAAAAATGAAAAAAATTGTAGACTTGTATAAAAATATGGAGCAACAAGAAATAATGGAAAAACAAGATAGTTCTAAGCAACTGGAACAACATGGGTATAAAATTCACAACTCCATAGGCATAATAGAAATATATCACTTATGAAATGTGGTAATTCATCACATTGAAAAGGTTCACCTAATATATAGATAAACCTAAATTAGGGAATACTTATGGTAATGGTCATATTTTTTGGGCAAAGACATAGTCTATATGAGATTCTCAAGTTAGTATACAATAATTTAACAAAATTATAAATGTTTATTTTCCCAAACCAAATCACTCTGAATAAAAACATAATATGATATAATTTTCATTTATACGACCCAATTTCAAAATATAGAAGTTTTTTGTCATTGAGAATATATATTTTGGAAGAAATTGAAAAGATTATGGAAATGATGAACCTAGTAGATATTAATGAATATATTTCCCAATGAATAGATTTCGAATTAGGAAATTTCATAGAACAAACCATACTATAAAACATTGTAACAATCATGATAATATTCACGTTTTGGATTATTTAAATGTTTACTTATAAAAAATAACATATCGAATCACATATTTCCACCCTCTAATTCTAGGAACCATAATTCCATCAATAAAATCTCTAAATAAACGGTTAATTATAAATTTTTTCACTTTTTTATCTTTCAGGTTTAAATTAAAATGAATTATTATGATTGTAAAATACATGTGGGACTCGGGAATTTGTAGTTGAGTTATGTATTTAACAAACTATGAATGTTTATATTAAGGAATGTCTCATAACATACAATTTATTCCAATGTTGTTTTGAGATAATAAAAGCATGGATCATTCAAATTTCATATATTAATATTCATCAAAGAAATAGTTTATATCACATACAAATATTTGATAGAATTATAGATTAATATATGGATTTTAAACACATATTTTAATGGAATGAAATCAACATGGAAATTTTATTTTAAAAGAATCACAAAGAACACACAAGATTTCTGGAATTTATAGTGTAACCAAAATGAAATTGGAATTTTTATATAGTTCCAAAAAATACACTTAGATAACCATAAACCAATATTTGAAAAATATATATTTTATTCATTCATCCATGTACTTATAATATAAATTAGTTTCATTATTATTTGGAAAAACCAAATGAATTGTTATTGAATACATTGCATAGGAATCAATTGGTGAATCATTACTTAAATGAATTAGTAACTCTACGAGACCACCTTGAAGTACCTGAACTACTAAAAAATTAAATAAAAAAGGAAACCAACAACTTAACCACCAAAATTTATGATCAATAATATCACATATAAAAATAATGAATTTTCCTTTAAAAAAATCCCAAAAATATTGATGTTTTAATCAATAAAAAATCCTTCGGATGATATCCTCAAAATTTCACCTTAACATAGTGAAAGTCCCTAGTGTAAAATTTACCTCAGTCAAATTCTACCAGAAGTGTAATGAATAGTTAGAAATCAATAAATACAGTCTGCTTTGGGAATAAATTTATGAAAATCCTATGGTTTAGGGGGATATCCATCGTGATCCAGTAAAGTTAACTTTAAAATATTCAACCATTGTTAGTGATGTTTATAAATAATGAGAAATGATAAATGTTTATAGGATACATAATACTTACCCTTTGTTTTCGAATTTGAAATAGCCTATGAGCCACATTGATTTAAGAGGTAGAAAATAGAGAAAATGGACACTTAAGGAATTGATATAAGGATCTCTCTATCACTATAAGGGAGAGAAATTTCAATGATTATGAGAGGAGGATATATAAGATGTAAGGGTAAAATGTCCAAAACATCAACCTATGAAAAAAACATATAGGATACTAGGTACTTGATCAATCCCAAATTCTTGGATGGCCTCTACCCAAATAATTAGGTACATAGTGATAGTATTTAAGGTAACTTTAGTCGCCGCTAGTTTTAAACAATAGATGACATAACCTCTTTACCAATCCTAATCCCATGAACCTAATAATGAATTTCCAACTTTTCCAAAATATTCTTATGAATTAATTATCCAATGCCTGAAAAAATATATGAATCCTTGAAAACATGAATTTTTTAAACCAATACTAAAAATTATTACAAAACCATACCACAAATCTCCAAACAAATAGGATTTCATCCTTATATTCACCATAATCATGGCAATTGGGACATGATATATTACAATGTAAGTGAATTTGTATATAAACATTAATTTATAACATGTTATTGGGTATAGAAGAGTATAATTTTAATGATATATTATTTTTTAAAATCAATACTGAGTATTCTAGTCTAGAGTGAAACATTTTAGATGAAATACAATTTATTAAGAAATGATACATGGATAAAATGAACATAGCCATCATAGAAATGGAATATAAAAATGGGATATGATTATAATTAATATCATTTAGTTAAGGAAATGTTTACAGATTCTTATTATATATAAGAGGACATATAGTGTGGATTTTCTAATTAGTTAAATCGTTATGGATTCATGAAATCAATAAATGTGCTTAACTCTAAAAATAAGGATCCTGTTGAAATTTTATATCGGTGATTTGGATCTATCAAGATAACATTTGAAAATATTGAAATGATTAATGGGTGTTTTAGTGGTGTAGGGGTGGATCTAAATTACCTAGTATGTGAAATTTTGTTTTGGGTGAAGAAAACACCATAAATGGGTTTCATAAATCCCCTAAATTATGGTATGTGGGGTGCCTCTAAAAGCCTAGTGGGGATAAAAGTGACATTATAAATACAATATTATTACCTAAAGAATGGTGGTAAGCCCCCTAAAATCTGGTTGACCATAAAATTTAGATATATGTTACTATCATTTTGATTTAATTGTACCTTTTTATTTTTTATTTTTATGATTTTTAATATTTAAAAATCATAATGTGAACCTCTATCAAATAAAAACATGCATGGAAGAGCCCCCACAGCTCACATTTTTCCTCTTATTTCCCTCAACATTCATACTCCTTTTAGAGATCAATTCATAACATAATTTATGATACTTCTATATTAGTAAAATTCAAAAAAGTAAGGGTATGATAAAAATCATTATCTTATTTGTTTTTTATTGATTTATCTATATTTTGTGAATGAGGTAGAATTAGTTAGAAAAAATGGATCGGGGTAATTTTGAAAAATATGAGGTAGGTGGTTCCTAACATATTGAGAACTATATCAGATATTTTTTAATGTTATTTTATGTACGGATGGTTGTTCTAGTCTGGGTGATCTCAATAGTGACAAAGACAGAGAAAAATTATGAGATAATTTAATTAGGGTCTAGTGGAATTGGAATGGTAATTCCAATCTATGTTCATTAGTTTTAGGTTTTTTCAATAACCAGGTCACCATAGGGTGTGTGAACAAAATATTGGAAAAATACACTGAATGGTTCATTGGGATTGAGATAAAATGGGAATATCCTAGAATAGGATCTCATTGGATGTTTAAAGTAGTTAGATGAGTCTAGGATTTCATATAAATTGGTAAGATGGGTGGTTCTCCATAAATGGTTTTGGGAAACTCTATTACATGGGATATTAGGGGTTTTCCTTTCAGAATTTTTGTATCTTATTTTGGAGTTTATAATAGATAAATTTAGTGGTATCAGGATAAATAATTGTTATTACTTATGGAAATCATATAAGGATGAGTGTGAGGATTGAAATTTATATTATTGACTTCTATTTTAGGAAGATATATTTTGGAAGTTATGGTAGAGAATATTAGGTAAACCATTATTTGGATGGGTATGCATGGTGAGTGTTTTATACATGGTATAGAGATGGGTTGGCCTCACAAAAAGTCTCCAATATAGGATCAACGAGATTCTTTACAGGTAAGGTCTATGGGGAATATAATCACAATGAAGGTGATGGGGATAAGAGAGTATTTAAAAGTATTAATCCATGATAAGTAGCAGGGGATTAAGTGAGGTGGATTCTATTTTAGAAAATGGTATAACTGATGTGTTAAAAATAAAATGACTTATAATATTGCACATAGAAATACATGGTATAAACTACATGACATATAAAGTAATTTTTTGTGTTATATAGGAAGTGGATATGTTAGAGAGATAGAGAACCATGGATTGTGTGTTAGAATATAAGATGGATTGTATATAATATATACTATTGGATTCCATGAATTGGGGTTATTTATATTACATGTTATTTTTTTATCTAGAACATTTTATTCTGAAAAATATATATTAGGTGATACATATCTTTCTATGGAATATCTAATACTAGGATATAATGTGGGGCCATGACTCTCTACCGAATGTTCCATTAATTAATTGGGTTTCTATAAAGACCTATACTTCACATACATTGTTAATACTTCAAAATTGAAGCACACTTATTACAACATATAACAAAACCATGAAAGTACCATATTGGTATGGTGTCTTTAGAAACTGGGAAACATAAACAATTGGTTCATAAAGTGTCTACATTGTCTCCCATTTATTTCATCATATATATAGTCCCTTTTGGTATATCCTACATAATAACCTTATTCCTAACCTGGGGGAAAGAAAACATACAAAAGGGTGAGCTCAAATGCTTAGTAAGGGTAAACAAAAGAAAAATCAATCACATCATTTTCATAAGAACATAACAATTTGGAAATCTTACCCTGCAGAAGAGATCATAATTTCATAACATGGGATAAATCATGGTAGTGAAATGTAATCACAATAACCATAACATAAAACATGAAGCTTTGTGGCATTCAAACATAATCATAGAGAATCATTTCTTATTAGTCAAGGCTCATTTCCAAGACTCTCTTAGTGGACAAAGTCCATTTCCGAACCATGTTCATTCCTCGTTTCAGTCCTGTTTCACTAAACCGGTTTAACCTGCCGTTCCAACCATGTCTATCTCATGAGATATAAAATATTTACCCAATGCATTGGAGGGAGATATAGGTCCCACCCATCTCATAATGATACCATTCTTATGAGTTCCACAAAATCAAAAACCAACATCATTGCATAACCCATGTAATAAAAATGGGAATCTTAAACATCATGCCATCATAACATAATCCATATAATATAAAAGGACATCATCAAAATAATTCTATCATAACATAATAAAATCAATGTAAAAATCGGGATAGAAATAGAACCCTATATTATCTTAGATGGAAAATAATTTTGATAAAACACTTGAACTCAATTCTTGACGAAAATATCCTTTCTACTTCAATTTTCTTTCCTTTATTAACATGTCATACAATTTTAAACTAAAATAAGATTATTAAAAATATACTTGAAATCTTGTAAAGGAAGCTTCTTTGAAATAATGTTTTAAAAATCCATTCATTCCATATAAGTTAAAAAAATCAATCTTCTGGTACTTTTGTCAGAAAAGTCAAAAAGTACATCGTACGAAAAATGACAAAAGATTTCATTCATATCATTTACTAAAAACTCAAAGAAAGGTAAAATTGGATATAAACTATTGTAGAATGATATTAATATTACATATTGAGGAAACATGGATGTGGATGATAAATATTCCCCAGTATATTATGAAGTATAAACAATCTCGGATAAAAATTGAGATTGCAAGATTTTCCCTTACCTTAGGTCTGATTTGCTTCGTAAGTGTCCGAACCTCTTGTATAATGATTTAAATAACGTCATTTTCTTATTAATGAATCATACTAATTGTTATTATATCATATATGTTCATATTCTTAGCTTCTTATTAGTAATATTTCATTGTTACTTGTTATTCGGGTGTTTATTGCTTTTTGTTCTTATGCATGTTTTGTCGAATAAATTCTTATTATTATTTTTGGGTTATAGATACCTCATTTCCAGAATGGTATTAGTGTAATATATATCATATTCATTCATTAAATTCATTTATATAATCATTATTCAATGAAGATCATGTATAAATAGTCACATCACATCGTGGAGACGGTATTCCGTACGTACACACGAGCGATGATATCATTTCCATGATCATGAAATTGTAATGTAGTGTATGTATACTATTTAAGAATAAATATTACTTTACAATAATAATTTATAGTTATTATTTACACCATTATACCCATCCAAGTACGGTGGTGGTGGAAAATAGATTACACCACGGCGTGGAGATGGTATTCCGTACGTACGCACGCGCGGTGATTTTGTTTTCCGTAGGATGGATATATGGTGAAATACAGTTGTTTCATACTTATAATAACATATCAGTATATTATTGATACTAATGTTATTACTTCATAATGAAACAACTAATGAAGAAGAAGTGGAAGAATAAATAATGTTGAAAGAATCGGTAACGAACATTACCTCTTCTTTGAAGCGCCTCTTTGAGACCTCCTTTTAGGGCACTAAAATTAGTCTTTGAAGAAGACAAGGACCTCTAGGATGTTTCTAGGGAAGTGGAGAAGATAATTTGGCAGGGGTGGGCCGAGCTTGAAGGCTCAATGTGGTGTGAGGAAGAGAGGGAGGAGGTGCCTTTTAATAAGGGAGGAGAAGGGCACCTTTGGAAAAACTCAAACGATTATTTTATTAGAAAGTTATATTCGGTTTTAAATATCTCCAATTTTATTTATTTCAAAGATAATGTGGGGATGGGTCGAAAGCCTCCAATCAAATAGAATTTAGACAGGTTTAGGTTTCTATTTTAACCTTATCATTTTGATTTAACATTAAGTTAAATAATTTTACTTTTACCGTGTCTTTTTGTGTTCTTACACTATAAGGTTAATAAACATACTATAACATTCCAAACGAACCCCAAGTTGTTTATTATTAATATATATAACCTTATATATGTCATTTGTCCGATCCTAAGATTTTTAGGAATAAAATAACAATTAAAAATATAATATTTGTTTTAAAAACTATTTTATATCAATTTTGACACTATTTAGTAATTCATTTTTCTCAAACTCATAAAAAATGATTAATTCAAAAAACGTTAATTAAATCAATACTAACATGTCATAGTTACCAATAAAATTCGTGGAATTCATAAAAAACCTCAAATTACATTTATTTGGTTATTTATAACATCCATTATGTCAATATTTTATTAATAAGATAATTACTGCATCATCTTTGTGTCATAAATAAATTAACTTATTTAATGTCTAAAAATTACAAATAAAGTACCATTATGTAGGAAATGTTTATTTATTTCTAATGAATATTTATAGTCGAATATATCTCATGTATAACCTTATATTAAAAATTATTTACTTATTAAACTTTGATTTTAACTATTTTAACCCTTCATTAAATAAATTAATAATAAATGTCCTAATCTAATCCAAGTGGGCCTAAATGATCATATATTATTCCTAAGGTTATTTTTGGTCTAATTACACTAATCCAATAGAATTAGGACATGTGTTAGGGTAATAATAATATCATTTATACTCTTAATTACCCTATTTACTTTTAACTGTGGTAAATTAAAGTAAAAAGTTATTATTCACCAAAAATTATTTTCATCTCATTGAACCACATTTTACTTACTAACATCAACCATGTCTCTCAGATTTTTGAAATTCCACTCACAGAAGCAGTACAATTATGTTTTATGTAAATTTGCAAATTCTCATAGGAGGTGGGTAAAAGACGGTGAAAAGTTCAATAAAATTTATATATATCTAAAATTATTATAAAATTACTCCAATGAATTATATGGAACTTATATAGGTATTATGTATCAATTTTGACCTAAAATAAATTTAAATAAAATAAATAATTATTTAAATAAAAAGTCATTTTTTAAATAGTAACCCAGTGTTTTCACTATTCATCAAAAATTTAATGTTTTCAGAAAAACACCAAACTTTCACCCTAGGCTAATTTCAATATTCCGAATACGAAATTGAAGTCAATTTTGAAAAATATAATTTACAAAATATCAAAAAGTGGTTATTACTATTCATAACGGCTAGTTTTAATAATATTTTAATTGTATATCATTGTTTATTGAAACATGGTATTGCGTACGACGCAAGCTATTGAGGAAGGTCGTGATTGTGTGTAAAGAAATACAAGATAGTGTTGCGTGTAGTGAAAGATTCTTTGATGATTTATATAACATAAAAACAAAATATTTCTCATAAAATTCTCGGGTGTTACATTCTACACCCCTTAAAATGAAATTCGACCTGGAAATTCGTCACTTTGTAACAAACAGATGAGGATGCCTCTCCCTCATCATATCTTCAAGCTCCCATGTAGCTTCTTCTAATTGGTGGTTTCTCCATAAAACTTTCACCAAGCGAGTGGTCTTTTTCCGTCAGACTTTTTCACTACGATCGAGAATCTCTATTGGATGTTCTTCATAAGAAAGATCTTGTTCCAACGGTACAACTTCTGAGCTGAGTACATGTGAAGGATCAGGTATGTACTTTGTCAGGATAGATAGATGGAACACATCATGAACTTGAGAGAGATTTGGTGGAAGTGCCAATCGGTAAGCTACCTTCCCAAAACGATCCAGTATTTCGAAAGGACTGATATATCTAGGGCTCAACTTTCCCTTCTTTCCAAATCTCATGACCCTCTTCCAGGGAGATATTCGTAAGAACACTTTATCACCCACTTCAAACTCTAAGTCTTTTCTTCGGTTGTAGGCATAACTTTTTTTTCGACTCTGAGCTACTCTTATGTGTTGTTGAATAGATCGGACCATATCTTCCATCTCATCAACAAGATCAGGTCCTAATAGCTTTCTTTCTCCAACTTCATCCCAGCAAGTTGGAGTCCTACATTTCTTTCCATAGAGAGCTTCATAATGAGCCATCTGAATACTGGAGTGAAAGCTATTATTATAAGAAAATTCCACCAAAAGTAGGTGTTGATCCCAACCACCTTTGAAATCTATAGAGCAAGCTCTGAACATTTCTTCTAGAGTTTGAATCATCCCTTCAGACTGACCATCTGTCATAGGATGATAAGTAGTGTTGAAACTCAACTCTGTATCCAGAGTATGCTGAAGACTTCACCAGAACATTGAGGTAAACCTCGGATCCCGATCAGATATAATAGAAAGTGGTACTCCATGCAATCTTACCACTTCCTATACATATATCCTGTCAAGCTAATCCAGAGAGAAATCCTCTCTAATAGCAATGAAGTGTGCAGACTTTGTAAGACGATCAACTATGACCCAGATAACATTATTGCCTTTGGATGTTTTAGGAATTCCAGTGACAAAGTCCATAGTGATGTTTTCCCATTTCCATTTGTGTATGGGTAATGGATGTAACATTCTCTTAGACTTCTGTCTCTTAACTTTAACATGATGACAAACCAAGAATCGAGAGACATATTCAGAAACATCTCTTTTCATGCCATCCCACCAGAAGTACTCTTTCAGGTCCCTATACATCTTCATGCTTCCTGGATGAATAGAGAATTAAGAACTATGAGCCTCATCCATTATCTCATTTTTTAATTCGGGGATGGGAGGAACACAAACCTGATTCCTGAACTTTATTATCCCATTACAATCAAGGATGAATTGAGGAACATTTCTCACCATCTTTTGTAACTCTACATCTTCTTTCTGTGCCTCTTTAATCTTCACATGTATAGATGGTTAAACATTCATTTGATAAAGATAAAAATTTTCCCCTTCCATTATAATTACAAGATCCATCCATTGTAAATCCACAAATATTGGATATTTTTTGATCCTCATCATGGATAAACTGGCATGGTCTTGTCGACTTAATGCATCTTCCACCTTGTTTGCTTTCCTAGGGTGGTAATGGATTGAGCAGTCGTAATCCTTAATCAGCTCCAACCATCTTCTTTGGTGCATATTAAGCTGCGTTTGTGTGAAAATATACATTAAACTTTTATGATCAGTATAAATGTCACACCATTATCCATAATGTTAATGCCTCTGAATCATTAATGCAAAGATTACCGCAGCTAACTCCAAATCATGAGTTGGGTAATTTTGCTCATCGATTTTCAACTGTCGTGAGGCATAAGCTATCACCATATCATTTTTCATGAGAAAACACACCAATCCCTTCTTGGATGCATCACTGTAGATCACAAATCTTTCTCTACTACAAGGAAGTGTTAGTACATGTGCACTGGATAACCTTCTTTTCAACTCCTTGAAATTCTCTTCACATTCCTCCGTCCAAACAAACATAACTCCTTTCCGAGTCCACTTGGTGAGTGGATTAGATAATCGTGAGAAATATTTCACAAAACGTCGATAATATGTAGCCAAACCAAGAAGACTTCGGATCTCAGTTATTTTTGTTGGTCTCGACCATCTTTTGATAACCTCTGTTTTTGCTGGATCCACAGATATCCCATATTTTGAGATTATGTGACCCAAAAATGAAACTTTTTGAAGCCAAAATTCACACTTGGTAAATTTGGCATAAAGGTTCTCCTTTCTCAGGGTCTTCAATATAATTCTCAAGTGATCTTCATGTTCTTCCTTTCTTTTTAAATATACAATAATATCGTCTATAAAGACTACCACAAACTGATCAAGATAGTCTATAAAGACTCTATTCATCAGATCCATGAAGATAGTAGGGGCATTAGTATGACCAAATGGCATCACTATAAATTCATAGTGTCCATACATTTTACGGAAAGCCATCTTTGGTATATCCTACCTTTTTACCCTTAATTTATGATACCCGGAATGAAGATCAATCTTGGAAATGTATTGAGCTCCGTGTAGTTGGTCCAATAAGTCATCAATGCGTGGGAGAGGAGATTTTTTCTTGATACTGATATTGTTAAGTTCTCGATAATCAATGTAGAGTCTCATTGATCCATCTTTCTTCTTAACAAATAGAACAAGTGCTCCTCAAGGAGATGCAGTATGGCTTATGAATCCTTTATCATGATTCCCTTGGAGTTTCTTCTTCAATTCATGCAACTCAATTGGGGCCATTCTATAAGGTGTCTTTGAAATAGGTAAAGCGCCCGGTACGAGTTCTATTGAAAACTAAACTTCACGATTTGGTGGAAGACCCGGAAATTCCTCTAGAAAGACATCATCAAACTCCTAGACAATGGGAATATTCTTAATCATCAATTTCTCACCAACCATTTGAGATAAATAACCGTCATTTAGTGGAATCTAGACCCATAAGATGGAAAAATTCCACTGTAAGGTTATGTTCATCCTTGCATCTATAGACGATCATAGATTGATCTGTAATATGAAATGTGACTTCCCTTCTTTGGAAATTGATATGAGATCCATATAGAGAAAGCCAATCCATGCCAAGAATCACATAAAATTATACTATAGGGAGGATCACAAGATTTTCAGGAAGCCCATCCCCACAAACTTCAATCAGAGAAGAATTATAAACTTTTGATGCCATTGTTGTGCCATTAGGGGTTGTCACAGCTAACTTGACATCTAATTGTTGAGGTAATACAGTGATACCCTTAGAAAATGCTACTGAAATAAAAGAGTGGGTAGATCCAGAATCAAATAAAACATTTTCTACTTTAGAGTGGATGGTATGTGTACCTTTCACCACTTCGTTATCGTACACAACATCGCTGATAGAAATTCCATGTGACTTTCCTTTGTCTTTAGCCTTAAGAGTTTATTGACGCCGACCATCATCATCAACCCATGGATTTGGGCATCGATTGGTATAATGCCCAATATCCTTGCACTTGTAATATTGAAGTGTAGGAGTTGCACTTTGTGTAGAATTTTCTTTGTTTGCATCACTAGACACCCTCTTCCCATTATTGCGGTATTCAAATGCCCAATGATCTTCCTTTCCACATTTGAAACATTTTCATGTCCCTTTAAGACAACTCCCTCCATGTGTCTTTCCACACTTTGAGAATAAGGGAAAACTCATCTTCTTTTCAGTGTGCTCCTTAGATTTTCCTTTAAATTCCATTTTCCTCTTCTTATCAAACCCATATGACTGATGGGTTACTCCAATCTCCATATCAACATTGAGATCACATCGAACGATTTCCTCATATCTATTGAAGTCCCTTATGGCCAACTCCCTTCGAAGACATTGTTTTAATCCACTAAAGAATCGATCGATCTTACTCTCAAGTTGGATAATAATACCAGAATCATACCTTGCATGTGTTGTAAAATTTTCTTCGTAGGTACCAATAGATTCATCATCCTTTTGCTTTAGTTCATGAAACTCCTTCTCCATATTTTTTTGAAGAATACAAAGGAAGTACTTTTTGAAAAATAAGTTCTTGAACTCATCCTATTACATGGACTCAATTTCATCTCTTTGCCTCATATTCTTGATATGATTCCACCATTGATTAGCATCACCTTCCAAACGATACACTTATAAGATGACATTATCATGTTTAGAACATTGAAGAACCGAAAATATATTTTCAATAGTACTAATCCATTTTCAGCAACTAATGGATCGGTAGACCCGCTGAATAAAGGTGGGCGCTGCCTCATGAAGGATTCAACAAAATGTTGATCCTTCCTTTGATCTTTTGGAAGTCCTGCATGATTCATATCTTGAGAAAGTTGTGTGAGCATGGCTACATGATTTTTCATTCCATCTCCCATAACATTTGGTAGCTTAGGGGGACAATCATTGCATTTCCCGTCGCATTCCGCATTAACACGGTTCCTTCGGGTTCCAGCCATTGACTAAAACCAAGAAGAATAGTGTGGGAAATAGTAATTATAATAGGAAAAGCACATAATCAAGAATAAAATTTCACACTTGAGGTCTTATCCTAGGTTATTCATGGCCATTTATAAAACACTGAGATTGTGTTCTATGCTTAGACTTATCCTTATGATTCTTACTAAGGCTTTCACATCCTAGTTTCCAAAGGTTGACTATACCTTTCCTCTGATACCAACTATAACGACCCCACATTACATACATTGTTAATACTTAAAAATTGAAGCACACTTATTACAACATATAACAAAACCATGAAAGGACCTTATAAGTATAGTGTCTTTAGAAACTTGGAAACATAAACAACTGGTTCATAAAGCGTCTACATTGTATTCGATTTATTTCATCATATCTAGAGGCCCTTTTGGAATATCCTACTTAATAACATTCTTCCTGACCTGGGGGAAATAGAACATACAAAAGGGTGATCTCAAATGCTCAGTAAGGGTAAACAAAAGAAAAATCAGTCACATCATATTCATAAGAACATAAAAATTTGGAAATCTTACCTTGAAAAAGAGATAATAATTTCATAACATGGGATAAATAATGGTAGTGAAATGTAATCACAATAATCATAACATAAAACATGAATCTTTATTGAATACACACATAATCATAGAGAATCATTTCTTTTTAGTCAAGACTCATTTCCAAGACTATCTTAGTGGACAATGTACATTTCTGAACCGAATTCATTCATCGTTTCAGTCCTGTTTCACTGAACCGGTTTAACCTTCCGTTCCAATCATGTCTATCTCATGAGATATAAAATCTTTACCCAATGCATTGGAGGGTGATATAGGTCACACCCATTTCATAATGATACCAATCTTATGTGTGCCACAAAATAAAAAATCATACATCATTGCATAACCCATGTAATAAAAAGGGTAATCTTAAACATCATGCCATCATAACATAATCCATATAAGATAAAAGGATATCATAAAAATAATTCCATCATAACATTATAAAATCAATTTAAAAATAGGGATATAAACAGAACCCTATATTATCATAGATGGAAAATAATATTTATAAAACACTTGAACTCCATTCGTGAGGAAAATATCCTTTCTACTTCAATTTTTTTTCCATTCTTAACATGTCATACAATTTTAATCTAAAAGAAGATGATTAAAAATAAACGTGAAAACATGTAAAGTAATATTCTTGGAAATAATTTTTAAAAAATCCATTCATTCCGTATAATTTAATGAAAAACATTCTTCTCGTACTTTTGTCGGAAA
The DNA here is from genome assembly GCA_963277665.1 of Viscum album. NCBI lineage: Eukaryota > Viridiplantae > Streptophyta > Magnoliopsida > Santalales > Viscaceae > Viscum > Viscum album. The sequence goes on along the minus strand of CAUJRU010000011.1, from coordinate 7,052,572 downwards.
AGTCAAAAAGTACCTTGTACGAAAAATGACAAAAACTTCCTTTCATATCTTTTACTAAAAAATAAAAGAAGGGTAAAATTGGATATAAACTATTGTAGAAGGATATAAATATTACATATTGAGGAAACATGGATGCAGATGATAAATATTCCCCAGTAAATACTGAAGTATAAACAATCTCAGATAAAAATTGAGATTACGGGATTTTCCCTTACCTTAGGTCCAATTTTCTTCGTAAGTGTCCAAACCTCCTGTATAATGATTTAAATAATGTCATTGACTTATTCCAGAATCATAATAATTGTTATGATATCATATATGGTCATATTCTTAGCTTCTTATTAGTAATATTTCATTGTTACTTGTTATTCGGGTGTTTATTGCTTTTTGTTCTTATGTGTGTTGTGTCGAATAAATTCTTATTCTTACTTTTGGGTTATAGATACCTCATTTACAGAATAGTATTAGTGTAATATATATCATATTAATTCATTAAATTCATTTATATAATCATTATTCAATGAAGATCATGTAGAACGAGTCGCATCACATCGTGAAGACGGTATTCTCTACGTACGCACGAGCGATGATATCATTCCCATGATCGTGAAATTGTAATGGAGTGTATGTATACTATTTCAGAATCAATATAACTTTAAAATAATAATTTATAGTTATTATTTACACCATTATACCCATCCATGTAATGTGGTGGTGGAAAATAGATTACACCACGACGTGGAGACGGTATTCCGTATGTACACACGGGCGGTGATTTCGTTTTCCGTAGGATGGATATATGGTGAAATAGGGATGTTTCAAACTTATAATTACATATCCATATATTATTGATACTTATGTTATTACTTCGTAATGAAAAAACTAAAGAAGAAAGAAGTGGAAGAGGAAATAAAGTTGAAAGAATCGGTAACAGACATTATCTCTTCTTTGAAGCACCTCTTTGAGACCTCCTTTTAAGGCACTAAAATTGGTCTTTGAAGAATAACAGGACCGCTGGGATGTTTCTAGGGAAATGGAGAAAATAATTTGGCAGGGGTTGGCCGAGCTTGAAGGTTCAAAGTGGTGTGAGGAAGAGAGGGAGGAGGTGCTCTTTTATAAGGGAGGTGAGGGGCACCTTTGGAATAACTAAAAATATTATTTTATTATAAAGTCATATTCCATTTTAAATAGCTCCAAATTGATTTATATCGAATCTAAGGTGTGGATGGGTCACATAACTCTGATATAATATAATTTAGATAGGTTTATGTTCATATTTTAACCTTATCATTTAGATTTAACTTTAAGTTAAAAAAATTTACTTTTACCGTGTCTTTTTGTGTTCTTGCACTATAAGGTTAATAAACATACTATAACGAGCCAAACGAACCCCAAGTTGTTTATTATTAATATATATAACCGTATCTAAGTCATTAGGTCAAATATTATATTTTTAGGAATAAAATAACAATTAATAATATAATATTTTTATTAAAAACTATTTTATATCAATTTTGACAGTATTTAGTAATTGATTTTTTTAAAACTTATAGAAGAATGATTAATTCGAAAAAAGTTAATTAAATCAATTATAACATGTCATATTAATCTATAAAATTAGTTTAATTCATAAAAAGTCTCAAATTACATTTATTTTGGTATTTATAACATCAGTTATGTCAATATTTCATTAATAAGATAATTAGTTCATCATACGTGTCATAAATAAATTAAATTATTTAATGTCTAAAAATTACAAATAAAATACCATTATGTGTGAAATATTTATATCTTTATAATAAATATTTATAGATGAATTTATCTCATCTATAAGCCTATATTAAAAATTATTTACTTATTAAACGTTGATTTTAACTATTTTAACCCTTCTTTAAATAAATTAATAATAAATGTCATAATCTAATCCATGTGGGCCTAAATGTTCATATTTTATTTACAAGGTTGTTTTTGGTCGAATTACACGTATCCAATTGAATTAGGACATGTGTTAGCGTAATAATAATATAATTTTTACTCTTAATTTCCCTATTTACTTTTAACCGTGGTAAATAAAAGTAAAAAGTTACTATTCAAAAAAAAATATTTTCATCTCATTGAACCACATTTTACATTCTGACATCAACCATTTCTCTTAGTGTTTTGAAATTCCACTCACATAAGCGGTAAAATTAAGTTTTAATTAAATTTCAAAATTCTCCTAGGAGGTGGGTAAAAGACGGTGAAAAGTTCAATAAAATTTTTATATATCTAAAATTATTATAAATTAATTCCAATCAATTACATTGAACTTATATAGGTATTATTTATCAATTGTGACCTAAAATAAATTTAAATAAAATAAATAATTATTTAAATAAAAAGTCGGTTTTTAAATAGTAACCCAGTGTTTTCACTATTCATCATAATTTGAAAGTTTTCAAAAAAATACCAAAAATTCACCCTAGGCTAATTTCGATATTCCAAATCCAAAAATGAAGTAAATTTTTAAAAATAAAATTTACAAAATTTCAAAAAGTGGGTATTACTATTTATAACGGCTAGTTTTAATAATATTTTAATAACATATTGTTGTTTAGTGAAACTCGGTATTGCGTACGACGCAAGCTATCGAGGAAGATCGCAATTGCGTGTAAAGTAAGCCATGATAGTGTTGTGTGTATTGAAATATTCCTTTGATGATTTATATAACATAAAAATAAAATATTTCTCATAAAAGTCTCGGGTGTTACAGTTTCTATACCCCCTCTTCTATAATTTAGATGTGTAATGTTTTCTGAATATATTGTGTTGTTATAGACCATCCTCTATCATTTATTTTTATTGTTATTTTCTGAAGGTATTGGGTCAATATAGTCTCTCTCTCTCTTAGGATTTAAATTCACAGTTCTTCTATTATGGGATTGGGTTGCTATACTCCCCCCATGATTTAAATGAACAATTATTCTTGAAAGTAATGTGGTCATAGTAAGACATATTATTTTGTTTTGATGAAAATAATATTATTGGTTACCATGATTAGATATTGTGGTACACCATGAAATAGATTCTCTGGTATGATTGATTGGATTCCCATGAACTAGCTAAAGTAATTAAGTCCAAGTAATACTGTGGCATGGATAGAACACAACTACATGTCTCAATTAATTTCATACTAAATGTTTTTATATTATTGTTTTGGATATTTAAATCCCATTTTATATTTTAGTTTATATTTGGGACCCCATTGGTGCTTCCTTGTGTGGACTTATGCCCTCACCTCACACATGCACCTTAGAAGATATAGTTCCCTTGTGTATGATATATGGGATGGGAAATATGATCTATAAGTGATCTTATTGGAAGGACATTATTTAATTTTAGATACTATGGTAAAGAGTGGATTTATATTTTATAGTTAGGTGCCCCTATGACTTTATAATTATTTTTATATTTTTATATGATATTTTCTAAGGTTTATCCATTTTTATGTATATCTTTTATTCCATTTCATAAATGAATTTTATTATTAAATTATGATTGAATTTATATTTATGGTTTTCATTCCCATGTAAATCTATATGTGTACTTAATTTTGTTTTGTTATGAATATTTATATTAATTATCAATGATTTAATTCTTATGGCATCAAGGTTGTAGTCTCCAAAACATTGTTCCTAGACCCTAACTACTAATGAAATGCCTTTGGAATAATGGGATTGGAGGTTCGCCTAATGTGAATTGGTGAAACGACTCAATGTTTTATGGTAAATTGATCCATAGATTCTAGAATAGAGTTAGAGTATTTATAAGAGGTTTGATAGGTGGGATTTCCCAATATAGTCAACTATTATACTGATGTGTTTCAAAATGATTTCACTGGAGTACCACTAAAACACAAGGTAGTATATTTGATCAATTTTTATATTAGTAAATTTATGATATACATGAACTCATATTAGAATAAACCTAAATAATAATTAATAGTTGATGGAATAATTAGAGTATTTTGAGATAAAATGACCCATAAGACTAAGTATATCAACTTAGGCTACTCCATTTCTTTTCCTGAAGAAAATGAATTAATAATTGTTCTCATGTGTAAATTATAGGAATCAAAATAACGATTAAATCTATTAAAAATTCCCCATTATTGTAATTAATTATTTTTTAGATTAATTAACGGTCTCCAAATGGTATTTAAAGATTCACATTTGGTTTGGATATAATCAAGATATGGTGAAGAAACAGGATATCCCAAGAATATATTCTCCATTTAGGTATAACCTATATGAATATATATTCATTACATTTGATCATACTAAAACCCAAAATATTTTTAGAAAATTAAAGAATCACATATTTCATCATTGTCAAGACTCAGTTTTTTTTCTATTTATTAATGACATATTTTTCCATAACAATTCATGGATGACCAATAGATATTTTTGAAGATTTTTTTGTGCACTATGAGGAATTTTAAAAACTATTAATAATTATCTATATAAACCTTTTGTTTATCAAAATTTAAATTGCTTATGAATGTTTATTAAAATGAATGAATTTCAATTTACCATTAAATGATATAATCAGTTTTCTTATGGAAATAACAAAAGGTTTTGTATCTTTTATATAGTGTTCTAATATTATATTTTCATTATCAATTCTATTTTCAAGGATTATTATGGACAAATTCAATAATATTGTATTTCAATAGAATGTATATACCATTATTTTAGACTATAAAAGTTCAATGTTTTTTTAATGAATAAAAATATTGGTTGATATCATCATACATTCTCATCATTCATGAGTAAGGTGATAGGTATACTATGTTTTGTGATGTCTTAGGAATTTATTATATAAGTATCATGATATGTGATTATTGAGGTGTGATTGAATCACATTAGTTGAGGGTATGTAAAATTAATTAATCAACACAAAATGTCAATCATGTAGCAATTGTTTGTGAATTCAAAACATGACATCACTACTTTTTTGGAAAGAAGTTTATTGTGTATACAAATTAAAAAATTCTTATAGTATACCATCATATAAAATGATCATAATTTGAGGTAGTTTCAATGGATGAATTACTTGTATACATTCAATCATGAGAAAATATATTATTCTAAGAAATTAAATATGTTTATCACTTCATTGAGATAGTAATTTCATTTATGGTTGAGAGTATCTGATATGATATTGTTGTTTAAAACCAATTTATTTGGTCAATCCTCAATGAGGGAGGAACTATTAATGGGGTTCCATTGTTACAATTGTGTGTTTCATCCTAAGACTAATAAAACAACTAATTTCATGAAATATTTTTTTAGGGTACAAAGATAAATAATTATTATTATACCAAAATATGCATGACCTATCCACAGGTAAAAGTGGAACAGAAAAACCTAGTGGGACTGTTTTAACCATTTTATATTTTATATGATAAGTGCGATAAAAATTATAAAAAATTAACTTGGGTTATCATAACTAGATACATGATATGTCCCTAAATAATTCCTTAAGATCATTTTTGATATCTATATTCTACTAACATGTACCGATGGACGTAAAAATACTCATTTAAAATTAATACAATATATTTAAAATAAAAATAAAAATATTGATTGCTTCTATAAATATAAAATGAAATATCAATATGCTGGGATATTCAAATAACTGGAACTAAAAAATATAACTAAAAAGTAAACTGATTATGAAAACAACCTCAAATATAAAATAAGTTATATGACACAAACTATAAGAAACAAATATAATAATCATAAATAGAATAGTAAAAATAATCACCATATATATATATATTTCATTAATGTTATATATATATATATATAATAACTAAAAATGAAAGAAAATTGTAACCAAAGAGTTGGATGGATGTAATGTTTTATTATATGTTATCTCAAAATAAATTAATAAAGATTAAAAAAATCACCCATATCATTTAATAATTAACAATCCATCAAATAGAAAGTCCTCCTAATGACATTCATATCTACTATCGTCTACTATGTTAGAATTGAGCATTAACTGTATATGTATAATTTAAAAATATGTATACATATACATTAAGTAATACATATATAGAGTGATAATAAATCCAATTAATATTATACTAATGATTATACTAACGATTATATACCCATCTCATTGAAATACTAAAAAAGAAATGTTAGTTTTCTAAAGGATATAAATGAAAAAACATTACATTTTAGAAATAATATTCTTTTAAACAAAGATAAATATGTACATTGAATCTAATGTTTTATATTTTGAGTCATAAAAATATCTTTTAAAAATCCAAGATAAATAGAATTAATTTGGACACCATTTTAAAATAAAGATAAAAAATCCAATCAAGATCGTTATTAATTTCTAGGATCTAGGGGAAAAACATATAATTACGATATAGGAAGCCACCCTTCCTTTGAAACATCTTTCCCCTTAGTTCCTTCTTCATTCATTCAATATATACACTCAAGGAGTTTTTATGAGGGTCTAGGATATATGATCTAATTCCAAAAAAGAAAAATCTATTATTTCTTAGTGTAGAATATCTCTTAGACTTATTAAGCTTATCTGAATATATTTCTTTTATGTTTAAACCCCAAGGATAACTTGGATTCCTCCTACGTTATTTTCTTCTCAATTGATGTAGACACATTTTTGATTGATATAGAAATTAATTATAAACTTTAATACGAGTTTGACTATAATTTCAAAAAATATTCATTATATTTTCAAATCTATTTGTAACTGATAGATTCTAATATATCTTTTTTGTTATTTGTATTATTATATCATTCCTACCATGATATAAGGTTTTTTTTCAAATGTTGAAAAATTAAGAAAAAATATACTCATGTATACATTTATCTATTATAGAAAAAATAATGACCAAAAAACCATAAATTATTCTCTTGGCCCATAGTTTGTATAGAATTAAAATTTTTTACATTATTATACTTTATTATTTTTTTGGGATTCTCTTGTGTAACAATATCTTCTCTACTTTATTTCATCAATAAAAGGTGTTGTGGTTGAAAGGTTCCTCCCTATTTTTCCTAAAACACCACTTAAGATAAACAACAAGTAATTACATGATTAATGAAATAAGTTTCACTTTCTATCATTTTGATTATTGATTAATATGTGTATTTTAAATAATTAGGATACTATTTACATTACATAGGTAACACTGAAAAACAATGTACATTTTTTTCTTAAAATAAGACTTCAATTTAAATTATTTTTCCTTTCAAAAAGCATCTTCATATTTTATGTTGTGTCACCATAGAATTTTTTTTAACTTTTTATAGTTTCTACACATCCTCACATACTTTTTGATTTATTTAAATAATTGGAGAATAAAAAATATTAATAATGGTTATAAAAAAATCAAATCCCATTAGACTAGTGATAAAATAGAAAACCATGATAATTTTTACCCATTTTATAATAAAACATTTAGCACATATATAAAACATATCCATCTGATAAATTCAAACTTTTTTCAAGTAAAAACTTTTAATCCCATAATAAATCATAGGAAACCCATGAAATGATGATTTAAATTGTTCCTTGAACAAAAAAAAATTCAAATTTTATTGTTCAAGAACATTATGTACCTTACTAAATAAAAATGTTTCTGTAAATTACACTCTTTTGATAATATAATATAGTTATGTTGATGAAATATATTAATAACCCACGTTCATCTATGTTTAAAACAATTTGGAATAGCTAAATCCCAATTTATTACATAGGGGTAGGCGACTTTGTTATCTCCCAAATTTCTCACCTTTAAAGACATTTAATTACTTAATAAATAACTATACTATAACAGGGTCACCCATAATAATGAGATATTTTGGACTCACCCAAAATCATCTATATTGACCAAACACCAAATCAAGAATGAAATATTTTTATGGCTTCAGTTTTTTATCATAAAACCATAGAAAGAATAGTTTTCCCATAAGAAAAACACTTTTCATTTTTTCATAATCATAAAGAGAAATATTATTATTAAGTTGAAAATTATTAAAATTGAAAAAATAATAGAAGAGTAAGAATATTAAATTATTTGAAAAAAGTTTATCTTTTAGTGTAATTTTGACAGTGGATAATAAATAAAATGGTAGGGAAAGAATTTCGTGTCATATACATTAAGAAAATTATTTTTTTCAAATTTTGAAAATGAAAAAAATAACCCATATAAAAACAATAAAAATATTCCTTATTTATAAAATTGTAAATAATTACATATATAGTTTTAAATTAACTTTAAAAATATTTTATGAATAAATAATTAAATAAATAAAAAATTTAAAAGGACAAGGAAATAGAAGAGAAATAATTTAAAATATTTATAACAACATCAAACAGAAGAATCAGTAATGACATTAATAAATTTTGAATGAAAAGAAACCGATGGAGGGAAATTGAAAATGACTTTCAAACTACTCAAATAGTAGTAAAATAATTATATATGACATCAAAATAGTAGTAGAATCACCAAAAAATAAAACACAAGGGTAAATTAAAATGACTATTAACGAAAGTAAATGTAGATTAGAAATATCCTTACCTAGAACTATCCATGTATGGTGGCCATGAAAAATTAATTACACAGTCTTATGGAGATAGTAGTAAGTATGTACACATGAACAACATTTTAATTTTTCTAATAGGTGTAAAATAAATAAATTAGATAATATCAATTATTTGAGAATAATTATGTTATAAATTTCATACTTATTCAATACATATGACCATACTTATATGGTGGAAAAGAAAAATGAATCACATCTCCTTGTGAAGGCTGTATTCCACACGTATACAAGAGAAATGTTATCAATTTTAAATGGATAGAAAGGTTATTAATATATGTAATATATTAATTATGTATAATCATAAATATTTAATTAAAATATAAATAAATAAATTACATCTTCATAAATATACATGTGAGAAGGTGGGGAAAATGAAACATATCACTTCATGGAGTTGGCAGTCTACACATATGCACAAGAAATATTTCCATTTCCCATAAGTTGAAAAAGGTTATGAAAATGGGTTTTAACAAACTAATAATAACATTAATTTTATTTACCGTACATTTGATAACATTTCATTAGGGATATATAATATTTGAATCGGGTGGAAGAAGAAATAAACATAAAATATGTCAGTAATAAATTACACATTCTCCACATATATTTCCCGTTAGATTACTCCTTAAGACTTTGAAAATTTGTATTTTCATAATATTATAACATGTAAGATATGGGTAATTATTTTTGAGAGATATTTTGGTATGTATTTACTGAACTGGAGTTCTTAAAAGGTTTGATAATGGGGGTAGGGGAGGTTCCCTTTTATATGTGAGGGGAGTGACACACTAATAAGTATTTAATGTTTTAAAATAATATCTTCTCACTATCAATGTTAATTGAAACATAAAACACTATTATTAAAATATTAGGTGATTAGCATTTAAATTAGATCATCTAATAATAATTAATATAACATTTTTGTATTTTGTTATTTAGTGTTTTCCTGAATTAACTCATTTTACCAGTTTACTATGGGAAATATTTTTACAATGGTTACAATCAATACTGATATAAACTTAAATTAACATCATTAATTAAATTACAACAAAATATTTAAATTATTCAATCCAATTTTTGATATTTAATTTTATGAATATGTATAAATGACTTTTAATATTAGTGTATAAATTCAACGAAAAGAAATTTTATGAAAATTGCATTCTTATACATAAAAATGAACCTATTCTAAAATCAAATGGAATATTGATTGAAATGTGATTATTTATATTAGATTTAATAATATATATTATGAAACATTAAATCCAAATAATTAATAAAATAATAATTTTAAATAACTTAATTTAATGAAAAGAAATAATTTTTTGCAAAAAATAGTATTTTTCAACATCTAATTTGTGGAGATTTTTAGAAAAATCACAGAAACATCATCAAATTTCTATGATGATGTTATTATTTAAAAAATTATTTTAATTTTTTTAAATAAAAATTTTAAATGAGGAATGAATTAGTTTTCATATCCTTCTAAAAAATCTGATAAAAACTATATTTTTAGAAAATGTATTTTTGAAACTAAAATTTAATTTATTATAATTTATTATAAACTAAACAAAAGTAAATGAATTTTATCTAATAAAATAAAAATATAATCTATTTATGTCATTATAATTATTTAATAATAGTATTAAATTTAATCAATCAATATTATAATACATTTCACTCATAGAAATTGAATTTTAAAAAATATATCTTATACTGGAAAAATATTTTTTCTTCATTTCAACCAAATTAATGATAAATGTATTATTGATTATTCGTTTTATTATTTAAAACAATTCTACTTATACTTCATCATAAATTTATTCTTATTAATACCTACTAAACCAATTCCTACATTATAAATTTTATATTTAAAAAATTATATTATAATGTTATATCATAGTTCATTTTAGGCTTGATATTTTAGTATTACACCCAATCATAAAAAGTAATATTTCAAAATATTACATATAAAATATCATGGAGTTACATTATACCCACCTAAAATAAAAAAACAACCTCAATATTTTTAGTTGTTTTCTTGAAAATAAATTCATCATAATATAATAATAATGGAATATATATATTTTATCATCACCATTAATTTCTAGGTCAATACCACTAAAATTATTATTTCATAAATACAAGCACCTAAAAAAACTTTTAGTTTTATATGAGTTCTTGGAATCATAAATTGATATATGTTATTTTGTTCCAAAGTATACTCAATTGATTCGAGGAATTATTTTACCAACAATATATAGATTTTGGTGAAATATATGTATTTGATTCCATTACACTTCATAAGTGAATTTTCATCCTTTGTTTTTCAACTGATATGCATGAAATTATATCAAATATATTTGTTCATGATATGAATATTCAAAATAAAATTTTCCTTCCTGGTGAATTGAAATTACTTTTTAATGGATCACAAGATCCACAAAAGGATGATAAATTATTTATTTTCATTCTATCCACCAATAAAAATATAATTTGAACATATTAAGATAATATCAAATATAAAAAAACACATATATAAATAAATACTATATTGATATCTAAATCCTCAATAATGACACTCAATATTCAATTTAAATCATTCCAAAAATAAGAAACATTAAAACTATTCAAAATATATTTGACTATTCTCTTAAAAAATATCTAAGAAGGTTATATCGCAAATTATTACTAAATACATTCATCTATTGTCTCCCAAATATAATATTATTTTCCATAAATATAATTAATAATCATAAATCAAAAATTAAATCCAATAACATTACAAATTATATTTCATCTATTATTCCAAAAATAAAATGTTATCTTATCCAAAAAAATATATTCATTTACATTAATCTTCTAATGATCCCAATTTGGTGATCAAATTAAAATATAACATTAATCACATAGTAACTAAATCACTATTCAATCCCATGATTATATATATGATTATATAGACCCGACCTTAAATATTTAAATATTCTTCAGTTTTAATTAAAGAATTCATTTTCTTATATTTTGAGGATAATTATTATTTAGTGTTTTATAGAGTTATTTTATCAATACTACGTTAAATAACCATAAAATAGTGAGTGTAAATTTCAACTATGTATCAATTTTTCCTAAAATACATTACATTTGAAATGAATAATGACTTTTTTTTGAATGACAATTTTTCATTCTATTAAAATTGTATTTATCGTTGTTCCAACTCATCATTAAATCCTAAGAAAAAAATTTGAGATAATGGGACGAGCATGAGAAATTCAACAAGGGACATATAAAATTATGAAAATAAACTCTTTAGTCCATTCCAATACAATGATATCATATAAAATATTTAAAATTTAATAGGATAATTTATTTCCTCAAATAATCATTTATTTACACATGAAATATAAGGATGTTTCCATAAAACATTACAAAATCTTCATTTTACGTCTTGAATTTTACTTTTATTCAAATTGAGGATCTTTTTATGTTAACAGTTTTATATAATTAATCCATAACTCATACATAAAAAAAATAAAATAAAATGTGGAATCTTCTAAAAAATATACATTTTTTCATAATCTAAAACTTTTAAAATAAAACATGACCTCTATATCAAGAACTCTTCACAGTTATCAAAATGCATTATTCCAATCCCGTACTCATCCTTTTGTATTGTGAAAAACATTAAAAACATGGGAGGATCAAAAAAGGATAAATAATACATATTAAAAATATGAAACTATTAGTCTTCTTATAACCATTAAAACTCAAGTAAACATTAACATAATGTAATAATTTGCACCTTAATAAGTAGTAAATACATTGTTCTGATAATAATCTAATTTCATACCTTTTTATAATCACAATATTACTCTATATCCCATTTAGAGAAATGAAAAATACATTAAGGTTACTTGGGACAATATTATAGTTATCACACATATAAATGGAATAATAAAACAGTCGACATCCATACAGGTCACTCTTAAAAATGGAATAGCTGGATAGATGAATTCCAAACCGAATTCATGGGAGGGCTATCACCGATGCACATGTCGTTGGTTAATTTATGATACAATAATCATTGGATTATTATAGAATCTCTCATCAAATGTCCAATTATCATTTTAGAATTGTCAAACATAAAAGATAAAAATATTCAACATTTCAATCATAAAATTTCATTTAAATAAAAATAAAACATCTCAAGATATGAAATTAATATATTCATTTTCAAAACTAATTTTCAATATTGAAATACCCCAACAGAATAGAGGGGTTTTATTTTCTTTTAAAAACATACATGATTGTAATGGAAGTGAAATATAAATATAGATTCAAAATTTCTTTTATTTTAATTTTATATCCAAATAAATAAATATGTAAAATATTATCTTGAATATTGAAATGATAAAATTGTTACATATTTAAACAATAAAATCATCTCATACCACTTTGATGATTTAAATCACAATAGCCAATAATGATTAACATTTCACAAATCAAAAAGTAACAAGATAAGAGATAAAGTATAGACATAGAATTTCAAAGGGGGTGTATATAAACTTCATTAAAAAATAGCATAGAATCATGAAATGTATCAATGAATTGAGATGGAGATAAAATCCCTTACCTTGGGTCTAAATTATCACATGTGTCTTTATCAATAATTTATTTAGGGAATCTCGTTTGGTTGGAACCAAATGGATTCTTGGATGAATTTATTCCCAAAGGGAGGATTCTATGATGAGGATAGGGTTGTTTAAGAGATATTTGGATAAAGATTTTTATATCCAATGTGAAATTAGATGTTTTGGGCAGTGGGAAGAGGTGAGGCCTTTTGATTATGGAGGAGGAGTGTCACTCTTTTATTTTTTGGAAAAAATAAAAACACCCACATTTTTCCCTTGTGATGTTGATCTAGTAATTCTCAAAATAAAATAAAAGGGATGATAGGGTTATAATATCTCCATCCAATGGATTTTGGAAAAGTTTTTTTTTCATTTGGGCCCTTATGATTATGGTTTATTCCCTTGTTAGGCTATTTTTTCTTTTAATAGTTATAATTAATAATAAACATATTCACCAACATTTTTGGTCAAAAACTAAGTTGACATTATTATAAATTTTAAATTATGATTATTTCAATTATGGAGTCTATTTATCAAAATTATAATAACAAAATAGGAAAAAATATTTTAAATTTAATCCTACATAATAGATGTGACAATAGGTTTTTAGAGTAAAAAAGTTCAAAACTTTTCAATGTTTTTTTATTAAATATAAAACCGAAATTGGTTATAATGACCTATATTATGATTAATAATCTATTTAACATTAGAAAACATTTTAAAATATAATTTATCAATATAAATAAATTATATGAAAAATATGATTTGAATTAATGATAATTTTTTTCAATTTAAAAAAAATGAAACTTCAAATAAAAATACAAAAAAATAACACTAACCTAATTAATATGTTTTATTTTCTGAAATTAAGATTATTTTGACATATAAAATCAATTAAAGTGTAAAAATTTAATTTAAAACAGAGTTTCTATTAAATTTATGTAAAACGTATTTTAAAAAATATAGATTTTTATGCTTAAATTTCTATTATATTTTTATTTTAAGCCTATTAAACATATTGGATGAATATATAAAATTTTAATAAATATGTTTATGAATAATATATTTATTACTATTTTTCAAATTAAAACAATTTCTAGTAGATAACCACCATTAAAAATAATGATATTAAAAGTATATTATTTTTCCTTATAGATTAGTCTTCCTTGCAAGACCAGATTTCAATGAAACTCAATATTGTGGGTTAGGTAAACTATCAATCGTAACATCCATTTTATCGAAAATTACTATATAATTTGTAATTTTAAAAAATATAAAAAAATTATTTCTATAATTATCTAATATGTTACATCCTTCCCCCATGTTTGAAATTGTGTCCTCATAATTTTATTCACTTGTAAAATAAGATGGGTTATTTTTATCTCATTTCATTTTTATATTATGATGATTCCTCTTCAAATATTTGGGTTTTCCATAAAACCATAGGATGGTGAATTATCATATTTCAAAACACCTTATCTCTAGAGTAAATAATATGAATTGGTTGTTCCTTATAAGAATTATTCTATTTCAATTGAACTACTCCGGGGATACAAACATGTGATGAGTCTGGTACATAATTCCTCAATATTAAAATAGGAAATACATTGTGTGCCTGAGATAAACATAATGGTAAGGCCACTCAGTAGAAAACATTTCCTACATTCTAACGGATTTCATATTGTTCAATGAAAAAAATACTCAGATTCCCCTTCCTAATAAAACACATCACACATTACCAAATCGAAACATTTACAATGATATGGTCACCAACCATGAAATAAATATTTTTTATCCCATTTTATGCATAAATATTCTTCCGACTCTCTGTTTTTCTTATTTTTCATTGAATAAACTCAACTATCTATACCATTTACTATACCAACACTAGTCTCGTTCACTTCTATTTTCCCACATCATTCCCAAAATTCAATGTTCGACACCACTATCCACATAATTCTTTTAAAGGATCTGTCTCTATTGTATAATGAAAAATGATATTATAAGAAAACCTAACCAAAAAAAGATGCTGATCCCAAATTCCATGGTAATAAATTCAGTAATGATTAAGATTATTTTATAATATTTGAATAATACACTAATAATTTCCTTCACCTTGAGGATTAAAAGTTGTAATTATATTTAATTTAGTACTCAAGGAAATCTGATTTCTTTTAAAAAAATTGTATGAAAACCTGGCATTATGGTCAGATAGAATAGAGAGAGGCACTCCATATAACCTCATTGCCTTTTTTCAATAATGTCTAGAATATTGATCTGAATACATTTTATCTTGAATGGGAAAAATTATAATATCATTTTAATCAATCAACAAAAACCCAAATCACATTATTGCCTTGTATTTTTTTAGAAACCCACTATGAAATCCATCGATTTATTATTTCATTTCCTCTATAGAATTGGAAATGGTTAAATCAAAACATTCTATAACTATCGCTCAGGTTTGACATATTGAGATGTCAAATACTTCACGGTAAATTAAATTATATCTCTATTAATTCTATCTCAGTAATAATACTCATGATGGTATATTTTCATCATATTACTGCCCTAATGAACAATAAATAGAGAACTATGATCTTGAGTCATTAACTCCTTCCTAAACTATGAATGAAAAGAAACTTATATTCTTTTCTAAATTCATAAAACACCTTCCCCATGAATATTAAAATCAGGAAACATATCATTCTTTATAAATTCTACCTTTTCATGAAAAGTTTGATCCACCTTTTGAGTAGTTTAATTTTATTCTGACAAATTCAACTACACTGAAACCTGAATGAAACCAACGGATATCCCCCAATCCAAAACCCTTAGGCCAAAATTCATAAAATAATTAACCAAATGGTTATGTTCCAAATGTAACATGGTTAATTTAGCATTAAAATTTCATCTCAAAGCATGAACCCCCTTGTTTTCTTTTCTCGGATTATAATTAATTGAGAAATCATAATTCTTGATTAGTTATATCCATCTTCATTGTCTCAGGGTCAATGATTTATGATTTAATATATACTTAAAACATTTGTGATCAGTATATATTTTACATTTAAAACCATAGAAATAATATGTCCAATTTTTAATGCAAGAATAAAAATCAATTAACTCTAAATCATAGGTAGGTTAATTTAATTCAAGAGTTTTCAAATTATATAAAGAATATAAAATAAAATTTTCATACTACATCAAGACTCAACCATGTCCTTTTAACAGTGTATAAAATTAGATAAGGAATACACCATTTCAAGAAGGTAAGGCCAAAATAAGAGCATTTTCCAGTATAATTTTTAGTTCTAGAAAAAAAATCACATTCAACTATCTAGATTAACATAACTCCTTTTGAAGTTAACTAAGTTAATAGTCTAGATAACTGAGAAAAATTTTCAACAACCCAACGACAATAACCTATTAATCCAAGAAAAGTATGAATCCTTGTAACATTTTTAGTACTTAGACACACTTCAAAAACATTTTTTTATAAGGGTGAAAAGTTATTCCATATTTAGAAACAATATATCCAAGGAATGAATTTTGTTTTAACCAAAACTCAAAATTACTAAACATTACATTTTTTATTTTCATTCAAGGTTTTCAAAACAATCCATAAGATCCCTTTATGTTCCTCATGGAATTTAGAAAAAAAATGTGATCTATAAAAACATCCACAAATTGATTCAAAACTAACGGAATAACCTATTCATAATATTTTTAAATACAATGGGTGCATTATATAAACCCAGGGGCATAACTAAAAACCCATAATGAACCTATCCTGTCTGAAATGCAGCATTCAGTATTTCAACCTCAATGACCTTTACCTAATGGAACCCAGAACAATGATAAATATTTAGAAGACACTGATCTCCTTGGAGATGACCGAATAAATTTTTTATATGAGGAAAAAGATACTTTTTCTTAATGGTGATGTTATTAATGTTAGTATAATAAAATAAAAGTCTAATGGAACCATATTTCTATTTCAAAAATAAAATAGGGGAACCCCCTGGAGAAGATCTATTCAAATGAAACCTTTATAATTAAAATATTGTAATTGGTTTCTCAATTCAAAAATTTCTTCTTGAAAAATTCTATAAGGTTGTTTAGAAATAGGATTAAAATTAGGCACTAAATTAATAATAAATTCATCTTCCCAATTTGGAATAACACCAGGTAATTCATCCGGTAAAATATCCTTAAATTTATATACAACTACTATATTAATAATCTAAACTATTTTTTTCTTTTAAAAAACATGGGATACATAAATTTCACTTCCATATTCCACCAATTTCTTAGCATCATGGAATGTTACCAAAGGTATGAAATCATTAAATAAAAATTTCATGGATTTTAACCTATTTTTAACTTGAGAAACCGAATTCCAATCCATATATATAATTATACCAAACTCAACTATATGTAGTTCAACAAGATTTTTTTTGGAAATACCATTCCACTAATGAAAATAAAAATATTCTAATAAATCTTGGTTTCTCTAACGCTTAGATTCAATGTTTTTACTAAAATTTCTATTTTACATTCATGGGGTGATATCTCTAATTTTCAAGGGAATTTCTTTGAAATGAAATAATTTAAAGATCTAGAATAAAAAAGAGTGTTGGAATAATTAGAATAAAACTGTAATAAACATGACACTAATTCATTTTGAATCATATGATCAATTACAGTAGCAGTAAATATTTTACAACACACTTTTAATTTAGATCTTACTATATTCCTCCACGGGTAATAAACTTTTGACTCAATAAGATGAATGGATATAATTATTGAAAATAAAACAACTTACTTTTAGACTTTTGTTTCTTATCTGGTCATTTTCCTTATGATAACAAACCATATGACCAATACTACCACATCAGAATCACTTCCCTGACTTAGAATAAAATTATATAGGATACTTTTTACCCCACTTCTCAAAATATGGAAAATTTGTTTTCATGCCTCCAAACATATTTGGGGAATGATTTACCATTTTCATACATTTATATCACTTCTATTTATTATTATCATGGGATAGATGATCATTAGAAAAATCCATTTACATCATCGTAGTGCATCGAACAAGTTCTCATACCACATAAACTCATGAAAAACGAATTACATTCAATATATTGGAATGAATCCCGAGTAAACATGATTCTTATTTCTATCAATATATTGGATAAAATTTGTGACTTACCTCACCAATTGAGTGATGTTTTCTTCATATAAATCCACCAAATATCCCCCCTTATCTCATTTCCAAGAATTTCATGTCCATATAAAATATAAAAACAATAAGAAAATATTCCAGAAAGAATGTATTCATAAATTCATCCCATTATAAGGAATAAATATTTTTATTTTCTCTTGTACTCATAACCATTAACCACTACTAATCAGCTTCACCATGAAAACTATAAATTTCATGAGTTACCCTTTTGGGGATCCAAAGATCCCATGACATTGAATATGTTTTCTTGAGATTTAATCTATCTTTCTGCTATCACAGGGCCAAATGATCTTTTAAAATATGGGGTAATATGTATCATAAAATTATCCATTGTCACCATGTTCCACTATATAATATATGGTTTATCTCTTTAATGGACACAAAAACCATTTATATCCCATCTCAACTGATCCATTACAACGGAAATCTAATCAGTTCTGATTCCAATAATCTCCAAAAGATGATTTGGAAGGATATATTCTTGTCGGTGACTTCCACCTACAAATTCCTTGTTTCTAATATTGAAAGAAATTATAATAAAACATAATCTAGATGAAGAAACAGGGTAATATTCAAATGATATATTATTATAATTCAACTATAATGTAAAATATTTTTGGGGGGATGTTATTAACACTATACTAAACTTTAAAGTTATCTAAATCAAAATTTGATACCTACAATAAGGACCTGGGATTAGTAAATTTAATAATATTAAGTTATGTCAATAATTTTACATTCTTTCATATTGAATATCTATTCATATTTAGAGTTTTAGATAATTAGGCCATTAATCATATATAATAATAAAATAAAATAAAATGTTGATACTTATGATTAGTATCCATATTTCTAATAATATAATTATTAAAAAAATAAAGCATGATCATATTAATTAAAACACATCACAACTATTATTATTAATTCTTCAAATACTTTACTCATCCTTAAGTCTTGTTGAAAATAGTCAAAAACATGATATGAGAAAAAAAAGGCCAGTAGAGGATATAAAAATATGGAAATAGTTATCCCTTTGATAGAAAATAAAACTCACCAAAACATTATAATAAAGTAATATTGTCCATATTAATAAGTAGTTAACACTTTTCATTGATAATAATCTCATTTCATGTATTTTAATAGACAATTCATTAATGTAAAACCTGTAACAATAATAGAAAATTCATAGTGGTGACTTGGGACATCATTAATTATTTCACTATTATAAATGGAATTACCATATGTTAAACTTCCATTCATGTCACTCTTAAAATTGGACTATCCATATGGATATAATTCATAAATTGTGCATTTAAGGGATATAATGGACTCAAGCATCACTGGTTTATCATAGAACCACCAGTCAGTGGTTTATTACGGAACCACTCGTCAATTGTCCATGTATCATTACATAATAATCAAACATAAAGGATTCAAATTTTCATAAATTTCACTAATAAAGTATCATTTTAAATAACAAGATACCCTTCCCAATATTATAATAATCTATCTATTTTCAACCCCTATTTTCGAAAATGAAATAACTATAAGATAACGAGGGGTTTCATTTTCTTTTAAAAACATGTAGGTTGATAGAGGAAGGAAAAATTAAAATTAGATAGAAAATGCCTTGTATAGTCAATTTATATCCATATTAATAAATATGGAAAATAATATCATGTATATTAACATGATTAAATTATTTCATAATTAAACATTTAATGTGTCCCATCCCACTTTGAAAATTTAAATCACAATCAAGTGAAATATTAACATTTAACCAAAAATTAAATAACTTGAGAAGAGATAAAATAAGAATTTTGAATGTAAAAGGGGATATATAAACACTTTATAAAAGAATTAATGATAACATTGTCATGAAATGTCTCAATGAAAGTGGATTAATACAAAATACCTTACATTCAGTCTTACTTGGTAGGTCTATCTTTATATTTCTCTTCATTGGGGTAAATCCTTTTTGTTTCCATCAACAGGATTCTTGAATGGATTTTTTTCTAAAGGGAGTCTTCTAGGATAAGGATATGGATTTTGAGAATAGATTTGGTGAAATTATAGTCGAGACAATGTGTCTCGATATGTGTGAGGAAGTGAGATGATAGGAGGCCTTTTATAGTGGAGGAGGAGTGACGCTATTGTGAATTTTGGAAAAGGAAAATTCAACAACATTTTGTCCTTTCCATGCTGATTCAATAATGGTTAAAATTCATTCCAAGGGAGGACTGAATAGAAATACTTCCATCCAATCAATTTGGGTGAAGTTTATTGGTTATTTGGGCCCTTAATATTATGATTTAGTCCCATGGTATGATAATTTTTATCATAATCATTGTAATTAATTTTAATCTCGTTCAGTAATATTTTCTGGTCAAAAACAATATTAAAATAGTTAGACCTAATAAATTATTCTTATTTCAAATATGAAATCCATTTTTTTGAAATTCCAAACACAGAAGTGCCAAAAATTAATTTATATTTAATTCTATAGATTAGATGTGAGAACATATTTTTAATGTAAAAAAATTTAAAATTTTTCCATGTTTTTATATTTAATTTAATATTGATATTGATCCACTAAACTATATTGTGTTAATTAAAAAACTTATAATTAAACGTCAAAAAAAACATAATTAACCTTATAAATAAATAATATGGATAAACTATTTTGATTTAAAATTCATTATGTTTCACTATTCATTATAAATGAATATTCCCAGAAACCTAAAAGAAATTCACAATAAGGTAATATTTATATTTTTATTTTAGATTTAAAGATTATTTTTATATATAAATGATTCAAATTTCCAAAAATTAGATTTCAAATTGGTTGAAAATTAAAATTAAGTAAAAGAATCATTTAATAATATAGATAATTTATTCATATAATTGGGTTTTATTGTTAATTTAAGCCAATTAAACATAAATGATAAATTTAAAAAACATT
This sequence comes from Viscum album, assembly GCA_963277665.1. Classification (NCBI taxonomy): domain Eukaryota; kingdom Viridiplantae; phylum Streptophyta; class Magnoliopsida; order Santalales; family Viscaceae; genus Viscum; species Viscum album. The sequence continues at coordinate 7,031,095 of CAUJRU010000011.1, read as the reverse complement.
TAATAAACATTTATAAGCATAATATTGTTATACCTCTTTATTCTCATTTTCACAATGACTATGCGATAACCACCACATAAAATAATAATATTAACAATATAATAATTTTGGTTATAACTCGATCTTGCGTGAAACAAAATATTTTAGAGAAAATCCTTATTAAATTTAGGATACACTATCAAATATATCATACCTTTTAATATAAGATTATTATCTAATTCATAATATTAATAAATATGAAAATCTTTTATTCTTTAATTACCTAGGATGCTACATGAAATAAAGAATAATTTCTTAATGTTTATCATATAACATAAATAAAATTATAATTGAAACATTATAGTCATGAATATTTCATAGAAAAAATGAGATTGCATGAAACAATATTTATAAAAAACATACATGTTTACCCATAATGGGAAAAATAATTTCCTTAAAAAATGATCAATAAATACATTATGAAATAAAAATATTTTCATGAAAAAAAATTATTAGGAATATAAAATACATGTAGGTTCATTGCCATATCTTCTTCATAAAACCATTATAAGAGCCCTTATAAAGGGATCAACCAACTCAGTGAATTCCAACGCAATTATCTAAATATCATAATCATTACCCAATGCCTTAAAGATCAATATGATGCTCATACACATTATAAGTAATTTAAAAATACCACAACATACATAGGTCACATATATTCTTGAATTTCCATTATAAAAACTCATAAAATATTATTTTTAAACCGTATTCAAACTTATTTTTAGCCTTCAAATAAAATAAATAAAATAGAGTTTTATTTTGAAAATATTTAATTAAAATGAAAAAAATATTGGAAAAAAGATTTTATTTTAAAATATTATTGGGAAATTGAAATAAAAAAATCATAATCAATAATGATCACTATTGAAGGAAAATCCATTCATTTTATATATGAGAAAAAATCTATTTCCACACCTTCTCTAAAAACTATCTCATTCATGAAATGAAACGAAAATTACATTTTTATTCACAATATAGAATGTCAATGTTAATTAGAAAATAATTTTATAAATAATTTATGATAGAATATTATCTTCCATAAAATATTTACGAAACATCCATACAAGAATGAAAAAGCGTTGGAAATAATACTTAAAAAAATTTAAACACATTCTATAAAAAATCTATTAAAACTCAATAAATGTTGATCCCATGAAATATTGAAGGTCATAACATGAAAGGATTTTAAAACAAGGTTAATTTTTATAGAATAGTAATAAGATAAATTCATAATTTAGTTTATAAAAAAAATAAAACATGTGGTGAAAATATCTTATGTCTCCAAGAAAGTGATTTAAAGCTAGGAATCTTTTACCTCAAGTCCCAATTTTCATGTACATTATTTATATTCCTGAGTAATATATTTATGTTAATTATGTAATTTTTAATTTAATTTTGAGATTTATTATTCATTTCATTTCACTAATAAATGGATTATAATTAATTAATTAATCAATTAAGTTCACATCAGATGCATGAGGACATACATCTTATAAGCCAGAAATATATTGGGTAGGTCGACCATGGACAAATGTTTCGGTATATAATCATATAATAAATATTAATAGATAAATAATTTTCAATTTTATACATTAAACAAAATATTGAAATAATCAATTATTGGGTTACACAAAAAATGGATCACATCACTTTCTAGAGGTGGAAGTCCACACGTATGCATGAATGACATTATCATTTTTTAATTGATTGAATGGTATGACAATAGATTATATGTAATATTTATATAACGGTCCATTTGTCATAAATATCATATGTATTAATTAAATCCACTATAACATCCATACTTGTGAGGTGGTGATGAAAATTAAAATCATCACATAAAGGTGGTGGGAATCCCCACGCACAAGAAAATAATTTTTTAATATCCCATAGAATGGGAAAACTGATGAAAATGGGTTGTATAATTAAAATGATAGAACTTTAGTATAATAAATCTAGTTTTGTTATTATTAAATCATGCTTAAATAATATTTTAAGGTGGTAGAGGAATAAAGAAACTTGAAATTGGTCAGTTAAGACTTATACCTTCATCTCAAATAACTTCTTTAGATTACACATTAATCCTTTTATGATTAATCTTTTAGTGATATGAAGACCTCTAGAACATGGGAAAGGATTTTGTAAAGATATTGAGATTGGTATTTCCCAAAATAGGTGTCCGAAAATGTTTGAGGAAGGGATGAGTAGAGTGACTATTTTATAAGTGAAGAGAGTAGAAACCATGGAAATAATTAATGAATTTAATTAATATTAATTAATATTATAGTTCAAGTGGAACCAAATTGAAATATTTAAAATATATCATGAGTATTTCTCTAAATAATATTTCCCTATAAAATTTGTATGTGTTTATAAGATTTTTAACCACTATCTCTTGGTTTTACCACCTCTTAACCCCTTGATGATTAATATGATACCAATGTTTTTTACTCTATAATAGTCAAGAATGTTTTTATTAAAGTAAAATTGCACCTAAAAAAGAGAATAATCAATTTTACAGAACATATACCATTTATTTTGATGATGATAATATTTTTATGTATATTTAATCATTCAATGAAATATTATATAATAAAATATATCATTAAAATCATATTCAGGGCTGTTTGCATAGCTATAATTTAACAACATAAATATTGTTAATGACTTAGAATATATAAATTTTTTTTTAAAAATATAAAATTATATTTATAATTAAATATTTAGGTTAAAAATAATTCCACAAAATTTTATTACATTTAATAATTTTGAAAATAATTTATATGAATTTTTTTATCACATCAACATGCATTGTTTGAGAATTGTATAACAATTTCAAGTAAATATTTAGTTACTAAAAAATAAAATGAAAAATTATATTATAAAATAATTTACTAAAATTTAAAATAAAAATCTATTATCTAAGAAAACTTCGTTTTAATCCTATGAAAAATTAATATATATATATATTTAAACAAATGGAGAGACATTTTGTTTTTACCCTACCTAAAATCATATTTAGGTCATTATCAAAGGAAAGTAGAAATAATTTTTCTAATTTTTCATGCATGTATTTTTATGTTTAAAATAAGATTTAAATAAAATATGCAAAATTATTAGGGATATTTTGGATTTATCTCATTTTTTTAGCCTTATTTTACCATAACTGATGTGTCAAATATTCAATACCTTACTTTTCAAGAAGACTAAAAATAAAAGGGACATATTTTACCAATTTGAAGCTTATGGTTACAAATATTAAATCAATTTTAAAATATTATATTTATACAATTGGATGAAATCAAATTTAATTGAAATACATATAATTCAATGAAAAAAAAATTAAAAAAATGTTTTTAATTTCTAAAATGAACTTATTCCAAAATAATGTATAATAACTATTTCAAAATAAATAATTAGAGTATTTATAATTAAAGAATATTAATATTAATGTAATATTAAATTTAAAACATAATAAAACTTTTAAATTATTTTAATTTTTCAAAATAAATAATAATTTTATAAAACAAGCAAAATCATTCAATATTCAGAAAAAAATAAAATCATGTCAGAAAATTCCCTATAAAAAACATCAAGAAAATTTTGAACTGATGATATAAAAAATTAGTTTCAATTTTTAAAATTCAAATTATAAAATTAATAAATTAAACAATTTAATAAAATCCTATAATTCTTGAAAGATAATTTGTTAGTATAAACCTTTTATCATTTTGATTGGAAAATTATGTAATATTATTGTTGATAATATAACACTATAAAATAAAATTATTGAATTTTTTAATGAATAAAATTTATCTATTATCAACATTACCTATGTTGTTACATTAATTCCCAATTTTGGAAATTGATTCATTTTAATTTTATTAATTACTTAAACAAGTGGAGAAATTTTTACTTCATTGAATTTTTTCATTCCCATGTTTCTTCTTCAATCATACGAGTTTTTCAGAAAACCCAAACTCGGTGAATTACCTGATTCCAAGAAAACTTCTCTCTATGTTTAGTAATCTACGTATGATATTCATTATAATATGGTTTCTCTTCCAACATAACAGATTTAGGAATCAAAAAATGAGATGCAATGATAACATACTTATCTAATAATAAAACATGAATCATATAATGAACATAACATAAAATGAGGGGAAATTACACTCATTAAGAAACTGATCCAACCTTCTATCATAATTAAATTGGTTTATTTGAACTATTTACTTAACATTCCATTTTTCTAAAATCAAACATACATTTACAGTGATAAGAATTAAAAACATAATATCTTAACTTGAATGAAATGAATTTCATCTAGTCATTTTCATAAAAGTTCATCCTATTTTGATCCATCCAGATATACTTATAAATCATTTCCATTATATCATCTATTTTGTATTCCAATTAAAATCCCAAAAACCATCTTTCACAAACATCATCCCAATAAGCTGGAGTCCAGCGCCACTTTCTATATAATTTTTTATTGGATTCATTTGTAGACTATAATTAAAACGATAATTATAAAAATGTCCATCTAGTGAACGATTTTTATCCTTGATTCCTTATTTATCAAAAAAAAAGATTGAATCTTACCCTTTATATATTGAATCATTATTATATATTATCCCTTTGATTGAGGATGAAAATACATAATAAAATTTAATATAGTAATAAACGAAATTTGAAGGATTTCCCCAAAATTAGAGGTAAAACTTGGATCATGGTTATATATAATAGAAAGAGGGACCCCAGGTAATCTAATGATATTTATAATATAAATTATATAAATACAATCCATAGACATATTTTCTTAAATAATAATAATCTATACTAATTTATAAATTTTATCAATAATCAACCACATTGCATTATTACCGCAAGATGTATTTGGTAATACAACCTTGAAATCCATATATATATATATATATATATATATATATATATATTCTCTCATTTCCATTCCAACAATAAAAAAGGATGAATTATCCTTTTTAGTAATTGATGTTCCACATTAATCTATTGAAAAGTCAAAAGTTTCATGGTAATGTTAGCAATATCAATTCAGCCCTCCCCACCAACAAAATTCTTATAGGTCTCTATTCATATTAGGTATAATCTGATGAAAATAAATCATAGATCTATTAATATCACAAAAAAAATCTTTCTTCAACTATAAATCACAAGGCACTCATATTTTTTTTCTAAATCTCTAACATTCTTCTTTAAAAATGTTAAATTCAAGAAGAAATCCATTCTTAGAAAATTTTACATTTCTTGCTATAACATAATCTTTTTTTGAGCCTTATTAATTTCATATTTCAATGATGAAAATAATAACACATAAAAAATATTTAATGTTACTTAGTGAAAAATACCAATATCTATCAAATAAATTTTTGAAAGGATTATCTTCCAAACATTATATATTTAATGATGCTTTATCTTTTTGTCTTAAAGAATCATATACCCTTTTATATTTTCATAGATGGTAATGATTTGTGAAGTCATAGTACTTAATCAGTTCTCCCACTTTCATTGAATCATATTTAAATAGTTTTTGAGTGAATATATACTTTAAACATTTATGATAAATATATGATTCACAATATAATATATATAAATGATTTCTAAAAATTTTTAAATTAAAAACCATAGAATGTAGTTCAAAGTCATTTGTAGTCTAATTTAGCAAGTTAGGATTCAATTGACATGATGTATAATAAGTTACATTTTTATTCTTCATCATTACACAACTAACAACCTTTAATGAAGCATCACTGTAGTTAAAAAATATCACGAGTTTTATATGGTATGGCCAAAAACTGATCATTCACTAATATTTTCTTCAATAATGAGAAATATACTTCACATTCATCTATACAGTTTAATTAAAATCCTGTATTAGTTAACATATATAGTAATACATATAACCAATATAATCATTTAAGAAAAAAAAATAGTAACCATATAATCCCAAAAACCGGTGATTCTTTGTGATATTTGTATGTCTTAGAAGATTTATAACTAAATTAGTTTTTCATGGATCAATATTTATCGTATATTTTTATAAAATATGTCTATATAATTAAATTTTTCACATTAAGAATTCATATTTACAAAATTTTTCATAGAACTTATTTTCTTTTAGGATTTTCAGAACAATTATAAATTTTTTATCATAGTTATCAAATATTTAGAATATATCCAGATGTTATTGATGATCAAAACCATACATTTTATCTAATATATAATTAAAACAATTATTCAGAAGGACTATAAATAAAGATATATTTTTAACCCAAAGGTAATAACTAAAAACCGATAATGACCATAACTATTATGAAACATTATCTTAAAAATCAAATCCTCTATCACCTCCAATTCATGCTTCTTGAACTGGGCACCAAACTCTAAGAAATACTAAGCCCCAAGGAGATGATGAAACAAATTAACTATATAAGGGAAAAACATATTCTTAAAAGTGATTCTATTCTACTGTATATAATTATTGTAAATCCTCATGGAACTATCTTTATTTAAAATGAAAAATAGATTAACCCAATATTGATGTTCCTGGATGAATGGAACATTCATTAAAAAACTCATTTCATCAATTTTATAATTCCAAAATTCTTACTTGATACATTCAATAGGGATGTTTTGAAATTGGGTTATCATCATGCACTAAGTAAATTGTAAATTCAATCACCCAAATCCTATATAAAACATTTAATTTCACCAGGAAATAAATCTAGATTTTCATTTACTATAGGAATAATTATAATTTGAGTAGTTTCAATTTTTTCCAAAACATGTACAAGCTAACTTTCATTTCCACATTTATTCAATATATAACAATAATAACATCATCCTTTACATGAGGCAAGTCTAAAAGAATTTTAGGTAAATACCTTTAATATATGATAATAATAAGAATCTTATAATTTATTATTTCAATGACACTATCCCGAAGGGTTTTTATAAGAGGTTATAGAATCATTTATTATGGGTAAATTTATAATTTTTTAACAAGTTTCTTTGAAATTAAATAATATGCAGCCTTAAATCAAGCATAAATTGGTTTAATATTAATAAACATGTAATGTAATTGATACCACAACACTGGATGGTCTAGAATCTACTAAAGTAGTTCCAATGCACTTAGGTATAATTTTATAATTGTGATCTGGTTTAATTTCCTCATTTTCCCTATATTCTAACATGTACCCACATAATGACCTATATCATTAAAATTAAGGAATCTTAATATTAGTTTTCCGTTATTCATCTCATCATTAAATTTATAGTCATGATCCATAAGTAAACGGTTTACATGTGACAAAATCATTCCAAATTTTAAAATATATCTTCTAAGGATTTTTGTACTAATCATATTCAAATATGGAAACATGGTTTTCTTAATTTTGTAGTTCTTTAATGGGTTGATCCCTATTAAATTCCACATAATAATATTTTACTTAGTGTTTTATAAAAATTATCATAAAAATTCAATTTCTACATACTCAAGAAATGGAACGAGTTTCCAATTTCTCTTGAATTCACAATATATAAAATATATTACAGTATTTGGGAATCAATCATGAGTAAAAAAATTAAATTTACTATCATGATTCTGAAAAAAATTTAGCACATATCATTCAAAATAGGGGAAGTTTACTTTATACACATTTACTGAATCGTCCTCATTTTTTCTCAATACCTACAATTTCTTATCCATTGTCAATCAAAAGACTTTAGAGAAATTCATCTAAAGAAAAATTTTCATGAATATATCCCATTAAAATTCATCTATATATTCTCCTTCAACTGTATAATTTAGAATTTACCACTACATATGAACATCACTTTAATATATATATATATATATATGTCCATTTTGATGTTTTAAAGAATCCATAATTTCAAATAAATTTTCTATTTGTTTGACCCACCCATCAGATAGCATACTGTTAGATACCAACTCTATTTATAACCTATGTAAACTGATCAACCAAAACCAAAAAATTCTCATTTCCAATTATAAAAATTTTTTGTTTCTATTTTGGGATGTTATTTTTCTTTTAGTTCTTTCCTACTTCACCTTCTATATTTTCTCTACGAAAAAACATTTCCAAAATACATAGATTATATTAATGAACATGAATATATTTAAATAATTTATCTTGAGAACCATAAAATGAAATCTTTTAATGATAAATATTTATATTATAATAACCACTAAAATTATAAAAATCCTTCCTTGGATACTATCTATTTAGAACTGACCTTAAAATAAAAAAACATGAGTTTTAAATAAAGAAATAATTTTCATAAATTTAAAATATCATTATGGTTTATATTTATAAATAATTATATCATAACAATTATATAATAAATTATTACATTACATAGAGGAAACTACCCCTAAATATCCATTTTTACTTAATATAGTACTCTTTAAAGGAAATATATTTTATATTTATGAAATCATCATAATTATCAACATGACACTATCATTTTTTATAGTCATCCTTAAAACTAGTGAAAAATATTTTAAAATGTTGGATTGGAACACAAATCACAATAAAGTAGATGAAGATAGATGAAAATAATCATGTTAGACTATTTCAAAACCATGATATCATAAATGAGATTTTTCATATAATATAATAAAAAATGATCACAAATAGTCATTCACTTAGACATGAAACCATATTTAGTACAAAACGTTTTCCACAAAACACATTATAATAAATAAAAAAGGGAATAAAATAATATTTAGGGTTTCAATGAATTAAGGATAACCCATGAAAAATATTTTATTAATAAAATAATTTTTTACCCTTAAAGACCATAATCAATAATTTAATCTAATGGTAATTAGATTACATTATAGAATAAAAATATTTACATCAAAACTCATTATCAATCATTTATAATTTATGTATGTTCCCTGGGAAATAATCTTCATAAAATTTACATAAGAACTCATATAATAACCCTTATAAGTTGAATAACCTACCTATGTAATTCCAACTTTATCATTTTAAGAAAAAAAAAATTTCCCAATGAATTTAGGGGAAATATCAACCTTACTCATCATAAAAAACTATATTAAATGAATTTAACATACATAAGCCACATATAACAATAATTTCTACTACAAAAACTCATGAAATATTATTTCAAAACTGTATGAAAATGAATTACCTGTCTTCACATAAAATATGAAAAATATAAATTTCATTTGAAAATATTTAATAAAAATTAGAAACATATAAAGAACTATATATTCCTTGAATATAAATGTAAAAATACTTATAGGAAAAATATTAAATGACAATGTTTATGATAATGGAAAAATTAATTCAAGACATATATGCTAAAGACATTCTTTTTACACCTTCATTAAAAAGTACATCATTTATAAAAACTAAAGACAGTTCAATTTTTAATCCTTTGTAAAGAATGTAACTGGTAATATAAAATTTTTATATAAACATTATAAATGTAAATAGAAATTACATATAATGTAACGCCTCGACCCTAGTTACTGAGAGTCAGTGCTTTATTACATTACATTGGCATGATCATAGAAGATCAAATCTCGAAAGATCGATTAGTTTAGTAGCTTAGAAACAATAGATACATTCATAAATGTTACATTACATCATTAAGTGAAAAATTCCAATAACATATTGTCTCCACACTCATATCCGCTCATACTATCCTTGAAGTTCACTCATAAAATACTTCTTTACATCCTGGGAAAAATAAAACATAGAAAGGGGTGAGCTCAAACCCTCAGAAAGGGTAAGAAATACAGCAGAAGATAACATAAATATTAAGTACGGTGAATAATTGAAAACACATGCCTTTACCAATAATAAACATGAATAATTTTATGGAAGGAGTATGAGATGAGTAAATAATGCCAAAATAAAACACAATCATTGGTATTCTACTAGTCGAATGACCACATGAAACATCAATATTATTTTCATAATGAGGAAATGTATAATGTCAGACATTCTGAAAAATTTTGTCAAGGCCTCGGCTAAGACATCTAAAAATGATTAAGGCCTTGGCCAAAACCATATATCGAAATTGGGAAAGGTCCTCGACCAATTTCACGTCTAGTTGTCTCATTAGACCTACCGATGCATCGAGGATCTATAGCGGGCTCCACCCGTCACTTACTAAGTCCAATACATTCCTCATATGAAAAGTTTTAAACATATCATTAACATTTGTATTAAAACTATCATACGAAATTTCAATACTTTAACCATAAAAAATGAATAGTATAAAAATAGAACATCCATAGTCAAACATATAACAAAATCTTCAATATAAAATATAGGTTTTGTATCATAATAAATCATCTTCAAATAAACATAAAATCCATCAATGGGAGTTGACATAGATGAAACAAAACTATTTGAGACAAATATCTCTTTTTTTTAAATCATTTAATAGTAACATAATAATAAAATAAAACATTTACAATGAAAATATCCTTTTAATCTTGTAAGGTAAGCTTTGATGATTTTATAATGGCGGAAAATAGCTGCACCCTCCGTATAAGTTAAAAAAATATATTCCTACATTAATTTTGTTGAAAAGGTTAAAAAGGACCTTGTTTGGAAAACGATGGAAAGATTCCTTTATACACTTCTTATAAAAAGTCAAAAAAGGGTATAAATGACTTTAAACCATATTCTATAAAATAGTAATAATGTTTTGAAATTATTTTTTAATAAACATGGATGTGCATTATAAAGACGTCCCATTAGATAATTACGTATAAACAACCTCGGATAATAAAGAGATTGTGAAATAAACCCTTACCTTGTACTTTTCCTTCGTCGAGGGTAGTTTAACCTCCTATATAATAGTTAAATCATTGTTATTATATTAAACTAGAATCATATACATAAATATGATATCATATATTATATTTTAATATTGCTTTGTAAAAAATATTTTAGTATTATCGTCGTTTTGGGTGTTCACTTACTCGTTTTCTTTTAGATGTCTTTTTATATAATCCGTGTTTGTTATCCATAGGTTGTATCTTATTCATATCCAGAATGATATCAAGTCCCTAAAAATAATTTTAAATCATAAAATTATATTAGTCTTGAATGGATACGATGGGGAAGGAATCTCATTGCGTTCGTGGAGACGGTACTCCGTACGTACGCACGAATCCTACTTCCATTTCATTTTTCATTTTAGTAGGAATAAAAACCAAATGATACAAAGGTATATTATTATTCCAGTACAATATAATATCTAATACATGTTACATATGTTCATAAACACCCTCCTTTTTATGTTCCATGTATGGTATGAACAAGTCATATCACTTTGAGTGGGTGGTAGTCCGCAATTCCTCAAATGAAATTATCATATATATATATATACACACACATCATGAAACATATAATGGTATGATATATAATGGAATTATAGAAGCTTATATATAAAATAAATATCATTAATATTATATTTAATAATAGTTCCATTATAATGGCAACCATGAGAGGTGGTAGGAGATAATTTCGCAATCATCGTTTCGTGAGGCGTTTGGTTTCCATCCACAGAAACATTATGTTCTTCAACCATTAGATGGAGGTGTGTGTAAGTTTATTTTGAATAATTCACATAAAAATATCCTATTATATTAAGTATACTGGTGTTGTTACTAAATAAAAGAATAATAAGTGTTTAGGGGTTGGAGGAGTAAAATAAAAGATAAGAAGCTAAGAGAATTCGTTACCTTTAATTTGGGAAACTCTCTTTGGGATGACCAAAAAGGAATCTTTAAGTGCCTTATGCCTATGTTATGGCTTATATGAGAAGAATATGGATTTAGGAAGCTTAATTTGGTAGAAATTTGATAATCCAAAAGGATCGAGAGGTGTGAGGAATTGGTTAGAAGTGATGTCCTTTTATAAGAGGGGGGAGGGGCTCTTTAGGAAAGATCAAAAATATTATTTTATTATATAGTGATATTCGGGTTTTAAAGGTCTAAAACTCATTAAATATGAATATTAGATGACTAAAGATCGAAATTAAATCATTCAATAAGAATTGGACAGGTTTTGGATATTATTTTTGTCTTTATAATCTTATTTATTTAAATCATTTATTAAGGAGGTAAACACTACATCATTATTGTGTCATAAATAATTTAGTTTATTATATGTCTAAAAATAATAATAAAAATACCATGATGTAGGAAATATTTTTATCTTTATAATGAATATTTATAGTCGAAAATATACATATATAACCCTATAAAAATTCTTTTTTGCTAAAAGATATATGCTTATGTCATTTTTGTATTTACTTTAACTTAATTAATATAAAGTGTCATTATCACATACAAGTGGATTAATGGGGTCCCAAAATCGACCCAAAGATCCCCATGGTTGGAAATGTATCAACCAATAGGTTAAGTGTACTTTTTAGGGTAATTTAGTATTATTATTATATTATTTGTTTACCCTCATTTAACGGATTTATCCACTAACCATGGTAAATTAAATATTACCGAACTAATTATTCAAAATGTATAAAAATAAAGGTTACCTATTTAAAATATAAAAACCTCAAGATTATAAATAGGGAATCCATTTTTCTAAATTCATAACACCGAAGCGGCAGAAATTAATTTAAAAATAATTCCCATTGTCAAAATAAAAAACGTGTTTTTAAGAAATAATAACTATCCAACGATTGACACTTGTTTATGTCTAGATTAAATTTGAAATTACGTCGAATGACAAAAATTGTATTAAATGGTACAAATATATTCTAAATATATATTAAAACCACTCAATAGTATAATTTATCACTATAAATTATTTGGATTAAAAAATTTGTTTTTAATTAAAGTGTAGTATTTTTCACTATTCATCAAAAATTGGAAGTTCACATAAAAATACTAAAAATTCACAGTAGGATAATTTTGATATTCCAAATCCAAATATGAAGTCCATCTTAAAAGATAAAATTTATAAAATTTCATAAAGTGGGTATTACTCTTCATAACGGCTAGTTTGAATGGTTGTGGTGTGTGTTAGAACTCGAAGTTGCGTACAACACACACTATTGTATTATTCAAAGAGAAGAGTACCGTAGAATCTTGGGGTGTTACATAATCCCCTCCTTTAGATAATTTCATCCTCGAAATTTCTAGAATATTACTGCATAAAAATACACAGGTGGTTCATCATAATACGTTTTCTTAGGTACCCACGTTGCTTCTTCCATCTTGTGGTTTCTCCATTGAACTTTTACCAGATGAGTCATCCGGTTTCATAGCACTTGTTCTCTGGTATCATGAATCCTCATGGTATGTTCGTAATAAAATAGATTGGGTTCTAGTTCTACTTTCTCATAATTTAGTACATGCGTTGGGTCAGGCTTGTTTTTTCTCAACAGTGATACGTGGAACAACTCGTGAACTTTGGAGAGATTTGGCGGCATTGCCAAATGATAAGCTACTGTCCCAAATTGTTCAAGAATTTTGAAATTTCTGATGTACCTAAGACTCAATTTACCTTTCATATCAAAATGAATAACTCCCTTCCATTGAGATACCATCCATTAAACCTTATCCCCTACTTTAAATTACAAATCCTTATTTCGGTTATCGGCATAGCTCTTCTTACTACTTTGAGATGCTTTGATGTTACTTTGGATTACCTTCAACTTTTCTGTCGTTTCCTCCACTAGTTTGGGCCTATGAGTTTTCTTTCACCAACATTATCCCAACAGGTTGGTGTGATACATCTCTTTCCGTATAACGCTTCATACGGTGTCATCTGAAAACTTGAATGGAAGCTATTATTATATGAAAATTCTACCAGATGTAAATATTGATCCCACATACCCTGAAAATCATGTGAGAAGGATCCCAACATGTCTTCTAATGTATGAATAGTCCGTTCTGATTTTCCATATATTTGAGGGTGGTAGGCACTGCTCAAACTAAGTTTATTATGCAAGGCCTTCTAAAGACTCTTCCAAAATTATGAAGTAAAATGGGGATCACGATTAGAAACAATCGATAGGGGTTCTCCATAAAGTCTCACAACTTCATTAATATATAGTCTTGCTGGACTTTCAAGTAGTAGATCTTCTCTTATAGTATGAAAATGTGCTGACATAGAGAGATGATCAACAATGACCCATATAGCATCGTTTCTTCTAGGAGTCTTTGTTAGTCCCATAACAAATTCCATCGTAATATTATCCAATTTCCACTCAGGTATGGGAAGAGGTTTCATGACTCCTCTAGGATGTTGCCTTCTGAAATTCACTTGTTGAAAAACCATACATCTTGACACAAAATAAGCAATCTCCCTCTTCATTTTGTCCCACCAAAAATGTTCTTTCAAATATCTATACATTTTGGTGCTCCCAGGGTGTATAGAGAAATTGGAACTATGAGCATCATCCAAAAATTCCTATTTTTGATCAGGTATATCGGGAACACAAAGTCTCTTTCCAAATTTTAAAATTCCATTTTCATACACAAAGTCACTCAATCTCCCATCATTCACACCATTATTCGTCATTTGAAACTATTTTTAATCATTCTGAGAAGTCTTTATCCTTTATAGTAATGATTTTTTGGAAACCATTTGAAAAAGTATCGATGTTTCACCTTCGATGATTTTTCCCATATCCAACTTTACTAGATCCATGAAAATTGGATCCCTTTCAACTATGATTTAGTTCAAAACTTCATGATCCTATCTGATCAAAGCATACACCACCATATTTTCCTTCTCCGGGTGGTAGTGTATTGTGCCATCATAATCCTTGAGTAGTTCAAGCCATCTCCACTGCCTCATGTTGAGTTCTTTATGTGAGAAAATATACATCAAACTCTTCTAATCAGTATAAATATCACATTTCTCACCATAGAGATAGTGTCTCCAAATATTCAAAGCAATGATTACTGCTTCTAACTCAAGATCACGAGGATTATTGTTTTTCTCATGTATTTTTAGTTTTTGTGATGCATTGGAAATAGCCCTATCATTCTGTATAAGGACCCAACCCAGTTCTTTCTTTGATGCATCACTATAAATAACAAATCCATAATTCCCGAATGGTAGAGTCAATATGAGAGCACTGAATAATATTCTCTTCAGTTATTCAAAACATTCTTCACACTCTTTTTTCCGAACAAATTTAACCCCTTTTATTGTGCACTTTGTTAGTGGGTTATCCAATTGGGAAAAATTTGGGACAAAACGTCGATAATAACCTGCTAAACCAACAAAACTGTGTACCCAAGTTATAATGATTAGTGCAGGACATTTTTGGATTACATTGGTCATAAGAGGATCAATGGAAATTTCATCCTTAGAGACAATATGGCCAAGAAAATAAATCTCCACAAGCCATTATTCACACTTGCTAAACTTCAAATATAATTCACGTCATCTAAGAGTCTTCAGGATAATGCGCAAGTGATTTTCATGATCTTCATATCTTTTGGAGTATATAGAGATATCATCAATAAATACCACTACAAAATCATCGATATATTCCTTGAAAACTCTGTTCATTAGATCCATCAATATAGATGGCGCATTATTCAATATAAAAAGCATTACTGTAAACTTATAGTTCCTGTAACTGGTTTGAAATGTTTTCTTTAGAATGTCATCCTTATTCACACACAACTAATGGTATCCAGATTGAAGGCCAATATTTGAAAAATATTGAGCTCCATGAATTTGGACAAATTAATCATCAATGTGTGGTATGTGATACATTTTCTTTATTGTTATAGCATTGATCTCCCTGTAGTCAATGCACAATCTCATAGATCAATCATTCTTTTTAATAGAAAGAACAGGGTCTCCCCATGGAGATACACTAGGGTGAATAAATCCCGTATTACTCAATTCCTCTAATTTTTTATTTAGCTCCACTAATTCCATAGTATCCATTCTATAAGGGGTCTTCTATATAGGAATTGAACTAGGAATTAAATCAATGGAAATATCAATTTCTTTACTCTATAGGATGACCAGGTAAATCCTCTGGAAAAACATCAAAATATTCTTTCAATATAGGTACATCCTCTATTTGAAAATTCCTTTCCTCACCCACAACTATTTCATTCTCTTCTTCCCCAATAATTTAATTTAGATGAGCTACTGGGGGCAGATCTAGATAAGAATTAGGTGGTGATGATTCTGCTGTAAAGATAAGGTGTTACTTATCATCATCATAAAAAAATTAACCTCCTTCTTCTTATAATAAATATTTTCATCATGATCCAAAATCCAATCCATACCGGGGATTATATCAAATTAAATAATATATATGATGATTAGATCAACATATAAAGACCATTTATATTATCTAATGGGAATGGATTCACAAAACTTTGTTGCAATGATACTTGACTTAAGAGTTTTAAATCACAAATCCTTTGTCAAATAAAATTGGAAATATCTATTTTTCTTAGAAGACTGGGAAGAAATGAAACAATGCAGTGATCCAGAATCAAATAAAGAATTTTTTAAACATGAAGAAACCATTAAATTACCTTCCACGATGTCTTTCGGAGTTTCTACCTCTGTAGTAGTTATAACATAAGAATGGCCTTGATACCTTGGCCTTTTCTGAGGTAAGTTCCCCTAACGCTTAGAACATTCATTTGCATAATGTACCATCTCCCTGCAGTTGTATCATTAAACATTGGTAGTGTCTTTCATTCCTTTACAATCACCCGCAAGATGGCCTTTCTTTCCACATTTGTAGTATACTCATTTTTCATTTAGACAGGCACCAAGGTGCTTCCTTCCACAATTATCACATGGTGGAAACTCAATTCTTCCCTTATTCAGTGTTTCCTCATTTCATTTCCTAGAGTGTTTAGTAGATCTCTTCTTCTATTTCTTTACTTTTAAGTCATAAGACTTAGAATTCATTTTCTGTCTTGATAGCAGATGATAAAATATCTTCGTATGATGAGAAGGATTGCGATAAAAATGTTGGAAGAAGAAATGGTTTTAAACAATCAATGAAATGACCAATCTTACCTCTTGGGTTACATAAATAATATGTAGCATGCCTTGCTAACCACGTAATGTTATCATCATACTTTACAACATCTCATCTTCCTTTTTCCTCAGACTGAGAAATTTCATTTCCATATCTACTATATGGTCAAGAGGAAAGTATTTCCCTAAGAAAATCAATTTAAAATCCCTACATTCCATATTTGATACTTAATCATCTTACTTTGTGTTTTGAATCAATGAACACAATTGATCAGCATCTCTAGTGAGGCGATAAACTTCCATGACAACATTTCCCTTTCACTACTCCCCAAAGCCTGAAATATTTTCTCTACGGAACTTATCCATTGCTCAGCTACCAATGGATTTTTATTCCCATTTAATGTCAGTGGTTGTTTCCTCATGAAGTGATCTAAATTGATCCTCCATGCTATGGATCTGGGTGCTCCACACAGTTAAGGTTATTATTCATAACCTGAGTGAGTTGTCCCAGTATAGTGATTAGCTGATCAGCACCAGTTGTATCACCAGTTCCACAATAATTATCTTGAGTAGGATGGAAATCCCTACATGGGGTGCATGAATTGATACTGCTTTCCTTCATTCCAGTAGGTTCCATTTCAAATCAATGTCATACACTAGATTAGTTTATGAATCACAATACATATATCAAAACTTTTAAAACACCTAACATAAGTTGATAAAATTATGGATTTTATCCAGAATCATAAAAATTCATTCATTGAAGAAGTATATAGTCATAAAACATTCATAATGGTTTGTAAAGAAAAAGAGAATTATCCTAGGAATATCCCCCGGGATTGTCGTAACCATGAGTGCAGTAAGGCCCGTTGTCGTGAACCAGTCCCCATTCGAGTCTAGCTCAAAGCGATGTTTTCTGGTTTTACCCCTAGAGACATATGTGCCACAGATGCCTCAACCTACTCGTATCCAAACAGAGATGTATTTATGAAAAAACTCAGAAATTCACTAAAATACCAAATTTATAAGAAGTTCTTCTATACTATTCTCCAATGTCCATCTTTGGTCAATGTGCTCTAATCAGATTTTATCTAAATCTAGCTTCCAAGGTTTGTAATAAACTTCCTCTGATACAAACGGTACCGCTCCGACCCCAGTTACCCAGAGTCGGTGCATTATTATATAACATTTGCATGATCAAAAAAGATCAAATATCGAATGTTCAATTAGTTTAGTATCCTTGGAAACACTAGATACATTCATAAATGTTACATTACATCATAAAGTGAAAAAATACAATAACATCTTGTCTCCACACTCAAATCCCCTCATACGATCCTTGCAGGTCATTCAGAAAATAATTCTTCACATCTTAGGAAAATTTAAACATAAAAGTGGGTGAGGTCAAACGATCAATAAGGGTAAGAAATAAAGCGGAAGATAACATGAATGTTAAGCATGGTGAATAATTGAAACCACATGACTTTACCAATAATAAAAATGAATACATTTATGGAAGGAGTATGATCTGAGTAAATAATGCCATAATAAAACATAATCATTGGTATTCTACTAGTCAAATGACCACATGGACCGTTAATATTATTTTCATAATGACGAAATGTATAATTCTATACATTCTGAAACATTTTTTAAGGCCTCAGCCAAGACGTCTAAAAATGATTAAGGCCTCGGCCAAAACCATATATCAAAATTGGGAAAGGGCATCAGTCAATTCCACATCTAGTTGTCTCATGAGACCTCCTGATGCATCGAGGAGCTATTGCTGGCTCCACCAATCACTTACTAAGTCCAATACATTCCTCATTTTAAAATGTTTAAACATACCATAAACATTCGTATTAAAACTAGAATACGAAATGTCAATACTTTAACCATAAACAAAGAATGTTATAAAAATAGTATATCTATAGTCAAACATATCACAATGCCTTCAATACAATATGGATGTTTTATATCATAATAAATCATCTTCAAATAATCTTAAAATCCATCAAAGGAAGTTGACATAGATGAAATGAAAACTATTTGAGAGAAATATCTCTTTTTTGAAATCATTTAAATGTCACATAATAATAAAATAAAACATTTTCCTGGAAAATATCTTTATAAGATTGTAAGGGAAGCTTAAATGATTTTATCATGGCGGAAAATATCCGCACCCGTTGTATTTGATAATAAAAGTCATTCTTACCTTAATTTTGTCGAAAAGGATAAAAAGGACCTTGTTTGGAGAACGACAGAAAGATTTCATTATATATTCATAAAAAAGTCAAACAAGGGTATAAATGATTTTAACACATATTATGTAAAATTGTAATAATGTTTTGAAATACAGTTTTAAGAAACATCAATGGGGATGATAAAGAGGTCCCAGTAAATAATCACATATAAACAACCTCGGATAATGAAGAGATTGTTAAATAAACACTTACCTTGCACTTTTCCTTGGTCGAGGGTAGGTTAACCACATGTATAATAGTTAAATAATTTTTATTAAATTAAAAAATAACCATATAAATAAATATGATATCATATATGATCCTTTAATATTTCTTTGTTAATAATATTATAGTATTATCATCATTTCGGGTGTTCACTTACTCGTTTTCTTTTATATGTTTTGTTACATAAGTTGTGTTTGTTATCCATTGTTTTTATATTATTCATATCCATAATGATATGAATTCCTTAAAAATTATTTTTAATCGTCAAATTAAAATTTTCTTGAATGGATACGATGTGGAATGAATCTCATCGCATTTGTGGAGATGGTAGTCCGTACGTACGCACGAACGCTACTTCCATTTCATTTTTCATTTTAAAAGGAATAAAAACCAAATGATACATAGGTATATTATTATTCCAGTATAATTTAATATCTTATATATGTTTCATATATTCATTAACAATATCCTTTATATGTTCCATGTATGGTATGCACGAGTCATATCACTTTGAGGGGGTGGTAGTCCGCAATTCCTCAAATGATATTACCGTATATATATTTATAAACATCATGAAACAAATAATGTTTTGCTATAAAATGGAATTACAGAAGGTTATATATAAAATAAATTTCATTAATATCATATTTAATTATAGTTCCATCATAATGGCCACCATGAGAGGTGGTAGGAGATAATTGAACAATCGTCGTTTCTTGAGGTGTTTGGTTGCCATCCAGAGAAACATCATGTTCTTCACCAATTAGATGGAGGTGTGTGTAAGTGTAGTTTAAATATATATCATAACAATATCCTAGTATATTGATTATACTGGTGTTGTTACAAAAGAAAATAATAAGAAGAGTTTATAGGTTGGAGAAGTAAAAGAAAAGAACAGAAGCTAAGAGAAATCGTTACCTTTATTTTGGGTAACTGCTTTGGGTTTGAACCAAAAGGACTCTTTAAGTGCCTTCTACATAAGTTAAGGCTTCTATGAGGAGGATAGGGATGTAGGGAGATTAATTGGGAAAGGGATGGATGATCCAAAAGGGTTGAGAGGCGTGAGTAATTGGTTAGAAGAGTTGTCCATTTATAAGTGGGAGGAGGGGCTCATTAGGAACGATTGAAATTTTAATTTATTATATAATAATATCATGTTTCTAAATGTACCAAACACATTAAGGATTATGATAATATGAGTAATTATCGAAATGAAATCATCCAATAATAATTGGATAGGATTTGGGTATTATTTTTGTCTTTATATTCTCATTTATTAAAATCATTTATTAAGGAGGTAAACACTACATCATTATTGTGTCATAAATAATTTAGTTTATTAAATGTATAAAAATTATAAAACAAATACCATGATATAGAAAATTGTTTTAGATTTCTAATGAATATTTGAGGTCATAAATATAACATATATAACCCTATGTAAATTTTTTTTTCTAAAAGATATGTGCTTTTGTCATTTTTGTATTTATTTTATTGTAATTAATATAAAGTGTCATTATCACTTACATGTGGCTCCATGGGGTCCCAAATTCCACCTAATGATTTCCATTGTTGGAAATGTATCAACAAAAAGGGTAAGGGCACGTTTTAGGGTAATTTATTATTATTATAATATTATTTTTTTACCTTTATTTAACAGATTTACCCTTTAACCATGGTAAATAAAATATTTACCGAAATAATTATTCAAAATGTCTAAAAATAAAAGGTACCTATTTACACAATTTGGACATCCTGATTCTAAATATGGAATCCATTTTTCTAAATTCAAAACACAGATGTAGCAGAAATTAATTTAAAAATAATTTCCATTGTCAAAACAAAAATGGTTGTTTTTAAGAAATAATAACTATCAAAAGATTGATACTTGTTTATGTCTAGTTTAAATGTGAAATTATGTCCAATGATCAACATTGGATTAACTGGTTAAAATATATCCTAACTATACTTTAAAACCACTCAATACTATAATTTATCACTATAAATTATTTTGATTAAGAAAGTTGTTTTTAATTAAAGTTTTGTATTTTTCACTATTCATCAAAAATTGGATGTTCTCAGAAAAATGTCAAAAATTCACCCTATGCTAATTTCAATATTACAAATCCAAAAATGAAGTCCATTTTGAAATATGAAATTTATAAAATTTCAAAAAGTGTTTATTACTTTTCATAACAACTAGTTTGATTGGTTGTGGTGGGTGTTAGAACTCGATGTTGGGTACATCACACACTATTGTATTATTCAAAGAGAAGCATACCGTGGAAGCTTGTGGTGTTACATAAAACATTTCAGAAAAAATATGGATATAGAAGACAATTACTCATCAATAATACTTGTGTATAAAACATTTTTAAAGGATAATCCAATACAATTTAATATCACATTAACTTATTAAACATTGAAGGGATGAAATTTTAATTGATTATGAAAAAAAATAATTTATTTGATAAAAATTAGAAAATAAATCCATAAATAATTTTATAAATGACATAAAAATAGGTGGTAAAAATAATTTAAGACTTATAGAAAGGGAATTGGGGAATGAAATACCTTACTATGATACACAATTGCCTTATGTGTTCTTTATCTTTCTAATTAGTGAAATTATTTTAGTTATTTAATTTATTAAGGAAGCTTTTAATGATTATTATTTCCTTTATTTAACATTCATTAATTTTATACGTAATTATATAACCTATTATGTTCACATTATACATTTGATATCATTCATTTTATAAGTTGGAAATGGATCAGGTAGGTTGGCTATGGTAAAAGTGGTAATTTTTAGTATATATATATAACATTAAGAGTTGAACAACAATGATTTCTATACATTTAATGAAATTTCTTAACCATATATGAAATTAATACATGAAAAATAGATCATAATACTGCATAGAGGCGATAATACACATGATTAAAAAATAACATTGTCATTTCTCAATTGATCAATGATAAATATAATAGATGAAATATCAACATTAAAAAATTATAATTATGTCATTAATGTCATATATATTAATTAAATAAATTATAATAACAATTCCTTTGAGGTAGTAATAAAAATTGAAACACATTAGTTCTTGGAGGTGGTAATCCACACGTACATACTAGCAATTTTATTATTTACCGTATAATGTAAAATTATAAGAAGCGTGTTGCTTCCTACTAATAATATGATTTGAGTTTATGTGTGTTATTATATAATCATTGTGAGGTAATATTTTATGTATTTAAAATAAGGAATAATCTTCATATAATCCATTTAGTACTTACACCATCACATCAGATAATAATTTTTTTGTGCACATTATGCCTTCTAGGGTTTGTCTTTTGGGGATACTAATACCTCTTTAACACTGTTATACATATTTTTTAGAGATTTTTTAAGGTCATTATGTGACTAAGGTGCTCAAAATGTTGATGTATTTTATTTTATGAGGTAATATATTATAAGTGGAGGGAGGGTCACAATTGGTAACACCAAAAGTGTGTAATTAATAAAACTTAATTTTACTGTTAATGTGAAAAACAATTAAAATATTAAAAATATATACTGATGATTACTTGAATCCCTCTCATTAAATTATATTGGGGAGATTTTATTTGTCACGCCTTGATATTTTATGTCATTTTTCTCTTCAAATAAATTTAATTTACTTGATAGCTTATGCTGCCAACAATTCGATGTCTAAATGAATCAAAATATTGTATATCATTATAACGAATCCATTAAATTAGTGGAATTAATATGATAAAACAAAATTTGAATATTATATATAAATTTTTTATACTAATAAAGCATATTGATAAATTACTATGTAGTGCATAATAATGTCATCATATGAATTAAAAATACAATTTTCCTCGAAGATGGTTTTTTTATTTTCTATGAAAACAATATAATTTATTTATTTATGAATTTTAAAAACATATTTTAAAAAATTTAAATAATTTTTTAAAATTATCATTTCAATAATATATTTTACTGAATTATTTAATTTTTTTAAAGGAATTATTTTTCAATTAATAGTGAAAAAACTAATTTTTATTAAAAGGCATCATTTGTGTCCGGATTTTAAAAATATCCATATTTCATTAAAATAATAAAAAAAGTAAATATAGTAAAATTATGTTATGAATATTATATTTAAGATCATTAAAAATAATTTTATCCTTGAATTTGTTAAAAGAGTTAATCTTTTGAAAATAATTTTGTGAAAACTACTGGTCATCAGGTTTTGTGGGTCTAATTTTATATTAAATCATATATTATAGGTTAATTGAATTTGAGAAATTTTTTTTCATATATTAAACCATCATTAAAAAATTTATTGTTTTTCCACTTTCATTTTTCTCTTAATGAATAGTAAAAACACTAAAAATTTCTCAGTGTGGTTAATATTTTAACTAGTTTACGAAGAATTGGGGGTGGGGGGTTTGGCCAATAGATAGTTGTGTGTTTTAAAAATAAAATTGTCTAACTCATATTGTATGTACATGTTTAGATCTAATCATATCCCATATTAAAACCTATATCCATTTGAAAGTATTTTTCTGGAGTATGAAATTATAATATTTTAATCTTTGAAGAAATTACCTATGTGTCCTCTCCCCTGCTTATAAAACGAGACCATTTATTTATCTTATTAAAACCACTTTCATCCATATATATCATCTAAAAATAACCAATTATCTTCAAAACATATATCACCATAAATTAGAGTTCATTTTATTATAAAATGTTCATTCAAAGGGTTCTTTTGAAAGGATCTAAAGGAGTCCCATAGAAGAAGAGGTAAAACTACTGGAAAATTGGCCTATACGAAATCAATTTCGTGTGAAAACCTTTTCTCACAGTTTTTCCCCTTATACCCATATTTTAGTATAATATAGTTAGTTATATATATATAAATGGATAATTTATATAGTTGTAGTGGTGAGGATTATGGGTGTTAGAGGAGAAGGTCATGTGATCGAAACCTTCAGCTAGCTTTCTTCAAAAACCTATTCCAACGTATTTAAAATGAAGGTATAGGGCTAATACACGGTAGAAAAAAACTATACCCATGGTTTTGAAAAATCATGGGTATAGTCCATGGACTTATTTCAATGCCTCCATTTCACATGGTTCTGAAACCCATTGGTATATCCTATACACACGGTGTTGGTGGCTATACCCATGGGTTTGAATAGTGTGTATTAGTCATTTTTCCTGTAGTGTAATCATCTTACGCAACCTCAATCAACTTATTTCACCTTATACATCCAATAAATATTATGGATTCATAATAAAATATTAAATTAAATTTACTAAATAAACTGAAATGTAATTATGATTATGTTGTTGCCAATATACACCAACTATTATATCAAATATGAAGTGAATGTAATGTTCGTGCATACGTGATGAATACCGATACCAAAGAGTAATCTAATTTATTTTACAAAACCACATATCATGGGTGGTTATTATGATGGGTTTAATGTCTATATATTATATTTATGAAATAATTACTATTCTATAATTATAATTCCACATCTACCTTTCTACATCCAAATCTGTTAGAAAACAATAACGCCACATATGTGTACATGTGGACAATCACATTCTCGAAGTGACATGATTAATTTTATTATTATTATTTACATGTATGGTAATAATGATATATTTAATGAATAAATATATTAGTGACCTGGTTTTTTAAATATTTTTCTTTGTAATATTTCTAAAAATATTTCGAAAGCCTAGTGCGGAGTTGGCACATGATTCCAGTGCTTGGAGAGCCTCATCGCGGCGATGTTAAAAATATTAAATATATTTTTATCACAATAACCAATTTTCTTTTGAATCATGAATTAACTAAAAATAGGATTCTCTGAACATAATTCTATAACCATGGTTGAGTTCAAAATATTGTGGTTACCAAACGTGTGACATAAACGTTTTTGATCCTGAGTGTTCGGGCAGAGGCAAATTGTGGGTGCAGGGTGTTAAATGAAAGGGAATTATTTTAATAAAATAAAAACAGTATCACTTATCCCCAACACTTTAGTGAAAAATATATGATGAGAAAAATCCTAATTTTGCCTTTGGAGAGAAAAAATATCTGAGAAAAAAATCAATGAAACAAAGAACCATCGATCTCTGATCATGATGAAGATCGCTCCTAGATTGTGCTGCAATATCTCCCGAGGACGAATTCGACCTTGAATCATTGGTGTTTGAACGAGAGGAAGGTTTATTTTTTTTGATTGTCCTGATAACTATTTTTATAAATCTTTTATGTTTTACGCCGTATACTCTCTTTCTCAGGACCCCATATTGGTCGATCTATGTGTTTTAGTGAAAAAGAGGGTGATTTTGGTGGCTCATAGTTTAATTCTTGATAGAATTGTCATCTACATGATGTGTAGTTTACTGCATCATGAATTGTGTTCTTCCCATTTGGGTAAGATGACTTTTTTGAACTACACACAATGTATCGGGGTTACAAGCATGGTAGTGACCCCAAATAATGCGACATGAGGGCATGGTTAGGGAATCCATGTGAATGCACATGACCATGTGAAAGTACATATCCAGAGTACATGGGAATGAGAAGAAAGGCATGAACATAGATGGAGTACTCGTCCATGGTGTCATTCATCAAGTACACCCCATGCACTAAGACTTACATGTCGTGTGTGAGACCCAGCTGGCCGAGCCGTGTCAAGGGAAGACACGACTAGGGATCTGGGTGAGGCAAGACATACTGCCTATCTTTGGTACACACCTTATCTTCCTACATGGTCAAAAAAACCATACATTGTACGAAAAAAATATTTTTTGGGTGGGGTGTCACGCCATTCACACCCCCTTACATGCTGTTTAGTATTCTGTTGGAGGAGTTTACAGCCAATATATCTCTACTTTTGGGGCATTGACTCAGGCATACAAGTATACTATACATATCCTTTTTTAGGTAGAATGTGACGGTGGCCACAATTTTGTGTCTAGGATATGCGAGGTGAGGTGATGATATGGGCTTATTGGGTTTGAGAGTATTGATCCAATAATGATTGAGTGAGTTCCCATATTCTAATAAAATGATGGTATAATGTGGAATTACATCCTAAGTACATGATTGTGAACCCCAAGATTGTATGTTCTGGGATAGTGTTGTAGATTCCCGGTGAAGTGGCTAGGGTGGAATCTCGTGTATTATTGTCATAGTTGTTTCATACCGTTGGAGAGCATAGGGAGAGATCCTCAAGCATATAATTCCCTATATTTGGATTTAAGAGTAATTATGAACAACATTACATGGGTGGAGATCACACATCTAACAGGATAACCTATTATGGTTTTTGGAATCATCAAGAGTATGGTTCCTTACATATGGGTAGTTTCATTATGTTTTCAGAATCGTTTGTTATATAATCTCTTACTTAATAGATAGTTTCGGTAGGGTTTGTCGAATATTTTATTATACTATCCCCTACTTCATGGTTTATACATGATGGGGTTTATGGAATCTTCATAACCAACACTACATGGGTGGTGACCCCCTATCTGAGTGATATGATCTCCATGATCCTAGATTTGAATTTCTGTATCCCCTAGTGGAGGATGGGAGTAATTCCCAATTTTAGTAGGATATTTGGGTTACCATATTGTGTTTCTTGTGTCCCCTAATGGATCATAGGAGTGATCAACTGTCTATGAAATTGGGGTCTTCAATTTTCCAAACATGATGCGTAGCATCCCCAGTGGATACGAGAAGTGATCAATTTTATGATTGAGGATACATTATGTGGTTCAATTAGGGTTATAATCATTACTGATCAAGGATGGGTGAGATCCCCTATATATGTAGAATGATCTGCTGGATTCCAATATGAGTTTCTTAGTGGTGAGATCTGATTAGAATATTCCCTTGGATATATTCCCCTTGGGATGGAAGTTCTATTCAATTACTTTGTGATAATAGATTGAGAGTTATATCCTAGAAGGTCCATCATAGATGGAATAATTGTACCCGATTGATTGTATCTCTTGAACCAGTGTCATCTAGGATGATAAATCTCATTTAGTGTGTGCTCTTGGAGGAGTTCTACATATTGAGCCTCAAATAGAAATCATTTCACGTGATATGAGGTCAAAAGATAATGACACTTGTAATATGAGTCGTGTATTTTTTGGTATTTATGGGATTTCTTGAAGCATTATCACATCTTGGTTAACACACCATGTGGTTTGACATGACTTGTTGTGTATAGTTGATAATAGATTAGAGATAGAGTTTATCTCTCATTCTGGTTCCCACCAGATGGGGTGAGTGGATTGTTGATGTTTAGATTCCCCCATTCTTTTGGATATATAAAAAACCTACAAGTTATAGTTTTATGCACCCATTAACGGGTTATTCAAACATATTTTGTGTATTGTTCAGACCACATTCTTTTGGATGGAGTCCTAGGAGAACCCGAATCAGGATAATATTAGAGTGATAGATCTAATGGGTGTTTAATAGAGATTGTATGATGATATTTTTTATGTTTACATTTGGAAATGATTCCATCCATCTGAGATGGTTGGACACTTTTACATTTTTTGGTGGGCCTATATTTTTATTTTTTGGTTCTTCTTTTATTCTCTGTTTTGGGTTAGATCTATATATTGACTTTGTTTCATTTCATTTTATCTATACACTATTTCATGGACATTTTTGTGGGTGTGTGTGTATAGGTTTATAGGAAAATCCCCCCATGTGTCTGATATGCCCACTTAACACCTGATGAAATCCTCTAGCCAATGGAGGTGATCTTGGGGAGTCGCTGCTCCGACCATGTTGGGCCGGGTCATGAAATATTTGTATCAGAGAAGCTTCCATTTTGGGACTACAGTGCCCAAGTATTGGTTGGGTCTCATAGAGATTGTGTTAAAGTGTTTTGAGTACTATTGGACAAATACTTTATACTTTTTATTTGGTTTCCAATATATTCATTCATGATGATTATTATAACATCCTTTTCAACTAAATTCTTTAGGATTCTGGTTTCATGTAATATTTTGTGCGTGCATTATATTAGAATACATTTTGGGATTTTCTATATCCTTCTTGAGTCGACTCCTGTGATATACTCTTTGTCAATGGTGCATCTTGATTTTATGTAATGATTACTCTACAAAAATATCCAGTCATGTTTCCATGGTTGTATTGTGATGACGATCCCCCTAGAGTAGAGGCTTCAGTGTTGGGCACTTGTTCTAAGGATGATCCTCTGATTGGTCTTCTAGTTGAGCCACCGCCCAACATGATGACGATTTTGATGAAATTTTCGAATGAGGATATGTACAACATGAGTGTAGTGAATGAGTTCTAGATCTGGTGACCTCTAATGTAGTTGGTTATTCTACACCCCTAAGCACCCAATGACTAGAAGAAGTCAGTCACATGTGTTTTCCACATTGTAATAAAACATCTTGATTAGATATTGGTACTGGCATATAAAATTTTGCAGGGTCGGGCCTATCGATAATAGAGTCTTGTGAAACAAACAAATGATAAAGAGGTGCTCAATTTGATAGAGTTTTAATAAACATTCATCGAAGATTTCAATCTGTCCAAATTTAGATTAGTGCATTTCAAAACGATTCTCAAACATCAGAGGTATAACATGATTGTGGAAGAGTTTTTAGTTAGGATCACATATTTTCCTTGTTACACCCAAAATATGTTTTGGGATACTTTTTTAAATCAAAAAATATTTAAAATGTATTTCATTAAGATATTAAGGTGTATGTGGTTCAACATTGCATTCCCACATATGATAGATTGCTTGATCAGGCCATAGTGGTGGAGTGATTTCAATATGAGAAGACTCTGACCTCTAGTATTGGTTATAAAAAAGCTAAGACTTCATTAGTTTTTATATGATGGTAGGATTTGTGGTCTAGGTGTGAAAAATTATATAGGAGGTGATCCCATGATGGATGATCTATGGATCAGGGATCCCAGGTTGATTTGGGTAAGCTGCAAGTGAGGTGGGCTTAATATTGTGATGGCCTGGACAATAATTCTAGAGATTTTTTGACCATCTATGCTACTGTGGGGGATCCAGTTGATCATCTAATTTTGGATATGTATAATTCCAATCATGTATTTCTATTTAATGGTGGATGTGGAGGAGGAGTAGGTAGAGTAGTAGGAAGTGGTTGATAATATGAGTTTCCAGCATACGTAGGTGATCAAATCCATGCTCAGGGAGTTGGATAAAAGGGGGAAGGAGATTTATAATCTATAAAGTCATTTGACTCTGAGGCTCTGAGGATAGATTGAGGTATTATATGTGTCATTTATACCTTTTTAGTGGTATTTAATTACACTATTGTGAGGTACACTTTTCATTACACTTCTTTATTGAGGTTTGTTTATTATGATGCGAGGAGTCAGTGTTACCATATTTTAGTGTTGTTTGATGTAGCATATAATTCATGAGGAAGAGGGATCCTCCCCCCACCATTATAATTTTTTATGTGATTAAAACCGTGGTGTAATATTGGTGATTCTAAAAGCGGATAGTGTCGAGGTGTGGTGTAAAAGTCCCAATAACTTGTGTGTTTGGTTAAGGATGATGTTTTGGGGGTTTATAGACAGAGGACCTGATTAGAACCAGTGTGTGTGGGTAACCATGGGTTTTTATTCATTGGAATCCTTTCATGTTTATAACCATATTTCTACATGAGATGATTCATGAGGATGTGGTGCATTTATATGTGGATTTAGAAACATTAGAATTTGGGACACATTCTCCACTAAGATGTGTTCTTGAGGCATGATTTAAAACTATGCAGGAAAGAGAATGCCATCCAAATCAGATAGCCTCAACATGTGGTGGATGAGTTACTTTTTCTTTGATTTCTGATGTGTATTGATATTATTCTCTCTTTTAGGTTAGTGAGGTTGTTTACCACTAGACAATATATCTATGGAAGGACCAAGTGTTTGGTTTTATCCCACATGTCACAACTGAGGTGACGTGTTTCCATTATGTCACTTGATTTCAATCTGGTTTGATATCAATGTTGTGTGTTGTTTGTCTATGTTGTTTCCCTAAGTACATGGTTTTTGATGCCATGGGTATCCAAGGTGGCCTTTATGGTGGTATTGGTGAGATTTCTAGTGTGGGAGTCCTTATTGAGAGCTTAATACACATCTCATGTCCCAAGGATTTTGATTTTCGAGGATTAAAATATTTAATATGGGGAAGATTTAATGACTCGTGATTTGACTTGTATGATATTTAAATAATTATAAGAATATTTCCAAACAATGTGTTGAGTTGGTGTGGGATTCCATGGCACCGAGAGCCTCAAAGCGGTGAAATTAAAAATATTAAATATATTTTAATCACACACATATATATTTTATTATTTTCCATTAAATAACTCTCTAGAGGACTCTTATATTGGAATTATTTCACTGATGTTGAGTTTAGAACATGGTTGTTCCCTTGGCATGACATAAACATTTTTGATCTTGGGTGTTCGTTTCGAGGTGAACTTTGAGTGGGGTATCAAATAATGGGTATTATTTGAAGGAAACTAAAAAATACATCTTCCAACCCACCCACGTTTTGTGAACTACAGAAGGATCCTAAGAACCTCTACAATTTTAGAATGATGAGAGGTCTGAGGACCAAATCAAGGAAATGAGGAACCATCAATCTCCGATCATCACAGTTATCACTCCATAATAAAGTAGTATCATACCCCATGCAACCATTCTACCTTCAAAGGCTCTTCATTTTTACATGATGTAAAAAAACTTTGACTTTTCATTCATGATACCATATGTTAAAAATCATTTTAGGGGTGTAGATCCCTTATATTCTTACAAGGAAACCCATGAGGTGAGAAGGGTATTATGTGAAATATGTGTGGGCTGTTATGTGAGTTGAATATCTTGTAATGGTTTTATAAAATTGTTTAAAGGATTTGTGGAAGTGTTAAAGAAATGTGAAAATTGTTGTAGGCAATTTTGGTGTGAGTTTGATTTCAAAATGCATTTGAATAAAAAGTGGAATTTTTGACTTGTGTGATGTACATGGGGCTATTTGGTTAATCTGTGATGTGGAATTGATATTTCCATGTGAAAACTATACTTCTTGTATTTTTGATCTTGTTTGAGCACAAAGGGAAAACCCAGGTATCTAGGTGGGTGGATGTGTACTAGTATGCTAGTGAATCCGCGGGGTTTGGCCTCAGTTTCACTTAGCAAGATTGATTCTTACAACCCTAACTAAACTATGATGATGATGATTGGGGACCACTAGGTTATCGGTATGATCCCAACTAGTGGCTCGTGCATGAGAACAGATATTTTTTGTGGTTACTCTCACCGAGATACGAGGTACCTGGGACCCACAGCTAGCTAGTGCCTAGGGGTTATTTTCTATCACTTGTGCTCATTAGATCCTTTGTACATATTGTCGGTATACGGTATTGTTGTCTGGAAAATTAAGTAGCTTTGTTATTTATTTTAAAATTGTTGTTCCTTTTAATTATCCCGCATGAAAATTGTTTTCATTTGTTATTGCATCCTTTAGAAAATTGTAAATAACATTTCTTATTTACAAAACATGCAATGATTTTTGTCATTAAATGTTTATCACATGGAATCCCATAGAGGTGGTA
Source organism: Viscum album (assembly GCA_963277665.1). Classification (NCBI taxonomy): domain Eukaryota; kingdom Viridiplantae; phylum Streptophyta; class Magnoliopsida; order Santalales; family Viscaceae; genus Viscum; species Viscum album. The sequence continues at coordinate 6,998,822 of CAUJRU010000011.1, read as the reverse complement.
TCCTACTGTGCTTTCTCTCACACCCTACATACAACTTTGGGTGTAAGTAGACTTGCTTATTTTATGTCACAGGTTTGGGTACATGTTTTATACCTTTGGTTCGGGTTTTTAGCTGTCCATCGTAATGTAGTGTCATGGAGATGGCTTGAGGGCGGTGCCTCTTTCCATGTGGAGGTTCTTGGGATGTCTTTTCTTGAGTTTTTACCTTTGTAATGGTGTTCAAACATTGTTTAAAAATGTGAAATTCATTTCTTAATTTTAGTAAAAGATGTATTGGTTTGAAAAATCTAGATCTGACTTCTTGGATTCATTTGTTGTTTTAAGTATAAAAACTCAGGTAAATCATTCCCAATTTTCAGTTTTTAATACCCAGGCACTGGTTCTATCCCATGGGGATCAGGAACGCCCTTCGGGACTTGCCATGGGTCAGGTCGGGTGCCGGTTTTGGCGGCGACCAGATTCAGTTCGTGACAAAATGGTATCAGAGGAGGTTCACTCTATTTGAGTCATGTTATTTGGGAAATTGTCGGGATAGTCTGGAGTTAAGATTATCAGGACATGAAATTCTGATTATGGGTACTGTGCTTGATCACCACACCTCATTTCGGGATTCAAGTCACCAGGGGAATTCGGGATTTATCTATGTCTTTTGGTTTTCTTGGTCTGATGATGATTAGGGGAAATGAAAAGAGAGTTGGGTTAATGGTCTCAGTGAGCTTGCAGGGTCTGGCAAGCCATGTGGAGTCGGGGGTATTCCCTAGAAGACTCTCTATGATTATGAAGTGAATGGAATATGGATTCCAACCATATGTCCAAGTCACCCACTAAAACTTGTTTCCTCTCGCATTGTTTTGTGCTTTAGTTTTGAAATCATGGAACATTGGTTTTAAAGTAACTTGGTTTTACGAAGCGTAAAGTTTTTGTGAAATGATTTTCAAATAAAGAGGAAATGGTTTGATTTATGAAATGGAGGAACAGAATTTTCCGAATTATTTTCAAATGGATAATAGTGTGCTTACACCACTTTTGAAATCATAAACAATATTGAAGTTGGTTTTCAAAAGTGTTTCTAATATAGTTTTTTTAAACAATTAAATGATGCTTTAATGGGATGATATGTTTTCAAATTGATGTGAATAACTTGAAAGTGAGTTCTTTTATAAATATTTGTGTCCTTCTGAATAGTTTTGCAATATGTGAATTGAGATTTTGATATCATTTTTAGTAGTTTTGAGAAAAGGATGCGTTGGTTGACCGTTTTGTTTTTGAAAAGTTGAAAGAACGTTCGTTTTAACCATTGGAATTTACATGAGAGACCACATGCATTGGTTTATATGGGATGATATATGGTTGATGGAATTACTGGATGAGTGTCGGGACAAATTAGAGGAGGGTGCCTGGTGTGGCACAGAAACATGCATGTGTGAGGCCCATGGGGTACCATTGGTGGATATGCTAACTGCTGAACCATTGGTTTTCAAAGAAATGTTTTTAAAGAAAAAACATGATGTCTTGATGAATTGATTGGGATGGTTTATATTATGTGTGTTTGGAAAATTTTGATGATTTGGGATGTTTTGAGTCCAAGAACCCCTCCTGTTCGAACTGTGTTTTGGGTTTGTGTTTGGTCGATAATCTGGGTAGAAGGTCCGGTTAGTAGTACCCTATGATATATGATTTAGGAAACCTTTAAGGTGGTTCCATTAATGAGTTTGGATCTGTTTTGTGTCATGTTTTTACCAATGGACCAGATTAGTTGGGTCCTTGGGTTCTCTCTTTGGATAAGGTACGCCCCCATTAAGGTTTAGTGCACAACTGAGGTGCAACCTTGATTTTTTTTCCATTGGAAAATCCTCTAGTTGATCCATGTATGGAATCTTTTCTTGAGCTTTGTATAATGAGTCTACACCATTTACATTCTTGGTTTTTTGGATCCTATTGTAGCAAAAGAGTTCTCATGGATGGTTGAAAGAGACCTTAGTTTCTTAAGCTACCTAATTCATCGAAGATCAAAGTTTTATGGGGTTGTCAGTATGGACAGTGTTTAAGAGGGCCTATAAGTCCTTCGTACTCTCTTCGAAGAAGGGGTTTATGTTAAACCACCAGTGTGGTAAATCTGGCCACGAGAGGCTCTTATGGCCACTTTCTGGAATGTTGTGATGTTTGGGGGTGTTGTGTAAGGACCCCTCCTTGTATTATTTCTATCAGCCACTTTGGTCATGTTCGGTGACACGATGTGATGTCGCGTGCTCGTTTGATTGTAATGGTCAAGTTGTACAATATTTTGTGAGTCTATTTTTTTAGAAGTGTTTGTCCTTTTTTAGAGATCTCGACATCCTTAATTTTAGAGGAAGGTTTTTATATTTTTCCTTTCCTTCTATTGTTTCTCACCCAAAAAAACCAGGTGTGATGTTTGTGCATCTTATAAGCCCTTGTTTCAGTGAAATATCGAGTTAGGGTAAAGTGAGTTCTGAAGTGTGTTATGTCCTGGTGAACCCATCTAGGATTGCGTGTAGTTGTTTGTAGCATCGAGGTTGGGACACAAGAGGATTCAGAAACTGTGTATGCTTTCACCACGGTATGTTGGGTCGTTTGAGGTGTAGGAGGGAGTTGGTCCGGTTGCCTATAGGATACAGTTACCCCAGAGGTATTGGGCCATGCACGACTTCTTCCACGTCTCTCAACTTCGACATTACTTTTCAGACCCGTCTCATGTCTTTCAGCCCAAGATGGTTGAACTCGAAACAGATGCATCATTTTAGGAGTATCACATCCGGATTGTTGATCGTAGTACAAAGGTTCTTCATGGGTGGTTTGTTCTTCTAGTACAGGTGCTATGATAGCACAGGCGAGTGCAGGATGAGACCTGGGAAAGGGAGGCCGATGTAAGATCGTAGTGGCCAGATCAGTTTAGGGATTCTTCCTCCACGCCTCGTTAGGGAAATTCAGGGATGAATTTCTTTAAAGGGGGATGTTTTTATGAACCCGTATCTTCATTGAGGTATGTTATTTATTTTTTTGGTGTTTTTTGGGAAAAATAATGTTTCTAGAAATTTTTTAAGTACATGCAGTGTACTTTCTGAGTATACACAGTGTACTCTTCTCCGGCTCGAAGCCGTGTGCTGGTCGTGTCCAGGCCACGCACACGGTGTGTAGGGGTGATGTGGAGGCCGATTTTGACAGAGTACAGAAAGACCTAGTACACGTTGTGTACATTCTTTTTTTCATTAAATGGACATGGGTCATGCCTGACGTACATGAGTGTCTTCTTATAGGTTTCATTCATCCGAGAGTGCTGAGGATCCGTGAATCTTGGATGAGCCCCCACCTCTCTGTTCGTTCTCCGATTCAAGCACAGTCGATTGAGTTGGATTCACAGCGATGAGTTCTTACTTCTGCTTGAGCCTCATTTTCCAATTCCTCCTCCTTCTCAAGTGTCGTGGGTTGAATATTTTGGGCGTTTTCTCAGATCTATGATGTTCAGGAGGAGAATCAGTCGTCGTGGTTCAAGTATATCGATTTCCTAGGATCATGTTAGGTAGTTTGTGCCTTTATGTAGAAATTCTTTGAGTATTTCTGTTCATATTCCACCAACAACCTTAAACGGGGTTTTGTGTGTTTCATGTTTTGCACTGTTATTTGCATTCTTAGCTTGATTTCTTAAGTAGGGGTAGTTTCATGTGAATTTGGGTAACTTATACGGTGTTCATGTGATTTTCCTTGCATGTTTTTCTTATCAGGTGTTTTTTCCAGTTGCCATGCCTAGTTGTTCGATAGTGGAACTATTATGCTGTTATGCTATTGTGCCATAGAATGATAGCCAAGTAACTCTTGAGGATTACTTGGGTGATACATGCGCATTGAGAATGTTAATTTCACACAGGACTGTGAGAACCTAGTGTAGTAGACCATAGGGTGAATGGACGTAAGGGCTTCTCCAGAGTGTCTTTTAATATGTTGCGAGACCACAAGGGGATGAAAGATGAGTGTTTCCTCAGAGAGTCTGTAGTTCCTCGACGCGGGCCACAGGGGGAATGAGACGTTGAGTGCTTCCCCAGAGATCCTTTAGTACGATACGAGACTATAGGGGGTATTGACGATGAGTGCTTCCTCATAATGTCTACTCTTAGATGAACCAGAGGGGTGAGAATGTGTTTTCCTCTTATAGAGATGCTAGTACTTGTAGGTTGAACCATAGGGGTTAGGCTGTGAGAGCTATCTAGAGGGTTACCAATTTACTACATATTTTTGTTTGTTTACTTGTGTAATTTATATAATAGAACTGTGGATTGTAGCTGCTGTATAATTTTCTGTTTACTACTTCCTGCACTTTTAGTCGCCTTGTAATCATTGACTGTTAAGAACAGATATTTGGGTGATTTCCTACTGGGATTGTATCTCACACCCTGTTTGGGCCATGCTTTTGGGCCTATGCAGACATTGATGTTGCAGGTATTGATAAGGGAAAGAGCCATTCAACTTTTATTAATTGATTTCTTGTAGCTGGGGAGCAAGGGACAAAACATAGGCTTGCGATGCTGTAGGAGTTGCTGTAATTTTAACACTTTGTTTTTACTTGTTTTTCAGCACGTTGTTGTGTTTGCTGCTTTCCTTAGAATCTTGTACATGCTCCATCATTATCATCATTACTATATATTCATTTCCATGTTATTTGGTTTCAGTTGTTTCATATTATTACTACTTCCACTATTCAATGTTAATTTATTTTCATTGTATACCTTACCAAATGAGGGCATAGTTTTCCCAATGACTTACCAAGGCCCTCGCTACTAGTCGGCAGCCTCTGTCATTTGGAGAAATGCATTTGGGGTCATGTGGTGAACCGGGTACAGGGCACCAGTGGAGGGGCTCCAGATTCGGGACGTTACAAAAACATTTCCACATTTCAATCACAACATATAACTTAAATATATTGACATAAACAGTCTATTATCAAAACCATTTTAAATACCAAAATTCATAAAATATTATATGGTATTTATTTACTTTTAAAAACATTATAGCTTGTCGAGGAAGCCAAATATCAAATAATATTCATGACGGCGGAAAGGTCATTGTCACCTCATACGTTAAAAAGAAACATAATTTTTGTCATTTAGTAAAACACGTCGTAGAGAGAATTTCTTTTTCAAAAAAAGTAAAATTCAAAGGGGTTTATACTCTGTATATAAGAAAGTCTTGTATTAGAACAAAATATGCCTCAAAGAAAGGATATTGAGATGAAGTCCCTTACCTCGTCTGTGACTTGACTCGATCACTCTTTAATCTCTTAAATAATAAACTAAAGTTAATTTCTACTTGATTAATAACCTTTTTCAAGTTTATTATTCTTTTTATATCAATTATTTCCATGTTATAAACATTATGTAATCATTTAAGTTAATAATGATCGTTTTGTTGATATTTGATACTAAAGTCAAAAATGGACTTCTTACAATTACATGTTATTCAAGTGGTCAAAGGCTCATTATATCCAGAATGATATTCATGATTTGGATATCATATATATCATAAATATCCAGCATATACATGTATTTATAATAGTACAAAAAATTTATAGGTAAGAAATAAAATACCCCGTTCATGGAGACGGTAAGCTGTACGTACGCATGAATGCTACTTTAATTTCTATTTCGTATTTATTGAAATGAAATCAAAATTATAAAAAGGTACACTATAATTCAATTATAATATCATATATAATATTATTAACTCCATCCTTTTTACATCCCACATATGGCATTAACGATTCAAATCACATTGAGGGGGCAGCAGTCCGCACTTCCTAAAATGAAATTATCGCATTTATCCATTATGGAAACCATAAAGGTATGTCATAAATGAAAAATAAAGAGGCATAAGGAAAAAACATAATATATATCATATATTAATATAGTGACTTATTTTTGGCCACCATGAACGGTGTTAAGTGAAAATTGAACAATCATCATTTCGTGAGGCAATAATTCGCCATCCACAGAAACAATATTTTCATTAACTATTAGATGGAGGTGTGTGTAAGAGTAGATCTAATAATTCTTATAACAATATCCTATTCTAATTTAGATACATGTTTTGTTACAAAATAAAGGAGTAAAAATAATTTAGGGGGTTGTAAAATCAAAATAAAACAAAAGAACATAATAGAAGACATTGCCATTAAATTGAGTAACTCCCCTTGGATGGAACCAAAAGGGTTTCTTGAAGAGATTTATTCCTCTAGTAAAGCATCTAGGATTAAAAGAGGGATATTTTGAGTATATTTTAGTAGAGGTTGTATGAGCCAAAGGGCTTTAGAATTGTGTGAAATGGCTAGGAAGTGGGGACTTTTTATAAGGAAGAGGAGGGGCTCTTCTGGAAAGCATGAAACTATTATTTTATTATATAATGATTTTAGGTTTATAAAGGTCCAAAATTTTTAAAGACAAATATAAGGTGGTCCATGTTCGAAATAAAATCATCAAATAAGAATTGGACTATTGTTGGATATTTTTTTAAACACTATATCATCATTATGTCATAATTAATTTTATTTATTTGATGTATAAAAATTATAAAATAATAAAAATGTTGTATGAAATGTTTTTAGATTTATAATGAATATTTATTGTCAAATATATCAATTATATAACCCCACGTAAAATTTTTTTTAGTAAAACAATACATGTTTGTTATATTTTTATTTTGAATTTAAATAAAAGGTATTAATGTCATTATCTTACCCAAATGGCTACATGTGTCCCATAAATTGTCCAATGGATTTTCTTTGGTATTACATGACCTATCCAATAAGGTTAGGACATTTTTAAAGGTAATTTCATATTAATATAACATTATTTTTACCTTAAATTACACTAATTACCTTAAATCGTGATTAATGAAACTTAAAAGTTATAATTCACCAAAAATTATTTTTATCCCATTGAACAACATTTTAATTACTTATGAAAATCATGTATGTTATATTTTTGAAATTCAATTAAAAAATGTGGTAATGTTTTATTTAAATGAAAAATTTAGATTTTTAACTACCACTTAGTGTTTTCACTATTCATAAAAAATTGATGTTTTTTAGAAAAATAGAAAAAATTCACCATAAGCTATATTTGATATTGAAAATTCAAAAATTATGTCTATTTTAAAAAATTAAAATCATATAAGTTTCATTAATTTATTTATTAATTAATTCCCATTGTCAAAACAAATAGCGTGTTTTTAAGAAAAAATATCTATCAAAAGATTAACAGTTGTTTAAGTCCAAATTAAAAGTGAAATTAATTCCAATGACCACCATTAGATTGAATGGTAAAAAAATATTAAAATTTATCTTTAAAAACAATTCCAAATATATTCTAATAATATAAATAAATTAGATTAAAAAGTGGTTTTGAATTATAATAAAACATTTTTCACTTATTCGTTAAAAATGAACTTTATCGGAAAAATAACAAAACATACACAAAGTAAATTTTGATGTCCTGATTCTAACGAATAATTTTATTTGGTATTATAAAATGTATAAGAGTGACCAAAACTATTTTTATATAGGGTTCTCCATCAAAAGGCGATAAATCGACCTTTTAGTGTATATTAAAGTATCTATGACTAAAATTGAATTATTTAATTCTTTTAAGCATTTAGCTTTTATTGGATAAATGTAAAAACATATAACAAACATATATAATCATATTTTAGTTATTCCTATTCTTTCCCGCCAATACAATGTCTACGTGTTAACTACCATTCAAAATAATAATATTATATTATTAGTGTGCAACGTAAGATTTCAAAGAAACTCGTTGTTGCGTATCGGAAATGCTATCAAACATAGAAACCCCTTCTAAGTAAAATAAATATTTAATTCACACATATTAATAAATATGAAACTATCTTATTCTTTATTTACCTGAGATGTTACATCCTTCCCCCCTTTTGGGAATTGCGTCCTCTCAAATTTATTCACTTATCAAAATAAGTGTGGGTATTTATCCCTCATAACATTTTCAGATTCCCACATTTCCTCTTCAACTATATGGTTTTTCCATAAAAACTTCGCCTGATAAATTACCTTATTTCGCAACACATTATCTCTTCAGTCAAGAATCTGGACTGGTTGTTCTTCATAAGAGAGATTCTCTTCCAACGGATCTACCTTTTGGCTCAAAACATGAGATGGATCTGGCATATACTTTCTCAATATCAAAACATGAAAAACATTGTGTACCTAGGACAAACATGGAGGTAAATCCACTCTGTATGCAACTGATCCAACATTATCTTGGATTTCATAAGGTCCAATGAACCTCAGACTCAACTTTCCCCTCTTTCCAAAACGCATCAAACTTTTCCATGGAGAATCATTGAGAAAAACCTTATCACCTACCTCGAAACATAGATCCTTCATCCGGTTATCCGCATAACGTTTCTGCTTGCTCTGAGCTGTTCTCATGTGCTTCTAATTCAACTGAACTTTTTCTACCATCTATTCTACCAATTATGGTCCCATCAACTTTCATTCCCCGACTTCATCCCTAAAAGCTAGTTTTCGACACCGTTTTTCATATAATGCCTCAAATAGAGCCATCTGTATACAGGAATGCAAATTGTTGTTATAAGAAAATTCATCCTAAGAAAGATGTTTTTCCCAACTTCCCTGGTAATCCATCGTGCAAGAACGTAACATATCCTCCATGGTCTGAACTATTCGTTCTGACGACCCATCCGATTTCGGATGAAAAGATGTACTAAAATTTAATTCAGTACACAACGACGTCTGAAATCCTTTCCAAAAGTTAGAAGTAAACCTGGGGTGACGATTAGATACATTGGAGAGGGGAACTCCATGTAACCTGACTATCTATTTAATATACAATCGAGAAAGTTGATTTAGATAAAATGTATCATGAATAGGAAGGAAATAAGAAGATTTAGTCAATCAATCAAAAATATACGAGATTGCAGCATTACCTTGAGATGTATTTTGTAATCCCACAATGATGTCCACGGATATATTTTTCTCAATTCCACTCTGGCACCGGTAATGACTAAAACATCCCTTTTGGTAACTACCTCTCTACTTTAACCTGTTAAAAGTCAAACAATTCAAATTAAAATCAGAAATATTTCTTTTAATTCCATCTCACCAGTAATTGTCCCGCAGATCTCTGTATATCTTAGTACTACTAGGATGAACTGAAGACGAGGAACTATGAGCTTCACATAACAACTCATTATTCAAACGTTAATCACAAGGCACACATAATCTCTTCCCAAAACTCAAAACACAATCATTATAAATGTTATATTCAGGTAACATACCCTTCTGAACTAGCTCTACCTTTTTCCGCAACCCACTGTATTTTTTCTGCGCTTACTTAATTCTATCTAATAGGGATGATCTCACCGACACCTGAAACAAAATAGAAGAACATACTACACCAACAACTTCTATGACAAATTTCATCAAATCAAGAACCAAAGGATCTCGTTCCAAACATAGCATGGTTAATGAAGCATTACCTTTTCTACTCAAAGCATCAGCCACTTTATTTTCTATTCCCGGATGGTAATGAATTTTACAATCATCATCCATGATTAATTCTAGCCATCTTTGCTAGCTCATGTTCAATTATTTCTGAGTGAATATATACTTTAAAATATTGTGATCAGTATATATTTCAGAATTTACTCCATAAAAATGATGCCTCCAAATTTTTAGAGCAAAAACAACAGCAGCTAATTCCAAATCATGTGTAGGGTAATTTAACTCATGAGTTTTCTACTGACATGAAGCATAAGCAATTACCTGATCATTCTGACTAAGGAAACAAAAATGTCCCTTCAATGAATCATCACTGTAGATAACAAAATCACCATTTCTAGAAGGAAGTGCTAAAACCTTAGCATTCACCAATCTTCTTTTCAATTCCTAAAAAAAATCATTAAATTCTTTTGTCCAGATGAACATAATACCTTTTTGAGTTAACATTGTCATTGGAATAGATAACCATGAATATTTTTCAACAAACCTCATGTAATAACCTTCCAAACTAGGAAAACTACAGATCTCAGTTATATTTGTGGGTCTTGGCCATTCTTCATCAACTTTTGTTTTAGTAGGGTCAATAGTTATGCCATTTTTTGAAACAATGAGACCATGGAATGAAATTTATTGTGAAAAAAACTCACACTTTCTGAATTTTCAATATATTTTATTTTCTTTTAAGGTCTGAAATATAACCCTTAAATGACTTTCATGCTCCTCTTTACTTTTCGAAAACACCAAAATATCTTCATTGAACACTACCAAAAAATTATCCTAGAACTCATGGAAATTTATATTCATTAGATCCATGAATATAGCAGGTGCATTGGTTAACCCAAAAGGCATAAATAAATATTCATTATGGCCATATCTAGTACGAAACACAGTCTTTGGAATGTCTGCTTCTTTTACTTTCAAATGATGGTACCCCGACCTCAAGCCAATCTTAATAAAATACCAAGCTCCCTGGAGCTAATCAAACAAATCATTGATATGAGACAAATGATATTTTTTCTTAATAGTGATGTTATTCAAGGATCTATAATCAATGCAAAGTCCCATTGAACCATATTTCATTTTAACAAATAAGACAGGAGCACCCCATGTTGATGTGATAGGTCGAAAGAAACCATTCTCTAATAAATCGTTCAATTTATCCTTTATCTCTAAATGTTTAATTTGAGCTTTTCGATAAGGGATTTTTGAAATTTTCTTAGCATCTAGATCGAAGTAAAAAATAAATTCAAATTCTCAGTGTTGTATTATTCCAGGCAATCCATCCAGAAAAACATTCAAGGTACTCCTTTTCAACTGGCACATCATTAATCTGAACAGTTCATTTATTTTCAACAATATGTGAAAGGTAGCATTCATTTCCATATTTTACAAGTTTCTTAGACTCTTGATATGTTATCAATAATAAGGGTTCATTATTATACAAAGACTAAAATACTTTCTGAAAAGAAACTTCTTTAGCTCTACATTCAATCTAAGCATGGTAAACAGAGATCCAATTCATATCCAAGAAAACATCAAACTCTACTAGAGGTAAAACAATAAGGTTTGAAAGTGGGTTCTTTCCACGGATAAGTATAGGAAGATTCTTATAAATTCTTTCTGCATCGAAATTTCCCCCAGGAGTTTTTACCACAAGTTCAGGAGTCATTTCATGAGATGGAATTCCCAATTTACTAGAAATTTTTTTTGAGATGAAAGATTGTGTAGACCCTAAATCAAACAACACATTGGCACAATATATGAAAAAAAACAATGTACTTGATACCACTTAATTTGATGGCCCAACATCTAGTAAAGTAGTTGTAAAGGATTTCACCACACCATTCTTCTTGTAGTCTAACTGATTCTCATCATTCTAGCTATTTTTTTAACACTTGTTTTCATAATGACCCAACTCATTGCACTTGAAACATTTCATTATCTATAAATCAAATCTGGTCATACCATCACCCTGATATTTTACAATGAAATCCCAATCCTTATGTCCCATATTACCACATCAGAAGCACTTTCCAGAATTCAAAAGTCATTCCCCAGCATACTTCTTACCACATTAATCACAAACTATAAACTTAGTTATCTTACCATCATACCTTTTTGAAGGATTATTCCATTTCTCCCGCTACCTCTATATCTTATTCTATTTGTTGTCATAGAACAAGGGATCATCAAAAAAACTCCATTTCCACCTTCTCCGCACATCAAAAATGATTTTCATAACTTTTGAACTCATGAGATGCTAATGCCCTTCTATATTTTGTCTTTAATCGTGATTAAAAACGATGGATTTTACTATCAAGGTCTCGGATAAAATTTAGAGCATACCTTGCCAATCGAGTGAACGTTTCTTCATAGGAAGCCACTAATTCATCCTCTTACCTCAATTCCAAGAATTGTTTTTCCATCCTATGTTGAACAGCCTTAGTAAAATATTTCTTTAGAAACAGACCTTTGAATTCATCCTAGTCAAGAGAATCAATTTCATCGTTGTACCTGATATTTTTAACCATTGACCACCACTGATCTGCTTCACCCTCCAAACGGTAAACAATAAGACTAACCTATTGATTGTCTAAACACCACATGACATCAAAAATCTTCTCCAGTTATTTAATCCACCCATCAGCTAACACTGGGTCAGATGATCCTCCGAATGATGTGGGATGTTGCCTAATGAAATGTTCCACCACTAACATGTTCCTTTGCGGTTGATCTGGCTGATCTTGTGCACGGATACCACAACCATTTATCTCTAATTTCAACTGCACCATTACAGCAAAAAACTGTCAGTTCAAATTCTGACCTTCTCAGGATGTAGATTTGTAAGGTCATTTCCTTCAGTATGCCCTCCTAGAACTGCTTCCTTGTTTCCTCTATGGAAAACCATTCTGAGAAAACATGTATTAGGTTAAGAAACATGGTAATATTTAAATTCTATATCATTTAAATTTGACAAAAATGTAAAATAATATTTTTGGATAATCATTTAATAGAATTCTAACTCCTAAAGTTATCTAAACTGACCTCTGATTCCAACTATAAGGACCCAGCCTTAAAACATTACTAATCTTGAATTAAATTAATAATTCACATTGAGGATCTTTTCAGGTTTAGAGTTTTAGAGAATTAGGACATAAATATTACATCTCAAAAGATTATAAAGTAGACACTTATACAGAGTTTACATTTTATTTACTCAACATGAACTCTTGAAAAAAAAGAGAGTCTTGTATAGTTCAATTTTTAGGACAACATGACTTTTCTTTGACCCATCCTTGACCCTATTACACATTATGCCCAATGAAAATCATTTAAAAAAATTGGGATGATCATAAAAAGCTCAGTAAGGGATACACAAAGAAGTAAAAATGTTAGTTTTTTAAAACAACTAGTAAACCATGAATACATTAAAATAATTAATACTTTTCACCTTTATGAGGTAGTAAATACCCTTCCCTGAATAAAATATCATTACTTACAATTTTTTAACAAAAAGATTACCATAAAACCCATATAAAGAACACATAACATATAAAGGTAACTTGGGACATAAACATTCTTAAATGGAAGAAACATACGGTCAAATTCCACGCTTGTCACTAAATGGGATTGCAATATGCCCGACTTCCATACCCAATGCATTTGATGTTATAATGTAACCACTCGTCCTGGTATTTATGGTGCCACCTGTAATTTGGATTATCATGTTACCACCCGTCAAATGCCCAAGTACCATTAAAAATCATAACAAATACAATAATTATAAAGGAAAGAAAAAAAATCAACATTTCAACCACAATATATCACTTAAATATGTTGACATAACAAATCAATTATCAAAACCATTTTCAATATCAAAATACATAAATGATTATATGGTATTTAATTACTTTTAGAAACATTATAGCTTGTTGAGGAATCCAAAGATCAAATAATACTCGAGGAGGCGAAAAGGTCAATGTCACCATGTACGTTATAAAGAAACATACATTTTATTGTTTAGTAAAACTCTTTGTAGAGAAAAGATTCCTTTTGAATAAAAGTAAAAGGTCAAAGGGGTTTATATAGCGTATAAAATAAAGTCTTGTATTAGAACAAAATATTCCCCAATGAAAGGAGATTGAGATGAAGTCCCTTACCTCATGCTCGACTTCACTAGATCGCTCTTTAATCATCAGAATAATAAACTAATGTTAATTTATACTTGATTAAGAAAAATTTTCAAGTTTATTATTCCTTTAATATTACTTATTTCCATGTAATAAACATTATTTAATCATTTATGTTATTAATGTTCGTTTTGTCTATATTTGGTATTTAAGTCAAAAATGGACTTTTTACAATTACATGTTGTTCATGTGGTCAATAATTCATTATATACAGAATGATATTCATGATTTGGAAATTATATATATCATATATATCCAAAATATACATGTATTTATAATAGTACATAACATTTAGAGGTAATAATTGAAGTGCACCATTCATTGAGATGGTACGTCGTACGTACGCATGAACGAAACTTTCATTTCTATTTCATATTTAATTGAATGAAGTCGCAATGATATAAAGGTAAATTATAATTCCAGTATAATATCATATATAATATTATTAACTACAGCCTTTATATGTCCCACATATGGCATTAACGATTCAAATCACTTTGAGGGGGCGGTAGTCCGCACTTCCTAAAATGAAATTATTGTGTTTATCCATTATGGAAACTGTAAAGGTATGACATAAATTAAAAATACAGAGGCATAAGGAAAACATAAAAATAATATATATAATATATAAATATAGTGACATCTTAATGGCCCCCATGAATGGTGGTAAGAGAAGATTGAACAATCATCGTTTCGTGAGGCAGTAATTCCACATCCACAGAGACAATTTGTTCTTTAACCATTAGACGGAGGATTGTGTAAGTCTAGGTTGAATACATCTCATAACAAAATCCTAGTATATTGAAGATACTTGTGTTGTTAAAAAATAAAGTAATAAAAATAGTTTTGTGGGTTGGAGAAGAAAAATAAAACAAAAGAACATCAGAGAAGACATTACCTTTAAATCGGGTAACTCTCTTTGGTTTGAACCAAAAGGGTTTCTTAAAGAGATTTTTGTCTAAGGTAAGGATTCTAAGATGAATAGAGAGATATTGGGAGATTATTTGAGTAGAGTTTGGGCGAGACAATGGGCTTGGGATGTGTGTGAAATGGGTAGGAAGTGTGGTCATTTTATAAGGGAGAGGAGGGGCTCTCTTGGAAGGCATTAAACTATTATTTTATTATATAATGCTTTTGGGTTTATAAAGGTCCAAAAATTATTATTTTCAAAGATAAAGTGTTCCATGTTCGAAATAAAATCATCCAATAAGAATTGGACAAGTGTAGGATATTATTTTATAAATTATCTTCTTATTTATTTAAATCATTCATTAATGACTTAAACACTGCATCATCATTGTGTCATAAATAATTTTATTTATTTGATGTCTAAAAATTATAAAAAAATTACCATGTTGTAGGAAATAGTTTTATATTTCTAATGAATATTTATTGTCAAATATATCAATTATATAACCCCATGTAAAAATTGTTTTAGTAAAAAATACATGTTTGTGATATTTTTAATTTTTCTTTAAATAAAAGGTATTAATGTCATTATATTACCCAAGTGGCTCCATGGGGTCCCCTAAATTGAGTCATGGATTTTTTTGGCCAGATATTAATTATCCAATAAGGTTAATACATGTTTCAAGGTAATTTCATATTAATATAACATTATTTTTCCCTTAAATTACACTAATTACCTTTAGTCGCAATTAATAAAACATAAAAGTTACTATTCATAGAAAAATACTTTCATCCCATTGAACCAAATTTTACTTAATAATGAAAACAACAAATGTAATATTTTTGTAATTCAATTCAAAAATGTTTTAAAGTTTCATTTAAACAAAAAAATCAGTTTTTTAACCACCACATAGTGGTTTCACTATTCATCAAAATTGACGTTTTTCAGAAAAATAACAAAAATTCACCCTAAGCTATATTTTATATTCCGATTTCAAAAATGATGTATATTTTAAAAAATTAAAATCATATAAGTTTCATTAATTAATTTAATAATTAATTCCTGTTGTCAAAACAAATAAAATGTTTTTAAAAAACAATATCAATCAAAAGATTGACACTTGTTTAAGTCCAAATTCAAAGTGAAATTAATTCCAATGACCACCATTGGATTAAATGGAATAAATATATTTAATTTCAGTTTAAAAATAATTCAAAATATAATCTAATCATATAAATAATTTAGATTAATTTTTTTTGAATTATCACTTATTCATAAAAATGAACTTTATCGGAAAAATAACAAAACATACAATAAGTAAATTTTGATGTCCCGATTCTAAAAAATGTTTTTATTTGGTCCAATAGAATGTATAAGTGTGAAAAAAAACTATTTCTAAAGGGGGTTCTCCATCAAAAGGCGATAAGTTGACCTTTTAGTGAATATTAGAGTATCTATGAGTAAAATTGAATTCTTTACTTATTTTATGCCTTTATCGTTTATTGGATAATTACAAAAAAAATTAATAAACATATATAATCATATTTTTGTTATTTTTATTCTTTCCCGCCAATACAATGACTACGTGTTAACTATCATTTAAAATAATATTATTATATTATGAGTGTGCAACGTAAGATTTCTAAGAAACTCGTTGTTGCATATCAGGTACACTATCCAACATAGAAACCCTTTTAAAGTAAAATTAATATTTAATTCAAAAATATTAGTAAATATGAAAATGTATTATTCTTTATTTACCTGGGATGTTACAATGGTATAAATTCGAGAGATGATTTAATCATGATCTAAGAATGGGGGAAAATTTCAAAACATACTAAAAAACGTAAGCATTGTATTACCTGGAACAATGAAAAAAATGAATGGTTGATAAGATGTTATAAAATGATAATATCTTAAATAATAAATATTAATTTGATTTTTCAATAGTTTTGTATCATTTTTTAGAGCACCAAATAGGATTTCAATGAACACTCCACCAAAATAAATTATAAGGTAATTGATCTCATAAAATAAAATCCACTCACTAGGGAAAACTTATTCTTCATTAATTATGTCATGACAAGATTATGTGTGTATTGAAATTTGATTATATTTTTTCAATTCCATTTTTTTCATGTGGATTTATATTTGAAACAAAAAAATCAGTTCATTTATTATTCATCACTTCAGCGATATGATAATTTTAATAGTTTATTTCAAAATCTCATTCTAATTGAGATTATTTATTCTTGAATATCAGTTAAAGAATATTATTTGAAAATTTATTGATAAAACATAAAATTATTTTACACATTGTTTATTAATAAAATAATTCAATTAAAAATATCATTTTTCACCATTTGGAACTTAAAATAATTTAGAAAATGATTTTTTAAAATATTTCATCATTTATCATTTGGGATGGAAATATATTTTCATCCAAAAACCATGTTTTATAAAAATTATTTCCAAAATATTTTAAAATTTTCAAAAATGATTCATTAAGGTATTTTTCCAAAACTTTTTCACATAAATACAATGGAATATTATTTCATTTTTTAAAAAATGCAAAATTTTTTTATCAAAAAAGTGAAATAACAAATTGTTTTAACATGTACAGCCTGGAAACAATTTATGGACTTCATGACCACTACAATGTTATCAAGATTATTTTATATTTTTAAAAGGTTGTTTTGAATGGAAGTTATTTTCAAAAAAAATTCTGAAATTTTAGTATTTAAATAATATTTTCCCAGAAAAGGGTTTTCAATATGTTTTTTTAAATGAAAATGATATGTTCATCAAGAATTGTTTAACAGAATTTTTATGCTATTTATATTCATAAGTAAAAAATAACTATGTATTATTACCCCATTGGGTACATATTTTATTTATACTATCCATATTCATTTTTTTATGTTTTATTCTCACTTTATCAAAGGAATGTATTGACATTCAGTTCCTTGATTAATTATTATTTTGGTAAAATTTACCTTTAATTGTTTAATTTCTAATAAAAATATATTTTTCTTTAAATTTAAATTTTACAAACCATGGATAAAATTAATTTCATAAAATATATACCATTTTTAATATGATATTTAGTTTTAAAGTTATTTGGTTAACTAGAGAAATATTGATATATATGTATCCTTAACTTAATACAAATATTTCATAAGGAACAATAGTTATGAGTGAAATAGATATTCTTGATATACGAGATGTTACTTGGAATAGTATGATATGGGCTGGTGACCATTTAATGTAATCCCCTTGATGTATATATAGTCTCATGATATAAAATGAGTTTGAAGAAAACCATTTGTGTCTGTAACCAAGCATGTTCTACACTAACATGTGAGAGGTCTTGACAGTAGTATGTTTAAATCAATCTTGTGAAAGGTCTTAATGGTAATGGAATCATGTACAAGGGAAAAATTATATTCAATAATTAATCATTTATTGTATTTGGAATTCATAAATTATTAACCATGAGTTTTGACCACAACAAAATATATGGATTCATTTCATTATTAATTTATTGATAAAATGCCTAGTTTTTTTTAGTAATTCACTTGAAAATATTTCTAATTTCTTTTAATGTCATGAAGTAAAGTTATTTTAATTTTATTTTATTATATATTTAGCATTACATAGAATTATTGCAATTTATTGTAAATTTATTTATCACATGGAATATTTTTTTAGTTATTTACCCTGTCATATTGAAAATTCTAATTGATTCGATATTTCTTCCATTTTATTTAACCCTTAATGGGGTTTTTATATCACCAATATTTTGTTTTCATTCAACTATCTTTCATAAAGTTTATTATAAATTATTTACATAGATTCAATATATAAAATATTGTTATTATTATTGAAATCAATTTTTTTGTAATTAAGATATTCAATTATAATTTGTGATGCTTGTATATATCTAGTTTACCAAGACAAATAATGTATTGGGAACATTGGGATTTGTTTCCTTGTATGTTATGCCAATGTAATAGTAGCATACATTGAATCTCGTCTTATAGTTTCAGGTTCAGAAAAAGAATCCATGTTTGTATACTACATCCATCCAATGACACTTATGCCTTAAAATTATTTACTATTATAAGCTAAACCCCCATTATGGGAAGAAGGGGTAAACCCAAACAGACTTCATGACATAATGAATTAAATGAACCAAAGGTCTAAAGGGAATAATTAGATTGAAAACATAGAGCTACCTCTCCCCAGCATGTCATGGTGAAAAAGCTATCCATTGATTCGGGGCTGAAGGGAAAACAGGTGTCTTGTGAAAATTACGGTCTCTATCTAATGGTTGACGCCATACGATATGAAATATCCAAATCTATAAAAGTTATATAAAGAAGGAAATCACCTATGGAACCTCCTCAGGGGTCTATTCCATGTGGTCCATTCTGGGTGCATCTCCATTCCAACAGGCCACACATCTCCCCAAACTTATCAAATCACCAAATAAGAAGATCACCAGATCCCCCATATCACCAATGAAACTAAATATCATCAAAGCACAAAATCACACGACTAAATACTTAGAACTTACAAAACATCATAGCAAACCTTTATATCATGAAACTTGATCCTCTACCATCAGCACCCCAATACCCGATAATTCCCTTATACTCGCACATAGAGACCACAAATAACCAACCAAGGAACCCCTATGGGAACAAGACAGAGCCGACAGAACACCACCCCTTCGCAGTGAGCTATAAAACAACCCAAACATTGAGGAATAATGGATAAAAACTCCTCACTATTGAAGAAGAGAAGGAAGTCAGGTCTTGACCCCAAGCCACAATAGAATAACTCGACCACACGTCAAAGAAGAAGAGTATGACATCGCCATGACGTCACACCATCATCCACCCACACTGATTGTATCGCAACCACAAAGCCTCACCAGAGCACACCCCCAACACTATGGAAACAATATCTCAACCCCAATTCATCAGATCGAAACCCCTCATCGTCGGAGTCATGACCTCGATGTCGCACCAGGTCTAAACCCTGATACGCCATAACCAAACATGTCACCGTAGAGAAAGACTACAACCTTCATTCCACACTGGATATCAAATCTATGCTGAAAAAGAACTAGAAACAGACCTCAAGCCCACATAAGAATAAACCACCCTCTTTGTAGAAGAACACAACCAGAACCAGGCCTCTATTCACTGTGAAATAATATACCTCCCAATGAAACTCTAGGAAGATCAAGGAAGAGACACCACCCAAATGAGACAAAGGATATGGCAGTGTCATAGATAACCCTAATATTCAAATCCCATTACAAGACAATGACTGGATACTACATGTGGATGTGGCTATAGAACAGTTTCATATAGGGTTAATAACCTTATAAATTATTGGTTGAGTGTCGATCAGATAACTTTTTTGTGCACAATTAATGTGACCATACTGCCCACCAATTTTAACACACATAGTGGATATTATTTGATGAATTAAATATTGTTATAAACCATTATATTGGAATTGAATAGATGATTATCATGGGTATCCTCAGTTCAACCTAAATTGTAATCTATTGAAAATAATATGTCATGATTTATATATAATATAAATTATTTTTCATGATTAAATAGTTTTCCACTATGATGATTATTTTTGACACAATGATATTTGGTATTAATCAACAGAATGGACCCAATGGAACCATTTTTTTTCTGAAAGTCACAGAAAATGAAATGACTATTCTCATGTGTATCCAAATGTTATGGGATTTGGAATGTAAATTTTTTTTGTTTTAATTACACAAATTTCTCAAGTTATGAATCATACTGAGCTTACAAAATATAAAATCACAGAAAATTGTCCCACTGAATCATGTATAATAAAGCATCCACCTTCTTTTAGTGGGTTTGGTAATCCACTATTTTTTGATTAATGGATGATTACCCTTGAAAATAATTTTTTCTATTCTCAAGTTTTCATAACATGAAAATTTTATTTTAGGTATTTATCATTTGGAAGGAGAATAGGAACAATTGTAGACTCTGATTAAGAACATGAGATAGTGGGAATAATTTTGATCCATTATGTGGGATATGTTTAAGATATTATTGTTAATAATAACTATCCTCATATTCCTTATGCACAAATAAATAATTATTACCTTGATATAAAGAAATATTTTTATGGATGCATTAGTACCTATGTGAATAATTTTAGAAGATATTGTAGGTATTCTTCCGGTAATTTGATATAAACTTAAAGCAATATTGATAAGTTATTCAGTGGCCTAAAACAATGTCTTTTAATTTTTGGATCTATAAGATACGTCAATATCTTTGAATAAGTCATTTAATGTGCTGTCAATGTTGAAATTTTTATTTATGTCATCCACCAATCTAATTTCTGTGAGGAGAAAAGAATGATATATTTCGAAAAAAATTCTATAAATGATGGAGATAAGAATACATGTCTTTATTTATGCTCAATGTATAGAGGGAAACATAGATGTAACTATATTAAAGATATAATTAAGTGTTTTATGTTTCCAAAGTATGGTCATTAGTCTATCAAATTCCCATGTACAGGTATTAATTATCTAGAAAATTATGTAGAAAAATATTAATAGAATTCACGAGACACAATCCAATGTTTCAAAATTATGAAGTATGAGAATTATGAAAACCATATCTTAAATACAAATTTCATTGTGATGGCCTAAATTAGCAACCTATTAAACCTATATACAATGTAAATCTAATGATATCACAATTTCTAATGTGACGTATGAAAATGTTGTTGTGAAAGTTATAATTACCATATAATATAGAACTTATAATATATAATTAGATTCTATATCTAGGAAATATTTTTTTTCTGAATAATTTTCCAATGGTATCACAATACAAACTAAATGATTAGATGTTTAATTAGAAGTGGAATCCCATAATTTTTCAGTGATAAAATCTCATGTAAATGAATCTTTTATAATTTAATTTTTTGGAATATATTTTCATACAATATTTTTGTTATTCATAATGTTTATTTTGATATTTTCATAAGTCTGGATTGGATATATATTTCATAAATCCAATATCCATTTACAATTATGGTATATTACATTTGATAATATGAAACATCCAATGATTATCTATTAGAGATATGATAAATAAGAAATTTTTATGGATATTACATCCATTATATGGGACTTTATTCATATTTAAAAGGTGTGTTTATCTAATATGGAAGGATATAAACTCATCATCCAAGATATTCATATTGTATAAGATTTTCTTTCTGTTTTCCCATAATATTTTCTTAGTTTACCACTAAATCATGATATTAATCATTCAACATAACCCATTCCTAGTGTGACCCAAATATCATAGACTCTATATGAAATAAAACCCATTTAGATTAATTAATTAAAGATAAAAATCTATGATAATTATGAAAATATATTCATTCATCCATGTGAATCACCTTGGGGTTTGAATATTGTTTTTATTAAAAAGGAATATTAATCAATGGGAATTTTTATTCACTGTCAATAACATAAATATATCACTATCATTAATAAGTATCATATTATTGTATATATGATTTTTATAATAAATTATAAAGGATTAAATATTTTTCCCAGATCGATCATCGATATAGATACTGTTAGTTGGTGGTATAAAGTGAAGACATACCCAAGATAACCTTCTATATGATGTTTGAAGACTATTAATTTTTATTGATTCCATTTAGTAAAATTAATGCAAATTATATCCTAATCAATTTAATGAATAGATTGTTTAGAGATTACATTGATTGGTTTGTGGCATTATTTATAGATGATATTATTATATATTATAAAATAAATGAATAGAAAAAAATCACATCCGAAATATATTAAAGTCCAAATGGAATAAGAAGCTATATTAAAAAAATTTATTGGTGTAAATTATGTCTACAAAAGATTCATTTTTTTGGTAATATAATCTCAATTAATGAAATTTAAATGGATACATTGAAGATGAAATATATTGAACATCAAACCATATCTACCACTATAAAATAGATCCATTTTTTTCATAGATTGGAAAATTATTATTTGTGATTTTTAGGGAATTTATAATGGTTTTATAATCCACTCACAATGATAATATATATGGGAGATAATTTATTTTGGAAATATTAATCTGAGGAAAATTTCATGGTACAAAATAGAAGGTTAGCAACACAGATGTGCATATACTACCCTATAGTCGAGAGGGGTTTTTGATTTATAGTGACTCATCAATAAAGAGACTATAATGTTTCCTCATGTAGAATTATATTTTTATAGCCTATGCCACATGATAATTAATTTTTCATGAGAATAATTAATGAACTTATGATTTGGAGTTCACTATGGAAACTTTTTCATTAATTATATAAAGTCTCTTTATTTATAGAAATTTTTGTCACATATATAATAATAAGAAAACATTCAATTATAAATTGATCCAAAAATAGTTTAATATGCATCCTAGAAGATGTTAAGAGTTGATTAAATATTTTTAGTGGTAAATACACTACCATCCTAGGAACTCAAAGAATATGGAATAAACTATGGCTCCAAAGGTTCATTCTAGATTATTCATGATGAGAAAAAATATACAATATTTCTATATTTTTAACAAATATATATGGAAATATTGAAGGAAGGGTAGAAATATATTCCAGTTCAAATATGTGTTCAACCATCTATATTGGTAAATATTAAAGATAGACAAATGAAATATGTATAAATGAAAATTAAATTGATAACTATTCCTGATTTCATGATTGATTATAAAGGAATGATAGGATTCTGTAACCATTTATGTTTTCTAGTCAAACCACATTCTATGTTGAAGATATTGGATAAAACTCATAATTCATCATTCTTTATTTATACTGGATGTCTGAATATATATATATATATATATATATATATATCTAAAAGAGTTTTTATAGTTGTACAACATTAAGAAAGTTAATGTAGATTATGTTTATCAGTTCGTGGTATTAAAAAAAATTTAAGGTTGAGAGACATAAGTCTAAATGGATAATACAACCATTATATATACCATAATAGAAATGTGCGAACATTATCATTGATTTTAATATTAGACTCCCCAATACATCTATATGTCATAATGTCTTTTGGGTTATAGTTGATTTCCATATAAATTCATAATAGTTTACTAAACTCATATAATATTACTCTCTTGATCAACATTATAAGATTTATAATAAGTATATTTAAAGGTTTCATGTATTTCTATATTCTATTATAAGTGATCATGATTTGATGTTTACCTTGATGTTCTAAAGAATTATTCAGAAAGATTTGGATTCAGAGACCGGTTTTAGTACATTTTATCATCCTTAGATAGATGAACAATATGAGAGAACTATTATTACACTATAAGTTACTCTAATAAATTGTTTTGTGGAATTTTTCAATGGATGGTATCAACTCCTTCATATACTTTAGTTTTCATACAACCATATCATTCACTCTAGAATAGGATGGTTCTGTATCAATCAATCTATGAAATGTAATATATAAATAAAATTTAATGTGATGGAGTTTGATAATGAAATATATAGGGGCCTAAAATAGATGAGGAAATAGAAAACAATGTGAACATAATTTAAAAATAAAAAATGGCAGCTTAAATGTGATTTAAACATTTATGTTGAAAATAATCAGAAAAATCTGTAATTTTAGGGTCGTAAGAAAGTATTTCTATTTATTTTCCCATAGAAAAAGGTTACAAAATCTGGAAGTAAGGGATACCTAAACGTTAGGTATATTCCTTTTGATATTCTTGATCGGGTAGGGATGATAGATTATATCGTGGTTTTCAAAAAAAAAACTCTAGTAAGTTCCTCATCTATTTTATGCATCTATCCCGAGGATGTACACACCTAATCAATCAAATATACTAAACTCAATTGTTGTACCATTGGATCATAACCATTTCTAGACACAAGAGTTGGTATAGATCCTGTATTATAGAGATAAAGATATATAGAACAAGACTATTGACTTAGTAAAAGCTCACTAGTGGAATAAAAAATTTGATGAAGCTACATGGGAACCATAGAATGTGATAAAATAGATATATACTCAATTTAATTTATAAAAGAGTTTTTTTCATGGATAAATAACATTTTAATGGGAGTATAATGTAACACCATAATATTTTATTTTATAGTTTTATTAAAAAAAATTAAATTACTTGATAGCTAATGATACATGAATCCCCGATTCTAAATATATAATAATACAACATAATAATATAACTTAGATTTAAAATTCATGAAATGAATAATAATAATAATTTTTTTATAATTATTCCAATGCTTATTAAATAAAGAATATATAATTATAAAAAATTACTCAGTTTTCATTAAAGTCATTATATGCTATAAAAATATATTTTTACTCAGAATAGGTTTTATTCTTTTGTTAGAAGATATTATAATCAATTTATACCACTTTGGGAAAATTAAATGAACAAAAATTAAATGTATTTTTCAAATCATCATAAAATATTATCATATAGTAAATTTTGATGAATTTTTTGAAAATATTGATTTTTCAATGAATGTGTAAAAATACTAATTTTGTATTGGAAACCTTTTTATGTTTGATGCATTTATAAAGTATAATCTTGTCCTCAATTTACCTAAAAATTAACAGTATATCGTTTATATTATTAATAATCTTATTATGTTGATTCAAATTAACATAATGTTTATTTTTTAATGAACACTTTATATACTTAACTAATCATATTTTTGGAATACCACTTCTCATGAGTTATTTTTAAAATAATTTTTCCACTCTATTGAATTGAATTGATAAAATGGATTGCATATTTCTAATTTTTATATCCAAATTATTTAAGCATGACACTTTCATTTTGGTTCTTAATGAATTTCAAAATGGTTAAGGTTAAAATATATTAACTGGTGGATAAAACTAAGAGATAAGAGATTATTTGGATGCATAATCCTGTATAATTCCAAATTTATAGCCCTAGAGAGACCTCATAGAATCCCACTATGAAAATTTTATCCATTTTGAAGAATTATCCCTTAGTTATACATTATTATATATAACTCTTTTGAGAAATTCAAAGTATGTCCTCTCACACACATTCCAAATCACACCCATCCTTTTTATTATTTACACCAATTCAATCCATCTATCTTCACCAAAACATTAGAAATTCTCATAAAAAAATACCTATACATTATTTATAATTTTTTTATTATTAGTATAAAATTAAATATGTTCTTAAGAAAGGATCTCAAGGAGGCCTATAGAAGAATTCGTAATCTCCTTAACCGACTTCTTTCAATTCACTTCCTCAAATAAATCCACTAAATATATGGGATTCATCATAAAATAATAAATTACATATAATAAATATACATAAATATAATTATTATAGTATAATCACAATTTTTAACCCTCTATTCTATCAAATAGGCAGTGAAATCATTGCTCGTACACACACATGGACTATGGCCTCCATGTAGTGATAGAAATGATTTTCCACAACGAACATTCATATGTTGTAATTAGGATATGTTATATATTGACAAATGATATTTATTAAAAAAAATTCTTTTTAATTATAATATCATTTTTATCTTATTATCTTCCAATCCATTAGAGAATGATAATTTCGCTCATGCGTATGTGTGGTCTTTCACATCTGTGAAGCGATATTATTTATTTTTCCATTCTTCTTTACAAGGATTGTAGTATGGAAGGAATTAATGAATATTTATGTTATATATGATATTATAATAATTTTTTAAAGGCAAATATTTATTTACCTTAATTTTGATTCATTAATTTAATAGTTATTTTTTTCATATATATATATGTGACCAACCATCTCCATGAATGCTGAAATTAATTTTTAACACTATATTTTATGGATGAATATATATATATATATATATGTATAATTAATTTATATAATTTTTAAATCAATATTAAAAATGGTAATATTATGTAACCAGGAGAAATATATAAGGACTTGAGCAATAAGAACAAAATAATCAAGAAAAAAAAAATAGTTAACATGCAGAAAAAATGATTTTCATGAGTAATTATTAAAAAATGGTTGCGTAAATTTTATAACTGGATAAAATTTTTATTATAGGTATGTAGAATATTTATTAAAATATCTATAATAAATTTAAAGTTATTACATAGGAGTTCATATCTCTTTTGGATAATCGTTAACTTTAGGTAAGATATATTTTTACAATCACATTGTTTATTGGGATACTTTATAATCATATATTTTATGATGAAATTTTATTACCTATATCTTGATAATACTATGAATTTTTATAATTAAATATGTATTTACATAGATTAAATTTTTTCATTTTATTTAATTATTTATAAGAACTAAAAAGGCCGAAATATTATTTTTAAGGGAAATTTATATTATTTCATTCATTTGTCATAAATCGCTTTCCTTTCATTTCAATGTTTTCTAAAATTGTATTCAATATTTTTTTAATATTATCCAATTATTTTTTATATTAATATTTTTACATGAAATAATTCTTAGAAAAAAAATAGAAGGAAACTTTTTGTCAATTTTTGAATGAGGTATTTCAATATTTTTATCAAAAATGATAAGTGAATATTTCTTTTAATGTAAGTGGATTGAAAAAAAACTTCTTACCATCACGACCATTAAATAATTTAAACATTTAATTACATGTTTTCATATTTTTTAGAAAGTAATATATTTTACTTGGTATTTATAAAATATTTATCTTTTAAATAAGTTATATCAAGGTGAAATGGTTAATTTCCTCCAGTAATATTCCGTTGATCTTTTAAGAGAATTTTCCTTCTATGATAACTTCCATTCATGTTACTTGTGTTTTAACCAGTATATTATCCTATGATACCCTCCAATTAAATTAAAATTACAAATTATTATAATGATTTAAGGATGAATCTATAAAACTCATTTCTTTCCCATGCGAAAATTATATTATGAAGAAACATTTTTTGAAACCCTATTTTTCTATGGGTTATACTATAAAGATATGATGAAATATCTATGAAACCTATTTTCATACAATGGGTTTTGAAATGATTAAGTTTTTATGATATTTTTGTCAAGAAAATGTATGATTTTTCATCATGTAACTAGTAGGCTCAGAATTTTATATCCCTTTAGAGAACCTGGTAAAGATGGACATATCGTGAGATAAAAATAATGGAATGCTCAATGAAGCCAGATCAACATGATAATCTTCCCACCTTGATTGTATTGGGAGTAAACCTTGAATAAGGATTTGATGGAATGGGCGGCGAACTGAATCTACTATTACAATCTTCCCAGTGATCCTTCAATATTAAAATTAGTTTCTATACATAAATTTTTTTCACAAACTTATTTCTTATACCAATCTCATAATACAATGGATTATGTTCTTTTATTCGTTTATGATTCATATATTATGATATACCAATACTTATTCAAAAACTAAATATTATAATATATGGTATATTGGGTGTGGTTTTAAAATGATAATCTTATGTTCTCATAACCTTATATAAATGATATATTTACATGATATTTGGTATCTCCCCTGTTTAAACATAAAAATAATTTGATCTCAACATTTATTATGTTTACTTCCCTCTAGATATGATGAATGGGTTTTTGAAGAATATTTCAAAGAAGGATTATCCTTATGAATATCTTAGTGGGATATGATATTTAACTCTTAGAAACAACTTTTTGATAAATCCATGTTTCCCAAGATAGTAAACCTATATGGTTTTAGCATGGAACATAATGGTATGTATGGAATATTTATCTAAACCATGTAATTATTATCTATGAAAAATATTTTTCACAATATTAGGTGATTTTTTCACCATTATCACTTAGTATTAACCCTCATTAACCATTTTTATGATTACAAATATATCAAATTTTTCTAATATATATGATTCAAAAGAGTTACTATTTAAAAGAAATTGACCCATATGTTGAAAATTATTGATATTATAAACAATATATCCTTTAATGGTTGAGGATAATATTTTTATTTATTTCAAACCATTAAATAAAATATTATTTAACACAATATAACAATATAGTCATTTCTAGGACTCTGCACATATTTTGACATTAATGACTTCAATAAAGAAATAAAATTTGCATACAAATATTTAACATATAATTAATATATAATATTTAAAAAAACTATTTTGTAATTATAATACAAAAAATTTTATTACTTTTAATAATTTTAAAATTGATTCGTGTTATGTTTCTATTACATCAAAAATAACTTTATCAATGTTGAATAAGATTTTAAGATAATTATTCTGTCAATAAAACATAAAGATAAGTCATTATTATAAAAAAGCTAATTTTTATTTAAAATAACCATTTATAACTAAAAATAACATCTTTTTTATCCTTATTAATAATCATTAAAGATATTAAAACAAGGGGAGAAAAATTTAGTTTTTACTTTTTATCTAAAATTCTACTCAAATAATTATTGAATGAAAATGGCATTAAATAATCTCTATTTAGAACCCTAGATGGTTATGGGGAAAATGATATTACCCAATAAAATAAATACAAGTGTTAGGAATATTTTTAGGCTTTATATAATATTTTTATCCCTTTTACCCATTTTACCCTCATCGAGGTGAGAAATATTTACTATGGTAACTATTCATAATAAAAAAAACTAAAAGGGGCCTATTTTACAAATTTGAGCATCCTAATACAAACTATTCTACAAAATTTTCTGGATTCAATTTTATATAAATGAATATTTTAAATTTTACTATAAATTTATAAAAAATAAAGTTTTTAAAAAAAAATTTGTTTGTAATGTTGAAAATGAACTTATATAAAAATCCGCTGTAGTGATGATTCGTATATAATTAATTATGTTATTTCCAGATAAAGAATACATATTCTATATTAATATGATTTTAATAATTGAAATGGACTTTTAAATTATTTTATTTAGAGAAAAAAGATAGTTAAAAAATGGATATCTTTCTCCATTCACATAAAAAAATTATCTATAGAAAATTGACAAAAAAACAATTCTAAGATAATTTTTAATCCATTGTTTATAAAATAATGTGAATTTTTTAAAATTCTAAATTATAAATTATACTTTTTAATAAAATTAATATAATAGATGAAACTATATTTACATTGAATAAAACTATTTACTTTTTTATTGATATGTTAAGTAATATTAATATAGTATACTTAATGATATAAATTATTATTCGTTAATATTTTTATGGAATGAAATATATCTATTGTCAACATTACATGGGTTTTTACAATGAAAAATCATATGTTCCCAAAATGTAATAACCATTTTATCCTAATTGACTATAATTTCCTCAATATCAGATATCATCATAACCCAAATTATTATCAGTACCATTCATCATTTTCCCAGAAAATATAAAATCATTCCTCCTAAAATTTCATTATAATCTAAGATAAACATAGTGGTTATATATAAATCAAACATTTATCAGAACTTAATAAATATATACCCCAAATTTCTATCATCACAAATAACCAAAAAAAGGGAATCATATCATTTGAATATATGGTTAGCATTAGAATTATTAATATATAATTGTATCTAAACATTTTAAAATATCCTCATCTAAATCGTCCTACACATAAAGGGAATCAAAACCATTTATCTGATATAAACAGTAACAACATATAACTTAAACAACATATAATTACACAACATATGAAAGTGTCAAACATGATTATATTTGAAGGATATTTTAGGTAAATTATTTAAATAAATAGAAAAACATTAAATTATATAATAAAAAGTGGGGAATATCATTAATTTGTTTTCACAAAATAGGATTCTTAAATATAATCTTATATTTCATTGAAAATAATTCTTCAATATTTCAGATGAGTCAACATAGTGGATGTATATACATTTCTATAGTCCCAAAAAATATATTCATGATTTGAGAAACATTTTAAAATACCGATTGGGAAAAAAATCTATGTAAGACATATTGAAATAAGGGAATCCCATTTTTTCAATGGAAATCGTGACAACCAATTATAATTTTTATCTTTTTCATAACAGACTTTTAGAATTTAAATAAAACATATCCAAATTGTGAAAATAAAACTTCTCTCAAAGAAATGTTATTACACCTTTTAGTATTAATATTAAAAATATGAAATCATAGTGAACATTTTTATTTGAAAAAAAAATCCTATAACATTTATTATTTCAAAAAACATTCCTTACCTTAGAAAATCAAAATATTTTTACAAAAAAAAACCGTTTTTGATGCATAATATGGGTATATTAGAGCATTATATTCATAAATTTTTTTTACTCATTTATAACAACTTTCAGAATAAAAATGTTATGGTTTATTCCATTAGAGTAACTAACATAGTTATCAATTTCATTTTTCATGTTTTAAGACTATTAATTATGAAATGAATTGGATAAATATAACGTGCTCACCCATCAAGATGAACTACATCATAATCACCAATAAGAATGTACAACATTGAATTAATATATTATGAATAAATTAATTTTAAATAATTCACATTTTTATCATAATAATTTTAGAAACATATTTTATCTCACAATAAAAATATTGTAAATTTAATAATTATTATAAAGATAAATATCATTTTAATTTGAAAAAACAAAAAAATAATTCATTCCATGAAGACAATGAATAAGATATTCCTTAAAGAACCATTTAAAATTTTATTATTTGTTTGACAATGTATATAGACTATGATGGAAGGAAAAGGTGGATAAGGATTATAGGTTTAAAATCATTGATTTTTTAATTTAGTATAAATTCATAAATAATCCATATATGATAAATTGAAAAAATGTAAATTTTATAACCAATATAAATAATTCATATATAATTGAAAATTAACATTAAAACCCATTTATTAAAAAATAATAAAATACATGAAGCATTTAAAATAACATTGATATGGAAGAGAAAAAGTTTAAAACATTTAAAACTAATGTTTTAAAGTAAAATCTCTAGTATCATTAGTATCTCTGAATTCAAAATAATATTGAAGGAGGGCCCATGAATAATATTTGTAAATAACAAGAATTTTAGTAAATAAATGAAAATATGTATCTATATTCTTCTATATATAGCGCATAAAATAAAACATGTGTGGAAAATGACATTAGTATCACAGAATAGTAAATATGCATGAAATTCCCATATCTTGATTCCAACATTCCACGTAAATTATTTAAAATAATTATAATAAAATTTTATTTATTATTTATTTACATTAGAAAACCTTTTGGGGTCATTACCTAACCATAATCACTTTTAAATCGTTTATTACCATATCATTTATTTTTATTAATCGATTTGTTTATTGATAAATGTTTACAGGATGTTTCATTCGTAATCCAAAAAATATTTTGTTAACCAAGCTCAACGGTGTCATTATTACATCATATATGGAGTACTAATAATGATATAATCATAATTGTTTACATTAAATAATATTTTATAACCATCAATATAAGGGGATCATAAAAAATTAATTGTCTAATTTAATCGAGATGGTAGTTCATATGTACACATGGAAGGCGTATTAATTTTTCAAATAAGTGGTAAATAAATAAATAGATAATATTTATAATTTTAGTATGCTAAATATTTTATAAATTTTGTATTTATTCGATATTTCCATCATTATGATCATCTATATATGATGTAAATGAAAAATTAATCACCTCACTTCATCGATGTCGTATTCCACAGGTAAAAACGAGCGATGATATCAACTTCAAATAGATAAAAATGGGTTATACAGAACATAAAATATAAATTTTATAGAATTATAATAATTTTGTACAATATTATATATTAATTAATTCCATAGTTCTAATAATCCATTTGATTTGGTGATAGAAAATGAAACACATCACTTTATGGAGTTAGTAGTCCATATGTACGCATGATGGATGTTTTCATTTCCCTTAAGATGGAAACAAAGTTAAAAATGGGTTGTAACATAACCATAATAAAAAATATGTATATAGAAGATAATGATTTTTTTAATAATTTTTATGAAATATATGAATGGAATACAAGAATAATTAAAAATGAAATATATGGGTTTTGACTTATAACTTCTCCTTAGATATCACCATTCAGATTACACCTTAAACATTATAGGATTGGAATAAGTAGAATTCAATGAACACTAGGAAAAGGAGAGGTATTAATGGGGTATATTTATATATTTATTTTTTGAATTATTGTTATAAAAAATTGATAGCATAAGATGATAAAAGTTACCTTTTTAAAGTGAATGGGGTGGCACACATATAATTTTTTGAGGTTTTAATTTAATATTAAGTCACTCTCAGGGTTAAGTGAATCTTAAAAAGTTAATATTAAAAAAATCAGGTGATTTGGAGATATATAATCTCATCCATAAATAATTAATATATGATTTTTTTACCTTATCAATTTATTTTTATCTTAATTAACAGTTTTTAAACTTTTTCCTCGGTAAAACAATTTTTTACTATGGTTACTATTTATAATGATAAAAAAAATTGAACTAATTAATATATTTGAACCACCTGATTCCAAATATGGAATCCATTTTTCAGTATATTATTTTTTTAATTGGAATAAATCTCTTTCAATATTAGTGTGCAAAATTAAATGAAAAACAATTTATAGAAAATCATATTTTAAAAAGAAAAAAAACTTATAACAAAATCAAATATAATTTTGATTCATATAGAATTATAGATATTATATTAAATAAAAATGATTTTATATTAATTCAAAACTAAATAAAAAATAATATTGGACTTTTAAATTACAATATTTAAATTAAATAATTTTTATTTTAAAAAAATTGACCTTTTTATCTATTCACACCAATGTCATTATTTTCAGAAAAATCCAGGTTTCATAAAATTGATTATGAAATTATGATTTATGAAAAACTTATCTTATTTTTCAAATAAAATCTATTAAAATTTAATAAAATCATTATTATAGTTTTTCAATAATTGAAAATTTTGGAAGAAAATGAATCAGAGGCGTAAATTATCTATATTCTGATTAATTATATAATGAAAATAATAAAATGTGTGATAATTAATTTAATTGTATATATAATATAATCATTTCATTTTAAATATATTATTTATTATTTATATATTTTATAAAAAAATTAAATATATATTAAATAATATGGCTATTTTAATTCACACCTTCAAAACTAATGGCTCAGTCAAAAATGTTATGCTTAAATAAAAATATTTTTATTGTATGCAGAGTTTGTTTTATGCTTGGTACTTTTTCTGGTACACATAATCTAAAATATTTTTCTTTTAAAATAATATAACAAAAATATGATGGTGTTAGATTTCGTCATCCACTTTTGAATAAAATTTTAATTTAAACATACACTTTTTATAAAACAAAAAATAGAAAAAACATACACTACAAAAAATTAGTACATTTGCGATTACCTATTTGCGATGAGGCACCATCGCAAATGCCTCATTGCATAAAAGGGTGTCACAAATATATTTGTGTTAACATCTTATCACAAAAGAAACTATTTTCAATGGGATTTGAATCCATTGAAAATAGCTTCCTCATGGTCTTTTACATACCATATAATGTCGTCCCGTCGTAAAAATCCATGGAGAGTTTTTGAAACCATATTTTGTAACGAGAACCATCACAAATAGTGTAAGAAATAAAAAAAGTAGATAATAATAATAATAATAATAATAAAAAATAAATATTAACAATAATAACATTTTAATATTATTATTAATAAAATAAAAGATATTATAAGATAATAAAATAATATTCATATAATAATAATAAAATAATATTGATAATATAATAAAAAATATTATTATTAATATTAATGAAATAATTCTATTAATATTACTATTATAAAAAAAATTTAAAATTAAAAATCTTCAATAATCAAAATATATATAATGAAACAATAATAAGAAAATAATCAAAAATAATAGTACATAAAATAATACGAAAATAGAAAATAAATTGATGTAATAAACTAATAAATTTTTTAATAAATAATAAAAAATTTAATATTTTAAAAAATATGAAAACACACTATATAGAATTGGAGATAGTTAATATTTCAAGAAATATTTGCATGTAAATGTTATATCAGAAAAAATAATTACATCACTGTGGGGGAGGGTCTTCTTGAGGAGTTGGAGGAGCTAGAGGAGGTGGTAGAGGGAACTCTATCACTAAACCACGAGTCAGACATCACAAAAACTCCAACAGCTCCTAGTCCTGCATCTACCACCATCGACACATATCCTCTTACATGTCCTAATGATTCTATTGTTATTGTTTTCATAGGATCTCTTTCTTCTGTTGCTACTTCCATTGATGCAATTTCTCCTACTCCTTATACATACTTACTATATTTTTACTCTAAGCTCACAACAACTCCTAATACAATGTAGCATATGATGAGTACTATCTAAAATAATATCTCGAGAGGGATGCCAATTGCACAAATCTTCAATAATAATTCACAGGCATCAATTGAGAGTCGATACCAAGAACTCGGCCATTCTCAAAGGCCTATAAGGTTGCATGTATCCATGTTGTATCATCAATTCAGTGGGCACTGGTTTGACTGTCTATCTCATCCAGACTCTTAGTATGTTTTCGGGATGTTGTAACCTCATATTACTCATTAAATTGGAATTAAAAATAAAAATAAGTAAAATATTATTTGTAGTTAAATTTTAAATTCAATAAGAAATTTTACTGACGATAATGTGGTGCGGGTGAGCACCTCTAATATATCTAGTGGTCAATTCATTTTACATCCTCCTATAAACGGAGAACTACATAATATCTGGCTGTTTGAATACGCATATTAATATAAAATAAACTTTTTAAATTAATATATATATATATATATATAATTTAAAAAAAATACATACCATGTGCTCCCTATGCATGAGGAATGTACGACTGCTCTCTTGATGTGTCACGTTATTAATTCAATTAATTTTTTGACAAATCAATGATATACTCTAAAAACAACCACCCAAACAATATGAAAAAAATCCATACCAGACCTGAGATGAAATGTGATCAGGTCGGTGGGAATGACAAGACTGATCAAACATTTTCACTCCACTTTCTTCATTTATTTCCTTCACGTCATCGGAAAAAATGACAGTAATGCAGATGCATAATCCCCAAGCATTCTATTTAAATAGCGTCAAATAATCTCTCATCAATGGGATACCATAAAACCTAAAAATAATTTATATTATCAAGTTATCAATTAAATTGATTTCAAAATAAATATTATTTACTTATGTACTATCCAATGATCGAAAAAGAGGCGTTTCACATCAACAGTAATCTTTTCCCATGAGACCCATTATTCAGAAAAATAATTATCCAATATAGTGCTCCAATTTCCATCATCTATATGCATGAAGCTGTGAAAAAAATAAAAGGTAATCAAACAAGTAATATATAAAAAAATTATTGTATAATAAATAAAATACACATGTAATCATACCTCTACAGGCATGGATGGAATCCAATACATGGACTTCGCTTGGGGATAAGGTCTGGAATCATCATTCGCTCAAGACATCACTGCCTCTAAGTCCCCTCTGAATCACCAGTAGTCCGATGGTCAAATGATCCAATATACTACTTGTCCAATGGAAGATCCACTTCCTATAATAGAGGATGCATGTCCTCATCCTTCTAAAATAAGAAATTACTATTTTTAGGAAGCAATTGAAAAAAAACTACTATATATAGATATATATTATATATGATTGTACATAAAATTTAACAATTTCATCATTAATCTTCATCCTCATATTCAAAACTAATGATGTTAATAAATTCTTATTCTTCATCAGTACCATTAATTTCCATATGAATTTTAGTTTCATCATCTCTTGTCATTTAAATTTCATTTGTAACACCATTAACCTCAAAATCACCATAAACCCATAATTGTGGGGTTCCATCAATGACATTTGTTTCACTTTATTAAAAATATGGATTTGGAGCCATCTTATGAAATATATAAATTCCTTCCACTTTAGGAGAACCAAATTCACTTTTACTAAACTAATTTTCCTTTTATTTAATGTTTATTATCCTCTACTAATCACTCAACTCTCTTAAAGTTGCATAATACATTGAATAAAAAATTGATGTGCTTGAAAAGCTAATAAAAATAGTTCATTTACATGAAGAAGACATTTATATTTAATGTCAATGATTCCAGGGGTCATATATACACAAAATCCTCTCTCAGTATGCAACCACTAACATTTAATCAATTTTATGTTATGTTTTCCCAGATAACACAGTTCAATAATTTCTCAAGCATATAGTAAAATTAAACTTCATAGTCTCTATGATGAGATCCTATTATGAAAAACCACTATTCATTATTTTTTTATTCCCTATATGAAGGTTTATAAAATAAAAACACATTCACCACATATGCATTATAAGATTTTATCATTTTTCATGGTGGGTTGCTCAATACACACAATCAATTATCAATTTTAGCAGCATTTTGAGAAACATGAAATTTTTAAAACAATTATAAACATAATAGATACAAAATTGTTTTATATGTTAAACCGAAAATAATTTATGATAAACCTTTATGAAACTAGTTGGAAAAGTTTTTTTCCATCATTCTTCAGGAGCATATAGAGTAATTTTTGGAATTTGTGTCTTTATATGATTATCATATAACCTTAAAATTAAATAATATTAATAAACTATATTAATTATAGAATAATTTATAGGAGCACTGACTCAACAATTGTGTCATGTATTTACAATTGATTAGAACATTTATATGAGCTCTATGATGTTCATCATTGAAACCCATCGTTCAGGGAACCCTCCAAATCCATGTTTGGGTTGTTAGAAAAATTATAATTTATTTACCATTTAATCATAAACAATTCTCTTATTGTGTACCTTACATTTTTGTTTTAAGGGATATTAAAATTGGATGTAATGAGAGTAGAGAAAAGAAATTTCATATTATAAAAATGCTTCTACAATTAAACCTTCATCTTATTCCTTGTTACATACTTTTTTCTTAAACATTTGAATGCATCTCTAGAATGGGTACATCTATCAAAACTGTACTGGATATCTAAATTTTTCATCATAAGGAAAATTTAATATCCCATGTTCTATTAATTCCAACAAATCTCGTAAATTGTTTCTAAAATGTTTATATAAAATTAAAATAAAATATTTTTGCAATTTTTTTAATTTATCATAGTCACTTTCTGCTACATAAATGTCTTTGAAAAAATATTCTATGTTTGAAGGTGTATCCCCAATCATAGAATTCATCAAAATTATTAATCCAATCGGCAAAATTATTTCCATTATAACATGACATTCATGATTTTTCAATCCAGTAATATGACCATTTCTAACACATATTTCCAAATTGAAAGAATAACCATATGGAAGTCTCAAATCTATAAAAAAAATAATAATTGATTCTCTTCGGATAGTGTATAAGATTCATTTGGATTCATTTACTTTGGTAATGTGACATTTTAAAACTGTTCAATTTTTGGTCACCAACAAATTTGGGAAAGATCTAATAAATCCTTTACATTATCTTTTTTAATTACCAAGTGTATCCAAAACTGAACGAAATAAATTATAAAAATATTTTTTATCTATGTGCATGACATCCAACATGTGATTCACCAACATGTCAGTTCAATATTGAAGATCACAAAAAATGCTCTATTTTATGCAATTGCATTCCGCCCCAAAGCTATCAATTTATTGTTTTTTTATTGGTTCAAATGTGATAGATGGTAATGATGAGACAATGGATTTTATCTCTTTATGTGATATCATTGTAGTAGGTTGTTATATTTTAGTTATGCCTTTTCTAAAACAATATTTTTTCCCATGAAAGCAATGATCGGTTTGTAGGAATTTGTGTTGACATATAAAAAAGTGTGTTCTATTGTTGAGCATAAATACATTGATGTCTCTCATACAACAAGGACATGATTTTGTACCATATGTACTCTAGTGAGATAATATTCCATATGGCGGGAAGTCACTAATTTTCCACATCGATGTATCTCCCAGAAAAAAAAATTTCACAGCAACATCAAATGTACTAAAACCATTACTCCATAATGAATTTAATACATCAATCAATGGTTTCAAATAAACAACAATATTATTTTTCAGATGTCCTTTAATTAATTAACATAAATGTATATATGGTTCCTTCATCAATATCTAAGGAGGTAAATTGTACAAAGTTATAAAGAAATACTAACATGAATACTGATTACTATTATAACCAAATTGACAGAAACTGTAAGTAGAAACACACAATCAACCATTTCGGGTTTATAAAGCAAAATAAAAATGCACGTAGTCATATGTTTTTTCATGAATCACAATCAGATTGATATGGTTTTACCATTTGCTATATTGGTTTTGTGCCATCACATCAAATCCACTGTGTTTTGAAACATAAATAAATGATGAAATATATGTCTAAACATCAAAATTTCAATTGTTTTATAGGAATCAATCTGGAAATCTCTTGTTGAGCCTCTTCATACCTCGATTTTCGACATGTGGGAGAACTATTCAATGATTAATTTTTACCATAATACAATATTCAATCATTTGAAAATGAACGAATCTTTTGATAACCCTACTCAATAATATGAACCAACCTGTTGCTATCATAGAAATTTGTAGGCAACACATTTCCTTCTAGTATCAGTATTTTTACCAAAGATAACATCATATCAAAAAAAACTATTTTATATTCTATTATCTGATTTAATATCTATATATTTAGGTACTTCTTCAAATTTGATTATCTAGAACCATGCAATTTGTCATCCTTATCAAACCTCAATAACAACAAAAAATAATATTGTTCCAAATAATATGTTAAATTAATATCACCCTGAAATTTATCTTATTGAAAATATGGACCTACAAGATCATATACTAAATTTTCAAATCCTGCATGATCTATAACAGAATTATTAGTATATTTTCTGGTATTGTCTTCACTATGTTGATACCAAAAAACATATTACAGTTGAAAATCAAAACAAAATAAATAACCCCCAAAATTATCAAATGTGTCAAAAATTTCCTCATAGAACATTTATTACAAGGAAACATAATTTTCCATTCTAAAAAATATTCTGGTTCTGATAATGAAAATGATAATAAAGCATCAACGCCATCAATTTATACCGAGTTTAATCCAGAACTGTTTGGATTCTTTCGGTGATTTATCCAAGCACGGTCATCTAATAATGATTTTTCTCAACTTCTTTATTACATATTTCTCTAAAAAATATGAAACAACTATTTTTTGTTTAATTTGATAAAATAAAAACACTAATAAAAAATATATAAGCCAATTAAATTCTCTTTTCTCTTAAATTATATTTATTTTTATTATTTCATTCTTATTATTAGTATTTTTTAAACCATTACACTAATATACACTAAATTATAATAATTTATAATAATTACCACTAATTATTACTAATTATACCTAATTCGTACTAATATTTTCCAATTACTAGCACCACAATTTCCATGATATTGGGTACATATCTTTTTCCGAACGACTCATCTACACTATCTTGACAGAAACAACTAGGAAAAATTTGCTCCAAGACATGGATATCTATTTCTATATGTACAAGGATGGAGAGTAGGAAGGCCACACCACACAACTCTCCATTCTCGTGCATACAAAAAATGGATATTCGTACATCAGATGAGATTTTTCACTGCAATTGTAACAGAATGAAGTTGGAAGAAGATGAGTTGTCACGAAAAAGGGCCTCATTTTCCCAATGATTAATATCCTTGAAACTTTTTCTATCTAAAATCAGTATGAAAAACATTATCCGACATACTTATATCCATTTTCATATTTACAATAATAGACAGGAGGAAGGCCTCGATGTGCTACTCTCCATTTTCATGCATACAAAAATTGGTATCTATATATGAGGATAAATTATTCATAGTGATTTATATGGGTGAAGATTTTAAGGATATAAGGTATCATGGAATAGAATTCCACTAAACCGCTATTATTTTTTCTCTTTTATTACAATTTGTAACAATTTCTTGATTTTAGTTGCTAATTATTACAAATTATTTCTAATTGGTAGTTATTATTTCAAATTATTAATAATTATTTCTAATTATTTCTATTTATTGCTCAGTATTGGTAATTATTACTAATTATTTGTATTTATTTGTAATTAATTACAAATAATTAGAAATTAATTACTAATTATTAAAATTTATTACTAATTATTACTAATTGTTGCAATTTATTACTCGTTCTTAAAATTTATTAGTAATTGATGTAATTTATTACTAATTTCTCTAATTTATTACTAATTAGTAGAATTTATTATAATTTATTACTAATTATTATAATTTATTATTAATTATTATATTTTTTTATAATTATTTAAATTATTACAATTTATTACTAATTATTATGTTTTTTTGTAATTTATTACTAATTTTCACAGTTTATAACTAGTTATTACAATTTATTACTAATTATAAGAATTTGTTACTATATGTTATAATTTATTGGACATTATTTGTAATTATTATAATTCATTACTAATTATTACTAATTTTTGACATTTAATACAAATTATTACAATTTATTACAATATATTATGAATTCTAAACATTTATTTTAAATTATTATAATTAATTACTAATTATTTCAATTTATTGATAATTATAAAAATTCATTACAAATTATTATAAATTATTATTATTTATTACAATATATTACTAATTTTTATATTTTATTACTAATTATTAGAATTTATTACTAATTATTATAGTTATTGCATTTAATTAATAATTATTGAAATTTAATACTAATTATTTAAATTTATTACAAACTATTTAAATTTATTACTAATTATAAGAATTTATTACGAATTATTGTAATTTATTACAAATTATTAGATTTTATTACTAATTAATAAAATTTATTAATAATTATTTTAATTTATTACTAATTATTAGAATTTATTACATATTATTAGAATGTTTTACTAATTATTTCTAATTGTTATAATTTGTTAGTAAATCTTATAATTTATTACTAATTATTATAAGTTATTACTAATTATTACGAATTTTTGTAATTTATTACAAATTATTACCATTTATTACGAATTATTAAAATTTATTAATAATTATTTGAATTTATTACTAATTATTATAATTTATTACAAATTATTAGAATTTATTACTAATTATAACTAATTGTTGCAATTTATTACTAGTTATTGCAATTTATTTCTAATTGTTGCAATTTATTACTAATTATTACAATTTATTACTAATTATTATAATTTATTACTAATTATTACAATTTGTTACTATGTATTAGAATTTATTATTAATTGTTGTAATTTATTACTACTTATTGCTATTTATTTCTAATTATTAAAATTTATTAATATTCATAACAATTTATTGCTAATTATTGCATTTTTTTCTAATTACTGTAATTTTTTTGTAATTATTGTAATAAATCACTAATTATTTCAATTTATCCCCAATTATTACAATTTATGACTAATTATTACAATTTATGACTAATTATTACAATTTATGACTAATTATTACAATTTATCACTAATTATAACCATTTATTACCAATTATTACAATTTATTTCCAATTATTACAAATTATTATGAATTATTACACTTTATTACTATTTTTTACAATTTATTATTAATCATTACAATTTATTAATAACTATTAAAATATATTTAAAATTATTACTAATTGTTCATATTTATTACTAATTATTACAATTAAATATTAATTATTACAATTTATTACAATATAAAATAAAGTATTACAAATTGTTAGAATCTATAAAAAATTATCAGAATTTATTTTTAATTATTTCTATTTAATGAAATTTATTATTAATTGCTGCATTTTACTTCCAAATGATGGGATTTATGATAATTTATTACAAACTATTACAATTTTATACAAAATATTATAATTTAATAATAATTATTATAATTTAATACTAATTATTACTAATTAATAACAATTAATATAATTACTATTAATTAATACTAATTCATCCTAATCACACATAATTTTTTGAAAAATAAACATAAACCGTGATAAATAAAACAATCTAATTCTAATTTAATTTAATTGTAGTTAATTATAAATAACTATAACTAAAATAAAATAAAATGTATTAAGTAACAAATAAAATAAATAGATAAATACATTAAAACTGAAGCTTTCGAAGGATATAAGATGGGAGTAATGTCTTGAATTTAAATGATAAACTATGAAAAATTTTGCGAGAAATTTTTCCACGAGAAATATTTGTGTAGTGAATTTAGAGAAATGAGAAAAAATTGTTGGGGTATATATATTTTAGATTTTTTCTGTCTGGAGTCCTATCTCAAATTTCTACCCCTATATAATTAGGGGTGGTTATTAAAAAACCTTTTGCGATGGGCCCCATCGTAAAACACAACTTGATGACAATGTATTTGCAATGGGATAAAATCGCATCACAAATAACCTTTTTGTATATGAACCATCTCCCCATCGCTAAAACCTTATTATTTATGACGGGTTGGTGCTCTCATTAAAATGAAGCCCATCCGATGAACTATTTATGACAGGACACTGACTGGTCGCAAATGACCCGTCGCAAATTCCCACATTTCTCGAAGTGATAGCTTTCTAGTATTGATGATACTTTTAGTTAAGATCTTACATGAGATTGATCATTTGATGATCTAAGGGTGTTATTGACAAATAAAAAATTTTAATTAACATGAATATTTTTCTAATAGTTTGTCATGGTAGCCACTCCATTCACAACATTGGGTAAACACTTGTCTTGTGTCTCTTCCAAATTTGAATGTTTAATTATCAAATCATGAAACCTAATATTGAGAATTTTTTTTCATACTTTACTAAACATATTATAACATTATATTATTTTATAATTTTTCATCATGAATATTTTCCATCATGGTCTTTCATGTTGATGTTTTTCAATCTTCTTAAACTTGATTTCCTCGATCTCTAATTGGTCATTCTTGAAATCAATTATTGAGAAATGAATATGTTCTGATGTATAGATTTTCATCATTATGAACTTGTTTGGATTCCTCTCAATCATGGATTATATTGATTCACTAATTCTAAATTGTAGAGAAAATTAATTCATTATCTGTTTTATTTCATTTAGAGAATCAATGTTCTTGAAAACATTTTCACATATGATCTCTTTTGGATCACATGCCCTATTAAAACTTTTACACTACTCGTCAGGCTTGGTGTTATCATCATGCATAGCTGTAAGGCATACAAATGAAAGTGACAATTTAGTTGGTCCTATTATGTAAGATTTACCATATAATACAAACTGATTAATCTTGTGAATTTTTATCATTATGATCTATCCCACTACATAATTTTAATTCTAATGGACATTCATGGAAATATTTTTTTTTACTTGATCACCTTAATAAATTATAAATTAAGAGTTTGAAGGGTCATCTATCTCATCAGTAGTTGATTCAACTACTAGATATTCATCTTCCATGAAGGGTTCGTATTCATCGAGACTACAACATATGAAAAA
The DNA here is from genome assembly GCA_963277665.1 of Viscum album. Lineage (NCBI taxonomy): Eukaryota > Viridiplantae > Streptophyta > Magnoliopsida > Santalales > Viscaceae > Viscum > Viscum album. Next base: position 6,954,280 of record CAUJRU010000011.1, on the reverse strand, counting down.
ACAATTTCCACTATTTTAAGTTGTGGGGTATATTTTTATCACCATATTAATCAAGATGAAAAATATTTACATATTTAATGAAAAATATACCACCTTTATTACCTTCAAATAGTTGAGATACATCATTATTTGTTGTTCATTTTTTCAATTTCATTGTCTATCTATCATTTATATTTATTTGAGCATGGGAAGATATCTCTTCCATGATTTTATTGAAAGGGAACTCACCTTTTTCAATAATTATGCACATTATGATTACATTAGAAGAGGAAATTAAAATTTTTATTCATCAAATATTGATATTGGATGAACGTCGAATTAGAGGGTTGACATGATGCTTTAATTCAAATATTTCGGATCGCTTTGGGATATTTCCAATGATGAGAGGTAGAGTGTGTGGTGGGGGGGGGGGGGGGGGTGGAGGAATAAGGTATATTACAGTTTATTAATTAAAAAATTTAACTCTTCTTTTTACCTATTCACTTGATGTGTAAATGTATCTCTCTCACTTAATTATCGCCTTTGGCTGATATATATTGAAAGTAGGAATTTAATGTTACAACGAAACTGACATTGGTTAACATGGTTCACCTCTAATATGGAAGAATCCATCCCCAGGGTAAAATTTTTATTATCACACATTCACACATCTTTTCATTTATTATTAAGAAATTATTGGGAAATTTTATATTATTGAACCTATTTTCTAAAAAAAATCTTTGTACAATGAAATAAATAACTTGTAGATTGTGAATACAAGAAAATACATCCAACTAATTAAAGAAAATATTTTGTTTAGGCTTGTATTTTAATGACCCAGAAATTCAATGTAAATTTTCAATTTTATGGGAATTTTACGAGCCTGTGATAATTGATGGCACGTGATTCTGAGGCCCGGTGTCCCCAGAATGAATTTATGAACTCTTTTTCTGGTACGTTTAGTAAACGTAAGAGAGATTTTTTGTAACTTTTGAATAGGAGGTCAAAATTGAAATATGAGGACATCGTTGAACTCGCAGCACCAGTATTCACTTAAGGATACATTCACCTCAACCATAGTAGATAGAGGGTTGATGTTAGTTTTTCACCTTTTTGTAGAGTAATAGAAAAATAAAAATTTTAAGTTTTTATTTTTCTTGTAACCTCTTATGGTGTTATGATTTTGGGGACCAATCGAACTAAAACCCCCAATTTTAATTCAATGGTGGGGACCACTCGACTCTTGAACTCATTATTTAATGAGGGAGGTGACCATTTGTATCCTCTAAATCAATTATTCCAAACCCATTATAATTAAGGGCCACCTCTATTTTAAATTAATGAAACATAATTTAATATGCTTGGTATTAATTTTTGGTGGAATTGGGGAAAGAGTTGGAAAATGGGAATTTGGAGATAAATTTAGAGATATTATTCTATTACAATGAAGAACGCTTCTCCAACAAAGAACGCCGACATTCTCCAACGATTTCACCTCCTTCATCGTGACATCCTCCGACATGGGACAGCTTCAGAAACAATAACACAATGTTTGTTCTTCCCTCATCATGACGTCAAGAAACCATTGAGGTAGGGCTTGATGTTTTAAATTTCACCCATACCCGTTCTTGACAACTCCTCGTGATTAAATAAATAATTTAGTCTCTTGCTACCGCTCTAATGAGGAGGGTGCGGGTCAAATGAACATGGCCCGCCCACTCCACAAATCTTTGTGTAATATCTGTTGTGATCTTCGTGATGGAGGAAGATAATGACTGTTGCTGAAAATTGGCATCGGTGGAATTCATGAGCAGTCACTGACACCATGGCCAGCTGCAACAAAGGCAGAAGCGCAATCACACCACCAATGAAGGGTCGTAGCTAGTTGGTCGCGACGAAGTAAAGTCATCGGCCAGCGGTGCGCGTCTGCACCGACCGACGGTGAAGTGTCGTTCCCTTGATCCACGACAGCGAAGGGAGGGTGACCGATATTGGACCCCTATGAAGCAGTGGTGGATGACGCGCTGCCCGGAGAAGAAGAGGCCAGACATTCCAGTCGGTTGGGCTGGGCCGAGCGGGACATGCGGCGGGTCGCACGAGCTGCAGGCGACCAAACAACGTCGCCCGTTCGGTGAGTAAATGTGTGGGGTGCACGACTCCCACTATATTCATCCTGGCCGAGTTGTTAGGCCGGGACACCTAGCATGTGCCGGCCTGAACCCAGAGGGCCAGGTCTGGCTGGGTCGGGTGGAGATGACGAGGTCAGACCGGACCCATGGTAACTTTTACCCATTTCAGCTCTTCTGGCCATAACATTGTCACTGGGAATCCATTTGATGAACCGTCTATGGAACAGAAAACCATGGAGCGAGTCGGTCCTTTTGATATAGCCCACTTGTGTTTTGAATTGGGATGAGATATTGTCGGGTTGGATCGAGTACAAATCTAACCGGGCCCCCGGGACTAAAATGCTAATTACTTACATACTGGGCATCCGATTGACGCACTATCTATTGCGTTGAGACCCCAATTAAATTTCAGTCCGTTGGGATACTTATTCATGGGACATAGTTTCCATTGGATTATGAACATGTGACATGAGAAGCGGAACCTCCCCGAATCAAGCGAGCTTAGTGGGGAAACCAATAGCTGGTGTAACATAAGAACGAGATCCTTAGTGGGTCTGTATTTGAGTATTCCACATGGATATTCTCTAGTAATCCATGTGGGTCTATTATGATCAGATCTTGTGTGGGTATGAATATGTACTAGGATCATGTGTTGGTCTACTGTACTAGGATCATGTGTGGGCATGAAGATGTATGAGGATCTTATGTGTGTCTGACGATGTACTAGGATCTTATGGGGGTCTACTGTACTAGGATCATGTGTGAGTCTAATGATGTACTAGGATCCTGTTTGGGTCTACTATACTAGGATCATGTGTGGGTCTGATGATGTACTAGGATCCTGTGTGGGTCTACTCTATTAGGATCTTATGTGGGTCTGACAAAGTACTAGGATATTATTTGGGTCTACTGTACTAGGATCCTATGTAGGTATGACGATGTTCGTGAATCCAATGTGGGTCTACTGTATTAGGATCATGTGTGGGTGTCACAATGTGCTAGGATCTTGAGGGGGTCTACTGTACTAGGATCATGTGTGAGTCTGACGATGTTGTAGGATCTTTTGTGGGTCTGCTGTGCTAGGTTCTTATATGGGTATGATGATGTACTAGGATCCTGTCAGCGTCTGATGATGTACTATGATCCTGTGTGGGTCTGACTAATGTACTATGGTCCTATGTGGGTCTGATGATGATTTAGGATCCTACGTGGGTATGCATATTAACAGATTAATATGATTTAGTAGTTACATCTAATCATCTATTCTACTATACCTATGATTTACATTATATGAGACGATTCTTTACCTTCATGGTGATACATTTGCAGTAATATTCTCGGTGGTGTACCTGTGTGGTACATTCCTTCGTGGTGTAGCTTTTGAGGTATTATTCAGGGTGGTTTACCTATGTGGTACTAACCTTCATGGAAATCCTTCCTTTCTGGGACATTTCAGCTTTGGGCTTTTAAGTTCGACCCTATGTTTCTTCATGATTGAGATGGGTATACATGATAACATAGGTATATATATGTGATGAACCAAAGTAGGGTTTTCATTTGATTACATGCTATGTTGTTTATCCTTGGTGGATTTTGTGAGACATTGAGGGTCTCAGGGTCCCTACTGAGTATCGTTACACTCACCCATTCACTGGCTATACCGATACTTTATTGTGTTTGGTGCAGATGACAGACAACGCTGAATGAGGTCAAGAGTACCAGGATTGGATGGTGCTCGGAGGTGGACCATAAGACGTGTCGGTACATAGAGGAGACGGGTGGACATGGAGTGTTGAGGATGTGATCTGTACCTACCCTTTAGGTTGGAAACTCGGAGGATGACCCAATCGTTGTCTTTCTCTTTCTTCAGTGGTACTGTATTTCCAATTGTACTTTTACCTTTACTATTGAGATTGTATTCTGAACCCTTTTAATTTCAACTCAATTTTTTCTATATATTTTAATTGTGTTTTTATCCTTCTATGTGCTTGGTTGAGTGTGTTTATAGGATATAAAGGCAATGCATTCCCTGTTTTAGGGAATACGCCTTTCGGTGCTAGTGGCCAGCCCCTGGCCTATGGAAGGCGGGCTTGCGGTAGTCACGGAACGGGCCCTGGGAGACGGGTCATGACAAATTGGTATCAGAGGAGTTGGTTAAACTGTAGATTATAAGACTCTGATCTTCTAGTGCGTGTATGCTGGCAGCAATGGAACCTCCAGGAGGGCACATGGGACTAGGAGGCTCATATACGTGATCAGTACCCCCACTTGTTTTTATAGTTTTATGATGTGGCTTTCAGTTGACGCAAATACCTGAGTTGGGAAGAATGTAATGACCCAAAAATTACATGTAATTGTTTTTATTATATTTGAATTTTATGAGTCGTCGATAATTGAGGCACGTGATTCTGAGGCTCGGTGTGCCCAGAATTAATGTCTAAATTTTTTTTAAGTACGTCTACTAAACGTGTCAGGAGGTTTTTGTAACTTTTGAACTAGTGCTCGAATTTAAAATTTGATGACACTGTTGAACTTGCAGCACCAGTATTCCCTTCCCTTATATAGACCTTCACCTCGATCGTAGTAAGTGAAGTATAGAAGTTAGTTTTTCCACATTTCATAAAGGAATAGAAAAATAAAAAAATTTATACTTTTATTTTTCTTGTAACCTCATATGGGGTTATGAATTTGGGGACCACCCGAACTAAAACCCCCAGTTTTAATTAAAAGGGGTGGGGGATCACTCTACTCTTTAGCAACCTCTTAAATGAAGGACTTAACCTTTTTTATCCTCAAAATTAATTATTCCAACCCCATTATAATTAATGGAAAACTCTATTTTAAATTAATGAAACATAATTTCATATGTTGGATATTCATTTTTTAGGGAATTGGGGAAAGAGTTGAAAAATGTGAATTTGGAGAGAAATTTTGAGGAATTATTCTTCTCCAATGATGAACTCTTCTCCAACGATTAATGCTGATGTTCTCCAATGAATTCAGCTCCTTCCTAGTGACATCCTCCGACATGGGACAACTTCAGCAATGACAACCCAACATCTGTCCTTCCCTCCTCACAACGTGATGATACCTTTGAGGTAGGGCTTCATGATTTAAATTTCCCCCTAAACCATTTTGACAAATCCTCGTGATTCAATAATTAATTGAGTTGCATACTAGCTCTCTAATGAGGAGGGTGCAGGCCAAACAAACATGGATCAACCACTCCGAAAATCATTGTGTAATATTTGTTGCGGTCTTCTTGATGAAGGGGGACAATGAACGGTGCTGAAAATTGGATCGGGTGGAATTCATGAGTGGCGACCGGCACCACAACCGGCTACTAAGAAGGCGATGTTACAATCACACCACCAGAGAAGGGTCATAACCTGTCGGTCGCGGCGGAGCAAATGCGTCGGCTGACGGTGAGAATCCGCGCCACCCTACAGAGAAGGGCCGCGACCTGGAGCCATGACAGCGAAGGGAGGGCAGCCAAAATTGGACCCCCCTACGGAGAGGCGATCCATATGCGCTTTCGGGAGGAGAAGAGTCTGGACATTCCAGTCTAGAAAGGTGGGCCGAGTGGGACTCGTGGCAGGTTACACGAGCTCCTAGCGATCGAACGACGTCGGCTGTTCGTTGAGTGGAAGCGGGGGGCGCGCGACTCCCCCTACATGCGGCCTGGCCCAGTTGTTAGGCTGGGACACCCAGTGTGAGCAGGCTTGAACCAAGAGTGCGGGTCGAGATGGGTCAGGTCAGGCTGACCAGGTCGGTCCAGACCCCGGCCAACTACGACCCATTTCCGCTCTTTTGGCCATAACATTGGCACTTGGTGTCTATTAGATGAACTATCTGCGGAGCTGAAAACATTGGAGCAAGACTATCCTTTCGGTATACCACACTTGATTTTTGGTTAATGTTGGGATATGGTCGGGTTGGATCGAGTACAAATCCAATCGGGCCCTCGGGACTAAAAAGATAATAACATATAGACCGTGCGTCCTATTGAGGCACTGTCCATTGCGTTGAGACCCCAATTAAATAGATGTCCATTGGGATAATTCTTCATGGGAATTCATTTCCATTGGAGTATAAACCTATTAATTGTGTAGAAGAACCTCTCAAAATCAAGCGAGCTTAGTGCGGGAACCCAATAGCTGGATGTAACATGAGATAGGGATCCATAGTGGGTCTGTATTTGAGGATTCCACATCGATCATTTATAGGAATCAATGTGGGTCAACTGTATTAAGATACAGTGTGGGTATGAAGATATACTAGGATCATGTGTGGGTCTAATGTACTAGGATCTTTTGTGGGTCTGAAAATGTACTAGGATCCTTTGTGGGTCTACTGTACTAGGATCCTCTATGTGTCTGATGATGTACCAGGATCTTGTGGGAGTATAATGTACTAGGATCTTTTGTTGGTCTGAAGATTTACTAGGATCCTGTTTGGGTCTACTGTACTAGGATCTTGTGTGGGTCTGATGATGTACTAGGATCATGTGTGGGTCTACTGTACTTGGATATTTTGTGGGTCTGACGATGTACTAGGATCTTGTTTGGGTCTACGGTACTAGGATCCTATGTAGGTATGTCGATGTTATTGGATCTTATCTGGGTCTAATATACTAGAGTCCTATGTGGGTCAAATGGTGGGATGGGATCATGAGTGGGTCTACTGTACTAGGATATTTTTTGGGTTTGATGATCTACTAGGATCTTTTGTGGGTCTACTGTACTAGGTTCCTATGTGGGTCTGATGATGTACTAGGATCCTGTGAGGGTCATATGCCGTACTAATATCCTGTGTGGGTATGACGAGGTACTACAATCCTATGTTGGTATGAAGATGATTTAGGATCCTACGTTGGTCTACATATTAAAAGAGTAAGATGATTTAGTAGTTAAATCTAGTCATCTAAACCACTGTACCTAAGATATACCATTTATGAGATGATTCTTTACCATGGTGTTGATACCTCTGTGGTAATCTTCTATGTGGTGTACTTGTGTGGTACATTCCTTCATGGTGTAACCTTGGTTGTATTATTCTGGGTGACGTACCTGTGTGGTACTAACCTTCATGGTAATTCTTCCTTTGTGGAATAGTTTATCTTTGCTGATTTGAGATGTACCCTATGTTTCCTCATGATTGAGATGGTTATCCAAGATAACATATGTATATATATGGGAATAAACCAAAGTAGGGTTACCAGATGATTACATGTTGTGTGGTTTATCCTTGCTGGATTTTGTGAGACCTTGAGGGTCTCAGGGTTCCTTCTGAGTATCGTTATACTTACCCTTGCATGGGATATGCCGACACTTTATTGTGTTTGGTGAAGACGACAGAAAACACCTACGGATGTCTAGAGTAACAAGGTTGGTCGGTTCTCAGAGGTGGACCATACAGCGTGTCGGTACCCAGAGGATATGGGAGGACGTGGAGTGCTGAGGAGGGGATCTGTTCCTACCCATATGGTATAAACCTCGGATGAAGACCCAGTAGTCGTCTTTCTCTGTCTTTAGTTGTATTTTATTTCCAATTATACTTTTACCTTTACTATTGGGATTTTATTCCAGCCGCTTTTAATTTCTGATGTTTTTTTATATATAGTTTACTCGTGATCATATCTCCATGTGTACTTGTTTGAGTATGTTTACAGGATATAAAGGAAATGTCTTCCCAGTTTTATGGTATATTCCTTTCGGTGGAAGTCCCCAGCCCCTCGCCTAGGGAAGGCGAGATTGGGGTTGTTACGACATGAGCCCTGGGGGAAGGGTCATGACAAATTGGTATTAGAGGAGTTGGTTCTACTGTTGAACATATGACATTGATCTTCTAGTGCATGTATATTGGAAGAAAGGGAACCTCTAGGAGGGAACATGGGAGCAAGAGGCTCAGATACATGCTCAGTACCCCCACTTGCTCTCCTAGTTTTATGATGTGGCTTTCGGTGGACGCAAAGCTCTAAGGTGGAAAGAATGTAAGGACCCAGAAATTACATGTAATTTTTTATTATATGTGAATATTATGAGTTCTCAAAAATGGACGACACGTGATTATAATTCTCGGTGGTCCCAGAATGAATTTCTGAAAAAAAATTGCACGTTTAGTTAACGTGTGAGTGGGTTTTTGTAAAATTTGAACTGGTGCTTGGAATTAAAATTTTAGGACACCGTTGAACTCGCACCACCAATATTTTCTTAAGAAGACCTTTACCCACAACTTACTAAGCTGAGGGTAGAATTTAGTTTTTCATCTTTTCATAAATTAACAGAAAAATAAATAAAAATAATTATATTTTTCTTGTAACCTTCTATGGTGTTATGGATGTTGGGACGACCTAAACTAAAACCCCCAATGTGAATTCAAATGTGGGGACCACCCGACTCATGAACTCCCTCTTTAATAAGGGAGGTGTCATTTTGTATCCTCTAAATTAATTATTCTAACCCCATTATAAATATTTTCCAAATATATTTTAAATTAATGGAACATAATTTAATATGATGGATATTCATTTTTGGTTGAATTGGAAGAAGTATTTCCAAAGGGGATTCAGAGAGAACTTTGGAGGAATTATCCTTCTCCAATGAAGAATGCTGACATTCTCCAATATCATTAGCTCCTTCCTCATGACATCCTCCATCATGGGACATCTTCAGCAACGAAAAATTGATGTCTTTCCTTCCCTCCTAATGATGTCTATAAACCATTGAGGTAGGTTTCGATGTTATAAATTCCCCCTTACCCTTTCTTGAAATTTCTCGTGATTCAAGAAATAATTGATCAGCTTGATACCGCTCTAATGTGGAGGGTTCAGGTGAAACGAACATAGCCTGACCAATCTATGAATCATAGTGAGATATTTATTACATTCTTCGTGATAGAGGAGGAGGACGACTGATACCAGTAATTGGCACCGGTGGAAATCAAGAGTGGCACCTAGAACCACGATCGTCTACAATGAAGGAATCAACAAAACCACGCCACCAGAGAAGGGTCGCAGCCCCTCGGTCGCGGTAGAGTAATGGTGGTGGCCGAAAACGGCTGACAGCACGAAGGGGTGGTGGCGTGCTTTTGTTATTTTTCGTGGGGAGGAGTAGTGAACTTTATCGTAGTGGAGAACATAGGGCTGCCAACATTTGGCTGGATGTGGAGCGGCGGCGCCGACGCACTGCCGAGAGGAGAAGAGGCTTGCCATTCCGGTCTGCCAAGCTGGGCTGAAAGTGACCCACAGTGGGTCCCACGAGCTGCTGGAGACCAAACAACTTCAGTCATTCGGTGAGTGGAAGTGGGGGTGGGGGCTGCGCGACTAACCCTACATGTGGTCATGACGGACAACCCATTTGTGCTACCCTGCGTGGGCCGAGCTGGACCCAGCGGGCCGGGTCGGACCCAACGAGTCATGTCGGACCGAACCCAGGCCAAATTCGATACATTTCCACTCTTTTGGCCATATCATTGGCATCATGAATCTGTTTGAAGAACCATATGCATCACCTAAAACCATGGTGCAAGACAATGCTTTTTGTATAACCGACATGAGTTTTAGAAAACTTTGGAATATGGTCGGGTTGGATTGAGCACAAATCCAACCATACCCTCAGGACTAAAATTCTTATAACATGCTAATCGGGCACCTGATTGACACACCATATGTTGTGTTGAGACCCCTATTACGTGGTGGTTCTTTGGGATACCTCTTTGTGGGACTTAGTTGTAGATGGAGTATCGACCTCTGACTTGAGGAGAAGAATCTCCTATGATCAAGTGAGCTAGTGCGGGAGCCCAGTAGCTGGTTGTAACATGATAAAGGGATCTTTTGTGGGTCTATATTTGATGATTCCATAAGGATCATCTCTAGGAATCCATGTGGGTATACTCTACTAGGATCATGTGTGGGTCTGACGATGTACTAGGATCCTGTGAGGGTCGGAGAATGAACTAGGATCCCGTATAGTTCTACTGTAGTAGGATCATGTGTGGGTCTGACAATGTACTAGAATCTTGTGTGGGTCTACTGTACTTGGATCATATGTGGGTATAACAATGTACTAGGATCATATGTGGGTATACTGTACTATGATCCTATATGGGTCTAACGATGTGATAGGATCCTATATGGGTCTACTTTACTAGGATCATGTGTTGGCCTGACGATGTCCTAGGATCCTTTGTGGGTGTATTGTACTAGGATCCTATGTGGTTTTCCTGATGTACTAGGATCCGATGTGGGTCTACTGTACTAGGATCCTGTGAGGATCTGATGATGTACTTGGATCATGTGTGGGTCTCTTGTACTAGGATCCTGTGTGGGTCTAATTAGGTACTAGGATCCTATGTCGGTCTAATGTCGTACAAGGATCATATGAGGGTATGAAGATGTACTACAAATAACATCTTTTTTATCCCTATTAATAATCATTAAATATATTAAAACAAGGGGAGAAAAATTTAGTTTTTACTCTTTACCTAAAATTCTCCTCAAATAATTATTGAATGAAAATTGCATTAAATATTCTCTATTTAGAACCCTAGAAGGTTATGGGGAAAATGAGATTACCCAATAAAATAAATACAAGTGTTAGGAATATTTTTAGGCTTTATATAATATTTTTATCCCTTTTACCCATTTTACCCAAATCGAGGTGAGAAATATTTACTATGGTAACTATTCATAATAAAAAAACTAAAAGGGACCTCTTTTATAAATTTGAGCATCCTAATACAAAATATTCTATAAAATTTTCTGAATTCAATTTTATATAAATGAATGTATTAAATTTTACTATAAATTTATAAAAAATAATGTTTTTAAAAAAAATTTGTTTGTAATATTGAAAATGAACTTATATAAAAATTTGTTGTAGTAATGATTCCTATATAATTAATTATGTTATTTCCAGATAAAGGATACATATTCTATATTAATATGATTTTAATAATTGAAATGGACTTTTAAATTATTTTATTTAGAGAAAAAAGATAGTTAAAAAATGGATATCTTTCTCCATTCACATAAAAAAATTATCTATAGAAAATTGACAAAAAAAATTCTAAGATAATTTTTAATCCATTGTATATAAAATAATGTGAATTTTTTAAAATTATAAATTATAAATTATACTTTTGAATAAAATAAATATAATAGATGAAACTAAATTTATATTGAATAAAACTATTTACTTTTTTATTGATATGTTAATTAATATTATTTTAGTATACTTAACGATATAAATTATTATTCGTTAATACTTTTATGGAATGAAATTTATCTATTGTCAACATTACATGGGTTTTACAATGAAAAATCATATGTTCCCAAAATGTAATAACCATTTTATCCTAATTGACTATAATTTCCTCAATATTAGATATCATCATAACCCAAATGATTATTAGTACCATTCATCCTTTTCCCAGAAAATATAAAATCATTCCTCCTAAAATTTCATTATAATCCAAGATAAACATAGTGGTTATATATACATATAACATTTATCAGAACTTAATAAATATATATCCCAAATTTCTATCATAACAAATAACCAAAAAAGGGGAATCATATCATTTGAATAGATTGTTATCATTAGACTTATTAATACATAATTGTATCTAAAAATTTTAAAATATCCTCGTCTAAATCATCCTACACATAATGGGAATCAAAACCATTTATCTGATATAAACAGTAACAACATATAACTTAAACAACATATAATTACACAACTTATTAAAGTGTCAAACATGATTATATTTAAAGGATATTTTTGGTAAATTATTTAAATAAATAGAAAAACATTAAATTATATAAGAAAAAGTGGGAAATATCATTAATTTGTTTTCACAAAATAGGATTCTTAAATATAATCTTATATTTCATTGAAAATAATTCTTCAATTTTTCAGATGAGTCAACATAGTGGATGTATTTACATTTTTATAGTCCCAAAAAATATATTCATGATTTGAGAAACATTTTAAAATACCGATTGGGAAAAAAATCTATGTAAGACATATAGAAATAAGGGAATCCCATTTTTTCAATGGAAATCGTGACAACCAATTATAATTTTTATCTTTTTCATAAAAGACTTTTAGAATTTAAATAAAACATATCCACATTTTGAAAATAAAACTTCTCTCAAAGAAATGCTATGACACCTTTTAGTATTAATATTAAAAATATGAAATCATAGTGAACATTTTTATTTGAAAAAAGAATCCTATAACATTTATTATTTCAGAAAACATTCCTCACCTTAGAAAATCAAAATATTTTTACAAAAAACCGTTTTTGATGCATAATATGGGTATATTAGAGCATAATATTCATAACAAAATTTTACTCATTTTTAACAACTTTTAGAATAAAAAAGTTGTGGTTTATTCCATTAGAGTAACTAACATAGTTATCTATTTCATTTTTCATCTTTTAAGACTATTAATTATGAAATGAATTGTATAAATACAATGTGCTCACCCATCAAGATGAACTACATCATAATCACCAATCAGAATGTATAACATTGAATTAATATATTATGAATAAATTAATTTTAAATAATTCACATTTTTATCATAATAATATTAAAAACATATTTTATCTCATAATAAAAATAATGTAAATTTAATAATTATTATAAGGATAAATATCATTTTAATTTGAAAAAACTAAAAAATAATTCATTCCTTGAAGACAATGAATATGATATTCATTAAAGAACCATTTAAAATTTTATTATTTGTTTTACAATGTATATAGACTATGATGGAAGGAAAAGGTGGATAAAGAGTATAGGTTTAAAATCATTTATTTTTTAATTTAGTATAAATTCATAAATAATCCATATATGATAAATTGAAAAAATGTAAGTTTTATAACCAATATAAATAATTCATATATAATTAAAAATTAACTTTAAAACCCATTTATTAAAAAATAATAAAATACATGAAGCATTTACAATAACATTGATATGGAAGAGAAAAAGTTTAAAACATTTAAAACCAATGTTTTTAAGTAAAATCTCTAGTATCATTAGTATCTATGAATTCAAAATAATATTGAAGGAGGGTCCATGGATCATATTTGTAAATAACAGGAATTTTAGTAAATGAATGAAAATATGTATCTATATGCTTCTATATATAGTGCATAAAATAAATCATGTGTGGAAAATGACATTAGTATCACAGAATAGTAAATATGCATGAAATCCCCTTATCTTGATTTCAACATTCCACGTATATTATTTAAAATAATTATAATAAAATTATATTTATTATTTATTTACATTAGAAAACCTTTTGGGGTCATTACCTAACCATAATCAATTTTAAATCATTTATTACCATATCATTTATTTTTATTAATCGATTTGTTTCTTGATAAATGTTTACAGGATGTTTCATTCGTAATCCAAAAAAAACTTTTTTGTTAACCAAGCTCAACGGTGTCATTATTAGATCATATATAGAGTACTAATAATGAGATAATCATAATTTTATACATGAAATAATATTTTATAACCACCAATATAAGGGGATCATAAAAAATTAATTGTCCAATTTAATCGAGATGGTAGTTCATATGTACACATGGAAGGCGTATTAATTTTTCAAATAAGTGGTAAATAAATAAATAGATAATATTTATAATTTTAGTATGCTAAATCTTTTATAAATTTTATATTTATTCATTATTTCCATCATTATGATCATCTATATATGATGTAAATGAAAAATTAATCACCTCACTTCATTGATGTCGTATTCCACAGGTAAAAACGAGCGATGATATCAACTTCAAATAGATTAAAATGGGTTATACGGAACATAAAATATATATTTTATAGAATTATAATAATTTTGTACAATATTATATATTAATTAATTCCATATTTCTAATAATCCATTTGATTTGGTGATAGAAAATGAAACACATCACTTTATGGAGTTAGTAGTCCATATGTACGAATGATGGATGTTTTCATTTCCCTTAAGATGGAAAAAAAGTTGAAAATGGGTTGTAACATAACCATAATAAAAAATATGTATATAGAAGATAATGATTTTTTTTAATAATTTTTAAGAAATATATGAATGGAATACAAGAATAATTAAAAATGAAATATATCGGTTTTGACTTATAACTTCTCCTTAGATATCACCATTCAGATTACACCTTAAGCATTATAGGATTGGAATAAGTAGAATTTGATGAACACTAGGAAAAGGGTAGGTATTAATGGGATATATTTATATATTTATTTGTTGCATTATTGTTATAAAAATTTGATAGCATAAGATGATAAAAGTTACCTTTTTAAAGTGAATGGGGTGGCACACATATAATTTTTCGATGTTTTAATGTAATTTTAAGTCACTCTCAGGGTTAAGTGAACCTTAAAATTTTAATATTCAAAAAATCAGGTCATATGGAGAAATTTAATCTCATCCATTAATAATTAATATATGATTTTGTTACCTTATCAATTTATTTTTATCTTAATTAACAGTTTTTAACCTTTTTCCTCGGTAAAACAATTTTTTACTATGGTTACTATTCATAATGATGAAAAAAGAAATTAAACTAATTAATAAATTTGAACCACCTGATTCCAAATATGGAATCCATTTTTCAGTATATAATTTGAATAATTGGAATAAATCTCTTCCAATATTAGTGTGCAAAATTAAATGAAAAACAATTTATAGAAAATCATATTTTAAAAAGAAAAAAAACTTATAACAAAATCAAATATAAATTTGATTCATATAGAATTATAGATATTATATTAAATAAAATAGATTTAATATTAATTCAAAACTAAATAAAAAATAATATTGGACTTTTAAATTACTATATTTAAATTAAATAATTTTTATTTTAGAAAAATTGACCTTTTTATCTATTCACACCAATGTCATTATTTTCAGAAAAATCCAGGTTTCATAAAATTTATTATGAAATTATGATTTATTAAAAACTAATCTTATTTTTCAAATAAAATATATTAAAATTTAATAAACTCATTATTATATTTTTTCAATAATTACAAATTTTGGAAGAAAATGTATCAGAGGCATAAATTATCTATATTCTAATTATTTATATAATGAAAATAATAAAATGTGTGATAATTAATTTAATTGTATATATAATATAATCATTTCATTTTAAATATATTATTTATTATTTATATATTTTTTAAAAAAATTAAATATATATTAAATAATATGGCTATTTTAATTCACACCCTCAAAACTAATGGCTCAGTCAAAAATGTTATGTTTAAATAAAAATATTTTTATTGTATACAGAGTTTGTTTTATGCTTGGTATTGTGTCTGGTACACATAATCTAAAATATTTTTCTTTTAAATAATATAACAAAAACAGAATGGTGTTAGATTTCATCATCCAATTTTGCATAAAATTATAATTTAAACATACACTTTTCATAAAACACAAAATAGAAAAAACATACACTACTAAAAATTAGTAAATTTGCGATTACCTATTTGCGATGAGGCACCATCGCAAATGCCTCATTGCAGAAACGGGTGTCGCAAATATATTTGTGTTGACATCTTATCACAAAAGAAACTACTTTTCAATGGGATTTGAATCCATTGCATATAGCTTCCTCATGGTCTTTTACATACCATATAATGTCGACCCGTCGTAAAAATCCATGCAGAGTTTTTGAAACCATATTTTGTAACGAAAACCATCACAAATAGTGTAAGAAATAAAAAAAGTAGATAATAATAATAATAATAATAATAAATTAATATTAATATTAATAACATTTTAATATTAATATTAATAAAATAAAAGACATTATAAGATAATAAAATAATATTCATATAATAATAATAAAATAATATTGATAATATAATAAAATTTATTATTAATAATATTAATGAAATAATTCTATTAATATTACTATTATAAAAAATATATAAAATTAAAAATCTTTAATATTCAAAAAATATAAAATGAAATAATAAAACGAAAATAATCAAAAATAATAGTACATAAAATATTACGAAAATAGAAAATAAATTGATGTAATAAACTAATAAATTTTTTAATAAATAATAAAAAATATAATATTCTAAAAAATATGAAAACACACTATATAGAATTGGAGATAGTTAATATTTCAAGAAATATTTGCATGTAAATGTTATATCAGAAAAAATAATTACATCACTGTGGGGGAGGGTCTTCTTGAGGAGTTGGAGGAGCTAGAGGAGGTGGTAGAGGGAACTCTATCACTAAACCACGAGTCAGACATCACAAAAACTCCGACAGCTCATAGTCCTACATCTACCACCATCGACACATATCCTCTTACATGTCCTAATGCTTCTATTGTTATTGTTTTCATAGGATCTCTTCCTTCTGTTGCTATTTCCATTGATGCAATTTCTCCTACACCTTATACGTACTTACAATATTTTCACTCTATGCTCACAACTACTCCTAATACAATGTAGCATATGATGAGTACTATCTAAAATAATATCTCTAGAGGGATGCCAATTGCACAACTCTTCCATAATAATTCACAGGCATCAATTGAGAGTCGATACCAAGAACTCGACCATTCTCAAATGCATCTAAGGTTTCATGTATCCATGTTGTATCATCAATTTAGTGGGAACTGGTTTGACTGTCTATCTCATCCAGACTCTTAGTATGTTTTCGGGATGTTGTAACCTCATATTACTCCTTAAATTTGAATTAAAAATAAAAATAAGTAAAATATTATTTGTAGTTAAATTTAAAATTCAATAAGAAATTTTACTGACGATAATGTGGTCTTGGTGAGCACCTATAATATATCTAGTGGTCAATTCATTTTACATCCTCCTATAAACGGAGAACTACCTAATATCTGGCTGTTTGAATACTTATATTAATATAAAATAAACTTTTTAAATTAATATATATATATATATATATATATCTATATAATTTTAAAAAAAATACATACCATGTGCTCCCTATGCATGTGGAATGTACGACTTCTCTCTTGATGTGTCACGTTATTCCTTCAATTATTTTTTTGTCAAATCAATGATATACTCTAAAAACAACCACACAAACAGTATGAAAAAAATCCAACCCAGACCTGAGATGAAATGTGATCAGGTCGGTGGGAATGACAAGATTGATCAAACATTTTCAATCCACTTTCTTCATTGATTTCCTTCACGTCATCTGAAAAAATGACAGTAAAGCGGATGCATAATCCCCAAGCATTCTATTTAAATAGCGTCAAATAATCTCTCATCGATGGGATACCATAAAACCTAAAAATAATTTATATTATCATGTTATCAATCTAATTGATTTCAAAATAAATATTATTTATTTATGTACCATCCAATGATCGAAAAAGAGGTGTTTCACATCAACAATAATCTATTCCCATGGGACCCATTATTCAGAAAAATAATTATCCAACATAGTGCTCCCATTTCCAATACTTATATGCATGAAGCTATGAAAAAAATAAAAGGTAATCAATCAAGTAATATATAAAAAAATTATTGTATAATAAATAAAATACACATGTAATCATACCTCTACAGGAATGGATCAAATCCAATACATGGACTTCGCTTGGGGATAAGGTCTGGAATCATCATTCGCACAAGACAGCACCGCCTCTAAGTCCCCTCTGAACCACCAGTATTCTGAGGGTCAAATGATCCAATATCCTACTTGTCCAATGGAAGATCCACTTCCTATAATAGAGGATGCATGTCCTCATCTTTCTAAAATAAGAAATTACTATTTTTAGAAAGCAATTGAAAACAACTACTATATATAGATATATGTTATATATGATTGTACATAAAATTTAACCATTTCATCATTAATCTTCATCCTCATATTCAAAACTAATGATGTTAATAAATTCTTATTCTTCATCAGTACCATTAATTTCCATATGAGTTTCAGTTTCATCATCTCTTGTCATTTAAAATTCATTTGTAACACCATTAACATCATAATCACCATAAACCCATAATTATGGGGTTCCATCAATGACATTTTTTCACTTTATAAAAAATATGGATTTGGAGCAATCTTATGAAATATATAAATTCCTTCTACTTTAGCAGAACCACATTCACTTTTACTAAAATAATTTTCCTTTTATTTAATGTTTATTATCCTCTACTAATCACTCAACTCTCTTAAAGTTGTACAGTACATTGAATAAAAAATTGATGTGCTTGAAAAGCTAATAAAAATAGTTCATTTACATGATGAAGTCTTTTATATTTAATGTCAATGATTCCAGGGGTCATATATACACAAAATCCTCTCTCAGTATGCAACCACTAACATTTAATCAATTTTATGTTATGTTGTCCTAGATAACACAGTTCAATAATTTCTCAAGCATATAGTAAAATTAAACTTCATAGTCTCTATGATAAGATCCTATTATGAAAAACCACTATTAATTATTTTTTTATTCCCTATATGAAAGTTTATGAAATAAAAACACATTCACCACATATGCATTATATGATTTTATCATTTGTTATGGTGGGTTGCTCAATACACACAATCAAATATCTATTTTAGCAGCATTTTGAGAAACATGAAATTTTTAAAACAATTATAAAAATAATAGATAAAAAATTGTTTTATATGTTAAACCGAAAATAATTTATGATAAACGTTTATGAAACTAGTAGGAAACGTTTTTTTCCATCATTCTTCAGGAGCATATATAGTAATTTTTCGAATTTGTCTCTTTATATGATTATCATATAACCTTAAAATTAAATAATATTAACAAACTATATTAAAAATTATAGAATAATTTATAGGAGCACTAACTCAACAATTGTGTCATGTATTCACAATTGAGTAGAACATTTATATGAGCTCTATGATGTTCATAGTTGAAACCCATCGTTCATGGAACCCTCCAAAGCCATGTTTGGGTTGTTAGAAAAATTATAATTTATTTACCATTTAATCATAAACAATTATCTTATTGTGTACCTTACATTTTTGTTTTTAGGGATATTAAAATTGGATGTAATGAGAGTAGAGAAAAGAAACTTCATATTATAAAAATGCTTCTACAATTAAACCTTCATCTTATTCCTTGTTAGATACTTTTTTCTTCAACATTTGAATGCATCTCTTGAATGGGTACATCTATCAGAACTGTACTGGATATCTAAATTTTTCATCACAAGGAAAATTTAATATCCCATGTTCTATTAATTCAAACAAATCTGGTAAATTGTTTCTAAAAAGTTTATATAAAATTAAAATAAAATATTTTTGCAGTTTTTTAATTTATCATAGTCACTTTCTACTACATAAATGTCTTTGAAAGAATATTCTATGTTTGAATGTGTATCCCCAATCATAGAATTCAAAAAACATATTAATCCAATCGGTAAAAGTATTTCCATTATAACATGACATTCATGATTTTTCAATTCAGTAATATGACCATTTCTAACACATATTTCCAAATTGAAAGAATAACCATATGGAAGTCTCAAATCTATAATAAAAAAACAAAATAATAATTGATTCTCTTCGGATAGTGTATAAGATTCATTTGGATTAATTTACTTTGGTAATGTGACATTTTAAAACTGTTCAATATTTGGTCACCAACAAATTTGGGAAAGATCTAATAAATCCCTTACATTATCTTTTTTAATTACCAAGTGTATCCAAAACTGAACGAAATAAATTATAAAAATAGTTCTTATCTATGTGCATGACATCCAACATGTGATTCACCAACATGTCAGTTCAATATTGAAGATCACAAAAAATGCTCTATTTTATGCAATTGCATTCCGTCCCAAAGCTATCAATTTATTGTTTTTTTATTGGTTCAAATGTGATAGATGGTAATGATGAGACAATGGATTTTATCTCTTTATGTGATATCATTGTTGTAGGTAGTTATATTTTAGTTGTGCCTTTTCTAAAACAATATTTTTTTCCCCTAAAAGCAATGATCGGTTTGCAGGAATTTGTGTTGACATATAAAAAAGTGTATTCTATTGTTGAGCATAAATGCATTGTTGTCTCTCATACAACAAGGACATGATTTTGTACAATGTGTACTCTAGTGAGATAATATTCCATTTGGCGGGAAGTCACTAATTTTCCACATCAATGTATCTTCCAGATTAAAAAATTTTTTCGCAGCAACATCAAATGTACTAAAACCATTACTCCATAATGAATTTAATACAACAATCAATGGTTTCAAATAAACAACAATATTATTTTTCAGATGTCCTTTAATTAAATAACATAAATGTATATATGGTTCCTTCATCAATATCTAAGGAGGTAAATTGTACAAAGTCATAAAGAAATACTAACATGAATACTGATTACTATTATAACCAAATTGACAGAAACTGTAAGTAGAAACACACAATCAACCATTTCGGGTTTATAAAGCAAAATAAAAATGAACATAGTCATATGTTTTTTCATGAATCACAATCAGATTGATATGGTTTTACCATTTGATATATTTGTTTTGTGCCATGACATCAAATCCACTGTGTTTTGAAACATAAATAAATGATGCAATATATGTCTAAACATGAAAATTTCAATTGTTTTACAGGAATCAATCTGGAAATCTCTTGTTGAGCCTCTTCATACCTCGATTTTTGACATGTGGGAGAACTATTCAATGATTAATTTTCACCATAATACAATAATCAATCATTTGAAAATGAACGAATCTTTTGATAACCCTACTCAAGAATATGAACCAACCTATTGCTGTCACAGAAATTTGTAAGCAACACATTTCGTTCTAGTATCAGCATTTTTACCAAAGATAACATCTGATCAAAAAAACTATTTTATATTCTATTATCTGATTTAATATATATATATTTAGGTACTTCTTCAAATTTGATTATCTAGAACCATGCAATTTGGCATCCTTATCATACCTCAACAACAACAAAAAATAAAATTGTTCCAAATAAGATGTTAAATTAATATCACCTTGAAATTTATCGTATTGAAAATATGGACTTACAAGATCATATACTAAATTTTAAAATCCTACATGATCTATAACAGAATTATTAGAATATTTTCTGGTATTGTGTTCACTATGTTGATACCAAAAAACATAATCCGGTTGAAAATCAAAACAAAATAAATAACCCCCAACATTATCAAATGTGTCAAAAATTTCCATATAGAACATTTATTACAAGGAAACATAATGTTCCATTCTAAAAAATATTCTGGTTCTGATAATGAAAATGACAAGAAAGCATTAATGCCATCAATTTATACCGAGTTTAAACCAGAACTATTTGGATTCTTTCAGTGATTTATCCAAGAACGATCATCTAATAATGATTTTTCTCAACTTCTTTATTACATATTTCTCTAAAAAATATTAATCAACTATTTTTTGTTTAATTTGATAAAATAAAATCACTAATAAAAAAATATAATCCAATTTAATTCTCTTTTATCTAAAATTATATTTATTTTAATTATTTCATACTTATTAATAGTATTTTTTAAAAAATTACACTAGTATACACTAAATTATAATAATTTATAATAATTACCACTAATTATTACTAATTATACATAATTCGTACTAATATTTTCCAATTAATATCACCACAATTTCCATCATATTGGGTACAGATCTTTTTCCTAACGACTCATCTCCACTGTCTCTGATAGAAAAAACTAGGAAACATTTTCTCATTTACATGGATATCTATTTCTATATGTACAAGGATGGAGAGTAGGTAGGCCACACCACAAAACTCTTCATTCTCGTGCATAAAAAATTGGATATTCGTACATCAGATGAGATTTTTCACTGCAATTGTAACAGAATGATGTTGGAAGAATATGATTTGTCACGAAAAAGGGCCTCATTTTCCCAATGATTAATATCCTTGAAACTTTTTCTATCTAAAATCAGTATGAAAAACTTTATCCGACATACTTATATCTATTTTCATATTCACGATAATAGAGAGGTGGAAGACCTCGATGTGCTACTCTCCATTTTCATGCATACAATAATTGGTATCCATATATGAGGATAAATTATTCATAGTGATTTCTATGGGAGAATATTTTAAGGATATAAGGTATCAGGGAAAAGAGTTCCACTAAACCGCTAATAATTTTTCTCTTTTATTACAATTTGTAACAATTTCTTTATTATAGTTGCTAATTATTAGAAATTATTTATAATTGGTAGTTATTATTTCTAATTATTAATAATTATTTCTAATTATTGCTATTTATTGCTTAGTACTAGTAATTATTAGTAATTATTTGTATTTATTTGTAATTAATTACAAATAATTAGAAATTAATTACTAGTTATTAAAATTTATTACTAATTATTACTAATTGTTGCAATTTATTACTCGTTCTTAAAATTTATTAGTAATTGAGATAATTTATTACTAATTTCTCTAATTTATTACTAATTAGTAGAATTTATTATAATTTATTACTAATTATTATAATTTATTATTAATTATAATATTTTCTAATAATTATTTAAATTATTACAATTTATTACTAATTATTATGTTTTTTTGTAATTTATTACTAATTATTACAGTTTATAACTAGTTATTACAATTTATTACTAATTATTAGAATTTGTTACTATATGGTATAATTTATTAGATATTATTTGTAATTATTATAATTTATTACTAATTATTACTAATTTTTGACATTTATTACAAATTATTACAATTTATTACAATATATTATGAATTCTAAAAATTTATTTTAAATTATTATAAAAAATTACTAATTATTTCAATTTATTGATAATTATAACAATTCATTACAAATTATTATAACTTATTATTATTTATTACAATATATTACTAATTATTATATTTTATTACTAATTATTAGAATTTATTACTAATTATTATAGTTATTGCATTTAATTAATAATTATTTAAATTTAATACTAATTATTTAAATTTATTACAAATTATTTAAATTTATTACTAATTATAAGAATTTATTACGAATTATTGTAATTTATTACTAATTATTAGATTTTATTACTAATTAATAAAATTTATTAATAATTATTTTAATTTATTACTAATTATTAGAATTTATTACATATTATTAGAATGTATTACTAATTATTTCTAATTGTTATAATTTATTAGTAAATTTTATAATTTATTACTAATTATTATATGTTATTACTAATTATTACGAATTTTTTTAATTTATTACAAATTATTACCATTAATTACGAATTATTACAATTTATTAATAATTATTTGAATTTATTACTAATTATTATAATTTATTACAAATTATTAGAATTTATTACTAATTATAACTAATTGATGCAATTTATTACTAGTTATTACAATTTATTGCTAATTATTGCAATTTATTACTAATTATTACAATTTATTACTAATTATTAGAATTTATTACTAGTTATTACAATTTGTTACTATGTATTAGAATTTATTATTAATTGTTGTAATTTATTACTACTTGTTGCTGTTTATTTCTAATTATTAAAATTTATTAATATTCATAACAATTTATTGCTAATTATTTCATTTTTTCTAATTACTGTAATTTTTTTTGTAATTATTGTTATAAATCACTAATTATTTCAATTTATCCCCAATTATTACAATTTATGTCTAATTATTACAATTTTTGACTAATTATTACAATTTATCACTATTTATAACCATTTATTACCAATTATTACAATTTATTACCAATTATTACAAATTATTATGAATTATTACACTTTATTACTATTTTTTACAATTTATTATTAATCATTACAATTTTTTTATAACTATTAAAATATATTTAAAATTATTACTATTTGTTGCTATTTATTACTAATTATTGAAATTAAATATTAATTATAACAATTTATTACAATATAAAATAATTTATTACAAATTGTTAGAATCTATAAAAAATTATCATAATTTCGTTTTAATTATTTCTATTTAATGCAATTTATTATTAATTGCTACATTTTACTTCTAAATGATGGGATTTATTACAATTTATTACAAACTATTACAATTTTATACAAAATACTATAATTTAATAATAATTATTATAATTTAATACTAATTATTACTAATTAATAACAATTAATATAATTACTATTAATTAATACTAATTCATACTAATCACACATAATTTTTTGAAAAATAAACTTAAACCGTGATAAATAAAACAATCTAATTCTAATTTAATTTAACTGTAGTTAATTATAAATTACTATAACTAAAATAAAATAAAATGTATTAAGTAACAAATAAAATAAATAGATAAATACATTAAAACAGAAGCTTTCAAAGGATATAAGATGGGAGTAATGTCTTGAATTTAAATGATAAACTATGAAAAATTGTGCGTGAAAATTTTCCACGACAGATATTTGTGTAGTGAATTTAGAGAAATGAGAAAAAATTGTTGGGGCATATATATTTTAGATTTTTTCTGTCTGGAGTCCTATCACAAATTTCTACCCCTATATAATTAGGAGTGGTTGCTAAAAAACCTTTTGCGATGGGCCCCATCGTAAAACACAACTTGCTGACAATGTATTTGCGATGGGATTAAATCGCATCACAAATAACCTTTTTGTATATGAATCATCTCCCCATCGCTAAAACCTTATTATTTGTGACGGGTTAGTGCTCTCATCAAAATAAAGCCCATCCGATGAACTATTTATGACAGGACACTGACCGGTCGCAAATGACCCGTCGCAAATTCCCACATTTCTCGAAGTGATAGCTTTCTAGTATTGATGATACTTTTAGTTAAGATCTTACATGAGATCGATCATTTGATGATCTAAGGGTGTTATTGACAAATAAAAATTTTTAATTAACATGAATATTTTTCTAATAGTTTGTCATGGTAGCCACTCCATTCACAACATTGGGTAAACACTTGTCTTGTGTCTCTTCCAGATTTGAATGTTTAATTATCAAATCATGATACCTAATATTGAGAATTTTTTTTCATACTTTACTAAACATATTATAACATTATATTATTTTATAATTTTTCATCATGAATATTTTCCATCATGGTCTTTCATGTTGATGTTTTTCAATGTTCTTAAACTTGATTTCCTCGATCTCTAATTGGTCATTCTTGAAATCAATTATTGAGAAATGAATATGTTTTGATGTATAGATTTTCATCATTATGAACATGTTTGGATTCCTCTCAATCATGGATTATATTGAGTCACTAATTCTAAATTACAGAGAAAATTAATTCATTATCATTTTTATTTCATTTAGAGAATCAATGTTCTTGAAAACATTTTCACATATGATATCTTTTGGATCACATGCCCTATTAAAACTTTTACACTACTCGTCAGGCTTGGAGTTATCATCATGCATAGCTGTAATGCATCCAAATGAAAGTGACGATTTAGTTGGTCATATTATGTAAGATTTACCTTATAATACAAACTGATTAATCTTGTGAATTTTTATCATTATGATCTATCCCACTATATAATTTTAATTCTAATGGACATTCATGGAAATAATTTTTTTTTACTTGATCACCCTAATAAATTATAAATTAAGTGTTTGAAGGGTCATCTATCTCATCAGTAGTTGATTCAACTACTAGATATTCATCTTCAATGAAGGTTTCGTATTCATCGAGACTACAACATATGAAAACAATTTTTCAACTATTTTAAGTTGTGGGGTATATTTTTTTCACCATATTATTCAAGATGAAAAATATTTACATATTTAACGAAAAATATACCACCTTTATTACCTTTAAATAGTTGAGATACATCATTATTTGTTGTTCATTTTTTCAATTTCATTGTATATCTATCATTTATATTTATTTGATCATGGGAAGATATCTCTTCCATGATTTTATTGAAAGGGAACTCACCTTTTTCAATAATTATGCACATTATGATTACATTAGAAGAGGAAATTAAAACTTATTATTCATCAAATATTGATATTGGATGAAAGTCGAATTGGAGGGTTGACATGATGCTTTAATTCCAATATTTTGGATCGCTTTGGGATATTTCCAATGATGAGAGGTAGAGTGTCCGGTGGGGGGGAATAAGGTATATAAGAGTTTATTAATTAAAAAATTTAACTCTTCTTTTTACCTATTCACTTGATGTGTAAATATATCTCTCTCACTTAATTATCGCCTTTGACTGATATATATTGGAAGTAGGAATTTAATGTTACAACGACACTGACATTGGTTAACATGGTTCACCACTAATATGGATGAATCCATCCCCAGGGTAAAATTTTTATTATCACACATTCACACATCTTTTCATTTATTATTAAGAAATTATTGAGAAATATTATATTATTGGACCTATTTTCTAAAAAAAATCGTTGTACAATGAAATAAATAACTTGTAGATTGTGAATACATTAAAATACATCCAACTAATTAATGAAAATATTTTGTCTAGGCTTGTATTGTAATGTCCCAGAAATTCAATGTCATTTTTCAATTATATGGGAATTTTACGAGCTTGTGATAATTGACGGCACGTGATTCTGAGGCCCGGTGTGCCCAGAATGAATTTATGAACTCTTTTTCTGGTACGTTTAGTAAACGTAGGAGAGAGTTTTTGTAACTTCTGAACAGGAGGTCAGAATTGAAATATGAGGACATTGTTGAACTCACAGCACCAGTATTCACTTAAGGATACATTCACCTCAACCACAGTAGACAGAGGGTTGATGTTAGTTTTTCACCGTTTTGTAGAGTAATAGAAAAATAAAAATATTTAAGTTTTTATTTTTCTTGTAACCTCTTATGGTGTTATGATTGTGGGGACCAATCGAACTAAAACCCCCAATTTGAATTCAATGGTGGGGACCACTCGACTCTTGAACTCATTCTTTAATGAGGGAGATGACCATTTGTATCCTCTAAATCAATTATTCCAACCCCATTATAATTAAGGGCCACCTCTATTTTAAATTAATGAAACATAATTTAATATTCCTGCTATTCATTTTTGGTGGAATTGGGGAAAGAGTTCGAAAATGGGAATTTGGATAGAAATTTAGAGGGATTCTTCTATTACAATGAAGAACGCTTCTCCAACGAAGAACGTCGTCATTCTCCAACGATTTGACCTCCTTCCTCATGACATCCTCCGACATGGGACATCTCAGAAACAATAACACAATGTCTGTTCTTCCCTCCTCATGACGTCAAGAAACCATTGTGGTAGGGATTGGTGTTTTAAATTTCACCCATACCCGTTCTTGACAGTTCCTCGTGATTAAATAAATAATTGAGTCTCTTGCTACCGCTCTAATGAGGAGGGTGCGGGTCAAATGAACATGGACCACCCACTCCACAAATATTTGTGTAATATCTGTTGCGGTGTTCGTGATGGAGTAAGATAATGATATGTGCTGAAAATTGGCACCGGTGGAATTCATGAGCTGTCGCTGACACCATGGCCAGCTACAACAAAGGCGGCAACGCAATTACACCAACAATGAAGGGTCGTAGCTAGTTGGTTGCGATGAAGAAAAGGCATCGGCCAGCGGTGCGCGTCCGCACCGACCGACGGTGAAGTGTCGTGCCCTTGAGCCACGACAGCGAAGGGAGGGCGACAGATATTGGACCCCCGTGAAGCAGTGGTGCATGACGCGCTGCCGGGAGAAGAAGAGGCCAGACATTCCAGTCGGTTGGGCTGGGCTGAGCGGGACATGCGGCGGGTCACACGAGCTGCAGGCGACCAAACAACGTCACCCGTTCAGTGTGTAAATGTGGGGGGCGCACGACTCCCACTATATTCTGCCTGGATGGGTTGTTAGGCCGGGACACCTAGCGTGTGCCGGCCTGAACCTAGAGGGCCAGGTCTGGCTGGGTCGGGTGGAGCTGACGAGGTCAGACCGGACCCATGGTAACTTTTACCCATTTCAGCTCTTCGAGCCATAACATTTTCACTGGGCATCCATTTGATGAACCGTCTATGGAATTGAAAACCATGGAGCGAGGCGGTCCTTTTTATATACCCCACTTGATTTTTGTATTGGGATGAGATATTGTCGGGTTGGATCGAGTACAAATCTAACCGGGCCCTCAGGACTAAAATGCTAATTACTTACATACCGGGCATCTGATTGACGCACTATCTATTGCGTTGAGACCCCAATTTAATTTCAGTCCATTGGGATACTTATTCATGGGACATAGTTTCCATTGGATTTTCAACATGTGACATGAGAAGCGGAACCTCCCCGAATCAAGCGAGCATAGTGCGGGAAACCAATAGCTGGTGTAACATAAGAACGAGATCCTTAGTGGGTCTGTATCCGAGTATTCCACATGGATATTCTCTAGGAATCCATGTGGGTCTATTATGATCAGATCTTGTGTGGGTATGAATATGTACAAGGATCATGTGTGGGTCTACTGTACTAGGATCATGTGTGGGAATGATGATGTACGAGGATCTTATGTGTGTCTAACGATGTACTAGGATCTTATGGGGGTCTACTGTACTAGGATCATGTGTGAGTCTGATGATGTACTAGGATCCTGTGTGGGTCTACTATACTAGGATCATGTTTGGGTCTGATGATGTACTAGGATCCTGTGTGGGTATACTCTATTATGATCTTCTGTGGGTCTGACAAAGTACTAGGATATTATTTGGGTCTACTATACTAGGATCCTATGTAGGTATGACGATGTTCTTAAATCCAATGTGGGTCTACTGTATTAGGATCCTATGTGGGTGTCACGATGTGCTAGTATCTTTTGGGGGTCTACTGTACTAGGATCATGTGTGGGTCTGACAATGTAGTAGGATCTTTTGTGGGTCTTCTGTGCTAGGTTCTTATGTGGGTCTGATGATGTACTAGGATCCGGTCAGGGTCTGATGATGTACTACGATCCTGTGTGGGTCTGACTAATGTACTATTGTCCTATGTGGGTCTGATGATGATTTAGGATCCTACGTGGGTATGCATCTTAACATATTAATATGATTTAGTAGTTACATCTAATCATCTATTCTACTATACCTATGATTTACATTATATGAGATGATTCTTTACCTTCATGGTGATACATTTGCGGTAATATTCTGGGTGGGGTACCTGTGTGGTACATTCCTTCGTGGTGTATCTTTTGAGGTATTATTCAGGGGGGTTTACCTGTGTGGTACTAACCTTCATGAAAATTCTTCCTTTGTGGAACATTTCAGCTTTGGGCTTTTAAGTTCGACCCTATGTTTCTTCATGATTGAGATGGGTATACATGATAACATAGCTATATATATGTGATGAACCAAAGAAGGTTTTTCATTTGATTACATGCTATGTTGTTTATCCTTGGTGGATTTTGTGAGACATTTAGGGTCTCAGGGTCCCTACTGAGTATCGTTACAATCACCCATTAACGGGCTATACCGATACTTTATTGTGTTTGGTGCAGACGACAGACAACGCTGACTATGGTCAAGAGTACCAGAATTGGATGGTGCTCGGAGGTGGACCATAAGATGTGTCGGTACATAGAGGAGACGGGTGGACATGGAGTGTTGAGGAGGTGATCTGGTCCTACCCTTCAGGTTGGAAACTCGGAGGATGACCCAATCGTTGTCTTTCTCTTTCTTCATTTGTATTGTATTTCCAATTGTACTTTTAACTTTACTATTGAGATTATATTCCGAACCCTTTTAATTTCAACACACTTTTTTCTATATAGTTTAATTGTGTTTTTATCCTTCTATGTGCTTGGTTGAGTGTGTTTATAGGATATAAAGGCAATGCATTCCCTGTTTTAGGGAATACACCTTTCGGTGCTAGTGGCCAGCAACTGGCCTATGGAAGACGGGCTTGCGGTAGTCACGGCACATGCCCTGGGAGAAGGGTCATGAAAAATTGGTATCAGAGGAGTTGGTTCAACTATAGATTATAGGAATCTGATCTTCTAGTGCGTGTATGCTGGCAGCAATGGAACCTCTAGGAGGGCACATGGGACTGGGAGGCTCATATACATGATCAGTACCCCCACTTGTTTTTCTAGTTTTATGATGTGGCTTTCAGTGGATGCAAATCCCTGAGTTGGGAATAATATAATGACCCAAAAATTACATGTAATTGTTTCTATTATATTTGAATTTTATGAGTCGCCGAAAATTGAGGCACGTGATTCTGAGACCCGGTGTGCCCAGAATGAATTTCTGAAATTTTTTCAAGTACGTCTAGTAAATGTGTGAGAAGGTTTTTATAACTTTTGAACTGGTGCTTGAATTAAAAATTTGATGACACTGTTGAACTTGCAGCGCCAGTATTCTCTTAAGTAGACCTTCACCTCGATCGTAGTAAGTCAAGGATAGAAGTTAGTTTTTCCACATTTCGTAAAGGAATAGAAAAATAAAAAAATTTATACTTTTATTTTTCGTGTAACCTCATATGGGGTTATGAATTTGGGGACCACCCGAACTAAAACCCCCAGTTTTAATTAAAAGCGGTGGGGGAACACTCTCCACTTCAACAACCTCTTAAATGAAGGAGTTAACCTTTTGTATCCTCTAATTTAATTATTCCAACCCCATTATAATTAATGGAAAAATCTATTTTAAATTAATGAAACATAATTTCATATGTTGGCTATTCATTTTATAGGGAATTGGGGAAAGAGTTGGAAAATGTGAATTTGGAGAGAAATTTTGAGGAATTATTCTTCTCCAATGATGAAAGCTTCTCCAACGATTAATACTGATGTTCTCCAATGACTTCAGCTCCTTCCTAATGACATCCTCTGACATGGGAAAACTTCAGCAATGATAACCCAACATCTGTCCTTCCCTCCTCACGTCGTCAAGATACCTTTGAGGTATGGATTCATGATTTAAATTTCCCCCTCGACCATTTTGACAAATCCTCGTGATTCCATAATTAATTGAGTTGCTTACTACCTCTCTAATGAGGAGGGTGCCGGCCAAACAAACATGGCTTGACCAATCGGAAATCATTGTGTAATATTTGTTGCGGTCTTCGTGATGAAGGAGGACAATGACCAGTGCTGAAAATTGGCTCCTGTGGAATTCATGAGTGGAGACCGACACCACAACCGGATACTATGAAGGTGATGGTGCAATAACACCACCGGAGAAGGGTCATAACCCGTCGGTCGTGGCGGTGCAAAGGCGTCGGCCGGCGGTGAGCATCCGCGCCACCCAATAGAGAAGGGTCGCGACCTTGAGCCGCGACAGCGAAGGGAGGGCAGCCAAAATTCGACCCCCTACGGAGAGGCGATCCATACGCGCTGTCGGCAGGAGAAGAGGCTGGACATTCCAGTCTACCAAGCTGGGCCGAGTGGGACCCGTGGCAGGTTGCACGAGCTACTGGCGATCAAATGGCGTCGGCTGTTCGGTGAGTGGAAGCGGGGGCGCGCGACTCCCCCTACATGCGGCCTAGCCCGGTTGTTAGGCTGGGACACCCAGTGTGAGCTGGATTGAACCGAGAGTGCGGGTCGAGATGGGTCGGGTCGGGCTGACCAGGTCGGTCCAGACCCTGGCCAACTACGACCCATTTTCGCTCATTTGGCCATAACATTGGCACTTGGTGTCTGTTTTATGAACTGTCTGTGGAGTTGAAAACCTTGGAGCAAGACTATCCTTTCAGTATACCACACTTGATTTTTGGATAATGTTGGGATATAGTCGGGTTGGATCAAGTACAAATCCAATCGGGCCCTCGGGACTAAAAAGCTAATAACATATAGACTGGGCATCCTATTGGGGCATTGTCCATTGCGTTGAGACCCCAAATAAATAGATGTCCATTGGGATAATTCTTCATGGGAATTCATTGCCATTGGAGTATCAACCTATGACTTGTGTAGAAGAACCTCTCGAAATCAAGCGAGCATAGTGCGGGAACCCAATAGCTGGATGTAACATGAGATAGGGATCCTTAGTGGGTCTGTATTTGAGGATTCCACTTCGATCATTTGTAGGAATCAATGTGGGTCAACTGTATTAAGATCCAGTGTGGGTCTGAAGATATACTAGGATCATGTGTGGGTCTAATGTACTAGGATTTTGTGTGGGTCTGACAATGTACTAGGATCTTTTGTGGGTCTACTGTACTAGGATCCTCTATGGGTCTGACGATGTACCAGGATCTTGTGGGAGTAAACTGTACTATGATCTTTTGTTGGTCTGAAGATTTACTAGGATCCTGTTTGGGTCTACTGTACTAGGATCTTGTGTGGGTCTGATGATGTACTAGGATCATGTGTGGGTCTACTGTATTTGGATCTTGTGTGGGTCTGACGATGTACTAGAATCTTTTTTGGGTTTATTGTACTAGGATCCTGTGTAGGTATGTCGATGTTATTGGATCTTATGTGGGTCTAATATACTAGAATGATGTGTGGTTCAAATGGTGTGCTAGGATCATGAGTGGGTCTACTATACTAGGATCTTTTTTGGGTTTGATGATGTACTAGGATCATTTGTGGGTCTACTGTACTAGGTTCTTATGTGGGTCTGATGATGTACTAGGATCCTGTGTGGGCCAGATGTCGTACTAAGATCTTGTGTGGGTCTGACGAGGTACTACAATCCTATGTTGGTATGGAGATGATTTAGGATCCTACATTGGTCTACATCTTAACAGAGTAAGATGATTTGTAGTTAAATCTAATCATCTAAACCACTGTACCTAAGATATACCATTTATGAGATGATTCTTTACCTTGGTGGTGATACCTCTGTGGTAATCTTCTATGTGGTGTACCTGTGTGGTACATTCCTTCATGGTGTAACCTTGGTTGTATTATTCGGGGTGGTGTACCTGTGTGGTACTAACCTTCGTGGTAATTCTTCCTTTGTGGAATAGTTGATCTTTGCTATTTTGAGTTGGACCATATGTTTCCTCGTGATTGAGATGGGTATTCAAGATAACATATGTATATATATGGGAATAAACCAAATAGGGATATCAGATGATTACATGTTGTGTGGTTTATCCTTGCTGGATTTTGTGAGACCTTGAGGTTCTCAGGGTGCCTTCTGAGTATCGTTATACATACCCCTGCATGGGATATGCCGACACTTTATTGTGTTTGGTGAAGACGACAGAAAACACCGACTGATATCTAGAGTAACAAGGTTGGTCGGTTCTCGGAGGTGGACCATACGCGTGTCTGTACGCAGAGGATATGGGAGGACGTGGAGTGCTGAGGAGTCAATCTGTTCCTACCCATATGGTATTAACCTCGGATGAAGACCCAGTAGTCGTGTTTCTCTTTCTTTAGTTGTATTGTATTTCCAATTGTACTTTTACCTTTACTGTTGGGATTGTATTCCAGACGCTTTTAATTTATGCAGTTTTTTTTCTATATAGTTTACTCATGTTCATATCTTTCTGTGTACATGGTTGAGTATGTTTACAGGATATAATGAAAATGTCTTCCCAGTTTTATGGTATATTCTTTTCAGTGGAAGTCCCCAGCCCCTGGCCCAGGGAAGACGAGATTGGGGTTGTTACGCCATGAGCCCTGGGGGAAGGGTCATGACAAATTGGTATTAGAGGAGTTGGTTCTACTTTTGAACATATGACATTGATCTTCTGGTGCATGTATATTGGCAGAAAGGGAACCGCTAGGAGGGCACATGGGATCAAGAGGCTCAGATACGTGCTCAGTACCCCCAATTTTTTTCCTAGTTTTATGATGTGGCTTTCGGTGGACGCAAAGCTCTAAGGTGGAAAGAAGGTAAGGACCCAGAAATTACATTTAATTTTTTTATTATATGTGAATATTATGAGTCCTCAAAAATGGACGACACATGATTATAAGTCTCGGGGATCCCAGAATGAATTTCTGAAAAAACAAATTAGTACGTTTAGTTAACGTGCGAGTGGGTTTTTTTAAAATTTGAACTGGTGCTTGGAATTAAAATTTTAGGACACCATTGAACTCGCAGCGCCAAAATTTTCTTAAGAAGACCTTTACCTAGAACTTACTAACCTGAGGGTAGCAGTTAGTTTTTCATCTTTTCATAAATGAACAGAAAAATAAAAATAAAAATAATTATATTTTTCTTGTAACCTTTTATGGTGTTATGGATGTGGGGACCACCTAAACTAAAACCCCCAATTTGAATTAAAATGTGGGGGCTACCTGACTCATGAACTCCCTCTTTAATAAGGGAGGTGTCATTTGGTATCCTCTAAATTAATTATGCTAACCCCATCATAAATAATTTCCAAATCTATTTTAAATTAATGGAACATAATTTAATATGATGGATATTCATTTTTTGTTGAATTGGAAGATGTATTGCCAAAGGGGATTCAGAGAGAACATTGGAGGAATTATTCTTCTCCAATGAAGAATGCTGACATTCTCCAATATCATTAGCTCCTTTCTCGTGACATCCTCCATCATGGGACATCTTCAGCAACGACAAACTGATGTCTTTCCTTCCCTCCTAATGATGTCAACAAACCATTGAGGTAGGTTTCGATGTTATAAATTCCCCCTTACCCGTTCTTGAAATTTCTTGTGATTCTAGAAATAATTGACCAGCTTGATACCGCTCTAATGTGGAGGGTTCAGGTGAAACGAACATAGCCCAACCAATCTATGAATCATAGTGAAATATTTGTTACATTCTTCATGATGGAGGAGGAGGACGGCTGATACCAGTAATTGGCACCAGTGGAAATCAAGAGCGGCGCCTAGAACCACGATCGTCTGCAATGAAGGCGTCAACAAAACCACGCCACCAGAGAAGGGTCGCAGCCCCTCGGTCGCGGTAGAGTAATGGTGGTGGCTGAAAACGGCTGACAGCGCGAAGGGGTGGTGGCATGCTTTTGTGCCTTTTTGTGGGGAGGAGTAGTGAACTTTATCGTAGTGGAGAACAGAGGGCTGCCGACATTTGGCTGGATGTGCAGCGCCGGCGCCGACACACCGCCGGGAGGAGAAGAGGCTTGCCATTCTGGTGTACCATGCTGGGCTGAAAGAGACCCGCAGTGGGTCCCACGAGCTGCTAGAGACAAAACAACTTCGGTCATTCGGTGAGTAGAAGTGGGGGGGGGGGTGCGCGACTACCCCTATATGTGGTCAGGACGGACAACCCATTTGTGCTGCACTGCGTGGGCCGAGCTGGACCCAGCGGGCCGGGTCGGACCCAACGGGTCATGTCGGACCGGACCCAGGCCAAATTCGATACATTTCCACTCTTTTGGCCATAGCTTTGGCATCAAGAATCCGTTTGAAGAACCATATGCATCACCGAAAACCATGGTGCAAGACAATGCTTTTTGTATAACCCACATGAGTTTTTGAAAACTTTGGAATATGGTCGGGTTGGATTGAGCACAAATCCAACCATACCCTCAGGACTAAAATTCTTATAACATACTAACAGGGCACCTGATTGACACACCATATGTTGTGTTGAGACCCCTATTATGTGGTGGTTCTTTGGGATACCTCTTTGTGGGACTTAGTTGTAGATAAAGTATCGACCTCTGACTTGAGGAGAAGAATCTCCTAGGATCAAGCGAGCTAGTGTGGGAGCCCAGTAGCTGGTTGTAACATGATATAGGGATATTTTTTGTGTCTATATTTGATGATTCCATAAGGACCATCTCTAGTAATCCATGTGGGTATACTGTACTAGGATCATGTGTGGGTCTGATGATGTACTAGGATCCTGTGAGGGTCGGAGAATGAACTAGGATCCTGTATAGTTCTACTGTAGTAGGATCATGTGTGGGTCTGACAATGTACTAGAATCTTGTGTGGGTCTACTTTACTTGGATCATTTGTGGGTATAACAATGTACTAGGAGCCTATGTGGGTATGTTGTACTAGGATCCTGTATGGGTCTTACGATGTGATAGGATCATGTGTGGGTCTACTTTACTAGGATCATCTGTTGGCCTAACGATGTCCTAGGATCCTTTGTGGGTGTACTGTACTAGGATTCTATGTGGTTCTCATGATGTACTAGGATCTGATGTGGGTCTACTATACTAGGATCCTGTGTGGATCTGATGATGTACTAGGATCATGTGTGGGTCTATTGTACTAGGATCCTGTGTGGGTCTGATGGGGTACTAGGATCCTATGTCAGTCTAATGCCGTACAAGGATCATATGAGGGTATGACGATGTACTACGATCCTCTATGTGTCTGGTGATGATTTAGTTTCCTACGCCGGTCTTCCTCTTAATAGAGTAATATGATTCAGAAGTTACATCTAATCATCTCTATTACAATACCTAAGATGTACCAGGTATGAGATGAGTCATTACCTTTTTGGTAATACTTTTGTGGTATTCATAGGTGTGGTGTAACTATGTGGTACTTTTCTTCGTTGTGTTACCTTGGTGGTATTCATCAGTGTTGCGTACCTGTGTGGTACTTGCCATTATTGTATTTCTCCCTTTGTGGAATAGTTCATATTTGGGATTTCGATTTGGACCCTGTGTTTCCTCATGATTGTGGTGGGTATAAATTATAACATATGTATATGTATTGGAATATTCCTAAGTCTGGTAGTCAGTTGATTAAATATTGTGTGATTAATCCTTGGTGGATTTTCTGAGACATTGAGGGTCTCGAGGTCCCTACTGAGTATCGTTATTCTCACACCTACATGGGCTATGCCCGCACCTTGTTGTGTTTGGTACAGACGACAGACATCACTAAATTAGGGTGAGAGTACTAGGACTGGACGGTTGCCCAGAACTGGACCATACAGCGTGTCGGTACACAGAGGAGACAGAAGGACTTGGAGGGTTGAGGAGGCGATATGTACCTACCATTCAGGTTGGAACCTCAGAGGACGACACAATAGTTATCTTTCTCTTTCATCAGTTGTAATGTATTTCCAGTTGCACTTGTACCATTACTATTGGGAATGTATTTCATCCCCTTTTACATTCAGCACATGTTTTTCTATACGGTTTACTTTTTTTGTATCTTGATGTGTGATTGGTTGAGTGTGTTTATAAGAAATAAAGGAAATGCCTTCCCAGTTTTAGGGAATACACCTTTCAATGCTAGTATCTAGCTCCTATCCTATAGAAGGAGGGCTTGGAGTAGTCACTACATGGGCCCGAGGGGACGAGTTGTGACATGAATCCCTCTTACAAAATATAGACTAAATCCTATTACATAATCTTCATCAACAAGTGGGGGTGTCTCTACACATCCATACAAATTAAAATATAGAGATATTATAAGATGGTTTTCCTAATCTTATTCTTTATATAGAATTACGATCAATAGATGAATAGATGTTCTCATCAATTTTTCAACTTCTTATATTCTGATTCTTAAGGATTAATACTTCATTGCATCTTTGGTTCTCTCAAAATATTCAACACATACTGTGTACAATTGTATAATTAGGTTAACTCTTATCAACATCGATACTGATGATCTATAAAAATAGTAATATCATTCACTCTATCAATTAAAATATTTAATTTAATTATATTTATGTTGAAATCACTTTTATTCTTTCCATTTATCTAATTTTAATTTCAATTTTTTGTATATTTGTTTCAAAATTATCAACATTTAATTTTCCTAATACCCCATCAAATAAATCTATAGAATCATTAATCATCCTGTTGTATTCAAAATTAATCCCTTTTGGTCACCTTTTAATTTTATAAAGTATATGAATTTTAATTCCTCTTGGTATTTAAAATTATTGAAGTCATAATTATCATTTAAATAACAATTTAAATATCATGGTAAAATTTAATATTTAAATATCTAAAAAGAATCAAAATATTTCATTTTTTAAATTATTTAAAAATGCATAACATTTTAACACATTCTATATGTTTCTGAAGACTTGAAAATTATCCCTATGAAAAACAATCCTACTTTCATTCATGAAAATAAATATTCCTTGAAGATTGATATTGAGTCCTTGTCACAAAAACTATAAAAATATCATTTAGAATAGTTCAAATATTTGATTCCATGTAGAATATATCTCAAACAATATTATTTAATATCTTTATAATTCTTCATTTTAGAACTCTATACATTCCCTTGAGAACCCATGTTTACATATTTCATAATGTAGGAAATATTAATGGTCTCTATTATGCATTTTCATATTTCTAAATATCCCCATTTCATAAGGGGCGGTTAACCATATATTCCTCTATAATCACCTTATGATGTTTCTAGGTTTACTTACATTACTCAATGTGTAATTATTACATCATTAATGTTGTTGTGAAAAAATCACATCATAAGGTGAAATTAACTATACATTCACTTTGTGAATCAGTTGGACTAATTTGTATTGATAAAATACCAAATTAATCATTATTCTCTTTTATACCCCATTACTATTTGAAAATATCCCACATGTTAGGCTACATATAAAACTTTTTATATCTTAGGTATCAAACATCACCATATGGAAATATTGAAATAATGTAATGTGTAATATTTTTTACAAGGTTAGACCCCTTCTCGGAAACTAACTCCATTCTCTAACTTGGATGTATGATTATGAGATTTTCCACTATACACATTTTGTCAATTTTATGTGGAGTTGGGATGTGATTATTAGATACACTATCACTATATTACATAGGTGATCATTTAATATATGTCATAGGTTAATGAAAGTCACATACCCAAATTTTATATACTATATCTCAATAGTTTTCAACAACTCCATCGGTGAGGTAGATCTCCACCATGCACATGATAACACTGTATCCACATATATTACATATGTGAACATTCACAATATTACATATATTAATGAAATATTATCGCACATATTATTTATAATTTATCACTATATTTTTCAATAATTATTCCACTAATGAAGTAGATCTTCACCGTGAATAAGATGTCAATACAAATAGATGATCATATA
Source organism: Viscum album (assembly GCA_963277665.1). Lineage (NCBI taxonomy): Eukaryota > Viridiplantae > Streptophyta > Magnoliopsida > Santalales > Viscaceae > Viscum > Viscum album. The sequence continues at coordinate 6,915,152 of CAUJRU010000011.1, read as the reverse complement.
TTCTCTTATCAATATAGACTCATTTCCTACCTTTTTATTTTCAATAACTGTAATATGAATCTTGATCTTTAATGGATAACCTTAATATCATATATTTCATAGAATCTGTTCACATTATTCTCTCACTCAATATTCATGGATTATAACAACCATTAGCTAATATATCAAACTTCCAACACATCACCCATTATTAATAAATTATTCATCATTATTTTTTACATATTCTATAATATAGAGAATCGTATGAATGAATTCCTCTGAACTTCTTTATCGATTCACAAGATATATTATGTAGTCCTAGATTGGATTCTTCTTCTTCTTCTATTCCAAAATATTTCTTCTTCATTTGATTATTATCAGGTTCCTCATCTCACAATGATCTCTTAGGATCACTTCTTCTAGTGTACTATTGTTACGATTGTATGTGACTGAGTATGATATACTCTTTAATACCAAACGTAGGATCGAAATATGAATTATATTCTCATATATAAGAGGGGGTGTGAATTGTACCTTTTAAAAATTCTCTTAGGAAATTTTTAGGATGGTTATGTTTAAAAAGGATAAACAAGATAATTCACAAGACCTCTATAAGTTCTAATCACTTGATAAATTCTGGAAAAGTAATTCCGAAAATGAAACATAAGAAAAGTTACAACGATTAAGATTATAATTTAAAGTGAATTGAATCTATCTATATCAGAGTACAAAGATGAGGAAGCATAAGAATGTTTACATTCCTCAACAATAAAAAATGCAGCGGAAGAAACTGGTAACAAAACAAGTAACAAATAATATGTCTTTTTAACCAAAAGAGAAGGGTATCCAACAACCTTGGATAAAGGTCCCTTGATTTATACATTCAACAAATTCTATCTTTCCCACACTAGGGTAAGCCCTCGATACGAAGATCGAATTCTGTCTCGCTATCCCCGCATGGCCTCAACTACCAGGTAGTCGACACCTCTGTCTTCCTCAGCATGGAAGCCCCCAACATCAAGGTGTTAGAACCTCTGTCTTCTTATCCCCAGAAGCCCTCAATTGTACACAACAACATTCATAGTTTCACGATGCAAATCTGCAGAAGGAAAATTTGAAATTTCCATTCAAACGTTCTACATGAAGCATGAGAGTTGATAAGAGCCTCTCTCTCTATAAATCACTTCAAAAAATTGTAAGAACAGATTTTAAAGTTGTGTCAATGTTTTTTTTCAAATTAGTTTCTATTTATAGGTGAATATCCAACGGTAGACTCCCTCCTCAAATGGTCAAATTTCTCCTTGAATTTCGGGGGGACTTGTATACATGTCCCTCAAAAAACAATTAGTTGATAACTGAAGGCATGCCATCATTTTATATTAGAACAAGTGTAATCATATGTAAAAATGAATTTTGAAATGAATATAAATAAAAGTTCATAATTTAAGAAAATTATGAAATTTCATAGACTAACTAAAAATATAATTATGAGCTTATAATAACTAGATATTCGGATTCTGTTTTGTAGGAATTCCGAACCTGAATTCTATAGAATTATGGAGTTTGAATTTCATGGAAATTCAGAGTCTGGATTCTCAAGAATTTAGAACCTGAACATAAGGAGTTTGGAGTTGAATACATAGAAGATCGGAGTCGAACTAGTAAATGTTAAGAGTTAAAATCATAGATGTTCATAGTCGAACTAGTTGAAGTTTGGAGTCTAACTCATAGAAGTTTGAAGTTGAACTAACCGAAGATTAGAGTCGAACTCACAGAAGTTCGGAGTCAAACTCCAAAATGTTTGGAGCCGAACTCATAGAGGTTCGGTGTCAAACTCATAGAATTTCTGAGTCAAACTCATAGAAGTTTGGAGTCGAACACATAGATGTTCAGAGTCGAAATTATAGAAGTTCAGTGTCAAAAATTTGGAGTCTTAAACAGAATGCTTCATATCTATGTATTATATGATTCTGTGTTTTATTAGTTAAAATCCAAATTCTACAGTTATGAATGTAATGTGATTGAAAAATGAAAAAAAATTAAGGATAAATTTCATTGGGGAAGGAAATTTTCCTTAAGAAAATGAAATATGGAGTAAAAAGGGATTTTCCTTAAGATAATGTGTTTGTGATTTTCAAAACATGAAGGAATGGAAAAGTCATAAGGACAACCTTATTGACTCAACAATATCCCTCCTTTTGTAAAGCACAAACATCCTTACAAAAAGAATAAAATAACTTAGAAAAATAAAAACTCATCTCCCTATTCATATGGACAATGATGAATACGATTAACTCCCCCTTAGGCTTTGGAACTCTATGGATTATAGTCTGGATTTTCCAGAATGGGATTTTTCTTGAGTATAGAAATAACTTGTACTAAAAAATTCCTCAGATTAACTCCCCCTTACTTAGGGATACCTCTTTTACTTATGAATATTTTTCCTTCTCTCCTTTAGATTTTTCCTTCTTCCTTTTTAAGTTCTTTTTCCTTCTTCCCCTTTGTGATTTTCAAAAGGAGTTTGAGGGAATGGAAAAGAAATATGGTACCTGAGATATTAGTAAATACAACGAAACAAAACAAGAAACCATAATTCTATTATAATTGGAATAAATTTTACAAGAAAAATCAAATTCCACAAAAGATCGGATTGAGACTATTTTGTTTCATTTTCCTTGGGCAAGAGCTTCTTAACAATTGTCTTCATCTTTTTGAGCTCTTTATGGACCTCCTTGAATTTCTTTTATAGGACTATGATTCTATCTTCTGGAGCCTTCAGGGCTTCTTCCTGATCCTTCAACAACTCCTCTTGCTTCACAATATTCTCTTCCATCTCGGTCCGAAGGTCTATTTCATATTTCATACCTTGAGCAAAATAATTCATCCTTCCATTTAGATATTTGACATATTGAATCCGAGTATTTAGCTCTAGGTTCAACTTATTATGAAATATGTCTGAAAGATTTTTGATTTTGACATCATCATTACCAAAAGCCTCCTTAACATCAAGTTAGAACTAATCAAGATCTTCCATATATTCAACAATTTTCTTAGACAAAAGGGTTATTTTGATGCAAAACTTCCTGTGGACCCCGTAGTTGATAAGAAAATTATTATGATCTACTTCATTCTTCACACATTTATCTATTACCATGGATAAGTTTTATGACTTCTGATTCATGAATTTATGAAGCATCTGGCATCTAGAGTCTATTGTAGGAAATATCATAATGGTGTCTACCAATTTATTTAGGGACTCAACCACGGAATTTTGTCCCAATACATAGGACTCTGAATCAGACAACTTGCAAGGAGATTGTTCTTCTTCTATTTCCACCAGCTTCCTTTGAGAATAGTCTCCAACATGCTTCTTACTTATGATATCTTTCATTGGGGTGTCAATTAGCACTTGCTTACCCTTAGTGGTTCTCAGAATGGATTCTTCTCCTGGAGATTCATGCTCACTCTCAGATAATTTCCCAATCTTATCTTCATCAACCTTTTATTTCAAAGCCCCAGCCTCAAAATCTTCTGGATGGATAATGTCATGATTATAACTTTCTTCTTTAGATGTCTTGTTCAACTCCTCTTCACATTTCTAATTATCTATGGGTGTAGCCTATTTTGAGGATCCGGCTTGAGATGTCCGGAGTGAAAAAATTTCAGATAGGGTTCCCTTATCTTGATATTCTTAGATTTTACTAATTACATCTTCTGATCCTCCAGTCATCTCATCTTGTTGAACTTCCTACACAACTTGCTGAACATTCTTCATTACTTATTTCTGAACGTCCCTTTCTTCATCAACGTTCTCTTTAGATTTTTCTGTATTCATGAAGTTCTTCCTCAGAGTTTCTGGTAAACTTTCAACCAAGAAAGGCTTTGGCATGGGAATATTCTCGGAGGCTATTTTTTTGGTTTTCCATAGAGATTAAACAATCTCTACCTCTGACATCTTCTTCGTCATCTTCTTCTCATTACATTTCTTCTATAACTAATTAGTAGGTTTTTCTATTAAGGCCTTAGCCTCAGCAGGGTCCAAGACAAACTGTGGCTACCCTTTATTCCTCTTTTCTTTGAGCTCTCTCCACTTTTCTACCACCTCATCCGGGTAGGTTTTTTTTCTTTCTGGGTTTAGGAGGTGTGGATTCGACAACCATAGACTTAAGATTTTTTCCTTCAGCTTCCACTTCATTTAACTTACATTTCATGTTGGCCTTCTTGTATGGTTCAACTTTCTCTAAATTTTCCAGAACAGCTTCTGTGTTCTCCTCTGGAAGATCATAGAACTCACCTATCTGTTTTTAAAAACCAACTATCATCCTCTTTATGGTGTCATCACTAATCAAAATCACCTTGAAATTTATCGGTTTGGAGTTTCAAGCAACCTTGAAAGAATCAAGACACTGAATAATAATCTTGGAGAGAAAAGCAGGATACATAATAATTTTAGCCTTAAAATTCCCATTCTTGATGTTCTGAACCGTAATATGGATGTCCCTCTTCAGATTGATCATTATTAGATACACCAAGAAATTCAAGATGTAAATATCACATTTCTTTAAGTTATCCTTATCAACACTTCTTGGTACGAAAAAACCCTTGTACCCAAAACCGTAAAATCAGGTTGTTGGTAGATAGATGGGAAATATTTTATGTTTTTTCCTATTTGAGTTCAAGAAAATCCAAAGCCTTCAACTATGTGAAACTTCCTTGCACATCCAGTTGCTTATGGGAGAACAATTCGGCTACTCCATCACCTGATATCCCCACCAAGCTCGTAGCCTTGGTTTAATAAAGCTTTCATGTCTTTCCATAGCTCTTAAATGAGAAACTTTCTCTGCCATCTTCTTCATAGAAGGAATAAAAATGATAAAATACTACAAGAAAATCTATATAAACAACATCCTAATCCCATGGCTTCGATAAGAAAAAATCTTCCCATCCATTGAGCTTGATATTAATAGAAATAAGAGAATCATACTTACTGAAAATGATCAAATGGACCATACCTTCCCTCTAGAATATCCACCTTGTGAATGGATTCATATTAGACATTTCATGAGAAGTGGATTCGATAGACATTTGGAATAGAGGAGCATTGAAAGATTCTGAACAAACATAAGAAGGAAGGGAATGAATTTCAACACACAAGAGCTTGAAATCGATGTGGGACAACCATTAGGGGTCCACTTTATATAGGCGATGGCGATGACTTTTCAACTTCCAAAACCAATGTAATGGTTGAAAAACTCTCTGATCTGATCTGACAATTTAAAACATACTTGCAAGGAAATCATGAATCCGATCTTTTGAGGTTTTAAAAACATTCGGATTTATGAAGAAATGAATCCAAAAAATTTTAAAAACAGAGGAAACTACCAAAAAGTAAAAGTGACTATGAAAACTTAAGTAAGGAGATCATACCTTTCAGATTGGCTAGGAATATAATTCATAATAGGTGATATTCTTCATGAAGAAAATTTGACTATGAAAAACTCACTACGAAAAAGTTTTATTACTAATCCTCTGAGTACCAAAACTCAATTAAAAAAATTATGAGAATGGAAATTCCCTTTACGAAAATTCCCATTACGAAAATTTCTATTTTAAAAATTTCTAGTATGAAAATTTCCAATATGAAAATTTTCTTTACAAATATTTCTATTCCAAAAATTTTGATTATGAAAAATTTCCATTCCAAAAATTTCTATTACGGAAATTTCCAAAAAACATTATTACAAGAATCATAAAAAACATTATTATAAAAGACATAAAAAAACTTCATTACGAAAAATTTGAAAAACGTCACAACAGATGTACTCCCCCTATGAAAATAAGTTTGTTACTGTAAGGAGATTGGTTCCACATGAATTTAATTAAGGAAGATTACCTTACAGTTATCATTCCTAACATTGGATTAATGTATTCAAATCTACTAGAGGGTAAAGATTTTTTGAAAATGTTAGCACGTTGATCGTTTGTTTTGATAAACCGAATAATGATATCACCTTTTAGTGTGTGATCACTAAGAAAGTGGTGTCTAATATCTATGTTATTTGCACAAGAGTGATGTGCACGGTTTTTTCAAAGGGAAATGGAACTTGTGTTATGACAAAAAATTTGATTCTTAGTAAAACTCAAGATATAGCTTGTAAGTGTGTGTTGCATCCAAAAAATTTGAGCACAACAACTTCCAGCTGCTACATATTCAGCTTCAATAGTAGATAGTGCTACAAAATGTTTCTTTTTTCAAGACCAAGAAACTAATGAATCTCCTAAGAAATGACAAGTTTCGGATGTACTCTTTCTATCCATTCTAAAAGATGGTTTATCTACTAGTTTTCCAGCTTCATCAAGATCTAGTGTGAATGAGGTACCAATGAGAGTACAAATACTTTTAGTGTTGTCATATCCATAGTTTTTAAGAAGATATTTAATAAACTTATGTTGAGATATATAAGTTCCTTCTAGTTTTTGAGAAATTTGGAAACTAAGGAAAAATGTTAACTCATCCATTATACTCATTTCAAATTCATATTTCATTAGATCCTCAAAGTAATTAGTTAGATATTACTGAGTTGAACCAAATATAATGTCATCAACATAAATTTGAAAAATCAAAACATTTTTCTTATCATTATTTATAAAAAGGGTTGGATCTGCATTTCTTTTAACATAGTTATTTTGAAGTAAAAATCATGTAAGTCTTTCATACCAAGCTCACGGATCTTGTTTAAGGCCATACAAGGTTTTAGTATGTCTAAAAATATGTTCATGATGTTTTGTGTCTTCAAAGAAAGGAGGTTATTCAATAAATAACATCTTCTTGAACATAACCATTATAGAAAACACATTTTACAGCCATTTGAAAAAGATTGAAATTGACGAATGTTGCAAAGGAAAGTAAAATACAAATTCATTCATGTGTAGCTAGTGGAGCATAAGTTTCTTCATAGTCTATTCCTTCTTGTTGATTATAGACTTTAGCAACCAATTTTGCTTTATTCCTAACAATGTATTCATTTTCATCACACTTATTTCTGAAGACCCATTATACTCCAATTATAGAAGTTTTCTTAAGTCATTAAACCAAGGTCACAACTTTATTTCTTTCAAATTCATTTAGTTCATCTTGCAGGGCTCTAATCCAATAATCATCATCTAAAGTGTCATTAGTGCTTTTTGTTTTTAATTGGGAAAGGAATGATAGATGTTCTATTTCATTTCATAAGGAACTTCTAGTCCTTACTGGTTGATTAACATCACCAATGATACTATTACTGGGATTATTCTTTAGAAATGACTGATTTGGGTTTTGGAAAACTTGATCATCAACACAGGGAAGGAAATATTCTGGGGTAAATGTTTCAGATGAATCTTCTTGAACATTTTCATTTTCAAATAGATTTTCTATCATATGTTGATAATCAGTTTTTTAAAACACATCCGAGGAAGAAGGTTGGGCTTCTTTAAAAACAAAAGGATCAGTTTCATCAAATTTGACATGTACTGTTTCTTCAACAGTACAAGTGTTTTTGTTGAAAACTCTATAAGACTAAAAAGTTTTGGAGTAGCCTAAGAACATTCCTTCATCAGATGTTGGTGAAATTTTTTGTAAATTATCATTAGTATTCATAATCAATACCTTTCAACAAAAAACCTTAAAGTTGGAAAGTCTAGGTTTTCTACCATTCCATAACTCAAAAAAAATTTATTAAGAAAAGGTCTAATCAAAACTCAATTTACAGTATAACAAGTAGTACTTACAGCTTTAGCCCAAAAATTCTTGGCTAAAGAATACTCACATAACATGGTTCTAGTTATTTATTGAAGAATTTTCTTTTTTCTTTAAACAATACCATTCCGTAGAGGTGTTCTGGGTGATGAGAAGTTGTGAGTAATACCTTTTCTACTAAAAAAAGATTCAAAATCAGAATTTTGAAATTCTCCTACATGATCACTATGAATAGTTTTTAATGGAAGGTTTATCTCATTTTTGACATGGGCTCTAAAACTTTTTAAATAATAAAATAATTCAGATTTCTTTGGTATAAAATAGAACCATTTAAATCTAGGGCAATCATCAACTAAGACATATACATAATACTTTCCCCAAATGATTCCTGTTTCTATTGGACCAAAAAGATCCATATGCACCAACTTTAGTGCATCATTGTTGAGACTTCACCAACTGATTTAAAACATGATTTATGTTGCTTACCATATTGACAAGGGTCGCAAACTTTTGAATAATCAAATCATAGATCCGGTAGATCCTTAACAAAACCTTCCATAGAGAGTTTGCATAAGTTCCTAATTTTATAGTGTCCTAACCTTCTATGCCACGACCAAGAATGATCTTCCATTGCATGAAGAAAAGGTAACTCTTGCCTCCTAAGGTCATCTATGTTTACTGTGTTAACATTCTCTTTCCTATTGGCAGAAAGAATAAATTCTTCCTTGGAATTGTGTACTGGGCATTTATCATTCCTAAAATTCACAAGGTAACCATAATCACATAACTGAATTATGCTAACGAGGTTGTGCTTAGGAAATATTACAAATAAAACATTGGAAATCCTAGACTTTCCAAGAAATACAATGTTACTTATACGAATAATCTCTCCCTGAGCATTATCTCTGAAAGTTACTTTTCCTCCTTTTATCTTGATAATCTTTTCAAAATAGTTTTTGTTACTAGTAATATACTGGGAACATCCACTATCCTTGTACCATGTATTTCTACTGTTAATTTCCCTATTTTCCTAAAAATAATAGAGAAGTTAGGTTTTCAGAATCTATAATTTCATGGATCTGGAAATATCAGAAAGGAAACATTTGGGTACCCACATCTTCTTAGAAAAACAAGCCTTATGAAGTCTTAAATATTGGGTTCTGTTTAAGGAATAATTTTTTGCCCAGTGACCTCCACAGTGACATTTAGTACAGAAAGGGGCACTTTTAGGAACAAAGAAGTTGTTACTAAAAATCTGTTTTGAACTTGTGTATCCAAAACCAGATGTATTCCTTCGAAGTCGGATTTGTGAATTCATTTTATCAAAATTTTCATTACATAGGGTATGGTTTGACAAACACTTCCTCAAGGACTATATTTCAGATTTTTGTTTAATAACTAAGTTCTTGTATTCGAAAACATTTGAACTAGAGTTAGGCTCGAAAAAAATCATTCTTAGAAATTACGTTTTCTAGATCTTTTAAAAGTTTATTCTTTTCCGAACATACTTCCTCCTGATTTTTTGAAATACTTTCAAAATCAGCATTTTTCTTATCATGATCTTTAGAAATATCTGATTTTTCCGTAGTAAGAATAGTAAACATAGAATATTCCTTATCAAGTTTCTTCATGTGTTTTGAATTCCCTTTTTCTAGATGTTTGGAAAACCTAGAAACTTCTTTATAGGTAGGTAAAGTATTATCTTCATCAGAATAGGATTCTTCATCTGAAGTGTTATTATATTTACCATCATTAGAAATTAAAGAAACTTTGGTCATTGATTCAGTATTGTGTACCTTATCCATCATGAGGAGTCTCACCAACTGGCACTCCATGTGTCTTTGGCATTCAACACTTTCTTATAATTGAACTTGTAATGATTCATTCTGTTTTTATCAGAATTCCTTTTATTTATTTCTTTCTTCTTGGGCAAAGGACATTCTGGCCTTATGTGTCCAGCTCTCTTACATTCATAGCATGTATCTTCCGAATCTCTCTTGTCTTTCCTTTCCTTCTTCTAGTATTTATATTGAAAGTTCCTCTATCTGGGTATCTTATTCAACATTCAATCAAGATTTTCTAATTCATTTTCTGAGGATTCACTTCCACTAGATTCAGAATGGATAAAAACATTCTTAGATATTGATCTAGTAACTCTCTAAGGAGTTGTAGCTTTCTTGTGATTTGAAGTTGTATTAAAGGAAAAACTACCATTCCCATTCTTCTTCTTTATGTTATCAGTATCTCTCTTCATTCTATTTTCATGTTAACGAAGAGTTCCAAACTGTTCATCAAGGGAAATTTGGGTAACCTTTATGTTTTCATTGATACCGGTTCCCTTTGATTCCCACTCATTGGGAATAATATCTATGATCTTGTCAATAGGGGATTTATCATCTAGACCTTTCTCTACAATTCACTGTAAGCTATTCATGATATTCTTGAATCTCTATTGCACCATACAAACTAGTTCTCCATATGGATAAATAAAACCATGATACTCATCTCTGTGCATGGCTCTCCTAGTCTCAATCACATTAGATGTGCCAAAATGTTTAACTTAATGTTTCTTCCATTTACAATTATCTGTTTCACAAGAAGAAATTTGGCTGTATATGTTCCTAGTCAATGAAAAAATAAAAGTATTGTATACCTTATAGTTGAGTTGGTATTCATGCTTTTATTGATTCTTAATGTTACTATCTTTCTTTTCAGGAATATTATATCCTCTAGTAAGGATGAAAATCTTATCTACTCTAGTATTGATAATGAATGTCTTCATTAGATCTCTCAAATACTCGTAATAATTACAATTAAAAATTGGTGGTCTAGTAGGATATAGATTGTCGATAGAACCAACATTTAAGCCCACCATCCTTAAGAATAAAATTTGTAGACAAACTTGTTAGAAGTATAAGTCTGTAAACAAAATAAAATATTCTAAGCAAGAAAAATTGTATCTCTAAGAAAAAATTGAATCTTAACTATGATTCTAAAAAGTAGATTCCAAGAAGTATGAATCCAGAAATTTGAATCTGAATGTTCAATTCTGAGAAATATAAGGGAGAATATACAATATCTGAATCTAATCATGAGATTAATTCAGATGGAAACAATCCTCTAATACTAATTTTTAGGATGGTATGTGACTGAGTATGATATAATCTATAATACCAAATGTATGATTGAAATAAGAATGAGATTATGAGATAAAATAGGGGGTGAATTTTACCTTTTAAAAATTCACGTTGGAAATTTTTAGGATGGTTATGTTTAACATGGTTAAACAAGATAATTCACAAGACCCCTATAAGTTATAATAACTTGATAAATTCTGGAAAATTAATTCCGAAAATGGAACTTAACAAAAGTTACAATGATTATGATTCTACCTTAAAGCTTATAGAATCTATCTATTTCAGAGTACAATGACGAGGAAGTATAAGAATATTTTCATTCCTCAATAATACAAAATGCCTAAGAAAAAACATGTAACAAAACAAGAAACAAGTAATAATTATTTTAACTCGAAGATAAGGGTATCCAAAAAACATGGATAAAGTTCCATTGGTTTATACATTCAATAAAGTCTGTCTTACCCACAACAGGTTAAGCCCTCAATTTGAAGATTGGAGTCTGTCTTTTTATCCCTGCAAGCCCTCAACTATCAGGTTGTCGGCACCTCTGTCTTCCACAACAAGGGAAGTCTTCAACTTAAAGGTGTTGGAAACTCTGTCTTCCTATCCGCAGAAGCCGTTGATTGTACACAACAACAATCAGAGTCGCACGAAGAAAATATGCACATTGAATAGTTTCAATAATCCGTTCAAACATTCTGCACGAAGATTGAGAGTTGATAAGAGTTTCTCTCTCTAGAAATCACTTCAACGGCATGTAAGAACGTATGTCAATGTTGTGTCAGTGTTTTTTTCCAAATGAGCTCTATTTTTATGCGAATCTCTAATGGTCTGATTCCGCCTCCAACGGTCATATTTCTCCTTGAAATTTGGATGGTTAGGTACACGTGTCACTCAAACAACGGTTAGTTGATAACTGAAGGCATGAAATATTTTTATATTAGAAAAAGTGTAAGAATAAGTAAAAATGAAGTTCAAAATGAATGTAAATAAATGTTCGTAATGTAAACAAAGTATGAACGTTCATAGACCAACTAAAAATTGTATTCAGAGGCTATAATAAAGAAATCTTCATATTCTGTTTTGTAGGAATTTGGAACCTGAATTCTATAGAATTCCAGAAATGGAATTTCAAGGAAATTTGGATTCTAGATTCTCAGGAATATAGAACCTAAACTTAAAGTGTTAGATGTTGAACTCATAGAAGTTCAGAGTCAAACTAGTAAATGCTCGGAGTCGAACTCATAGAATTTCGTAGTTAAACTAGTAGAAGTTTGGAGTCAAACCCATAAATGTTGGGAGTCTAACTCATAGAAGTTCGAAGTCGAACTCATAGATGTTCGGAGTCGAACTCATAGAAGTTCAAAGTAAAACTCATAGATGTTCGGAGTCGAACTCATTGAAGTTCGGAGTCGAAATCATAGAAGTTTTGAGTTGAAATTCTAAGTCTTAAATAGAATTCTTCATATCTACGTATTATACGATTCTGAGGTTTTTTAGTTACAATCTAAATTTTTCACTTAGAAAAGTAATGTGATTGAAAAATGAAAACAATGTAATGATAAATTTCATTGGGGAAGGAATTTTTCCATAATAAAATGAAACAGGGAGTGAAAAGGGTTTCTCTATTAGATAAGGTGTTTATGATTTTCAAAACATGAAGGAATGGAAAAGTCGTAAGGAAAAACATATTGACTCAACAACTATAAGAGATTTTATTCACCTATATTTCTTCTCACCATTCATATTTTTCACAAAAAACAAATTATATATTCCATATATTTGAAATAAGGATATCAATTGAATTAGTTAACAGATCGTACTCTATTTTTCATTTACATTCTCACATGGGTTTCTCCCATTATCAAGGATATTTGTTTTCTCAACAGTATGTTTCTAGTAGTTTTACAAAAACACCATTTCTATTTTAGTATATCAATCTTAATCAAATAATTAAATATCCCATTTGATTCTCCTAGTATGTTTTAGTGTCATCACCTAAAAAAAATTACACATATTTTTAAAATAAACATTTATTATAGGTGTATGAAAATAATACAACAACAAAATATTTTATCATATGTCATCTCATAACCACATTAGTGCCTCTATGGAATGATTAAAGACACTATCTTGAGTATATGAACCTCAGTCAGCATCAAATAATTTACTTTTCATATTCAAGAAAAACAAAAAATGGTATTTTGATATTTGTTCTATTTAAAAACAACATGATAATCTCTATTTATTTTATAGTAATCTTTAATGTAGAATTTTCCTATTTCTCAAATAGTCATTTTTCGTGAATTTATCTTAACTGGATTATATTTTTATCTATCTTGAAAATTCTCCTTTAAATCAACCAATTGGAATAAAAATGAATTTTTTATCATTTGATCACTTATAAACATCTTTAACAAAATCTGGTATAATTCAACGTGATCACCAGAGAAAACATGATGTTTTACTAAGGAATTAACAACATAATAGTCATGTGAGTTAATCTATAAATTCTTCAAAATATATAATTCAAGAAAAAATCCATGATGTTTATTATGGTTTTATATAAGATAGATGATTCTTACATTAGTTAATCTTACCAAACTCTTTCATAAATGAATCTTACATAAATCCTGATGTTTACGACTCTAATGTCTCTCTCTAACAGCATGAACTTTACATATATTCACTCATACATTGATGAATCTTATATTGATCAATGGTTCCTAGATGAATTCACTCATAAATTCTTTAAATTACTCAAATATCCATTGGAAGATGACTTGTATGCTTCCATTGTGAAAACAAATTACTTGTACATATATGCCAATGAATCATAAAGATTTTTTTTTACATTTTCACTTTTCAATTAATACATGAAATAGAATAAGTAATAGGATGAAACTTATAAAGTATAAAATAACTATTTAAGAAGGTTTATTTATGAATTATTTACTTGGTATCAGTACATTCACTTACTCTGGAAGACTATTCAGACAACATGACATAGAAAATTTTTAGCCCAAACCCTCCAAAATTCAGATTCCTTAAAAAACATTACTCACTTAGATAATCTTAAGAATTCTCATCAACTTAATATCATATAAACAATGTTTTATAAATTTAATGGAATTATAAAAATGATTAAAAACATTTCTAATTCGTTTCTAATGTAATTAAAATATTTAAGACTTAATTTAAATTATTGAAATATATTTATACTACCTAAAATATTTAGATTCAACATCATTCACTTTATCCCTTATCCGAGGGCTATTTATCGAGTTTATAAATATCCAAATATTATAGTATAATCATTGAATGGTATCTCTATAAATTTAATGATTTTCCCACTCTCTATAATATCAATTCTCCCAACTCCCCATTTATATAGCTATTCACTTCCATAACACTATGGAAGATAATACTTGTAGATTATAATTTTTACATTTATTTTTGATGAATCTCATATATAAAATCACAATATTTTTAGAGATTATTTATTAAATATATCCATCTATGTTTTCAATGTAAAAAACATAAACTCAATCCCTTTACCATTTTAAGAATTAATTCACTAATGTATAAAATGGAATCATCAATCAATTATTTTACCAAAACACATCCATAAAAACATCACCTTCAATAGTTTTGTGGACTCATCCCCTATTGAAAAAATTCAGCATATATTGAATGTCTTTAAAAACTATATTCACAACCAATTTAAAATAATATTACATCAACTATATAAATCCATTTGGGTTGTTCAATATCCCACTTTTTATTTTTTTTTCAATTTTAAATTCACTCATAAATTAAATGTTACACTGCTACCCATTACTAACAGTAATTGAAAAATATATAATTCATGTCCACTTATTGATACCATTAAATTAATTGAATGTTTTTATGGGTAATTTGTCCCCTTACCCTTTTTAATTCTAAAATGTTTATTCTCCCCTTTTCGTCTCACATTTTCATTATTTCCCCCATTATTGAGAGAGTCTACCATTATAAATGATATAAGGGAGACACCATATAATCTTAGAAATGTATCATAAACTAATTAACTACAAGTCTCTATGGGTTAACCCTATCTATAACATAATAGTGACAAATTTTAAAAGTATATTTCCATATAAAAACTACAATTTGATACCAACTCATAACTTCACTTCAAAGGGTAAGTGTAAATAAATTTTCAATAATACACCAATAAAATTTATGGGAATGAATTTTATGTTCACTATATCATTATATAGTGATCCTACCATTATATCCAGTTTTAAATCAAATCAATACAATGTTTCGAGAGTGAAAAAAATAGTTCATATTCAAATTTCCAATTATATTTAAAATTTTTGATTTATCATAAATAACTAAATTCTTATTCATTATTATTATTATGGTCCCCTTAATGGATAGTCTCTAATAATTTCCCCTATCATTGGATTTTCTATAGAAGTAAATTGTTTTGATTCCCCATGATGGTCATTTTTTTACAGTGTCAGAACCAAAACACCAAAGAATCATCATTTTTTATTCATGTATAATTCCCTATTAAAGAAGTGTAAAAAATATTTTTGGAATAAGTTGATTATATATTATCTCTTCATTTTGGGAAATAGTTATGTGACTTTTTTTAGACTAGAAACTCATTTCTTGGAAGATTTAAATTTATTATGAAAATTATTTTTTTGACCCATGATTTTATAATTATCTACTCCATTGGGTGTTATGGATTTCATTTTATATTTATATTTTTTCCTAGTTGGAATAACCATATTTGATTTAGCTAATAATGATCTTTCATTCATTTTAGAATAATCAAAATTCCTAGCCATTTTAAATTGAGATGAACATATTTTTTATCATTCTTTTTTCACATGTTGAAACTTTTTCATGTGTATAGATTAAATCTGTTTAGTTTCATTTTTAGAATATGAAATATTTTTTATTTCACCTTATTATTGGATAGTTTTTTTCATTTTTAGTCCATTTAATTAATATTTTATTTATATTTTCACCTTTTTTGAACAATCCACATAGAATCTCAGTAGATTTTGGTTTTTCATTTTATGAAACCCACTCTACCTCCTCATTAAGAATGTCAACACTAACAAAATCATGTTATATATATCCAAGATTGATTATTTTCATATAGAATATATATTAACATGTTATTTATTGATATTATAATATATATTTCTATAATCCATGTCATGGACTTTTTAATCACAATATAACAATATTATCTTTTTTTATTTTATATCCTTCACAAATATATTATTGGGTGTATTTTTATTTTTTCTTTATTGTATTTATTGTACCCCATGGAATACATAAATTTGTTCATCACCTACTTAATTTTCTTTTGTGGTGTATTCTACAAATTTTTCATATGGGTTCACCATGGTTAGTACCAACTAGAAATCATTATAACTATAGCCATATTTCTTGCATCTCTAAAATTTTTTAACTATGATATTATCATTGTTTCTTTATAGATATATTATTTTTTATTTTTGACCTTTGAATATATATTGTAGGACTATATATAGTTTTAAATTTTCTCCCCCTGGGGTTGGGAATTCTATACTTTTAATTGACTAACATGTTATAATAGTAATCAATAGACTTTTTGATAAACCAACAATGAAACCAACTTTGGCCAACCAATATCATTAATTGTATTGTAGATGTGTTTTTTTCTAGATTTGTCCACTTTATATTTTTGAACATGGACACTCTTTTAATATACATTTTTTGATATGATATTTTTAATTTTTGTTACCTTCATCCTTGGAACAATAATGGATTAATCAACATCCATCCACATATCTCTAGACAATGACATGTCTCATCCACTAGTAATTACCAAAAATTTCTAAAAACCAGGTTTATTAGGAAATTGGGTTCCTTATACAATGATAATGTTATGGGTAGATCATGAGATGATCCCTAACTCATCTAACAAGTAATTTGAATCATAATTGGTGTGATAATCATTAGATATTTTTTTGATAGAGCTTATCTTATTAGAATATTTTGGTGATTCAAAATGGGTGGTTTCTAGATTTATTATCTTCACATATAACCTAGCATATTTCATGTTAAGAATTTAAATTTTCTATTCAGGTGATTTATACCTTTTTTTAAAATATATTTTCAACAAAATTAAATAATCCTCCTATATCTTACATTCTTGTATAAAGGAATAATATTTATCTTTTATTATTTTTGATCTAACATCTAGCAGAAAATCCTTGACAATCATAAAGAAACTCTATTGAATTTATAATATATGTTTTAATTACATAATAAAAATAGCAAACATAAGCTTCCAATAAAATATATTTCAATTATTCATTAATTAGTGAAAATATCTCTTTTCAAAGAGAAACATATTCTTTAATAGAATCAACATGTTCTGTGATGGGTTTACATCTTCTCACCATCATATCCTACAAATATGCATTGGATTTACTTATTTTTTAGATATTAATTTTCACCATGCAGTCCCTTGAAATATTAAATTATATGAGTGATAATATTAAATGTTATTTCTTCAAATAATCCACAATATAGAAAACAATATATTTAAACAATTCAATAGATATATCCTCTTTATTATCTGAATCTAATTCTACAAGAGGATGACTATTAATATATTTACTATAAGAACAAATACATTTACTACCATAAAATAGTGATGTTTCTTATTTCTTCTATTAAATATTTCTCAACTATTTTTCAACTTTATTATATTTTTATTCAATATTTTAAGAGAAACCTCTATATTTTCATAGACAGATATGGGAACAATATTCTCCATTTAAGTCTCTTTAATTTCAAATATACACATTATAATATTAAGTTAAAAGAAAATCTGTTTACAACCTTTGATATTTGAAAATATTTCTCGTGTTATAATGAAAATGAATCATCTTATCTATTAAGTATCAAAAACCCACATTAAATGCTTTAAATAAGTAAAGTACAACTAGTAATTAATTTTACGAGGTTTGGATCATAACGACAAACATACTCTTTATTATGATCAGGATATTAGGGTAATATATTTTAAACTATAATATTATGATAAAATACTAGTATTGAAGGAAAAATATCATCTTTCTACTATTTCACTATATTATAAACGTGATAATCCACTATATTACAGTAGTGAATGAATTCTACTCTTGTAGGTTCTTTATACAAGCTCCATACTATTCTAAAAAAATCCTCAACTGATGAATTAGATTTACACTAAGATAGGATGTCATTCTATCCGTAGAATATGATATTATTCTTGTCAATAGAGTCACTTTCATTGCCTTTGTATCTTCAAGCATAGTAACATGAAACTCATTATCTACTTAATATTCAGACTCATTGATCATTCATATAATTTATTCGCAGTCATCAATTAATTCGTCTTTAAGGATCATAAAAACTATTGGTTGGTCTCTGAAATGACCTACATTTATCCCATTACCAATCTATTATTATTATTATTATTATTATTTCTACTACTACTACAATTATTTTTATTTTCTCATAGATTCAATAATATAGTGTATTATAAGAATTCATTATTCACTTCTTCTAGTTAGATGAATTATATTTGATTAGTAGACCCATGTCATCTTCCACATATTCTTCCTCAACTGCTTGTCTCCCGTAGTATTATAGAAATATCATTTATCATTTTCATTCTTATTTCTTTTTTTTTCAAAATAAATCTCCCATTTGATTATAAAAATAGTTTTTAGAGTCTTATACTCAAATATTTTTTTAAAAATCCACAATTAAAAAAAATATAGATATTTGAAAATCATTCAATAGAAAAATGTTATTTAATGGATATTATCATCAGAGAATCAGTGATTTATTAAAAGATGAATAGTCTCTAAAATGAGCCAATGAATGGAAGTTTAAATATCAACATTACTTATCATATTCATATATAATTAAAAATTGGTTTTTGATATTTAATCATTTAAATAGTTGATAATAATATTTAATCTTTTTTCTTGACCAATTTCATCTGTAAATTCCCCATTTAAATAACATTCATTTTCTCATATAATTTTCATATGTTTAATATATTTTTCTTCGTCATAAAAATCATCTTAGAAAATTATATAACATAAATTAGAAATTAATTTTTTATGTTTTGATCAATTAGAAATAGATTTAATAACATCAAGCTTAATTTAGATTGATCACGAATATTGATTTTCAAATATTCTCATTTAAAAATCCCATCTTAAAGAAACAATGACATTATCAATTTTTATCTCTTCCTGTTTGTTGAAATAACATCTCAAATAATATATGAACATAATATAATGAAATTATAATATTAAAATTTAATATAAGAATCATATGATTTATTCTCCAAATTCACTAAAATATATAATTCTAACAAACATCCCATTTCACAAATTTTCTTAAGTGATGACATAAAAGTGAAATGATTCTTACATGAGTGACCCTTCTGTATATCTCCAATAAAATAAATCTTATTTAAATCCTATTGTTAATGAAAATCATTTTACTCTCTATTTAAAATGATTTTCAATTCATTTATAATTGGTTGAATCTTATATCCATTCTTGTTATCCAGATGTAGTAACTCATATGTCCTTCAGTTTAATCTAACAGACATTGTAATATGATTTAGAAATATTAATAGAAATCAAAAATAATTCATACATATTATGAAATTGACACATATAGAGTCTATAACATTATTTATTTTCAATTCATATGCATATTATGTATCTAATAATTTATAGGATGCGACTTACAATATCTCCCATGATTTTTTAAGGTTTCTTTTCAATGTTTTTTCTTCTCTAGAACTGATTCCTTAATTCGGGGTGTATTATTTTTAAATCATATTACATTTAAAATTAACATAATTTCCTTCAAAACAATACTTAAATCTAATTGATAAAAAATACAATAGTATCTCTATAAATATATTTGGGTTCTTTAGCTTGGAAATCCATGGATGGTTCCACATAAGTTAATATTTCTTTTATTCCTTGATAAAATCTCATCAAGATATTATTCTACCATATTCCATAAAAACATTATCAAAACTATAAAGATAGTGTTTCATATATTTAGTAAACCTTCTTATTAATCTTTTCTAACTATATCTCAAATCATAAAATTTACTTCTCTATAAACTCCAAGGTATTACTCCATAACATTCTCTCACAACATATTCACATAGATAAATGATATAGAATTTTTAATAATATATGGAACCCTTATATTTTACGTATATATATTCAATCCAAATTTTTATATTCAATATAAAAATTATGAGTCAACAAATTCAAACAATAATTTCTAAGTAACATTATTTATTCAATATAATTATTGTAAATAAATTAATTTCAAAAAATATTCATAAACATATTCTCCATATAAAATTAAAATAAGCTTTTGAATCCTCTCAAAAACATATCAAATCAAGAGTAGAAAATTATTCTCCTTCAAAAATTACAATACATTTATATACTATTTTCATTTTTTGAATGGATGTTCATGACTATCCAATCACAAATTCTTACATCCATTTTCATTTAAATTAAGAAAAGTCACTTACTCATCCCATAACATGTCCACATCACTAGTAGGGGAAAAAAACTATTATGCTAAAATTAATTATATTAAATCTAACTTAATATTCACAACTCAACACACATTATTATCCCTTTTTTGGGAACTTTATGACTCTTCTAAATATGGTTGAAAACTACAATATTACCTCTAATATATTATCCTTTATTATGTATTACAATATTTTATATATAATAGATCATCATTCTACCTTTCAAATGAAAAATATAATGAAACGTATAGTGGTTTCTACATGAATCCCAAAAATTCAGAATGATTAAAATAAAATTGGGTATTTCTTTATAAAACAAACCATGATTGAATATTCCTTATTATAGACCTTTTAACAAGTTTATGTTTAATTTTATTTGGATCATCTTAAAATATTTCACATATGTAAAAAATAAACACAACATTAGGTCTTCTAGAGGTTAGATAACGAAAAATAATTACCATTCCATATAAAACAACAATACACAATGATTTAACAAAAAAAATTATATCTAATTTACATGTATTACTCATTGGTGATTTTAAAGTATTACAACAATCATGTCCAAATCACTTCAATAATTCCTTTGCATGCTTACAAAAATTAATGAAAATTCCACTATCTCTTTAAAAAATATAAATTCCAAAAATTAAATTTAATTATCTCATAGTATTCATATAAAATCCACCAGTTATCAAATATGACCAATTATAAACATACAAATTTACTATAAGATTAAAAAATAATAACACCCACATAAATATATAAAATATAAATATATATAATAATGTTTTAATAAAAATGATTTTTCTAATTTTAATTTCACAAAACCATTTTTAAATATTAATTGAGAAAATAATTCATACTAACCATGAGGGGATTTATTAATTATATAAAAATCTATTGAATGTTTTAAAACATGATTATGATACTTCTCATGTTCAAAATTGGGTGGTTGTTTATCATTAACTTATTCAAAAATAAATCCATTTAAAAAATCACATTTCACATCCACTTTCACATATTTAAATCCTTTAAAATTAGTACAAGACATACAAATTAAAATATACTATAATCTAGAAATAAGTGAAAAAATATCTTCATAATCAGTTCCATCATCTTGAAAAATACCTTTGCAACAACCTCTTTATATTTTTTTTAATTAATCTAGAATCATCTAATTTAATTCTAAAAATTTACTTTGTTAAAATAGTATATTAATCATTAAGTTATTCAAAAAAAGTCTGAACATTATTTTTTAAAAACTGATAATTTTCTTATTTGATAGATAATATTTAATTATAATATTTTAATGCTTTTGAAAAATCATTTGGTACAAAAACAAAAATAATAGATGTGTGAGCATAAAAATTAGTTAAACAATATATTATATGCACTCCAGAATCAAATTATCTAATAATTATTTTTATATGATATTATATATGATTTTATGTTCTTTTTTGAAGGTGTTTATCCACATTAAAATGAAACATTTCATATATAGTTACATGATCTCAAAAAAATATATTTTGAAAAATATTCCATATATTCTAAATTGTAATTATTTATCTTAAATAATGTTCACTAAATATCAAATGAAATAATTATTCAGTAACTATATATTTGTTTTATAGAATCTATAGTCAATACTAATATTCAAATGAACTAAATTTTTCCCTTATTATATTTAAAATCAAAACTATAAAAAAAATATTTTTGAATGTAAAAACATTGCATAAAAAATCTGTAATATCTTTTTGTTTTCATTACATTTCATAAATTATTGATATTTTCTTAATAATAATTCAAATAATAATACAATTAGTATGATAAAAATTAGTATTTTTTTTATTTTTAATTTAAATACTTTTTTAGATAAAATTCATTCAATATTGTTCAAATAATATTGAATAGTTATATTCTTTCTTTTCACTACAACATTATTCTCTATTGATTAAGTGGCTATGAAACATTAAAAATACGCATTTTGTTCAAAATATTTGTCAATAAAATAATATATTAACACTATAATTATATAAATATCTCTATATTAAATTAAATGAACACAATTTTTTTGAAATAGTTTAAAATATGTTAAAAACAACAGTATTGTTTAAATTTTATGAGATAGAAAATAAGTGCAAGTAAATATACTAAAATATTCAAAAAAAACTAATTTCTTCCAGTTAAAATATAAAATTAAATAAGAATTAATAGTTTCAAGAGGTCATAAAATTATATAATCTTTGACATATTAATAACATTCTCCTCATTTATTTCTTTTCATGAATAAATCATATATGATATATTTGATCACAGTATGTTCAATAATCTACAATAATTGATGGTGTTTTGATATATTGTGTTGTAATTTATTTTTTATGACCTTGTATCTAAATCCATAAAACATAATCCTTCCATTCAACATTAATAAATTTCACATTTTTATCTATTAACTTATAAGAATTAGATGAATTGGTATTTCCCATTTCATTTTTATAAGATAAAATGAAATAATTTTTTTAAAAAGGAATTTAAAATTTGAAAATTTAAAAAATATTACATCATCACAAAATATATATATAGTAAATTTATTATATTTAAATCCTTCAATATATAAAAATTTAGAGAAAATTAAATATTTAGAAATACTAATTTCACCACAACCATTAAAATGTACATTAGTGTTGTCGCTAAATTCCACTGAACCTCCATCAAAATATTTATGTGATAGGACAAAATGATGGATATATTGATTGTTTCCCTGAGAAACCATAGCCCATAGTCTATATGTCCTTGATAATTATTTGGATTTTTCATGAAATAATTAAGAAAGAATTTATTTTGGTATGCATGCTGCTTTGGGTCTAATAAGATTAGTAAAATAATTTTTTAATAACTAAAAATATTTTAAACATGTGTTATAATATAATATTTGAGATAAATTATTCATTATGTATCATTTATTTTTGGAATTTTGAAGAACATTCACTTACATAGTGGAAATGAATTATACCTTAAAAACATGTAAAAATTGATATATTTTATTCAAATTTTTTTACCATGAATATTTTATAAATTTTGGGTAATTTTATATCATATATAAAATTGGTTTAATTCTTATTTACATGTTTATATACTTAATGTGAAAATATATTCCATTACCTTATTCAAAGGAAAAAATATTTTTCTCTCAAATTTAATTTTTTTTCACCATTTCATTTTCATTTTCAATAATCTCTATGTCATAACAGACATTTTTTTTAGTACATAAGGATCCATTTTTTAGTTTTTCATTTTACATAGAGATCATATTTTTCTCATAAACAATAATTTTACCTTCTAATTTATTAAAATATTCAAATCAATAATTATTAAAAATATTTTTTTGGTGTTTTCATTCCCGTTATTCAATTATTTTGTTCAATATTATTCAAATTCATATGAACGATTAAAACTTAAAGATAAAGTCACTACATACAATTTTTTCAGTATCTATAATAGAAAAGATAGTGGTTACATTTTTTATAGATTCTTCACTTGTACTTCAGTCATATATATAACTACATCTAGCTCTTAAAGATCATTTATCATTTTTTCTTATAGTTTTTAACTTTTATATCATGTTTCAATCTCATACCTTCCAAATTAATGTATAATTTTCTTATAATTTCATTTTTCGTTCATTTTGAAATAAAATAATATTAACTATATTTTACTTTTTTATTTCATTTGTAATTATTTGGATAGTCATTTTTTTTTCAATTGAACACATATTTTATTTTAATTATTTTACTTAATACTTTTATAATATGACCCATATCATCATTATAACTCCCCTATATCCTAGAATGTATAGATTAAGATGAAACTATAATTTTTCATTTAAACAAAACACCATTATTTTTAGTATTATATTCATTAGAAATATTCTCCAGATCCAATTCATGTTGATTTAAAGATATGATGAGTTCATTATGAATGTATGCTTTCAAATTTTTCTATTCATAAATGAAAACATTCATTGAATGAACCTTATTGAGAAATGGTATCATTACTCTTTCAATAAGAAATATATTTTCCAAGGATTCACATAGATAACTCATTCCAATTATAATACTAATTAATATATATAATAACTTATTAATATATTATTATTCCCATATATTGATATTTTTTCCAGTATATATCATTCCCTTTTTTATCTTTATCTCTTTTGTTCTATAACAGGAGACATATAATATCATTCATATATCATTGGTATCATTAAAATATAATACAATACTAAATATTCTTCTAAAAATAGAATAATATAAAACATTAATTTATTTATAAATAAATATATTCACTACCACTTCATTACATGTTAGGGATTTCTGTAAATACATAGGTAGATTGAATAGTTTCACCATGATAAATAATTGATCAATACATATATTAATATGATAACATTCCTTTTATGATATCTAGTATCCATATTAATTACCCGGGAAATAATATGTTCTCTATGTTATTTTTTCCTAATTTAAATAAAAATATAAAAACTCAATAATGTTTTTTTCTTTAGAAAATTATTTCTTGCCTAATGCTTGGTAGTAAATTATACCCATAGAAGATAAACTCTAATACCACTTAAAAACATTATTTAAAGAGTTCAGAAGGTCCAAATAGGAATTAATTGACTAGTTTAAAACATTAAACATTATTCAGATATGAGTATAAACAAATAAACACATGCAAGTGAAGTATAACTTTAAAAAATTAATACATAATTTTTTATTGTAGTTATGATCAAAGTTATCTTATTTGTACTATTCAATTATCTTTACTCCTTGAGATAAATTTTATGCATTAAATAATAATATTATATGTGATTTACATATCAAATTTCAACTTACCATGAATGTGTAGGATTGAACAAAACTCAATAACATTATATTTTCGTGGAGTTGAAACCTAATACAATCCTTTATTTTCTAAGTGCAAGCACAACCACTTTACAAACCATCCTTTTACAGTTTGAAGGAAAACCAAAATAAATGTGCCATTTATACTAGAGGTATGTCCATTAGAAAATAAGATCTTATAGAGGAAAGGTGTAATCCAAATATAGTTGGAATTCATCATGATATATAAAAAATAGAACTCAATAATCAACGAAAAACATAATAGTTGAATATTACATGGTGGATAATGCTCAATCACTTTTATAAACTCAATTAAAAAAGGTGAAACTCTTCATTCTGATCACAATATCACAATATAATTCCAAACATTTATCCCAAAAATAGTATATTCACGAGGTTCCTTTGATAATTACGTGCAGAGAAATTATCTAATTGTTATTCAATAGTGTTCTTTAACACAAGGTCAATGGTTAGACAAGACGTAGTTTTAAAATTTTTTTTTTATTATTGAATTAATCCAGCTTCAAGAGTTCACAATATTATTTTAAATAGGGAAAAAATAATCCAAAAAGGAACAACAAATATATATATATATATATATATATATATATATATATAAGAACACACTCATTGGCATGAAAAAATATAATCTTCAAAAAATTAATTATATATTACGTTAATTATATATGTTGATAAATTATTAAATGGTTTTAATTTATGTCATAGAATAATAATAAAATATAATAACTCTTGTAATTTAATTATGAAAACATTCATAGATTTTATAAGACTTTTAACACTGAATATGAAGGAACACTTTGAAATAATGTTTTATAATTCTATAATTGTATAATATAAATATCTGCTTAGATCTTCATATATAAAAGAATTTTAATTTAAAATTAGATGATAAAAAATATGATAATTAATACACATAAGATAACAAATACACAATATATTATCTAACGACATAGTATGTTTAAGTAGAAAAAAACAATATATACTATAATTTAAAGTAAAAAATTCCCAGTCTATATGATATGTAATATTTTAAGAACACTTTTTGTTGAATAAAAAATATGACTGAGTTTGTAAAATATGAATTATTTTAATATATAATATTGTTATGTTATACTCATTACATATGTATGATGATTATATATAGAAAAATTTAAAAATAGTTTCTTTTGTAAGACTCTTGTAACTTGAATAGAATGTATGTGTGACTTTGTAATTAGTATAAATCTAAAAACATCATACATATGATTAAAATATGATACATAAGATTATTAACATAGTTAAATTATGAGAACAAAATATAAAAATAGAATAAAAATGATAAAAATGATAATAATAAATATAAAAAATCCATCATAGTAAATATCATTCATAAAAACAAAAGTAAGAAGTATAAACCATAAATAAGGTAGCATTTTTATGAAAATAAAATATTAGGAGGGAAAATATACAATTCAATAATAATTTATTTTTTGGGGTGAATAATAGTATCTAATTATTATTTAATGAAAATACAGCGCTATACCCTCAAGTATATATTACATTATTCACAACATGTCATCATGTTGATTATGTAATGTAAAAATTGAACATTTATATAGGGAAATATTTTTTCATCACCATATCTACACATATCGATAGGTGGTAAATGAATAATTAATATTTTATACACTCTAAATAGTTTAAATAAATCCCTAACCAGTTTTTCCATTAATTCATATTATCCAAATTTTCCTTCATTTATTAAAATATTAAATTCTATTTTCACCAATTTATTTGTGTATTTGAAAATTTGACACATTCGGAACACTCATTGAGCATCATCTAACCATTTCTATCATATATTAATCATAAAAATTTCTAATCTATGGCTTTTAATTTTTGTAACCACATATTTTTAATAAATTTTAATTTTATTCATCATTATCACCACTTATTCTTCATAGTATTTGATCTTGTTCTCACTCCAAGATATAACCCTTAATATCATAAACCACCTTATCATGTTCTTTAACATTAAGAATAAAATCAAAAAACAGCACTATGGTTTTAAATTATGTCCCCCTGATCTTCCACAACAATCCTTAACTTTTAAATTTGAATTCATGTTTTTCAATATACTATAATAACTCTTTAAAAATTTCTCTATTATTCATTACATCTTTAATTTTCTGTCATTTTTCTAAATAGATACTTCAAGTAATACTTTTACATAATAATAACACTCTAGATGATATTTTTCTCTTGTTTTGGATGAATCCTTTTCAACCATTTCCAACATATAATCCTTCAAGTCTAAATTTATTTGAGATTCCCCTTCTTAAAATTATATCTTCTAATCATCATAATATTTCTTAATAATTTTTTTTATAAAATTATATTCTTGATGTACTACTAGACTTGTTTATTCTATAGAATCATACCTTCATATTTTTGTGAAAATAAACATACAATATTCACTTTAGTTCCTCCCTACATATATTGGTTTCAAATGTTGAGATTTTACAGAAAAAACATTTATCCAATAGTATCTTTACATCGAATTTATCATTGCATCTCAAGAAATATCTTACTATAAGTGATAGTAATTCACCAATTGTATCATATTGTAAATTTCAAACATTATGAATCTTGAGTGTATCCATTTTCTTAATCACTGTAAACATAGATGAATAACACTATGCTTGTAATTAATTCACATTTATTTAATAAATCGAAATCTTTATATGAAAACCATCAAGATAAAAATCTATATGGTTTCCTTCATCATGAATGGGATCTAATGTATTATACACAGTTATAAATATCCTTATAATATTATTTGAAATATTTACAACCATTTCGTATAAAAACACAAAAATCCTCTGAAATAATTGATAAATTTATCATAGAAACTTTAAATATAAAGAAATGGATGTATATTTAAATCATGAATTTTATTTTTTAGAACATGAAGAGTCACCTCTTTAGCCTTTTTATTTCCTTCTAAATATTTCATAATTTATCCAAAATGTCATTTATTATTATAAACATAATCAATTTTAAATTTATTTTGTTTAAATATTATAATTAGAGTGTATTTTTATACTTATCATAAATATTTTCAGAATTATATTATCTTTAGTCATATACAATTTAGTAACTTCACATACATGTATACAATGTATGTGAGTAGAAAAAATTCAATCGGGAGAAATATGAGAGGAAATCTCACTAGATCTTCCAAATATGATAATATTTTTCCATAAAAAATGGTACAACCTTCAGATTCTCATCATTATTCATGATAACAATACATCATTAAATATTAACCATTATTAACATTGTGGTTATAATACCACTTGTTTAAACAGTAGAATCCAAAAAAACATTGGGGGCTGGGTGAATTATGGTGTGAATTATTTTTCACATCAAACCTACAAATGATATTATTTAAACATGGAAATAATAGAATAAACCTATCAAAATCTAATATAAAACAAAAACACAAAATGTATAAAAATAAACTCATTTCCAAAGTGGTTTTAAATGGTTCACCACTATGGGATACATCCAAGAAATATACATTGTTGATTTATTTGGTTTACCGATGTCTTTGTGCTCTTAATGTGATTACAATCATTTATAGAGGTTGATGATTAATCCAATGGTAACTTCCTCATTTTATCTCCCCAATCATGACATTAATAGAAGGTACATAAATTATCAACTAAATTGTAACTTATAAATATATATATATATATAATAACATACTCCCTATTATGATAAGGATGTTTAGGTAACATATTTTACACTATAATATTATGATAAACTACAAGTACAGAAGGAAAAATATTATCTTTTTACTATATCACTACATTATAAAGGTGATAATCTACTATATTACACAAGTGAATGAATGCTACTCTTTTAGGAACTTTATACTTGCTCCCTACAATTCTAAAAAAATCCTTCACTGATGAATGATATTTCCACTATGATAGTATGTCAATATATCCATAGAATATGATATAATTATTTTCAATAGAGACACTTTGATTGCCTTTGTATCTTCAAACATTGTAACATGAAACTCATTATCTACATAATATTCATACTCATAGATCATTCATATAATCTATTCACAATCATCAATTAGTTCATCTTGATGGATCATAAAAACCATTGGTTGGTATATGAAATAACCTACATGTCTCCCATTACCAATATATTATTATTATTATTATTATTATTATTATTATTTTCTCATAGATTCAATAATATAGTGTATTATAGGAATTCATTATTCACTTATTCTAGTTAGATGAGTTATATCTGATTAGTAGACCCAAGATGTCTTCCACTTATTCTTCATTACACAATGAAAAGTTACTTCTTCAATTCAACATTGAGTTATTTTTCACATAGAGAGATATTGGGTTCCCTTATTAAATAATTATTCGGGATATTATACTTATTTATCTCTCTAATTATTTTATATATTTTATATTGATCACATATTATATATTTCATATACATGTTATGTAAAATATTCTATTAGTTATAATGATAATCCTCAATTATTTTTTTTCACTTTTTTCACATGGATGTCTCTTATGATCAAAGATATTAATTTTTTACTCAACACCTAGCCTCTTGTGGTATTATTGAAATATCATTCCTCTTTTACTTTCTTATTTCTTTATTTAAAAATAAATCTCCCATTTTATTATAATAATATTTTTTAGGGTCTTATACTCAAAACAATTTTTAAAAAATCCACAATTAAAAATAATTTATAAATATATGAATATCATACAACAAAAACATATTATTTCATGGATATTATCAAAACAGAAATAGTGATTTTTTAAAATTATAATAGTCTCTAGAATGAACCAATGAATGATAGTTTACATATCAACTTTAATGATCATAATCATATATAACTAAAAATTTGTTTGTGATATTTATTCATTATAAATATTTGATAATAATATTTACTTTTTTATTTTCATGAAAAATTGCATCTGTAAATTCCTTCTCTAAAGATCATTCATTTTCTTATATGTTGTTAAAAATTTTAATATATTTTTATTAGTCTGAATAATCATCTTACCAAATTTTCTAGAATGAAATATAAATAAATTTTTGATGTTATGATCAATTAATGAAACTTTATTAACATCAGGCTTAACTCAACTTGATAACGAATATTGATTTTCAAATATTCTCATTTAATAATCCCATATTAATGAAACAATTGTATTATCACTTTTTATCCCTTCTTGTTTGTTCAAATAACTTATAAAATAATATATTAACATAATATCATGATATTATAATATTCAAATTTAATATAAGAATCATATGATTTATTCTCCAAATTCTTTAAAATATAAAATTCTTACAATCCTGCCATTTCTCAAATTTTATTAAGTGATGACATAAGAGTGAAATGATTCTTACACGAGTAAACCTTCTGTATATCTACAAAAACATAAATCTTATGTCTATCCTAATGTAAATGAATATAATTTTACTCTCTATATGAAATGATGTTCAATTCATTTATAATTGGTTGAATCTTATATCCATTCTTGATATCCAGATGTATTAACTTATATGTCCTTCAGATTACTCTAACATACATTGTAATATCACTTAGACATATTCATATTAATCGTAAATAATTGATACATAGTATGAAATTGACTCATATAGATTCTGCGACATTATTTTTTTTCAATTCATATGAATACTATGTATCTTAAAATTCATACTATGATACTTACTATATCTCCCATGGTATTTTTAAGGATCATTTTTGATGTTTTTTTCTCTAGAACCGAATCGTTAATTCTGGGTGGATTATTTTTCAGTAATATTAAATTAAAATAAAAATAATTTCCTTCTAAAAATTATTGAATACAAATTGATAAAATTTAAAATAGTGTCTCTATAAATATATTAGGCTTCTTTAGCATGGTAATCCATGGATGGTTCCACATCAATTAATATTTCGTTTCTTCCTTGATAAAATCTCATCAAGATATCATTCTACCATATTCCCTCAAACATTCATAAAAACTATGAAGAATGTGTTTCGTATATTTAGTAAACCTAGATATTAATATTTTCTAACTATATCTCAAATCATAAAATTTAATTCTTTATAAACTCCAGGGTATAACTCCATAACTTTATCTCACAACATATTCACAGAGATAAATGATATATAATTTTTAATAATATATGTAATGCTTTTATTCTACGTATAAATATTTAATCCAAATTTATATATTCAATATAAAAATTAAGAATCAACAAATTCAAAAAATAATTTCAAAGTCATATTATTTATTCAATATAATTATTTGAAATAACTCAATATTAGAAAATATTCATAAATATATTCTCTTTATGAAAATAAAATATGCCTTTGAATCCTCTAAAAAAATATCAAATTATGAATAGAAAATTATGCTCCTTTAAACATTAGAATACATTTATATAATATATTTCATTTGGGAATGTATCTCCAAGACTATCCAATCACAACATCTTACATCCATTTTCATGTAAATTAAGAAAACTCACTTACTCATCCCATTCCATGTCCAGTAATAAGTAGGGTAAAAAATTAAAGCTCTACGATAAAATTAATTAAATTAAATCTAACTTAATATTCACAACTCAATACACTTTATGATACATATCTTGGAAAATTTATGACTCTTCTAAATATGGTTGAAAACTTAAATTTTTCCTCCAATATATTATTATGTATTATATATTCCTATATTGTATATATACTAGATCCTCATTATACATTTCTAATAAAAACTATAATGAAACGTATAGTGGTTTCTACATGTATCCCCAAAATTTAAAAATATTCAAATAAAACTGGGTATTTCCCTAATAAAACAAACCATGATTGAATGTTCCTTCTTATAGTATTTTTTTAAAAAAATTGTTTAATTTTATTTGGATCATCTTAAAATATTTCACATATGTAAAAAATAAACACAACATCAGGTCTTCTAGAGGTTAGATAATGAAAAATTATTATCATTCTATATAAAACAATAATACCCAATGCTTTAAATAATTCCTTTACATTCTTACAAAAATAAATAAAATTTCCACTATCTCTTTAATAAATATAAATTCCAAAAATTAAATTTAATTATTTCATAATATTCATATAAAATACACCAGTTATCAAATATGAAAAATTATATATATAAAAATTTAATATAAGATCCAAAAATAATAACATTCACCACAATATATAAAATATAAATACCTATAAAAAAGTTCTAAATAAAAATGTTTTTTCTAATATTAATTTCACAAAACCATTTTTAAATATAAATTGAGATAAAAATTCATACCAACCATGAGGGCTTCATTAGTTATATATAAATTATTCAAACATTTTAAAACAGGATTACAATACTTCTCATGTTCAAAATTGGATGGTTGTTTATCATAAACTTTTTAAAAAATACATACATTTTAAAAATCAGTTTTCACATCAACTTTAACACATTTAAATCCTTGAAAATCAGTATAAGACAATAAAATCAAAATATACTATAGTCTATAAATAATTGAAAAAATATCATCATAATCAATTTCATCATCTTGAAAAACACCATTGCAACAAGCCTATTTATATTTCCAATAATGTGTTTAGAATTATCTAATTTATTTCTAAAAATTGACATTCATAAAATATTATCTTAATCATTATGTTATTCAACAATAGTCCACAAATTATTTTTTAAAAATTGATTATTTTCTTTTTTGATAGTTAATATTTAATTATAATATATTAATGATTTTGAAAATCATCTGGTACAAAAACAAAAATAATAAATGTGTAATCATGAAAATCAGTTAAACAATATATTGTATGCACTCCATAATCAACTCCTCTAATAATTATTTTTATTTGATATAATATATGATTTTATGTTTTTTATGAAGGCGTTTCTCCATATTAAAATTAAAAATTACAAATTTAGTTACATGATCTCTAAAAATATATTTTAAAAAATATTCTATATATTCTAAATATTAAACTTTTTCCTTTAAATCATATTTATTAAATATAAAATGAAATAAGTATTCAGTATCAATATATCTATTTTATAAAATCTATAATCAATACTAATATTCAAATAACCTATATTATTCCCTTATTATAATTAACATCAAAACTATCAAAAAAATTAATGATTAAAGTAAAAAATTGAATAAAAAATTCTGTAATATCTTTTTGGTTTCATTAAATTTCATAAATTATAGATATTTTCTTAATAACAAATCTAAAATAAATAAAATTAGTCTGATAAAAATTAATATTTTTTTATTTTTAATTTAAAAACTTTGGGAGAGTAAATTAATTGAGTATAGTTCAACAAATATTTAATAGTTATATTCTTTATTTTCACTACAACATTCTTCATTGGTGATTAAGTGGCTAAGAAACTATAAAAATATGCATTTTGTTCAAAAAAACCCCGAATAGAATAATGTATTAAATCTATAATTATATAAATATCTTTAGATTAAATTAAATGAACACTATTATTTTGAACAAGTTTAAAATATGTGAAAATAATAGTATTGTTTATATTTTATGATGTAGAAAATAAGTTCAATTAAAAATACTAAAATATTCAAAAAAAATTTATTCCAGTTAAAATAGAAGATTAAATAGGTATTAATAATTTCAAGAGGTTTTACAATTATATTATCTTTGATATATTTTTAACATTCTCTTAATTTATTTCATTTCATGCATGAATCATATATGATATATTTGATCACAGTATGTTCAAGAATCTATAGTAATTGATGGTGTTTTGATATATTGTGTAGTAATTTAATTATTTATGCCCATGTCTCTAAATCCATAAAACACAATCCTTCTATAAAACAGTAATACAATTGAAATTTTTCTCAATTATCTTAGAAAAATTATATGAATTGTTATTTTTCTTTTCATTTTTATATGTAATGTACAACATGTAATTATTTTTACAATGTTTGGATCCTAATGAAAAACATACTCTTTATTATTATCAGGATGTTAGGGTAATATATTGTATACTATAATATTATGATAAACTACAAGTAGAGGAGGAAATATATTATCTTTTTACTATTTCACTATATTATAAAGGTGATAATACAATATATTACCCTAGTGAATTAATTCTACTCTTTTAGGTTCTTTATACAGGATACCTACTATTCTAAAAAAACCAATGGACGTCTCTTATGATCAATGATATTACAATCCAATATTATTTTCTCTCACTTTTTTCAAATGGACGTCTCTTATGATCAATGATATTAATTTTTTCATCAAGATCTTGTCTCTCATTGTATTATAGAAATATCATTTATCTTTTTCTATCTTATTTATTTATTTCAAAATAAATCTCCCATTTGATTATAATAATTGTTTTGAGAGTCTTATACTCAATTTTTTTTAAAAAAAATCCACCATTAAAAATAATTTATAGATATTTGAAAATCATACAACAAATAACATGTTATTTCATGGATATTATCATCACGAAATCAGTGATTTTTTAAAATTAGAATAGACTCTTGAATGAGGAAATGAAAGGTAGTTTACATCTCAACTTTACTTATAGTATTCATATATATTTAAAAATAGGTTTTTGATATTTAATCCTTTTAAATATTTTATAATAATATTTGATTTTTTATTTTCTTGACAAATTTCGTATGTACATTCCCCATTTAAAGATCAATCATTTTCTCATATATTTTTCATTTTTTATTATATTTTTTCTAGTCCCAAAAAATCATCATAGAAAATTATATAGCATGAATAAGAAATTAATTTTTGATGTTTTGATCAATTAGAAACAACATTAATAACATCGAGCTTAATTCAGCTTGATCACGAATATTGATTTTCTAATATTCTCATTTAAAACTCCCATCTTAATAAAAAAATGATATTATCACTTTATAACCCATCCTGTTTTTTCAAATAAATTCTCAAATAATATATTGACATAATATCATGATATTATAATATTTAAAACTAATATAATAATCACATAATTTATTCTCCATATTCTTTAAAATATATAATTCTAACAAACCTCCCATTTCTCAAATTTTCTTAAGTGATGACATAAGAGTGAAATGATTCTTACATGAGTGAACCTTCTGTATATCTCTAAAAAAATAAATCTTCTGTCAATCCTAGTGTAAATTAATATCATTTTACTATCTGTTTGAAATAATGTTCAATTCATTTGTAATTGGTTGAATCTTATATCCATTCTTGATATCCAGATGTAGTAACTCATATATCATTCAGTTTACTCTAAAATACATTTTAATATGACTTAGACATATTTATAGTAATAACAAATAATTGATAAATAATATGAAATTGAGTCATATAGAGTCTGTGAAATTATTTATTTTTAATTAAAATGAATATTATGTATCGTTAACTTCATAGGATGAGACTTACAATATCTCCCATGATTTTTTAAGGATCATTTTCAATGTTTTTTCTTCTCTATAACTAAATCCTTAATTATAGGTGGATTATTTTTCAATCATATTAAATAAAAATAAACATAATTTCCTTCAAATCAATATTGAAAACCAATTGATAAAAATTTCAATAGTATCTCTATAAATATATTTGGGTTATTTATCTTGGTAATCCATGGATGGTTCTAGATAAATTAATATTTCTTTTCTTCCTCTATAAAATCTCATCAATATATCATTCTACCATATTCTCTATAAAATTCATCAAAACTCTAAAGACAGTGTTTCATATATTTAGTAAACGTAGTTATTAATCCTTTCAAACTATATCACAAATCATAAAATTTACTTCTTTATAAACTCCAAGGTATAACTCCATTACTTTCTCTCACAACATATTCATATAGATAAATGATATATAATTTTTAATAATATATGGAACCCTTCTATTATACGCATATATATTTAATCAAAAATTTTATATTCAATATAAAAATGATGAATCAATAAATTCAAACAATAATTTCAAAGTAATATTTTTTATTCAATATAATTATTGTAAAAAACTCAATATCAGAAAATATTCAGAAACATATTCTCCATATGAAATTAAAATTAGATTTGGAATCCTATAAAAAACATATCAAACTAATATTATAAAATAATTCTCCTTTAAACATTAATATACATTTATATACTATATTAAATTTTTGAATGTATCTATAAGACTATCCAATCACAACATCTTACATCCATTTTCATGTAAATTAGGAAAAGTCACTTACTCATCCCATTACATGTCCACATAACTAGTAGGGGAAAAAATAAAACATCTATGGTAAATTTAAGGATATTAAATCTAACATAATATTAACAACTCAACACACATTATGATACATTTATTGGAAACTTTATGACTCTTCTAAATATGGTTGAAAACTACAATATTACCTCAAATATATTATCCTTTATTATATATTGCAATATTGTATATATACTAGATCCTCATTGTACCTTTCTAATAAAAAATATAATGAAACGTATATTGGTTACTACATTCATCCACAAAATTCAGAATGATTCAAATAAAATTGGGTATTCCCTTAATAAAACTAACCATGATTGAATGTTCCTTCTTATAGTACTATTAAAAAAAATTTAATTAATTTTATTTGAATCATCTTAAAATATTTCACATATGTAAAAAATAAACACAAGATCAGGTCTTCTAGAGGTAAGATAATGAGAAATCATTATCATTCTATATGAAACTACAATACCAACTGATTTTACAAATACAATTATATCTCATTTATATGTAGTAATCATTGGTAATTTTAAATTATTACTATAATCATGTCCAAATCAAATAAATAATTTCTTTACATGCTTACAAAAATTAATAAAAATTACAATATCTCCTTAATAAATATAAATTCCAAAAATTAAATTTATTTATCTCATAATAGTAATATAAAATACACCAGTTATCAAATATGATAAATTATATACATAAAAATTTACTATAAGATGCAAAAATAATAACACCCACATAAATATATATAAAACATTTCTTAATAAAAATATTTTTTCTAATTTCAATTTCACAAAAAAAAATTTAAATATAAATTGAGATAATAATTCATAGCAACCAAGAGGGGCTTCATTACTTATATATAAATCTTTAGAATTTTTTAAAACATGATTATGATAATTCACATGTTTAAAATTGGGTGGTTGTTTATCATAAACATATTCAAAAATAAATCAACTTTAAAAATAACTTTTCACATCCACGTTAAAATATTCAAATCCATGAAAATGAGTACAAGATATTAAAATTAACAAATACAATAATCTAGAAATAATTGAAAAAAATATCATCATCATCAATTCCGTTATCTTGAAAAATACATTTGCAATAAGCCACCTTATATTTTTTATAATCTGTTTAGAATCGTATAATATATTTCTAAAAATATACATTGTTAAAATATTATATTAATCATTAATATATTCAACAAAAGTCCGAAAATTATTTTTTAAAAACTAATTATTTTCTTATTTGATAGTTAATGTTTAATTATAATATTTTAATGATTTTGTAAAATAATTTGGTATAAAATAATAATAATAGATGTGTGAGCATAAAAATCAGTTAAATAATATATTGTATGCACTCCATAATCAAATACTCTTATAATTATTTCTATATGATATAATATATAATTTTATGTTCTTTTATGAACGCATTTCTCCACATTTAAATGAATAAATTCATATATAGATAAAAGATATATAAAAATATATTTTAAAAAATATTCCATATATTCTAAATTTTAATTCTTTTCCATTAAATCATGTTCATTAAATATCAAATGAAATAATTATTCAGTAAATATATATGCATTTTATAGAATCTATAATCAATACTCATATTCAAATAACCTAAATTATTCCCTTATTATATTTAACATCAAAAATACCAAAAAAATATAATTTTGAAAGTAAATACATTGCATAAAAAATTCTGTAACATCTTTGTGGTATCATTACACTTCATAAATTATATAAATTTTCTTAATAATAATTCTAATAAGAATAAAATTATTATGATAAATATTAGTATTGTTTTATTTTTAATTTAAATAATTTGGTAAAGTACATTCATTCAATATAGTCCAAGGAATATTGAATAGTTATATTCTTTATTTTCACTACATCATTTTTCTTTGGTGATTAAGTGGATAAGAAACTATGAAAATACGCATTTTGTTCAAAAAATATTAAATAAAATAATTTATTAACTCTATAATTATATAAATATCTATAGATTAAATTAAATTAACAATATTATTTTTAACTAGTTTAAAATATGTGAAAACAAATAGTATTGTTTAAATTTTATGAGATAGAAAAGAAGTGCAAGAAAATCTACTAAATTATTCAAAAAAATATATTTCATTCTCTTTAAAATAGATGATTAAATAGTTATTAATAATTTCAAGAGGACATAAAATTATATTTTTTTTGATATATTAATAACATTTTCTTAATTTCTTTCTTTTCATGCATGAATCATATACGATATATTTGATCACAAGGTTTTCAAGAATCTATAATAATTGATCGTGTATTGATATATTGTGTAGTAATTTAATTTTTTATGCCCATGTCTCTAAATCCATAAAATAGAATCCTTCAATACAACATTAATACATTTGAAATATTTATCCGTTATCTTGGAAAAATTATAAGAATTGGTTTTTTCCTTTTTATTTTTATAAGTAAAGCATAACATGTAATTATTTTTACAAGGTTTGGATCCTAATGAAAAACATAATCTTTAATATGATCATGATGTTAGGGTAATATATTTTACACTATAATATTATGATAAACTTCAAGTAGATAAGGAAAAATATTATCTTTTTACTATTTTAATATATTATAAAGGTGATAATCCACTATATTACAGTAGTAAAGGAATGCTAATCTTGTAGGTTCTTTATACAGGCTCCCTACTATTCTAAAAAAATCATCCACTTATGAATGATATTTCCACTAATATAGGAGGTCGATGTATCCATATAATATGATATTATTCTTGTCAATAGAGACACTTTGATTACCTTGGTATCTTCAAACATAGTAACATGAAACTCATTATCTACTTAATATTCATACTCAAAGAACATTCATATAATTTATTCGCAATCATCTATTACATCATCTTGATGGATCATAAAAACCATCTGTTGGTCTCTGAAACAACATACATGTCTCCCATTACCAATCTACTATTATTATTATTATTATTACTACTGCTACTATTATTATTATTTTATCAAATATTCAATAATATATTGTATTATTACAATTCATTATTGGATTTTTCTAGTTATCAAAATTATATCTGATCAGTAGAATAATGTAATCTTTCACATATTCTTCAATACACAAAGAAATGTTTCTTCTACAATTCAACATTGAGTTATTTTTCACATAGAAAGATATTGGGTTCTCTTATTGAATAATTATGCAGGATATTATACTTATTTCTCTATCATAGGATTTTATATATTTTATATTGATCACATATTATATATTCAATATACATGTTAACTAAAATATACTCTTAGTTATAATGAAAATCCTATATTATCTTTTTCTCACTTTTTTCACATGGCCCTCTCTTATGATCATAGATATTCCTTTTTTCCCTTAATAGCTTGTCTCATGTGGTATTATAGAAATATCATTTATCTTTTACTTTCATATTTATTTATTTAAACATAAATCTCCCATATGATTATAATAATAGTTATAGAGTCTTCTACTCAAAACAATTTTCAAAAAATACACAATTAAAAATAATTTTAGATATTTGAAAATCATACAACCAAAACATGTTATTTCATTGATATTATCTTAACAAGAATTAGGGAATTTATAAAAGTAGAATAGTCTTTATAATGATCCAATGAATGGTAGTTTACATCTAAAGTTTACATATCATATTCATATATAATTAAAAATTCGATTGTGAAATTTAATCCATTTAAATATTTGATAATAATATTTATTTTTTTATTTTATTGAAAAAAACCTCCTGTAAATTCCCTATTTAACGTTCAATAATTTTCTCATATATTTTTAAAATGTTTATTATAATTTTCTCAGTCCTATAAATAATCTTACCAAATTATCTATCTTGAATTTGAAATTTATTTTTGATGTTTTGATCAATTAGAAACAACTTTAATAACATTATTCTTAATTCAACATGATCTCGAATATAGATTTTCAAATATTCTCACTTAAAATCCCATATTAATGAAACAATAATATTATCACATTTTACCCCTTTCTGTTTGTTCAAATAACTTCTCAAAAAATATATTAACTTAATATCATTATATTATAATATTAAAATTTTATATAAGAATCATATGATTTATTCTCCAAATTTTTCAAAATATATAATTCTAACAAACCTCCCATTTCTCAAATTTTCTTAAGTGATGACATTAGAGTGAAATGATTCTTACATGAGTGACCCTTCTGTATATCTCCAAAAAAATAAATCTTATGTCAATCATGTTGTAAATGATATAATTTTACTCTATATTTTAAATGATGTTCAATTCATTTATAATTGGTTGAATCATATATCTATTATTGATATTCAGATGTAGTAACTCATATGTCCTTGAGTTTAATCTAACATACATTGTAATATAACATATAAATATTCATAATAATCATAAATAATAGATACACAGTATGAAATTGACTTATATAGAGTCTATGAAATTATTTATTTTCAATTCATATGAATATTATGTATCTTAAAATTCATAGGATGTAATTTAATATTATAGTGCGAAATATTTTAAAACAGGTAATTATTTTTACAGGTTTCAGATCCTAATGTCAAACATACTCTTTATTATTATTTTAATATTAGGGTAATTTATTTTACACTATAATATTATGATAAACTACAAGTAGAGAAGGAAAAATATTATCTATTTACTATTTAACTATATTATAATGGTGATAATACTCAATATTACACTTTTGAATGAATGCTACTATTGTTGGTTCTTTATACGGGCTCCCTACTATTTTAAAAAAATCCTCTACAAATGAATGAAATTTCCACTAAGATAGGATGTCAATATATAAATTTAATATGATATTATTCTTGTCAATAGAGACACATTGATTGCCTTTGTATCTTAAAACATAGTAACATGATACTCATTATCTACTTAATATTCATACTCATAGATCATTCATATAATCTATTCGCAATAATAAATTACTTCATCTTGAAGGATCATCAAAACCATTTGTTGGTCTCTGATACAACCAACATGTCTCCCATTACCAATATATTATTATTATTACTTATACTACTACTAATATTATTATTTTCTCATAGATTCAATAATATAGTGTATTATAGGAATTCATTATTCACTTCTTCTAGTTAGATGAATTATATCTGATCAGTACACCCTAGTTATCTTCTACTTATTCTTAAATACACAACGAAAACTTTCTTCTTCGATTCAACAATGATTTATGTTTCACATAGAGAGATATTGTCTTCCCTTATAGAATAATTATGCAGAATATTATATTTATTTCTCTCTCTTATCATTTTATATATTTTATATTGATCACATATTATATATTCAATATAAATTTTAACTAAAATATATTATTATTTATAATGACAATACTCAATTATTTTTTCTCACTTTTTTTATATGGATGTCTTTTATGATCAATGATATTCTTTTTTTCCTCAACAGCTTTTCTCCCGTGGTATTATAGTAATATCATTTAACATTTACGTTCTCATGTATTTATTTAAAAGTAAGTCTCCCATTCGATTATAATAATATTTTTGAGAGTCTTATACTCAAAACTATTTTAAAAAAATCCATATTTAAAAATTATTTATAGAAATTTGAAAATCCTACAACAAAAACATGTTGTTTCATGGATATAATCATCAAGGAATCAATGATTTTTAAAAAGTATAATAGTCTCTAGAATGACCCAATGAATGGTAGTTTACATCTCAATATTACTTATCATATTAATATATAATAAAAAATTGGTTTGTGATATTTAATCCTTTTAAATATTTAATAATAATATTTAATTTTTTATTTTCTTGAAAAATGTCATCTGTTAATTCCCCATTTAATGATAAATAATTTTCTCAAATATTTTTCATATGTTTATTAAATTTTTCATTGTACTAAAAATCATCTTACCAAATTATATAGCATGAATTTGAAATTAACTTTTCTTGTTTTGATCAATTCGAAACTACTTTAATAACATCAAGCTTAATTCTTCTTGATCATGAATATTGATTTTCAAATATTCTCATTAAAAATACCATCTTAGTAAATCAATGATATTATCACTTTTTATCCCGACCAGTTTATTCAAATATCCCCTCAAATAATATATTAACATAATATTATGATATTATAATATTCAAATTTTATATAAGAATCAGATGAATTATTCTCTAAATTCATTAAAATATATAATTCTAACAAACCTCCAATTTAACAAATTTTCTTAAGTGACGACATAAGACTGATATGATTCTAACATGAGTGAACCTTCTGTAAATCTCCAAAAAAATAAATATTCTATCAATCCTAATGTAAATGAATATCATTTAACTCTCTATTTGAAATGTTGTTCAATTCATTTATAATTGGTTGAATCTTATATCCAATATTGATATCCAGATGTAGTAACTCATATGTCCTTTAGTTTACTCTAACATACATTGTAATATGACTTAGAAATATTCATAGTAATCACAAATAATTGATACATAATATGAAATTGACTCATAGAAAGTTTGTGACATTATTTATTGTCAATTAAAATGAATATTATGTATCTTAAAATTCATAGGATGAGACTCATAATATCTCCCATTAATTTTTTAAGGTTTGTTTTCACGTTTTTTCCTTCTCTAGAACCTAATCCTTAATTCTGGGTGGATTATTTTTCAATCATATTACTTTAAAATAACCAATATTTCCATCGAAACAATATTCAAGACCAATTGATAAAAAAACAATAATATCTCTATAATTATATTTTGGTTCTTTAGCTTGGAAATCCATGGATGGTTCCACGTCAATTAATATTTCCTTTCTTCCTCGATAAAATCTCATCAATATATCATTCTACCATATTCCCAAAAAACATCATCAAAACAATGATGATAGTGTTTCATATATTCAGTAAACGTAGTTACTAATCTTTTATAAC
This sequence comes from Viscum album, assembly GCA_963277665.1. NCBI lineage: Eukaryota > Viridiplantae > Streptophyta > Magnoliopsida > Santalales > Viscaceae > Viscum > Viscum album. The sequence continues at coordinate 6,871,370 of CAUJRU010000011.1, read as the reverse complement.
TAAATCTGAAATCATAAAATTTACTTATTTATAAACTCCATGGTATAACTCCATAACTTTCTCTCACAACATATTCACATAGATAAATGATATATAATTTTTAATAATATATGGAACACTTCTATACTATGTATATATATATATATATATATTTAATCCAAATTTTTATATTCAACATAAAAATGATGAATCAAAAAATTCAAACAATAATTTCCAAGTAATATTATTTATTCATTATAATTGTTGGCAACAACTCAATATTAAAAGATATTCATAAACATATTCTCCATATGAAAGTAAAATAAAATTTGATTCCTCTCAAAAACATATCAAATCAGGAGTAGAAAATCATGCTACTCTAAATATTAGAATACATTTTATATACTATATTAAATTTGTGAATGGATCTCCAAGACTATCCAATCACAACATTTTACATCCATTTTCATTTAAATTAAGGAAAGTCACTTACTCATCCCATTACATATCCACATAGCTAGTAGGGGAAAAAATAAAACATCTATGCTAAAACTGAGGACATTAAATCTAACTTAATATTTACAACTCAACACACATTATGATAACTTTCCTGGGATCCTTATGACTCTTCTATATATGGTTGAAAACTACAATATTACCTCCTATATATTATCCTTTATTATATATTGCTATATTTTATATATAATAGATCATCATTGTACCTTTCTAATAAAAAATATAATGAAACGTAAATTGGTTTCTTCATTCATCCCAAAAATTCAAAAATATGCAAATAAAATTGGTTATTTCCTTAATAAAACAAACCATGATTGAATGTTCGTTCTTATATTCCTCTTAACAAATTTTTGTTTAATTTTATTTGGATCATCTTAAAATATTTCACATGTGTAAAAAATAAACACAACATCAGGTCTTCTAGAGGATAGATAATAAAAAATCATTATCATTCTCTATAAAACAACAATACTCACTAATTTAATAAAAATTATATCTAATTTACATGTATTACTCATTGGTGCTTTTAATGTATTACTGTAATCCCTTCCAAATCACACAAATAATTTCATTACATGATTAAAAAAATTAATAAATATTCCACTATCTTTTTAATAAATATAAATTTAAAAAATAAAATTTAATTATCACATCATAGTCATATAAAATCCACCAGTTATAAAATATGAAAAATTCTATACATAAAAATTTACTATAAGATCCAAAAATAATAACATCCACATATATATATAAAATATATATATATATAATTTTTTTTTAATAAATATGATTTTTCTAATTCGAATTTCAAAAAACCATTTTTACATAAAAATGAGATAATAATTCATACCAACCATGAGGGGCTTCGTTACTTTTATATAAATTCATCGAATGTTATAAAACATGGTTATGATACTTCTCTTGTTCAAAATTGGGTGGTTGTTTATCGTAAACTTATTCAAAAATAAATAAATTTTAAAAATTACTTTTCACATCCACTTTAACATATTGAAATCCTTGAAAATCAGTATAAGACATTAAGATTAAAATATACAATAACATAGAAATAATTGAAAAAATATCATCATATCAATTCCAACATCTTGAAAAATACCTTTGCCGTAAGATTATTTATATTTCTTATAATCTATCTATAATTGTCTAATTTATTTCTAAAAATTTACATTGTACAAATAGTATATTAATCACTTAGTTATTCAACAAAATTCCGAAAATTATTTTTTCAAAATTCATTATTTACATATTTGATATATATTACATAATTATAATATTTTAAAGCTTTTGAAAAATAATTTGGTACAAAAACAAAAATAATAGATGTGTGAGCATAAAAATCAGTTAAACAATATATTGTATACACTACAGAATCAACATCTCTAATAATTATTTTTATATGATATTATATATGATTTTATGTTTTATTATGAAGGCTTTTATCCAATTTAAAATGAAACATTTCATATATAGTTACATGATCTATAAAATATATTTTTTAAGAAATATTCCATATATTCTAAATCTTAATTATTTTCCTTTAAATAATGTTAATAAAATATCAAATGAAATAATTATTCAGTAACTATATATTTTTTTTATAGAATATATAATCAATACTAATATTCAAATAACCTAAATTTTCCCTTATTATATTTAACATCTAAAATATCAAAAAAAAATTAATGTTGAAAGTAAAAACATTGCATAAAAAATTGTGTAATATCATTGTGGTTTCATTACATTTCATAAATTATAGATATTTTCATAATAATAATTCTAGTAAGAATACAATTTGTATGATAAAAATTAGTATTGTTTTACTTTTAATTTAATTACATTTGAAGAGTAAATTCATTCAATATATTTCAAGGAATGTTGAACAGTTATATTTTTTTCACTACAACATTATTCAATGGTGATTAAGTGTCTAAGAAAATATAAAAATACGCATATTGTTAGAAAAAATTATGAATAAAATAATTTATTAACTCTATAATTATATAAATATCTCTATATTAAATTAAATGAACACTATTATTTTGAACCAGTTTAAAATTTGTTAAATACAATATTATTGTTTAAATTTTATGAGATAGAAAATAACTGCCAGTAAATATACTAAAATATTCAATAAAAAATAATTCAGTCCAGTTAAAATAATAGATTAATTAGGTATTAATATATTCAAGAGGACATACAATTATATTATCTTTGATATATTAACAACATTATCTTCATTTATTCATTTTCATGCATGAATCATATATGATATATATGATCAAAGTCTGTTCAAGAATCATTATTAATTGATGGTGTTTTGATATATTGAGTAGTGATTCAATTTTTTATGCCCATGTCTCTAAATCCATAAAACATAATCCATCAGTAAAACATTAATTCATTTCAAATTATTATCCATTAACTAAAGAAAAATTAGAAGAATTGGCATTTTCAATCCCATTTTTATAAAATAATTATAATTAATTTTTGAAAAAAGAATTTATTATTTGAAAATATCAAAAATATAACATCATCACATAATTTAGATATAATAAATTTGTTATATTTGAACCTTCAATATATATAAATTTAGAGAAAATTATACATTTAGAAATACTAATTTCACCAAATCCATTAAAATGGCCATTAGAGTTGTCTCTAAATGTCACGGGGCTTCCATCACATTATTTTTGTGATAGGAAAAATTGATGGATATCTAGTATCTTTCCTTGAGAAACCACAATACATATTCTATATTTCCTTGATAATTCTTTGGATTTTTTCATGAAGTAATTTAAGGAGAATTTATTTTGGTATACATGCTACATTGGGTCCAATAAGATTAGTAAAATAATTTTTTAAAAACAAAAAAGATTTTAAATGTGTGGTATCATATAATAGTTGAGATAAATTATTCATTATGTCTCATTTATTATTGGACTATTGAACAACATTCACTTACATAGTGGTCATTAATTATACATTGAGAACATGTAAAAATGAATATATTTTATTCATAAATTTCTACTGTGAATGTTTTATACATTTTTTGTAATTTTATATAATATCTAATATTGGTTTAATTTTTATTTACATATTTATAGACATCATGTGAACATAGATATCATTACCTTATTCCAAGGGAAAATATTTTTTTTCAACTTTAAATTTCCTTTTTCATCATATCATTTTCATTTTCAGTAACCTCTATGTCATCACAGACCTATTGCTAAGTACATAAGGCTCTATTTTTTTGTTTTGCATTTTACATAGAAATAATATTTTTCTCATAAACAATAATTGTATCTTTTAATTTAATAAAATATTCAAATCACTAATTATTTAAATATTTTTTTGGTGTTTTCATTCCTATTATTCAATTATTTTAGTTAATGTTATTCAAATTCATAAGGAAGATTAAAACTAAAATATAAAATCATTACAAACAATTTTTTCAGTATCAATGTGAGAAAAGATATTATGTAATTTTATTTGTTATAGATTTTTCACTTTTACATCAGTCATATGTATAACTACATCTAGCTCTTAAAGAACATTAATCATTTTTCTTATAGTTTTTAACATTTATATCATGTTTCAATCTCATAGATTCTAAAATGATGTATCATTTTCTTATTATTTCATTTATTATTAATTTTAAAAAATAGAATATTAATTATATTTTCCTTTCTTATTTCATTTTTAATACTATGGATTGTCTTTTTTTCTTTTCTTTTCAATACATCCTTTATTTTAATTATTTTATATAATACTTTTATAAGATGACCCATATCATCTTTATAACTCCCCTATATCCCAGAATAAATAGATTAAGATGAAACTATTATATTTCATTTAAACAAAACACCATTATTTTTAGTATTATATTCATTAGAAATATTCTCTAGATCCAATTCAAGTTGATTTAATGATATGATGAGTTCATCAGGCATGAATGATTTCAAATTTTTTTCTTCTTCAATGAAAAAATTCATTGAATGAAACTTATTGAGATGAGGTCAAATTATTCTTTCAATAAGAAATATATTTTCCAACGATTCACATAGAGAACTCATTCCATTTATAATAATAATTAATATATATAATATCTTATTAATTTATTATTATTCACATAGATTGATATTTTTTTAGTATATATAATTCCATGTTTTTAACTTTATCTTTTATGGTCTATAACATGAGACATATAATATCTTTCAGATAACATTGTTAGAATTAAAAGATAATATAAGAATAAATATTCTTATAATAATAAAATAATATAAAACATTCATTTATTTATAAATAAATATATTAACTATAACATCATTACAAGTTAGGGATTTCGGTAAATACATATGTAGATCAAATAGTTTCCCCATGATCATTCATTGATCAATACATATATCCATATGATAATATTCCTTTTCTGATTTCTAGTATCCATATTAATTACCCATGAAATATGTGTTCTCTATGTTATTTTTTAATAATTTAAATAAAAACATAAAAAATCAATAATGATTTTTTCTTTAGACTATTATTTCATGCCAAAAGCTTGGTAGTAAATTATATCTATAAAAGATAAGTTCCAGTACAACATAAGAACGTTCTTGAGAGAGTTGATAAGGTCCATATTGGAATTAATTGACCAGTTTAAAACACTGAACATTATTTAGATCTAAGTTAAAAAAAATAAAACACATGCAAGTGAAGTATAAAATTAATAAAATTAATACTTAAATTTTTATTATAGTTATTATTAAAGTGATCTTATTTCTACTATTCAATTATCTTTACACTTTGAGATAAATTTTATGTATTAAAAAATAATTTTATATGTGATTTACAAATCAAATTTCAACCTACCATTAGAGTGTAGGATTGAACAAAACTCAATAACTGAAAATTTTCTTGGAGACAAAACCTAATACTAAACTTTATTTTATATGTGGAAGCACAACCACATTAAAAACCTTCTTTTTACAGTATGAAGGAAAAAAAATAAATGTACCATTTATATGAGAGGTATATCGATTAGAAAATAAAATCATATAGAGGATAAGAGTATTCCAAATATAATTGGATTTCATCGTGGTATATAATAAATAGAACTCAATAATCATCAAAAAACATAATAGTTGAATATTACGTGGAGTATAATGCTCAATCACTTTTATCAATGAAATTCACAAAGGTGAAACTCTTCAAATTGATGACAATATCACAATATCATTCTGAAAATTTATCCAAAAAATACTATGTTTACGAGGATCCTTTAATGATTATTTATAGGGAAATTATATAATTGTTATTCCACAGTGTTTTGAACTCGATGTCAATTGTTATACAATGCATAGTATGAAAATTATTTATTTTTCTATTATTGATTTAATCCAGTTTCAAGAGTTCACAGTATTATTTTAAATGGGGATGAACTAAAAAAATAGAACAAAATATTTATATATATATAAGAACACAACCATTGGAATGAAAAACAATAAAATCATCCAACATTTAGTTATATCATATGTTAATTATATATGTTGATAAATTATTCAATGGTTTAAATCTATGTCATAAAATAATAATAAAATATAATTACACCTGTAATTCCATTGTGAAAACATTCATATGGTTTATAAGACTTCTAATACTGAATATGAATGAACACTTTGAAATAAAATTTTATAATTTTATAATTATATAATATAAATATCTTTTGAGATCTTCATATATAAAATAATTTTAATTTTAAATTATATGATAACAAATATGATAATTATTACACAAGAAGATCATCAATACATAATAAATTATTTCAATGCATAATATGTTTAAGTAGAAAAACACAATATATACTATAATATAAAGAAAAAAATTCCCAGTCTATATGATATGTAATATTTTTAGAACAGTTTACCTGGAATAAAAAATATGAATGATTTTGTGAAATATGATGTATTTTAATATATAATATTGTTATGTTATACTCATTACATATGTATAATGATTATACTTAGAAAAATTTAAAATAGTTTCATATGTAAGACTCTTGTAACATGAATAGAATGTATACATGACTATGTAATTAGTAGAAATATAAAGATGTCATACATATTATTAATATACGATACATAATATTATTAACATAGTTAAATTATCAGTAAAAAATATAAAAATAGAATAAAAATGATTAAAATGATAATAATAAATTTAAAAAATCCATCATAGTAAATATCATTCCTTAAAACAAAAGAAAGAAATATAAACCATAAATAGTGTTTCATAATTATGAAAATAAAATTTTAGGAGATAAAATATACATTCAAATAATAATTTTATTTTTGTGGTGAAAGATAGTATCTAATTATACTTTAATGATAATAAAGTTCTCTACTCTCATGTAGATATACCATTATTCACAACATGTCATCATGTTAATTAGGTAATGTGAAAATTGAAAATTTATCGAGGGACATATTTTTTCATCACCATATCTACACATATCGATAGGTGGTAAATGAATAATAAATATTTTATACACTCTAAATAGTTAAAATAATTCTCTAACAAGTTTTCTTCCCTTTATACATATTGTCTGAATTTTCCTTGATTTGGATTAATATTCAATACTAATTTTACACATTTAGTTGTTTCCTTAATAATTTCACACATTTGGAACTCTCATTGTGAAAAATCATACCTTTTATTTCATATCTTAATCATAAAATTTCTAAACTATTCATTTTTATATTTTTAACAACATTTTTATAATAAATTTTAATTTTACTCATCATTGTCACCACTTCTTATTCATAGTATTTTACCGTGTTCTCACACCAGGATATAAGCCTTAATATCATAAACCACCATATCATGTTCATTAACTATGATCATAAATTCAAAAAACATCACTATGGTTTTCACTTGTGGCCCCTTTCTCTTCCACAGCCATCTTTAACTACAAAATTTGACTTAATGTTTGGCAATATAATATAAATACTCTTTTAAAAGTGCACTAATATTCATTACATCATAAATTTTATGTTATTTTTATAAAGAGAGCCTTAATGTACTAATTTTACATCATAATAACATTCATGATGACATTTTTCTGTAGTTTTGTATGAAGCCTTGTCAACCTTTTCTAGCATATAATCCTTCAAGTCTTGATTTATTTGAGATTGACCTCCTTCAAATTATATCTTCTCATCATCATAATCTTTCTTAATCACAATTAATTTGTTATTAAATTATCTTCTAGATATGATACTAGACTTGTTTATTCTAGGGAGTCATACCTTAATATTTTTGTGAAAAATAAAACATACAATATTATCTTTAGATCCTCTCTACATATATTGGTGTCAAATGTTGATATTTTACACAAACAATTAATCAAGTAGTATATTTACATAGAACTCACCATTCCCTCTCAAGAAATATTTAACTATAAGTGATAGTAATTCACCCCTTACATCATATTCTACATTTCTAGCTTTATGAATCTTGAGTGTATCCATATTCTTAATCATTCTATATTTAGATGAATAACATTGTTCTTGTAATTAATTCACATATATTTAATAAATGGAAATCTTTCAATGAAAACCATCAATATAACACTCTATATGGTTTCCTTCATCTTGAATGGGATATAGTGTATTATACAAAGTTATAAATATCCTTACAAGTTTAATTGAAATATTTACATCAATTTCATATAAAAATCTAAAAATTCTCTAAAATAATTGATAACTTGATCAAAGAATCATTCAATATACACAAATGGTTGTATATTTAATTCAAGAATTTTATTTTTCATAACATGAAGAATATTCTCTTTATCCTTCTTATATCCTTATAAACATTGGATAATTTATCCAAAATGTCATTTATGGTTACAAAACTAATCACTTTTACATTTATTTGGTTTAAATATTCTAATGAGAGTGAATTTTTAATCTTTTCAAAAAAAAATTCACTTTCCTATTATCTTTAGTAATAAAACATTTAGTAACATCACATACATGTATACCATGTATGTGAGTGGGAAAACATCAATTGGAAGAAATTTGTGATGAAATATCACTAGATCTTTCAAATATGATAATTTTTTCCATAAAAAATAGTACAAACTTCATATTCACATCATTGTTCATGATAATAATCCTTCAATAAATAGTAACCATTATCAACATTATGGTTCTAATACCACTTGTTTAAACTGTAGATTCCAAAACAAAACATTGGGGGGAGGGTGAATTAGGGTGTGAATTATTTTTCACATCAAACCTACAAATGATATTATTTTCAAATTGGAAATAATAGAACAAACCTATCCTAAGCTACTATACAACAAAAACACCAAATTTCCAAAAATAAATTCATTTCTATAAGGGGTTTTACATGGTTCACCACTATAGGATACATCCAAGGAATATACATTGTTGATTGTTTGATTTACCGATGTCTTTGTGCTTCTAATGTGATTACAATCATTTATAGGGGCTCACGGTTAATCGAATGGTCACTTCCTCATCGTATCTCCCCAACCATGTCATTAAGATAATGTACATGAATTATCATATAAATTGTCACTTATACAAATCCATATATATAAAAGTAACAAAAACTAATGAGGATATGTTTACTAATTCTTGATTTTTCTCAAATTAATAAAAATCTCTAATACATTTGATCATAAGTCATAGTTCATGTCCTCTATAACAAAGGGAAATAAATTTTGTAATACATCCAAAATTTATATCATCATAAAATAATTATCTTCCACACTAAATAATTTTTCAAACCTCCATCCCTTCAAATTTTCCTCATAACACACATTAAATGGGAACCAATACTATCTACATGGTATGTGTAATAACTATGAAGTAACATTGAAAACACCCAATTTTTGAAATACTTTTTTATAATTAAAAAAATAAAAAAAATTACACAATCCTTAAGATAAGACATGGTTTGTTTAAAGACAACCTATAACCACCATATCCTCTGAAAACCATCACCGATATTTTTGTGAGACATGTGTCATTATGGAATAATGTGAATCATTCATCAATACCTAAATCAATACAAAACAATTAGTGTTATATTGTGTTTTTTTCCATACTTCATTATCCCAGATTAAATATATATTACAGTGTGATATATTAAATTGTATAATGACCATAAAAGAGGCACTAATTTATTGGAACTATTTATTCACAGTGTATACATTTCACTCTGATGAATAATTTTTATAATTTTCATGTATCACATGGTTGGTGCATTGAATAGATATTACAACAATATTTACTTTAACATAACATTTCAATAATCCACTTTTTATTATATATGGAATTTTATAGTTTTCCTCTTAGGCTATTAAATGAGATATTTTCTATGACATCAATTAACTCAAATAGAGAACACTTCATGGGGTGATCATGTTTATTACAAAATGATTTTGAAATATTTCAAAGAAACACCTTTGAAATATTTTAATTCCATTCAATATTTTATAATTCATAAAAAAATAAATGATATCAAAAAAAATTATCTATTTATAAACAAAAATAATAGTTAAAACCTATAAATCAATGAATCAACACGGTTCTAAAAACATATGGAATACTCCTATACTAATGACTTAAATATAAAGAATATATTAGTATCAGAACACTTAAAATGCCTTTCTCACAGGTACACAACATGACCATCAATAAAGTTATCTATGATTAAGTGATGGGTAATCATTATTTAATGATATAGCCTTAGAATATATATGGTTATATTAATTAAATACATGAAATTATTCATGAAGAGGATACAGTCATAGAAAAAACAGAGATTATGAATCTAGAAAATGGTTCAGTCCTCGATGGGATCCCATGTAAAAATCAAGGATTTTTCATGGGATATTTTGATGAAATAACTATACCAGGATATTAAAAACTACTACTAGGGTAGGTGTTTAGCTATAAAATGCATCATGATGTGCCTTAATGTCATATTGTAGATATCCAAGTATAAGAGATGATTTTCTATTTATGAGTATGGAATTTCAAAACAATAATATTTAGAACACATGGAATTATAGTAATTCAATGACTATGTTCCTCGAAAGGTATCCTCCATAGGCCCCTTAGTTTTAATGAATGCTCACTAAAAATAACTAAATTCTTTCCTTGTTATATCAGACCCACCATTTATACATTCTAATAAACAACTCATAAAAGTAAAATTACAACATTTCCCCTAGATGTATTTATTTATTTACCGTCTTCTATAATGTATAATTAATGGGAGGTATCAGTAAACTATCTATTGTGCCTCTAAGGGTTTCAAACTGTAACATCTCGGCTCTGGAATCCACCAAGAGGCTCACCATATGTGGTTGGTCCATGGTCTCAAGTGCATTTCCCCGAATTCCATATGTTGCCAACAAGCATTGAGGGCCCTTGGTGTGATAGTGGGGAAACTATGCATCATTAGAAGAGTACACAACAGAAGTAAACAACACATAAAATAGTGGAAGCATTAAATATCCATCAATAATAAACAATAGAAAGATAAATAGTGAAACAACTAGTGAAAAATACATGTAAATGATTCATGGTACATATATTTATAAGAGATCAATTGTACAAGTCACAATGATGAATACAGTGCAAAAACAAGTGCAAAAAAAACATATAAGCAACTCTTCAGAATTGAAAACCTCATCTTGGTCCCATGCTATCCTGATCTAATGCAATCAAGTACCTGAAGTCGAAGGGCACTTTCCATTGTCTATACTTGCAGAAATATAATTTGTTTGGGCCCAAAACCCTGACCCTAAAAGGGTGAGAGACTAAATCCTAGTAGGAAACCACCCGAAGATCTGTGCCTAACAGTCAGTGAGTATATGGAAGGTAATTGTACAGTAAATAGTAAATAGTAAGTAGTAAACAAGATGATTCATAGCAGTAAACAACCCATAGATCAACAAGCAGTAGTGTAGCAAACAGCTAACCACAAACAGGAAACCCCCTGGGAAGTAGTCATAGCCAACCCCTCTCATCCTATCCAAGAAGTACCAACACCCCCCTCATTAGTACAGTCATAGTAACCCATTTGGTTTTGTCATAATAATTATAAGACTCTCTGAGGAAGCACGCTCAGTCAATTCCACTTATAGTGTATGGTAGTCAGGGTCTCTTTGTGGATGATCATGCAGTTAATTCCCCTTATAGCCATAAGGTCTAGAGACGCTCTGAGAAATCTCACTCGGTCAATACCTCTTATAGAATCAGGTCTATCATAGACTCTCTATGGAATCTCACTCAGTCAATTCATCATATATACTATAATGGTTTAAGGAAATTCAAACAAAACAAAGAATCTCTGAGGAAGCTCACTCCATCTATCCCTTGTATAGTCAATAACACTCAATACGCTCTGAGGAATCTCACTCGGTCTATCCTACTATGGTTCCATAATATCCAAGACTCTCTGGAAAACTCATTCGATCTATCCCATATAGTCTATAATGTCCAAGACTTTCTGAGGAAGCTCACTCCGTCTATCCCCTCATAGTCTATAGCACAAGGTTCTCACATCCCGGTTCCATTCAGTGCATAAAATATCTATAAGGCCAAAGTAAACTTATATAGCTACATGGATAACCAGTCTATAGAATAACAACAAGTCAGGGAACATCACTCCATCCTACGGTCACAAGGCATGGAAAACAGGTATAACGGCTAAAGGCAAACAATACCAAATGGTTGTAAAAAGAACAAGTCATGGGAAAAACATCCATGAAATTTAATTATCCTCATATATAACTAAATTAAATATACACAAGAATACCAGAAAGGTGGGAAAAACAACAGGGGAAAAATTGTAAACATGCAATACCCCATTCAAGGGTATTAGTAGAAAGTGCACATAAACTCAATGACATCAAACAGAAAGGAACAAACCACCTACCATGATGCTAAGTGATCTATATACTTGAACCATGAGGCTTGAATCTCTTTATAACGTTGTAGATCTACGAAAACTCACAAAGAAAACTACCCATGATAACTTGAAAAATAAGAGGAATTGGAAAATGATGATCTTGAAAAAGGAAGAGCTTACTATTGCAGTTACAACCCAATTGAAACTTGTCGATTAGGAGAAAAAACGGAGGCCCGAGGGCTCGGAGGAGATTCACAGATGTACGGGATGCTCTCGGATGAGGAAGCTGGAGAAGAAGCATGTTCTGGCGATTAGACACGGCCATAGTCCGTTTAATGAAAAATAACAATGTATATAGTGTGTAATCTCTTTTTTCATAATCCACATTAGGCGGCATCTACATTAGACCTACATGACCTTGTGCATGGTCTTGACATGGCCAACTTGTGGCCTCAAGCAGCATCAATGTAGAGGGCGTGTACTTATAAAGTACACGGCGTGTAATTCAAAAATTTCCAAAAACTCTTATTTTCTTAAAAACTCTCGAAAAGCAAAAAATACCTGAAATGAAGGTCTGTGTTCTTACAAACTTCCCCCCTTGACGAAATTCATCCCTAAATCTCCCTAGCGAGGTGTCGAAAAAGAAACCCTGAATAGCTCCAGCCACTAAGATTATACATAAGCCTCCCTCTCCCATGTCTCGTCCTGTACTCACTCATGCATCCATAGCACCCATTCCAGTGGAAAATATCAGCGACGAAGAACCTTCGTGCAATGATCAAAAATCTGGAAAGGATACTCCTCAAATGATGCGTCCACATAGAGTTCAAACTCCTCTGGTTAAAGACATGAGACAGGTCTGAAACGTAATGTTCGAGTTGGGAAACATGGAAGATGTCATGCATTGCCCGATACCTCTGAGGTAACTACAACTAATAGGCAACCGGCCCAGCTCTCTAGAACACCTCCAGCGGCTGAACGTACCTTGGTGAAAGCTTACCTTGTCTATGAATCCTCTTGGGCCCCAACCTCGGTGTGACACAGAGGTAAACCAGATCCCGGACCTCTAACTCCAGAGGTCGTCTCCACTGATCAACATAAGTCTTCTGTCGAGACTGTACAATAGCCATCCTCTTTCGAATCAACTCTATCTGCTCTGAGGTCTCCTGAACAAGAAGAGGTCCCCAAAAAGCTGTCTCTCCTTCCTCTTACCGGCAAAAAGGTGATCGGCATTGTAACATCCCAAGTAAGTAATGAATAATAGATATTTTTATTTATGTCTATTAATGAATTAGATAGTGTTTTAGAGGCTTAAAATGAGAATAAATCCAATCTTAAGCATGGAATACACTAATATTTTAAAAAGATTGTTTTACTGCCTTTTGATGGAAAACCATTTTTGAATCAAACCTTTGACAATTTAATAAGCTCTATTTTCAATATAAATGTATTCTTTATGATTGGGACATTGAAATTTACTTTGAGTAAATTTTTGGTATTTATCCGATAAAGTTCATTTTTTTAATGAATAGTGAAAATGTTGTATTTTAATTCAAAAACTATTTTAAATCTAATTTATTTATAAGATTAGATTATCTTTTTAATTGGGTTTAAAGTTTAATTGGTATATATTTTTATCATTTAATCTAATAGTGGTCGTTGGAATTGATTTCACTTTGAAATTGGACTTAAACTAGTGTCAATCTTTTGATACTTATTGTTTCATAAAAACACACTATTTGCTCTGACAGTGGAAATTAATTATTAAATAAATTAATATAACTTATATGTTTTTAATTTTTTAAAATAGACATCATTTTTTAATTCTGAATATCAAATATAGATTAGGGTGAAGTTTTGGTATTTTTCTGAAAAACTTCAATTTTTGATGAATAGTGAAACCACAAAGTGGTACTTAAAAAACTAATTTTTCGTTTAATTGAAATTTTAACTCCTCTGTGTTTTGAGTTTCAAAAATTCAACATATGGTTTCCATTAAGAATTAAAATGTTTTTCAATGGGATTAAAATAATTTTTTGGTGAATAGAAACTTTTAAGTTTTTAATCGCGATTAGAGGTAATTAGTGTAATTTAAGGTAAGAATAATGTTTTAATAATATGAAATGAACTTGACACATGTCCTCCCCTTATTGGATGTGTCATGTACGACCAAGAAAATCCATGGGTCAACTTTGGGACCCCATGGAGCCACTTTGGAAGGAAAATGACATTAATATATTTTTATTTAATGTTAAAGTAAAAATGACACAAACATGAGTTGTTTCACTAAAACAATTTTTACATGTGGTTATACAAGTCATATTTTTGAATATAAATATTCATTATAAGTCTAAAAAGATCTCCTACATCATGAAATATTTTTTATAATTTTTATACATTAAATAAATTAATTTATTTATGTCATAATGACGATGCAGCGATTACCTTATTATTTAACGATTTCAAAAAAATGAAACGATAATGTAAAATTTAAGACCTAAACATGTCAAAAACTTATTGGATGGGTTGATTTAGAACTATGATCACCGTACCCTCAAAATATATAATTTTTGGACCTTTTAAATCAGAAAATCATTTTAGAATAAAGTACCCTTTTATAACATTCCAAGAGTGCCTCTCCTCTCCCCTTATAAAAGGCCCCCACCCCTACCTCCTTACCCACTACTCTCAAGCCTTTGACTCGGACAACCCCTGCCCATTTAGTATCTACAAATCCCTATCTTACTCCAAGAATCCTCACATTGGGCAGAAGACTTCCCAAGGAATCCTTTGAACTCATATAAAAAAGAGTTACCCATTTTAAAGGTTGTGTTTTCTCTTTAGTTCTTATGTTTTATTTTGCTTCTCCAACCCTCTAAACTCTTTTAATTCATATATTTTGTAACAAAAAATGTATCTTCCATTTACTAGGATGTTTCTATAATAATTATTAGAGCTACACTTACACACACCTATATCTAATGGTTAATGAACATAATGTTTACGTGGATGGTGAATTTCTGCATCATGAAACGATGATTGTTCAATATTCTTTGAACACCTTCAAAGGTAGCCATTAATATGACACTATATTTATATATGATATATAATATGTTTATGTTTTACTTAAGATTATTTATTTTTCATTTATGGCATACCTTTGTGGTTTCCATTTTGGGTAAACGCGATATTTTCATTTTAGGAAGTGCGGAATACCGCCCCCTCAAAGTGATTTGATTCATTAATGCCATATGTTGGATGTATAAAGGATGTAATTAATGATATTATATAGGATATTATAATGGAATTATAATATACCTTTATATCATTATGATTCCAGTCCATAAAATATGAAATAGAAATGAAAGTTTCGTTCTTGCGTACGTACGTCTTACCATCTCCATGAACGATGCATTTAATTTCTTACCTCTAAACATTTTGTAGTATTATAAATACATAAATATATATGATATATATGATATATACATCATGATTATAGCTCTGGATATATTGGTTACATGAACAAATTGTAATTTATAAAGATTTTATTTTTGAATCAAATATAATGATCGTTAAAACGATCATTATTAAGCTAAATAATTTCATAGTGTTCATGACATGGAAATAAGTGATATAAAAGGAATAATGAACCATAAAAGGTTCTTAAACAAGTAGAAATTAACTCAACTTCATTATTCAGGAGATTAAAGAATGATCAAGTCAAGTGGTATACGAGGTATGGGACTTCATCTCAATCTCTTTTAATTGAGGTATATTTGGTTTTATTCACGGCCTTATTTTACACGGTGTATAAACCCCTTTGACTTTTACATTTATCCAAAATGAATCTTTTTTATTCGAAGCGTTTTTCAAAATGACAGAAGGGAATGTTTTTGTCGTACGTATGTGGCGACAATGACTTCTCCGCCACTGTGACCATTATTTGAGTTTCGACTTCCTCTACAAGCCACACCTTTTTTTAAAAGAAAAATAAATACATTGTTTTACTTTTCTTTTATTTTGGTATTGAAAATGTTTTTCATAATGTTTTTATATCAATGTGTTGTATTGATATCTTGTGATTGAATAGAAGAAATGTTATGTTTCCTTTATGCATGTTTTATGTGATACAATTATGTTATGGTTCTTGGGAATTATTATGAAGACGGGTGGTTCAGTGATAAACTAAGGGCGGGTGAGCCCGATATATCTCTCCAATGCATTTGGTAACTCGAAGGAGTTAAACGTTAAGGTTTCTTCGAAGAGATTTAGGGAATATACTGTGATGGGTATTCTAAACGTAACCAAGAGGGTTACTCCCTACGTAAGAATGTTATGAATGCCTAAATTTACCTTTATGTCTTATGATTTCTATGATTTATTTATGATTTGATGAGGTATGTTAATGTGCTTATGTTTTTTGAGTATAGTATGATTTCATTGATTCTTATGTATACATGTACTCACGTTTACTTTCCATATTTTTATATCCCTTACTGAGATTTTTATGCTCATCCCAAATTTTTGGAATGTTTTCATAGGTCATGGGAAGGGTACATGATATGACGATAGTTTCAAGGATGTGTCAAGAAAGAATCCGTGTTTTATTTTAAATATTTTCCGTTGATGGGAAAAAGAATACTATCTTTTATGTAACCACTCTAATTAAATGTGGAATGTAATGAAAGTTTTATGATCTATTTCTCTAAAACTCTGAACTCTGAACCTTAAAAGATCCTCAATGTGTAATCTTGTAATAACTCAAGATTAAGTATGGTTTAAGGATGGGGCCTTATAGTTGTTATCAAAGGTCAGTTTAGGAAACTTTAGGAGTTAGAAAATTGTTAAATTATAAATTAATTTATGGTATGATTGAAATGATATAGCATTTAAAGATTACCATGATGCTTCTCCTAAGATATTTCTGTGTTAAGAATGGTTTTTCTTAGAGGAAATAGTATAGATTTTCTTGGAAGGCATACAGAGGGAAATGACCTTTCAAATTAGTATCCTGAGATGGTCAGAATTAGAACTAAACAGTTTGTTGCAGTGATGGATCAGTTGACTCAGGTGAAATTTTTTTTTTGTTTATATTGATGATATTTTGGTGTTTTCTAAAATTAAAGAGGAGCATGAAAGTCATTTAAGGTTTATTTTGAAAACCTTAAAAGAAAATAAATTGGGAAATTCAGCAAGTGTGAGTTTTGGCTGCAACAAATTTCTTTCCTCGGTCGTATTGTTTCTAAAGATGGGATAACTGTTGATCCTTCAAAAATAAAGGTTGTGGAAGAATAGCCAAGACCCAAAAATTTAACTTAGATTTGTAGCCTCCATAGTTTGGCAGGCTATTACCGAAGGTTTGTTAGAAATTATTCCTAGTTATCATGTCCGATGACTAAGATAAATTGGAAGGGTGTTAAGTTTATCTGGACAAAACAATGTGATGATTGTTTTCAGGAGTTGAAAAGAATATTGGTGAATACTCCAGTTTTGGCACTACCTTCCAGGAATGGGGAGTTTGTTATCTACAGTGATTCTTCATTGAAATTACATGGGTGTGTCCTAATGCAAAATGATCGGGTAATTGCTTATACTTCATGACAGTTGAAAACTCATGAGGTGAATTAACCTACACATGATTTGGAATTAGCTGTTTTTGTTTTTGATTAAAAAATTTAGAGGCATCATTTGTATGGAGTAAAGTATTAAATAAATACCGATAAAAAACGTTTAATGTATATATTCACTTATAATGAATTGAACATGAGACATAAGAGATGGCTAGAATTAATCAAGGATTATGATTGTACAATTCATTACCATCTAAGAAAAGAAAATAAAGTGGCTGATGCTTTGAGTTGAAAAAAGTAATGCTTCATTAACAATGTTGCATTTGGAATGTGATCCTTTGGTTAAGGATTTGATGAAGTTTTTCATAGAAGTTGTTGGTGCAGAATGTCCTTCTTTTTTGTTTCTGGTATCAGTGAAATATCCTCTATCAAACAAAATCAAGCAAGCACAGAAGCAAGATAGTGAGTTGCAAAAAAAGGTAGAGATGGTTTAGAAAGGTAAGTTTCTGGAATTCAACATTAATAATGATTGTTTTTTGAGATTTGGGAGGAGATTGTGTGTGCCTTGTGATTTGCAGTTGAAGAGATATTTGTTATATGAAGCTCATAGTTCCCTGTTTTCAGTCCATCCTGGCAGTACTAAGATGTATAGAGATTATCAGGAGTATTACTGGTGGGATGGAATGAAAAGAGATATTGCTAATTTTACTATTAAGTGTTTGACTTGCCAACAGGTTAAAGCAGAGCGACAGTTACCGAAAGGGATGCTTCAGACATTACCAGTGCCATAGTGGAAAAGGGAAAATATATCCATGGACTTTGTTGTGGTATTATCGAAGACATCTCGAGGTTATAATGCAATCTGGGTTATTGTTGATCGATTGACTAAATATTCTCATTTCCTTACTATACGAGATAAGGTTTTCCTAGAACAACTTTCCCGTTTGTATCTTAAAGAGATAGTCAGGTTACATGGAGTTCCTCTCTCCATTGTATGTGACCGTGATCCCAGGTTCACTTCTAACATTTTGAAAGGCCTTCAAAAGTCATTGGGTACTGAATTAAATTTTAGTACAGCTTTTCATCCTCAGTCAGATGGGCAGTCAGAATGAACAATTCAGACATTGGAGGATATGCTACATGCTTGTTCGATGGATTATCTAGGATGTTGGGACCAACATATTTCCATGGTTGAATTTTTATATAATAACAGTTTTCATTCCAGTATACAAATGCCACCATTTGAGGCGTTATATGGGAAGTAGTGTTGAACTCCAACTTTCTGGGATGATGTGGGTGAAAGGAAGTTGATGGGACCAGAAGTGGTAGAAGTGTTGGCAGAAAGAGTTCAGCTGATACTGAAACACATGAGAACAGCTCAGAGCAGGCAGAAGAGTTAGGCGGACAGTAGGAGGAAGGATCTCTCTTTTTATGTAAGTGATCATGTTTTTCTCAAAGTCTCCCCATAGAAAAGTGTGATTCTATTTGGTAAGAAAGGAAAGATGAGTCCAAGGTTCATTGGACCATATGAAATTCTGGAGAGAGATGGATCAGTTGCTTACCGAGTTTCTTTACCTCCGATTTTATCTTAGGTACACAATTTTTTTCATGTTTCAATGTTAAGGAAGTACATGCCAGATCCATCTCATGTTTTGAGTCCAGAGGTAGTTCAACTGGAAGAGAACCTATCTTATGAGGAACAACCGGTCCAGATTCTTGACCACAGAGAGCAAGTGTTACAGAATAAGGTTATTCATTAGGTAAAGTTTTTGTGGAAAAACCACATGATTGAAGAGGCAACATGGGAATATGAAAATGCAATGAGGTCTAAATACCCCCACTTATTCGATAAGTAAATAAATTGCAGGGAGTAAATTTTCTAAAGGGGGAAGGATGTAATATCCCAAGTAAGTAATTAATAATAGATATTTTTATCTATGTCTATTAATGAATTAGATAGTGTTTTATAGGCTTAAAATGAGAATAAATCCAATCTTAAGCATGGAATACACTAATATTTTTAAAAGATTGTTTTATTGCCTTTTAATGGAAAACCATTTTTAAATAAAACTTTTGACAATTTTATAAGCTATATTTGTCAAAATAAATTTATTCATTATGATTGGGACATTGAAATTTACTTTGGTTAATTTTTTGTTATTTTTCTGATAAAGTTCATTTTTAATGAATAGTGAAAAATGTTGTATTTTAATTGAGAAACTATTTTTAATCTAATTTATTTATAATATTAGATTATCTTTTGAATTGGTTTTAATGTTAAATTAGAATATATTTTTACCATTTAATCCAATAGTGGTTGTTGGAATTAATTTCACTTTGAAATTGGACTTAAACTAGTGTCAATCTTTTGGTACTTATTGTTTCATAAAAACACGCTATTTGCTCTGACAGTGGGAAGTAATTATAAAATTAATTAATGTAACTTATATGTTTTGAATTTTGTAAAATATACATCATTTTTGAATTCAGAATATCAAATATATCTTAGGGTGATGTTTTGGTATTTTTCTGAAAAACATCAATTTTATTATGAATAGTGAAACCACTAGGTGGTACTTAAAAACTAATTTTTCGTATAAATAAAATTTTACCACCTTTTTGTTTTGAATTTCAAAAATCCGACATACATGGTTGTCATTAAGAAGTAAAATTTGGTTCAATGGGATTAAAATAATTTTTTGGTGAATAGTAACTTTTATGTTTTTAATCACGATTAGAGGTAATTAGTGTAATTTAAGGTAAGAATAATATTTTAATAATATGAAATGAACTTGACACATGTCCTACCCTTATTGGATGTGTCATGGCTGATGAATAGAATCCATGGGTCAGCTTGGGGACCCCATGGAGCCACTTTAGAATGAAAATGACATTAATATCTTTTTATTTAATGTTAAAGTAAAAATGACACAAACATGAGTTGTTTTACTAAAACAATTTTTACATGGGGTTATACAAGTCATATTTATGACTATAAATATTAATTAGAAAGATAAAAATATTTAATACATCATGATATATTTTTTATAATTTTTATACTTTATATAAATTAAATTATATATGACATAATGATGATGCAACGATTACCTCATTATTTAACGATTAAAAATAAATAAACATATAATGTAAAATCTAAGACCTACACATGTCAAAAACTCATTGGATTGGTGGATTTTGAACTATTATCACCGTACCCTTTAAATATATAATTTTTTGTCCTTTTAAATCCGAAAATCATTTTATAATAAAGTATCATTTTATAACTTTCCAAGAGTTCCCCTCCTCTCCTATTATAAAAGGCCCCCACCCCTACCTCCTTACCCACACCTCTCAAGCCTTTGGCTCAGCCAAACCCTTCCTATTTAGTCTCTCCACATCCCTATTTTACTCCTAGATGCCTCACTTTTTTCAGAAGTATTCCCAAGGAAGCCTTTGAGCTCAAATCAAAAATAGTTATCTGTTTTAAAGGTAGTGTTTTCTCTTGTGTTCTTGTGTATTATTTTGCTTCTCCATCCCCCTAAACTCTCTTTATTCATTTCATTTGTAACAAAAACAGTGTCTTCAATATACTATGATTTTGTTATAAGAATTATTATAGATACACATACAGACAACTGCATCTAATGGTTAAAGATCATACGGTTTCCGTGGATGGCGAATTTCTGCCTCACGAAACGATGATTGTTCAATATTCTTTTAACACCTTCAAATGTGGCCATTAAGATGACAATATATTTATATATGATATATAATATGATTATGTTTTACTTAAGCTTCTGTATTTTTAATTTATGGCATACCTTTATGGTTTCCATTATGGGTAAACACGATATCTTCATTTTAGGAAGTGCGTACTACCGCCTCTCAAAGTGATTAGATTCGTTAATGCCATATGTGGGACGTATACAGGATTTAATTAATGATATTATATATGATATTATAATTACATTATAATATACCTTTATATCATTATGATTCCATTCCATAAAATTCGAAATAAAAATGAAAGTATTGTTCATGCGTACGTACGGCTTACCATCTCCATGAACGGTGCATTTCATTTCTTACCTCTAAACGTTATATAATATTATGAATGCATGTATATACTGGATATATATGATATATATGATATCTACATCATGAGTATAACTCTTTATATAATGGATACATGAACAACTTGTAATTATAAGAGTTTATTTTTGACTCAAGTACCAATGATCGTTAAAACGACCGTTATTAACTTAAATAATTACATAATGTTCATGGCATGGAAATAAGTGATATAAAAGGAATAATGAACTTGAAAAAGGTTCTTAAACAAGTAGAAATTAACTCAAGTTTATTATTCAGGAGATTAAAGAACTATCAAGTTAAGTCAGATAAGAGGTATGAGACTTCGTCTCAATCTCCTTTCATTGAGGCATATTTTGTTTTATACACAACCTTCTTTTATATGGTGTATAAACCCCATTGAATTTTACATTTATCCAAAAGGAATATTTTTTATTTGAAACGTTTTACTAAACGACAAAATAGAATGTTTTTGTCGTACGTATGCGGCGACAATGAATTCTCTGCCACTGTGACCATTATTTGAGCTTCGGATTCTCTACAAGCCATAACTTTTATTAAAAGAAAAATAAATACCATGTTTTACTTTTCTTTTATTTTGGTATTGAAAATGGTTTTCATAATGTTTTTATATCAATATGTTGTATTGATATCTTGTGATTGAATAGTGGAAATGTTATGTTTCCTTTATGCTTGTTTTATGTGATACGATTATATTATGGTTATTGGGCATTATTATGAAGACGGGTGGTTCCGTGATAAAATAAGGGCGGATGAGCCCAATATAGCTCTCCAATGCATTGGGTAATGCGAAGGAGTTAAACATTAAGGTTCCTCCTAAGAGATTTAGATAATATACTATGATGGGTATTCCAAATGTAACCAAGAGGGTTACTCCCTATGTAAGATTGTTATGAATGCCTCAAGTTACATTTATGTCTTATGATTTCTATGATTTATTCATGATTTGATGAGGCATGTTAAAGTGCTTTTGTTTTATGAGTAGAGTATCATTTCATTGATTCATATGTATACATGTACTCATGTTTCCTTTCCATATTTTTATATCCCTTACTAAAATTTTATGCTCATCCCAAGTTTTTGAAATGTTTTCATAGGTCAAGGGAAGGGTACAAGATATGATGATAGTGTCAAGGATGTGTCAAGAAAGAATCCATGTTTTATTTTAAATATATTTCCGTTGATTGGAAAAATGAATACTATCTTTTATGTAACCACTCTGTTTAAATGTAGAATGTAATTCAATTTTTATGATCTAATTATCTAAAACACTAAAACTAAAAAGATCCTCAATGTGTAATGTTGTAATAACTCGTGATTAAGTAAGGTTTATGGATGGGGCCTTATAGGCATGGCCTACCGTACAAGGCCTCGTAAGGTTCCATATGAATAGTTTCTTGAAAACTATTGTTGTAGGAAAAATCCAAAAGATGGATATGCTTCTCCCATGAACATCCAAAATCCAGAATGCAAGCTCGGAGCATATCCTCAAGCACCGGAATCGTACGCTCAGATTGGCCATCTGTTTGGGGATAGTATATTGTACTCAGAAGTACCTGTGTTACCAAAGCCTTCTGAAGCACCTTCCAAAACCGAGAAGTAAAATGCGCATCCATGTCTGAAACAATTTAGTGTGTAACTCCATGTAGACATACAATCTCCCGGATGTTCAACCATCCCCGATCATCAACACTGAAGGTATCCTTGATTGGAAACAAGTGACCAAAATGTTTATTCCTGTTGATGAAAACCAAAACTGCGTCATTTCCTTGAGGCGACCTCGGACACCCAGTCACGAAGTCCATTGCGACATCGTTCCATTTCCACTCGGGAATGGGAAAATACTGTAAAATACCTATTGGTCATTGATACACTGCTTTCACATGCTGACTAGTGGAACAAATTATGACGAAACTAGCAACATCACTCTTCATACCTGGCCACCAATATTGACGTTGTAGATCTCGATACATCTTGGTGATGCCTCGATGAACTTCCCAAATTGAGGAATGAAAATCCCACATCAGATCCTCACGTATGTCTACTAGAACCCATACGTGTCACTGGAAACACATGATCACATCCTCTCCCACAATCCATCTAGGAAAAGGGTCCTCTCCTGACACACTCTCCCACATGACTAAGACTTCTGAGTCTGATAGCTGCCTCATCCGTACATGATCAAGTAGTGTAGAGGTAACAACTACATAAGATAGGAAGGTATATCCATGTCTCTCATGCACCTCCAAATGCATCTCAGAGAACAGAGCCATAAGTTTCCACTCACTGCTGTACTTCTGAACCGCTTGTATCTTAGTTCTCCTACATAGCGCATCAGCAACTACATTTCCTTCTCTAGGATTATTGATGAGCTCAATGTCGAAGGACTGAAGATACTCGACCCACCTGCACTGTCTCAGATTCAGATCACGCTGAGTGAAAATGTACTTGAGGCTTTTGTGGTCAGTGAAAACCATAAAATGATCTCCCAGAATATAATTTCTCCAACAACATTAGGCATGAAGAATAGCTGTCAACTCTAGATCGTGTGTCGGGTAATTCATCTCATGTGGCCTCAACTGCCGAGACCGATACTCAACGACTCCATCTCCCTACATAAGAATAGCTCCAAGTTTGATACATGAATAATCACGTTAAAACTATATAGATCTTTCCATGATATGGAAAGACTAGTATCAGTGCTGAAGTCAACCTCCCTTTCAACTCCTAAAAGGCTGACTCACAAGAATCTGATCATAATAACATCTCCCCTTTCCTGTTAAAACCTGTCAGTGGTGCTTCTAGGTGTGAAAGGCCATGTATGAATCATATGTAGTGACCATCCAGCCCTATAAAACACCGCACCTCAAAGTTGTTCTTCGGATACTCCTAGAAATCTACTTTTCTCACTGTATTTCGGTCTACTAATAATCTTGTCTCTGAGATAACGTGACCTAAGAAGTGAATCCGGTCCATGAAAAAGGTGAATTTTGAGAGATTATCATATAACTGGTGTTTTATCAATGTACTCCGAATGATCTCAAGATGAGTATCATGGTCGTGTTTAGTGTGAGAGTACACCAAGATGTCCTCCAAGAAATCCACCATGATGGAATCCATGTAAGGAGGGAATACTTAGTTCATCAGTGCCATGAAAACTGATGGTACTTTCGTGAGACCGAACGGCATAACTGTATACTCGTATAGACCATACATTCTCTAGAAAGCTGTAAGAGGTATATCAAATGGTCTAACACGCAAATGATGATAGCAGTATATCATGTCAATATTTTTGAACACTCGGGATATTAGAATCTGATCGAAGAGATCATTGATCCTTGGAAAGGGATAACATTTCTTGGTCGTCAATTGGTTCAACTTCCGATAGTCCACAAACAACCTAAGGGTACCTTCTACCTTCTTCAATGACAGGATTGGCGAACCCCACGGAATAGTATTGGGTCAGATGAAACCTTTTTCCTGCAACTCCTCCAACTCTTTCTTGAGCTTATGCATTTCTGGTGTAGCCATCCTATATGGTGGAATGGGCACTGGTTTCGCTCCTAGAATGAGCTCAATAGAATAGTCTACCTCTTATTTCGAAGGAAATATTGAAAATTCCTCAAGAAAGAAATCCCTGAAATGATCCACCACTTGAGGAAAGTCTATCTGTGAAGTCCCTTGGTCATCAAGATAATGACTAGAAATATGGGTTGTAACTCCTCCTATCCCATGATGCTCAGGTCCTGCTCAACTCTCCTGGACATCCCACTCACCACTATGAAGAAATGATTCAGCCTCTGTTGATATAAATCTCACCCAATGAAGATAACAGTCAAAGACTGACTGGAAGAGAACTAACCAATCCATCCCAATGATGTCATCATAGCATGTCATCTCTAATACATTGAGGTCCAACATGAAGTGACACCCTACAACCTCCAGAGGGGACTCTATGCACTAACTTAAACTAACCGCCATAGTACCCAACGGTGTGTCTAGAGTCAGCGTATCGGCAGGAGAAAAGATTTAGACCACAAGGCTCCCCACAACAGCAACAGAGATAATGATATACATTGCGCAAATATAGAAAAGAGCTAATGATAAAACTAAGGCTTCTAAGATCATAGATCGAATTGTAGAAGGTCTCATATCCTTCTCTTAATGGGTCTGCTCCCCAGTAAATGTATGGCATGTACCGCGACCCTATGACCCTGGTTGACCAGTCTGAACTGATCCACTCCGTTGTCACTGGTAACCTGGTGACTAACCACCATGGCCGCGACCTCCACCTTGGCTCGCACAGCCGGAAGAACTCTAGTTCATAGGATGATGAAAAACTGGTGATGCATCTCTTAAATGCGCGGTCATAAAAGAACCCCTACCACCAGCTGTAAATGAGATGATCTAGAAAAAACGCTGAAGATGGCTTATATTTTTTCATGATTGGCACTCTGTCGGGTCTCTATAGAACTGAGTTCTAGTGTTCCTGCTCCCCGCCACCCGCATTGGTAGTGTACTACCTTGATTCTTGAAGATACATTTTTCCTACTCTGATCTCCTCGAGTGGACTCCCTGTTGTGCTTCCTGCTATCAGTAGGAGAAACACTAGCTCTGGAGGACAAACCGTCCTGGCTCACTGCTCTAGAATCCCTCAGATTATGCTCTGTGATCCGTGCTTGGTTGACGATAGAGAATATTAATGTCAACCTGATGATGTTCACCTGGGAATGGATCTCCTTCCTGAGGTCGTCCTCGTACTTCCTATCTAGGACCAACTCATCACCTACTGGGATATGTGTAAAATGCTACAGCTCCGTGAAATTAGAGGAATACTCCATCACAGAAAGAGTACCCTTCTCTAAGCTCATGAACTCCCAGTCTTGATCGGACCTCAAGGACTCTAGGTATAAGTAATCTTAGACAATGTGCTGAAACTCATCTGAAGTCATACCATGTTGGAGTCCTGACATTGAGATCACCACCACAACCTCTTGGCGGAGTCCCATAGAATATAGGTAGCGAGATTCACCCTCTTCTCTGGAGGTATCTCGAGATGCTTGAAGACCGTCAGTGCATCTTTGAGCCACAACTCTATAGCTTGAGGTCCTCCATCCCCAGAGAATGTAGGAGGATGATGCTGCTGGAAAACCCATGTCAACTCTACCATCGACGTGGTAGGATGCGGTGCTCACTATATGGTCTGCATCATCCTAAAAAATGCTTCCCTAAACTGCGCATGAATGCCTGCAACTAGTATAACAACTGGTGACATGGTTGGCACAGTAGGAGGATCTGCAGGAGGTCCCTGATCGGCCATATCTGATGTCTGATGACTGTCTGGAAGCTGACGTACAAGAGGAGGAATCCTCAGTGGCATAACATTGAAAGGACAAAAGCATACCTTCAAATAGAATTATGAATCATTGAGAACACAAGAATAAAAGAGGTGAACATGTGAAGTAAACAAATTTGTTTTACAAAAAATGACTACACGGTGTGTATAAAAACTACACGTCATGTTCCTTTAATCCATTCACATGGGCGTGTATTTTGACCAAAACTAGTCATGTAACACCCCAACTAGATGGCGTGTTGTCCCTACACATGACATGTACTTAAACTCAATTACCCAGACCGAGTCTCCTCACACGACTCACCCACACAGTCCTTATAAGACGAAACTCCATGGCATGTTCATGGTACACACAACGTGTATTGGACACGCTTCACCTGGCCCATGTTGTTTGAGACACGGCATGTGAACCTAGGTTACACTACACAGAGTGTTCCAAAAAAACATCATGTACTATGAAGCCATAACACCAGCCCGTGTTGTTAATTACAAGTTCAACTACAAGGTTCACTACACATGACAAGCTCCATGTGTACACGACATTTACTAAAATGATTTCCAATACCCGTGTTGTTCATGACACCGTCATGTACTTAGGTTACATGACAAGGCATGTTAAAATAGGACACGAAGTGTATAGTCGATGATTCATCCATCTTTGTCATTAGTCATGCGAGTAGACACACTGTCACTACAACACGACGTGTACATACCGTACAAAACCTGTTCATGAAAGGTTTTTCATAACCCTGTGTCCCTTACCACAGAGTCAGTGACAGGGTTTTAAAACTACACGGCGTGTATTCATAATGTACATGTCGTGTATTCTGGTTTTTTCTAGGAAGTAGCTCAGAAACTGCTCCAAATCCCAAAAAACACAGAAAATAAAAGTTAAGGTGCCAAATTCTGATCCGTGAGGGCCCATACACCCTGCGAATCAAAGCTTGGAAAATTATAGAAGTTATAACAATGAAACCAGGCTATGATCCACCAAATTCCGTTCCATGAGGTCCCATAACACCTCAACAACCAATGTTTGGCATCTATTTATGCAATATACTATACAAAAAAAATCTCTATCAAACAGAAGAGATTCTATCAAAGCATCTATCACAACAGCATGCATAATCTACACAACATCATTCAAAACAACATGAAATCAATAATGCATCCTATATGGAATGGAAAGAATTCATGGCATGAGGTTTCTAACAAGTGCCTATATGATGCATAAGATGGAATACCCTCATCTCATTGGGTTGCAACCGAAATAGAACTGTAATAACAACAACGGTAACATCACAAGGAATATGAATCACCCAATGGTGAATTCAAATTAACTGTAAAAGTGAAAACTTAAGAAAACTATAATAAAAGAGGTAGTTTGGCTTTTCCCTCTACACGAGTTAGCTACTCCCAGGAACAACTTATTTCCAAGTACATATTCCATCCTATCACTATTTATATGATCGAAACAATAATTCAAGATAAAATAATTACTTTGATTCCAAATTGTAACATCCCGGTTGTGGGAGCCACCTTCAGGTTCCCCATACACGGTTAGTCACATGGCCTCAAGAGAATTTCCCCGAACGCCAGAGGCTACCGACTAGAAGCAAGGGGCCTTGGTGTGCCAGTGGGGAAACTATTCCATCGTTAAAAAAGTACGAAGTGGAAGTAAACAACACATACAATGTAGAAGCAGAAAATATCCAACAACAATAAACAGCGGAAAACAAAATAAATAAAAAATTGGTGAAAAATACATGAAAATGATTCATGGTACATATATATCTAAGAGAACAGCCAAACAAGTCACAATTCTGAATAAAGGGCTAAAACAAGTGAAAAATAAAAACAGATAAGCAACTCCTCAGCATCGCAAGCCTCGGCTTGGTCCCATGATCTCTTGCTCCAATGAAATCATGTACCTAAAGTTGAAGGAAACATTCCATTAACTATACTTACATCAATAAAATCTTCTTGGGCCAAAAACCTGACCAATATAGGGTTTGATACCAAATACTAGTAGGAAACCCCTCGAATATCTGTTCCTAATAGTTAGAGAGTGTATGGATGGTAATATTCCAGTAAATAGTAAACAATAACCTGTAAAAATGATGATACATAGCAGTAAACAATCCACAGATCAACAAGTAGCAGTGAAGCAAAATACTAACCACAAATAAGAACCCCCCCCTGAGAAGTACTCACAACCAACCCCTCTGGTCCTATCCAAGATGTACCAACAACCCTCTGGGAAGTACATTCAGCCTAACCCCATTGGTTTGTTCATACCAATTATAATACTCTCTGAGGAGGCATGCCCAGTCAATTCCTCTTACAGTCTAAGGTAGTCATGGACTTTTTTGGGATGATCACGTGATCAATTACTCTTATAGCCACAAGATCTAGAGACACTCTAAGGAATCTCACTCGGTTAATTCTTATATAGCCACAGGTCTATCACAGACTCTCTGAGGAAGCTCACTCGGTCAATTCCTCCAACATCCTGGAATGGTTTAAGGAAATTCAAGCAAAACAAAGACTCTCTGAGGAAGCTCACTCGGTTTACCCATGTATAGTCTATAAATCTCATGTTTCTCTGAGGAAGCTCACTCGGTCTATCTTCCTATGGTATATAATATCCAAGACTCTCTGAGAAGCTCACTCAGTCTATCCCCTATAGTCTATAATGTCCAAGACTCTTTGAGGAAGATCACTTGGTCTATCCCCTCATAGTCTATAGCACCAGGTTCTCATGGCCCCGTGATAGTTAGTGCATAAAAACAAAATAATTACAAAGTAAACCTACAGAGATACTTGGATAACCAGTCTATAGCATAAAAATAAGATAGTGAACAACACTCCATCCTACGGTCACATGGCATGGAAAAAAGTTATAACGGCCAAAGGCCAAACAAGACCAAAAGGTCGTAAACAAAACAAGGCATTGTCAAAAAAATTCAAGCAAAGAAATTATCCTCATACATAACCAAATTAACTCTACACAAGCATACAAGAAAGGCTAGAAATATAGAAGGGGCAAAATAGTGAACACGCAATACCCCGTTCAAGGGCATTGGTGGAAAGTGCACATAAATTCAAAGACATCGAACGGAAAGGCACGTATCACCTACCTTGATGCTAGGAGATCGATATACATGAACCATAAGGATTGAATCTTCTTAGAATGTCATAGATATATGAAAACACACATAATCTTAAACCC
The DNA here is from genome assembly GCA_963277665.1 of Viscum album. NCBI lineage: Eukaryota > Viridiplantae > Streptophyta > Magnoliopsida > Santalales > Viscaceae > Viscum > Viscum album. The sequence goes on along the minus strand of CAUJRU010000011.1, from coordinate 6,840,634 downwards.
ACGATAACATGAAAAATATGAGGAATTGGAAAACAAGGATCTAGAAGAATAAAGGGCTTACCAATGCGGTTCCAACGCAATCGAAGACGGTCGATTTGGAGAACATGCAGAGGGTGGGGGATCATATGAGATTCATGGCTATACGGGATGATCTCGCTCAAAGAAGCTGGAGAAGAAGTGTGTTTTGGAGATTAGACGCGACCCAAGCCCGTTTAATGAAAAAAAACAAAGTAAATGGCGTGTACTTTTAAACTACACAACGTTTACTCGCCTTTTCCATACTACACTTTAGGCGGCATACACATCACCCCAACATGGTCATGTGCATGGTCATGACATGGCCATCACACGTCCTCGAGCGTCCTACATCAATGAACAAGGTGTGTACTTATAAAGTACACGGTGTGTACTTCAAAAATTTCAGGAAACTCCTCTTTTCTTAAAAACTCCAAAAAAGGAAAACATACCTAAAATGGAGGTTAGGATTCTTACACAACCTCTATGAAATATTTTAATACACCCTAACATTTATATCATTGTCCACTCTTGAAGGCACACCTTCCCCAATAGTGAACATCATGGAATTGAATCAATAAAATTTTTGAATTTTTTCATATCCCTTATTTAACTATCATATATATCCATTTAATAAACAACATATAAGTTCATATCAGATTCCTTTTGGCCAAAAAAATCTTTTGTAATTATTTTATTTAACTAATTCACTTGTAATAGATTATTCCACAGTGTTTTTTCCCATTGGTGACTTTATATGAGACACATGGAATACCATATGATATTTTATATATTTTGGATGTTAAAGTTCATAAGAAATAGTTCGGACAATTCAAGATATTGAAAAATCTCAATAATATGTGAAAATTAATTATAGATTGATCCTACATATGTCCACTATTTTATTGGACCTTTTTTTACTCGAAATACCTAGATTCTTTATATATAACATCCCATTGATGTTAGTTATAAATATTTACCATAACCTTCTATGATCTCTGAGGTATTATTTGTTACTGCTTTAAACCATTATACTTGTATACTAATGCACTTTACATAGCCTCAATGATAACTATACCCTTTGTAAGATTAAAAATTTATGGTGGTTTTTGGCCATAATTAATATCAAATAGCTTCATCCTATTAATTTTATAGTAATTAATATTTTGGATAAATTATTCCCAATCCATAAACATCACCTAATGTCTTGGTTAGTCTAAATAAAAACATTTAAAGTAAACTATCAAGAACAAATTAACTACTTATTTTTTATCATCAATCTATTGGTAATTATAGGATCTCATATTTAATGTGTTTCTTTTTTATTTGAAGAATTCCTTCCAAAATAAACTTTTGAATAGTGGTTCCTTATCCTAAAATAATATCTCAAATAAAACCATAAAACTTTACAATATCCTTCATAAAAAAACAACCACCATAGTTTATTAACAAGGGTACCCGATTGGATAACTTCATATGTTTTCTTAATCTGTCATACATAAGTAACACCACTTCAATGCTATATGACTTGGGTAACCTAGAAAAAAATCCATAGATACCTCTCTCAAAACTAATTACTATATATACAGTGTTTTAATACATGCACCTGGTCATAGATATTAACATTTACATTCACAAAACCATTTTCATTATTAGATAATACCTTTACAATAAAATGTATACCAACTCAATAAACCCCATTTTATAAATGTTTTTAGCCATCATATACCTAAAATATATTCCAAATGTTGATAAATGGTAGAAATAAAACATATTGGGAAGCAAGAATAATATCCAAGGTAAAAGTAACCTCATTCAAGTAAAACAGTATTCAATTTTAGATATTATTCACATATTTCATTGTTTTTTGGCATTGGAAATATTCGTTTCAAGCCATAAATTTATCACTCTATATTATTAAATCATTAAATACTATAATTTCTTCTTATCTTAGATCTATAATATCCATGTGAATACATTATTCTTTCTTTGTAACTGTTAAAATACAATCTTCCACAATATTCAATTTCTAGGGTTTATAAATAACCTTCAAATCGTAAATGAAAATAACAAATTTCCCACACGATTGTTCCATTTTGATGACCCTTTGTGTTAATATTTTCTTTATAATATGATGATCAATGTAACATTAAAATAACTTAACCATTAAATATTTCCTCTAAACTAGATTGATAGGACAAAGGCCATAAAATTTTCTTCATAAAAAAACATTTCCAAGTTATTTTCAGATAACACCATATTAAAATAATCTAGTGATATTACTTCTTGAATCAATAAAGAAATGATACCTAATCCTAAACCATAACACTCCACCAAAAATAGAAATTAGGAACAAGGAATGTACCAAATGTGTGCAATGTTTATACTACTTTTCAAATGCTAAAAATTCTTCTTGAGTCTCCAAATACCACTTTAATTTATTCTTCTTTCTTCAATCTATTAGAAGGAAGTAAATTTTCTCTATAATCATTAATGAACTTCCAATAGTTTTATTTGAGTCTCTTAAACACCTTTAATCCATTTTATTTCTCAGTTTCTATAATTTATATATTACATATATTTTACAAGGTTCCATTAAATCCCCATCAGAAGATATCATGTATCCCAAATAGTTCATTGATCTCCTCAATAAATTCATTTTCTCATGTTTCCATACAACTATTTATCCCTAATATTTTATATCCCACTATATAATATTTTAAAATATACATCCAACTATCTTCTATAAGAAATCATTCTATAAAAAATCAAAACTCTCATTTAAAACATAGGCCAAAAGAATACTATGATAGTTTTATGGAAAGTTCTATCAATATTCATTGTCCCAAAAGATCATTACTAAGTATTAATATATTCACTCATTTTTTTATGGTAGCCTTATCGATATCTTCTACTTTTATTCTCACTAGTTGAAATCCAAAATTCAATAATATTTTAAAGAAGCATCAAAAAATTGTGTAATTTATCAATAAACTCATCTATTGTAATGATTTAATACCTATTAGGAACTATCAACCAATGAAATCCCTATTTTAAATACAGAACCTCCATGTTGTGTCCTTTTGTATCTATTAATATTGGAAATAATTAATGGTTGGTTCTTGGTTATATGTTAAAGGATCCATGTTAATAAAAGTGTTTTAATTTCAAGAGGATTTTAAACATCTTAGAAAATAAATGGTCCAAATATATTTTTTGGTTTAGAGTCATAACATAAAGTCTTGTAAAACATAATTTGGTGTTTATTTATGTGTAATGAGGCATATATGGTTTTGAAATTCAATGAGAAACACTAGAGGATAGCCAGGTGGTTGGGGATGTTGTTTGAAGCCACTAAATAGCTTTTTCCTAGGCCAATGGCCTTAAAGCACTACTGGGAACATTGAATATCTAGTGTCTTAGTATTTTATAAATGGTAGTACTTCTATGTGTAATATGAATCATTTTACTCACAGTTTATTTTAGGTGGATGAACCATCTCCTCCCTATCATTTAACTTGTAGAGACATTTTCTCCCTACACTTATTTTTATAATTCAAGCTTCTACATGTGGGTGTTATAAGTGGTTTATGTCACCTTAAATTTGTAATATTAAACATCTATTTTTATCCACTGTGATTATCTTGAACACTTTTTAAATTCTCTTTCTTTTGATTAGGATTTGATTGAGATTCCACCAGGTATTTGAGGAATTACCTGAATGTGGTGTGGATTTACCTAAGACCTCATAAAGATGGACTAAAGATGATGTATATCCATAATTGTTTGTTGTTATTATGGATTTATGCGGATATATCAACCTTTATTAAGTTTATATTGATTTAAAATCAATTTTGATATGGATTTGGTGAGGCTCGTTCCGGATTTTTTCCATAATGACTTCGAGGGAACCCAATAAGTATTTGACATGAATTTTGTTGAGGTTTCGGAATGAATAGGCTATAAGGTGTTTGAAATGGAAATTATGAATCTCTTAGAGTGAACATATTATAATATTAAATAAAATTAATTAATTTATTATGGTTCATTGGCTTGAGATAGTGACTCAGTTGATGAGTGGGATTTTTTTGGACTCAAAAATCATGTTCTGGCCATAAAATAGTTTCCATCCTTGATTGGTTAATATTAAATAAATTTAATTATAGTTGGCAGTCTATATTAATCAGCCTATTTCTTATTGAATGATTTTTTGTAATTTTTTCATGTGTGTTCACACCAACATGGGAAGTAACCAATTAATTTTAAATTAATTTTCTAATTTATGTAGTTTGGTTAAATTACATTAAACCTTAAATTAATTTAAAAATTTAAACATATTCGGAATTCCATGAATGAAGAGGTTAATGTGACAGGCTATTGAGGACCTTGGGATCATGCATTAAACATTAGTTATTTAGGGGTGATGTTTTTATTAAGAGAATACCCTGCTTTATAAAAACTTCCAAGAGTTCACTTGATGATACATGTGATGAATGGATCTCGTTCAATAGATGAGGACCTATAAGATGAGTTAATCATAAGTGGATTGGTTTTAGGAATATTAGAGACTGGTTTGGCGCACTTCCTAGTCTAGATTTACCCCATAAAAAGAAATATGACTTGAACCATATCACAAAGTATTCTCTAGTACAATATACACCAGAGTCCGGTTAGTCCATGAACATAATTGATGAAATTGGGGGATGGGAAAACCTTTTAGTGTCGATCATAAGAATGCTATACCAGTTATTATAGAAGATCCCAAGTGGAACTCCTCTACTGTAGTGATGACATAGGGGACCCCTATTGTCTCCCTTTATTAAGAGGAACTTTAATAGGTAAATTAGTTTATGGGTATAAATGGTACAATATATTTCATAGAACCCGTTCCGAACACATGATCCTAAGAGGCTGTGTTTTTTTGTTGGTAATGGTAAATCTACGTGACTTTTATATGTTTTATTTTATTAATTTTTTATATTATACCATTTAATATGATTTCTTGTAAATAGAAATGATACCTAATGAAGATATGGTTTTACTTTATTCATATGAGTCTCTTGTTGAGTGAGAAAAGATCCCTGTGATGTTTGATATGTCTGAGATTAGGTATCATAGTAATTGGGGGGGGGGGGGGTGGGTGTATTCCTAGTTTTACTAGAATCCGGTTCATATAGTTGATGAAAATTTGGATTGTTAGAGATTTTTCATAGGATCATATATCTGAGAATGTCATATAGAACATATATAGAAATGATTAAGATGGAATGGTTTCCTCTTATAGGTTTATACCATCATGAATCCAGAGCATCAAGAATCTAATGGAGATATCAGTAGACCCTTGATAATTCTAATAATTCCATAGATTTTAATTATGGTAGGAGTTTCGAGGTGGAAATATATCTTCAATAAAAACTATTGGACATCCATGGAGAGACTATTGTAATCCATTGATTGATATTCATGATACTCTATTAAGTTGAGTTGGACAAAACATAGTTGGTTCAACAAAAGGATCGTGGGACAATGGATGCCCAAAAGATTATCCATGGGTTCTAGGGAGGGTATTACCTTTAATTGGATACATTTATTAGGATTAAATTGTAACGACCTGACCCTAGTTACCTAGAGTCGGTGCATTATTTTAATATATTGGCATGATTACCAGGAATTAAGTCCTGAAGGGATGATTGGTCTTGCAGTCTTGGAAAATAGATTACATACATGAATGTAAGATTACATTATAAAATGAAAAACAAAAACCACATTATCTCCATTAACCAAATTCATATCCCATATACTATACCTATGAGTCAGTTATAATATACTCTTTCACATACTATAAATAATAGAACATAGAAAGGGGTAAGCTCAGATGCTCGGTAAGGATAACAATATAGCAGAATTATCATAACTAAGCATAAACATTTAAGGCAATGTGTAAAAGTAAATAAAAATCCCTTTAAACATATACGTAATAATAATATATCAATGATAAATCATATTATGCCATTTTCTTATTCAGATGGATATTCTACTAGTCTACTAATTACATGCAATATCAATATGAAATTTCGTAATGATGGAATGCATAATTCCAGACTTCCTAAGAACATAGTCAAGGTCTTCTGCCAAAACTAAAAATAATATTTTTTCAAGGCCTTGTCCCAAGACACTATTTTGTCTAATGAGACCTATCATTTCTTCTAGGAGCAATAGAGTGATCCACCCATCACTTTCTAAGTCCAATTCATTCCTCATATGAAAAGGTTTAAACATAACATAAACATTTGTATGATAACTAGTACACTAAATGTCAATAATTTATCCCTAAACCCTGAATGGTATTAAAATAACACCTCCACAGTCAATCATATCACAAAACCATCAATATAATATAGAATATTTGTATCATAATAAATCAACCCGATCTAGAATAATATCCCATAAATGATGTTGACATAGTTGAAAATGATCATTAAAAATCATTGAGAGAAATATCCTTTTTTCATGAAATCATTTAAAACTCATATAAATGAATTTATTTAAAATAATGTTTTGAATCAAAGTGTTCCATATCTCTTTTAATCATTTTAATGTAATTAACATTCATAAATATCTAAGTCCATATAAATAAATTCTTAAAACCATTTTAAAAACAAGGAGAATAATGATAATGGTTATGAAGAATAAACCATTAATACATTACAAATGATGTTTTAGTAAAAATAATATTAAAGATACTACCTTTGAAAACAATTTTATGAAACATGGACATGGATAATAAATATTTCCCAGTAGATACATACATAAAAACAACAGTGGATAATAAAGGGATTGTTAAATTAACCATTATCGTGCACCTTCCATTGGTCGAGGGTACGTTTAACATCATGTATAATGACCATAGTATGGTATTAAATTATAACAGAATCATATTAATATTTACTATATGATACATGATTTATTTATGACTTTATACTACCCATTTTATAATTATTTCCATGTTAAATTCACAATTTGGGTAATAATCGCTTTCTTTATCGTACATGTTTTAACTTATTATTCCTGATCATATCATTTAGATCATGATTTAAAAACATTAGAATATAAACCTTTATTTATATATCATATATATTTAGGATATAAATATTTATAATATATAGATATATGAAATGGAAGGAACCATTTATGGAGATGGTAGGCCGTACGTGCATAAACACTGTTTCCATTTTCATATCGTATTGAACGGATGAAAGTGAATAAAATATATGTAGGTACATACATTTATATATATATATATATCTAGTATATATATTTTATTTCATATATTACATACTTATTAATCATATAAATTTTTATAATCATCATTGAATGGTGAATGTGGGAATGAATCTCATCGCATCGTGGAGACTGTAATCTGTACGTACGCACGAGCAACAATATCATTATATTGATTGTGAAATAATATGTAATTGGATGATATATCATATTTAAATATTAATTAACCTTTTTTATTTATTATTTATTGTATTTATACTAATTATTATTCCCATTCAAATAATGAAGTGTTTGAATAACAAACTACTCCATGAAGTGGAGACGGTAAGCCGTACGTACACATGTATGGTGACTTCGTCATTTAGAGGATGGATATAATACTGAATATTGTTGTATCATATTTATAATAACATCACAGTATGTTGGAGGTACTAGAGTTAATATTTTGTTATGGAAACAACAAAGAAAGAGGACATGGAAGATGAAAAAAATTTGAAAGAGGGTGGTGAAATTATTACCTCTTCTACTGGTGTTTCCTTTTGTGTTGATCAAAATGGATCCATAGGTTGGATTTATTATAAATGTAAGGACTATAGGTTTATGTGAGGGATGTTGGGAGTATATTTGTTCAGGGGATGGCCAAGCCAAATGGCTATGGAGGTGTGATTTGGAGAGAAGATGCAGAAGCCTTTTATAAGAGAGGTAAGGGTCACTTTAGGAAAAGATTGAAATATTATTTTATAATAAAATAATTATTGGTATAAAATGGATCTAAAATGATTAATTTCTAGGATATGGTGGTTATGGGTCAAAATAATCTCAACCAATTGTTTTTAAAATAGTTTAGGTTTCCATTTTAACCCTATCTTTTTAGATTTAGCGGGTAGTTAAATAGTTTAACTTTTACTATGTCTTCTTGTATTATTACAACATATAGTTAATAAACATACTATAAACATAAAAGAGAACCTCAAGGGGTTAATTAATGAAATATATAATATTATTTAATCCCTCTGATAGAACCTTAGATTTTTTGGAATATTATATCAACCAATAATATAATATTTCTTTTAAAAATTAATTTATGTCAATTTTAAACTATTTTGTGTTTAGTTTTTATGAATGTCATAAAAAATTGATTACTTCCAAAATGATACATTTAATCAACCCTAACATGTCATATTATCCTATAAAATTCATGAATATCATAAAAAATTTGAAGTTATATTTATTTTAATATTTATAATACAGTTTATCTAATTCATTGATTAACAAATTAATTAATACATCATCTTTGTTTTTTAAATAAATTAAATTATTTAATGTATAAGAAATATATATATATAATACCATTATGTATGAAATATCTGATATAAATTTCCCTTTTTCATGAAACCAGTATAAATTCATATATAGGATGTCATTTAAAATATATTTTTGAATCAAAGTGTTCCATAGAACATTGAAACTTTTGTATTGAAATAAAATTTGAAAAAATTAAACTCCATATAAATTAATCCTTAAAACCATTTTGAAAACAAGGATATTAATGGGAAAGATTTAGAAGAATAAATATTGAAAAAATTTAATATTATGCTTTATTAAAAATTACCTTAATGAAAATTTCTTTGAAAACTCTTTTATGAGACATTAACATGGATAATAAATATGTCCCAGTAGATACTTATGTAAGAACAACCTTGGATAATATAGAGATTGTGAAATTAACCCTTCCCTAGGACTTTCATTTCGTTGATGGTATGCTTAACATCATATATAATGACCACAGTATGTTATTAAATTATACCAAAACTGTATTCATATTTATTATATCATAGATGATTTATTTATGTCTTTATTCAACAAATTTAATAATCATTTCCATGTTAAATTTACAATTTGGGTAATAATTGCTTTCTTTATCGTACGTGTTTTAACATGTAATTATAGATCCTATCATTTAGATAATTATTTAAATACTTCCAGAATATAAAAAATGAGTTATATATATTATATATTTAAAATATAAATATTTATAATAGATAGATATATTAAATGGAATGCCTCATTTATGGAGAGAGTATGCCATACGTACGCTGAAACACCGTTTCCATTTTCATATCATATTGAACTTAAATAAGTGAATAAGATATATGTAAGTACACACATATATATATATATGTATATATGTATATATCTATCTAGTAGCATTATAATGTCACATATTAAAGACTTATTAAAAATATATATTTTAATAAACATCTTTGAATGTGGGAATGAATCTCATCATGTTGTGGAGACGATAATCCGTACGTACTCACGAGTGACAATATCATTATATTGATGGTGAAATCACATGTAATTGGATGGTATGTAAAATATGAAAAACAATTAACATGTTATATTTAACATTTAACTAAGTTATACTCATTATTATACCCATCCAAATAATGAAGTGTTTGAATAACAAACTACAACATGACATGGAGATGGTAAGTCGTACATACACACGTATAGTGACATTTTCATTTAGAGGATGGATAGAATAAGGAATATGTTTGAACCATATTTATAATAACATCACTGTATGAACGAGGTACTGGATTTAAGAATTTTTTATGGAAACAACAAGAAAGAAAAAGTGGATGATGAAAAAACATGAAAGATTGTGGTGAAATTATTACCTCTTCTTCGGGTGTTTCCTTTTCAGTTGATCAAAAGGGATTCTTAGGTTGGATTTTTTGTATCAATGTAAGTACTCTAGGTTGATTTGAAGAATTTTGGGAGGGTATTTGGGCAGGTTATGATAGAGACAAATGGCTATGGAGGTGTTATTTTGAGATAAGGGGATGTATCCTTTTATAAGGGACGTGAGGGTCACTTTTGGAAAATCATGAAATAGTATTTTATTATAAAATTATTATCGGATTATAAATGATCCAAAATGATTTATATCTAGTATAGGGTGGTTATGGGTAAAAATAATCTCAATAAATTGGTCTTATACAAGTTTAGGTTAACATTTTATCCTTATCATTAAGTTTTAACTCTTAGTTAAATAGTTTAATGTTTACAATGTCTTCTTGCATTCTTACAACATATGGTTATTGAACATAATATAAACATCCAAGTGAACCTCAAGTGGTTAATTAATGACATATTTAATATTATTTAATCACTTTTGGCCCAACCATAGTTTTTTTGGAATATTATATCGACCATTAATATAATATTCGTTTAAAAAATTAATTTATGTCAATTTTGACACTATTTTGAAAATGTTTTTTTTTTTAAAATACATCACGACTTGATAACTTCGAAAAAGATACATTAAAACAACCCTAACATTACATATTCACCTAAAAAATTCGTGAATGTCATAAAAAAGTTAAAAGTATATTTATTTTAATATTTATAATACCATTTATTTTATTTTTCATTAATAAGTAATTATTGCATCATCATTATGTCATAAATAAATTATTATTTTAATATCTAAAAATTATAAATAAAATATAATTGTGTAGGAAATAATTTTATCTTTCTAATTAATATTTATATTCTGATTTATATTATGTGTAAACCAATATCAAAAATGGTTTAGTTATTAAACTTTGAAATTAACTCTTGTAAATCTTCATTAAATAAAATAATAATAAATATCCTAATGTAATCCAGGTGGACCTAAAGGATCATATTTTATTCCTAAGGTTTATTTTTGGTCGAAATACACATATACAATAGAATTAGGATATGTGTTAGGGTAATTATAAAACCTTTTTTACCCTTAATTATGCTATTTACTTTTAACCGGGGTAAATAAAAGTCAAAGATTATTATTCACCAAAAAAACATTTTTATCTTATTGAACCACATATTTTATAATGATGTAAACTATTTCTCCTATAGTTTTGAAATTTAGCTCACAGAAGTGGTAAAATTATGTTTTATGCAAATTTGCAAATGCTCTTAGAAGGTGGGTAAAAGACGGTAAAAAGTTCAATAAAAATATATACATATAATTTTATTATAAAATGACTCCAATGAATAAAATTTAACTTATATAGGTTATATATATATTTATTTAGCTAAAATAAATTTAAATAAAACAGATAATTATATAAATACAAAATCTATTTTAAATAATAACATAGTGTTTCTCACTATTCGCTAAAAATTGAAAGTTTTCAGGAAAACACAAAAAATTAACTATTAGATAAATTTGATAATATTAACTCAAAAATTAAGTCTATTATACAAAATAAAAAAAATTGAAGTTCATTTTTTAATTTAAAATTAATTCCCATTTTCAAAACCAAAAATTGGTTTTTTAAAAAGTAAAAACTATCAAAAGTTTGACATGGGTTTACGTTAAATTTAAATTTGAAACTACATATAATGACCTAAATTTTATTAAGTAATAAAAATATTATCTAATTATACTTCCAAAGCATTCAAATGTATAAATTAACATTATAAATTATTTTGATTAAAATGTAGTTTTCAATAAAAAATTAGTATTTTTCACTATTCACCCAAATATGAAACTTATCAGAAAAACACCAAAAATTTATCGAAACTAAATTTTTATGTACTTATTCTAATGTAGAATTTAATTTCATTAAATTGAATATATTAAACTGTCAAATATTGGTTTTAAAAAGGTTTCCTCATTAAAATGACCTAAAATTGCATTTTTTGAAAAATACTTATTTTATCTGAAAAAATGACTTCGTTCCTATATTATGTATAAGAAAAAAATAATATGGATGATAATATTATATAGAGTATATAATATTCAAAATGAAAATTATACTATTCATAACCGCTTTTTTAACGTAATTTTTGGTATGTTGTGGTGCGCTCGAACTCGGTGTTGCCTGTAGCACAGGCAATTGAAATAATTTAATGAAATACCATACTATGAAATCATGGGGTGTTACATAAAGAATTATTGATCCTAAAGGATTTCCTAGTCCCACCCCCCATCATAGGAAATGTATGTCAACCTACGATTGTGATTTCCTAGGAACTACTAGGGGGCTTATCACAAGGGCTTGAGGAAAAGGGATTCTTAGTGACCCCATTGGGTCTCTACTAATCATGATGGATGCATATGTGTCAGATATCTAGGGTTTAGATAGAAAATACCATGATTTGATTCTCATGATCATAGATTCTATGGTATAAGATGAGGTTGGTATGGTCAATCGAGGCCTTAGACATGAGAATAAATGATCATTATTAGTAATTTCTGTATATTAACTAGAAGAGAACATGAAAATTTTATTTTAAAGGTCACCATGTTGTGCTCAGAGATATTTTCACACCCGAGCAATGTACGTATAGAGTTTCATTCATTTACTTTTAATGTAGTATATTTAATTATTATAAGCATGTAACATTCATTTATCCCTAAACTGTTTGTATAGTATGAGACAACATTGGTGGTTCCATATTGTGATATAAACTAACTACATGCTTACTCACCTGTTGTATGAGGTTCCTATGTAGGATTCACTTGGTTTTATGTTCAGTAAGGGTGAAGGGTTGGTATTTCTTGATTGAGTAGGATGAATCAAATGTTATGGAGACTGAGATGTTGTATTTATTTTTCCTCAATGTCGTTAAATTTATTCAATCATGACAATTCAAGTTCTCATGGTGAATTTAATCTTGTTATGACATTATATTGTTTTTTCATATTTATTATACAGTCATATTTATATATATTCAATTTTTTATGTAACACTCTGATATATTGAATATAGTCACCGCCTGAAACCTTGATATAGCCTCCCTGTTAGTTGGAATCCTATAGAATACAAGGATCCATTCCTAAGGCCACATGGTATTATGGTGTTATTATTGTTCGTAATGATCTAGGGAGGGGAACTACAAAGTGGTGTCAGCATGGTTCTTATATTTTATTCATACTATTTGGATGTCATATATTATATTTTTAGGGATTCTTCAAAGCATATGATGGCTATCGAACTATTTCATCCTCAACACCAGTTCTAGTATGAATTATATGTTAACAGGTATGGAATTGATATTTTTATTATATGAGGTATGATTTGTATGATTAAAAAATTTAATGATTCACATTATTTTTGATTTTACTATTATTATTCATATTTAATTTTTTGTCTCTTGGACAATTTTCAAGAGACCCATTATGGAATTTAGCTCTTAGCCCATATTGGAAAGAGTTGTCTCATTCAACACAAATTAGAATGTGGTATTCACATGACATGTAATGATAGAATAGATTTAATTTTTATACCTAAGAGTAGTTTAAAAATTATAAGTGTCAATAATTTATTACATGATGTTTTCTTATATAATTAAATAGTGGTGGTATACTAAGATATAACTATATGTATGTGTTATTCATTTTAATGGAAGGCCATTAGACCTATAGTTTAATGATTGTCGATGAATCCAATATTTTCCTAAATAATATGGGAAATGGGGTGACCCTAGTTGGTTAGTGAGGTACATGTTTCAATAGTAGTGAAATCCTTATGGGATTAAATATCTTGAGTTCAGAAATTTTAATTATTAACAAAAAAATATATCTTTTCCCATATAGAATTATATATAACCCTACATAACAAAATCGTTGTACAATTGCTTCACTACATAAAATTAACTATTGGTAAAATCTTTATGAATGTTCCCAATATGTTGAGTTATTTTTAATTTTCACTACTAATATATATATTGATTACCATATAGCATGGAATGGAATTATACTCAGCTAAACATGTGGATGTGGTTTTCTTTTTTACATATCATATATGAAAATATTGTTATATTTCTAGGACCATTGATGAATTAATATTCTCAATGTAGAAATCATATAGAAATATTTTTAGGGAGGCTTTATTGCAAGTAATTTGGATTTTTTATTTTTATTTTGGTCATATGTATGAGACCTATGAGTGGTTGGTTTGGCACATTTAATTCCCTAAGATTCTAAAATGGAAGTATGGATTGTTCATTATGATTTTTTTCTTTCACCATGTTTTTACCATGGGACAAGTGGGATTCCTAGAGACCTTTTGAATTAAATAGGACCTTAGTGGGTCATTATATTTTGATAATGGAATGAATCCCATTAGTGGGGTAGACAGAGCCTATTAGTTCTGTATTTGAATGATGTGAGGTTTTTGATAGATCTTGAGAATGAATCATAGAGGATGCTATCAGGTATATAGTATATGCATGATGAATTCTTCAGTTCATGAGAATTATAACAAATCGTACATTACATACATTGTAATTACTTCATAATTGACGCACACTTATTACAACATATAACAAAACCATGAAAGGACCGTATCGGTATAGTGTGTTTAGAAACTGGGAAACATAAATGACTGGTTCATATATCATCTACATTGTCTCCATTTTATTTTATCATATCTATAGTCCCTTTTGACATATCTTACTTAATATCCTTCTTCCTGACCTGGGGAAAAGAAAAAAATAAAAAAGGGTCATCTCAAATGCTCAGTAAGGGTAAACAAACGAAATATCAATCACATCATATTCATAAGAACATATCATTTTGGAAATCATAACCTGCAAAAGAGATCATAAATTTCATAACACGGGATAAATCATAGTAGTGAAATGTAATACCAATAATCATAACATAAAACATAAAACATAAAACATTGTGTCATACACACATAATCATAGAGAATCATTTCTTAGTAGTCAACACTCATTGCCAAGAATATCTTAGCGGGCAAAGTCCATTTCTGAACCGAGTTCACTCCTCGTTTCAGTCATGTTTCATTAAACCAGATTAACCTGCCGTTCGAGCCATGTATATGTCATGAGATATAAATTTTTACCCACTACATTGGAGGGAGATATAGGTCCCTCCCATCTCATAATGAAACCATTATTATGTGTGGCACAAAATCATAAATCACACATCATAGAATAACCCATGTAATAAAAATGGGATTCTTAATCAACATGCCATCATAACACAATCTATATAAGATAAAAAGACATAATAAAAATAATTCCATCATAAAATTATCCAAATAATGTAAAAATAGGGATAGAAACATAACCCTATATTATCTTAGATGGAAAATAATTTTGATAAAACATTTGAACTCCATTCTTGAGGAAAATATCCTTTCTACTTCAAAAACATTTATCATTATTAACATGCCATATAATTTTAATCTAAAACAAGTTGATTAAAAATAAACTTGAAAACTTTTAATGGAAGCTTCCTGGAAATAATGTTCTAAAAATCCATTCATGTATGTTAAAAAACATTCTTCTCGTACTTTGGCCAGAAAAGTCAAAAAGTACCTCGTACGAAAAATGATAAATGATTCCTTTCATATCTTTTACTAAAAACTCACCCAAGTGTAAAATTGGATTTAAAAAATTGTAGGAGGATATAAATAATATTACATATTGCGGAAACATGGATGTGGATGATAAATATTCCCCAGTAAATTCTAAAGTATAAACAATCTGGGATAAAAATGAGATTGTGATATTTTCCCTTACTATAAGTCTGATTTGCTTCGTAAGTTTCCGAACCTACGGTATAACGATTTAAATAATGTCATTGAATTATTCCAAAATCATACATATTTTTATGATATCATATATGGTAATATTCTTAGCTTTTTATTATTAATATTTCATTGCTACTTGTTATTCGGGTGTTTATTACTTTTTGTTCATACGCATGTTTTGTCAAATAAATTCATATTATTCTTTTTAGGATACAGATACCTCATTTCCAGAATGGTATTAGTGTAATATATATCATATTCATTCATTAAATTAATTTATATAATCATTATTCAATGATGATCTTGTAGAACGTGTCACATCACATCGTGGAGACGGTATTCCATACGTACGCACGAGCGATGATATCGTTCCCATGATCGTGGAATTGTATTGGAGTTTATGTATACTATTTCAGAATAAATACCACTTTAATATAATGATATATAGTTATTCTTTACATCATTATACCCATCCGGGTAAGGTGGTGGTGGAAAATATATTACACCACGGCCTGGAGATGGTATTTCGTACGTACGCACGCACGGTGATTTCATTTTCCGTAGGATGGATAGATGGTGAAATATGTTTGTTTCATAATTATAATAACATATCTGTATATTAGTGATACTGATGTTATTACTTCATAATGAAACAACCAAAGAAGAAGTAGAAGAAGAAATAAAGTTGAAGGAATCGGTAACAGACATTACCTCTTCTTTGAAGCGCCTCTTTTTAACATCCTCTTAGCGAACAAAAGATTGTATTTGAGGAAGACCAAGACCTCTAGGATGTTTATAGGGAAGTGGATAAGACAAATTGGCAGGGATTTTTCCATGATTGAAGGCTCAATGTGGTGTGAGGAGGATAGGGAGGATGTGCCCTTTTATAAGGGAGGGGAGGGGCACCTTAGGAAAACTTAAAATATTATTTTATTATGAAGTCATATTCGGTTTTTAATAGCTCAAAATTAATTTATTTTGAATATAAGGTGAGGATGGGTATAAATACCTTCATCCAATTGAATTTAGGAAAGTTTATGTATCTATTTTAACCTTATCATTTAGATTTAACTTTATGTTAGATAATTTAACTTTTACTGTGTCTTCTTGTTTTCTTAAACTATAAGGTTAATAAAATTACTATAACAAGTCAAACAAACCCCAATTTGTTTATTATTAATATTTATAACCATATATAATTCATTTTGGCGAAACATATATTTTTATGAATAAAATAACAAATGATAATATAATATTTGTTTTAAAAACTATTTTATGTCAATTTTGACACTATTTGGTAATTGATTATTGGGAAAATAATAAAAGAATGATTAGTTCGAAAACATTTATTTAAATCAGTAATAACATGTCATGTTAACCTTGAAAGTTATTATAAATCATAAAAAGTCTCAGATTACATTTATTTGGGTATTTATAACACCAATTATGTCAATATTTCATTAATAAGATAATTACTCCATCGTCATTGTGTCATAAATAAATTAAATTTTTTAATGTATAAAATTTATAAATAAATTAATATTATTTAAGTATTATTTTTAGATTTCTAATGAATATTTTTAGTCGAATTTATCTTATGTATTACCCTATATTAAAAATTATTTAGGTATTAAACACTGATTTTAACTATTTTAACCCTTCTTTAAATAAATTAATAATAAATGTCCTCATCTAATCCAAGTCAGCTGAAATGGTCATATTTTATTCCTAAGGTTGTTTTTGGTCGAATTACACTTATCCAATAGAATTAGGATACGTGTTAGGGTAATAATAATATCATTTTTACCCTTGACTACCCTATTTCATTTTAACCGTGGAAAAAAAGTAAAAAGTTACTATTCAACAAAAATTATTTTCATCTCATTGAACCACATTTTAGTCCTTGATATTATCCGTGTCTCTCAGATTTTTGAAATTCCACTCACATATGTGATAAAATTATGTTTTATGTGAATTTTCAAATTCTCGTAGGAGGTGGGTAAAAGAAGGTGAAAAGATAAATACAATTTTTATATATCTAAAATTATTATAAAATGACTCCAATGAATTAATTTGAACATATATAGGAATTATGTCTCAATTATTACATAAAATAAATTTAAATAAAATAAATAATTATTTATATAAAAAGTCGGGTTTTAAATAGTTTCCGAAATCGGTGCAACCACACAATTGTACCATCAAAAGACCCTAATAAGGAAATATTGAACCACAATCATCAAGATCACCCTCAACAAAATAATATTAACCCCTCATTTGGTTAAAAACATACTAGAAAATAAGAACTCAAGAATGAGGGTATGAAAATAATACAAAGAGGGAGAGATGAAGATAAAAAGGGATTACATGATTATCCCTTGAAGAATTTTGTAAACCCTGTGTTTTCACTATTCATCAAAAATTAAAAGTTTTCAGAAAAATACCAAAATATCACCCTAGGATAATTTCAATATCCCGAAACCAAAAATGAAGTCCATTTTGAATGATAAAATTTACAAAATTTTAAAAAGTCGGTATTACTATTCATAATGGCTAGTTGTAATAATATTTTAATAACATATCGTTGTTTAGTGAAACTTGTTATTGCGTACAACACAAGATATCGATGAAGGTCGGGGTTGTGTGTAAAGAAAGCCAAGATAGCGTCGTGTGTAGTGAATGATTTCATTGATGATTTATATAACATAAAAACAAAATATTTCTCATAAAAATATTGGGTGTTACATTCTAGCCCCCTTAAAATGAATTTTTCCCTTGAAATTCATCACTTTGTAACAAACAATGAGGATACCGCTCCCTCATCATATCCTCAAACTCCCATGTAGCTTCTTCTAATTGGTTGTTCCACCATTAAACATTCACCAAGTGAGTGGTCTTGTTCCGTAAGACATTTTCGATATGATCCAAAATCTTGATCGGATGTTCTTCATTAGAAAGATCTTGCTCAAGCAGTATAACTTCTGAGATGAGTACATGTGAAGGTTCCGATATGTACTTTCTCATGAGCGATACATGGAACACATCATGAACTTGAGAGAAATTCGGTGGAAGATCCAATCGGTAAGCTACCTTCCCAACACGATCTAGAATTTCGAAAGGACCGATATACCTATTATTCAACTTTTCCTTCTTTCCAAATCTCATTACTCTCTTCCAAGGAGATATTCGTTAGAACACTTTATCACCAACTTCAAACTCTTGGTCTTTTATTCGGTTATCGGTATAACTTTTTTTTCGTCTCTGAGATTCTCTTATGTGTTGTTGAATAGATCTGACATTTTCTGCCATCTCATCAACAAGATCAGGTCCTAATAGCATTCTTTCCCCAACTCCATCCCAGCAAGTTGGATTTTGGAATTTCCTTCCATAGAGAGCTTCATAAGGAGACATATGAATACGGTAGTGAACACTATTATTATAAGAAAATTACACCAAAGGTAGGTGTTGATCCCAACAACCTTTGAAATCCATAGATCAAGATCATAACATATCTTCTAGAGTTTGAATTGTTCTCTCAGACTGACCGTCTGTCTAATGATGATAAGCAGTGCTAAAACTCAACTCTGTATCCAGATTATGCTAAAGACTTCACCATAACTTCTAGGTAATCCTCAGATCCCGATAAGATATAATGGAAGGTGGTACTTCATGGAATCTAACAACTTCCTTTACATATATCCTAGAAAGCTGATCTAGGGAGAAATATTCTCTAATGGCAATGAAGTGTGCCAATATTGTAAGAAGATCAACTATGACCCAGATAACATTATTGCCTTCGGATGTTTTAGGAATTCCGGTGACAAAGTCCAAAGTGATGTTTTCCCATTTCCATTTAGGTATGGGTAATGGTTGTAACATCCCCTTTGACTTCTATCTATTAGCTTTAACTTGTTGACAAACCAAGCATCGAGATACATATTCAGCAACATCTCTTTTCATACCATCCCACCAGAAGTACTCTTTCAGGTCCCTATACATCTTTGTGCTTCCAGGATGAATAGAGAATGAAGAACTATGAGCCTCATCCAGTAGTTACTTCTTTAATTCTGGGATGGGAGTAACACTAACCCGATTTCTGAACGTTATTATCCCATCACAATCAAGGTTTATTCAGGAACATTTCTCACATTATTTTGTATCTCTACATCTTCTTTTTGTGCCTCTTTAGTCTTTACATGTATATATGGTTGAACATTAATTTGAGAAAGATAAGATTTCCCCCTTCCATTATAATTCCAAGATGCATCCTTTGTAAATCCATAAATATTTGATCTTTTGTGATCCACATCATGGATAAGCTCGCATGGTCTAGTCGACTTAATGCATCTTCCACCTTGTTTGCTTTCCCTGGGTGGTAATGAATTGAGCATTTGTAATCCTTAATTCACTCCAACCATATTCTTTGGTGCATATTCAGATCCTTTTGTGTGAAAATATACTTTAAACTATTATGATCTGTATAAGTATCATACCTTTCACCATAAAGACAATGCCTCCAAATCTTCAATGCAATGATTACCGTAGCTAACTCCAAATCATGAGTTGGGTAATTTTGCCCATGGATTTTCAACTTTCGTGAGGCATAAGCTATAACCATATCATTTTTTCATAAGAACACAGCCTATCCCCTTCTTGTATGAATTACTATTGATCACAAACCTTTTTACACTACAAGGAAGTGTGAGAACATGTGAACTAGATAACCTTCTTTTAAACTCCTTGATATTCTCTTCACGTTCCTCCATCCACATGAACTAAATTACTTTTCGAGTAAACCTGGTGAGTGGGTTAGATAATCATGAAAAATCATTCACAAAAGGTCTATAATATCCAAAAAAATCAAGAAAACTTCAGATCTTAGTTACTATTATTAGTCTCATTCATCTTTCGATAACCTCTATCAATGCTGGATCAACCGATATCGCCTCTTTCGAGATAATGTGACCCAAAAATGCAACTTTTTGAAGCCAAAATTCTCACTTGGAAAATTTGGCATAAAGGATCTTCATTCTCAAGGTCTTCAATACAATTCTCAAGTGATCTTCATGTTCTTCCTTTCTATTTGAATAGACAAGAATATCGTCTATAAAGACGAACACAAACTGATCAAGATAATCTCTAAAGACTCTATTCATTAGATCCATGATGATAGAAGGGGAATTAATAAGACCAAATGGCATAACTAAAAATTCATAGTGTCTGTACCTTGTACCGAAAACCGTAATTTGTATATCCTCCCTTTTGACCCTTAATTGACAATACCCTGAACGAATATCAATCTTGGAAAAGTAATGAGCTCCGCGTAGTTAGTCAAATAAGTCATCAATGCATGGGAGAGGATATTTGTTCTTGATAGTGATCTTGCTATGTTCTCGATAATCAATGTAGAGTCTCGTTGATCCATCTTTATTCTTAACAAACAGAACAGGTGCTCCCCAAGGTGACACACTAGGGTGTATGATTCCCTTATCATGATTCTCTTGGATTTGCTTCTTCAATTCATGCAACTCAGTTGGGTCCATTCTATAAGGTGTCCTTGAAATAGGTAAAACACCCAGCACGAGTTCTATTGAAAACTCAACTTCACGATTTGGTGAATGATTTGAAAATTCCTCTGGAAAGACATCATCAAACTCACGTACAATGGTCATATTCTTAATCATGAGTTTCTCACAAACCATTTGAGATAAATAACCTTAATTTAGTGGAATAAATACACATAAGATGGAAGAAATTTCCACTGGAAGGTTATGTTTAGCCTTGCATCGATAGATGATCATAGATGGATCTAGAATATGAAATGTGACTTCCCTTCATTGGAAATTGAGATGAGTTCTATATAAAGAAATCCAATCCATGCCAAGAATCACATTAATTCCACTATAGGAATGATCAAAAGATTTGCAAGAATCACATTCCCACAAACTTCAATCAGATAAGAATTGTAAACTTTTGATGTGACTGTTGTTTCGTTATGGGTTGTCACAGCTAACTCAATATGTAACTGCTGAGGTAATACGGTGATACCCTTTGAAAATTTTTCAGAAATAAAAGAGTGGGAGGATCCAGAATCAAATAAAACATTTTCTAATTTATAGTGGATGGTAATTGTACCTTTTACCACTTCGTTATCATACTCCACATCGTTGATAGAAATTGCATGTGAATTTTCTTTTTATTTAGCATTAAGAGTATGTTGACATTGATCATCATCAACAACCCTTGGATTATGGCATTGATTGGCATATTTCCCCATTTCCTTGCACTTGTAACATTGATGTGTAGACGGTGCACTCTATTTAGACTTTTCTTTGTTCACAAAAATAGACATCTTCTTCCCATCATTGCAGTATTCAAATGCCTGATGACCATCCTTTCCACATTTGAAACATTTACTTGTCCCATTAAGACAACTCCCTCCATTTTTCTTTCCACACATTGAGCATAAGGGAAAACTCACCTTCTTTTCAGTGTGCTCTTTAGATTTTCCTTTGAATTCCATTTTCCTCTTCTTATCAAACCCATATGACTGATGGGTTACTCCAATCTCCATCTCAACCTTGATATCACATCGAAGCATTTCCTCATAGCTGTTGAAGTCCCTTATGGCTAACGCTCTTCGAGGACTTGGTTTTAAGCCACTAAATAATCGATCGATCTTACTCTCAGGTTGGATAATAATCCCAGAAGCATAGCTTGAAAGTCTTGTAAAATTTTCTTGGTAGGTACCAACAGATTCATCATCCCTTGGCTTCAGTTCAATAAACTCCTTCTCCATATTTGTTCGAATAATATGATGGAAGTACTTATTGAAAAATAAGTTCATGAACTCGCCCCATTCCATGGACTCAATTTCATCTCTTTGCCCCGTATTTTTGATAAGATTCCACCATTGATCAGCATCAATATCCAAACAATACAATGATAATATGACTTTGTGATGTTCAGAACATTGAAGAACTGAAAATATATTTTCAGTAGTACTGATCCATTGTTCAGCAACTAATGGATCAATAGACCCACTGAACGAAGTTGGACACTTCCTCATGAAGGATACAACAGAATGTTGCTCCTTCTTTGGCTAGTTGTATGCCCTTCATGATTCATAGATTGAGAAATTTGTGTGACCATGGCTACAATATTTTTCATTCCATCTCCCATGATGTTTGGTTTCTCAGGGGGACAATCATTGCATTGTCCGTCACATTCCGCGTTAACACGGTTCCTTCGGGATCCATTCATTGACTAAAACCAAGAAGAAGAGTGTGAGAAACACTAATTATAATATGAAAACCACATAATCAAGAATAAAATTTCACACTTAAGGTATTATCATAGGTTGTTCGTGGACATTTTGAAAACACTAAGATTTTGTTCTATGTTTAGACTTATCCTTAGGGTTCGTACTATGGCATTCAAATACTATTTTCCAAAGGATGAATATACCTTACCTCTGATACCAACAATAACAACCCATACATTAAATATATTGTTATTACTTTATTTTTGAATAACACTTATTACATCATATAACAAAACCATGAAAGGACTGTATAGGTATAGTGTCATTAGAAACTGGGAAACATAAACAACTGGTTCATAAATCATCTACATTGTCTCTCGTTTATCTTATCATATCTAGAGTTAATTTTGTTGTATCTTACTTAATATCCTTCTTCATGACATGGGGAAAAGAAAAAAATACAAAAGGGTGAGCTCAAATGCTCAGTAAGGGTAAACAAAAGAATATAAATCACATCATATTCATAAGAACATTTCATTTTGGAAATCTTCACATGAAAAAAGAGATCATAAATTTCATAACATGGGATAAATCATAGTATTTAAATGTAATCTCAATAATCATAACATAAAACATGAATATTTGTGTCATACACACATTATCATAAAGAATCATTTATTAGCAGTCAAGACTCATTACCATGACTATCTTAGTGGACAAATTCCATTTCTGTACCGAGTTCACTCCTTGTTTTAGTCCTGTTTCACTGAACCAAATTAACCGGTTGTTCTTACCATGTCTATCTCATGAGATAGAAATCTTTACCCAATGCCTTTTAGGGAGATATAGGTCCCACCCATATCATAATGAAACCATTCTTATGTGTCCCACAAAATCATAAATCACACATCATAGCATAACCCATGTAATAAAAGGGGATTCTTAATCATCATGCCATCATAACGCAATCCATATAAGATAAAAGGACATGATATAAATAATTCCATCATAACATAATCAAAATAATGTAAAAATAGGGATAGAAACTGAACCCTATATTATCATAGATGGAAAATAATTTTGATAAAACACTTGAACTCCATTCTTGAGGAAAATATCCTTTCTACTTCAAAAACATTTTATATTATTAACATGTCATATAATTTTAAACTAAAAGAAGTTGACTAAAAATAAAATTGAAAACATGTAAAGGATTCTTCAAGGAAATAATGTTCTAAAAATCCATTCATTTCATATATGTTAAAAAAATCATTCTTCTCGTACTTTGGCCGGAAAAGTCATAAAGTACCTTGTACGAAAAATGACAAAAGATTCCTTCCATATCTTTTACTAAAATCTCACCCAAGGGTAAAATTGGATTTAAAAAATTATAGGAGGATATAAATAATATTACATATTGAGGAAACATGGATGTGGATGATAAATATGCCCCAGTAAATTCTGAAGTATAAACAATCTCTGATAAAAATGAGATTGTGATATTTTTCCTTACCTTAGGTCTGATTTGCTTCGTAAGTGTTCGATCCTCCTGTATAATGATTTAAATAATTTCATTGACTTATTCCAGAATCATATATATTTTTATGATATCATATATGTTCATATTATTATCTTCTTATTAGTAATATTTCATTGCTACTTGTTATTCAGGTGTTTATTACTTGTTGTTCTTATGTGTGTTTTGTCGAATAAATTCTTATTATTCGTTTTAGGATATAGATACATCATTTCCAGAATGGTATTAGTGTAATATATATCATATGAATTCATTAAATTCGTTCAATTCATTTATATAATCATTATGCAATGAAGATCATTTAGAACGAGTCGCATCACATCGTGGAGACGGTATTCCGTACATATGCACGAGCGATGATATCGTTCCCATGATTGTGGAATTTTATTGGATTATATGTATGCTATTTCAGAAAAAATATCACATTATAATAATCATATATAGTTATTCTTTACACCATTATACCCATCCCAGTAAGGTGGTGGTGGAAAATAGATTACACCACGGTGTGGAGACGATATTCCGTAAGTACGCACGCGCTGTAATTTCGTTTTCCGTAGGATGGATAGATGGTGAAATAGGGTTGTTTCATACTTAAAATAACATATAAGTATATTAGTAATACTTATGTTATTACTTAATAATGAAACATCCAAATAAGAAGTAGTATAAGAAGAAATAAAGGTGAATGAATCGGTAATGGACATTACCTCTTCTTTGAAGTGCCTCTTCTTAACCTCCTCATAGGGAACTAAAGACGATATTTAAAGAAGACCAAGACCTCTAGGATTTTTATAGGGAAGTGTAGAAGAGACATTTTCATGGTTGTTTTGAGCTTTAAGGCTCAATGTGGTGTGAGGAGGAGAGGGAGGAGGTTCCCTTTTATAAGGGAGGAGAGGGGCACCTTAGCAAAACATAAAATATTATTTTATTATAAAGTCATGTTTTGTTTTTAATAGCTCAAAATTGATTTATTTAGAAGATAAGGTGAGGATGGGTTGAAAGACTCTCATCAAATTAAAGTTAGACAAGTTTAGGTTTCTATTTTGACCTTATAATTTAGATTTAACTTCAAGTTAGATAATTTAACTTTTACAGTGTCTGTTTGTTTTCTTACACTATATGGGTAATAAAATTACTATAACAAGCCAAAAAAACCCCAAGATGGTTATTATTAATATATATAAACTTATCTAATTTATTGATTGAACCTTATATTTTTAGGAATAAAATAACATATAATAATATAATATTTGTTCAAAAACTATTTTATGTCAATTTTGACACTATTTGGTAATTGATTTTTTGTAAAAATGGTAATTGAATTCTTAGTTCTAAAAAAGATAATTAAATCAATAATAACATGTCATATTAACCTATATAATTAGTGTAAGTCATAAAAAGTCAGAAATTACATTTATTTGGGTATTTATAACATCAATTATGTCAATATTTAATTAAAAAGATAATTACTGCATCATCATTGTGTCATAAATAAATTAAATAATATAAAGTCTAAATATTACAAATAAAATTCCATTATGTTGGAAATATTTTTAGATTTATAATGATTATTTATAGTCAAATTTATCTTATGTATAACCCTATATTAAAAATTATTTAGTTATTAAACATTGATTTTAACTATTTTAACCCTTCTATAAATAAATTAATAATAAATGTCTTAATCTAATCAATGTGGGCCTAAATGGTAATATTTTATTCCAAAGGTTTTTTTGGTCTAATTACACTTTTCCAATAGAATTAGGACATGTGTTAGGGTAACAATAATATCAGTTTTTACCCTTAATTAACCTATTTACTTTTAACCGTGGTAAAAAAAAGTTAAAAGTTACTATTCACCAAAAATTATTTAAATCTCATTGAACCACATTTTAGTCCTTGATATTAACCGTGTCTCTCAGATTTTCCAAATTCCAGTCACAGAAGCGGTAAAATTATGTTTTATGTGAATTTGTAACTTCTCCTAGGAGGTGGGTAAAAGACGGTGAAAAGTTAAATAAAATTTTTATATATCTAAAATTATTATAAAATGAATCCAATGAATTACTTTGAACTTATATAGGTATTATGTATCAATTTTGACCTAAAATAAATTTAAATAAAATAAATAATTATTTAAAAATAAGTCAGTTTTTAAAATGTAACCCAGTGTTTTCAATATGCATCAAAAATTTAATGTTTTCATAAAAATACCAAAATTTCAACCTTGGCTAATTTTGATATTCCGAATCCAAAAATGAAGTCCAATTTGAATGATAAAATTTAAAAAATTTCCAAATGTGGGTATTACTATTCATAATGTCTAATTTTAATAATATTTTAATAGCATATCGTTGTTTAGTGAAACTCGGTTTTGCGTACACCACAAGCTATCGAGGAAGGCCGCGGTTGCGTGTAAAGAATGCCAAGATAGTGTTGTGTGTAGTGAAAGATTACATTGACGATTAATATAACATAAAAACAAAATATTTCTCATAAAAAGCTCGGGTGTTACAAGAATCTCATTGAGTGATAGTTGTTATGATGTGATGCACAATATGTTTTATGGATTCAAAAATAGAATTCTCGGTGATCATGGTAAATGATTAGTCATTTGATCCAAGTTCTGATATAGTGTTACTCACAAGATCGTGTGTTGATTTCTAGGATGAGGTTTTATGGGAGAGTTCACTCATTATGATTAAAATAGACCATAGTGATGCACAACAATAATATATTTAACCGTTTTTATTTTCTAATCGAAAACAATCTTGTGAGTGCCATGCATCGACTATTTTTTATGGGAAAAGATAAAAATGAATTTGGAGGAGAATCACACATGTGTTATATATAAACCTCTTTATGTGGTAAATAAGGAGTATGATAAGATAATATATATGGTGTGGAGTAATCTAGTGTGAGATTAAGGGTAGAGACCCTCATTATTGATGGGGTTTTAATGGGTTCTAAATAATGATGTTACTATGGTCTTGGGAAGGGATTTGTTTTTCATTTCATGTTATCACTCGATCATGAGAATTTCTTCCACACATACTCATCATCTTCAGACACGAATAATGATCATGATGTGACGGTTGAGAGTTCTTCCTCACAAAGTGAGAACATAGGAAATATTATTGCGTGGATCACAATTTTATTATAGCGTGATCTGAATCCCTTTTAGATTGGGTTATGGTACCAAGTGGTACTGAATGTTATACTATATAGTTGTCATTTGGAGTTCGGAGAGCTATGAGACTGAACACAACCAGATTACCAGGATAATGTTGAAGGTGAACAATTTTGACTGTTAAATGGCTTTTTTGTGTTGTCTTTGAGATTATGGATATTTTTGAATGGTTGCAATGTGATTCAATTAAGAATATGTTAGTTCTCACATTTAAAGAATGAATGATGAATTGGATAATTAAGGATTTTCCCAAAAAACAAACTCTAGTTCATGTTGGGACATTAAGGAATGTATTAAAAAAATATCTAGGTTCACCTAAGAGTAAAGGAATTAGTATTGGGTAAATTTTTACACATAGAAGGTGGAAGCGAGATATCTTTGTTAGATATTTTTATCATGATGTTTGACCATGTTATTTTTGATGATTTTATTTAAGGGAACTAGAAACCACAATTTTATAATTATTTGGATAAAATTAGTGGGTTTTAGATGTTAGAAAATATATTAAAAATTAAAAAAACATGTTCCAAGTTATTTTAGATGGTGGAGCCACTACTGTTTGGCATGGAATTTTAAAACAACAATGAGTACCGGCTTCTAGACAGTTTTCATTTTCATGTTTGGTTGTAGAATGTTAAGAACCTTATATAGTGGACAAGTGGACCAGTAAGACAATGTCACGATAGGAAATTTAGTATCAAGGAGCTCCAAGTTATTAGAATAATTTTTCCGAGTTAAAACCTATAGTGGGGTGCACCATGGAATAGTTGATGGGCGTTAAGATGACACCTTAGGTTCCCTGGTTATTAATTAATGAATTCAAGTGATGGGTCTTATTTCATCATGTTGAAGGAATTATGTTTAAATCTACTATTAAGAAATTTATTGTACATCTAATGATGGAATATGTCTATTTGAATTAGATTTTTTATATTGATTGGGTCAAGAATAATTACAGAAGTATCAATGAGGATTATAGGGGATGATAAATTATATAATGTATAGATTATAATAAACCTTATTTGTGTGGTAATTTAAATTCCAAGAGGAGTTTGAAGTTTCACCAACTATTTTTTCTTGATTTTTATTGAGGGTCCAAAAGGATAATCCTAGGTGATATTCATCAATAATTATGTGTTTTTAAAATTGAATGATGATCGGATGATTTCGGTAGGTGAGGGGAAACGCCAGAGGAGGTTATGGTGTATAGTATAGTAGTTTATAGCCACTATATACCCGTTGGTTGGATACTAACTAGATAGTGGCTTGGCCAATGGCCTGGTAATCCTTCTGAGTGAATCTGTTATCCAATGACTCAGTAGTTGTTATATGCTTTCCCCTATATAGGGATAATGAATTATGTAACCATTGGTTTTTATTTTTTTATCCCATATTCTCTCTCTCATTTATCACACATCGTAAGGAGGATTCCTCCCTATCTCATCCTCCATCACGATCCTTGAATTTAGTGTTCAATTTTATTTCTATCACGGATCCTATGTACAACTAAATATTCAATTGTATTCGTTGACCTCGCCTTCCAACGGTCAATCATTCTCTTTGTGTGGGTTTTATTTCGACTCTATTGGGTCTTGGTATAATTGTATGAATAAGAAGGTGCTTTCAATTTTTCCTTATATAGGAGTAATTAAGATCAATTCAACCAATCATAAAATGTTTTTATGGAGGTACATTTCTATATCAATTTTAGATATATTTTTGAAAATTTTAAAAAGACTGTTTTATGGGTTTGGTGATGGGAATTAGGGATTTTCTCTAGAGAGAGGTTGGGGGACACCAAGTGTTGTTGGCTTGTGTTTGGAAATAGTTTCAACATTATGAGGCTTTCTATTTCCTGAAATAGTGAATATACCAATCATAAAGGGAATTTGTTTTTTAATAAAAAATAATATAATTACATGATTATTTGTCATTGTCTTGGGACATGGGTTTGTGTGATGATAAGAACCTTCTTTAGATGTGATGAAGATTGGGAAGACCTTATAGAGCTTCCGACCTTAATGGATGAAATATAAAATATTTTAATTTGTGTATAAAGTCACCAATTCTCTAAATATATCATATTTAATTTTTTTGTGATTCATGTACTATGTTTTCACGTCATTATTGGAATTAACCTATTTAGTTAAAATTATTTGTTTAATTGAAATACTTTTAAAAATTTAATCAAATGGTAATTTAATTTAAATTGTTAAACATTTCAAAAAATTCTATAATGAAATGAGTAATGTTCCTAGGCTACCAATGACCTTGGTCCTTAACTTGATTCCATATCCACCTATGGATGATGTATAGACATATAGGTTACATACTAATTCATGTAGAAACATCTAAGAGGGTTTGTGATGATGCTTGAGAATAATTTCCATAATAGGCTAGGATATGGACCCTTAGATGATTTAGGAATAAGTGGACATATGTCAAGAATATTAGAGATATGTTGGGTGAATTTTCTCATCAAGAGTTACTACACCATATATTTTTAGTATGGTAAAAACCCATTAAATTTTAGATATAAAATTTAGTATTGTTATTTAAAAATGAATCTAAGATTCTAATAAAGGGTTCAAGAGCATCTGGGTCTTGTTCGGATCCTAGTGGTCTGATTTTTTGAGATGTTGTGGGAGAAACATGGTAGGATTACGATTAGTAGTAACTTCAACTGTCAGTAATGAATCCCATACATAACTTACAAAATATGAATAACCCATGATAAGGTAGCTACATTGATATATGGAAAATAAAAACCCTTTTGTTGAGGGTATCCACATGGGATACACATAGTTTGGAAAACTATACCTGTATCCCATACTATAAGTGCCACTTTGGTACTGACTCCACATAGTTTGGGAATGGTTTTTTTAAAATATGTGGGACAACTATTGAAGTGGTGGATCCATTTGAATAGTGTTGGTGCATGGTGGAGGCAAAATTTGTCCAACCATGCAGCCAAAATATGTTCCTTATTAAATTTGGGTAAATTTATATTTTTCCAACCATTATTTAAAAGATTAAACCCCCTTTTATATTACTATTATTCTCTAAAATAGGATAATCTGAATATATCTTTCTCTTCTTCTCCTAGGATGTTATCTATCTTCATCAAATAGAGCCTAAATCTTGTGAAAAATATCACCACCATTAATATATTCCATCGATTACCTTATTTTCATTGGTTCTCTCAATATTAGTTGTGTGATATTCTTTTAGTATCATATACTCTATCTTCAGGGATTTTAAGTATTTGTCCATTTTATCTCATTAAACATTAAACCAAAGGGTTATATTAGAATATTTTTCATCTTAAACCATTATGTAAGTGGTATATCCCTTTTCATTATGGGGTTTTCACTAATCAAATTATCATTTTTGTGTCGAATGCTAAGCCTTCCAGAAGTTCATCTAAAAAATAACCAATATCGTAAATTAATTGTTTGAACCTTATATGTGATTCCCTCATAGAGCCTTGACATGATTGGGGGTTGTAAAACCCAAACTGGAAAACATATGAGGTTGCTTCGTTAAACATTCATAAGATAAAACAACCATTTAGAGTGTGTGATCTTACTTACCATTATAGAAGCCTTATGTAAAATTAAATAAGTTAATAAAAGGTTTACATGGGGATGTTGTTGTGAAATGGATAGTTATAACTAGAAATAGACACTGAAATAACCCTAGAATTTAAATTAATAGATTGATTTGGAATATTACAATATGGCACCGCTAGTAACTAACGTTACGGAACCAATCATTATTACAGTGTGCCACCGATCATTATTATTGTATGAAACTGATTACAGTATTTTTGCATGACACCTAAGACACTAATACAGAATTAGATCTTTAATTATTAGCATTCCTTCTCTAGTGAACCTAGTTTCCTATCCCATGTATGTCTACACTATTTCTAGATTATCGTGTACATGTTCCATGGACTCTAGGAGGTCCCCTTACTCAACAACATTAAAACCAGGCCCATATGGGTCTGATACTTTTTACATATGCATCTTATGCCAATGAAATATTTCATATTCATAATTTACCTTTATATAGTGACATTATTAATTTAAAGCCTTCTCATAGTTGCATCCCTATATATGGATATTTTTATATCTGTACTTCAAATTACATATTTATCTATTCTATATGCATGTGATTATAGTTTTTAGACAATGGATTGATTTTTTATAGGAACATTTAGGGGTGGACTACATAGTTTATCTCACAACCTGTTCAAGCCACTGATAATTACCCTGATTGAATTATTGGATGATGTATGGGACATTTTCAATCACCCATTCATAGATTCTAAATTGACTTATAGCATGGGATCTTAGAAAAATAAGATATATCCTTGGCTTGGGATGATACATGAGATTAGTTTTGGGCCTCTTGTAATGTTTTTATCCATATATTTTATATATTTGGGTCTACTTCCTTGTATTCCCAACATTTTTTATTGCTCCATAAAACAAAAATCATTTTTTTCATCCTTACCCTTTCATCTAGATTTTTACAATTTTTAAGATGATTTACATTTATTACTCTATTTTTCATTATTATGATTATGATATTTATTAATTTATAATTATGGTTTTTATAATGAGATATTTATGGTATATTATCCCCATTTTACCACCTTAGATCCTTGTTACCAGTCAAAAGACTTTGACATACAATGAGGTGAACTTGAGGCGATGTGAAAAACCATATGCAGTTACTTATGAGTGATCCAGGTCTGATATGTAACAATTAGGTTTCAAAGGTTTCTTTTCATTAATATTACTATTTTGGGTTGGTAGAAATGATACTAGTGTATGTCATAATTTTTTAATGAGCATGTTCCTCGTGGTAGTTAAGCCATGTATATGTAAAATTCCAAATTACCTAGTATAGGACATGATGCTTTGGATTATGCCTATTACGGTTTCATTGATTTATCAGTTGGGTGACACACATTAGTTGGGGTGTTTATTTTTCATATTATTGGTATTGAATTATCTTTAGATTAATGTGTTAAGGAAGAATCATTCATGAATCATTATAAGAACCATATATATTCACATTCTATGCATGTTTCATACCATATAGGTTGAATTTTTCAATTTGATGATATTTTATGGGAATTCATTGAGTATTATATTTTTTATCAAACAAACTTTCTTTAGGAAAAAGGGTATTAAAATTTTCCATTAAATTTTATTCATTATCTTAAATTTTTTTCCACTGTATTTTTTGTATACCATAATAATTAACCTATTATCACATGATTGATTTATGCAACAATGGTTGTATAGACTGAAACATTACATAATATGAATATATAAATTATATTCATAATTTAAAATGTTCACAAGACTTTATAAATTTGGAATGGAAATTTATCTAGTAAAATCATCTTATAATGACCTATAACATTTTATTATTATATTTACAGGTCTATATATGGTTTCACAAACTTTAAATTGGAATTCATAAAGCGTGTACTTATATAAATTGCAAATGTTACTTCATATAACCGCATAATTATATAGTAGAATGAATTGATAAGTATTAATTAAAATATGGTCCTCATTACATGGGGATTCCTATTGGAACAGAATGTGTATTTCCCTCTATAACATGAAACTGAAACTCCAAATACTGGGACCCTTGAAAAAAATATTAAACTTGAACCAAATCCGACCGTAGTAGTGGCTAGTATATAGTGTCTCTTGTGATTTATTATGGTCTAATATATCACCCATACCATCAGTAAAGAGTATAATATAGGGTGTTACATACATTTAGGAAGGATCATACCTATCCTACTTTTATATCTATTGTGTTATATTATGAGATTATATATTAGGTGTGTTATTGAATTTTAAAAAAAAAAATTACACCACAATGTCCTCAAGTCATGCACTAGGAGGGTGAGGATGACCATTCTATAGAGGTAGTGGTTATTGATCCACCATTTTTACCTCTAGTAGTGCAACCTGTGTAACGTACCATTATTCTTGATGTGAGATATGATTCCAAGTTTCGAGAGTGTCTCATTAAACATATGAAGAATATATAAATATCTACATGACGTACCTCATCTATAAAAAAGTTGACTTGAGGGTTTTTTTATAATTATCCACATACATTCTTGGTGGGTTAGTGGCCCCCAGGTTACATAGTAATGGCATGAGACAGTATTATCTATCTTCAAGTATTTAGAAATTCCTCTCGATAATTGGTTCATCATCACGATATATATGATTCGTGGATATTACAAATTATTGTGGGATATAAAAAATTAGGTAGGTCAGCACCGGGGAATAGTTTTATGGTATTACAAATCTATCTTTTATGACAACTTTTCCTTGTGACTTTGTGGGATGATCGAGCTTGTGTGTTTATGATCCTTGAGTAGAAAACTATGTCTGTTATCAATTTCTCATATCTTTTAACATAGATTCAATGTTTTCACATATATATACTAATAATGAGCTATATAATGTGATAATATTTGAAGATTGGATAAGGAATCCTATTTTATCTCACTGAATGACATTAAATTTGATATTGTATCTAAAATAGAAAACTCTGATCTTATTACTAATTTTAACCTAAGGGGAGATGGTGGTATAGGTCAAAGTGGACCAGATTCTTAACCTAGTAGTGAGGTATAATGTGGTAGGAAGAATAAATTTGAGACCTCTTATGTTGGTAATACCATTTATAGTACACATGATAGTAGTTTTCTATTTTATTACCTGTACGGAACGTAAATGAATTCATGACGTCAATTTCATAGGGAAAAATTCCAGTTCCAATCCTGTGGACATATGGGCCATTATAATGGAATTGAAGAATCTTTCCATTGGTGGTTAGTGAGAAAGGATATTCACCGACTCAGGGTAATAGAGTGGGATCATTAAATCTATATTTGACAATCCTACACACATTTAATTCACATGGACTATGATCATATTATATTTATTTTATAAAAACTATAAATTTATACTAAGACATAGTATAGTGATAGTGTGGGTCGGATCCCATTATGAAATGATTTATAAGATAAAAAATAAGGCTTTGAAACCAATTCATAAGATTCCACACAATTTTATTGAGTTTGGGATTAAATAATACTATGGGGATTGAGATTTGAGATCATAGAGAGAGAAGGGATCAGGATTAATTTCAGGGTTCTAGTAAAAGGATAATCTAAATCCTGACATGGTATGGTCATAAGGTTTTGAATGGGAATAATTAAAAGGGAAATAGTTGACCATGGAAAAATAAAATATATCAACTTATGAGTAAATGGTTTGGAGATAGCTAAATCTTATACTAATTATTCATAACTTATAAGGGAGAATATATAAAAGGCTATTGGTAATAAACTATCTACTCCAATTAGGCCAGGGTCATTCATTCAATCTTCTGGTGGTCCGAGTTTCTGAAAGTAATTTGATAAATAAATAATTTAAATTGTTTAATATCATAAGGGTCACAAAGTTGTGAATTAAAGATTCATTAATTTCAGTCACCCCTACAATTGACCCCTACTAAAGTCAGTTTATCCACTCATGGTAGTGTTAATGAGGAATACGTAATGAATTGAAATCATAATCAACATAACAATAAAAATTCAGATAATGTTTTTTAATATCATTCTGGAAAGATTATATAAATTAAAATTAAATAAATTCACAACACTAGCCAAACAGTTACTTGAAAAAAAGAACAAGGAAGAATGTAATGAGGGTATGGTTGTATATTAGTGATTAAAATGGAGAACAGTGATAACATTGCTTGGTGATTTGAATGAATGAAGAACACATTGCACATTAAATCTACAGTCATTGAATAGATTTAAAAAAGTGAAAGTAATCAGTATAAATTTGAGTTGAGAGAGAGATAGAGGAAGAAACAATGTGGAAAAATGAGAGAAAACTACAGAAAATGGAGAAGTATATAACATTATATATATTTCATGCCTACTATAGGTAAATATTTGGGATATTACATGAAGTTCAATGTGTTTTCACGTTTCTTAATTCCAATCCATGGATATCTGCACAAATATTTAATATTGTGTGAGTCTCATTCTAGATATTTTATATTTGGAAATTGACTCTTTTCATGATGTGTATTGGTTCTTCATGATGTGTTTCATTCTTTGGTCTTTATATTCAAAGCATGGATTGAGAATCAAATGTTACAAAACAATTATTACAAAATCACATCATGTAATCTATTGATGTCTTGTAATTATTTTATGAAATTCTTCATGACTTTTGATATGTGGTGAAATATGGAAACACTTTGTGTATGTGGGTTTCATGATCTATAATGCTCATTTTGTTCTTTATCCATTTATTTGGCTTTGAAACCATGAAAACATTTTTACTAAAATAATTAACACACATATATTAAATATAGAGTAAATCATGGATAATACTTTTCAATTGACATCTGAATGTATATATAATTTCATCTTATCAAATTACCCTATACATGAACAATTATTATTCATCGATAAAAAATATCTCAATAGGAATTTAAAAGGGTATGGAATTTTTAAAAAATGAGTCATTCTTTATAACTAAGAAATTATAAATATGTTTACGTAGAAAAAAAATTTATCTCTTTAATTATCTCTACATAGAAAATCAGTCATTCCTCATAGCTAAATTCATTAAAATAATTTTTAGCCTTTTACTTAAAATTTGTTAATAGATCCTTAAATTCAATACCAATATATAATTCACCTCACAATGAACTAACTCTCATAAATAATGTTGAAATAAAGCATGAGTTATTCTCATACCCTAAATACATGTTCCTAACCATATGATTTCATTGGTTCTATCATCCTCACATTATAAAGTTAAATACAAAATCAATCATGACGGCTTCAACCAAAAATGACAAATGTTTCCCAGTCCATAAGAAGGTGGGTTGAATGTTTAGAACATGCTTGAAAAGGTGGTTAAGCTCATAGGAATAATTCATGAATTTCATGAACAATGTAATGAAATGGCTCTTCCCATAGAAAATGATTTCTATACTCCTAGATGCTCAAGGTGGATATGTGAATATAACAATTGAGTGCAGAAGTTATATTGTCTATCTTTTCATTTTTGTATTTTTATTTTTTAAAATTCATGTCTAGGGAATATATCACATCTATATACTTACCACATAAGATACTTCAGGTAATTCCTCATTCTAGAAATGGTTATTTTTAACTTTCTGAAAACACAACCCAAAAATATTTTTCTTTTTCTTTTTCTCTTTTTCAAAGGAACATGATATGCATAAAATACCAAAAATTACAAATAGATCATAATAAATTGTATATTAAGAACAACAATACATATCCTCAATAAAATAATCCCAATTCCACATGATGAAATACTACTCCCAGACTTTTTCAAAGTAATGTCACACATTATAAAAAGCACAAGGTATAAAGGTATTCTTGGAATGGAGTGGATAAATCATATTAGGGGAATTCAGGAAACAACATTCTAAATTATGGAATGATGTAATGTGGGTCCTTAGAAAAATTATACCATTAATATATCCCAAATATCATATCAAAATTTTATTTGTTCATTCATAACCTCATTAAGATCACAATGAAATTTAAAACAGATCTACAAACACTAGGTGTCACTCAAGAAATAATCTAAAAAATAATATCAAATTATAGGGTCATAATTCACTAAGGACTGGGAGTAAATATTAAAAACTAGTAATAATTATGGGTGTAACACACTAAGCATCCATGATATTATTCTCATTGAATAATACAATAGCGTGTGTTGTACGCAACTTCAAGTTCTAAGACACCACAACTAATCAAACTAGTCGTTATGAATATTAATGCCTAATTTTTGAAATTTTTTAAATTTTATCTTTCAAAATTAAAAATTAATTTTTGCATTATGAGTATTGAAATTATATTAGGGTGAATTTTTGGTATTTTTTTCAAAACATTCATTTTTTATGAATAGTGAAAAAAACTACATTTTTTAAAAAAGAAATTTTTTTAATCAAAATAATTTGTAGTTCAAAATTATACAATTGAGGTGTTTTAAAGTATAATTAGATTATATTTTTACCATTTAATACAATTTTTTTCATTGGATTTAATTACACATTTAAACTGGACATAACCATCTGTCAATATTTTGATAATAATTATTTCTTAAAAACACGCATTTTGTTTTGACAACTAGAATTAATATTAAATTAATTTGTGACACTTATGTGTTTTGAATTTAAGAAAATGGATTCCATATTTATAATCCAGATTTTTAAATTTGGTAAATCGGTAACTTTTATTTTTAGACATTTTGAATAATTATTTCGGTAAATATTTCATTTACCATGGTTAATGGGTAAATCCAGTAAATAATGGTAAAAAATAATATTATAATAATTTTTAATTACCCAAACAGGTGTCCTAACCCTATTAGATGATACTTTTTTGACAATGGGAATCTTTGGGTTGATTTTGGAACCCCATGGAGCCACTTGTAGGTGATAATGACAGTTTATATTAATTAAGTTAAAGTAAATACAAAAATGACATAAGGATATATATTTTAGTAAAACAATTTTTACATAAAGTTATACATGTTATCTCATTGACTATAAATATTAATTATAAATATTAAAAGAATTACTACATAATTTTATTTTATTTATTATTTTTAGACATTGAATAATTGAATTTTTTTATGACACAATGAAGATGCATTATTTTGTTTATTATTGAAAGAATCAAATAAAGGTTATTATAAATGTTAAAATAAATATAATTTGAATGTTTTGATGCCATAAAAAAATTTTATAGGTTCATATGATATGTAATGTTTAATTAAATTAATTTATTTCGAATTAATAAAGTTTTTTAGTCTTTAAAAAAAATCAATTATTAAATATTGTCAAAATTTACATAATGGAGTTTTAAAAAAAATTTAAATTATTATTTGATATAATATTCCTAAAAATATAAGGATCAAAAAATGACTTATATAATGATTTATGTATCATTAATGAACCACTTGGGGTTTTATTTGACAATTATGGTAAAATTATTAACCATATAATATAAAAATACAAAGATACATTGTAAAGGTCAAACTATTTAACAAGAGTTAAATCTAAAAGATAAAGTTGATATAGTGACCCACAACTATCTAAAACCTATTGGTTGAGTAGTTTTCGACCCATACCCACCTTATTATTTAATTAATTAATTTTAGATCCATTAGAAACCGAATATTATTTTATTATAAAATAATATTTCTATCTTTTCTTAAGGTGACTCTCACCCCTCTTTTAAAAGGTCACTACCCCATCCCTCAAATTCAGATCTTCAAATCCATTTTCCTCAGCCAAAACTAGCCCAAATACCCTCTAAATGGTCCTCCATAAATCCTACATGCCATTATTTAGTCATAATGCTATCCTAAAGATCCCTTTTGATCAAATCAAAATGTAGAACCCGAAAAGAGGTAAATATTTCATCACCTCTTTCAAGTTCCTTTCATCTTCCACATCCTCATTTATTGTTGTTTCCATTCTAAAATAAAAACTACAGTATCTTATATATTTAGTGATGATATTATAAATATGTTACAACTGTATTCATGATTCTATCCATCCTTTTAATGACATGTCACCATACGTGCATATGTACGGCTTACCATCTCCATGTCATGGTGTAATTGTTATTCAATAGATTATTATTTGGGTGGGTATAATAATGATGTGTAATTGATGTAAATAATAAATATAACATTATAATTATTATTTATATATGATATAACATCCAATTTTATATTATTTTAATATTAAAATAATGATATTGTCACTCGTGCGTACGTACGGAATACAGTCTTCATGAACGCAATCAGATTCATTTCCCATCATATCCATTCAAGACTAACATTCATTTTATAATTAAAAATAATTTTTTAAGACTTGATATAATTCTGGGTATGAATAAGATACATCCCATCCATAAAAATATGACTCACATAACAAATAATATAAAGGAAAAAGAATCTGTTAACACCCGAAATGACGATAATACTAAGATATTATTAACCAAGCAATGTTAAAAGATCATATATGATATCATATTAATGAATATGGTTCTTATATAATTTAATAACAATTATTTCACCAATATAAATGAGGTTTACTTACCCTTGACCAAGGAAAACTAAATGTTAAGGGTTAATTTCACAATCTCTTTATTATCCAAGGTTGTTTTTTTGTATGTATCTACTGGGACCTCTTTATCATCCACATCCATGTTTCTTAAAAATTTATTCCAAATTTTTTGTACTATTTAATAGACTATAGATTAAAGTCATTTCTATCATTTTTTATCTATTTCTAAAATGGTTGGAAATGAATCGTTCTGTGATTTTCCATACAAGTTACTTTTTAACCTTTTCGACAAAATTAAGGTAAGAATGTCTTTTTTTAACTTATATGGTGGGTGCGACTATTTTCGGCCATTATGAATTTTTCAAAGATTCCCTTGAAATATTATAAAAATATTTTCAAAATAAATTTTTTCATAAATTATTTGAAAATAGAAAGATATATTTCTCTAAAAAAGGTTTTGATTTCATCGATGTCAACATCTTTTGATGGATTTTTAGCTTATTGATGTTGTTTTATTATGATAAAAATCATCCATATAGTATTGAAGGTTTTGTGATATTCTTGACTGTGGATGTGTTATTTTTACACCATTTATGGTTTATTGATAAATTATTGACATTTATTAGGCTATTTTTAATATGAATTTATATGTTATGTTTAAACCTTTTAATATGAGGAATGTATTAGACATGGTATGTGAGGGGTGGAGCCCACTATAGATCATAGATGCATGGGTAGGTATAATGAGATAAACT
Organism: Viscum album; assembly: GCA_963277665.1. Lineage (NCBI taxonomy): Eukaryota > Viridiplantae > Streptophyta > Magnoliopsida > Santalales > Viscaceae > Viscum > Viscum album. The sequence continues at coordinate 6,799,827 of CAUJRU010000011.1, read as the reverse complement.
AGTGTCTTGGCACAAGGCCTTGATAAAATATAATTTGTAGTCTTGGCATAAGGTCTTGACTATGTGGTTATGAATGTCTGGACTTATGCATTCCATCATTTAAAAAGTTGCTATTGAAATTGCATGTGATTATTCGACTAATAGAATATCAATGTAAGTAAGTAAATGTAATTATTTTGATTTTATCTTCTCTATATTATTCTGATGTTCATGTTTAAAAGGCTTTTGTTTTAGTCTTATACATTTCCTTAAATAGTTATTCTTATTTATGAAATTTTCCGTTATATTGTTATACTTACTTAGCATCTGTGCTCACCCCATTCTATGTTCTATTTTTTCCAGGATGCAAAAAATTATATTATTACCGAACTATATAGATAGTCAATAGGATCTCTGTGTTGTCTATAAAAACAATTTTGTTGTAGTTTTCCATTTTATGATATATTGTAAACCTTATGAATGTATCTAGTACTTCCTAAGCTACTAAACTAATCGGTCGTTCAAGACATGATCTTTTTTTATCATGCTAATGATATGTAATAATGCATCGAATCTTGGTTACTGGGGTCGGGGCGTTGTAGTTGGTATCAATGAATTTTTACTTCAGACCTTGGAATCTAGATTTAGAAAAACTTTGATTAGAACACATAACCCTAAGATAGAATTTGGGAACTAGTACAGAAGAACATATTAGAATTTTTTTATTGTAGTGATTTTGTGAGTTTTACAAACAATAAAACCCTATCTAAATATGAGATGGTAGAGGCGGCTCTGCACAGATGTACCTAGGGGTATAACCTGAAAACAACGCATTAACCAAGACTCAAACAACAACTGGTGCACAACAACAGACCTTGCTGCACTCTTTGTTATGACACTCCCGTGGGATTTTTTTAGGATAATTCTCATTTTCTTTAAAAATAAATATAAACAGTTTATGAGTATATACTTCCTCAATGATAAATTTTTTATGATTTTGGATTATATCCATAAACTGTTCAATGTATGTTAAGTGTTTTACAAGTTTAGAAATATGTATCTTGATTCATAAAATAATCTATTTTATGCCATTGTTTAGAAATGGATCCTAGTGGAAGGAATGGAAACCGTTAAAATTCACACACTCCAGGTAATGATTTCCCTCCTGCTCAAGATATTTATATTGGAGCTGGTGATACAACTGGTACAGATCAACTTATCACTATATTTGTACAACTTGCTCTGGTTATGAATAATAACCTTACCCATATGGAGAACCCTGATCTAAAACGTGGAGGATCAATGTTAGAATGCTTCATGAGGCCACAACCCCCAACATTCGATGGGATTACATATCCATTAGTGGTTGAGCTATAGATAAATTCCACAGATAAAATATTCCATGCAGTGGGGAGTAGCGAAAGGGAAAATGTTGTCATGGAAGTATATCACCTTACTGAAGATGCTGATCAATGGTTGTAATTGATTAAAAACAAAAAAGAGGATGAAGAAGTGTACAGTATGAAATGGGGGGATTTTAATGAAATTTAAAAAAAAATTACTTTCCTTGTGACCACCGAGTGGATATGGAAATGAAATATCTGTGTCTGAGGAAAAAGGAGGATGAGAATGTCGAAAATATTGAAGCTAACATTACAAGGTTAGCGAGGAATGCTACAGATTATATATATATAACCAAAGAATTACTATTGCTCGTTCCATTGTTGTGTTAAAAACATTTCGCCATCGAGCATTAGTCTCACAATCCTTCTCGTCGTACGATGTAATTTTCTCATGTGCTATCAAGATAGAAAAATAATTCTATAAGTCTTATGACATTAAAGAAAAGAAAGATAAGAAGTGATCTATTGAACACTCTGGAAATGGAAATATGCGGAGAAGGGAAAATGTGAATATCCATCCTATAGTAAATTTGGTAAGAAACACCCTGGTACTTGCCTAAAAGAAATGGGAGTCTGTCACAAGTGTGGTGAAAATGGCCACCAAGCTCTCGATTGCAAGGAGAAGAATGAGGTTGTTGATGTTTAATGCTCCAATTGAAGAGAAAGGGGCATTATGAGAATGAATTTTCTAAGAGTCAGTGGAACTTACCTTAGAAATGGCCAAGGGATCAAGGCCAAGCTTATGAAATAACTACTACTAAGTTTGATGCTATAAAAGATGTAGTGGCATGTAATTTAATGGTATCCTCAAATTTATCCAATGCTTTATTTGATTCTGGATCATCACATTACTTCATATCTTCCCAGTTTTCTATGAAAATTATATATTTTTAGTTTTATTTAACATGGAAGTTGTCAGTCAAAACTCTTAAGGGAAGTATCATTGCTAATTGTTTTGTGAATCATTTCCCATTAGAGCATATAAATTTTCTTTATAAGCTGATCTCATCCTCATACCAATGATTTAATTTGTTATAATATTTGGTATGGAAAGCATTTCAGACCATGATGAAAAAATATTATAAGAGGAATGAGGTTACTATTTTTTTATGGCGACGATAAAGAACACCTTATCTTTAGAGAAGAATCATTACCACCTAATTCTTATCTAGATCCACCCCAATAGCTCAACTACATTCAATTATTTTAGAGGAAGAGAATGAAATAACTTTGGGTGAGGATCAAGATGTTCAAATAGAGGATGTACATATTGTGAAAGAATATGATGATGTGTTTCCAGAAGATTTACTTGGACATCTTCTAGAGTGAGAAAATGAGTTTTCTATTGATTTAATTCCTCTATCAATGACCATATCGAAGACCCCTTATAGAATGTATAGTTTGGAATTAGGGAACTAAAGTAACAGCTATAGGAATTGAGTAATAATGGATTTATTCTCCCTAGTGTTTCTCGATGGGGATCCCATGTCCTTTTTGTTAAGAAGAAATATGGATCTATGAGGTTGTGCATTGAATAAAAGCAGAACAATGGTATAACAATAATGAAAAAGTATCCCCTACCTCGCATTGATGATTTATTTGACCAACATCATGAATCTCAACACTTTTCAAAGATTGACCTTCAATCTGGATATCATCAGTTGTGTGTGATGAAGGAAGACATTCCGAAAACAACATTTCAAACCAGGTACGGGCATTACAAGTTTAGAGTAATGCCTTTTGGATTGGCTAATGCACCCTTTGCCTTCATGTATTTAATGAATAGAGTTTTCATGTAATATCTTCAAGACTTTTTAATGGTATTTATTGATGATATATTGGTATACTCCAAATTCTATTAGGATCATAAAAATAAATTTTGAATTATTCTAAAGACTCTTAGAAGACATGACCTGTATGGGAAGTTTAGAAAGTGTGAATTTTGGATTTAAGAGGATTCTTTTCATGGCTATATTGTCATTAAGGATGGAATCTCAATTGATCCTTCTAATACCACAGCAAGCCATGAGTTTCCAGTACCAATGAGTAATCGAGGTAAATAGTTGTATTGGTTTAGCAGGTTATTATGGATGTTTCATCCAAATTTTTTCTCGATTGGATAACCCATTAAAAATATTCAGACAAAAAAGGGGTTTAATTTGTTTGGACAAAAGAGTGTGAAAAATGTTTTGATGAACTGAAGAGAATATTAGTCTATGCCCCTATATTTACACTACAACCGGGGAATGATGGGTTTGATATTTATAGAGATGCATCAAAGAAAGAAATTAGTTGTGTCCTTATACAGAATGATAGAGTTATTTCATGTGCATCACGACAACAAAAAATTCATGAGAAAAAATATACTACTCATGATATTTAGTTAAATGTTGTAATATTTTCTTCAATGATATGGAGACATTTTTTCTATGGTTAAAAATGTAAGAATTATACTGATCACAAGAGTTTGAATTATATTTTCTCATAGAAAGAACTCAACATAAGGAAAAGGAGATGTATTGAAATAGTCAAGGATTATGATTTCATGATACACTACCACTCGGGAAAAGAAAATTAGGTGGAAAATGATTTGGGAAGAAAAGATCACGGAGTTCTGAACAAGATGGTAGTTTAAAGGGATCCTATTTTAATGGATCTAGTAAAGATCGATATGGGAATAAACATGGAAGGTGGGACATTAATTACTTTCTAAATGGATTCTTATCCATCTTTACTAGATAGGATAAAATGTTATCAGGTTGATGATGAGGTATTAAAAAAAAGAATAAATCTATGAATGATGGGAGATTGATCGAATTCATATATAAAGATGGGATTTTGAAATTTTGGAAGAGACATTGTTTTCCTGATATACCTGATCTAAAAATGGAATTGTTGGATGATGCTCATAGTTCCAATTTCTCTATACATCCTGGTAGCACAAAAATGTATAGTGATTTGAAGGAACATATTTGGTGGGAAAACATGAAGAGGGATATTGCTGATTTTGTGTGAAGAAGTATGGTTTGTGAACAAGTGAAAGATGGAAGGCAATAGTGTAACGTCCCAGATCTGGGTTCCACCCAACAGGTGCCCTAAACCTGGTTGGTCACATAAACTCTAGCACATTTACCCAAACACCAAATTCTTCTGACATGAAACGAGTTTGTTAGTATGATAGTGGGAAAACTATGCCCTCATTTTTCAAAGTGTAACGCAGTGGAGGAAACAAAAGTATACAAAAGAGGAAGCAGTAAACAATACCAATGCTGAAAGGACACAATACTGATGTATAGAAAAGTCCAACAATCATATATAATGGTTAAATATGTCCCTAAGTCTATGAAAGCATCCAAAACAAGATACCTTGTAATCTTAATCAATACTGTAAAAGGGACAAAAATAGAAAAACAAAGAAAAATAGTGCAGTAGGAACTCAATAACATCACAATCCAAAGCTCGGTCCCATTCTCACATACACCTCTGCAACAATAAATTACCTATATAAGGACTCTTTACCTTATCAACACATACATCAATATAACCATTTTGGGCCCAATACATGACCTAAATTGGGTGTGAGAAATAAATCCAAGTAGGCAACCACCAAAGGCTCATGCCCAACAATTAGTGAATTTGTGCAACAGTAGTGTACTATAATGGAAATGTAATAAACTAGTATGTACTCAAAAGTAGCTACTCCTACCACTTACTTTTCCATTTAATTATTATTTAACAATTCAATATAATTGAATTATAAGTCTCTGAGACTCAGCCTCAGTAGAAAATTTCCAAAATAGTGCCGGAGTGAAAACCACAACCATCTATCTAACAAGCGCAAGGTAAAAAAACCAAGCTTGTGGTTTAACATGGGAGGTATAACATGTAAAATCACCATAGTGGATATAAGAACTAAAAAGAGTCCTCAGGCATACAGAACCTCACCCAAATGCAAATAGAATCTAAACCCTCAGGTGATAGCCCATAGACATAAAAATTACTTCTCCCAAGAGTATGATATAATACCCTCAGGCATTGAAGAAACTGCCCTTAGGCTTATGAACCATTGCCTTCATGCTAAATAAACAGTTTCCCTCAGTCTGAATAGTACCTTGCCAACAGTCTAATCAAAACACTTCCCTCTAGATAAAAAATTAACCGGGCTGAGCCCAACACATAACAAGCACTTATATATACATTTTCTTACATGAAAACTCAAAGAAAGCTAAATATCATGGCATACCCTCGAGTATCCTAGGAAAATGGTTAAACAAGGGAAACACACCCATGGGGTGGACCTGGTTCAAGGAAACGATCCTGAACAGCAGTTATACATATTCATTACATTATCAATTCAATTCTAGGTATTTAATTAATCAAGGCCTCAACCACATGACACCCCAAACATGGGTGCGTAGCATAATGGTACACAAAAACAACTTGATAGTTGGAATTAAACATCAGACCATCTACCTCGATCTCCACTGATCGATATCTGCGAACGACACCTCCCAAATGTCCGAGAACGACAAAGATCTGGGATAAATGATTTCCCATTCAAACTCAAATAACATCCCCTCAGAAATGAATTGGTAAGAATGGATCAAGGATAGAAATGGTCATACATGCCCGGTTCAAACAAGATAGGCGGTGGAATAAACTAATTCCCAATGTGTGGTCGGGAGCTCATCCAAGATCCATCCTCTCCTCCCAAGCTCTAAATGATCTTACTACCTCCTCTGCCAAATGAGGAGGCTAATTCCCATTTTAAGTGCAAAAAAACAAACAACACATCATGTACTCTAAATTACATGGCGTGTACTTTCCATTTTTTAACTATTCCTATGGCTTTTAATTTTCACCGCCACATTGTTCCTATGTCAACATAAGTACACGGCGTGTACTGTCACTCCACTGACAGCTAATTTTACCACCTAACTATTCACTTTCCAACTGATTACACAATGTTTATATAATATGTATACAGTGTGTAGTCAGTTTTTAGACCATTCATTACGACAGTCCAACATGCCCTGTGTACTCATCCCGCACAGGCAAAGTACACAGCGTGGGGAAAAGTACATGGATTATACCCATAAATTTTGGGAATTTTCCCACATTTCCCTTGTTTTCTCAAAAACACTTAACGATAAAGAAAAAAAATAAACCCATACCTCAAGAATAAGAACTGGGTTCTTAAAAACATCCCCCCTTAAAGGAATTCTTCCCCAAATTTCCCTTCCTTGGGTAGGGAAGATAAATCTGTGAACAACTCTAGCCACTGAGCACGTATGTTGGTCTCCCGCTCCTAGGTTTTTCCCTCCACTCAGCCAAGCTTCCATAACACCCATACAAGAGGAACTAACTGGCCTCAGAGAACCTTCTTGCTCATATCATCAATACGAATCAGATGCTCCTCAAATGATACATCGACCTGAATCTCAACTTCCTCAGGCCGAAAATTCTATGATGATTCTGATTAATAATGGCATAGTTGAGATACATGGAAGATGTCATGCATGGCCCAATAACTCTGTGGTAAATGCAACCAATATGCAACTATCCTGACTCTCTCTACAATCTCAAATGGACCCATATACCTCGGTGAAAGTTTAACCTATCTCTTTATCCGCCTATGTCCCTACCTCAGTGAAAGTTTATCCTATCTCCTGATCCACCTGTGTCCCAAACTCAATGAAACACACGAGAAACCATGATCCCCTACCACGAACTCCATGGTTCGTCTTTGGCGATCAACATAAGATTTCCGACAAGACTTTGTAGTAGCCATGGACTTCTAAATCAACTGGATCTACTCTTATGTTTCCTCCACGAGACGTGGTCCTAGTAAAGCTGCCTCACCTTCCTCGAACCAGCACAAGGGTGAACGACAAGGCCTACCATATAAATCCATGTAAGGTTCCATATCAATAGTTTCATGGAAACTTTTGTCATAGGAAAACTCGACCAGGGGTGTGTTCTTTTCCCAAGATCCCCCGAAGTCAAGGATGCATGAACACAACATGTCCTCCAACACCTGTATTGTACGCTCTGACTAGGCATCGGTCTGAGGGTGGTATGCTATGCTTAGAAGCACCTGTGTAACCAGTGCCCTCTGAAAAATCCTCCGGAAATGAGATGTAAAAAGGGAATACCTATCTTAAATGATAGAACGAGGGACCCCCTGAAGACGTACCACCTCATGGATATACAACTTCCTGAGATAGTCAACACTGAAGGTCTCCTTGATCGGAAAAAGTGAAATACCTTCGTAATTCTATCCACAACAACCCATACAAAATCATTTCCTCAAGGTGACCTCGACATCCAAGTCACGAAGTCCATTTGTACATCATCCCATTTCATCTCTGGAATGGGTAACTGTTGTAATAGTTTGACTGGCCTCTGATGCTCTGCCTTCACCTACTGACAGTTGAACATCTCGTAAAAAAACCAGCTACCTATCTTTTCATACACGGCCACCAATACTGACGTCTCAAGTCACTGTATGTTTTGGTAACTCCAATATACAATGCCCAAGCTGATGCATGATATTCCCACATCAACTCCTTCTGTATATCCCTTGGAACCCACACTCGTTTAATCTACACGAAGTACATCATCATCACCTATCGTCCAACTGGGAGGAGGATCCTCACTTACCACCAACTCCAGTAGTACTATTCCTTATGAATCTGATAGTTGTGTCATCTTCACTCTATCTAGGAGGGTAAAAGTCATACCTATGGATGAAATATAGGCTCGACCCAGACTATTGTGACCCTCCAAATTCATCTCAAATAACAAAGCCATGAGCTACCAGTCACTACTAGCCTCATGCACTGCCTACTTCTGAGTCATCATACTCAGCGCATCAGCTACTGGATTACACATAATAGGTGTATAGGAAAGATCAATGTCAAAGGACTAAAGGTATTCAATCCACATTTTCTGCCTCAAATTCAGGTCACGATGGGTAATGATATATTTAATACTTTTGTGGTCTTTAAGCACCACGAAATGTTCTCCCACGAGATAATGTCTAGAACAGTGTAACACATGAATAACTACAGCTAACTCAAGATCATGCATTGGGTAATTCCTCTAATGTGGCCTCAACATCCCAGACCAATACACAACAACTCAATCACCCTGCATCGACACTACTCCCAACCCAATACCTGATGCATCACAAAAAAACTATATAGATCTTCCCTTTCTCTTGATTTATCAGGACTGGTGCTGATGTCAACATTCCCTTAAGCTCATAAAAGGTCGCCTTGCAATATTTTTACCAAATGAAATTTACACCCTTCTTAGTCAAACCCTTCAATGACGTTGATAAGTAGGATAAGACCTTTATAAAGTGCCTGTAGTAACTAGCTAGCCCCAAGAAACTATGTATTTCAAACATGTTCTTAGGCTGATCCCAACAAACTACTGCTCTCAATTTCTTTGGGTCAACCACAACTCCTGCCTCTGAGCTGATAGGACCTAAAAAGTGTATCTGGTCCATCCAAAAGTGTCACTTTGAGAGCTCAACATATAACTAATTAACTCTAAGTGTACTTAGTATGATCTCAAGATGGATAGCTTGGTCATGTTGAATGTGAGAGTACACTAAGACATTGTCCATGAAAACTACCACAATATAATACAGTTATGGGTGGAACACATGATTCATCAGAGCCATGAAAACTAATGGTGTGTTCGTGAGTCCAACCGGTATGACTAAGTACTCATATAGACCGTATCTTCTTTGAATGGGTGTAAGCGTTGTTTCTGATGGTCTAACATGCAACTGATGATATACGTATCTCAGGTAAATCTTTGAGAACACTCATGCTCCTCAAATTTGTTAAAAAAGATCATCAATCCTCATCAAGGGATATCGATTCTTGACAATCAACTTGTTCAGCATCCGATAATCTACACAAAGTATGAGGGTACCATCCACCTTCTTCACAAACAGGACTAGTGAACCCTAAAGAGAAGTACCGGGTCAAATTAAACCCTTTGCATGAAACTCCTCAAACTACCTCATGAGATCCTACAACTATGGTGTAGCCATTCTATTTGGAGTAATGAACACCACTTCCACTCCTAGAACAAGATCAATAGAGAAATATACCTCTCACCTTAGAGGTAGACTTGAATAGTAATCTGGGAAGACATCCAAGTAGCGATTAACCACTGGAGGGAAATCCTTCTGACAAGTTCCCTTGTCATCCAGATATAAACTCACAATCTGGGCTGTCACACCACCTCACCCACAATCCTTGGGTCCATCTAAGATCGCCTGGACATCCCACTCGCCCTTGTACAGAAACTCTATGCCCTCTGGTGATGTAAAAATCACACTACAACAATAACAATCTACAAAGGCTAGAAATGGTAGCAACTAGTCCATCCCAAGAATGAAATCATAACTCGTCATATCTAAGACATAGAGGTCCCATAGTAAGTGAATCTCACCAACCTCTAGGGGGATCTCCTTGAACTGACGCAGATTTTCTGTTCTAATCCCCAAAGGATTGATTAGCGTTATAACATAAGAACAAGAAGAAACACAGATCTCAAATCCCTCCACAACGGGCATGTATATAAAGCTTTGTTTCACACACATATCAAAAATTATAGAAGACAAAATAGAAGAAAATAGAATAGTACCTCTAATAGTAGATGGTCTGTGATCCTGCTCATGTTGGGTATGTTGCACTGCATATGCATGCCCAGTGTCTTGACCCTACAACACAACATGGCTACCATGAGCTGACCTACCCAATGGTCTCTGAAATCATGGTGTTTGGCTAACAAGACCACAACCACCACCTCGCCCCTGAACGTCCCAAAATATTCCAATTCCATAACTGGTAAGATGCTGCTGGTCCGGCTCCTGCACATGGAGTCTGCACAAAACACCTCTCATGAGCCACTGGGGGAAACGCCCTGCAAAATCACTGTAGATGACCCATCTTTTCGCAAGCTCGACACGCCACTAGGTCTTGTGGACACTAAGGTCTCTTGTTCCCCTCTTTACCACACTGGTAGCACATCACTGGGCCACCTGACAAATTATTCTGGATAGTACTATCACCTTGAGAGAAATCCATATGCCTCTTCCTCTTACAGTTAGGAATAGTTCCAGAAACTGGTGCTGAATTGCCTTAGACTGTACCACTAGCTTCTCATAGGTTCCACTCAGTAATCAGTTCCAGATTCACAATAGCATGAACAGTGGGGATCCTAAAAACATTCATCAATGCTATGATTTCATATCGAAGACCATCGTTAATGCCTCAATCCCTCAACACCTCATCAACAACTAGATCAGGTGAAAAGCGTTGTAGCTCGGTGAAGCGGGCAGAATAATCCATCACTAACATGGAGCCCGACTGAGGATTCAAGAACTCTAGAGATCTATCTTCCCTAAGTGTCTCTGGGAAGAAAAATTCATAGAAGGATTCCTGAAAATATTCCCACGCCATGTCTCTATGATGCTCTATCTGGGTGGTAACATCCCACCATCTCTTGGCAGAATCACGCAGCTTGTATGTTGTGAGCTTGACCCTCTTTCCTGGAGGAATCTCACGATGCTTGAAAATAGTCTACAATGAACCCCGAAAAGACCCCGCAACATGTGGTCTGCTATCCCCTAAAAACATAGGCAGATGCTACTGCTGGAATATACATGTCACCTCTGCCATAGATGTGGCAGCCACCGGTGCTCCCTGGAAGGTCTGCATAAACCGCACAAAGCCTTCATGGAACTGCACATCTATGCCTGCGTACGTTATAATGGATGGCTCCACATCAGGCTATGCTGTAGAATCCATCGGTATCCCATGGCCTACCATCTCTTGAGTATACTCATTGGTTCTCTCTTGGCGAACAACTCGAGGTCGTCTCAGAGGCATGACACTAAAAGGTCAAAAACATTCCTCAGATTAAGATCAACAAGGACGATGAACTGGAAGCAGAAGAAGGGAAAAATAGAAAGAAAGCACTCACCTATTACACAACAAGACTACTGGGATCGTATAATAACTACACAGCGTGTTCTATCAAGTCTTTCACATGAGCTTGTACTTCCTCTATAACTGGTTGTGTAACACCCCATAAAAACGATGTGTTTTCCTCACACAAGGCATGTACTTGAATTTTCTTCCCCTGCACGAGTCCTTTTACATGGATTAGCCACATATCACTTTTTAAAGAAGACTAGACGGTGTGTATATGATCTACATGGCATGTATTGGACGAGCTTCACCAACCCGTGTTGTCCATTACATAGTTGGATACACATCATAGACATCACGACGTGTTCCAGATAGACACGGTGTGTAATGCTTAGATTCTGACTGCCCATGTTGTTAGTGACACGGCCGGATACCTAGATAACACTATATAGTGTGTTACACCCACACATGACGTGTACACCACCCCGTTATCCCAGCCACATAGCCAAGTCCACATGTCCTCACACCAGCCAAGACTACATGACGTGTCCCTCAGGTACACGATGTGTGTAGGAGGAGGTAACACCAACCCATGTTTGTTAGTTACACAGACGGGACCCTAGGTCAAACTACATGACATGTTTGTTATTGACACGACATATAAAATCTCATATTTCTCTTCCTGTGTTCTCAGTTACATGGATGAAATAAGTTCAACACAACACGACATGTATAATAACTACACATAGTGTCCTTCAATTTTCATTATCCCATATTTCTTCCTACATGGCCTATGACACAGGTAGAAACAACATGGTGTGTACTTATGGTACACGACATGTACATAATTGTTTTCCAATTTATTCCTGAACAAAAGATTTAAACAACATGTAATCATAAATACATGGCGTGTATTCTAAAGTTTTCTAGACAATAATCCTTAGGAACTACTCCAGAGCCCAGAAAAACACTGAAACAAACACCTAAGTTCCAAATTTCGATATGTGAGGGAGCATACTCCATGTGAATCAATGCTTGGTAACTTATGTGTGTTATAGAAAGGAAAACAAGTCAATAATCCACCAAATTCCGATTGATGAGGGCCCATACTCCTCAAAAACCAATGATTGACATTCTTTCTCAGAACCTTACATAACAATACCCTATCTAATATGAGGTATTTTATCATGGAATCTATCACAACAACATGCATTAACTAGAAAAACATCTATCACAACAACATGTAATTTCCAATGCACCAACATGAAATGGCAACTATGCATGGAATTTGATTCTAACATGTTCCTAAATTATGCATGAGATGGCACACCCTCATCTCATCAGGTTGCATCTAAATATAAAATATTTATAAAAATATAAATAGGACACAACAAGTGTGTCACCCAATGACGAATTTGAATTCAATCATTACAATCATAAATAGAAAATCACAATTTAATTCTTGGCAATCTGGTCTTTACCTGTACTAGGGGTACCTACTCCTAGGAACATATATTGCTCGACCACTTAACAACCTATCTCTTTCTGTCATCGCGAAATAATAAAATAACCTAGTTAAAAGAAAAATTCCTCTGATATCACATTGTAACGTCCCAGATCCGGGTGCCACCGAACAGGTGCCCGAACCCTGATAGTCACATAACCACAAGAACATTTCTCTAAATTCCAGAGGCTGCAGACTAGCAGCGAGGGACATGTTATGATTGTAGGGAAACAATTCCCTCATTTGTCAAAGAGTAACGTAGTGGAGTAAACACAAGAATACAAAAGTTGAATCAGTAAACAATACCAATGTTGAAAGTACACAATACTGAAGTAACGAAAAGTCCAAAAATCATATATAATGATGCAATATTTCCATAAGGCAAAGAAAGTAGCAAACATAGGATACACTGAGATCTGAAACAATACATTACAAGGAAAAAATACAGAAAAACAATTAAAATAGTGCATTAGGAACTCTGTAGCATCACAAGCCTAAGCTCAGTCTGATGCTCTACTACACCTCTGCAACAATGAAGTACTATTATAAGTATTATTTCCCTTGTCAAAACCTACAACAATATAATCTGTTTGGTCCCATGACATGACCCAAACATGGTGTGAGAAATAAATCCCAGTTGGAAACAACAAAAGGCTCGTGCCCAATTGTCATTGAATTTGTGCAATAGCAGTATGCAGTAATGGAAATGAAATAAACTTGGAAGTAATCAAAAGTATCTACTCCTACCAGTTCCATTTCAATTTAATTTTTATTTAACAATTCAATAAAATTGAATTATAAGTTCTTGAGACTCAACCTCAGTAGGAAATATCTTATACAATGCTACAACAAAAACCAAAACCAGTAATCTAAAAAGTGAAAGGTAAAACAAAACAAACCATCTGCTTTTTCGTGGGAGGAATAAATGTAAAATCACCACAGTGAATATACGATGTAAACAGAGTCCTCATACATGTAAAACCTTACCCTCAGGTAAGTAGAATCGAATCAATGAGGTGATTGCTCTCAGGCATAAAAAATATTTCCCTCAGGAATACGAGATAATACCCTCAATCATGGAAGCAACTACCCTCAGGCATATGAAATGTTTCCCTCCGGCTAATAAAATAGATGCCTTCTAGCTGAATAGAACCTCGCCCTCATGCTAATGAAAATACTTTCCTCAGGATAAAGAAGTAACTAGGTCGAGCCCAACACATAGCAAGAAGTTATATATATATTTTATCGTAAGAAAACTCAACACATGATAATTATCATGGAATTCGATCGGGTATCCTGGCCAAGAGGCTAAAAAAGGGAAACACACACATGGGATGGCCCTAGATCAAGGAAAAAATTTCAAACAGCAGTTATATATATTCATTACATTACTTATGAAATTCTAGTTATTTAATTAAACATGGCCTTAGTCACATGACACCACAAACATGGTCACATAGCACAATATTACACAAGAAACAACATAAAAGTTGGAATTAAACATCTGACCACCGACCTCGATCTCCACTGATCAATATATGAAAATGAAGCCGCCCAAAACATCTGAGAACAATATAGATCTGGGATAAATCATTTCATATTAAAACATAAATAAATTCCCCTCATAAAATAATTGGTATGAACAGCTCAAGAAGAAGGAAGGCCTTACCCACATGGTTCAATGAGGAACTGCGGTGGAAGAAATGGATTCCTGGTGTGCGGTCGGGAGCTCGTCCAAGATCCGGACTCTCCTCCCGAGCTCCAAATGAGCTTACTGCCTCCTCTATCAAATGAGTATGTTACATCCTGTTTTAAGCAGAAAAAACGAACTACACGGAATGTAATCTCATGTATATGGCATGCACTTTCCATTTTTTAACTGTTCCTCTGGCGGCTACTTTTCACTGCCACACTATTCCTCTATCAACATGAGTACACGATGTGTATTCTTGAGTACCCTGCTTATACTGTCACTCAACATGAGTCTACATCCACCACCTTACTATTAACATGTCTACTGATTACCCGGCATGTATATAATAAGTACACATTGTGTCGTCTGTTTTTAAACTCTTCATCGCCAACATGCCTACACACCCTGTGTACTCATCCCACACGGCTAAGGTACATGGCGTGTTGAAATGTACATGTCATGTACCCATAAATTTTGGGATTTGTCTCACATATCACTTGTTTTCTCAAAAACACATAAGGAAAAGGGAAAAGAATAAACCCATACGTCAATATTAAGAACCCAGTTCTTAAAAATAGCCTGGTGGAATTATGAAACCTCTTACCATACCTGAGTAGAAATGAGATAATATTACGATGGACTTTGTCATGGGACTACCAAATTCTTCTAGAAGGAACGATACAATATGGGTCATTGTGGATCGTCTTACCTAGTCACCACATTTTTTTCTATAAGAGAAGATATACCACTTTAACGTCTAGAAAGACTATATATTAATGAATTTGTGATACTTCATGGAGTACCCCTATCGATAGTTTTTTATCGTAATCCACATTTTATATCATGATTCTGGAAAAGTCTTCTCAAATCCCAGGATACTAATCTTTATTTGATCACTGTCTACCACCCCCAAACTGATGAAAAATCAGAACATACTATCTAAACATTATATGACATGTTGATATCATTCCCACTTGACTTTCAAGGTCTGTGGGAACAATATTTATCTCTGGAAGAATTTTTCTTTAACAATAGTTTCCATTCATGTATTCATATGGCACCATATGAAGCGTTATACAGAAAGAGATGTCACACACCAAACTGTTTAAATGATGTTGGTGAAAGAAAACTTGTAGTCCCAGAAAATGTGGAGGAAATGATGGAAAAGGTAAAGGTAATCCAAACCCACATCAAAGAGACTCGTAGTAGGCAGAAGAGCTATTCTGATAACCGATTATATGATTTGGAATTTCAGGTAGGATACCATGTTTTCATAAAGGTATCTCAATAGAAGGGTGTTATACGTTTCGGTAAGAAGGGTAAATTGAGTCTTAGGTACATTGGACCTTTCGAAATTCCAGAACGATTTTTGGCTATAGCTTACCATTTGGCAATGCTACCATGTATCTACAAAGTTCACAATGTGTTCCATGTATTACTATTGAGAAAATACATGCCTGACCCAACACATGTAATCAACTATGAAAAATTAGAACTGGAAACTGATCTATCTTTTTGCAAAGAATACAAGAGAACAAGTTCTGATAAACTGGACGATTCGTCAAGTAAATGTTGTATGGAGAAACCATAAGATGGAAGAGGCAACCTTGGAACCTGAGAAACTTAGGATAAAGAACCACTAGAGTCTTTTAAAGTAGTAATATTCAAGAAATTAATAGTATGAAATTATTTGAATGAGGTTATAATGTAACACCCCATGATTTCATGGTACGCTTCTCGTTGAATAAAAAAATTGTATGTGTTGTACGCAACTTCGAGTTGTAACACACCACAACCAATCAAACTAGCTGTTATGAATAATAATACCCACTTTTTGAAATTTTAAAAAATTTATCATTCAAAATGGACTTTATTTTTGGATTTTGAGTATCAAAATTATCTTAGGGTGAAATTTTGGTATTTTTTCTGAAAAAATTTAGTTTTTGATGAATAGTGAAAAATACCAATTTTTAATCAAAATTATCTTTTTTAATAAAAATACTTTATACTGATAAATTTTACTATATAGTGTCTATAAAGTATAATTAAATTATATTTTACCATTTAATCCATGTTTTTTCATTAGACAGAAGTTCACATTTCAACTGTACATAAGCATGTGTGAATCTTGTGATAGTTATTATTTTTTAAAAACATGATTTTTGTTTTGACAACACGAATTAATTTTAAATTAATTTTTGATACTTCTGTGTTTTCAATTTAGAAAAATGGATTCCATATTTAGAATCAGGAGGTCCAAATTGTGTAAATAGGTAACATTTATTTTTAGACATTTTTAATAATTACTTTGGTAAATATTTTATTTACCAGGGTTAAGGGGTAAATCCGGTAAATAAGGGTAAAAAATAATATTATAATAAAATGAAATTACCAAAACACATGTCCAAAACCTATTGGATGATACATGTCCGACCATGGGCATCTTTGTGTCAATTTTAGGACACCATGGAGCCACTTGTAAGTTATAATGATACTTTATATTCATTATGTTAAAGTTAATACAAAAATGACATAAGCATATATCTTTTAGTAAAACATTTTTTACATAGGGTTATACATGTTATCTATTTGACTATAAATATTCATTATAAATATAAAAAGCTTTCATACATAGTCATATTTCTTTTATTGTTTATATGTTGAATAATTAAATTTATTTATCACACAATGACGATGCAGTATTTTCCTTATTAAGGAATGACTCAAATAAATGGTATTACAAATGTTGAAATAAATATAATTTGAATGTTTTAATGCCATAAAATAATTTTATAGGTTAAAATGACATTTTAGTATTTATTATATGAATTTATTCATAATTTATAAAGTTGTTAGGACTTAAAAAATCAATTTTTAAATATTGTCAAAATTTTAATAAAAGAGTTTTAAAATGAATATTATATTATTAATTGATATTGTATTTCTGAAAATCTATGGTTCTTCCAACTGACATATATAATGATTAGTTTATCATTAATAAATCACATTGGTTTCTCTTGGATGTTTATTGTAAGTATATTAGGCATGTAATATAAAGATACAAAAAGACACCGTAAATGTCATACTATTCAACTAAGAGATAAATATAAATGATAAGGTTAATTTAGTGACCCAAACCTATCTAAAAACAATTGGTTGAGCGGTTTTAGACCCATAAACACCTCATAATTTAAATAATTCATTTTTTATCCATCATAAACTGGAAATAATTTTATTACAAAATAAGTTTTCTAGCTCTTCCTAAGGTGACCCTCACCCCTCTTATAAAAGGGTAGTACCCTTTCCCTCAAATTCACATCATCAAATCATTTTGGCTCATCCAGACTCTGCCCAAATACCACATAAACTTCCCCCTTCATCATATAGGTATTAATTTAGTCATAAAACCAACCTATGGAGTCATTTTGATCTAATCTAAAGGAAGAACCTGAAGAAAAGCTAAATATTTCATCACCTCATTCAAGATCCTTTCTTCTTCCACATCCTCTTTCTTTATTGTTTCCATTCTAAAATAATAACTCCCGTATATTATATATAATATGATCTTATGATAAATATGGTACATCCATATTCATTATTCTATCCATCCTTTGAATGACATGTCATAATATATGTGTACGTAAGACTTACCGTCTCCACGTCGTGGTGTAATTATTATTCAAACCATTATTATTTGGGTGGGTATAATAATGATGTTTAATTGATGTAAATAATAAATATAACATGATAATTCTTCTGTATATATGATATACCATCCAATTATATTTTATTTTAATATCAAAATAATGTTTTTGTCACTCATTAGTACGTATGGATTACCGTCTCCATGAACGCGATGAGATTCATTTCGCCATCGTATCCATTCAAGTCTAATAATAATATGATGATTAAGAATAATGGTTATAGACTTGATATCATTTTGGGTATGAATAAGATACACCCCATCCATAACAAATATTACTCACATAAGAATTAATATAAAGGAAAAAAACCTCTTAACACCCTAAATGATGATAATACTATTATATTATTAACAAAGGAATGATGAAAGATCATAAATGATATCGTATTAATGTATATGATTCTTTTATGATTTAATAACAATTATTCCACCATTATACCTATGGTTAACCTACCCTCAACCAAGTAAAGTACAATATAAGGGTTAATTTCACAATCTCTTTATTATCCGACGTTGTTTTTATGTATGTATCTACTGGGACCTCTTTATCATCCACATCCATGTTTCAAAAAAATGTATTCCAAAACAATTTTAATATTTACTAGACTATGGTTTAATGTAATTTATAACCTTGTTTGAATTTTTATAAAATGGTTTCAAAGGAATCATTCCAGAATTTTTCAAACATGGTACTTTTTAACGTTTTCGAAAAAAGTAAGGTAAGAATTTATTATTTTATCTTATATGGTGGGTGAGGCTATTTTCTGAAATTATAACATCATCAAAGATTTAGTTAAAATCTTATAAGACTATTTTGAAAATAAATGTTTTCTTAAATGATTTGAAAATAGAAAGAGATATTTCTCTAAAAATGGTTTTGATTTTATCTATATCAACATTCTTTGATTTATTTTATGATTATTTAAGTTGATTTATTATGATACAAATCTTTCATATTGTACTGAAGGTTTTTTGATATGCTTGATTGTGGATGTGTTATTTTTACACCATTCATGGTTTTTGGATAAAGTATTAACATTTATTATTCTAGTTTTAATACGATTGTTTATGTTATGTTTGAACCTTTTCATATGTGTAATGCATTGGACTTAGTAAGTGATGGGTGGATCCCTCTATAGCTCCTCATTACATCGGCAGGTCTAATGGGACAAACTAGTTCAATGGCATAAGGCCTTGACAAAATCATATTTTCATTCTTGGCATATGGCCTTGACTATGTGGTTATGAAAGTCTAGAATTATACAGTCAATCATTATGAAAGTGGCTATTGATATTGCATGTGATTATCTGACTATTAGAATATCTATCTAAATAAGTAAATGGAATTATTTTGATTTTTTCATTCCCTTATTATACTGAATTTCATGTTTAAAAGGATTTTGTTTTAGTCTTGTACATTTCCTTAATTGTTTATGATTATTTATGAATGTTTCCGCTCTATTGTTATCCATAATAATCATCTGAGCTCATCCCTTTCTATGTTTTATATTAACCAGAATGCAAAGAAGTATATTATGAATGACCTGTTGGGATCGTCTATGGTCTCTCAGTGTTGCCTATGGAAAAAATGTTGTTTTAGTTTTCAATTTTTTTTTGTAATTTAAACCTTATGAATGTATATAGTACGTCCAAGGATACTAAACTAATCTGTCATTCGAGAATTAATCTTTTATGATCTGGCCATTGATATGTAATAATGCACTGACTATGGGATTCTGGGGTCGGGCCGTTACAAAGGGTATAAAATAAAATAAAAATCCAATTAATAGAACATTCAAAACCAATTAATTTGAATTAAATTGATTAGCATATAAATTAATCAAGAAATATAAACAGTTGTAATCCATGTATTTCAAACAATTTCCAACATAACTATTTTGTTTATTTAAATGTGTATAATGAGTTTCAGGTATAAATAATTCTTTCAAATTAAACATGTCACCTATATAAATGGAAAAAAGGAATAATTCAAGCTTATCAAAATTGAATCTCATGAAAGGCCCCCTCCCCTTCACACCCACACGTTGAAGGAGTCAATTTCCACACTACTCGTGAATGTAACATGGGAAGGGTATAATAGATAATGCATAGATTATTGAAATGAAAATTCAGAAAATTAATGGGAATGAGTCAAGATCGTCCTATAATTAATGGAATTCCATACAGAAACATTATAATTATTATCTTTTTTGGGCTACCATCATATTTAGGAGATATAAAAATCATATATAGTATAAAAACCTTAGTCTATAGGGTTTAATCATTGTGTATGTAGTAAAGAAGGTAGGTGAATAATGCGAATAGTAGTGAAAGGAAATTGAAATAACTACAGGTGAGTGAATACAAAAATGATAAAATAGAATGATGACTAACAAGACACATATATAAAAAGACATCTTAGATAAAATAATATGTACAAATATGTAAAAATAGATGAAATATGGGTTACCTCTCAAAAGGGTAATACAATGATGTCATTATCAAGATAGATGGACAAGTGTATCAATTAGTATTTTCAATCATCTTAGATCTACTCCATCATCTAAATCCAATGTTTGTAGTATCATCTAGATCTCATGGTCATTTGATGGAGTGATCTCATCAAGATAATACTGAGCATGGATCTGGTAAGGAAGAAAATATATCCATGCTCATGGTGGTGGCTTCTTCGAATGGGTATCAAGTGATTTCACTTGGAACTGGTTCTCAACATCATAAAGACGTTGAGTCACTCATTGAACAAGGTAATATGGTGATATAATAACTGTATTGATAACCATTGAATAAATACATGAGAAATACATGTATAGTATAATAGTTTAATGAATTGAAATATAATCCAAAAAATAGAGAAATATAGTATCCCACTTGTATAAATAATGTGTACTAATAAAAATTCAATGTGGATGTAGACAACACAATAACATTATCAAATATAGAAGCATAAAAAATTGTATGAGGCTACTATAATAGACCATGAGAAATAAATATCATGTAGTGGCTCATTGGTTGTCCACTCCTGAACATAGTGTACCTGCTACTGCCTCACCTGATCAATGGATATATTGGTAGAAGAGGATGGATGATCAACTATAGAAGGTGGTGCCTCAATTATGGGTGCTATGATAGTTGTGGGTGTTGGGGAGGTAATGATCCAGAATGTATCTATGGGTCTAGTATCTAGATCGATTAAAGGAACCTCTATAGATGGGGTGTTACTGGACCCTTCCTGATACACCTACTATGTAGCATGATCATTTAGCTCTGATGATATATTGGCATGGGTTATGTATGGGGTTGGGGTGGTAGATGTTTATGGGACAATAGGGGTTAGTTTATTTTTAGAATATTTCTAATATGATGGTGGGGATGAGAGGTTGGTGAAGTGAGTGAACTTTTCTGAAGAGATTTGTGGGTTCTTGGATATCTACCATTGATTCTCTAGGATTCATAAGTTCATAGACTATATTTTTTTGATATTAAAAGGTTCGTTTATCATTAGGGTAGTTGGTAGTCATAGATGAATGAATATGGGTGGCTTCAGGTGTCGTAATGGAAGCTATAGGTCACGGGGTTGAGGTGGAGACTGTAGATGGTGTAGGGTGTACTGCATGATCTCTATGATCCTCATCAGTGGACTCAAAGACTGAGGGAACCCCCCAATAAGATTCATTATACATGATCAGTAGAAGCATCTTGTATAGAAGCAATAAATAAATGGACTCTATAGAACCAAGGGAGGTGGCTTTAAGGTAGGTGTAAAAAATTATTTGATGTCAAGAAAAATGGGTGATGAATGATCCACCCATATTAATGCCTCATATCCATTATGTATGATCTCTATAGTAGAATGAATACATAGATTCCATGTTGACAGTAGGGACACCCATGGCTGTAGCATGTTAGATGATGTCTATCTGGATAATTCTTTCATGAGACATATCATAATAATACTAGGAATGTGCCAATTCCCTATGTAGGATGCAGAGTAATATCTCTTAATGATGGATGAACTTCATAATATAAGGATCTTGATAATGGTGAGAATATTGGAAATCATCCTCCGGAGCCTTTTGGAATTTGGCTTTAAGGATCAATATGTAATGTGGGAAATACGTCGAACATGGAAAAGTCTTTAGTATAAATACTGAGGCCAATTCAAATCTCTGGGACATAAACATGATGAGTTCATATGCCTAATATAAAGGGGTTGATGCTAATTATGACCCCAATGATGAAAAAAACATCAAGAAAAATGTCCTGATATGTATCCTCACACACATCGTTGATGGAGGAGATATGTAATTGGTTGAGGTGATGGAGCACCTCTTGGATGATATACCGGAGAGAAAAAAAGAACATATTGTGTGTTGTGTTTGTCCTCATAGGATTTTCCTGTAGGCGGTTGAGTGAAACATTGTATTAGGGGTCTAAAAAAATTAGAATGTGGTAAAAGTGCAGGTGATCATCCTCACACATCCCACTATAGGGGGGATGGGAGTCCTCAAGAGGAGCGGGCCCATCAAGGACTGTCTAAAAAGAGGAAGAAGGAGATAAAGGGGAATCTAGATGTTCAGTACCTCATTCGTGCTACACCAGTTGAAGATAATCTCTCCCAGGTGTGGGATCGATAGGAGGAGTTCACATAGTCTTTTTATGATATTTTTATGACAATTCAGCTACATGGAGGTGGATATGAATAAGTAAGGGATAGGAATGATAAGGATTGAGCCACAAGCAGCGGATTCTTGGTATAGAAGGGGATTTCTATAAGAAGAGAGAGGTAAGGGGATGTAGTGAACTGTGTGTGTGTGTGGGGGGGGGGGGTTGATTTTCATGAACCCTATGAGAAAAAATAAAATTTATTATGAAATTAATGAATGTTTAATTTTATTAAAAAACATGTATTTAGGAAATTTAATTATTTCTTGAAGTGAAAAGTACACACTATAAATGAGGGTTACCCGATGTCAAATTGAATTTTTTTTCTACTACGAAACCTGATCTTGATCTTGTATCCCAAAATTCTATAAGATATTATAAAATTTCGCTAACCCAATATAGACTAAGGTGACCTAACATAGGTTACCTCCCAATCAGCACTTTATTTAACATCCATAGATTGACTTTTCAGTGTTCAAATGAATTTTAGGCTAATGACACAACCATCACATAATAGTTCTTGATACATATTAAACATTTGACCATTAAATTTGAATCGTGGACAACCATCCTTTTGAATTTTAGCATTCCCATAAGGAAATACCTATATGGCCATAAAGGATCTTGACCATCTAGATTTCATCTTCCCATGTGATTGTATTAATGTTGATTTGAAAAATGAAATCTTATTTCATCGGAAAAAATGTAGCTATCAATGAATTGATCCAGACATTTATTCATTGTCCTTTATAGATTTCAAATTTATCATAAAAATCAATTATAATTTCTTCTAATTCATCAAATTTCATCATCCTGTCATTCGCATATTTTATAAAATCAATATATAGAATTTTAATTTCCCAAAATGAGAAATGATGATTTTCTCCAAGAAAATGACTTGGTTTTACATATATCAATCAAAATAGTGTGGTTCCAATGGGTTTTTACATGGTAATGTATGTCTTTAGATCATTTAAAAACATAGGACTCTAATCCCTTCAACTTGTGTTCAATATCTTATTCATGATTTTCATGATTTCCCTATTTCAAAATTATAATTTCCTTCTTGTATGAAAATGGTAGGGAGTTAATGTTTCATTCCTGATTCCATTTTTTTCGAGTAGTACATTAATACCTTGATTAGTTATGTGCATTACCTGATCAGTAATGAGTATTTTAGTAAATCTAAACCTTGGAAACACATTTTTCTTCAATATCCTCTGACCAATGTTTTGTGTAATGTTCGCTAGCATTAACTTCTATCTATTTGGAAACAAATTCAATTTCAATAATGATATATAAATTTCCATGTAAATTGGTAAATGGTCCCATGATATTTATTTCCCACACATTGAATATTTGAACTTCCATGATAGGGTTTTTGGAATTTAATTCCGTTTTAATGATTCTAGTTTTTTGGCACTGATCACAACATTGAAAATATTCCCTTTCATGTTGGAGTAATGTGGTCTAGAAAAGTCCACTTTATAAGATATTTTCTATTGTTTGTTCAGGTTCATCATATCCTCTAGTTTGTAATGTATGAATGATTTCTATAACAGATTGAATTTCATCCCCTGGGATACAATGTCACAGTAATCAATTATCAAAACACATATAATGGAGTGGAACATCCCAGCAGCAGTGAGAATCTTCCATTAAAAATATTATTCATTACTGATAGAAAAGGTATGGATGTAAAAACTAAAAAGAAAGATAGTTTCCTATATCTGAAAACCATGGTTGTGCTTTTATACTGAAGAGTTTTTCATCAGGTAAGTCAACCTCAATTCCTAGATCATCATCATCCTTTATAAGTGGTCGTGGAAGTCAGGATAACATTTCACGGACAATGTTTTATGTTCCTTTGGTATCCTTTATGATGATTTCAAATTCTTGGAGTAATAGGATGCACCTATTCAGTCATGGATTGAAATCCTTTTTATTTATTGAATATCGTATGTTGTTACGAATAGTTTACGCAAAGACATTGTAGAAAACTATAGTATAGTAGAATTTCATGAAATCAAAGACTACTACAAAAAGGTCATCCTCTAATGTTTTATAGTTTATATGAGAATTATTTATTGTGTGAATGGAATAATATATGGGTCCAAATATGTGACTAAATCATTATCTTAAAACAATACAAATAGAAAAATCAATTGTTTCGTATATCAATTCCAATTCATTTTCCCAATATAGTTAAATGATTATAGGATAATTTACATGGATTTCATTAATTTTTTACAATTCCCTCTGACATTCTTTACTAAATTAAAATGGTGTTTCTTTTGAAAGTATGTGTGCTAAAAGGATAGTAAGATTTCAAAAAATCCATCATGAATCACCGATAGAATCCTAAATGGTCTATAAAGATCATGATGCCTTTGATTATTGAAGGATTAGGTAAATAATTGATCTCTTTTATTTTTGCGACATCCTATTAGATTCCATCCTTGGGAATTTTCTTTTGCATGGGATATGCCTCTTTGAACCATAAAGTTGATTTTTTTTCCAGTTTAAACCCGAGAAAATTATCATTATAACATTGCAAGAGTAACTCAATATTTCATTGATAGACCTTAAAAGATATTCAATAAATTGAAAATTTCTAATAATTCATCCACCATATAATGGAATATCTGTTTCATTTACCATTTAATGTTTACTGGTGAATTACATATGATGAATGACATGTGCCTAATAGAAAAGGAACAAAGTGGACATGGGGATGGTGTTTTAGAGTAATCATATAGGTTGAATACAATCTTATTGTACCTTGAATATCTATCTAGGAAAAAATAAAATTCATTTCATGATATTCTCTCTATTATTTGATCAATGTAGGGAATGGGGGAAATGATCATTCAATTTTTTTTCATTTATATTTTTTGTAGTCCAAACAAATTCTCCATCTAGTGGTGGTGTAAGTTGAGACCAAATCATTTTCATTAGTTTTTCAACTGTGATTCCACCATTCCTTGGAAAAAACTATATATGGATCACCACTTCTATATAATAGATTGAGAAATTTATTCTATCATCATTAAGATTTAATAATTATTTTTTGACAACCTCTTTCATTGGGGGTGAAGAACCTCTTGGTTTGGAATTTAGGTTTGGCACTATCATATAGTTAAATATAATAGGTGCATGAATCAGGATTGATCCCTTTGATACCAACCACCACTTATGAAATTGAATTTCTATATCTTTGTAGGAGTTTAATTAATTTTTTCTCCTATAAATATGTCAGTTCTGTGCTAATGATGACATGTATTGCATCACTAGTATCTGGAAAGGAATACTTGAGTGTTCAAGGGAGGTGTTTAAACTCCAATTTTTTTGCTCAAATGACAGAGGGTATGAATGATGCGATATATTCCCTTGTAAGTGATTATATATAGTTAAATTCCTAAAAATAATTTATTTCATCATCACCATGGGGAATTTTTTCTCTCCCTTATTCAATGTTTATGTATCCAACTCGTTCTCCATTCAGAAAGATTGCTTGGAATTCAAATGAATAATCAATTTGTTTTGCTACTTTCTTCAAGGGTGAACATAGCTTGTTCATCACCTACTCATAATATAATTCTTCCATGATTAACATTATTTTGTTTCTTTCAAATGGATAAGAATAACCATAATTGGATGATAGGAATGTCTCCTTCCCCTTCCATGTCCAAAATAAGGAATTGTACAAGAAAAATAAACTTAATGACTTTAACTAATACATCATAATCAAGTAATCAAGGGGAATTTACAAATAATTCATGAAATTATAGTGCTACTCTAGTTTTTTTGAGTTAATCGAGTCCCATTTTACAAAAAACACTTATCGATATGAGGTTGATGTCAACTCCTAAATCACACATGTCTCTTACAAAGACACCTTCTCTTATTATTCATAGAATTGATAACTTTGGAGGTTATCTCATCTTCAGTGTAATTATCTACTCAAATATATTATATAACTCTTCATATAATGATATGACTCATAATTAGCCAATTTTTCTTTTGTTAGAATGCATCTCATTGTAAAATTTTCCATAGGTATGCATTTGAATGATTTTTTCTAAGAATAGAATGTTGATGTTTTCTTTCTTGAACATATCCAAAAATTTAATGTATTTCCATTAAATACTTCTTTTAAATGATCTTCCTAAAAATTTGATATGTTTCTATAAGGCTGTGCTACAATGTAGACTTATTTTTAGGATCATTCTTGAATTGGTGTTTTTTTTCAGATAGTAGTGCCTCTCGAGGTATTTATTGAAAAGTTTCAGTTGTTTTATCATCATTTTTTATTCTATGATTGATGTTTTATTATTCGTTTCCTCAACATCTTATTATTATCCTCTTCATGGTTAATTAAACATGATCAATTTTCCACTCCTCATAACTATGTCCTTGGCGTCTTTCCTTGGGTATGTCTCTATATTACTAAGTACAATACCTTAAAATCTATCTTTCAATGTATTTGAGATTTAACATATTTGGTTCTGGATGTTAAGAATACTTTCCCTTTGATTATGAATTTCTATTTCGTGGGTGGTCATTATCTGATATCTATTTTGAAAAAGGCTAAAAGTAGATTATTCAAATTTGTTTAAAGGGGAATAGATAATTTTGGAGGTCTTGGGGGATATGGTCGAAATTGATGTTGTATTCTATGGGGGATTGTTTCTTGTGTTTCTTAATGTGGTGGTCTAGGCACAAGATTCATTGGTGGATATCTTGGTGGTCCATTGTTATGGAATGGTTCTTGATGACTCCTTTGTTAATAATACCGTTGATTATTTTTTTGTGGTGGTTTCACTGAACTCTAGTGATAATACATGTTTAGTGGCTCAAATTATTTATTTTTATGATTGTAATTAATGTAATTACAATATTTTATTGGTTGTTCCAAAAAACCTATTGTGAAGTGTTGATATATGTCTGGGCCATCACAAATTTTTCAATATTCAATTGGTGTTACTGGAGTAGGAGTTATATGTGGTGTAGCATATAGTTGAAAGGGTGTATGATTATTAGTTAAGAACTCTACTTGTGAAGCTAGTAGAGATTTTTCTTCAACTCAGATGATGTCATGGTAGGGTGGTCCACTATCAACCTACCATAGACTAGAATTATGAGAGACTTCAACTAAAATTTCTCAACCTACCTTAGGTGTTTTAAACATCTGTCCACCATTAGTGGAAGCATCAATTCTTTCCTAAAATGTTTGGAGTTGTATCCACATATAATTTACATGATGTCACCACTTGTGAGATACCTCTTTAAAATGATATCATGCTTCCCATGATAAATCTCTACCAGTTTATGTAAAATTATGGATTTCATTCTATAATTTCATTATTTTGATAGGTGGGATGTTCTTGTCTAATAGTTTCTTGGTTAACTCATCCGAAGATGTGATGAACACAAGAGTTTGAATTTTCATCCAATCCTTAGCTCTACCATGAAGGGAAAAAATAAATATACTTAGTCTTATGGAATCAGAAGATACTCCATGTTTAGAAATTCTACCATAGACAAATAGGAATTTTGAGATATGTTCATCAAGGTATTAAAATTGAAGTCCACTAAATTGACCATTTTCTGGATCATATAAATGTTTCTAGTTTTCATCTCCAATTTGTGTGCCAGAATATGAGAGAGAACAATGTTGTGTATAGAACCATAGATTGATGGAAATCCATAATACAAGATAGTACATTCTTGATGAACAAGACTCTTTCCATGTATTTCAAGAATCATGTTTTTTATGTCTAATTAGATTGGACCTATTTGATTCTTACTAACATCCATTTTTATAAGGCGGTATATAGCAATATACCTTTCGATTTCGTTTTTAAATTTATGTTATTATTATAAATCAAGGATCATTAAATGAGTACAAGGTCCTTGATGCATTTCTTATGACCCAAGATGAAGAACACAACGGTATATAAAAGGAAATAATGAAAGGAAAATGATAATTGGAAGGGGGTGTAATGTATTCCTAGGTTCTTACTGTAGGTTTTTGTATGAATAACAGATTAATATTCCTCATAAATGACACCAAAATTTGATGCACCCTCACATTTCATTTAATAATCAGGGCCTTTAATCATATTAGGTTTATTATTTCCCAAACTAAAATTACTACTAATATGTAGTATAGTGATATTTTGGGTTTTATCCTTTAAGTAAATGAGCTTACTTATAGGAAATAAGGATTCAAAACCTATTTTTAAGAGTCCTGACATGTTAATAGAGTTTAGAAATAACTCTTTCTAAATTAATTTGGGTTTGATATCAGTGAGAGAATATAAATTTATCATGATTAATTTTGGGGTTCAGGTAAAAGGATAATCACAATCTTAACTTGTTATAGTCTTACAAATTAGTCTACGATGCAAGAAAAGGTCCATAGTTGATCATTTTTGAACCAAACATAACTATATAAGAGGAAACTATTCCATGGTCTATAGATAGATACAAACATGATGAATTAATATAATATTATAAGGTAGAATGTATCATAGCCTATTGCTCATAAACTATTCCACTCCAATCGGGTTAGGGTGGTTAGTTCAAAATTTCAATGTTTAGGGTTTATTAAATAGAATAAAAAAAAACAATTTCATTTAACATGATATCTATCATGTGGGTTACCAAGTTCGTAATTGAAGATTTATTAAATTCATAAACCCCTACTATTAACCCATAACATAGGTATTTGATCCACTTATGGTAGAATTGGTCATGAATTGGTAATGAATTGAAAACAAAATCAACATACCAATAAAAAGTGATATAAATATATCAATGATTATGTATTAAATATTATGTAATATAAATATCAAATAAATCACAACATCAACCAAAAAATTACTTGAAACAAGAACATAGAATAATTTCTGAAGGGTTTCGTTGTCGATTAGTGATTGAAATGGAGAACACATGAAACTTAGCTTGATGATGTGAAAGAATGATAACTGCTTTAAAATTTTAATCCATGGTGATTGAATATGACTAAAATTATGAAGAGAATCAATAATTTTTTGAGTAGGGAGAGAGATGGGAATAGTGAATGAGGTAAAATGGGATAAGAATGGGAGAAATAAAGAAGTCTATATCATTTTATATAGTGTGCATCTGCTACTAGTAAATAATTGGGATATTACAAAACGTGTAATGTGTATTCACCTCATGTAATTCCAATCCATGGTTTTGATCAAAAAAAATAATCATGCATGAATATCATGTGAATATAATTCAATATCATTAATATTAGGAAATTGACTCCTTTGTTGACGTGCAATGGGTCTTCATGATGTGTCTCCTCTTTTCTTGTAGATCTTCAAAGTGGGAATTGTGATTCAAATGTTACAAAATGTGTATTAGTAAATAATATTTTTTAATCTTTTCATATATTTTAATTATTACACAACATGATTCATGACTTTTCATATGTTGTGAAATATGGATAAATGTCTGGTAAGTGGGTTTCATGAGGTGTAATGGTAATTTTTGTTCCATTTCTCTAGAATTTCCTTTAAAACTGTGGAAACCTATTTACTATAATGATTAACACATAACTGGTGAATTATTGAGTAAAAATAGTATAATCCTTATTCAAATGATTGGATAATGTATATATAATTTCATATTATTAGTGTGTGGGTGGGACACGGAGTGCTACTAGTCGATTATACTAAGGGGGTGTCATGGAAGAGGGAGCCAGACAGTATTGGAACAACACCAACAAATTGGGGCAACATTGGTTAGTCAGATTGTATCTCATGGCCATATACCAATCTATATTTATATAGTGTCGACTATATTGTAGGAGAAAATATTCAATCCCTATATTATTTATGATTTCATATTAGTATCTTCTAACTAGGAATACTTTTTATTGGATACAATCTCATCTCACTCCATTATATCTATGGATATTGTATAATTCCTTAGGCATGACAGTCAATATTTCTTCGGTGTCAAGAAACCTGACACTCCATTGGGAATATGATCAGAGAGCAGGAAATAGTGGATGAAATATCATCTTGAGGTAGGAACTTATATTTTATATGGGACTTCTTTATCAATAAGATGGTAGTATTCGATACCATTGTCATGATGGATTGGTTAGTTCCTTACCATGATTATGTCAATTTAGATCATTAGTGGGTTTCTTTCACATCAATTGAGGGTTATAGTTATATGCGAAAAGGTGAATTGGTTTTTTAGGAATGGTGAGATGGACCAAAGCATCAAGGGTTGGGAAGAGAAATAACTTAGATTATTATCCTTCATAAGGATGATTAAAGAAAATGTCATGTAAATTTTACTCATGTGTTCTATATTTTTATGGATATATTCATAGATGAATTTTATTGATTACATCAAGAGAGAGATATATAGAATTATCTAATGAGCTAGTTACTAGAGTTTCACTAGTGTATATTCCTCCTAATGTAATGGAACTAAGCTACAGGAGCTAAAGATGTAGCTAGAGGACATAGAAGCTAAGGGTATTTATGAAAAAATACACCACCTTAGGTTTTGTATCCATAAGTTTATATGGTACCCTATATATTATTTGGATAACCAAAAATTGAACAATCTTACTATGAAGAACTAGTAACCCTTACATCCCATAGACAACATCTGTGATAAACTCTGAAGAGCTCAGGTTTTCGCCTTGATTTAGTTGTGGTTAGGTTATCACTAGGTATGCTTCAATGATTTAGAAATACCATATATACTATCCCATTAAAGATATACAATTTATTATCATCTGGTAATTCTATTAGGTCTCATGGACTAGCCTTCCATTTTATGGTGTTTGATGAATTCAGTTTTCCACCAATATCTAGATTCATTTATTGTGGTATTCAATGATGATATGTTTTTTTTATTTTTTCACTCGAGAAGACCATTCCAAAAAATGTCAAATCACAGAAAATACACTATGATAGTGCCTACTATATCCTAATATCAAATAATCCACTTTTGGATCAATAATTTTCACTTAATTGATTGTATTATTTACGAGTCAAGAGTTTCTGTTGACCTAGGAAGTGTGAGTGCAGTAGTTTCATCAGATCAACACAAGAATGCCTCTAAAACACATACTTCCATAGGCATGGATGGTTACTACAAGATATTTATTTATGATTTATGCTATATTTCAGTACCACCCATAGGATTAATCAAGAAGGGTGTAATTTTTACAAGGGTTGAAGTGTGTGAAAAAGTCTTTTAGGAGATGAAAGGAGAACTAAATTCGACGCCAAACATAATTATATCAAATCCACGTAGAAGCAACACAATTTATTATAACACATCAGGAATTATACTAGGGGATGTTCTGATTTTGGGTGAAAGAGTCACTGTATATGAGTCTTATTAGTTATTTCTACATGGGATGAATTACTCAACACACAATCTTGAGATCGTAGTTGCTGTTAATGACTTGAATTTTTAGAGACATTATTTAATGGGTTTGTATTTTTTATTTTATACAACCCATAAAAATGTCATGTATGACTTTACATAATTTGAATGGAAATTTATACAGTTAAGGTTGTTTGAATTCCAATAGTACATCAATTTTTATCTTTCCTATACTCCTAAGAGGGAAAATGTTTTTGAAAATGTTTTTAGATGGAGGAATTGGGAAGGAGTTGTTCAAGAGTACAATAGTTAGTGAAAGTTGATGGAATTATTTTTTGAGACAATCTTAGAGGTCTAAGATAATCACAAGAATATTGTCCTTACATCTTTAGGAGTGACCTATTAACTACTTGAAAGAGTTAATATGTGGAAACCATTAGAATTTAAAGGATTATTTTTAAGGGAATGTATTTAGGTGAGGACCAAAAACTAATATGAATCCTTAATAAGAGTGATTTATTTAAAATTTATGTATTCATTTCGATACGTACAAAATTTTTGGAAGAACTAGTGAAAGATTCTAACTTATATACTTGGGAGATACACCCTAGGATTAAAACATTCTATAGTGATAAATGTCACAAATACTCATATACTAATATGAAAAGGATATATCTTGATTAGTTACTCTATGATCCACCTATCAACATGTGAATATTGACCACTAGTTACCAGTTAGGCATCTAAATCCATTTCCCATTACTAAGTGGAAATGTGATGACATAACTATGGATTTCATGACTGGTTTACTGAGATCCCCATGAAGAAATGGTGTTGTATGGGTGATATAAAGCAATATTAGAAAGGTCACTCTACTTTTACCTATAAAGGAGAAATTTTTAGTGGAAGAGCTTGGAAGTCACTATATATGATAGATTATGCAACTTCATAGAGTTTCGTGGACTATTTCATCAGATAGAGAACCAAATTTACATGTCATTTATAGCCTCGGTTACAAAGGGATTAAGGTGTAGAAGTTATTTTTATAACATCATAACACCCTCTGACTAATTGGTATCTTAGGTGAAAATATAGTTTTTAGATGAAATAATTAGAGAATTCTTCCATGATTTCACATATTCATGGATGAAACATATACCTCTCTATAATTTTTCTTATATTAATTGATTCTATTAAAATAAACTTAATAATTCATATAAGGCCTTATACTACAGGACATGGGGCTCACTTATATGATGGTTAGAGGTATAAGAGTCATTGTAACATGGATATCATCTCATTCAAGTGAATTTTGAGTTTGCATAACTAATCAGGAATCAAATGCATATATCTTAGTCTATTTATAATTCATATATCGATCATGATTGATGAACTCTATGTTTTTTGGATGGCGATATGGTATTCTTTTGTGTTTTGAATAGACTAGGGCATCGATGGTTCACGTTGAAAGGGATTTTGTCACCTCAGTCCAAACATTATTTTGAGGTTTTGGAGAGTTTCATATCAGTGGATTATGGGATTGTGAATCCTGAGATATATAGCTCTCTGAATGATGTTTTTACATTTCTCAACAACATCAGTATTTAACATACCCATGTCATGTTTTCTAGCCTAATAAAGTAGAACGTGATGTTTATTCTTTTTTTAGGGAGAACCATATCTATATCTTCCACCATATAATGAAGTCTCCATAAGGCTAGTCAATACCATTAGTCTAGGAAATATGGTTTCAGAGATTTTTATAGGAGGATTTCTAGGAGATAATGGCTGATGTACATACCTAGTGGCCTAGGAATTTCCCATATGAGTATTTTCGACCCCTTGAAGGGAAACTAGAGGATTAGTTTTCCTTATTGGAGGATTCTATTACACCATAGTTTTTAACTAATTTATATAATATTTAATTTTTAGTTCTTATATTTAGTTTTATAATTTAAATTTAGTCATAGAGTTTAAATTATGGTCTAAGAGTCCCTAGGGTTTGTTTGAAGATCGATGATCTGAATTATAGAGGACCAGATTGAGGAAAATTGTTGGAACATGGTGAGCAGTCACAATTCACCTCATCCATGTGAACCATATATAATGGAGTAGTGTTTTAAAAAGTGTAAGGTAAGATACATTTACCTGAAATAAATTGTAGACCTATTACATAGAGAAGACACATAGAATGAGCATATTTTTTCAGACCATGAGCATAGCCTACACCCTTAGTTCCACTTATGTAGTGACCCCACATGGTTGGAGCATGGCTCATCTAAACCATAATGATAGACATGTGATGGGTGGATCCCTTTGGATAGTGTTGGAACATGGTTGGTGCCTGTTTTGGCCAATAGTGTGGCCAAATCATGTTACCTTTTAATGTTTTGTGAATTTACATTTTGTCCAGCATTCCATAAAAACAAAAACTGCCTTTTCTATTCCTTTTTTATAGCTACAACCTCTCTTATGAAATCTTTATCTTCTAATCCCACGATTTGATCTATATTCTAAAAATTGAGTCCAAATAATTTTTTTCTATCACATTGGATCTATATTGGTAAGATCATGGATATATTGCCCTCATTTCCTGGTATCTCTCACAATCCATTTTGGGATCTTTAGCTATAATTATAAATGCAATATTCTAGGAATTATTATATTTCTCATTTTTCGCATAGACTTCTACAAATAGAAGGCATATTATGTACAAGTTATTCACTATAGATATAAGGTAGGTGGTTTATACCTTTTCCCATAGGACTATTCTCTTATTGAATTATCACCATTGTGCTATGTGATGGACCTTTAGGGTGTTGATCCTAAAATTAATCAATGTCTTAAATTAATAGTTTGAACCTTAAATTTTATTACCTCATAGATCCTTGACATGTTTGGAGGTTTCTAACATCATCCTAAACCACCTCCAAGTTGGGTTCATTCAACTTCCATAAGATAAAACCACCCTTTAGGGTATATAATATTTCCCCCCATTGTGGAAGCCTTATGTAAAAATAAAAAAAGTTAATTAATGGATTAAATGAGGATATTATAATGAAATTGATGGTTATACCTGGGAATTAAAAATAATCAACCCTTGGTTTTTATGTTACTTTTATGATTTTGAATATTATCTTTTGGAACCAATTCTCATTAATTATTTTTTACAACTATTTATTATAGAATGGAAATAAACATTATTACCATATATAATCAATGATGTGATCATGGTATGGGACATAGGGAACAAACATAAATTTATATATTTAGAAAATAGCACACCTCGACCATAGGCCCCATGTTCTTGGAATATGTTGGTCTACACTAATCCTAGCGTATCTTTTATAAGATACATGGACACAGTGATATATCCTTGGTCCAAATATTTGGGACCAAACAGATGGGGTTGGATTTGTTTTATATATGTGGTGTATGCCATATATTGTCGTAACTTCCACACCATAACATTTTGTACCCACTTCATCATTTATAATTTGCTTATAGTTACAATCCAATTAATTGACTTATTTATATCTGTCATTTAATATTACATATTTATATGTTCTACATGCATAATGTTAATTTTTTTATGAAAATGATTGATTATTTATAGACACCTTTGGTGGAGCCCTATTGAGTACATCAACCACCCTGTTCTGGCCACCGATTAATACTCAGACATATTTCTTACATGTGGGTAGAGACCAAGGAAAGCGTCATATTATGTATACATAATTGATATATAGAATGAGATCACGGGGGAATGAGACTGAACATTGTATCACGATTCAAACCATGATATCCTTTTGTACATTTTGTAATTATTTAACCATTTATTTTATTGATGTGTTCCGTTTTTTTATGTGCACCAACAATTTTTTATGTATCCATGAAATACTCATCATTATATTTATGAATCTTATTTTGGATTTATTATTACTACCATATAGATGGTTTACATTAATTTCTATATTTATCATTATTGGGCTTCCCCTATTCATTATTTTATTGTTATCATTGTGCTACTCTGGTCATGAGTGTATTGTCTCCCCAATATAACACATTAGGTCCTCACTAATAGTCAAATGCCTATGTTATATGGGGAGGTGTGATTGTGGTCACGTGAACATCTGGGATTGGTTACATATGAGTAAACCAAATATAGTATTTTATATGTGTGACCCAAGACAAAGAGGTGGTTATTATTCCATCTCTTGACACTATAAACATTATGGAATATCACTGTGGAATGTGAGGCTATGAGATGACTTGAAGTTGCTGATCTAAGGGGTTTCCTACGATCAGAGGTCATTATCCTAAATAATAATTTGTTATTGATGATACGGAGTGAAATACAACCACTCCACTGTATTTGTAACCAAGGAGACACTTGTGGGTTCTCCTCTATGAGATGACCTAGATATGTAACACGTGTTTATGGGTATTAATTGTAATTTTTCTCAAGTAGAACCCAATCCAAACACGTGAACATGAGGTGTTATGGATTATGTGATGTGTGTGTTAGTTTTTGTTACCCTTGGATATTTTTATATTATTATTTAATTATTGTATGTTATTTTAGATTCTATGAAATCATTATTTGTTGCTTGAACTACTATTATTACTTGATATTTCAAAAAAATATTAGATGAATTGGATGAGACATTGATATGACTGAGATTTATAGGATATGGTTTCATACTATTTTGGGGGTGGATGACATGTTTGGATATAATATAGTCCATCTGATTTATTTAATTATGTATTAATTGAGAGAGTTAGAAGGATACTACATATGACCTTTTATGATGGAGTATGTATATGAATTTCTAGGATGGAAGGTTTACCTCTATTATAGTTATACCATTAAAAATTCATTAATGTCCAGATTAAAATATCTATAGTAGAATAATAATATGAATTAACAAGATTATGGATATTCAAATGGTGGAATGTGGGTAAATGTGGTTGAACATCATGGAGAAACTATTTTTAAAATCCTATGGGAGACTGATGGATCCCCTCAATCAATACATAAGATACTCTCCTAGGATAATGTTGGTATACTTGAGATGGTTCAGTTAAGGATTTGAATGGTATTTTATTCCTAGAATATTGGATGTTGGATATAGAGATGGTATTTGTTTTGATTGCATGTGTCACATAGGAATTAGACATTATTGCACATATATGATTTTCAAGGGCCTTCAACATCTTATTAATTAGTCATTATCCAAAAAATATGAAAGGCCGGGCACTATTGTGGTGTAAAAAAAGAGGTATTAAAGAAGGTGTATTCTTAGTTTCTCCAAACAGTCTGATACCAATCATGATGGATGAATGAGTTTGGGATTATAATGGTATGGACAGAGGTACCTTGAATTTTTGGACATTCTTAGAGACACTACAATAATGTATGAGTTAAGTGTTGTCGATCTGGGTCTTGGACCTATGTATTGAAGAGGGTTATTGGGAATGTACCTATTTTTTTAATAATCTATTTAGGAGATTATGATATGCTCATTTTAATGGTAATTATGATTTTTATGGGGAAATTTTGACATTAGTATGATGTAATTATTATGGTTGGTTCATTTATATTTTTTAGTGGTTTATTTATGTTGTCTGAGCATGGAACATGTACATATCACTACACAAATGGTATAATATGGGGCCATGTCGGTGGTTACCTACTGAGATATGTATTGACACCCTGATCGACCTTCATTTCATTGGGGTACTCATGAAAACATCACTTTGTTGTGAGTTTTGGTTGGCCTATGGCCTGATATTACTTGATCAAGAAGGATGTCTCAGATTTCTCAGTGATGGAGATGAGGTGTTTATGGATCCACAATGTCTTCAATTTCATGCAAGAAAACTATTCAAGTCTATGTGAGACATGTCATAATATTATTAAATTTTCTTGTTTATTCCTATTTTCCATTAGAACATTTATTTATTTATTTTTTATGATGGAACACTCTGATATAATGTTTATAGACTCCCCATGGTACCTTGATATTTCTCCCCTACTATTCTGTAGTATTTATAATAAATGTAGGTTCCCTTGAGGTCATGTAGAGGTCTTTTTTCGTTAGTGTTCAATGTGAATAGAGGTGGAACATTATATGACGAATCTGAATTCTAAGAGTTAACACACATAATTTTTAATCTCATTCTTCATATAAATCTATATTAGGAGGAAATGATATTAATTGGATCCAAAAATTATTCAAGGATAATGGAATCATTTTTATCCCTCTTTAGTGGGATTCTTTTGGAACCATAAAAAATTCTCCATATTATCTAAATTTCTCCTTAAAAGTACCCCAATGGGGAAAACTAATCCTGGACACTTCCTCTTATTCTATCTCAGTTAATACCTAATGTGTCCCTTAGTCCAACATATTCCCCCTTATAAGATTGTAATATAATTCTTCCATTTTTATTTTCATATGTTTCACTACATAAAACGTAATATTTCTCTCTTTCTAAACGAAATACATTTTTATATTCCTCCAATGGGTAGCAAAATAACCCAACTATTCAAGATTCTCTATCCCCATCATCGGGTATATCCTTATAGTATTTTATATATAAGAATATAATTCATATTACTCTAATCCTACCTTAATATAGATGGCATAAAAGCTCCCATTCATAACGCTTGATGCCCAAATTTCAGTCTAATTCCAATTTGATGATTAATAACTATATATGTCAGAAATTTACATTGCAAACACATGGAAATTGAATTTTGATGTTCATAAATATCCACCAAAAGAAAATTAATATTCAATCTAAACTACCATCTATAAACATTGATCTGAACATTTTATCTCACATATCCTGTAAAACACAAACTGTTTTTTTTGTTTAATTTCCATCTCCCATATGAATTATATTTCCTTTATTATTATTTTACCACTCCTTAGGCATCATCGTCCGTTCCTATTTCCCCTATACACAGCAAAACATGAAATATCAATCCTTTTCTAGACACTTTTTTCTAGGAATGAATTATTATCCACGGGTATAGTACATGAATTTCACCTTTCATTCCTCTAATTCAAGTCCATATAGGTTTATACTATTTTTCACCAATTTTCATATTCACTTATCCTCTCCCTTTTGATTCCACATTATGTTGGAATTAACTTCATGGAAATCATACTCTATCTCATGCCTTTGATAAAAATATCATTGCAGATATTTTGTGGATCTAGTTGTTTAATAATTTCCTTCACCAAAAATGTTGTTTACACTCTCCAAGAATGAGTTATCATCCCCACCTTGTATGTCAGATCATAGTTCATCATTGTTCTCCAAGTATGGTTCCTTGTTCCTATAATGAATAAACTCATATACCAATTTTATAAAATTATTATAATCCATAGAGATAAATTCATCTTTATAGTCGTCCACTATACCAGTTTACTAATGTCAAAATATGATTATTAATGGATCGTCCTCTATCGGACAACCATATCTAATTAGTAGATCATCGTTGATTTGTGACCATTTTTCTCTACCTTCATTTATATTAATGATCTTATAAAATATTGTTCTGCTTCCCTCTTAAAAAGATATACCAACAAAACATTCAAATATTCATGAGTCCAGTATATTAAAAAATAGAATTTATATAACATGATCTAGGTAATTGGATCTTCATTCAAGAATTTAAATTTCACTAATTTGGTAGAGATTTTTTGTATCTCTTTCAGTATGTCACATGAATTTATCTATATTTTGAGACTACCTTGTTCCCCATAATTCTTTATTAAATAGTATATAATATATTTCTTCCATCATCCTCTGATATTAATAACATTCCCTTCATAATTTTTGAGCTAAATACTTATCTATATTCATTATGAGATAATAAAGGAACCTATAATCTCTTGTAGTTAGATATTTTAGCACTTAAAATAATTATTACTATATTATATCTCTTATCTCCATGTACATTGAAATATAGGTGTACTTTCATCGTCATATATCTTGATCCATAATTTTATGATATTACATTATCACTCTAGAATATCTCTATTTACATCAATTTATTCTCACAATGAGAGAATCAATTGATAGAAATTAAAGTAGAAGAGAGAAAATTATATTGATGAATCAATAAATTTAGTACATAAATTCATATAACCTATGGTATTATTTGAAATACCAGAATTGGTCCTAGTAGATCATTCTTCTTCATTCCCCATTACCTTATAAGCCTATAAAATAAAAATAACGGAATTCCTCCCACACTATAATTGACCCCTCATTTAAACCTTCACGGTAATAACCAATGAATAAGAAACCATTAGACTTCACCAAGAAGTGTAGAATGATTTTCCTCCTCTACTATGTACAATGAATATGAGGTATAGATTGAATCCCTATGAGAAATCCAAGGGATTTATCCCACCTTAAATAATAGGGTCTCTCTCACATTCCAATCATCATCCCAATTATGAATTAAATAAATCCCATTATAATTTTTTTATTACTATATGATTTTTCTGTCCAAATACTTACAAAGATCATAAATAATAGAGTTTATTTTCTTATCTCTACAATTTTATTTGACTAAAAACATGTATTAATAAGGGGGATTCACATCCTAGGGTACAAACAGTTACTAATTAGATGATGGAAGAATTGGTTAGGAATGATATTTGAGGAAATATCATATTAAATGATGATACAAAAAAGTTGTATGAACAAATGTATGGGGAGTCCATTTTAGAATTCAAGAAATACTATAATTTCTAACGATAGTAATATGATTTAATCATCCACTATTACTCTTCACTATGGTTCTATATAATTTTTAAGGGAAAATAGAGATTCTTTTAATGCATATGATGACCATAAGTAGGTAACCCTTTATCTCCATGAATTTTTATTTGTTCATAGGATGCATTTTAAAAAATATTATCCTGGTAATGTAGTTGGGAATGATGAGTCATTTTAATGGGAATTATAATACTCCATGAATAACCTAAAATTTATTTATAGATGATATTTATGTTTCACTTGATAAAAAATACTATTACATAAAATGATTCATGTAGATCATAAAGAAATATGATATTTTGAGTGACTAGAATATGAATCATATCAAGAGTAGTTCTTATTCTTTTCGGTATACTCTAATATATGAGAAAACAAATGATCCAAAAAAACGATAGATTGTATAGATGAAATAGCCAATGGATTAGCTTCATACACCCCAAATGAATGGGAGGATAAGAATTAACAACTTCTTTGAAAAAATTAACATGATCACGGGGAGTATAATCAAATTTAAGAATCATATGTTATCCAATAGATGTAAGATAATGATTAAAAATTTTATATTCTTATATATATCTTCATGTATATTATCTCAATTAAAAATTTCCTAAATCTGTCCTAATAATCATTAAAAAGGTACTTACCAATTTAAATAGGGAATCATATGAATGGGTTAAATTCATTATAATAACTAAAAATGAATATCAATACAATTAGATGAAGGATTCATTTATAATATAAGTCTTGAAAACTATATTCCTTCATGGTAGGATAAAAATT
The DNA here is from genome assembly GCA_963277665.1 of Viscum album. Lineage (NCBI taxonomy): Eukaryota > Viridiplantae > Streptophyta > Magnoliopsida > Santalales > Viscaceae > Viscum > Viscum album. The sequence continues at coordinate 6,757,922 of CAUJRU010000011.1, read as the reverse complement.
AATAGTATGAAATGTATTTCTAGTCATTTTGAATATGATTTTCAAGATGAATATTTTTCAATTCCATTGATTTGATTCCAAATTTGAGATACCCTGCTTACACCCATTGGAATTGTCGTGAAAACCCTATTTTCATTATAGATCACCATTACATCAAGATAAAAAGTCGGAGTCACATTGTTTGATTTTAAAATAATTTCTCTTGATGTATAATTTACTTGCCTAGATACCAAAAAACAAGAAGTTAGTTTTATCACTGTGATGGAAAACTTAGTATTTTCCATCATGCTCCTTGATTAGAAATAATGGGATATGTTTAAAAACATTATAACATTAAATGAATATGATAAAAATGTACTCACATCTAAAACATTAGATATATTTAATTTAATGGACAATTATAAACTCATTCATGTTCTTTTGGATGAATATTTACACTCTATGGTATTATGGGATGGAATCATCCATTAAAAGGTGAGTTTTCTAGTACGGTGTTACTGATATGTGGATTTTATGATTAACAATAAGATCATATTTTTTTTCTTCCTCGTACCTTTAATTTTCTATTCTATAATAAATCGAAAATATATATGGAGGAATACTTGTTTCTTGGTATTTAAATAAGCATATTACATTTGGAATCAACATTGTAGTAACATATATATCACCTTTAACTTATGAAAATTTTACTATCTTATCTCAACATGGATTCATAGTGTGGATTACACCTCTCATAACGTGATGATTATATTTTTTTTATTTATGGTGCGATATTAGAACCTTTAGTATTTTCATAACTCTTCAATGCACTATGAAATGAAAATTGATGAAAATAATCTCCAGATGATGTCTCTATCCTTATTTAATTATTTTTCTACAAGAATCAAGGGTTATAGAACTTTTCCTTTTTTAGAAAATATTTTCCTTACCACCAACATTCTTTTAGATTTATATAAAATAAGTAACGTGGAGAGTGGATATGTTGGATCGAGTAAACATTAGTTCAATATGAAAACATATAGTGTATATTTGACTAGTATCTTGCATAAATAATGGATTATTTTTTACCCATGGTGATCAGTGACTACGGATTTCAAAATATATTATATAAAAGAAATAATCCTTAGTGTAGTGACCTAGGAAATATTTTGGGGCCTCTCATTATGCATATACTAAAATATCCCTTTGAAAACTATGTATACTAACTCAACCACCATAATGATATTTGTGTCAAAAAACCTCAAATGTTTTTTAATACATTGGGTTAAGAAAGGATTATATATAACATAGTAAAAATGATCTAGTATACTTAGTGAAAACGTAACATGGATAAATATAACTTGAAATTAAAGGGTTTTCTTGAATAGGGTACATGACCGTGTTGTTTCCTTGAATCCCTGTCCACTTTTTGTAAATTGTGTCATATGTGGGGAGTTTCTTGGAATGACTAATTTAAAACTATATGTATGTATTTCATGGTATTTTCTTCCATTTTCCAATAAAAATGGTTATTAAAAAAATATTTTATTTCAAAAAGGTACTTATATTGAAATTATATTAGTATATTTATTATGATGTAATGATTTATTTAACGCTAACATAAAAATAAAAAATGTAATGTAGGGATCTTACTAATGGGACATTTTTTATAATAAATAGTTAACTATAACCCATTATACAATATATATATAATTATTAAAGGGAGGATGGTCTAGATAATTTTAGTGGTATTTTTAGAGGCTATAATGGGTCACATGTGGTAACATCAAAAACACCAAAATAAATACAATTGTTCATATTTATTAAATATATTTAAATATTAATATATAGTTTATTATATTGTCATTAGAGAATTGATAATTTTTCAGTAAATGAATTTTTTAGTGGATAATTATCCTCTTATTCTAAATAGTAGCTCAGATTGATTGTTATGACATTCCCTCTATCAGAGACTAAACAATTAAACCCATGATTCATGTGTTTAGTTATGCCATTTTCTTGAATGGTGGTGGAATATATTTGTTTGAGATAAATGAGTAAAAATGAGTGGTAGAGACATATTGTTAATTGAGGTTGAATGATACTATTATATAATATACTTATATGGTTATATTTATAGTTCCTGATGGCAGTCTTGGGAGGATGTTGGTTTTAGATCAGAATTCCTTAGTGTAGGGAGAAAAAATCACAATTACGAACCCAAAAGTGTTTCTTGATGAGTAAAATGATTTTATAATCATATATCTTGGACATATTTTATGGAATACGATAGAAAACAAACTATGACCTGGTATAAGAAGTTTTATGGAGGCATTAAAATTTTATGAGTGGAAATGTGGTCATAGAAGGGAAGAGGTCGGAGTGACATTTGACACATCACGATATCAGTTAATGATTTGTACCCAATGGTAATGGAATATGAAGTAAGGAATTGGTTGCATGATCTCTCTCTGGAGAGGCATCATCCTAAAGAAACCCATTGGAATTAAGATGATAACTATAACAAAAATAAAAATAAAAATATTTTAGTAATAATGATAAAAAATATTAAAAAATCCACATCAAATTGTGGAGTCACAATTAGCTGTCAACCATATTAATCATTATGTAGGATAGTGGGAATGAGTGAAACATGGGAAAATTCCACAAACATATTTTAATAAGAAGACTCATGAGGGAGCAGTGGTGAACCAAAAGAGGATTAACTTTATATAAAGTTTATGATGCAGAATACACTTCCTCAAGGGTAAGGGAGTCACGATTTTGTAAGATAATACTATTTATATAATATTAATTGTTGTACTTGATAATATATAATAATATAATTTGAATATATATCTCTAGATATTTCTTGGTGAATAATTTTAAAAATTGAACATATGATTGCACCTGATTTTCCATATTTATCATGATTAAATGTTTTTTTTTGAAAAAACTAATACCATTTAATGAGAGATTTTGGATTTTTTCAATTTTACACATTGAAATTTAATGTGATTTGAACCAAGAAAATTATAAGTGCATTGAATTGTCTACATTATCATCTGGACAGATATACCTCCTTTCATTGGGTGATTTGGAGATCCTAAGATAATTAATTCTTTAAAAAAAGATTGAATTCATGTGTGCTCATGGGTAGTCTGGTGAATTATTAGATGATTATGGAATATAAGGTGTTATTTTCAAGACCTTCCTTCTTGTGAATAACTTATATGACTTTTACCAACTAGTGAAACTATATGATATATTGGTTTGATAATTCTATTCATCATAAAGAGTAGATATTATCCTTATAGGAGTATTATAATCCATGAAATTAAGTATTGGATTTTGGGATAGGTAATGATATTATACAAGGTAGTTAATGTTATAACACTTACCTTTTCTTGAATAAATATTGTAGACCTTTAATGGAAATATTGGGGACTTGATGACAATATAGGATGTAATTTGATTTATTAATGATGTGAAATTACATTATGATAAAAAAATTGGGCACGTCTGTTGGGATATGAGGATACATTTTTTATGATATCAATTTCTCTGTCATAGAATATTAAAGGAATGTAGTGAACATTTAAAGCATTAATATGATCGGTGATGATTTATGAAATAATCTATCATGTAACTATTAAATTTTAACATATTATATACCACACTTGATCTACAAGATGTCATGAAATGTGTGTGATTATATATTATTGACCTGTAGGGATTTATATTCTAATACATTTGGTTGATATTGTAGAATATCTACGGTGATCATACAAACATAACATGAATATGAAATAAAAACAATTTGATAGGTTACATTACCTCGAACACTTTTGACATGAGTTACTTGACCTTGTGATAAATATGAATTCCATTATTATGATGATGATGTGAATGGAATGGGGAAAAAGATGAATATGTGATCGATATACTACTGTCTTCTGTTAGTGAATTTATTTTTGGGTAAATATTATGTAATGTTTCCATTAGTATAAATTAATATATTTTTTTGTGTTGTCTTTTTTGATACGTATCATCTATAATATTTCAAAAAAATATGTATGTATTAATTTTTTATTTACTTGGGAATTGTAAAGGTTGGAAAGATATTTTTCCCATGGGTAAAAAACCACATCATTACATTCTGTATATTATGGAGGAAAAATAGTTATGTGGGGATATGAATTAACGCCATATGATTGATTAAGGAATATTAATTTAAATATTTATGGAATTTGGAGGGTTTTAGAAAATTTTCAATATATATACTAATATATTATAGAATAATATAAATCATTAAGGCTATTTTTTCTACGTTTGAGTAACTAATAAATAATGTGATCGGTTTTGTACATTATAAAATTGTTTTCTTCAGCAATGGAGGTTATGAGGTACTATTTACACCATAAGACCTTTTGAAATGATATAATTAAGAGACATGTAATATTTCTAGATGTTTTTATCGTGACTTAATGTTCACAGTATGAATCTGATTAATTCCATGATTTTTGAAGTACAATTGGGTTATAATTCATCACACTATAACCATATATTTTATTCCTTAACATTGTCAAGATAAGAGTGTTATTAAATTTTAATGTTTTAATAAAAAGTTAAATTCTTGTGATTGAAAAGGGGATATATAAACATTGACTATGAGTATTGTATTAACAGAATTTTCTTATGACTCCAATAAGATATTGGTGTCTTTAAAAAGGGATACATGAGATTTTTTCTATATAAAAATATATATAAATTCTCATGTAGAGATGAAAAATTTATTAAGATAGATAAATAAAGATATTTTCAAGAGATATAAAATCAAAAACATTACTATTATGGACATTAATATTACTACAAATTGATTTAGATCATCATATTGGTAAATCTCTAAACATTTTCATCAACAAGTATGGTATAATCTGTTGTATTTTCATAGGTATCAATGTATTAATTTGAGAGACTAGTGATTTATTCAAGAGTGATAGAGTAGAATATTTTCATTCTTATGTTTGGTTGTGAACATATAGGGTCTTTGAGGCCACTATGAATTGATAACACAATTTGTTAACTTACAATGAATTTTAATACATTGTAATCTCTATGATCCTTGGACATATATTAGTCTTGGTGAAACCAAAATTTCTTAGTAATGTGAGGTACCAATGAAAGGGGGTGGAGTTGAATCAGACATCCTCTTTTATATTTATTTGGAAATGGAATTATCTTATGTAAATTTTTAGATTCTCTATCCTCTAAAAATTATATCCCACCATCACAAACATGATTTTGTAATAATAGTAAATGAAAGGAGCATATATTTTTACTTGTTTTACTAACATTATTGGCACCCACTCTTTTTTTGATCCGTTCCACTTTGGAAAAACTATGTCACTAAATTAATAGGGATTGCAACATGGTAGTTATTATGTTGAATTCAATTTTTTTTTCCAAATATGCTGACAACATGGGTACAAATTATCCATAACCCACAGATATCACCTAAAATATTATTATGTTGGTTCCCAATAGTTTGAAATGGTTCCCAAAAAATGAATAGATAAATATCAATTAAATCCCAGTCATCTTCTGAAATATATTCCATAGAGAATATTGTATTATTATTATCTTAAAACCATCATTAACATAATTTCGTTAACATTATCATATAGAACTATAATTATGGAATCTTCTGCATTTTACCTCTCAAATAAATAATCTTCTTGAATTTATGCTATATCTATACTACTTTGAAATTCATCGGAAAGTCCCATGTTTTCATTTGGCCTCATGGATCCTCCTAATTTCAAATGACAGGATCTGTATATTTTCCCATAAAAAATATTCCAATTAAAAAATCATTGAATAAACTCACTCTTTATATAACAAACCATAATCTAATAAAATCACTATTTAATCTTCATATGATCTAGATTAATCAAATGTAATTCAACCAACTTCAATTCCACCAATGATAATAGATATTATTTTTGAAAATGCTACCATAATTCTATAAGTAATCAATCAAAAAAAATTCAAAAATTATAGAATAAAAACCTTGTGTTAACAATGTGAATTTTATATCGTTAATATCTATCTCAACATCACCCCAATTACACCTAATTCATAAAAAGTTAATGTGTAATATCATGGAATCTAATTGTTCTTTAACTTCAATAATTTCTAATTTTAGATTCACAATGTTCCATATGATGTTCTTATATTTTCTTATATTATATAAATCATGAATCCCTTGATTTCTCACAGCACAACTAGAAAGCCTCCTAAACCTATAGTGTTAAAAATATCATTTCTCTAGCAAAAGATTGACCACTTGCTTCTGGCATCTCATATCCCACATAAATAATCCTCAATATTTATAATCAACATATCAACTAATTTCCTCCGCATCTAAATATATTCATCTTCTAATTAATTGAACTATAGATTGACTCAACATTTTAATTCATATGATTTTGATATTTGTCATTTTACAATTTTATCTTCAATTTATTTTTCATTCACTACAATCATAATTAAATTCTCACTCTGGATTTGTTAATTTTGAAAAATATTTAATCACAGTTGGCCTCAAGAACCACCACTATGTTTATTACATTGGAAGATTACTAAAACATCATATGACTTAATTTCCATAATATCTTCCAAGAATTATATCGTATATCTAAATTAGATAACTGATAGAATATTAATTTTTTCAATTAAATATTATATATAATAAATTGTTACTCTAACATATTTTCTATGTCTTAGAAATTTTATACATTTTAAATAAAATTAATTCTATATAAGAATGATTTATTCTTATGTACTACATAAAAGTATCTCCCTTTTCCTCATTTTTTATTTCATTAGATATTATCTTTTTTATAATGTAAGAGTTTTATATATTTCATAAGATAATTTAAATCTCTTTTTCAAAATAGTTTCTTCAATAAATTTGTTATGAAAAAACAATATCTTACACATTTCATGCCTTTTTAATTTTTCAGCATACACACCTCAACCCCACTATTATTTGAAATCATTATGTGTATATCATCAATAATTAATATAGATAACAAAGAAATGTTATTAGCGGTATTAAAAGAAATATGATATGGGATAATTAATATGGCCAATAAATTTTATATGTGACCTTTTCCTATTAGTAATATAATAAAATTGTTGGTTTGAAGTTATCTTGTTATTTTAATATTTTTATAAATCAATGAATTTAATAGTGTCAAAATTAACACTATTGATTGTTTATAAAAATAATGTTTCAATAAATTATCTAAAAAACATAACTCATTTTAAAAAATATATAACAATTATATATGGTCTAATTAATATCATATAAGTAAATAGTTATCCATTTTAATACTTAAATATTTGTTACTCTAGTGTGAAAATAATTAGAATAACAAAATGTTAATTAAATTATTAATGTTTAAATTGATAAGAAGCTTGTATGAAATTATTGTTTCTGATATTACAACTATATCTAATCTAATCAACTAAATTTGGTTATTTTGGAGATTTTTTGATGGGTTTTTTCTTTTAAATTGATATTTTTGGACATCTCAAAAGTGCCTCTTGTTTCAATTATAATATGAAAGCTCTTCCCCGACCTATTCAATAAACATTGAGCCTCAAATATCATCTATCCCATGAATTTTTCTCTTCTAAAGTTTTGTACTTACATTATCGTGTTTCTGGCCTTCTTTAAAGACCAACTCTAGTGCTCTAAGAAGAGATTTAGAGAAGCACGTTGAATAAGAAGCAATCTCCTCTACCGATTATTTCACACTTATTTCTTATTATACTTACTCTTCATGAGTTTTTAAATTATAAATTAATAACTATATTATAAATTATAAACATAAATGTCATTAAAATTATGAAAGGACCATATTTCACATTCAATCCATCATAGAAAAAATGAAATCATCACTTGTGTGTATGTACGGGTTACCGTCTCCATGCTGTGGTGTAATCTGTCTTTCACCACCACATTATTTGTATGGGTATAATGATAGAAATCATAAATGTATATGATTATTATAAAATTATATTTATTATTAAATATTATACACCATTCACATAAATACCATTACACAGTTATGTGAATGATATCATCGCTCGTGCGTACGTACGACATACCGTCTTCATGATATGAAGTGATTCATTATACAAGGTATTCATTAATACATGACTATATAAATGCATAGAATGAATACATATCATATAAATAATATTAATATCATTTTTAATGATATAACTATGACCTATGAAAGATAACCTGAACTTATTCTACAAAACATGCATAAAAAAGCAGTTAATACCTGAATAATAAGTAATAATGAAATGTTAGTAACAAATGGATAATAATATTACCATGTTTGATATCTTAAATATCATTATGTCTTTATAATAAGACAATGACATTATTTAAATAATTATGGGAGAAGCTAGGATACATAAAATGGAAATCAGACCTAAGTTAATGGATAATTTGTAAACATCATTATCATGAATGATTATTTATACAAAAATATTTACTAGGATATATTTATAATCCACATTCGTTTTTTAAAAATATAAAATATTTTTTTTATTCTTATGCAATTTATTAAAATAAATTTCACCTATAGGTATATTTTTAGTAAATGATATAAAAGAAAGTTTTTTCATTATTTGACAGGAGGTACTTTTTGACATTTCTAGAAAATTTATAAGGATATAATTTTTTAACATATATATCAAGAATAGATTTTTATTTCTTCATAAATCCTTATTTCAATGAATCTTCCTCTACATAATTTCATGTTTATTTAAAAATAAATAATTTCCTTTAAAAATTACATTGTATTTTGGAAAAAAATCATTTTTGAAAAAGAATGGATATCTTCCTCATGAATTAATTTCAATGTATTATATAAAAATTAATTTCCCTCTAAGATAAAAGTCATTAATAGGTCTGTGTTTCAAGTATATCATCTTCTAAATTCCATTGAAATTTTTGTGTTTATGATTTCATGTTTTTTTAAGAAATCCAACTGTTTTACATGGATATTGTTATGATGGAATGATGTTTTAGGTCCCATTTTTATTCTTCATGTTAGCCATGATGAAGGATTTATATTTTTGTAGAACAAGTAAGAATTATTTAATTGAGCGATGGTTGGGACCTATATCTCCATCCAACGAATTGGGTAAATGTTTATATCCCATGAGATAGACCTGGATGAATGGGAAATGATCTCGGTTCAGTAATATGGGTCTGGAACGAGGTGTGAACATGGTCCAATAATTGGATTTTCTGCTATGATGGTCATGGATATGTGCCTTGAATAATATGAATTTTTTTATGTTTATGTGTATGCCAATAAATATCTTGTTTTATGAAATGGATTTTTTCATTAAATTCAATGATTCTTATGAAATTTATGATCATTCACATGGCAGGATATTGTGATCTTTCATATACAGGATATGATGTTCATATCTTGTGTTATTTTTTCTTATTATTATGATATGAATGATATCTCCCTTGTTTACCATTACAGATCATATGATATCACCCTTTCATATGTTTCTTTTCCCTAAGTCATGAAAACATGTATTAATTAAGATATGTCAAAAAGGGGTCTTGTTATAATGAATTTTTTTTGGGTTAATGAATATGTCTTATGAACCAGTTATTCAAGTTTCAATGATTCTAAAGAAACTATACCTATATGATCCTATCATGGAGTTATTATATTTTTCAAATATTATTCTACAATATCGATGTAATATCAATTAATTTAAATCATGGGTCATTATATTGAGCCCAAGGAGTGGATAAATTTAACGAAAGAACAATTATATTGGATTGTGAAAATGGGACATTGGATCCTATTCTATGAGTAGAGAGAAAAACAATTATAGAAACTAAGCTATTGTTCATAAATAAACTCAATGAATAATATGATATATTATTGAATAAATCCAAATTAGTTTATAAATTGTATTTAGTGTTGGAAATGTATTATTTTGAACAATCATTATATCCCCTTATAAGACATGAAACTATTATGGTTTTTTTGTTGTTACATCACATATAGATTATAAATATTATTTGGTGGATGTTGAATATACATACATATATAATTATCCTTAGCAATATGTTTCTAATAAGAAACTGATATATTTTATACTTTTTAGTGATGTAATTATGGTGTGTAGGTGGATGAAAGCATTATATGGGTTAAAAAAGGGCCCTTGACATTGGCCCTCCAAAAATGATAGTTTTTTCAAGAAATTTAACATTTATAAAGGAAAAAACTATCCTATATTGATTTCCAAATTTTATGGTTTTTATTTAACCTATATGGGTATTTTTCTTCTTCCATGACCAATTTTAGTGCTCTAAGGGGATATTTAGGGATAGCCCGTCATAGAAGAGGTAATTTATTCTACTGATTCTTTCAAAATTCTTTCTTCTTCTACATATTATTCATGAGATGTTTCATTATAATGTAATAAACACTATATCCCTTATATAATTATATGTTATTTTAATTATGAAATAAACGTATTCCACATTATATCTATCCGATGAAAAAATAATTCACCACGTGTGTGAACATACAACTTATCGTCTCCACGCAGTGTTGTAATCTGTTTTTCACCAACATATTACATGGATGGGTATAAATAGGAATATAATAAATATATATGATCATTATAACATTATATATTTTTTAAAATATTATAACCCATTCAATACAATACTATTCCACAATTATGGGAATGATATTGTAAGTCGTGCATACGTATGACCCACTGTCCCCGTGATGCGATGTGATTTATTCTACATGATATTCATTAAATAGTGATTGTATAAATTTATATAATGAATAATAATGATATATATAATGTTAATATCATTTCAAAATTATATAACCATGGCCTATGATTGAGAACCTAAACTTATTCAACAGAAAATGCAGAATTAAATGTAGAAGTTAATACACGATTGATAATAAATAATGAAATGTTATAAAAAAATGGTTGATAATATGATCATATATGTTATCATAAAAATGGATATGATTTCAGAACATTTCAATTACATTATTTAAATCATTGTACAAGTGTTTGGGATATATACAAAGAAAATTGGACCTACGGTAAGGGATAATTTTGCAATATCATTATAAGCTAATATTGTTTATATATATGTATTTTTTGGTGTACATTTATCATCCATGTCAATGATTCCTAAATATATAATATTATTTATATGCTTATATAATTTTATAAAATCAATTTTATACATTGTCTAATTTTTATTAAATTATATGAATGAAATCATTTTTCATTATTCAATACTATGAACATTTTGACTTTTTCAAAAAAAAAATATAAGGATAATGATTATTTAACATATATGGCATAAACATATTATAAAAAAAATATTAGAACCTATTTATACAATGTTTACATGATGGTATTTTAGTTTTATTTTTAAATCAATTATTTTTTCATAAAAATAGTTCGGTATTTTGAGAAAAGAATACCATTTTGAAGAAGAAAATTTATTTTCCTAAAGAAATAATTTCAAAGAGTTATATCACAATTATTTTCCATCTAAGACAGAATTATTTAAAATTATTATGTTCAATGTAAAATATTTTAATTTTAATTTTATTTTATTGTGTTTATAATGGAATACTATTTATGAAATCCATTTGTTTTACATGGATTATGTTATGATGGAACGATGTTTGAGAAACCCATTTTATTCATTAGGTAATGTTATGATGAATGGTTAACATTGTTGTGGAACATGTAAGAATGATTTCATTATGATATTGGTGGTACCTATATCTACCTCTAATTCATTGGGTAAATATTTATATCTCGTGATAAAAACATGGTTTGAATAAGAAATGATATCGGTTCAGTAATGCAAGGTGGAACATGGATTGAACTCGGTTCAGTAATAGAATTTTCCTCTAATGATGGTCATGTAAATGAGGAATTACTAATATTAAATAATGTTTCTATGTTCATGTGTATTCCACAAGGCATCACGTCTTCTATAATGACTTTTGGAATTAATTTCATTGATTCTTAAGAACTTTTATGATTTATTCCATGGCCTGATATCATGATCATTCATATACAAAATAAGATTCCCAAATGTTATATTCTTATGTCTTTTGATTATGATAAGAATGATAACTCACTTTTTTTACCTTTTATGATCATATAAGATCACCTTTTCATATGTTTCCTTTATCGAGGTCATGGAGAAGGGTACTATGTATGATATGTCAAAAAGGGGTCCATTTATGATTAAATTATTGGGAGACAAAGAAGATATCTTATGAATTAGTTGTTTTTGATTTCATATTTCTAAATAAAATATTACTAAATGGTTATATAAGGTATTTTTTATATTTGTCAATGATTATTCTTCAATTTTTATTTTTTTTCAATTTATGTAATGAATGGGTCATTAGAGTTGATATTAGAGGAAAGGTATAGGTAACCATTGGAAACTAGGATAAGAAAACTTATGTATAAACAAAAAGGATATATCAATGTATAGGATACAATCTATGTGTTTTATAAATGATCATGAATAACCTAGAATGAAAAATAAAAATTACTAAATTGAAATTTTCTTATTTCTTATGGGGTTTTAAAATTATTGTTAGTGTATTTCATATTATGATTCTTTGTTTTAGTCAATGGTGTAATAATGATGAATTGAATTAATGATAAATACAACAAGAAATAAAATTATTGAACATGAAAATTAATGTTATGGCAGCTATAATTAAAAATATTGTGGCTATTATTTCACAACATTAGCAAGGAATTAATCTTGACGGAGTTCCAAATGAGAAAAAGGATGGAACAGCATTCTACCTGGTCCTTCATGAGGAAGCAACCACCTCCATTCAGTTGGTCTTCTATTCCATTAGTGGATGGACAATGGATCAGTACCACTAAATGATATTTTTATTTCTTTAATGTTTATAACATGATAAATTCATCTTAAAAGTCTATCATTTAGAAAGTGAAGCTAATAAGTGGTGAAACCTTTATAAGAATATGAGTAAAGGAGATGAAATTGGATCCATAGAATGGAAAGAGATCAGGATCTTATTTTTTAATAATTATATTCCCCATATTATTCGAACAAATGTGGAGAAGGTGTTCCTTGAACATAATCAAACCGATGATGAATCTTTTGGTACCTATAAATTTTTTTAAAAGACATGCAAGATAATATTCTGGATTAAATATCCAATATACGAATAAAACAGATATAATCATTAGTGGTGTAAAACAAATTCCTTAAGGTCATTATCTATAAGAGACTTCAATAGGTAAGAAGAAATTTTTCAATGTGATATCAAGGTTGAGATAATGATTGGAGTAACCCATTAGTCCTCTGGTTTTGATAATAAGTTAAAAATAAAATTGAGGGAAAATCTAGAGACCACAATGGAAAGAAGATGAGTTTTCCCTTAGGCTCAAATTGTTGAAAGAAACATGGTGTAAATTGTCTTTAGGTTACTTGTAAATTTTTGGAGTGTGGAAAAGAATTTCATCAGGAAGTTTAATGCTAATGTGATGGGAAAAAGTTGTCTTGTGATATGAAGATAGGAAAGGATACATAGATTTCACCTCCTACACTTCATTTTAAAAATTCAAGTAAATGGGGGATTATACCAATCAATGACCTAATCTAATGGTTAATGATGATGATCAATGTCAACAAAATCGTAATTCCAATGAAAATGTCCAGTCACATGTGAACACTATCATCCGTGTGGATTACTATAATGAAGAGGTGGAAGGTACATATATAACAACTATAAAGTAGAAAATATTTTATTTGATTCTCGATCCACTTAGTCTATTATTTTAAATGAAATTATAAGATTATCACCATGATTCATCTATAATTAGATGTTGAGATTAGAGGGAAAACTCATAACGGCACAATGATAGCAATAAAACATTATAATTCTTCTATGTTTGAGGTATGTGGGAAATTGCATCCTAAAAATATTATGATCCTTCCTATAATAATATTTGATGCAATTTTTAATACGGATTGGTTTTCTCTATATATAGCACATATCAATTTCCAAGGATGGGAAGTAACATTTTATATTCTAGATCATTATATGATAATATATAGATGAAAGCATGAGTATGAACTACATGTGAAACTTTCCTCCATTATATGGTCTTGATCCTTATAAATGATGGTTATCTATCAAAAATGGTTTGGGGGTCACAATTAAGAATACACCCATTGTGTGTGAGTTTGATGATGTATTTCTTGATGAATTACCATGTCTTCCCCCAAATTGACCAGTTGTTTTTTAATAGAACTCATACTAGGTGTTGTTTCTATTTTATTGAATCTTTATAGAATATCCCCAATTGAGTTTCAAGAATTTAATGAGAAACTATAATGGAATCTGGACAAGGGATTGAAATTCCCTAGGGCGTCCACTTGTGGTGTACCTGTTCTATTTGGTAAGAAGAAATATGGATCAGTGAGATGCTTCATTGATTATTGATAACATAAAAATATCAATATCATGAAAAATATCATTTTCACCTCATTATTGACTATCCGAAAAACTACGTAGAGCTCAATACTATTCCAATATTCATCATCATTCAGGATTTCATAAAATAATGGTCAAGAAAAAGGATATACCAGAGATGATATTCTATAAAAGGAATAGATACTATGAATTTATAATTATGCCTTTTGGGATTACTAATTCCCCTACTATCATCAAGGATCTAAGGAATAGTTTATTTAGACACGATATTTATTTTGTTGTGGTAGTATTTATAGATGATATTATTGTATATTTGAAGAATAAGGAAGAACATGAAGATCACTTTACAATTGTAACAGTGACACTGAGAAAATATAATCTTTATGAAAAAACATTCAAGTGTGAATTATTTTCTTTATAAAGTTTCATTTTTAGATAAAAATAATTTCTAGAGATGGGATATCGGAGGATCCAGAAAAAATTGTCGTTTTTGAATGTTGGATGAGACCAAAACATGGTAACTGGGATCTGTTGTTTTCTTCATTTATCAAGTTATTATAATAATTTTTTGAATTTTGTTTCATGATTATCTAATCCAATAACAATGTATACTTGAAATGGAGTTAAGTTCATGTGGTTGGAGGAATATGAAGAGAATTTCAATGAGAAAAAAATAATATTATCCAATGCACATGTGCTCACCCTACATTATAGTGGAGAATGGTTTGTGATCTATAATGATGCATCCAATAAGGGGTTGTGTTTTGTACTCGTACAAAATTAAATGGTGATACATTTTTCCTCACGACAATTAAAAATCCATGAGCAATATTAACCAACTCATGATTTGTATTTAGATGAGGTAATATTTACACTAAAGATATGGATTCATTTTCTTTTATAGTTAAAAGTGTGATATATATATTGATCATAAAAGTTTATATTTTATTTTCACACAAAAGGAGATGAATATGAATCAAAGAAGATGGTTGGTGTTAATTAAAGATTATGAATTCCCAATACATGACCTCCCTTGGAAAGCTAAAAAGGTGGAATATACTTTGAGTTGAAAGGACCATGCTAGCCTATCCATGATGAGGATCACAAAGGATCCAATATTTATGGATTTTCAAAGGATGCATCTTGAAATTTTCAAGGAAGGGATAAACATTATCTTTCTCAATTTAATGTTCTACCTTCCATACATGTGATGATTAAGGAGCCACATAAAGAAGATGTAGAGAATCAAAAGAAGGTAAAAATTAACCTGAATTCAACCTTTATTATGATGGAATAATAAGTTTTGGGAATCAGGTTGTATTACTCCAATACTAAAATTAAATAAGTATCTATTGGATGAGGGTTATAGATTTTCATTAATTATTTACATGAGAATTACAATGATGTATAGGGACCTAATAGTGTATTTTTTGGAGGGATGGAATGAAAAGAGATATTGTTGAATATGTCCCTCAGTGCTTGGTTTTTCAACAATTTAAGGCTAGGAGAAAAAACTAAAAGTGGATGTTACAACCAATAACCATAGTATAATTGAAATGTGAAAACATCACTATGTAATTTATCATATGACATCACAAAAAATATAATGTTCATAATACTATATGGGTTATAGTTAATCTCATTATGTAGTGGGAATACATCATTGCAATTAGATGGTATTTCCTTCTTGATCAGATTTCAAAGATATATGTAAATGATGTGGTAAGAATTCATAGAGTACCAATTTCTATTATATCTGATCGGGATCCTAGGTATAACTTGATATTTAGGTGAATTCATCAACAATATCTAGATATAGAGTTTAGTTTCATTACTTCTTATTATCCTCATAAAAAGGGTCAGTCTGAGAAGACAGTTCAAACTCTTAAAGATATGGTGAGAGCTTGCTCTATCGATTTTAAAGGTTGTTGAGATCAACAACTATCTTTGGCAGAATTTTCATACAATAACAGATTTCACACCACTAATCAGATCGATCCTAATGAATCCATCTTTGAAAAGAAGTGTATAACTCCAACTTGATGGGATAAAATCTTGGAATCAAATATATTGGGACCTTATCTTGTTGATTAAATGGTAGAAAAGGTCTGATATATTCTTCAACACAAAAAATTAGCTCAAATTTGACCAAAACGTTATGCTGGCAACTGAAGAAAAGACCAAGAGATTGAAGTGGGTGATAAGGAATTTTTATGAATATCTCTATAGAAATGTTTAATGAGATTTGGAATGATGATAATGTTCATCCCTAGTTATATATATCCTTTTGATATTTTTGATCATGTTGGGAAGATAGATTACCGATTGAAACTTCCACCAAATATATCTCAAGTTCATGATGTATTCTTTAAATACCTCTTTGGATTGAACAAACATGATCCTTCGATTGTACTAAACTCAGAAGTTGTCCCACTAGAGAATTATCATTCTTATAATGAACTGCCGATAGAGATATTGGATCATAGTGAAAACGTTCTGTGAAAAAAGGCCAGTCACTTGGTTAACTATTTTGGGTGGGACAAACAATTTGAGGAGGCTACATGGGAACTTGATTATATGATGAGGGAGAGATATCCTCATATTTTTTTATTTATTTGACTAATTTTGGTAGAGATATTTATTTTAAGTGGGTATAATGTTACACTAAGATGTTTTTAGGAAATTTTTTACTCTAAATAACTTTAATTCTTAAATATCATGCAACGCACTGAAGCATGAGTTTAAATGAACCATATGATTCCCTTAGTATATAATGATCGTTTTATACTAGTGATTAATTTATCTAGAATACATATAACTATCTTATAAAAATGTATAGCGAAGTCATCCACTAACATTTATTTATGAATAAGACAAATCAGTTATATATTGGTATTTTTGTTTTAAAAAACATATAATTACTATTAGTAAATAAAAATAGTGAAATATATATGTTATATACTTAATGAAATATTTTTTATGTTCATCCAAATTAAATTTTCTCATAGGGTATGAAGAAACCCTATTTGATGTATAAAACCATGATTTTGGAAGGGGTAGTTTTAACACCTTTTAATGGAGAACCCTTTTTAAATTTTTTTTACAGATTAATAATTTTATATGTTTAAAATAACATTTTATTTTAATTCTGGATAATTTTCTTACATTGGATGATTTTTTGATATTTTTCTGATAGCATTCATGTTTTGATGAATAGTAAAAATTCAATTTTCTTAATTGAAAACAACAATTTTAATTATAATAATTTATATGGTTAAATAATAATATTGAATGGTTAAAAATTAAAAATATAATATTATTTTATCATTAAATATAATTTATTTAATTATGATTTATTTTATATTGAAATCAGATGTAAAAACATGTTGCATAATATTGCAATGTTTTAACCTTTAAGACTCATTCCTTTTTTTAAAAATAGGATAAATTTTAAATTTGTTACTGTAACCTCTAAGTTTTTATTTTTTTTAAATGGATTAAATATATTTTATTAGTGGGTCCCAATTATGTAAATATTATTATTTTAGATTTGGGCATTGTGAATAGTAAATTTGGTAATTTTTTATTAATACGGTAAAAGGGTAAAACATGTAACCAAGGGTAAGAATACTATTATAAAATTTCCCTTACACTTGTCTTAATATCATTGGATGAGTGTGTTTCTATATAAATCATCCTTGGTTTGAAAGGGTGTCTTTCGGAAGCCACTTGGATAATATTAGAACATATAATATATTTTATTCATAGAAATGTTTAATATGTCTCACAAAAATTTTAATAGGTGAATCGTTTTTCTATAAGGTTATAAATCATATATATTTGATTATGAATACCAATTTAAATGTTAATTTATTTTCATTTAATTTATTTTTATTTTTTAGGAAATAAATAAATAGCTTAAAGAGGTATACTTTGATGATGTAAAAATTAATTAATTGATGAGGAATCAATAAAATAAAACTATTAAAATATAAATAATAATAAACGATCCCAAAAACATGACCAAATTATATTTTTTGAGTATATATAGACCATAATCATCCAATTCTTGATTTATTGTTAATTTGGAGACCTAGAGAATAGATTACGACACTTATATGATAAAATTTAAAGTGATGTTAAAGTTGTCACATTCATAATTTCTAAATTATAGAATTTTTATTTTTGGATATTACATATAAATTCTAATACATATACTCTTCTGAAATCTCATATATTTATCTTCATCATAGTATTATTTTAATTTTTATTAAAAAAATAAGAACATAAAATAATTGTAAAAAATTTATGCTGTAATTAATTTTTAATATATATAACACATAATTATTATTAAAGATATTAAAATTAATATAAAATGGGATAATTAATATGTCCAATGAATTTTATACGTGAACTTTTTCTCTTAGTAATATAAAAAAATAATTGGTCTGAATTTATAGTATTATCTAAATATTTTTACATATCAATGAATTTAATAGAGTCAAAATTGACATTAATATATGTTTAGAAAAATAATATTTCATTAAGATATCTAAAAATCATAAATCTAATTATTATATGTTATAAAATGTTATAAGTTTATTATATATGGTCTAATTGACATCATATAAGTAAATATTTCACCATTTTAATATTTAAATATTTGTTACCCATGTTAAAAATTAAACAGAATAATTATATTTCAATTAAACTATTAAGGAATAAATTGATATGAAACTAGTAAAATAATGGATTTTATGATATCACAACTATATCTCATCTAATATTCTAAATTGTGAAATTTTAGAGGTTTTTATGGTGTTTTTTATTATAAATTAATATTTTTGGAGATCTCAAAATTGCCTCTCTTTTAAATTTTAAAAGGGAACCTCCTCCCTCACCTATTCACTTCACTGTGTGCCTTAAAGCTCATCCATCCCATTCCATTTTCTCTTCTAAACTTCTCTACATATAGTCTAGTTTTTATGGTCTTCTTCAAAGACCAACTCTAGTGGTCTAATAAGACATTTATAGGAAAGAGAGAGAATAAGAAGTAATCTCCTCTATCGATTCTTTCAAACACCTTTCTTAATAAACATCCTCTTCAAGAGTTATATCATTATAATGTAATGACTCTAGTTTCAATTATACATTAATATGTCATTATAATTATGAAACAACCATATTTCACATTCTATCCATCCTATGAAAATTGAAATCACCACATGTTTTTATGTATGTCTTACCACTGCCACCCCGTGGTGTAATAATTTTTTCACCACCAATATACTTGGATGGGTATAATTATAGAAATGATAACTATATATGACTATAATAAAATTATACTCATTTAAAAATATTATACACCATTCACATCAATACTATTGCATAATTATGTGAATGATATCATCGCTCGTGCGTATGTATGGCATAACATCTTCATTATTTGATTTGATTCATTAGACTTGATATTCATTAAACCATGATTATATAAATTTATATAATGAATATATATTATAAAAATATTGTTATTATCAATTTTGACTGATATAACTATGAACTATTAAGGGAAAACCGAATTTATTCTACAAAACATGCTAAGAAAAAGAAGTAGTTAATACCCGAATAACAAATAAAAATAAAATATTATTAACAAATGGATGATAATATAATCATGTATGATATCATAAAAATTGATATGACTATGGAATAAGTCAATTACATTATTTAAATCATTAGACAAGATGTTTAGATATATACAATAGAAATCAGACCTAAGGTATGGGATAAGTTGGCAATCTCATTATTATCCAACATTTTTTTATACATATGTATTTAATAGGGTATATTTATCATCCACATCCATGTTTCCAAAATATGTGATATTAGATCTATTCTTATATAATGTTTTAATGTAAATTTTTCCAATTGGAGAATGTTTAGTAAATACTATAAAAAGATGTTTTTTCATTATTCAATATGAGGTAGTATTTGATTTTTCTGAAAAAAGTATAATGATATGGTTTTTTAACTTATACAGCATGAATGGATTTCTATATTTTCATAAAGCCTTATTTACATTAAGATTAATCTACATTATTTCATGTTTATTTCGAAATAAATTATTTTCAATTAAAATTACATGTTAATTTGAGAAAAGAAAACTTTTTTGAAGAAGGAATGATATTTTACTGGTGAATTAATTTCATAGTGTTAAATCAAAATTAACATCCATGTAAGATGAAATTATTTAATAGAGTTATATTTCAAGAATAATATCATTATTTTTCTTATTATTTTTCTTTTATTTATAATGGAATGATATTTATGATTTTAAATTGTTTTATAAGGATATTGTTATGAGAGAATGATGATTCAGAACCCAGTTTTATTCTTCATGTTATGCTATGACGAATGATTTATATTTTTGTGGAACACATAAGAAATAATTAATTATGTGATGTGTGGGACCTATATAACTATATAATTAATTAGATAATGATTTATATCTCATGATATATACATGGTTAAATGGGAGATGATCGCGGTCCAATAATACAGGTCTAGAACAAGGTGTGAACTTGGTTCAATAATAGGCATTTTCCGCAATGACGGTCATGGAAATAAGCCTTGAATAATACGAAATGGTTTTCTATGTGTATGTGGGTGAAAAAAATATCATGTTTTATGTTATGACTTTTTGTATAAAATTCATTTATTCTTATGGAATTTAGGATTTATCACATTTCTTGATATCGCGTTCTATAATTTGTAGGATAAGATTTTTAAATATTATTTTACTATGTCTTATTATTATGATATGAATGATATATCCATTGTTTAACATTATAGAGAATATGATATCACCATTTCATATGTTTCTTTTCCCCATGTCATGATGATGGTGTTAAGTAAGATATATCAAAAATGGGTCTAGTTATGATGAAATTAGTGTGAGATAATGAATATGTCTTATGAGCCAGTTTTTTTATGTTTCTATGTTTCTAAATACAGTCTACCTATACGGTCCTCTCATTTATTTATTATATTTTTTAATGATTATTATTCAATTTTTATGTAATGTCAATGTATTTAAAGAATGGGTCACTATATTGAGTATAATAAGTGGATATATTTAATGAATGAACAGTTAGATCAGATTGAGAAAACGAAACTTATGATCTTATTCTAGTATTAGATTGAATGAACATTATATAATATATGTTTGTGTTCAGAAATAATGTTTATTAATATGGTGACATATCATTGAATTAATCTAAATTAGTTTGTACATTGTATTTAGTGCTATAATGTTTCTATTTTAAAGAAAAATTATATCCCAATAAAAGACATGAAACTATTAGAATTTTTTGGTTGTTACAACACACATAGATTGTAAATTTCATTTGATGGATGTTTAATATACTTCTATAAATTGAGATCATGAGTAAGATGTTTCTAATAAGAAACTGAAATATTTTATACTTTTTTTGTGATGTAACTATGGTGTGTAAGTTGCTGAAAAACATAAATGGGTTAAAGAATGACCCTCTACATTGGTTCTCCAAACATTGGCATATTTATTTTTAAAACATATTTTGTTAGTAAAAATAGATTTACCTTTTTTTTATCTGGGGTATATTTCATATTCATTTTTGGGTGAGAATTGTATTTAGTTTCTGATAATTCATAATTAAAACTCACTACAATTTTTAATTCTTCAATCGAGGTTAACATGTAACGCCCCGACCCTAGTTACCCAGAGTCGGTGCATTATTACATAACATTGGCATGATCACAAGAAAGATCAAATCTCGAAATACCGATTGGTTTAGTAGCCTTGGAAACACTATATATATTCATAAGTTTTACATTACATCATAAAATGAAAAACTACTACAACAACATAATGTCTCCACAGACCACACTATTATCCCCTCATAATATCCCTGCAGGTCATTCATAACTTACTTATTCACTTCCTGGGAAAAATAAAACATAGAAAAGAGGTGAGCTCAAATGCCCAGTAAGGATAAAAATATACCGGAAACTTTCATAAATAATAATAATCATTTAAGGCTATATATAACTAAAACAAAAGCCTTTTAAACATGAACTTCAAAATAGTTTGGAAAAAGTAAAATGAAATAATGCCATTTACTTGTTCACATGGATATTCTACTAATCAAATAATCAAATGCAATATCAATAACAACTTTCATAATGTTGGAATGCATAATGCCAAACTATCATAACCACATAGCCAAGGCCTCGTGCCAAGACTACAAATAAGATTTTTCCAAGGCCTTGTACCAAGACACTAGTTTGTCTCATGATACCTACCGATGTATCGACGAGCTATAGCGGGCTCCACCCGTCACATATTAAGTCCAATGCATTCCCATATGAAAAGGTTTAAACATAATATAAACATTCGTATTAAAACTAGCATACGAAATGTCAATAATTTCACCATAAACTATGAATGGTATAAAAATAGCATATCCACATTCAAACATATCACAAAACCTTCAATACAATATAGAAGTTTTGTATCATAATAAATCAACTTCAAATAATCGTAAAATCCATCAAAGTATATTGACATAGATGAAATCAAAACTCTTTTTAGAGAAATATCTCTTTCTATTTTTGAAATCATTTAAGAGCCATATAAAATAAAACATTTTCTTTGAAAATATTCTTATAAGCTTGTATGGAAATCTTTGATGATTTTATAACGGCATAAAATAACTGCACCCGCCGTATAAGTTAAAAAAACATTCTTACATTAATTCTGTCGAAAACGTTAAAAAGGTCCGTATTTTGAAAACGACGAAAAGATTCCTCTTATAAAAAGTCAAAAAAGAGTATAAATGACTTTAACCCATATTCTTGTAAATAATAAAAATGTTTTGGAATACATTTTTAAGAAACATGGTTGTGGATGATAATGAGATCCCAGTAGATTATTACGTATAAACAACCTCGGATAATGAAGAGATTGTGAAATAACCCTTACCTTGTACTTTTCCTTGGTTGGGGTAGGTTAACCTCCTGTATAATTGTGAAATAATTGTTATTAAATTATACAAGAATCATATATATATTAATATGATATCATATATGATCTTTTAACATTGATTTGTTAATGATATCTTTGAATTATCGTTGTTTCGGGTGTTAACTTACTCATTATCTTTTATATGTTTTGTTACATAATCCATGTTTTTCATGGATAGGTTGTATATTTTTCATATAAAGAATGATATCAAGTCCTTAAACATCATTTTTAAATCATCAAAAGATAATTATAATTGAATGGATACGATGGAGAATGAATCTCATCGCGTTCGTGGAGACGGTAGTCCGTACGTACGCACGAGCGACAAAATCATTATTTTGACATTAAAATAATATATAAATTGATGGTATATCATATATACAGAATCATTAACATGTTATATTTATTATTTACATGAGTTACACATCATTATTATAACCATCGAAATAATATTATATTGAATAACAATTACACCACGACGTGGAGACGGTAAGTCGTACGTACGCACGTATGGTGACATGTTATTCAAAGGGTGGATAGAATACTGAATATGGTTTTACCATATTTATAATAACACCACAGTATATATATGATACTGGAGTTATTATTTTATAATGGTAACAACAAAGGAATAAGAAGTGGAAGAAGAAATGAACATGGAAAAGGGTGGTGAAATCATTACCTCTTCTTCGGGTTCTTCCTTTTTATTTGATCAAAAGGGCTCCTTAGGTTGGATTTCTGATCAAACTAAGGCCTGTAGGTTGTAGTGAGGGAAGTTGGGAGAGTATTTGGGCAGAGTTTTGCCAAACCAAAATGATTTGAAGGTGTGAAGAAATGATAAGGAGTTCCCTTTTATAAGAGGGGTGAGGGGCACCTTTGGAAAAGCTCGAAATATTAATTTATAATAAATTAATATTCGGTTTATAATGGCTCCAAAGTTTATTATTTAAATTTTAAGGTGGGTATGGGTCGAAAAAAACTCAACCAATAGAATTTAGACAGGTTTGGGTCATTATATTAACCTTATCATTAAGTATTAACTCTTAGTTAATTAGTTTCACTTTTACAATGTCTCTTTGTATTATATATTATATGGTGAATAAACTTACTATATACATCCAAGAGACCCCCAAGGGGTCCATTAATGATGAACCTATCATGATATAAGTCACTTTCCCGATCCTTAGATTTTTAGGAATTTAATATCAATTAATAATATAATATTTTTTTAAGAACTCTTTTATGTCAATTTTGACACTATTAAATAGTTGATTTTTTTGAAACTCATAACAGATTTATTACTTCAAAAAAAGTAAATTAAATCAATCCTAATATATAATATTATCCTAGAAAATTAGTTTAATTCATTAAATGTTTCATATTATATTTATTTGGGTATTTATAATATCAATTAATTTAATTTTTCACTATTTTAGTAATTACTGCATCATAATTGTGTCATAAATAAAATAAATTATTTAATGTCTAAAAATTATAAATAAAATATAATTATATAGGAAATCGTTTTATCTTTCTAATGAATATTTATAATCTAAAATCCAACATATATAACCCTATGTAATAATTGTTTGTCTAAAAGATATATGCTTGTGTCATTTTTGTATTAATTTTAACTTAATTAAAATAATGTGTCCCTATCACCTACAAGTGGTACCGTGGGGTCCCCAAATCGACCCAAAGATTCCTATGGTCGAACATGTATCAAAAAATAATTCTAGGACACGTTTTAGGGTAATTTAGTATTATTATAATATTTTTTTAACCCTTATTTACCAGATTTACCCTTAACCATGGTAAATAAAATATTTACCACAGTAATTATTCAAAATGTCTAAAAATAAAAGTTACCTATTTACACAATTTGGACATCCTGATTCCAAATATGGAATCCATTTTTCTAAATTAAAAACACATAAGTGGCAGAAATTAATTTAAAATTAATTCCCGCTGTCAAAACAAAAAGCGTGTTTTTAAGAGATAATAACTATCAAAAGATTGACACTTGTTTATGTTCGGTTTAATTGTAAAATTATGTCCAATGACCAAAATTATATTAAATGGTAAAAATATATTCTAAATATACATTAAATCTACTCAAATTCATAATTTATCACTATTAATTATTTTGATTAAAAAAGTTGTTTTTAATTAAAATTTAGTAATTTTCACTATTCATCAAAATATGAAAGTTATCTTAAAAGTACCAAAATTTCACCTTAGGCTAAATTCGATATTCCGAATCCAGAAATGAAGTCCATTTTAAAATATAAAATATATATAATTTCTAAAAGTAGGTATTACTATTCATAACGGCTAGTTTGATTGGTTATGGTGTGTTAGAAGTCGGTGTTGCGTACAACACATGCTATCCCATTATTCAAAGAGAAGGGTACCGTAGAAGCTTGGGGTGTTACATTCTCCCCTCCTTCAAATAATTTTGTCCTAGAAATTTCTAGAATACTACCGCATGAAAAGACTCAGGTGGTTCTTCATCATAAGTTCCTCGGGTTCCCACGTTGCCTCTTCCATCTTATGATTTCTCCACAAAACTTTTACCAGACGCATCGTCCGTTTTCTCAGTACTTGTTCTCTTGTATCAAGAATCCTGACAGGCTCTTCACAATAAGACAAATCAGGTTCCAATTATAATTCCTCATAGGTGAGTACATGCGTTGGGTCAGGCATGTATTTCCTCAACAGAGATACGTGGAACACATCGTGAACTTTGGAGAGACTTGGCGGCATTGCCAATCGGTAAGCTACAACCCCAATTTGTTCTAGAACTTCGAAGGGTTCGATGTACCTGGGACTCAATTTACCTTTCTTACAAAAATTTATGACTCCCTTCCATGGAGATACCATCAGGAAAACATGATCACCGACTTGAAATTCCAAATCCTTCCTTCGATTATCGGCATAGCTCTTCTACCTATTTTTAGCTGCTTTGATGTGATTTTGGATTACCTTCACCTTTTCCACCGTTTCCTCCACCAGTTCTGGGCCTACAAGTTTTCTTTCACCAACTTCATCCCAACAGGTTGGTGTACGACATCTCTTTCCATATAACGCTTCATATGGTGCCATCTGAATACTCGAATGGAAGCTATTGTTATAGGAAAATTCTACCAGTGGTAAATATTGATCCCACATACCCTGAAAGTCAAGTGAGAAAGATCTCAACATGTCTTCTAAGGTCTGAATAGTCCGTTCTGATTGTCCATATGTCTGAGGGTGGTAATAAGTGCTCAAATGATGTTCAGTATCCAGGGATTTCTGAAGACTTTTCCAAAATCTTGAAGTAAAATGGGGATCACGATCAGAAACAATCGATAGGGGTACTCCATGAAGTCTCACAACTTCATTAATATATAGTGTTGCTAGACGTTCCAGGGGTAGATCTTCTCTTATACCATGAAAATGTGCTGACTTGGTAAGACGATCAACAATAACCCATATTGCATCATTCCTTCTAGGAGTCTTTGGTAGCCCCATGACAAAGTCCATCGTAATATTGTCCCATTTTCACTCCGATATGGGAAGAGGTTGCATGACTCCTCCAGGCTGTTGCCTTCCAGGTTTCACTTGATAACAAACCATACATCTTGACACAAAATCAGCAATCTCCCTCTTCATGTTGTCCCACCAAAAATGTTCCTTCAAATCTCTATACATTTTCATGCTCCCAGGGTGTATAGAGAAATTTGAACTATGAGCATCATCCAACAATTCCCTTTTTAGATCAGGTAAATCGGGAACAGAAAGTCTCTTCCCGAATTTCAAAATTCCATCTTCATACACAAAGTCTCTCAATCTCCCATCATTCACAGCTTTAATCTTCTTTTGAAATTCTTCATCATCGGTCTGAGAAATCTTAATCCTTTCTAGTAAAGATGGTTTGGAAACTATTTGAAAAAGTATTGATGTTTCACCTTCCCTAGTTATTCCCATGTCCATCTTCACTAGATCCATGAAAATTGGATCCCTTTCAATTCTCATATTGTTCAAAACTCCATGGTCTTTTCTACTCAAAGCATCTGCCACCTTGTTTTCTTTCCCCGGGTGGTAGTTTATCGTGAAATCATAATCCTTGAGTAATTCAAACCATCTCCTTTGCCTCATGTTGAGTTCTTTTTGTGAGAATATATATTTCAAACTCTTGTGATCAGTATAAATCTCACATTTTTCACCATAGAGGTAGTGCCTCCATATCTTCAAAGAAAAGATCATAGCTGCTAACTCGATATCATGAGTAGGATAGTTTTGTTCATGAATTTTCAACTGTCGTCATGCATAGGCAATAACTCTATCATTCTGCATAAGGACACAACCAAGTCTTTTCATTGATGCATCACTATAAATAATGAACCCATCATTCCCCGATGGTAGAGTCAATATAGGAGCATTGACTAATCTTCTCTTCAGTTCTTCAAAACATTCTTCACACTCTTTTGTCAAAAAAAAAATTAACCCCTTTACGTGTGAGCTTCGTTAATGGGTTAGCCAATCGGGAAAAATTCTGGACGAAACGTCGATAATAACCTGCCAAACCAATAAAACTACGTACCTCAGTTATCCTCGTAGGTGCTGGCCATTGTTGGATTGCCTTGGTCTTAGAAGGATCAACATAGATTCCATCTTTAGAGACAATATGGCCATGAAAAGAAATCTTCTGACGCCAGAATTCACACTTGCTAAACTTCCCATATAATTCATGCCTCCTCAGAGTCATCAAGATAATGCGCAAGTGATTTTCATGATCTTCGTAGGTTTTGGAGTATACCAAGATATAATCAATAAATACCACCAAAAATTCATCGAGATACTCCTTGAAAACTCTATTCATCAGATCCATGAATACAGAGGGTGCGTTAGTCAATCCAAACGGCATTATGGTAAACAGGTAATGCCCGTACCTGGTTCGAAATGCTGTCTTCAGAATGTCTTCCTTTTTCACACACAACTGATGGTATCCAGATCGAAGGTCAATCTTTGAAAAGTATTGAGCTCCATGTAGTTGGTCAAATAAATCATCAATACGAGGTAGGGGATACTTGTTCTTTATCGTTATAGCATTGATCTCTATGTAGTCGATACATAACCTCATAGATCCATCTTTCTTTTTAACAAAAAGAACAGGGGCTCCCCATGGAGAAACACTAGGGAAAATAAATCCCTTATTACTCAATTCCTCTAGTTGTTTCTTTAGTTCAACTAATTCTACAGTGACCATTCTATAAGGGGTCCTTGATATAGGCCTTGATCCAGGAATTAAATCAATAGAAAACTCAACTTCTCGTTCTGGAGGATGTCCAGGTAAATCTTCCGGAAATACATCTACAAATTCTTTCACAACAGGTACATCCTCTATTTGAACATTCCTTTCCTCACCAACAGTTATTTCATTCTCTTCCTCCCCAATAATTGAATTAAGTTGAGCTACTGGGGGTGGATCTAAATAAGAATTAGGTGGTGACGATTTTGCTCTAAAGATAAGGTGTTCCTTATCATTATCATCAAGAATCGTAACCTCTTTCTTCTTACAATAAATCTTCGCATCATAGTCCGAAAGCCAGTCCATACCATGGATTATATCAAACTCAATCATATGTATGACGACGAGATCAGCAGATAAAGAACATTTATGTGCTCTAATGGGGACTGATTCGCAAAACTTTTTTGCAATGATTCTTCCCTTAGGAATTTTAACTGACAATTCCCTTATTAAATAAAATTGGAAATATCTAATTTTCTTAACAAACTGGGAAGATATGAAACAATGCGATGATCCAGAGTCAAATAATGCATTTACTAAACTTGAGGAAACCATTAAATTACATGCCACCACGTCTTTCGAAGCTTCTAACTCAGCAGTAGTGATAGCATAAGTCTAGCCTTGATCCCTTGGCCTTTTCTGAGGTAAGTTCTCCTGACGCTTAGGACATGAATTTCCATAATGCCCCATCTCCCTGCAATTATAGCACTGAACGTTGGTAGCTTCCTTCTTCCCCTTGCAATCACGAGCTTGATGGCCTTTTTCACCACACTTGTAACAGACTCCCATTACCTTCTTGCAAGTACCAGGATGTTTCTTCCCGCATTAACCACAAGATGGATATTAAACCATTCCCTTCTTCCCCTTATTTTCATTCCCAGATTGATCAGCAGGTCTCTTCTTCTCTTGCTTTGCTTTAAAGTCATAAGACTTAGAGAATTCCTTTTCGGTCTTGATAGAACATGAGACAATGTCTTCGTGCGACGAAAAGGATTGTGAGACTAAGGCTCAACGAAGAAATGGTTTTAACCCATCAAATAAATGATCAATATTACTTCTTGGGTTACGTATATAATCTCCATCAAACCTTGCTAACCTTGTAATGTTAGCCTAATACTTTGTGACATTCTCATCCTCCTTTTGTCTCAGACTCAGAAATTGCCTTTCCATATCTGCTCGATTGTTGCGAGGAAAGTATTTTTCTAAAAACAGATCTTTGAACTCCCTCCATTCCATATTTGATACTTCATCATCTTCCTTAATATTTTGAATTATTGACCACCATTGATCAGCATCTCCAGTGAGGCGGTAAACTGCCATGATAACTTTTTCCCTTTCACTGCTGCCCAAAGCCTGAAATATTTTCTCTAGGAAATTTATCCACTGCTCAGCTACTAAGGGATTTGTACTCTCATTGAACTTTTGTGGTTTTTGCCTCATGAATCGATCTAAAATTGATCCTACACGTTGTGGATCAGGGTGCTCCATACGGCTAAGGTTATTATTCATAACCTGAGTAAGTTGTCACAGTATGGTGATTAGCTGATCGGCACCAGTTGCATCACCAGCTCCACTATAATTATCTTGAGCAGGAGGGCAATCCCTACATGGAGTGCATGCATTGATACGGTTTCCATTTCTTCCACTATGTTCCATTTCTAAACAATGGCATAAACTAGATCAGTTTATGAATCAAAATACATAATCCCATACTTATAAAACACTTAACATAAATTGAACTATTTATGGATATAATCCATAATCATAAAAATGTTTTCTTTGAGGAAGTATATACTCATAAAAACTTCATAATTATTTTTAAAGAAAATGAGAGTTATCCTAAGCATATACCCTGGGAGTGTCGTAACCAAGAGTGCAGCAAGGCCTGTTGTCGTGCACCAGTTCCCGTTCGAGTCTAGCTCAAAGCGGTGTTTTCGGGTTTTACCCCTAGGTACATCTGTGCCAGAGCCGCCTCTACCTGCTCGTATCCAGACAGGGATGTATTGCTTGGAAAACTCACAAAATCTCTACAATACCAAAATTCTAGGAAGTTATTCTATACTAATCGCCAATGTTCATCTTCGGTCTACGTGCTCTAATCAGAGTTTATCTAAATCTAGATTCCAAGGTTTGTACTAAACTTCCTCTGATACCAACTGTAATGCCCTGACCCTAGTTACACAGAGTCGGTGCATTATTACATAACATTGGCATGATCACAAGAAAGATCAAATCTCGAAAGACCGATTGGTTTAGTAGCCTTGGAAACACTAGATATATTCATAAGTTTTACATTACATCATTAAATGAAAAACTACTACAACAACATAATGTCTCCACAGACCACACTATTATCCCCTCATAATATCCCTACAGGTCATTCATAACTTACTTCTTCACTTCCTGGGAAAAATAAAACATAGAAAAGGGGTGAGCTCAAATGCCCAGTAAAGATAAAAATATACCGGAAACATTCATAAATAAAAATAAACATTTAAGGCTATGTATAACTAAAACAAAAGCCCTTTAAACTTGAACTTAAACATAGTATGTAAAAAGTAAAATGAAATAATGCCATTTACTTGTTCACATGGATATTCTACTAATCGAATAATCACATGCAATATCAATAACCACATTCATAATGTTGGAATGCATAATGCCAGACTATCATAACCACATAGCCAAGGCCTCGTGCCAAGACTACAAATAAGATTTTTCTAAGGCCTTGTTCCAAGACACTAGTTTGTCTCATGAGACCTACCGATGCATCGAGGAGCTATAGCGGGCTCCACCCGTCACATATTAAGTCCAATGCATTCCCATATGAAAAGGTTTAAACATAATATAAACATTCGTATTAAAGCTAGCATACGAAATGTCAATAATTTCACCATAAACTATGAATGGTATAAAAATAGCATATCCATAGTCAAACATATCAAAAAACCATCAATACAATATAGAAGTTTTGTATCATAATAAATCAACTTCAAATAATCGTAAAATCCATCAAAGGATATTGACATAGATGAAATCAAAACTCTTTTTAGAGAAATATATCTTTCTATTTTTGAAATCATTTAAGATCCATATAAAATAAAACATTTTCTTTTAAAATATTCTTATAAGCTTTTAAGGAAAGCTTTGAAGATTTTATAACGGCAGAAAATAACCGCACCCGCCGTATAAGTTAAAAAAACATTCTTACCTTAATTCTGTCAAAAACGTTAAAAAGGTCCTTATTTTGAAAATGACGGAAAGATTCCTCTTATACAAAGTCAAACAAGGGTATAAATGACTTTAACCCATATTCTTTTAAATAATAAAAATGTTTTGGAATACATTTTGAAGAAACATGGATGTGGATGATAACGAGATCCCAGTAGATTATTACGTATAAACAACCTCGGATAATGAAGAGATTGTGAAATAACCCTTACCTTGTACTTTTCCTTGGTTGGGGTAGGTTAAACTCCTGTATAATGGTGAAATAATTGTTATTAAATTATACAATAATCATATATATTAATATGATAACATATATGATCTTTTAACATTGATTTGTTAATGATATCTTTGAATTATCGTTGTTTCGGTTGTTAACTTACTCGTTTTGTTTTATATGTTTTGTTACATAATCCATGTTTTTCATGGATAGGTTGTATATTTTTCATATACAGAATGATATCAAGTCCTTAAACATCATTTATAAATCATCAAATGATAATTATACTTGAATGGATACGATGGAGAATGAATCTCATCGCGTTCGTGGAGACGGTAGTCCGTACGTACACAGGAGCGACAATATCATTCTTTTGATATTAAAATAATATATAAATGGATGGTATATCATATATAAAGAATTATTAACATGTTATATTTATTATTTACATGAGTTACACATCATTATTATAACCATCCAAATAATATTATATTGAATAACAATTACACCACAACGTGGAGACGGTAAGCCGTACGTACGCACGTATGGTGACATGTTATTCAAAGGGTGGATAGAATACTGAATATGGTTGTACCATATTTATAATAACATCACAGTATATATATGATACTGGAGTTATTATTTTATAATGGTAACAACAAAGGAAGAATAAGTGGAAGAAGAAATGAACTTGGAAAAGGGTGGTGAAATCATTACCTCTTCTTCGGGTTCTTCTTTTTTATTTGATCAAAAGGGCTCCTTAGGTTGGCTTTCTGATCAATCTAAGGCCTCTAGGTTGTAGTGTGGGAAGTTGGGAGAGTATTTGGGAAGAGTTTGGCCGAACCAAAATTCTTTGAAGGTGTGATGAATTGAGAAGGAGGAGTTCCCTTTTATAAGAGGGGTGAGGGGCACCTTTGGAAAAGCTAGAAATATTAATTTATAATAAATTCATATTCGGTTTATAATGGCTCCAAAGTTTATTATTTAAACATTAAGGTGGGGATGGGTCTAAAACAACTCATCTAATATAATTTAGACTGGTTTGGGTCATTAAATTAACCTTATCTTTAAGTATTAACTCTTAGTTAAGTAGTTTCACTTTTACAATGTCTCTTTATATTTTATATTATATGGTTAATAAACATACTATATACATCCAAGAGACCCCCAAGTGGGACATTAATTATGAACCTATCATGATATAAGTCACTTGGCCGAACCTTATATTTTTATGAATTTAATATCAATTAATAATATAATATGTTTTTAAGAACTCTTTTATGTCAATTTTGTCAATATTAAATAGTTGATTTTTTTGAAACTCATAACAGATTGATTACTTATAACAATGTAAATTAAATCAATCCTAATATATCATATTATCCTAGAAATTTTTTTTAATTCATTAAAATATACATATTATATTTATTTGGGTATTTATAATATCAATTAATTTAATTTTTCACTATTTTAGTAATTACTGCATCATCATTGTGTCGTAAATAAAATAAATTATATTATGTCTAAAAATTATAAATAAAATTTCATTATGTAGGAAATATTTTTATCTTTCTAATGAATATTTATAATCTAAAATAAAACATATATAACCCTATGTAATAATTATTTTTCTAAAAGATATATGCTTGTGTAATTTTTGTATTCATTTTAACTTAATTAAAATAAAGTGTCCCTATCACCTACAAGTGGTACCGTGGGGTCCCCAAATCGACCCAAAGATGAATATGGTCGAACATGTATCAATCAATAAGGCTACGACAAGTTTTATGGTAATTTAGTTTTATTATAATATAATTTTTTAACCCTTATTTACCAGATTTACCCTTAACCCTGGTAAATAAAATATTTACCACAGTAATTATTCAAAATGTCTAAAAATAAAAGTTACCTATTTACATAATTTGTAAATACTGATTCCAGGTAAGGAATCCATTTTTCTAAATTCAAAACACATAAGTGGCAGAAATTAATTTAAAATTAATTCCCGTTGTCAAAACAAAAAGCGTGTTTTTAAGAGATAATAACTGTCAAAAGATTGACACTTGTTTATGTTCGGTTTAATTGTAAAATTATGTCCAATGACCAACATTATATTAAATGGTATAAATATATTCTAAATATACTTTAAAACCACTCAAATTCATAATTTATCACTCTTAATTGTTTTGATTAAAAAACTTGTTTTTAATTAAAATTTAGTAATTTTCACTATTCATCAATATATGAAAGTTATCCGAAAAGTACCAAAATTTCACCTTAGGCTAAATTCGATATTCTGAATCCAGAAATGAAGTCCATTCTAAAATATAAAATATATATAATTTCGAAAAGTAGGCATTACTATTCATAATAGCTAGTTTCATTGGTTATGGTGTGTTAGAACTCTGTGATGCGTACAACACACGCTATCCCATTATTCAAAGAGAAGTGTATCGTAGAAGCTTGGGGTGTTACATAACATATAATTTCTAGATCCATTAATCCATTAACGTGTGTTACTTGATTCATTTTCCATTTCATCAAGATTCTCATTATAGTCCTTCCAAATTTCACCGCGTTCCTCAACATTCAGTCTGAGGTTAGCAATTTCCTTAATTTATATCTAAGTATCTAGCCTTAAAAATTACATAATCATTAGTTTTATTTCATGAATACATTTTTTAAGATTTAAGGATCATTATAGTTTAGAGTTTGAGAGAATTAGGCCATTACCCTTAAATGAATATTACGTCACAAAGTGGAAATTTTCCTTTAGTATCCATGTTCCCATTAAAAAACTTTTATGCTATAAAAACATTTATTTACATGAAATACCTCTAAAATTTATATTCTGACCTCAACCTCATAGCTAACCCTCTATAAAACCATGTAGAAAAATATTTAAAATCGGGTATGATCACAAGATGCTTGGTATGTGAAATTTAAAAAGAAAAAAATGAATCTTGTATGTTCATGAAAACTTATACAAGATTTTCCATTTTAGAAATTAATATTTAAGCTTAAAATAAACATTGTATTACACATAATGTCAAATTTTCTTCCCTATGGTTTTGTTAAAATATTTTGTAATAAATCTTAATGAAAATATATGACTTGTAAATATTTTTATGTAATTATAAAAAACAAATGAATTTTTTTCAAAAAAAATTATACAATTTACCCGGACACTATAGAATTTAATTTATTTTAACATAATATCATGAGTAATCACATGGGAGAATAACATAATTAACATGGTATCATATTATGATGGTAACATAGGAAATGTGGCATAATAAAAAAACATTACATAATAATAATTCAAGTGTAACTGTCAAGACAATAAAACATAGTGGAAAACATCAAATCATGGATTAGATATACATCCTAATCCTATATATAATTTCTAATTAGACAAAACATTACCTAATGCATTTTATCACTCAATGGGCACACCCATCATAACATGTACATGATGTTATCCCAAAAATAAAATTAATCAAAATAATTAAACATAATAATTACCATTTGATTGAATTGTGTTGAATAATATTTCCACATTTCATAATAGAAAGGTCTTTATTAAAGAATAAATTTGATAAACAAACATAAGGCATGTTATGATTTCACATACTCAGTTCAATTAATAGTAACCAAAAAAGGATAGACACATGGCCACAAGCATGACTCCCCATATTCTGTAGGATTCCTACTAGTAGTGAGGGTCCATGGTCAAATAGTTTGGATAATATTCCCCCATAATCAGTGTGTAATACAATAATATAATCTAAATAATCAATTGAATGATAATATGATAAAATAATCTTATGAAAAAAATTCCATCATAAAAATAACCAAGTAATCTAATCCAACAATATCATATAGAAATTATGATCATGGAATGACATAAAATAAATAGTTAGTACATGGAAATAAGTATCCAACACACATCATGAATCAAAACTAAAAAATCCAAAAAAAATATACCCAAATAAAACCATGATCCATAGAACAATGGTATCCCTAACAAGCCCTACGTGTTCATTTTAGCTCATGCAGTATACAGATATGACAAGATCCCAATTTATAATTAAAAGTGTGATGTTGTCTAGTATATCAAGTATCACAATGATCAAGAAATGAAAATATTAAGGCTTTCTATATAGAATGCTAGGAAACATAAGAGGCCTATACTATGTAATCATGTATTATACCAACATGGGATAAGATCCAAGGAGTATAAATGTCTAAAGAAACCAAGTAATCAATGTATGTCAATTGAATAAATTAAATTAGATACGTTGAATAGAAATTTCTAAGTACTACTAATATGATCATCATATCTAAGGGGTTGAAATTTCCATGTAATCATAATATGGTAATTATATTTAAGGAGTATAAATGTCTAAGGAATCCTAGACTATCATTAAAACTTTTTATTAGATACAGGTGGATGAAATGACCATGGAATCTAGGGAATCTAATTAAAAAAGATGTATTAAGTATAAATGTATAAGGCATCCTATCATGTCAATTAAATCATTAAAATGGCATCCCAGGTGTAGTAATTTCCAATACATCCTAATATACTTGATCCTTGGAGTAGAAATGTTCAAGGAATCCAATTCATCTAGATCCATGGAGTTAATATGTTCAGGGAATCT
Organism: Viscum album; assembly: GCA_963277665.1. NCBI lineage: Eukaryota > Viridiplantae > Streptophyta > Magnoliopsida > Santalales > Viscaceae > Viscum > Viscum album. Next base: position 6,720,865 of record CAUJRU010000011.1, on the reverse strand, counting down.
ATGTGGGCCATTTATGATATTTGGAAGACCCTCAACTATCATCATTACTAATTCATTCATCATTTCATATTCCATTAAATTATTTAATTCAAAAAAATCATCATAATCATATAAAATCAAAGGGATTATCCATTTTATAACTTTCATCTACGAATTATAGAGTTCAATTAGGTGATTATAACCACTAACAATCCATTTAATTATCAAATTTAATTCCCTGGAAGGTTATATAACTCAACTCTCCCCATGTGTTACATAATCATGGAAAAAGGGAAGAACCAACACCCATTGAGATCCATGTTGAGGTAAAATACCATAAACCATACACAAAGGAGTCACAATATTTCTCAACAAGAATAATCCATTAACTCAATGGTTCATTAATTTAGAAAGAAATTTCACACAAACTAGAACATGGAACAATGATGACATGATATATTGGACCAAAAAATTATGAAAATGTATTGACTACATACCTTATAAACATACTGCACTACATTTCCATTATCTACCACAAATGTAGTCTAAATCCAAATGAAAATTCAAGAGCATATTAATAGTCTAAAAACAGTTCATATGATTCATGTAAAAAAAACATTTCCGAGAAAAAAAATTGATAAAAGAAGAGTAAGGAATGAAGACCCCATAAACATCTATCCAAAGATAATGGTAGTGAAGTAATCAGAGTCTAGGTGAGATAGATATAGAAAATTCTATAGTATGCTTCCATGAAATCTCTCAATATTATTGAGAATTTTAGACAGGAAAATAATAATGAAATAAGGGGCTAAACTCTTAAAATAATTTTGGGGAAATTTTTCATTCCCCCTTTAAAAACTTTGTTTTCTTCTTTTTTCACACGACCTACAATATAATGTACCCACAATGTATCCCTCTATACTTCAAGACCCCCCATCCATAGTTATGAAACTTGGTTAGATGTACCATCTGTTGAGAATTCATTTTCACTTTTTCAAAAAATATGTTGGAAATTCATTGGTTTTTATTCTATGTCAAAGGGTAAGGGAAAATAATTTTCTATCTAGTAACCCCACACAATTTACCCAAACCATGAGAACCATCATCCTTCTCCAAAAAGTGGAGATTTGGGATAATAACAAGACTAAAAAAACACCATTTTCTCTATAACATTACTAGGAATTCATTGAAGGACCAATTCAATGAGAAAATCGAAATAAAAATGTCTCATACCTCATAAAAATTGTGTTCTTATAATCTATACCTTTAGAAAATTTTCCATGAATTTCCTTTACAAGTTTTTTCAAGAATTGTATGAGAATAAATATTACCATTGAGTAAATAATTTAGTATCCCATTACCTAGACGTGTCCTATATATGGTTTTCATGCTATAGATCCTATACCAGAGGGACTAATTGACCATGGATAACATTCGTTCTATGATAATGAATATGGATCAGGTGATCCACAAAGAATGAATCTACCTCTAACTCAACCTACTTGGAATGAAGAATATTACATAGATCAAAATGATATCATAGAAGATGACACACATAGAATATTTCATGCATGGCCCAGTACTTATGAGGTAACTGTAATTGAGAGTCTAATGAACCGACACTCTCTAGAATTTATAAGGACCCAAAATAATGAGGCAATAGATTCCCATGTTTTTTAATCTATCTACTCCATAGTCTATGATGAAATCACTTTGAAACATGACTCCCCAACTCAAAATTTTATGGTTGACAATGATTATTACATATTCTTTCATTCTAGTTTCACCTATTGAAACCTAATTCCTAAAAAAGAACATACTACATACTGAAAGAGATGAGGTCTTTGAAACACTTCCTCTCCTACCTCTATCCATCATAGGGGTGAACAGAACAACCTACCATATAGGTTCCTAAAAGGAAACTTATATGTTGTCACATAGAGAATTTTATCATAAGTTAACTTGATGAGAGGGAAGTGTTTCATAGAATAAACATAAAAATCATGGATGTATACTCAGAGCTTGTACTTCAAAACATGAATCATATGCTTATATTGACCATTGGTATATGGGAGGTAGGATTTACTTAGTAGTAACTATTATCCCAATGTCCACATTAACCCAAGCTAGAACCGTGACAAGAAATGAGAATTTCTTACGAAATAATATAACGTGGAACCTCGTGGAGGTTTATGATATCATGATTTTAGTACCTTTTGAGATCATTTAATGAAAGTGTTTCCAAAATATTTAGGAAATGGGTGGCCTTCTTCAACCTATCTACAATTATCCATAAGACATCACTACTACAGAGTTATCTAGGTAGTCCTATCTTGAAATCCAAGGTGACGACATCCCATTTAAACACTATAATAGAAAATGTCGTTAAATTCATCAATGTCCTCTAGTGATATTCTTTCACCTACTAATATATGTAACATTAATTAATAAACCCTTCAATATGCATTTTTATCTCTAGAGACCATTATTGATCTTGTACGTCATGATACATATTCGTAAGACCAAGATGAAAAGCACATATAAATGTATGAGACTCTCACATCAATTCCTATCAGATGTCTATAGGAACCCAGATACATCCACGAATTCAAAGTTCACATTCTCATTGATGACCCATCAAGGAGTGGGTCCTCACCCACCTCTCTCACCCATTGTAAAAGGACCTCATAATATGATATTTGTACCATCCAAAACCTATCCAAAAGAATAGAAATCACCGAAATAGATGTGATAAATGAATTCTTGTGACTATGTTTCACCTTTAAGTGCATGTCAAAAAATAGGGCAATAAGATGCAACACTCTACTAGTCTCCTGATCTTCCAATGACTTAGTCATCTTCCTCATATCCTTTATAATTTCATTTCCCTTTTTGGGTGTATATGAAATAACTATTTCAATGATCTAAAGGTATTCTATTACATACCTTTCCTTAATATCATAATTAAACAGGATTTATTACATAAAAATGCAATTATTACAAATCATTAGATTGATAGGTATCATGTATTTGGGGATTAAGAACATTATATATCCACTTAAAACATGAAATACACACCTTTATTAAAAACTTATTTTACATGATAACTTGATTCCGTCGTACTTAGCATTGCCTGGGATAACTTGAGGGAATTCATAAGAAAATGGTGAGATATAAATATCATTAAGGGAGTAAAAAAGGAATAACATGAAGAATATAATTCATTTTAGGAAATAGTTATTACAATGGACAATATGGGAAATATGAACATAAAATAATGATATAGCATGGTTATCATAACATGGAAATGTGTCAACAACATAAAACATTACATCATGAATAAATAAGTAATCATGTAAATCATTGTACCAACATGGTGGAAAAAAATTCTATAAACAAATCAGGTTACCCCTATCCAATCATGATGTATCGTGATACTAAACATTACCAAATTCATTGGAGCGCTATCAGGGAAAACCTTCATAATCATTTAAAACTCATGCTTAAGAGTGCCACATAAATCATATAACATATATTCATTCAACATTAGAACTTGTTATATAATTAATGAATGTGGAATTTATACATGTAAGTCACTATTCAATAAGTATTTTTTTATAAAGGAGAATACCCTTGATAGATCAATGGGTACGGTATTCACTAATTGATGATTTTGGCGTGGAAAATCATTGTGAAATATTTGATTCATAATGGAGTCATATAGATATTCATAAATTGGGTTAATGAGAGAGAAATGTGTCTATAATCATTTATACATGTGATGGATAGTATGGGGATCGTGGAACATAATATCCCAACATTTGAAATTTAATTTAAAAGCATACTATAAAATATATTTTTGAATATAAATGAAAAGGGAAAAACCCCTTACAATATTTTTGCATAGTAATGGGTGGGATTAAAGGATAAAAAGTTGTGAATGTGAGTGAAAAGATGATCCCATCATGTATACATAAAAATTAATATTATAGAGGTATGAAAAAACATATCATAATTCCTTAAAATGGAAATTAAAAGGCATGACACAAAAGAGGTGCATAAAAAATAGATAGGGAGATCATTTACATGGATGTGTGATCTCAATGGCTTGGGAGATGCTTCTTGAGAGATTAGGGCCACTTTGTAGGACTCTAGGGAGTAGGGGTTGAGTGGATTAGATATTAAAAGATCTTTAGTGAACAGAAATTGGTTCTTATGTGTGTTTATATATTAATAATGGAAGAATGCATTATTATTTTGGGTTCAGACACTATAGAGTTAAATATTCAAAATGACAAAACATCCCAGGGTTTTTGCCCTTGTATTCTGGAAATAAGGAGCAGTAAAAATAATATTATATTTATTAGGTTCTAATATATTAAAATACTTCCTTTTATTATATGGAGGTGAGTCGTACATTCAAGGAAGTGATTTTAAAATATTAAAATATATTATATGTCTTGGAGGATTCATTAAGGATTTATAAAATAAATCAAAAGAACCTAAAATTACATTATTTTAAATAAATAACATAAATTTATCCAAATATACTTGTTATTGTATTTTATTAAATCATTATTGTGTCATTATGGTGTCTTAAAACAAATTATATATTTATACGGTATTTAATATTTAACAAAAAAATCAATTGTCTCAAAAATTATGAAAAATTCATATTTGGATAATTTCAAAATCCTAATTCCAAAAAAAAATATTCATTTTATCTAAATAATTTTATAATTATGTTAATTTTCACTTTTCAAATAAAAAATGACATTTATTGAAAAAATGATGGGTTTTGACAAAAATATATTTCTAACTTAATAAGAATTACAATTGACTTCATAAAAATTAAAAGATCATTTATATTTAATAAAATCAATTTAATAATATTAGTTTATTAAAATATTATTTTCTTCACAAATCCATTAATTCATCGTAATAGATTTCAAAATTGAATTTGAATATTAACCAAAATACTATTTTATCTTTAAAAATCATATACAAAGTTAAAATAATAAAATGGCAGTATATAAATTATTATATGAAAAAATAATTAAAACAATAATAAATCTAGGTTCTTGTCACATATCATTTTATTACACTAGGATACGTCTTAAAATTAAGGTGTATGATGGTGGGGATTTCCAGGGGTCTTTCAGTGAACATACCTTGGATTGTGATATTGATGATATGGAACTTCTTCCGTAAATGGTATTGTTCATGCATAAGTTTCTAGATCTCATATTGGTGTGGGTCTTGGGAAAATCGTAGAAATTCAATCTCTCTTAGATGCTCTGAAAAATATGCTTTATAGGGACTGATATTATTATTTAAGGCCATCAATTCCATTTTCTATTTCAAAAAGATTTTTCAAACCCCTAAATTTATACTAGTAATGTGATCACTGTTCGATGACTATATTATAAATGGAAATTATACATAACAGTCATTTAAATCCAAATAGATATAATAAAACAAAAGGTGTCGATGTGTTTTCAATCTATAAGACATTTATTTAATTGAAAGGTAATTTTTTTCATAAATGTTTAGTACATTGAACCTTCGTCCCGTAATAAATTTCATCATAGAAATTTCCTATTCCAAAACTAAAAAATATGAGGGTAGCTCTACCACATCACATGCTCTGGTTCCCACACAGCTTATTCAAACATTTAGTTTCTCCACAACACCTTGATGTGCGACATTGTCATATTTCGTATAACGTTTTCTCTATGATCTTGTATCATCAATGACATCTGTTAATAAGAGGGGTCATTCTCTAATGGTACCACATCTAGTTTGCGTACATGTGATGGGTCTAGTATGTACATCCTCCTAAGTGATACAAGAAATACATCATGTAATTGAGATAGGTTCTTGTGGGAGTTGTATTCAATTTTCCACTACCTCGATGAAATTAAGGATTTCAAAAGGGATGACGTACCTTAGAATAAGCTTTCCCTTCTTCCTAAATTTAATACCTCTCTTCCATAGAGATATATGGGGGAATATCAGGTCTCCAACATAAAACTCTGGGCCTCAATGATGATTATTAGAATAACCCTTTTTCGACATAGAGATGCATCTATTTTCTACTAGATGGTATTAACCTTCTCCGCCATTTCTCTGATATTTTCTGGACAAAGATATTTCCATTCCCTAACATCATCCCAACAAGCCCATATTCCACACATACTCCCATAATGATCATCATTATAAGCCATTTATAATCTTCATTTGAATCTTTTTTTTTCACGATAACTCCACCAAAAGAAGATGATGGTCCCATCCTACTTTTAATTCTACTGAGATAGATCTCATCATGCCCTCAAGTTTCTGGATAGTGTTCTTGGATAGGACATTACTTTGAGGGTGATAGGCTATGCTGAAGTTCAAATCAATGTATATACCATATTGGACAATGTCCGAAAACATAGAGTTCAATCTTGGATCTCGATCAGACATAATTGATAGTGGTATTATATTTATCCTTAACACTTATATGATGTATATCTATGCCTATTGATCTAGTGAAAAAGCCTCTCGAATTTCGATCAAGTGTGTAGTCTTTGCAATACATTCCATAATAACTCAGATATAATTTTTCCCATGGATGTTTTCTTAAGTCTGGTGACAATGTCCATTGGCAATGTTTTATCATTTCCAAATTAGTATTGGTAATTGGTGCATCATCTATTTAGAATTATTCCTCTCATCCTTAACCATCTTATATACCCGAAAATTTGATGTATATTTGGAAGTCTCATTTTTCTATTTATACCAACAATAATGCTCCCAAATATCTCAATACACCATTGTGTTTCCTAGGTGAATGGATAAATTCTTACTATTTGCGGCATCCAAAATTTCATTCTTTAACATTAGATTTTATGGAACACATATTCTTCAACCAAGTATCACAATTTATTTTTCATTGACATTGAAATCTAAGTATTTACATTTTTTTGAAAGTTTCCACTTTCATCTGAATTATCACATCATCTTTTTATCATACTTTATCCATTCCAAAATATAGGGATGAGAAATCATTTTTGAATTTATTGATGATTTTACCTTCTTTATTATACCCATGTACATCTTTATCAAATCTAAAAATAAGGGATCATTTAAAATTATTATAAATGATTGAATTTTTAGTTCATTTCAACATTGAGATTCTTCTACCTTGTTCGCTTTCCCAGAGTGGTAATGGATTGAGCATTCGTAAACCATGATGATCTCTAACCATATTTGTTGCCACATGAGTTCTTCTAGAAATCGGAATGACCTTGTTTGTTTATGTTTCAAACCTTCCAATCAGTTTCTAACAGGTTTACTTGTATAACTGGAAACATACAATGATTCTATATCCATTTGGACCTACTTTCAAAAGGTAGGTTCTCATTAAATATGGAATAATGAGGCTTAAGAATTTTCATTGTTCGAGAGGATGGGAGGTCAGACTCATCACACCTTTTTGGGGGGAATTATTGTCTACTCTAAGACTCTCTTATAGAATAAATTTATGTTCATGAATACTTATTAATTTACCAAGCATGAAAATGAGTTTTTCCTTTATATTTAGCAATAAATGATTTATATTTAAAGGATTTAGAGAAACTTTTATATGTATTTGGGGTTCTTCATTGATATAGAATCATCCATATTTATTAGAGATTCTTAGTAAATGGTATCCTTCAACACATTATATAGAAATCCAATGGTCATTATGATAACCATACTAGTTTTAAAGACACTTAGTGGGGCACTTGAAGATTATTGTTATTCAAAAAGACAAGGATTATGTCAGAGTTGGGATCATACCTGCAGATGGGATACCTATGTATCCTTGTTAAAAAGGAACAAGAACCCATGTAGTTCGATTAGAAGGATATAGTATAATGTCATATTGGATGGAAAATAATTAATTAGAGACGGTCTTGAACCTTATAAAGGCATCCTACGTACTCATACTTTTATGGAAGAGATCAATGTATACGTAGTTAGGGTAAATAAATATGGGGTTTATGCATGTTTAATGTACTATGAAAAAATCTTGTGATTACTTTCACAATATAAGATCAAGTGAGTCATTCTCGGTGGGAGAAATAATAGGTATTAGTAAGATTGAAAATAGTTCCATAAAATATACAGTTATGAGAAATGATGTGGGGCTTACATATGTTTGATAGCCCGAGTAAATAAATATTAGGACTTAGTTTAAGAACGAAGCTCATGAGCAGGGTCTATAAAGGTATTTGTACATTATAGATATTTGGAATTTTAACTCTGGACATACTCTTGAAAAGGACTCCCAAATTAAGAGGGACTTATGATTTGGTTTTATTCTTGAGAAGGAAGCACAAATCGAATGAAATTAATGTTGGGGCTTACTCCTAAGAAGGATGCCCAATTAAAGGGAACATATAACCAGGGGATTAATCTTGATAAGGAGGAAAAAAGTTAAAGGAAATTATGATTGTGACTTTCTCTTGAGAAGAAGGCCCAATTAAAGGGAACTTATAACCTGGGGCTTAATCCTGAGAAGAAAGTCCAAATTTAAAGGGAATTTTTATTGGGACATACTCACGAGAAGGAGGCCCAAATTAATTCCTCTCAGATAAGGAATCCAATAAGTGAACCATGCCCTAACTAGATTTGAATAAGGTTTTGAAGGCCTTGTATTAAAGAGGAGAGGGGAATTTGAAGAAAGGATGTGACCAAGAAAGATGCACACAAGTATTTTTATGTCACACAAGTCATAGTCGTGCAAGTATACTTGTGCGACATGAGTCACCTTTGGAGACAAAGAATCTATAGGTTAATACTTGGGTGACTTTGAACTCAATCCCTTAGTATCATCCATAGAGGATTCTAGAAGAGTGGCACACAAGTTCCATTAAGAGGGAAAGGCGACACGTAAGTGTTGATGAATTCTAACACTTAGGAATAATTATTCTTCTTTAGAGCTTCTATTCTAGGTAAAAAATTACCTTAGAAGTGTTCGGAGGACATTAGAAAAATACATGGGCAAGCATAGCTTGAATCTGAGTTTTGGAAAATTCTTCCTTGAAATGGGGGCCCAAATGGGGTATTTAAAGGTCACTAAACACCTTGGGATAAAAAAATAATAAGGGGGACAAGTGACCTGCGCGACCAAAATGTAGCGTGCAAGTGACTTGCACGACCATAAGGAAACTTGTGTGACCCATTCTTAATGTATTCCTTGTTCATTCCTTTTTCAATTTTAGATTTTCTTATTAGGGTGAATCAATTTTTCCTTAAGTTATTCCCCATTTTTCTATTATTAGACTCTGTGACGTAAAGGAGCATCTACAAACCCCCCCCCCTCAGAGTTGGATCCAAAAAAAGAGTGAGGATTTGACTCTGAAGAAAATGAGAAACAATGGTTCTATGGTATGCAAGTAGTAGGCGTGGAGGTTCTGGTGCATAGGGCTGAGGGATCGCCTATATATATGGGCGTCACTTCGTGGAAACCGTCATGTCTTCCGAGTATTTTAGCTCTTGTCGTGCAAGTATTTTCATATCTTCGGTCGCTTGGTTTTTTTCTTCTGTCGTGCTTCTCAAGTAAGATTTTAACTTGCGTGATAGTACTTGTGCGACCACACTTGCGTGACCACACTTGCGCGCCTTAATGCCCTGGCCATTTTTATTGTTTTTATTCACTATTATATCATAAAAATAGACTATATTCAAAAGATAACTATTTGATATTTGTATAGATTCAATGGCTCCCAAAATAATTGGATCGACTAATGAGTAGGCCTACAAGAGAATATATGATATAATGGACATCATCGGCCATGACTATTATGATATCTGTGACAACAATGTCCCGAATTTGGCTAAGTATTTGAAGAAATATCATGTCCACATCCCACAGAGCATTTAATTGCCTTTATATGGCCATGGTCATCTCCATGTAGTCAACATTCTAGAGGCAAAGAATTATATTCCTTATTCCTGGTTTCTGACATAACACAAACTTTTCTTCAGCAAATTTCTCAGTTGCAGGATCATTTTTCAATGATGGTACATTGGAGAAGGCATTCATAATGCATCATAGCCCATGTTTTCTAGATTTGAAGCCTCATAATCTTGAGCTACAGCTGCATCGCTATCCCTCTATTTCGGTTATTCTGTACATTAAGAGAAGCAACAATGGTGTGAACTTTCAAATTTTTTCTCCATGACATTTCCTTGCAGACATAAAAATAGAAAACCCATGGGAAGGTGTTTTTATTCATTTCCGATTAGTGGAGAGAAGACAATCATGACATTAGAACAATATCTGAAAAGAGTACTTTCTCCAAATGACTCTTTACTTCCAATTATCCATTCTCAAATCCATGTATTCATCATCCAAGTCCCTTGGATAGAAACAGAGTCACTATTTGATCAGTAGAAAATTTTCTAGATTCCCACTCAAGAACATTCTTTTATAATTGTTCCATGAAGAGTTGGTATCACTGCATCTCTTATTAAATACAGTTAAATGAATGAATTCCAGGTGGCTACTGATGAGGCTTAGGATTCTGTAAATCGAATGAAGAGTTATGTTGAAGGCCTCTTGTAATTCTTGGAAAAGAGAAGAGAATTGAATCTGTCGATGTCCTTTTATATCTTGTGCATCAATTAAAAACACATTCAGCATCAATCATTTGTACCTGCATTCTTTTCCTACCTGCATTAATTAATTTTAGCTAAGAAAATGGTCCAAGTAAATATAGTTTTATTTTTTCTAGGGTGATACAAACAACCCCACAAACTTTTCATCTTTTAATTGCTCAATATTACCTAAATAATACAATATTTACGTTTAGCCAGCTGGGACTCGATTTTTGTTCAGAGTTACCTTGTATTTTGTTGTATGTTTAAATTCACGCCTGTCAGACATGAAAAGGCTAATGTTTATGATCGAATAGACTTTATCGAAGGGATTAAAATTGACTCAATTCCTAAATAACTATCTTCAAAACAAATTTCCACATTCATGTATGTGGGAAAACATGTAAAATATGACTTAAGAAATTTTGAATCTGAAGGATGATATGAAAAAAGGGATAAAATGTATTAGGTGAATTATTTCCTAAGAGTGAATTACCTCTATTTTAAAAACCAGTTAGGGGGTTTAATTATGAAGGGCCACATAAGGGAATTGGATGCATTGTCAAATAATAGCATCTTTTGGCTGACAGGTCCGTTAGGTAGACTACTGATACAAGCCCACCTAGTGGAATGTGCTTCATTGTCAGGAAAAAGATCTCTCATAAATTGTACCTTTATATTGATAAAAGATATTGAATGTTTATGGATATTCAAATTTCCCAAGGCATAGAGTCTTTTGTATGGAGAGAGGTACTTGAATATGGAGAGGATATTCCCAATCAAGATTGTCAAAAAATTGGATAAATGTCACTCCTGCGAAGGACTGACCGAAATGTAGGGAAGGAAAATATAAACCATAGACATGAATATTTTCAGATCATGAAAAAGTATATGGGACAAATCTTATAAAGATGTATATTTATTTGCGGATCCCTACATATTGTCGTTAATATTAATAAGGAAAAAGAGGTTTACATCCAAATAATGAATTTACCACTATTTGATGAACCTGTTAGGGTGGTTGAATTATGTAGAGCCACCTAAGGTCATTGGATGCATATTAAAATAATAGCATCTTTTGGCTGACAGGTCTGTTATGTAGACTACTTATGCAAGTCCGCCTAAGGGCACGCGCTGCATGGTCAGCCAAATGAATTCCCGGGTATCAAACATTTTGTGACCAGAAGCCAGGAAAACGGTCTGGGATATCTGGAAGTATTTAATGAAATGATTATGACACATAAAAATGGTTATTTTCCAATGCATGAAGGAGTTACATTGTGTGTTTTTTATCAACCTGATGTGAATAAAAACTAGGGTTTTCATACCACATTCATGTGCTCACAGGGGGAATTTTCAGCCAAGGGACTGGCAGTGGAGTTTGGGGTTAGGACCATAGACTTGGGGCTGGGTTTGACGGATTGTCGAACGTTCCTACGTATCCCATAAGGATGGGAAGCAAGCCATATGTAGTTCATGAAATACCTTCTGTACAGATTTTGTTCGTACATGTGAAGTGTGAGAGGGGAATTTAGTGCAATGATGGTTGGATCCAATATTAAAGGTTCGGGCATTTCCATTTATGAACATAGTCCTTGGAATATGACATCATTGAAGATCAATGTCAATAATGATTCCCTCTCAGGTGAGGGTGTCAGAGACTATTGTAGTTTATTGTCGTACAGGACAAAAGTGAGAATAGTTTATGGTCATTTTCATAGACCGGTGCTGCATAGTTTAACGCCATGTAGCTAGAACGTATTACAATGCAGTTTAATGTCATGGAGTGAAGACAATGGGAGACTGTATGGTTCAACCTCATATGGAAAGGAAAATGATGAACCAATGTGAATATATTGGTTTCAGATGCGGGATTCATGGATCAACATCGTATGAGATGGAGGTGAACTGATTTGATGATATTGGATTTGATATTAAACCTCATGAGGTTTCTTACATACCCAACCTAGTAGGAAATGATCTAAGTCCATGTCGTTTGATAGAGAATGAATTGGTGATCATGTTGTACTTAATGACAGCCTGAAGATAGTGTAGGGACTTACAGATGGTTAGTTGTCCAGAGAGGGTGTTATGGTTGATGTTTACTATAAGATCACGTTAGTCATGCTCATTTTGAGAAAAAAGAGGTAACAAAAACCATGATGATGCACAGTTTAACATCATGTAGGACATATAAGGGTCTGTTCCATAGTTTAATTGTCATTTGTAACAGACATGGGGTTCTTGGAAATTTAACGTCTTGCAGCTCAGATGAGTAGTTTAATGTCTTGTTGGACAACAAAGGGGAAAAAGTTTAACGTCATGTTGGATGATAGAGCGACCATGCAGTTTAATGTTTTACAGTAAGGACTAAAGAGACTGTGTAGTTTATAGGCTTACAATGAGGATTACGGGGATTGTGAAATTGAAAGTCTCGCAATGGGGACTAAAATAGTTTAAGGTCATATGCATGGACCAGTGTTGTATAGATTAGCGTCATGAAGCTTGGACAAAGGGTGTATTTTTCTTACACAAAATACTTCTTCAAGAATCTTTCATTATTTGGAGTTTTAATGAGTTCTCCATCCATTGAGATTAAAGAATAAGCTTCATTGGAGTAGACCTTATGTATTGAGTTAGTTCCTTCCCACTTTGGCTCGAGTTTTGGCGGCCTCTTTCCTAGCATCATAGGTGTTCTATGGACCCATACCAATTCTCCTTGAATGGATGAATGAAGAAGAACATTGTTATTGAAATCTCATGCTATTCGATTCAGAGAGACATCCATGTGATGTAGAGTGGACAATCATTTTTCATCTAATCATTCCAATTCATCAAATCACATCTTAGATTTCTCGTCTATGGATGAATGATCACAAATGGAAACTCTGAGGGAAGATAATTTAACTTCAATGGGAAAGACTACATACGTTCCATATACCAATGAATATGGAGTTGATCGTATAGTAGTTCGGGTGGTGGTCTGATAATCCCATAAAGCCTGAAAAAGCTTATCAGTCCATGATGTATTATCTTTATCCACCATCTTTGGTAGTATGTATGAAATAGATTTATTTAAGTCCTTTATTTGGCCATTGGCCACTGCATGATACCAAGATGAATGGTTGGATTTGATGTTGTACTCATGATACCACTTTCTCACCTCATATGTATAAAAGTTGGTGTCATTTTCCGTCAATATCATATGAGGGACACTGAATATGGTACTAATGTTACACTTGACAAATATAACAATGATTTTAGAACGAACTTCTTTGATAGGTATTGCCTCTACCCATTTGGAAAAGAATTCTGTAGCAGTAAGAATATACTTAAACAGCTTGGATGTAGTCGGAGGATAAGGTCCTACTACATCCATTCCCCATGTGGAAAATGCCAATGAGTATTTAGCTGTTTGAAGAAACTCTGGGGGTTGATGAATGAAGTTGGCACATAAATGGAAAAATGTCACTTCTTAGTGAAAGCATGACAATCTTGAATCATTGGGGGCCAGAAGTATCCAAGCCTTCGAATTTGACCATAAATTCTATGTCCAGACTGGTGGGAACCACAAAATCATGCATGTACTTCATTCATGACAGCCCTTATGTATTCACCATGAATACATATGAAGATAATTCCATCAAAACCACACTTATATAGATTTTTTTGTTCATATGGTCTATCCTAAAGAGTAAAATTGACCACACGTTTCCAGATTTGTTCTTTCACGTCTCTATCAGGTGGGAGTGTTCCATTTTGAAGGTATTCCATGGTAGGTGTCATCTATCTTGTATTATGGCCACATGGTTTAGAAATGTGTCCGATTTCATTGATTTCATCTTTTCATATTTGAAAAATTGGTGAAACTACATGATGGTGGGCAATAATGATGATATTTTCTTCCCGTTTTGGATCTACCACGTCTATGGATATATTAGCCAGTACATCAGCTTGGGAACTTTATGATCGTGGGACATAAGAAAAAATCAGTTCTGAAGAAAATTCCACCATTAACTGTTTGATGTAATAACACAAATAGATTAACTCTTATTTTCTGATGGAATTATACCCATTGATTTGATTGATTACCAAATCCGAATCACCTTTTACATTCATGTGATTCACCATTGCCAGATGTGCCAATTCCAAGCCTGTGATGAGAGCATGATGTTTTGCTTCATTTTTTATACTACCATCAAACAAAAAGAATGTATAGGGTAGCACTTCCTTTTCAGGGGAAATAAGTATAATTCCTAACCCAACATTGTTGAATTTAGGATCTTCCATTTTCATCCCTGTTGGACTTCTGGAGGCACCATCAAAGTACATTTCCCATGTTTGAGGATTATCTTTAATATATAAGACTTCATCATCATGAAGTTCAATATTTAACAATATCTCTTCTTCAGATGGGTGATCAGCAAGGATACCGGCCAGAGATTGGCCCTTTTATTTTCTTTTGAGACATGTACTAGATATCAAACTGCTGCAAAATAATAGCCCATCAGGCTAGACGCCCTATAAGCATTGGAGAACTAAGGATAAATTTGAGAGGGATACTGCGAGATACCGATTGGACCTCATGATTTTGTAGGTAGTGTATCTATTTCGGAAGTGAAAAGATTAATTCTAAGAAGCACTTTTCAATACTTGAATATTGAGTTTCTTCCTGAATCATAGTCCGAATGAGATAGTAAAGGTTGTTTTCATTCCCAAATCATTCTTTTTAGTAAGGAAGGCGCCCAATGATCACTCTAAAGCTTTCACATATAGAATAAGTGGCCCTCCTTCAACATGTGGCATTAATACTGATGGAATCAAGAGATATATCTTGAGAATATCGAATGCTTCTTGACATTCATCAGTCCACTTGTAGGTGACTGCCTTCTGCATTAATTTGGTGAATGGTAAACACTTTCTTGCCAAATTAGCAATGAAACACTGAATATAGGCCAAGTGTCCTTAAAGTCCTCTTAATTCATTCAAATTTATAGGAGGTGACATACCAAGTTTTGATTTTGTCTTCTCATGATCAATTTCGATACCATGATGTCGTACAACAAAGCCGAGAAATTTCCATGAGGTTACCCAGAATGGACATTTTAAAGGGTTCATCTTAAAATTGTGTTGTCAAGGTTTGTTGAATATGATTTCCAGATCGGCCAAGTGATCAGAACGTTGTCTAGATTTAACCACAAAATCATCAACATAACATTCAATAAATTTCCCTAAAAATGGTTTAAGGAAATTGTGTGTGAAACATTGATACGTTTCACATTCATTCTTTAGGAAAAAGGGAATTACCCGATAGAAAAACACACCTTGAGAGGATATAAGAGATGTATACTACTCATCCTCTGGGGCCACTTCTATTTCATTGTACCCAGAATAACCATCCATGAAGGAATGTGCTTCATATCCAGCTTTTGTGTCAATTAAGAGTTCTATGATTGGAACTCAAAAATCATCCTTGGGACAATGTCGATTATAATCTCTGAAGTCAATGAAAACTCTAATTTGTCCACTCTTCCTTTTCACATGGACAATATTATCAAGCCATTTGACATACTGAACTGCTTTGATGATGTTAACCATGATAAGGTTATCAACTTCATCTTCAATTTTGGAGGCATATGTTTGGTGTGTTCTTCTTGCAGCTTCCATGAATCCTTGGTGTTCTTTTAGAAAACCCATATGATTAGTGGAAACATCGGGATCAAGCCATGGAATTTCTGTTTAATTCCAAGAAAATACATCTTTATTTTTCTTTAAAAATGAAGTATATATTTCATTCTCTTCAAGATTCATGGCCACACTAATTAAGGTGGGGCGTGGATCTTCTTTTGTACCCAGATTTATTTCTCTGAGTTCATCCATAGTGGTAGAGATACCCTCTTCAAATTCTAGAGGAGAATCTCTGAGATCTTCCTCTTCTTCATCAACATGTTTTAAATCCTCTATTTCTACTTTGATAGCAGATAATGAAGCGGAACTTCTATAGTTAGGGGAGAAGTTAAAACTTGAACATCTTGAAGAAGAGGTGTCCATTTCTGACCCTATTGATGATGAAGGGTCCTTCTGTGGTGATAGAGAGTAGATGACATATTGAGAATCAACATCATTGTTTTCCTCTGGGTTTTCTATAAATTCTTTTGATATCGTTAATGATGTATAGAATTTCTAGATTTCAGCTAATGAAATTAAGACATCTCCATTTAAGCATTCATCACTACTGGGAAAATCTTCAATTTCTCGCATTCTGTCTGGCTCAATTGCCGTAACTGACATTATGGAAGTTTCCATAAGATTTTTTGGATTTAGGTCTATCATATCAATTTGTCTAATAGGTAACACATAATCACTACTCACATCTATTAATGGGTTTACTAAAATCCTTTACAAACAGTATGGAGCATTAATTTTTGAAACCTTCATTGCTGTGGATTTTTCGTTTCCCTCCATGTGATAAAAATCTGCATCAATGTATTGATATTTACATGTTTTTAATGGGGATTTGTCACCACAATGTCCCAATTTGACCATTAAAACAATATTTGAGACACTGATGTTACGACGAAAGTACGACTAAATGTTGATGTAGCCAAGGTCTTCTAATCAAAATTTGAAAGATTTGTCATCATGAAAAACCATAAAATCGTAATTAGACACAAGGTCACCAAATAGAATGATGAGTGCAATTTCGCTCAGTGGTTCTTGTTCATTATTATCATATCCTTGCATCATCAATGTAGAAGGAGATAAATGAAATTCGATTAGGCCCAATAGACGAAGTGTACGAATAAGAATGATATTGCCTCTTGAGCCATTATCAATGAATGCTCGTCGGATGTCAATATAATTCTTTTTTCTAGACAAATATAATGGTCTGATATGTCCATGCACAACATCATCTTCATCTTTATCTGTAAAGGATATCACTGCATGGAATTCTGTAGGATCATTCTCTATATGGTAGACCTCAGCCACATCAATATCAATTTATAATTCTTGAGGACTTGAAATGTCCTAAAAAAGGGCATGTTAGAGATATTTTCATAGTTTCAAGGCATCCATAATTGATAACATGGCCAGTACATGGGCCAAATGTTTCAAGACATCATAATTTTGGTTCAAAGGACTGTGTTTCCCTTCAAGAAAATGTGGTTTTGATGGTGTCTTAGAATTTGATCATTTGGCAGTAGATCCATCCCGTATTGGTGTAGGGGTTGGAAATACTCCTGGTTTTGGTAGATTAGACCAACTAGGTCTATCTATTTGCTGATAGAAAGAAGGGGTGACCTTTAACTGGTCTTCCAAAATAACTATGTCCGGACCGAATCTTCCATGTGTGGAAGAACTCTCTTGTTCTTGTTGAGCCCGTTGAAGGGCCTTGCCACTATTTTCAGCAACATATATAGTTCTGGTAGGGGTAAGATTGAAATAGTGGCTTCTAGAATATCCACATCATCCCACGTATCCTAGACCTCTGTCTCTTCCTATAATTCTTCTGTTTGATATAGGGAAATTAGGCTCATCAAAATCAAAACTGCCATCGGCATAAAGATCTATTAAATGAATCATTTTAACAGAAACAAATATCAATTCTTCATCTGATGAAGATTCTTCTTGATTAGCCAATTCAGGCTGTGCCGTTTAATGGGGAGGTGCCCATTCTATTGATGTAGGTGTCATAAAATCTTCCAGAGTCAAAGACAATTTTGGCTTTGACACGAACTCATCTTTTTCTGAATGCTATTCTTTGTTAAATTTACGCCGCTTCATTGATGATTTTCCTTCTGATGAAGGGGGTTTTGCTATGGAAATTCATATTAGAAGACAAAATTGGTTGATTCAATTGTGTTCATAAAATGTAATGAGTTCTATTGATCGTTTTCCTGACCATCCAATCATCATATATCTATGCATTTTTTCTTTTGACTTCATGACATTCACATTCTTCCTCTTGATCAGTAATAGTAACACATACTAGCAGGGATGAAGATCCTTTCAATTTTACTTGTTCAGAGTCCACCACTTTTTGCAGGAGGTCTTTGAAGACAAAACACTCATTAATGGGATTCCCCAACATCTAATTACATGGGAAATAGTTGGGGAGGCCTTCATCTCTTTTCTTGTTCAGCCTTTTAGGCCTTGGAAACTGGACCAGATTATTTCCCAGAGCTGAGATGAAGTATCCAATAAATTTTTTATTCCGGAAAGAATAAACATTGTTCTTAAAATATTCAAACTATTTATGTCTTTGATCTCTTTAATCATCTTGACGAGGTAGTCGTCATTGATTATGCTCAAGTGGTGTAGTCCTTTGATATGATGAAGGTTTTGAAGTGGAAGAAAGTACAGGTGCTTGTTTATGAATAATTGTAGCAGTCACTGATTTCCCCATTCCCCATCATGGAAATGATGGAATTACATGAGTTTTATCCTTAGTCATCATAAGAGTGTCTTTGATCTGCTGAGTGACTGAAGTAAGGTCTCAAAACCCTCTTGTGTATTTCACAGGGATCAACGTGGTGCATAATTCATCACGAAGATTTTCCACTCATATTGGCTGAAATAATTCTTGAGGGAGTGATAAACATAAGGAACATGTTAATCCCTTCTAGTGAGAAATGAAATTACAAAATCTTTCATTCTCCCTTTTCATATAATTGGTATTATCAAAAAATATTGTCTTTGTCAATGTTGATCTAAATTAAAGAAGGAATTTTTGAAGGAGATCCTCTCACCCAGTAATTTACGGAGATTGAAAGCTTGAATACCAGAGGAAAGAAGGTCCTTGTAATTACTATACAAATCAACAAAGCATAACTGCTTCTTTTTGTTGAGGAGTTCCCATCATTGGATCACAATGAGAAACACAATGGGTTAACTGTTGTTCTTGATCTCCCGAAACCTTAAAAATTTGGAATGTGGTACTCACAAAATATGATGGGTGAGGAAGTGAATCCACCCATTCAGGGTAATCTCTCTTCTCTGGTTAAACTGGTGTATTATTTCCTTACATATCTTCCAACCAAGCTCTTAGTGACTCAAGGATAGTCATTAATTTTTGAAAATCATGTTGGTGAGATTAGACCTATGTAGGTGCAAGAACTGGAGTTTGGACGGGTGTGGCGACTGGTATTGTCACTGATGGTAGTATTGCCAGTTGCTGTTGCATACTACCCATAGGATTATACCTATGATGGTGTACTTGTAATGGGGGATATTATTGATCCATCCCAGTAGCTGCCAAAAATACCCTTGATTGATTAACTCCAGCATTCTTAGGAGGAAGACTACCTTGAAGTAGTTCTACAATTAACCTCCTTAACTCCTTCATTTCTTCTTCTTGTTGTCCAAACCTTCACTCTAATGATATTGAATGACCTTCTCTAGAGGTAGAGTGGAATGTAACCTGACATTTTTTCATTTCCCCTTGTCGGATGACATTCGGAGAGGGGGAAGTGGGTAATTTTAAGGAATACCTAGATTTTGGATAAGCCTTTGATTATGGGTATGCACACCTTCACCATTTGTTTCAGTATGTACAGCCTCTTGAACATGAACTTCTTCAACTGATTCCCCTGAGTGAGCCTCATGTTTTGGGGGATTGTTGACAATGACATTGATGACATTTATCTATGTATAATGCATTATAGCCCTTCTTTTATTGCTTCTGTGATACTTTCTTCTTCCATGTACATTATGAGACATTGCCTTTTGTTTGGTTGATCCATCAGAAACTTCTTGATAAACCGTAATTTTGAGGGAGTCTCCTTATAATTAGGATATTTGTTCCTCTTGTGGATTCTTCCCTAATTGATAGAATATTGACTTTCACTGAGGAAAAGATGGATAATTTGAAAAGGTCCCCTGTTCGGTGGACTGGGGCTATTCCGGTTTTTCCTGCTCAACTTCTCGAATCATGTCTGTTGATTCTGAGGGTTGGGTTAAAAGAGTCCCCTGTCTAGCCAGATGAGGCGGATCTTGAGCTTCTATATATGAATCTTTCTTAAAAGATCTATTAATTTTACAGATTTTAGTCTGGAAATTGACTGGATGCATCATCTGACATCCACTCAAATAACCTGGCTCAGATGATCGTTGGATTATTTTTTACTCCACTATCACCTGATGATGGTCAATCTCTAAATGATAATCTTGTTTGATATTATCATTTTCATGATTCAAGAGTAATTCGACAACTCTTTAATTATATGTTTGCCTTTTAGAAGTTCTAGTTGAGGCATGTTCTTGAGCACGCATTTGATTACACACAAAATAAGTTAGATGTGGCCAGCCATGAGAAATAACATTGCATGAGACCACTTTTGGTGGGATTTATTGAATATAGAGAACAATAAAATGAACTGCTCCATGAATACCCCATCCCCTGATATGAATACCATATATGGCATTGGAAATTAACTGGAGAAATATTTTCAACACGCCAAGGCATGAACGTTGAAGGGCTCTCTACTGCTTTTGAACATTTGGATGTTTGGAAACTCATAGAGATGGAAAGTCAATTTGGCATTGCAACCATTCAATTATATTGACATGATTTTGATATTCATCATAAGATAATATTTTCTCTTTTAAGTGAAAAATCGTTTTCCATATATTGAGACACATATCGTGTATACAATCTCATATCAACGTTTCTGGAATATCATACTAAGAATTATCCAAAGGCCAAAACATGACTACTATTTCATCTTTATCCAGTTGTTTTATAATATTCATCAATTCCTCTATCATATGATGAAGATTATTCTACCTGATTAGACCAAAAATGGTTCCTATTTGTTGTTTCATTAGATTAAACAAGATTGGTAAAGATTTCATTTTTCAAATTAGAATATGAATGACCCAGGGGTGGTTCGGAGAATGACCTACACCCCAAGCTATCTTCTGGTTGAGAATGTATTTCACCTGCTATTTGTAAGGCATCAAACATGACTGGAATCTCATTTTCGAGTGCCTAGAGATAAGAGGGATTTCTCATTACTGCATTTTCCATAGAAGAATTTTCCAAGAAATGCGAATTACTACTGTAGAGAGGAATTTCGCGGCTAAATTCATCATCAAGGGGAGAGTAACCATTGTGGGTTACAGTAAAAGATGAAACCCCTTGCTCCTTATTCTTCTGGCCACACATTGGGTTATCGTGGCTCTCATCTGAAGATGATACTTTGAGATTGACCAAATTGTCATGAAGCAAGCCTTCATGATGAAATATCTGATGAAGACCCTCAGAATTATTTTGTTACTTCTAGAATTTGGCAATGAGAGAGTAGAATCTTGAGATGTAACAAATAATAGTCTGAGGACTTCAAGAACTCCAGCATTGAGCAAGGCCTTAATGTAGATTGGCTCTTGATTTTTCAACAGTGTTGGATGTGTCTTTTTCATGGATGCCTTCTTACACACATTGGAAACCAATTGTTGATGAAAGTGGTTATTATGGGAAGGTGTGTGTTCCTAATTAGGAGAAATGGTCAGGTTAGTAAAATTATCTCCATTTAAATCGGGTGTATGTGTCTGACATGATTTTCTGTATAACATGGGGGAGTATGCCCCACGACCCTCCTAGACTGGAAGAATGGTGTGTATCTGCTCTAGATTGACATGTTGATGATTCACTCAACTGATAGGGAATGATTTATGTTTATTACCATGTGATGTCGCCGAAGTTGTTATAATATTCTAATTGGTATCTATAATATGGGTTGGGATTTGCTTCTACTTTTTCACCATTGTCAGAATGTGCTTGGTGACTTCAGCTGCCAGAATGGGAATATACGTCCATTCCATGTCAGGATTAGGTGTATGTGACTACTCATGTCCTCATTTTCCTATAAACGGATATTGAAAGTACCTATGCCTAGTGGCATAGAGTTGCATCTCCTCCAAATTTGTCGTTGGAGCTTTCTGACTGAGTTCTTCGGGTGCTACAAAAAGAGACTGTTAGTAGATTTGATGGACATTGTTAGGATTATGTGCCTACAAGATATTCCCCATCTTTTATGGCTGATGGATTTCTTTCAATACTGGCAGATGAGACTGCTGAAAGAATTGGTGATTTTAAACAGGTGTATGATCTTGCATATAGGTGGTCACCACATTTGGTTGGAGAGCTTCATTAGATGCAGTCAGATGAGCCTACTAAATGGATGATTAATTATAAATATTTTTTTGTTCTTGCCTACAGTACTCCGTTGGAATTTCCTGATAGGATTGGCAGGTTGCTGCCAGACGAGTTTGCTGGACATCAGGATTAGAACATACATGTCTGTGTTCCCGCTATTTTCTTTCCATAAAGTTCAGTTGATGGACTTCTTCAGAGGGGGCATAAGTAAGAACCTGATATTTTTTGCCCGAATTTCACCTTTGAAGATTCATCTTGCGTGCTTGGGTCTGTGGAACCTAATATGAATGCCTATAGGTGACACCCTCATCATGTTGAGGGTGCAATACCACACGACTCTGGCAGCGATTGTTGATGGGAGTCCTTGGGAAGGACTCTTGTCATCTTGAACTGAGGCCTTTAATGAACTCTTCATTCCCCTCCCTATAATATCAGAGGGACTGGTTGTTGTGTTTCAGGGATAATGACCCAAAATGGTTGGAGATGGAGGTTGGAACCACCTCTTTCTTGATCAATGGTCATCGCTATCCGAACAACCAGGGTGAGTTGTTAACATGGAGTGCTTTTCGAGCATCGTACATAGTTGGGATGGTACTGTGTTTATGGTATTGTCTCATCAACGCATTCGATACCCAGCATTGAAGATGCTGAGTAGGTGATGTCATCCTCAGAGCGAATGAGGATCCAGCAGGAGTGGCAGCCGAAGCATTCACAGTTGTGAACTCTAAAGAATCCATTTTTTGTTGCAGATAGATCTTGGAAAATAGTGCTCGTTTGATATATGCGAGTTCAGACTCATTACATCTTTTTGGGGGAATTATTGTCTAAACTAAGACTCTCTTATATATTTACGTTATGTTCACAAATCCATATTAATTTACCAAGAATGAAAATGATTTTTTGCCTTTAGATTTAGCAGTAAATGATTGATAGGTATGTGATTTAAAGAATCATTAATATGTATTTGAGGTTTTTAATAGATAAAGATTCATCCATATTTATTAATGATTCTTAGTCAATGGTGTACTTCAACAAATTATATAGAAATCCCATGGACATTATGATAACCATACTAGTTTTAAAGCCACTCGGTGGGACACTTTATGTTTATTATCGTTCTGAAAGACATGGACTATTTCAGAGTTGGTATCATACCCACAGATGGACTACCTACATATCCTAATTAAAAAGGAATCTGAACCTACTTAGTTTTATTAGAAGGATATAGTTTAACATAATATGGGACGGAAAATAATAAATGAGAGATGGGATTGAACCTTATAAAGGCTTCCTACGTACTCCACTTTTAAGGCATAGATCAAAGTCCACGTAGTTCGGGCAAAGAAATATGGGGTTTATGCATGGTCAATGGCCTATGAATAAATTTAGTGATTATTTTAACACACTATGCTCATGTGAGTCATGATCGGTGTGAGAAACTAAAGGTATTAGTATGCTTGAAGATGGTTCCATAAAAGATGCAGTAATGAGAAATGATGTGGGGATTACATTTGTTTGACGACCCAAGTAAATGAATATTAGGACATAGTTTTGGAATGAAGTTCAATATTATGGTCCATAAAGGTATTTTTACTTTATGGTGATTTTGAATTTTAACTCGGGACTTACTCCTGAAAAGGAATCCCAAATGAAGAGGGAATTATGATTGGGTTTTATTCCTGAGAAGGAATCCCAAATAAAATGAAAATATGTTTGGGGATTACTCCTGAGAAGGAGGCCCAATTAAAGGGAACTTATAACCTAAGGCTTAATCCTGAGAAGGAGGCATAAAGTTAAAGGAAATTTTGATTGGGACATACTCTTGAGAAGGAGTTCCAATGAAAGGGAAATTATATTCTGGGGCTTAATCCTGAGAAGGAGGCCCAAAGAAAAACGAAATTATTATTGGGACTTAATTTTGAGAAGGAGGCCCAAATGAATTCTTCTAAGAGAATGAAGACATCAAAAGAACTATGACAAAAACTGATTTAGAGAAGGTTTTGAATGCTATTTCATAAAGTGGAGAGGTGAATTTGAAGAAAGGATTTGAACAAGAAGAAGGCACACAAGTATTTTTATAGCGTGAATGTCTTGGTCATGCAAGTATAATTGCGCGGCATGAGCAACCTTTGGCGATGACGAATCCATAAGGTAATAATTGGTTGACTATGATCTCAATACCTTAGTATCATCCCCAGAGGCATCTAGAAGAGTGGCGCAGAAGTTCCCTTGAGAGGGAAAAGTGGAGCACAAGAGTATTCTTTTCCCTTAATGGGTAGACACTTAGGCGCACAAATGTTGATGAATTCTAACCCATAGGCATTATTCTTACTCTTTAGAGCTTCCATTTTAGGTAAACGATTACCATAAAAGTGTTTGAAAGACGTCAGAAAAAATCTTTGGTGACCAATGCTTCAATTTAAGTTTTGTAAAATTCATCCTTGAAATGGGGGGCTCGTAGTGGGTATTTATAGGCCACTTAACACCTTGAAAAAAAAAGAATAGGGCATGCATGTGACCTGCATGACCAAAATGTGGTGCGCAAGTGACTTGTGCAACCAGAAGGAAACTTGCGTGACCAATTCATAACGGTTTCCTTGTTGATGACTTTTTTAATATTTGATGTTTTTAATAGGATGACTCTATTTGTGCTTAAGGTATTCCCCATTTCCTTTCATTAAACTCTATGACGGAAATGAGGGTCAACACACATATTCATCTCCTTGTATGTGAATATATTTTTTAGACTTTTATTATACGTATAAATTTCAAACTTCTCCGAAAATCAATAACACTAACCTATTTCCAATTAAAAGATCAAATTTTCCAACTCCATATCAATCATGGGGTAGTTCTTCTCATGAATTTTAAATTACCTTGAGATGTAGGCAATTAATTTTTTATTATGCATCAACAAAATTCCAATTAACTTATTCTTTGCATCACTGATGGTTATGAAGAGATCCCCACTTGTGGGTAGTGAGAGCACTGGGGAAGTGATAAGCCTCTTCACCAACTCAATGATGATTACCTCAAATTCATCATTCTATGAAAACATGACTCTTTTCTGAGTAATCTTGGAATGAGGGTTTGAAAATCGGGGAAATTTTGTAATAAATTAGTAAAAATATGCAACTAACCCTAAGAAGCTATGGATTTCTAACACAAATGTTATCCTCAGCCATCCCTAATTTTAATTTTTTAGAAGGATCCATAGATATCCCTTTTATTGTGATGATATACCCCAATAATGAAACTTTAGTCAACCAAAACCTACACTTCTTTTTCTTTGTTTAGAGCTTATCCTTTCGCAAGGTCTCTAGAAATATGATGCTCCTCATGATCCACATCATTTTTGTATTATATTAGAATATCATTTATAAAGACTACAAAAATTTTGTGTAAGTGATCTCTAAAGAATCTATTCATCATGTCTATAATGATTTCTGTAGTAATAGTGTGTCCAAAATGAATTATTATGAATTCATAGTTCCTATACCTTATACAAAAAGAATCCATGGGGATATACTCCTTCATCCTTACATATAAAAATTATGAGCAGATATCCACCTTTGAGAATTATTTTTCTCTACATAGCTGATTGAACAAGTCATCAATTTGTGGAAAAGGATGCTTTTTCATTGTCACGATTTTGTTGAGATTATGATAATCAATGGGAAGGCACATTGACACATCTTTGTTCTTAATTAAGAGGACTGGAACACCCCATGGTGAAGCACATGGGTCTATTAAACCTTTATCCAGATTCTACTCTTGTTATTTATTTAGCTCCTAATGCTCCACAATAACCATTCAATACAAATTCTTGGATATTTAAAATTCCCCAGGTATAAGAACAATTGATAATTCAACATCTCTTGTGGGAGGAATACTATGTAATTTCACAGGAAACACATCAGTGAATTCCCTCACAATAGGAATTCCTTCAAGGATTTTTCTTTCTTTAGACTTGATTATATTAGAAAGATATGTGTACTCATATGGTAGTAATATCAATGTTTTTCATGATGGTACTAAAGAAGATTCCTCCTCTTCATTTCCCTTGTGTAGAGCCAGGGATCGATTAACTATATGGGGAGTGATATCCATCTCATGACTATTTCTATTTAATCTATATAAGGAAATCTAATCCATTCTATGAAATGAATCAAATTACACCTAGGAAAGTATTATAAGGTTCGACAAGAAGATAAAAACACAAATTGTGACTGGGGAGGATTCATATGCATGAAATTCTATAATTTCCCCATTTTCCATTTTCATCAACATATCTAATTCTATTCTTTGTGGTGGGGTTTTTATTATTCTACTAAACATTCTAGATATAAAAGAATGTGTAAAACCAAAAACAAATGGTATATTCACTATTCTATAATGAATAACTAGAGTACCTATAACCACATTGTTATCAGTATTCACTTCAGTGGTATTGATGTTAAAATCTCTCCCTTTCCACCTTGGAGGTCATTGTTTGGATTTGAAAATTCTTGAATTTGGTAAATGGTTTGCAAAGTGGAATTCTTCCATGCATTTTTAGAAATGAACAATACGTTAAGGATCAACCTTAGAGTTCCTTTCCTCTATTATAGTAGTGGGTTTTTATTTTCCAAAATCACTATCAAGGGGCACTTCCTCCCATAACTAAATACATTACTCATCCCCTTAAAGAAATTTAAAGGGTGTTTCATTCAGCACTATTGAAAACTGGGGTGCTATATATTTTTATCACCATTTTATATATCAATAGGAAATCCATAATTAAATTCCACTTCCCACTACTTATCCCCATGATACCCCTAATATTTTCTGAGCTCCGCCTTGACTTTTAGGTCATATCAGATAATCTCCTCATAGTTGTCAATGTCATGGATCTCCATGGCATTCTATAGGAAAGGTTTTAGCCAACTAAATAAGTAATAAACCTTGAATTTAGGTGTATCAACCAAAATAGAGGTGTATCGTGCATGTGTAGTGATTTTTTACTTATAAAAAACAAGATAGTCTTCAACATTTTATTTGAGTTCAAGTAAATATCTTTCCACTTTAATATGGAGGGTACGGAGAAAATATATATTGAAAAAACATTTTCAGGAAATACTTTCATCACCTCACCTCAATCTCTTCTTCAGGATTCATATTATTTATCAATATCCACGATTGATCTGCTTCACCCATCAAACAGAAACCATCTAGAAGAACCATATCTTTTTCTGAACATTGTAGGATGGAGAATATCTTATCAATCGAGTTGATCCAGTGTTCGATGATTGAGATATCATATGAAACATTGAAACAAGTAGGCCTTTGCCTCATGAATCTCTCTATTACATCTTTTTATTTCATAGGGGGCAGTTTGAAGTTATTCCTTCTCAAATATTCTATTCTAAACATGAGTTAATTGAGATATTATCATGAATATGTTTTCGATTCCTACTCTAATCAGATTTAGAATCTCGTTAGAGCAGTCATCACATTGCTCATTACTTTAGTTGTTAGCCCAATTTCCCATATTACCATCCCTTGGATGGAATAAAATTAAAATTAAGGGTTAATATTTTAAACTATTGAAAACATAAAGGTTAATAACATGAAAAAATGGATAACTTATAAATTAAATTTATCACCTTAATTTATTAATGAATAAGCTTCGATCAATGTTATCCATGATATACTTCATAACATATATTCCTAGAGGGATTTTTTTGTTCTCTTAATAATGGTTCAAACTAATCATATGATTTAACCAAATCATATACCCTAGGAGGGTAAAACCAAGAGTGAATCAAGGACCGTTCTCAAGGATCATTACTCATTTGAGTCTCACTCAATGTATTTTTTTTCTGGTTTTCCCCAAGGTACATCTATTCCAGAGCCACTTCTACTTTTTGGTATCGAGATAGGGATGTATTTTCTTGATAAACCACTGACAATATACTCAAAACAATTTAGCCACACTTTTCTTATACTTCATCATATCCCCAATTCTTTCAGTAGATGTTTTCAATCATAATAATAAAAAGAACTGACCATATCATCTAATACCAACTATAACAACCATAATATTTATTTCATATTTAAAAATGATTTATTACATAAAACTAAACTTAATAAAACTCAAATGATCAAGAGTTATAATGCCTTCTGGTTTTAGGAACATTACATTAGCACATAAAACATGAAATACATATTATTATTGAAAATATTATTTATAGGACCCCAACAATCCTCCATACTTAGCATTCCATGAGATAACATGAGTACATACATAAAAAGCGAGAAATACAAAGCCCATTAAGGGATTAAACAATGAATAACATGAATAATAAAAAACATTTTAGGAAATAGTCACATAAAAGGATCATAAGAGAGACTTAAACATAAATTCATGATATTAAATGATTATCAAAACATGGAAATTTGGAAAAAACTTGAAACACTATATCATTATCAAAAAAGGAATCATATAAAACCCTATCCCAACATGGAGACAAAATATCCTATAAAAAAATTAGGTAAACCACTATCTTAATATGATTTACCATGATACTAAATATATCCAAATTCATTGGAGTTCCCTCAGGGTTCACCCTTCATAATCATTTCAATCTCATCCCTAAGTGTTCCACATAAATCAAATAACATTATTCATTCAACATCATCATTTATTACACGATAAAGGAATGTGTAATTCATACATGTAAGTCACTAATAGATAATCGTGTGTTCATAAAGTTTAATACCCCTGATATAGTAATGGGTTTGGTATTTACTTCATTATGATTTTGGCATGGAAAATGGAAGTGCCATTTTGGAAATATAATAGTGTCGTATAGAAATTTATAAATTTGGTTTTTGAGAGAGAAAGGGGAATATATTCATTTATAAATGTTATGGAAATTAACGGGATAATGGAACATAAAATCCCAACATGTGAAATGGAATTTTTATGCCTAATATAAATGAAATTCTTGAATGGAAATGAGAAGATTGAAACCCCTTAAGGAATTTCAACAAAGTAACAGGTGTGTTTAATGGATAATAGGGGGATTAATGGGAGTGAAATGAATATCCGATCGTGTATACATAAAATAAAAAGTATTCATTTTTGGAAAAACATTTCCCAAATCAACAAAAGGAAAATTTAAAGGCATGATATATAAGACGTTCTTGATGAGAAATAAGAGAGGGAGACCCCTTACATGGATTTGTGATCCCAAAGGCTTGGGAGAGACTTCTTGGGATCATAGGGACACTTTGGAGGACACTAAAGAGTTGGGTTCCTTGTTTGGTAGAGAATAAAAGGTATTTAGTGATGATAAATGGGTTCTTGGGTGGGTTAATATAGGAAATTAGGTGAATTTTCATATTATTTTGGTTTTAGACACTACACATTAATATATTCAGAACCACAAAAAATCCGATTGGTTTTTCTCATGCTTTTGAGAAAATGGGAGTTCTATAAATTAATTTAAAAGGATATGGGATGAAAGTATTAATATATTTTCCTTTCTTATGTTGAGGTGAGTCACATTTTTAGGGAAATGATTTTCAAATCATAAAATATTTTATATGTTTTAGAGGATTCAATAAGGATTTATAAAATAAATGAAATAACCCTAAAATAAAATTATTTTAAAATAAAAACTAATATTTGGACTAATATACTTTTTATATTATTTTATTACATCACTATTGGGTCATTATGATGTCCTAAAACACATTATATATTTATACAATATTTGATTTTCAACCTAAAATTTGAATATCACAAGAAAATAAAGAAAAATTTATCATTGGATAATTTTAAAATACTAATTCATAAAAATAATCATTTTATCTAAATAATATTTTAATATTTTAATTTTCACTTTTAAAATAAAAACTTTCATTTATTGTAATTGGCATGTTTCGAATAAAACAATTTTCAAACCTTAATAAATATTACAACTGACATCATAAAAATTTTACAATAATTTATATTTAGTAAAATTAATTTAATAATAATATTTTATTAAAATATGACTTTTTTAAAAAATATATCAATTAATCAAAATAGATTTTTTAATATAATTTTAATATTAACCAAAAATAGTTTTTGTTCTTTAAAAATTATTTGAAAAGTAACAATTGTAAGATGAATGTATTATCTTTATTAAATAAAAAATAATTCACATAGGAATAATTCTATGATATTTTTACATATCCCTTTATTAAATTAAAATATACTCTAAGATTAAGTTTTGCAATGTTGGGACATTCATGGGGTTGTTCGGTGAACATCGTTTTTGTCATTATCTCGATGGGCTTTAAATTCACCTATAAATGTTTTCTCTCATACATAAGTTGTTGGATATCGACATGGAATTTGCCTAATGAAATTTCACTAAATTTTATCTCCCTTATATTCTTTGATAAATTGGATTCATAGTGTACAATCCTACTGGTTGAGCCCATCACATCTTTTGTTTAGGTCAAAATGATCTCCTAAAAACCTATATTTTTTCTATTAATGTGATCAATGTTCAATGACGACATTATCAATGGTAATGATACTTAATGGTCCTTTAAATCCAATTGGATACAATAAAAATTTAATGATTATGTTTTCAATTTCTATAAGGCAATTAATTAGAATGAATTGAATTTTATTCATAAATTTTCAAGTCGTTACATATCGACCCGACATTATTTTTTATATTATGATCAAATTGTATAAGGATATACTAAAGACTTTTGTTGTCCATGTACACTAAAATATTCTATCGTCGTAAATAATCCCCTAAATAACACAATGAATGAAGAACAACTGGTAAATCATGATCATGGGTTGGGTAGTTCCTCTCATGTGGCCCCAACTGATGAGACATTTATTCCATGAATTTATCCTCCAACATCATAACTGAACCTATATTGATATATGATGCATCATTGAAGACCGTATAGGTTCTTATCAGATCTAGCAGAATCAGAATGGGTGTTAATTTCAGTCACCCTTTATGCTCCTTAAAGGATATATCATATGATTATGACTGTATAACATTCATACCATTCTTAGTGAAGCCTGTAATAGGTTATTTTAATTGTGAAAAGTACACTATTATATTCCAATAATAATTGGATATATTTTATAAAATCTGTATATAAAATGTTTTATTGGGATACTCCTAGGTCACTATAGCTATCTACCTCTCTTGACCAATTGATACTCTAATTCCTAAGATAGTGTGACCAAGGAAGTGAATCGTATGCACCCAAAAGTGGATCTTTATTATAATATAATATAATAAATTATTTTTTAGTTCATCCAACATGATTTCTTATTGTTTGGAATAGTTTTTTCAAGAGATAGAATAAAATAATATATCATTCATGAATACCACCACAAATAAGTAATATTTGGATGGAAAGCTTGATTCATCATTTCTATGAAACAAACTTATGCATTTAAGTGACCGAAGTGTATTACTAGGTACCCATATGGGCCTTTGACAACTAATTAATATATAGTTGGTATGTTTGAAGGTAAAAACTCTTTAGATGATATAAAAATATCAGATAAATATCCAAGAACACCCAATATCCATTGAGTTATTCCGAGATATCATCTATCCAATTCAAAGGATAGTGGTTCTTGACCATTATCTGGTTCAATTCTAATAATCCACACATGAAATAAGGGTTCCATCTACCTTCATTGGTAAATGGATTAGATAACCCCACTAAGAAGTATTGGGTAATATAAACCCCTTTTCTTCAAAATTCCCTAGCTTCCTCTTGAGCTTCTGCAACTCTATAGTATCCCAATTTTAAGAAGAAATGGATGCTATTATAGATCCTAGTAGTATCTATATATAAAACTCTACCTCTCACTCAATATTTTGTATTGAAATGTTTTTGAGATTGAAATCCCTAAAATAATCTAGTATTGGAGGGATGTTTATCTGATTCATTTCATTTTCATGTATATATATTCTAGAAATCTAGGTTGTCATCTCACCCATCCCATGATGCTCTAGTCTAGGTAAAATTTCATAGACATCACAATAACTCTTTTGAATAAAATCAACACCATTTAGTGATTTTAAGGTCACCCTTCAATGATAGAAGTCAAAACAATCCGGATTTGAACCAACTAGTTTATCCCTATAATGATGCCAAACCTTTTCATCTTGATGAAAACGATGTCCCATATGAAGTGACACCATCAATTCTCAAGGGGGGACTCCATAAATTGGTGTACACTCTCTGATTACATCTCAGAATGGCTATCATGTTTCATCACGCCACAAGAGAACTGAATATCAAGCCAAGGACTCAACAATAGGAGAAAGTGTGAATGAATGAGATGAATTTGGCTCAAAAAGAGAATATACTAAATTATTGGGTAGTATATTAGTACATATCATTTTATAAAGTAAAAAACTATGATCTTATGTTATTTGAACATTGTATACATATAGCCTAAACAATGTCCCTAATATATTTCCTGACTACAATGATCAGGTCGGCATAGCCGTCCTTGAAAATCTATTGTCTAGATACACTGACCATAATTAACACCTAAATATGTTCATCCAATCACACTACTACTCACAAAGTAAAAATAAGATAATGAAAATTAACTTTAATGTGGATTTAATGAATACCCTCTCTCACTAGAAATTTGAAACATGGTCCTAAAAACTACTATAAATGACCCATCCTACCGCAATCTCGGCACATGACTGAGTTTCTATATCATTGTTGTTCATGTATCCCTTCCTCCCTCAATAATGAGAGAGTATAAAACTAGTAGTACTCATGAGATGGATGGTATTTACCTCATAATAGACCATAAAATGGTTTTTTCTTTCGTATTGGCACTAATCCACTAGGCCACGAAGCTGAACAACCCTACAATGTGCCTCCAGCTTCTCTCAGGTTGTGATTTGTAATCGACACCTAATTTAAAATCTTAGATAGAGTTAAAATTTAAAATAAAATATTCACATTTGATATAATTCCATACCAAATAACAATATCAAAGACAAATAGGTCTCAATAACTCAACACATGAATAGTTTTGAAATGATGGAGCTTTGTGAAATGGGATGAATAGTCAATGACTGATATTGTTCGATATAGAATATGCATAAACACTCATGATCTATTCTCCATCAACATATTGGGATATAAATTATCCATGAGGGTCATTTATATATCCTACCAATCCATATCACGATGAAGATCTATATGATTAATCAAATAACACATTTTCTTAGAGGAATCCCATAGAATATATGTAAATATCTTCAATCCCCTCTTATAAGGTGTCATGAGATGCTCTATAATTAATATTATGGACTCTAGACATAAATCTACATCATGAGGTCTACCATCCCCCAAAAACATGGGATGATTCTACTACTGGAACATACAAATCAACTCTTCTATAGCTGGGGAATGTCACGATGCTCTCAGAATGGCCTTAATGAAACTTATAAATCTCTCTCGAAACTGGTACTCAACACCCATATCGGGTATAACTGGCTATGCCAAAAGAGGAACTGTTGGAGGTTTTGTTGGCGGGCTAGGGCCCATAATCTATAGATCTTGGGCATCATCACTATCATGGCCCACATTGGAGGATATCAAAAATTCATATCCCTAAAAATTCTAAGTGAGTCCATCATTCAAGGTTTTATGTCGATAGGTTCAGATATATATATACATATATACATATATATATTACTACACACAAAGGACAAGACCAAGCCTTATTAAATCTATGTTACACCCCTCTTCCTACATCTAAGTCCAACTCTGTTTGACATACAAGACATAAATAAAAGAAAGAGACACTACTCGCAACCCACTACCATGGTTGGGTCTGTGTCATGTTTTCAATTATTATCCATAGGTCCCGATATACAATGTGTCAATTGAAATTTATATAGGAAGACATATTTTACATTGAAATTATTATTCATATTTAATAGTGACAATTCAATCAAGATTCTAGTTTCTTTTTTTTCATTATCATTAATATATGAATTCTATTAATATTGATGAACTATATGGATAACCACGTATAAATTATTTGGGAACATACACCTTATAAATTGTAGTGTGGAATATATTTAATCCCAACAAATTTTTATCAAGTCCTAAATGAAATATTAGCACAATTTCATTGAAATATAAATATATCACCAATACAAGATTCAAGAGATGTACACATTAATATGAACATGGAATAACATAATTTAATACATATAAATCCTAAAGTGACAATAATTATGCATAATGAAATACTTCCTTTCCATACCATACCATGTTAAAAAAACATAATCATAAGAAACCTCAAACATAAATTTGATAACCAAACGATGAAATAAAGTCAACTATAATATGGACATTTTAGAACATCATGCCATATGCCTTGTAATTTTGCATTTACCTGTACCTGGGTTAGCTACTTCCAGTCACTAATTACCACCAAATTTAGACACATTCCTAATCACATTTCTAATATAACCCAAATTTATGAAAAAAACAAAATAATCTGATACCACTTTTTGATGTCTTGGGACCAATTCACAAAATATTAACTGAACTCATTTCACTTTGTGGCCTAAACTACACCTCCTTATATGGAATATATTGTTGACTAACTCTAAGGGTCCATGGTGAAACATTAGGGAGACTATACTGTCATAATAATAGTGTAGCAAAATAGTGTAATCATATCAATCAATATCAAAAGTATAAGAAATAAAAAAAGTAGCTAACGAATAAGAATATATTGTATAAATAAAAATATAGCCTCATCCAAAAATTCCATAAACGAATGATGATCAAGTAAGGCTACAAAAATATTCGTATTACAAGGAAACATGGATCCAATATTATATGTGTATCAGAAGCACAAAAAACCATAAACTATTTATCCCTAGATAACATCCAAAGAGAAATTTCATTTCTATTCTCTCCCTAATCCAAATAAACAATCAATAAAGCATAAAAAAGAAGTCTCATTCCCCTATCTCTACTTGAATCCATGAAGGCTATCATGGTATATAATGAAAACCTGAACAGGGGGTAAGATAAAACTTGGTAGGCCACAACCAATGGTTTCTATAGAAAGTCCAGATTGTGAACATAATATGAAGTAGTGTACATATATAACAGGAGTACAAGTGATAATTATAATAGTGATACTATGTAGTATATCAAGAATCACTATGATCAATAAACTAAATTGTAATGGATATTTGTATATCATGTCAAGAAACATCAGTGACCAACACATGGAAATATCTTATAAGGCTTACATGGGAAATGGTCCGTAGAGTAGAAACATCCATGGAAACAATGTAAGCTATGAAAATAAAATAGATATATTAAATCAGATATTTGGAGTTGAAATATAAATGGAATCCATATGTGATCATCACATCTAAAGAGTATAAATATCCAAGGAATTTTATTATGATCATCAGATCCAAGGAGTTGAAATTTACAAGGCATTCTAAAAAATCATTTAAATCAAGTAATTAGATCCGAGGAGTAAAAAACCCCATGTAATCCATGTAATCTAATTAAAAAATATTCATGGAGTAGAAATTGTCAAGAAATCATAGCATGTCAATTAAATAAATTAAATTGAATCAATGGATTATAAAATTATATGGAATACTAATATGCGGGATACTTGTGGAATAAATTTCCAAGGAATCATATTCATCTATATCCATGGAGTAGAAATTTCCACAGCACCGTCAGTGGTTCCATACTATTATCCCCCGATTATATTCATAACCTATTAATTCTCTCTATCATAATCTATTAATTTAATCATTTCACTAATTCCATCATAATAATATAAAATCCAAATGACTAGCCATTTTACACCCTTAATCAACAAATGAAATACTAATAAAATGTTTTTACCACCATTAAA
Source organism: Viscum album (assembly GCA_963277665.1). Classification (NCBI taxonomy): domain Eukaryota; kingdom Viridiplantae; phylum Streptophyta; class Magnoliopsida; order Santalales; family Viscaceae; genus Viscum; species Viscum album. The sequence goes on along the minus strand of CAUJRU010000011.1, from coordinate 6,684,134 downwards.
AACCCATTGCATCATAACATTAAATACACAAAATTTTTAGCTAAATCAACTAAACACAAGGGTTAAATAATCACGGATAATGGGAAGAACCCACCCGATGTGAAGTTCATGTTGAGTTCAATATCCTCCAACCGTACATAATGGTTTCACAATATTTCTTATCTTGAATTAACCATTTACATAAATTTTCATGAATTTAGAATGATGAACCAGATATCCCTATTTGTGGAATAATGACAATAATATATAATCAACCAACCATTTTGAGAAAAGGTACAGACCACTAACCTTATTCTCATAGAGGTTTACACATCAATTCTCATCCAATAATTCAGACCATATCAAATGAAAACAGAAGCAGTGAATAATTACCATAAAATATGGAATAAAATCATACACAAAAACAACTATTTTTAGAGAAAGGAAATTAAATAAATGATCTTATGTGATGAATAACTTTGCATTATTTATCCAACGAGACAGACAATTAAAGGATCAGGGTCCGAATCGAAGAGATATGAAAAATTATAGGCTAGGATTCCACGGGTGCTCTCTTCATGTAGGTAGAGGCTAGATGATGGAGGAAAAGAAGAAAAAAAATAATGGTTTGAAGTCTTAAAATAATTATCTCAAATTTATATGTTCTCATTAAAATATAGGTCACACGGTTTGGGCATATGATCTTCCAAACTCTTTTCCTAACTCTACCTCAACACACCCACACACGGTTTGACAAATCGTGCATCCAACATGTGTTTTCCCTCATTCAATAATCCCACCAAACACATGGTATTGCAGAATGGGATATATGGGTAAGAAAAACTATGCAACCTCTACCATGAACTGATATTCCACATTTTTTAATCATATCATGTATCCAGGGTTGCAGGATTTACCCTAACCCTGTGGCCCAACTGTTTTCTCAAGAAAAGGGGTATTTGGGCTACAGAAAATCCCCATACACCCATGTTTTCTCTATATCATCCCTTGGAATTTATATAAGGACAAACCTAACGAAATATAATCAAATAAAAATGGTTTGTAACACATTAAAAAAATAGGTTCTTACACTTGTATCACCCCACCAATAAAAAGGATAATAACCTAGTTATACATATTCCACACACAAACACACACATATATACATATAATTTAAAATAATTCCATTACATTAAAGAGAAATAAAATGTTTTTTAGAGAGATAATGGTCATAACCTAAACAAAAAAGGTGGTTCTGGGATATCCTTTACACCCATAAGAAAAACATTTTTTGATATCTCAATATTCATTTCATTCAATAACCATTTTGAAAAAACTTTTAGAAAAATGAATGATAAATATTTCCATTGAATGAAAAATATGTTCTTATAAATTAAGACAACCATCATTTAATTTCTATAGTAGTGGTAAAATACCTATCTGAAAAATAAGTTAAATTTGAGCATTATTGTTGTCTTTTTTAAGGAAATTCAATACATTCCATATAAAATAAATAAATATATTCCTTTTGAATACCTTAGATGTTATATCAAAATAAAATTGATAGATAAATTATAGTTCATTTATATCAATATAAATACATTAATTAAATAATCATCTAAATATTTTCATGGACAATAACTATTAGGAAAATAAATATTTAAAATTTTTATACCGATGATATCAAATTTATGTGTCCCTCAACTCATGTAAAACTCATCACATAAATTTATTATCATCCTAATTAAAATAATGTTAAATATTTAATTTATGAAGAAAATATTTTATGTATAATATTCCTATTATTTCAAATTTTAACATTTTTTATATATTTACATAATCAATTAGATTTACATTAAATATTTTTACGATATTTTGCTCATATGACCAAAATTTCCTCGGAAGGTTGACTATTGTTAAAGATAAAATTATTTAATTATATTAAAAATAATTATAATTAAATAATTACAATTTTTATTTATAAATTAAACTTCTTAAAAACAATCATGAAATATATTTTTGAAAAACTACCTATGTTGGAATCCTGGAGACAGTAGGTTGTACGTACACATGAGTTACATTTTCATTTTTCAATGATAATGATAGAAAAAAGGTACATATTATATATGTTTTAGGATTTATACTAATATCATAAGTACCATATTATTTCTCCAAATACACTTAAATAAACCATAAATTGGATATGGTAGTGAAAAATGGATGATATCACTTTATAGAGGATCTTATCCATTTATATGCAGTGATGTTACTATCTTTTTTTTAATGAATAGAAGGGTAATGAATTATATATTTTATTAAACATAAAAAATTATAAATCTGTTAATACTGTATTATATATACATTTAATCTATCATCATAAACATCCTTGAGAGGTGATTATGTAAAATGAATTACATTGGTTCATGTAGCAGTAGTCCGTTATACACACAAATAATGCATCATTTTGCCATTTAATAGAAGAGGAGATAGATATGTGATATTAAATCCCCCTAATAAAATCACAGTATAATTGATATAATTATTATATTATATAATAATTTTTAGTAATAATTTAAGGAGGTGTAATAATAAATATAACTAAAACATTCCATTAAAGGCTATACTACTTATTTGAACTATCTTCTTTTCTTTAAAACTTAATCACTTTAATGTTGGTATAATGCCTAAATAATCACCTCTAGAACATGGGTATTGATGTTAGGAAGTAATTTCGAGAAATTTGGGATAAAATAAAATGATTTTTAACTATGAATAAAACTGTCGATGAGGTTCCCTTTTAAAATAGCGGGGAGGTGTATTCTTGGAATTCCTATAAATATTAAAATAATATAAATTAGTTTTCATTGAAAAGTATCCAAACTGATACATGTTAAATCTAGGATGAGTATGGGTTGAAATAATATATTATAAAAATAGAATAGTTTTAAATTAGTTTTTCACCCTTATTTTTTTCTTTTAACCCATGTTAACCCATTTTTATAGTTACTACAAAATTGATGTCTTTACTCTTTGGTGCCAATATAGTTAATATAAAAGAAAAATTATCCAAAAATGGAAAATTTTGATATTTTAAGACATATACTAATCACTTTTAATAGGATAAAAGTTTTAGTAATTTTAAATTAATTTAAAAAAATTAATTAATATAAATAAACATTAATGTCATTTTCAGAAAAATACATTTAATTTTAAATTGAAAAAAATATGGAAAAATGAATTTTATATAATTCAATTAAAAATATATAATAATTTGTTTTTATATAAATAAATATTTAGGTACAATAATCCATTCAAATTATAATACTTTTAATTTTTATATAATCATTTATTTTTTTATTTAAATAAATACTATGTCGGGGTTGTTTAAGAAATTAACGTAATTATTTAACCCATAAAAATTAGAAAAAAATTACCATGATAAAAAATATTTTATATTTTAAATAACAATTTTCAAACCCAAAATTACTTATATTTAAAATTATATCATAAATTTAGACATAATAAAATAAATAGAATGATATTTTTTAACTTTTTTTGATAAACAAATATAATGGTAAAAATCAATAAAATATGGAATCAATTTTCCATATTCTATAAAAATGGATAGAATAGACAATATGAAATAATTAAATAGGTTTAGGCTAGTGTTAAGGTCCTTTTAAGTCCTCATCGTATTATTTATAACCTTAATTACCTGATTTTCCCTTATCATTGTGACAAATATTAACAATGGTTATAATTCATAATGACCATAAATAAAAGTGGATTATCCACAAAATTTGTACACCCTGATTCAAAATATGGAATCCATTCTTGATTATTAAATTATTACAAGTGGATAAAATTAATATATTTTTAAAATGAAAAATGAAATGAAATACAATTTTCAGAAAAATGGATTATTTATGCAAAAAATTGTTTTTATAGAAAAATAAAGTATAAATTTAATTCCAATTACTATAATTGTATTATGTTTTATCAAAATTAACTAATTAAACATTAAAACATGTCAATAAAATAATATAACTAGATGAATAAATTAAAATAACATATTTTTTTCAAGAAAAATTTGAAATTTTTATTATTCATTAAAAATCAATTATTTTTTAAACATATTAAAATTTAACAAAAATAGAATTTTTTTCATTATTTAATGAATGCAAATATTTTTTTAAAAATTTATTTATAATATTTAAATTAATTAATTATATTATTCACTCACAAAAATTAATAAAAATCATTATTGTTGAAAATGTATTTTAAAATTATAAAAACATTTACTGAAATATGTGTTATTTAATTCTAATAAAAAATCATAAATTTTTTTGATGAAAATTTAAATATATTTAATAATATTTTGAAATATATTCATACCCACTAATTTTGCGTCTAGGTTATAAATTTAATATGTAAATTTTAACATTTTTATAGTATATCCCAATCTTCTTAATGCATATTTTTGGGTGTTGAGAAAGCTATCATGTATCATACTCTTTTAAAAACATAGGGGGTTACATTCTACCACCATTAAAAAATAATCCCATCAGAAAATGAACACGAGATCAGAAAATAATTATTTGATATATCAACATACATTTTTTTTTAAAATCACAACACAAATATAGTATGTAAAACATCAAATTAAAACGAGACAATGAAATAAAAAGGTCATATGGAATAACACATTACTAGGATTTCAAATTTAAGAAAATTAATGTGATAATAAAATATATAAGTGGAAGAAAATGTTTAATGTATAAAATAATATGCGGAGTGAGAGAGATCATTGGTTAGAAGAATGTGAATGATCATGATAATGGAAAATACAAAAAAAACAATATACCAATGTTTTGTGACTTTTTCCATCAATTCTTCAAAAGTTAAGGAAATAAGATAAATTATTTGTTTTGATATCCATTTCTTATAGTTATTTTATTATTTTACCAGATAGACAAGGAGTATTAAGAAATATAATCACATGAAAAATATGATTTCATCATTTAATAAATTTCCACCCCAATATCATCTTTTCTCAAAAAAGATAAGTATTCAAGATGAATTTTTAATTACTAAAACACAAAAATAAACTCTTAACACAATTTTTAATCCTAAATGAATAAAAAAATTCCTACTAACTATAGAAATTAACCAAACCCAAAATGGTTATAACATGATCATTACCAAAATGAATATACCATTATTTCTAGAAATTCAAAAAAATCACATAATAGTCAACAATAACGCCTTAAGGTCAGTATAGATAATACAAAATGTACCTAAAAATTGAATTTTTCAAAATTTTCTCAACCAATTTTTGAACCGATAAAATCAAGAGATTTAAAATCATCTTATTTCAAGATTATTCTAACTTTTATCCCCCATAAACATTATCCACTAATGAATTCATATACCTAAAAAATAAATATAAACATATAATATAAACTCAAAAAATAAACTAATACTTTCCATAAATAACATGAATCCCCATAATTCTTCATTATGATTATATATGATTCTAAAATATAATTCAATATTTATTACTCAAATAAAAACCCATAATATGATATTTTTTTAATCATATAAGGTTTCAATAATAGTGAATTTTTTCTAAAAAAACATTGATCACTTAATCAGAAAATCACATTTTAATCACTTGGTTAGTTATACGATAACACATATGTTCCCAAATATTTATAAAACATTAGTAAATTAACATCAAAGATCATATAATCCATAAATGTTACCTATAACATTAAAATAATGTTTTAAAAATATAAAATAATTCACCCTTTAATAACTTTTACACATGTTAAACAGGAAAAATATATATACCTAAAATATATATAAATACTCAATAAATATCTCCCAAGGTATTTATATCAGATAAAACCAAAAAAGGGGTGTCTAAAGGATGATCATGTGACAAATATTAAATATATAAAACCATGATGGTATATATAACTCTTAAGTTAACAACACTTGAATGAACCCTAATATCCAAATTATCAAAACCTTTCCGTTGATAGGAACTGGACCAACCATAAACATTACATAATATTGAGTCTTAAGTCAATAATTAATTTTCATACATTTAAGGATATTTAATATTTTGAGTATTAGATAATTAGGTTATCATAGTTATATAAATAAAAATTACATCCGAAAGTGGACACCATAACATAGCTTTCAATTTCCATACAAAAATATTTTCTGATATAATATGTTTTCTATTCATGAAATATCTTCCCAATTTTTATCATGGAATCATTAATACCCCTACACATCCATAAAAACCTATGAAAAAATTTTAAATTATATTATGAGAACAAAATTATCAGTTACGGACATAAAAAAATAATGAAGGAAATAACCTTCTTAACGAATAATTATAAAAGATATTTCTCCTCTAAAATTAAACATTGGGCTTATAATAATAATTTTATTATCCAAGAAATAAACTTTTATGCCCATATATTTTAATAAAACATTTCATAAGAAATGTTAATGAAAAAATAAAACTTATAAAGTTTCTTTTTTGGTGATGAAATAATTATGAAATTTTTTAAAAAAAATTACATTCCACCATTAGGAAGAATCATATATTTGTTCTAAAATATAAAATCGTGAAAATAAAATGTGATAATAACATATATATTATGTAAACATATAATAATTGTTACCTATGAATTATGATAGGACAAAAAATATTCCACATAAGAATTCTAGGATAAGTTCCATGAACATGTCACATAGTGGATATAGTCCCATTATGAAATATATTTACTCCATAATCCCATAAATAACTTGTCACATGAATAAAACATTATCCATTACATTGAAATGAAATCTGGTCACACCCATCATAATATATACATGATTATGTGTGTCATAATAATAAATAAATAATAATTCATAATAAGAAGAATTACCATTGGAATAAAATGGGTTGTCAAACTTGTCTCACATCGTAATCAAATGTTATTTAATAAATAATGAAATTTTAAAATGAACATATAGTACTTTTTTACCTTATAAATAAATATAGTAAAATTTATGATTAGATATGAGAGGCATATATAATATTTTTTAAAACATTCTTTAACATTAAAGAGATATTGGGAGAAAAAGTTAAACAGAAAGATAAATGACATAATGGCAATTAAAATGGTGGTTTAGAGAGATCTCAAACACTAATAAGAAAAATCATTTCAAGATATCAAAATATTTAATCCAAATAAAATAGTATTAAATAACAATTATGGTAAAGTTAAAGAAGTTTTTTTCATTGAGTAAAATTGGGATGCTTATAAATGAAGAAAAAAATCATGTAATGGTTTCAATAGTTGGAAACAATTTTGAAGTAGTACAAATTTAAATAGAACATTTTTTTGTCTTGTCTAGATAATGTAAAATAATTAAAAAAATAAATGCAAATATTCCATTTTAAAACCTATGAAAGATAATAAAAAGAGATAATAATATATTTTATAGTGTCTTTATGTATATATAAATAAATAATTAATTAATTTTAATAATATGGACATTGAGTGTAAGAATTTAGAAAATAAATATTTGAAACATTTAAAATTAGGTTTCTAAATTATTGTGTCCCTTACAACAAGCCCGACTCAGTTTTTTCATTCCTTGTCTTCTTGAACAATATCATTATATTAATATTTAAATTTCATAAGAAAAATTTTCAGGTTTATTATACATTTTATTTAACATATTACCATGTTATATAAAATTACTTAGTCAATTATGTTTACATCGTATGTTTTGATGATATTTGGATAATAGATGAAAAATTAGTTCAGTATGGTGGTTGTGGTCAAAGAGGATATTATTTATTCATAAAAATAATAATTATAATGAAATAATAATTATATTTTTAAATAAATTATAATTTTAATAGGATATTCAATGATGGTTATAAATAATGAACTACAATACAACTATAGAGATGGTAGGTCATACATACACATGAGTAATGTCTCAAGTTTTTACGATCATGATGAAAATAATATAGGTATTATATAATTATTCAAAAATTATAATTATTTCCTAATAAAATAAATTTTAATTAAATATACTGGTATATATCATCTATTTTTTTGGAAATGAAAAATGAATAATATCTCTTCATGGAGGTGGTAATCAACAAGTACGAACAAATAACAATATCATTTATCAATGAATGTAAAGGAAAAATATAAATAATATAAAAAATTTACTTAATGATAAATATTTAATTACTATAATATATATACATTAAATCCATAGTTATAAGAATATGTCATAGGAGATTGTGGAAAATGAATTGTGTTGGTTTGTGAGGTGATAGCCCACTACACACATGAATGATTAATTAACTTTATATTTGATGGAAGAGGAGTGAAATTATTGTTATACAATCAAAATAATAAAACTTCATTATCTAGTTAACACTTATTTTCTTTATATGATCTTGTTTTAATAATATTTTAACGATTTGGAAGAAGAAATAAAACTAAAACATTTGGTTAAATATTACACCTCTTATTCGAAAAATCTTATTTTAATTACACCTAAACACATCTAAGATTGGTATGATTAAAAAATAATATCTATAATTTTTCGATGAACTTTAAAAATATATTTGGGAAGGAATTGGCTGATGTAATGGTTTTGTACATGTTAATAAAAAATGGAGAGCTGGTTTCCTTTTATAATTGAGAGGAGGGGAAATCTTAGAAATTGGATAAAATATTAAATTAATACATATTAATTGTCTTGAATAAAATGAAAAAAAACTAGTATAATTTATATATAGTATGATAATGGATCGAAATAATTTTATCCAATAAAATTTTCACATGTTTAATTTAGGATTTTATGGTTATATCATTGTTTTCACTCGTGTTAACCCATTTTGATAATTATTGTGATTACAATGTTTTTACTCTTTAGAGGTCAATATTATTACTATAAAAGGGATATTGGAACTTAAATGTATCATAGTTGATATTTCAAAACATATACTAATAAATTTTAAAAATAAAGGATTTTTATGAATAAAAAATCATTTATTAAATCATTATTTATTATAAAATAATATTATGGTTAGTTTTTCAACTATTCATTTAATTTCAAATTGAAAAAAACATGAAATCCATATAATTCAAATATAATTCATTAAAAAATATATAATATGATATTTTGATCTAAAAAATTATTGAGACACAATAATTAATTCAAATTATAATACTTTTCAAATTTTGAAATCATTTATTTTATATTTCTGTTAATTATAAAAATTCAAGCACTGCATAAGCATCGAATAAAATTATTTCATCAGATAATATTTGAAATAAAATATCTTGATAAACACAATTTTTATTTGAAATACAAAAATTTTAATTTAACAAATTATATTTTTATACTTATTTAATATATTTATAGCCATTGAAACAAATGGGAATAAGAGAGTGACATGTTGTCACATTTTAAGTATCATGATGTTTATAACTAAATTAAAATTATTACACTTATATGATATAAGAGAGTGACATGTTGTCACATTTTTGGATTAAATAATAATTACAGCCCTTTCATGATTAAAAGTCCATGAAATTATTCTATTCAGACTCATATGCGATATGGGTCGACTTTTATTCATCCAATAGAATTTTTTCAGGTGTTAGGGTAATTTTATAATTTTATTTTTACTCTTAATTGCCTGATTTACATTAAATTATGGTAAATAAAATTTTCCGTAGTCACTCTTTATAATGCCTAAAAATAAAAAGTATCATATTAACATATTTTGGACCTACTAATTCCAAATTTGGAATATATTTTTCAAAATTCAAAACGCATAAGTGTAATTGTTTAATTTAAAATTAATTCCACTGTTGAGAAATTGTTTTTTAAAAGTTAAAACGTTGCAAAAAGATTGATACGTCTTTACCTATGAATTCAATGTAAATTAATGATAATTACTTAAATTATATTTAAGGGTAAAAATATTTTCTATTTATAATTTAAAACCATTAAATTTTATAATTTAATTATATAAATTATTTCGATGAAAAAAATTGTTTTTAATTAAAATTTAGCGTATTTTTACTATTCATCAAAATATGAAGGTTATCAGAATCATCTCCAAAATTTATCTAAAGTAATGTTTTATAGCCTGATTCCAATTAAAAAATTTTATTTGTCAAATTGAACTTATAAACATGTTAGAAACTAGATTTAATGTGGGTGTTCCATCAAAAGGACGCAAAACGTCATAATTGTGTTTTAAAATACTTCTTTTACCCAAAATATATATTTTGTTCCCATACCATTTTCTATAAAATGTGTAAGATAAATTATAATGTCATGAAATTAAAAATGTAGTTACTACAATTAATAATGGCTAGTCCATAATAATATTATAAGAATATATTATTGTTTATTGAAACTCAGTATTGCGTACAACACACATTATCGAGGATGGTCACTATTGCATATAATGCAAGCCAAGTCAGGGTTGTATGTAGTGCAAGATTCCTTTGGTGTTTCATATAACATAATCAAAATATAATTCATTTACAAATTGATAAAAATATATACTTTGTGATATGTATAGTGCAAGTTAATTTTGGTGTAGCGTACTAAAGAAGACAACAAATAAATTAAAAAGATTATTTCTCATAAAATTTAGGGGTGTTACAGTCTACCCCCCTTAAAATGAATTTCGCTCTCGAAATTTTTTGGGGTTATAAATCGTTTACTCCTTGAAAGTTTATTTCATATAAACCCACATTGTAAAAAGGAATACTGAAAATTAATTTTAAAAAGGGAAGTTAGAAACACAACGGTCACCCAAAGTAACTCAGCACTGAGTTTCCTCATAAGAGAATATATGTGAAAATATGGATATGGAAGAGAAATATAACTCTCATGTTTGGATGAATAGTGTTAGAGAACATGGATATGAAAAATCCAACAATCACAAAGCCATAATTTTTTGATTATCTAATGTACTATATATGTCATCAGATATGAGGGCACTAGGATAACATTTTTGGTTTTCAAGTTCATTTCCCTAATGTTGAATATTTATTTAATTAAAATAAATAATTAAATTATTTTTATAAAATCTCACTGTTGTTTTTTCCTTAAAGAATTTCCACTTCATATCATAAAGAAATGAAGTTGAATTTCTCTTCTGTGATGTGTTAGCAGATCATGCGATAGAATGATAGGTCATTCCATCTCTCTCAAAGAAAAATTTAGAAAAAGTTGTTAAATATACATAAGTCCTTCTGTGGTGAGATTAACCAAATATGATCCAAAAAATGGACTTCAACTTCATCTATAATATTGGTTTATAAAATAAAACTAATTTCTACTATCTAGGGGAATTCCATAGCCCTGTGGTAGGAGAAAAAGGATTGTCACACATTAGTTATGGGTTTGATTCCCACAACCGTGTTTGATGTGATGGGTTGTCACCCATCCTAAAGGTTTTCTTTTTTCTAAAAATATAATATTATAACATTTCATAAATAATATAGAAAATTTCTAGCCATAAAAAATACTATCTGATATCTAGCTTAATCCATTCCAATATTTAAGAATATCCAAAATACTTCTGTCCAATATCATAGTATAAATAAAAATATTACTAGATAGGTTATCTACAGAGCATGTGAATACTATAATATATCCCCGTATATCATAAGATATATCCTTTTGGTAACATTCCAAATATGTGAATACCATAATCGTGTATTCATGAAACAAGAATTACCATAGAACCTTAGTGAAAACATGAATGCTACCAAAAGTTAACTCTTTCCACATACCAAAATCCAAAATTTCTTTATAGTCAAATCATGATGTCACTTTTTCCTTATATTAGTCATGTGCATGTTAAAACTATTATTTTCTCTGTATCCCTAAATTATGCACATATCATCTTCATTCCAAAAATATCTGAATAACCTTTCATGTTTACTAGTACCTTTCAACATATACTTTCAAATAAATTAGGAAAAAACAATAGTGTGACAATCCTTAGATGTGACTTTATTCCATAGTACAATTAAATTATCTATACAACATAACTCTTGAAAAAAATACAATCATTCCACAACCTTCTTAAAACATTGACCGAGCATGAATAATTCATCCATCCCACATATCATTTATAGTCTCTTCAGCATCATCAACATAAATACTACCCATATGACCATGATAATTCTCTCCACGATACTTTCCCTTTGGGAATTGGTTTTCATAATGCTCGTACATTCCACATTTAAAACATTTAACCATTGTTGATGTCATAGAAATACCATTATCACTGTCCATGGTTTTAACTGAACCATATCCATTGCAATTACTAGATTTTTTTGATTCTTTTCAACACCCAAATCATATTATATTTCCTTTGAAACATTCTCCTTGATGCCTCTTCCTACATGATTTAAATGATGGTAATTGAACCTTTTTTCCTCTATGATCATCATGAAACTCCATCTTTCTCTTATTAGATAAGTCATGAAACATACCAAAGTTGATATTATTGATTATATTATGAGATTTCTGATTAGGCATAATAACTATATTTTTCCTTCCAAATCCCATTTAATTTGGTTTCTCATGTACAATTTCATTCCATTTTCAATCATATTCCCCATTAACATGAATCTTCCTTTTTCCAGCCATTTTCTAAAACCCAAAATGAATAGTGTGAGTGGAAAAAATCATTCTAGGAAGACAACATAATCAAGTGGAGTACTTCCAATATATATCATCTTAGGTTAAATAATAGGTTATTACTGATATTTATCATATTTCTAGAACCGTAACTTTTACTTTATACTTAGCCTTACAGAAAACCCAATATATACCATAGAAATATCTCTATAGATCTCACTAATGTTTCCGCATCTAGTTTCCAATGATTAACTAAATCATTCCTCTGATACCAACTGTAGAGACCCAAGCTTGACATATATGGGCATTACATTAATTTTGTGGAACAATTAATACATAACAAAAATAGACACCCAAGGATCTTAATAGTTTAGTGTATTTGGAAACACGAAACATAATATTATAAGCATAGTCAAAGATCTTCAACATCTCCCATAATGATCTTACACTTTTCTTTCCTTACCGAAAACCATTCATTATATCCTAGGGAAAAGAAAAAATATGAATGGAGAGCTCAAATGCTCAATAATGGTAATCATGGATAAAATAAAACAAACTATATACATTTGAATTTAAAAACATGAACATAATGTTTAAAATTCAAAATCATGAGCAATGAAAAAAGAAACCGTAGTACGTAAGGATTAGATCATAATGGAACATCCATCATGATAACATAGCAAGGGAATAAAACATGTAATTTTGGAAAACCATTAGGAACATGATATGATTTCCATATTAGCCATTGCATTTCTGCCAAGAACATCATATTGGACAATTTCCATTACTGAACCAGGTTAACATTCCATTCCAGCCATGTCTATCTCATGAGATATAAATCATTACCCAATGCATTGGAGGGAGATACAGGTCCCATCCATCTCATAATGAAATCATTCATTTGTGTTCCAAAACATAAATCATTCATCATAACCCAAAGAATAAAATAAGTTTCATAAACATCATCTCATCATAACATAATCCATAAAAAAATGGATATAATTTCATCATTAGTAAAATAAAACCACTAAATTAATAGAGACATTATACTTGAAACAAAAACATACTAAATAATTTCATCTTAGATGGAAAATTGTTTTGATAAAACATATGAAATGAATTATTGAGGGAAATATACTTTCTTATTCAAAATCATTTTCTTTTCTCAAAATGCCATGATATTTTAAATGAAAATTATTTTGTTGAAAATAAAAATGAATTTTTTTAGTGTATTCTTAATTTAAATAAGTCATTATGAATCCATAAAATTCCATTCACACCATATAAGTTAAAAAAACAATATTCTTATACTTTTGTAGGAAAAGTCAAAAAGTACCTTGCATGGTAAACAAAATGAAGATTCCTTTCATAGTACATAGTAAAAGTCAAAAAGGGTTAAACATGAATTTAAAAATACATTAAAGAATAGTAAATACATTATGAAAACGTATCTCTGAATCATGGAAATGGATGATAAATATAACCCCTATAAATACCTATGTATAAGCAATCTCAGATAAAAATGAGATTGAAAAATTATCCCATACCTTATGTCCAATTTCTTCTATCTGTATCTGAGATTCATATATAGTGGGTTTAAAAATGTTATTAACTTGTAATAGAACCATAATAATATTTATGATATCATATATGATTCAATTATGACTCTATATTACCGGTTCTTTGGTCAATTCCATGTTAAAGCAACGTTTTGGGTAAAATCATTTCATTTATCATACATGTTTGGACATGTTGTTCATGATATTATTACTTATAAAATGATTTAATTAATTCCAGAATGTAAAAAATGATTTATATATAATATATATTCAGCACATAAATATATATGGTAGATCAATAAATGGAATGAAATACATCCTTCATGGAGATGGTAGGCCGTACGTACGGATGAATACTGTTTTTATTTCCTTATTGAATTGAATTGAATTAAGTAAATGAAAAATATATGTACAATAAAAAAAATATCATTATTATTTCATATATTTCATGATTATTTCTTATATATACTTTATAATCATTTTATAATGGCTAACATATATAATTAATCTCATCACGTCCTGGGGAGGGTAATCCGTACGTACGCACGAGCGAGGATATCGTTTTCATAATTATTGAATGGTACTGGTGTAGATTATATAATATCTCATAATTAGTATAATGTTATAATAATCATATATTTCTATTATTTAGACCATTATACCCTTCCAAGTAAGGTGGTTGTGGAAAACAGATTACACCACGGCGCGATGACGGTATTCCGTACGTACGCACACGCGGTGATTTCACTTTCTGTAGGATAGATATGAGGTGAAATAGGGTTGCTTCAAATTCATAATAACATATAATTATATTAGTAATATTTATGTGATTACTTTATAATGAAACAAATAAATAAGACGGAGTATAAGAAGAAATGAATTTTTAAAAATCGGTAAATGATATTACCTCTTCTTCGACACGCCTCTTATAAACCTCCTATTAGGGCACTAAAGATGGTATTTTAAGAATAATAGGACCAATAGTATGTTCTAGGGATTTTTAGAAGATAAATAGGCATGGGTTGGCCGGGTTTGAAGTCTCAATGTGGTGCGAGGAGGAGGGAGAGGAGGTGCCTTTTTATAATAGAGGAGAGGGGCACTTTTGGAAACCTCTAAAATATTAATTTATAATAAACCAACACCACACATAAATACTTACAGAGTGACTGAAATTTAGATATTAGATAATTAAAGGATGTAAGATCATCAAACAATAATATTTATACATGTTGGGATGTTATTTTAAACCTTATCAACTTGATTTATCATTATATAATATACTTAATTTTATTTGTGGTAATAGTATTCTAAATTTAATATTATTATAAATAATTACATATATATTGTGAATTTTCAATAATTGGATTCTTTATTACATTGGATAAAATATAAATATAAATTTCTAATTTTTATATAATCTTGTGGTTTTTAAACAATTTTATAATGTGTTATTTTTATAAAATAACATGTGGAAATTTTAAAACAATTCATTAATTTGAATTTAAATAAAATCCTAATAGACGAAATATTTTAACAAAAATAATTAATAGATTCCTAACATGTCATATTCTTCTAGAAAATTAGTGGAGAACATTAATTACATCACATAATATTTATTTTAATACTTTTAAAATCATTTAATTGATATTTCTCTTAATAAAATAATTACTACAACATTTTTGAATAATTACTTAATATACTTACTTGTTGCATAATAATTAAAAATAAAATACGATGATGTATAAGAATCTAATATATTCCCTAAAAATACTTTTACTCTAATTTATAATCATAAAATCACTACATTTTAATTATTATATTTATTAAATTGTGAAGGTGACAACTTTGACATCATTTATAATAAAATAATATAAGTTTCATAATCACTTTTATAAGGATACATGTAGATACCCAAAGCTTGACGTACATTAAAATTACATTACTTTTGAAGAAAAAGTAATACATAACAAAAAACGGACACCAAAAGACCATAATAATTTAATGTCTTTTGGAAACTCAGAACATAATCTTTTAATCATGGTGAATGATCTTCAACATCTCCCATAATGATCTTCCCCATTTTTTTTCATACCTAAAACCTTTATTTTTATCCTGGAGAAAAGAAAAAAATATAAAGGGTGAGCTCAAATTCTTAGTAAGGGTAAGCATGGAGATAATAAAACAAACCATATATATTTGAACTTCAAAACATGATCATAAAGTTTACACATCAAAATCATTCATTGTGAAATAAATTGAGGAAGTAAGTAAGGCATAAGTCATAAAAGAACAATAATAATGATAAAATAACATGGGAATAAAACATTTAATTGTGAAAAACCATTAATCACATTATATGATTTTGATATTATCCTAGGAATTGCTGCAAAGACCATCTTAGGGGACAAGGTCCCATTCTGAATCTAGTTCACTCATCGTTTTAGTCCTGTAACACTAAACTGGATTAACATACCAATCTAGCCAAGTCTATCTCATGAGATATTAATCTTCACCAAATTCATTTGAGGGAGATATAGGTTCCACCCATATCATAATTAAATCATTCTTACTTGTGCCACAAAATAAACATAAAACATTCATCAAAACCCAAAGAATAAAATGGGTTTCATAAACATCATCCCATCATCACATAATCTAGATAAAACAAATAGATATTTCATCATAAGAAAAGTTAAACCATGTAAATAATAGAGACATAATACTTGAAACATACACATATGAAATAATGTTCTCTTAGATGGAAAATCGTTTTGATAAAACACTTGAAAAGAATTCATGAGGAAAATATCATTTCTTTTTAAAAATAATTTTCTTTTCAAAAAATGCCATGAAATTTTAGAAGAAAAGGATTTTGTTTAAAATAACCATGAAATATTTTAGAGTAAACATAATGAATATAAGGCGTTATGAAAACCGTAAAAATCCGTTTACACCGTATAAGATAAAAAAACATTCTCCAAGTACATATGTCGGAAAAGTCAAAAGGTACCTCATATGGTAAACAGAAAAAATATTCCTTCCATTCGATGTGGTAAAAGTAAAACAAGGTAAAAATGACTTTAAACATACATGGAATAAAAGTAATCATTTTATGAAAACTTTTTGAGAACAAATGGACATGGATAATAAACATAACCCTAGTAAATACTTACGAATAAACAATCTCGGATAAGAATGAGATTGGAATAATTATCCCTTACATTATGTCTAATATTCTTTGTATGTATCCAAACCTCTCATATAATGATTTAAATAATTTCATTGACTTATTACAGATTCATATTCGTTGTTATGATATCATATATGGTTCACTTAGCACTTTATATTACCCTTTCTATTGTAAATTCCATGTTAAAGCAGCATTTTGGTAAAATAGTTTCATTTATCGTACGTGTTTCAACTTTTTATTCTTGATATTATTACTTATATCATGATTTACATAATTCCATAATGTAATGCATGATTTATATATAATATATATTCATCATATACATATATATATGATAGATCGATAAATGAAATGAAATACACCGTTCATGGGGACGGTATGTCGTACATATGCATGAACGTTTTTTTTCTTTTCCTTATTGAATTGAATGGAATTATGTAGATTAAATACATATATATATATATACATAAATCCATTATAATTATTATGTCACATATTTCAATATAATTCATTTCATATAATTTATAATCATTCATGAACGATTAACATAGAGAATGAATCTCATCGCTTCGTGGAGATGGTAGTCCGTACGTACGCACGAGCGATGATATCATTCCCATGATCGTGGAATTGTATTGAAGTGTATGTATAATATTTCAGAATAAATATCACTTTAAAATAATAATATATATTTATTTATTTACACCATTATACCCATCCAGGTAAGGTTGTGGTGGAAAACAGATTACACCACGGCGTGGAGACGGTATTCCATAAGTACGCACGTGGAGTGATTTCGTTTCTGTAGGATGGATAGAAGATGAAAATGGGTTGTTTAATATTTATAATAACATATAATTATATAATTGATACTGATTTTATTAATATATGATGAAACAAATAAAGAATAATAAGTAGAAGAAGAAATAAATTGGAATGAATCGGTAAAGGATATTACCTCTTCTTTGATGCGCCTCTTCTTAACCTCCTCTTAAGACACTAGGGTTGGTATTTCGAGGAGACCAGAACAACTATAATGTTTCTAGGAAAGATGATAATGGATATTAGAAGAGGGTTGGATGAGCTTCAAAGCTCAAAAGTGTTTGAAGAGAAGAGGGAAGTGGTGCCCTTTTTATAGGGGTAGAGAGGGGCACTTTAGGAAAAATTAAAATATTTATTTATAATAATGACATATTCGGTTTATAATAGCTCCAAATTATTTTATTTCTAAGATAAAGTGGGTATATATCTAAATAATCTCACCCAATAGGTTTTATAAATTTTTAGGTTACTATTTTAACCATATCATTTAGATTTAACTCTAAGTTAAATAATTTAACCGTTACCGTTTCTTCTTGTTTTCTTACATTATATTGTTAATAAACATAATATAACAAGCCAAAAGAACTCCATGTGGTTCATTATTAATATATATATCCTTATCTAAGTCATTTGGCCGAACCTTATATTTTTAATAATAAAATAAAAAATAATAATATAATATTTTTTTTAAAAAAATATTTTATGTCAATTTTGACACTATTTGGTAATTGATTTTTGTAAAAATTATAACAGAATTATTAGTTCAAAAAAGCTAATTAAATAAATTATAATATTTCATATTAACCAATAAAATTATGTTAATTTATAAAAGGTCTCAATTTACATTTATTTTGGTATATATAATATCAGTTGTTTTAACATTTCATTATTTGGGAAATTACTGCATCTGCATTGTGTCACAAATAAATTTTATTATTTAATGTCTAAAAATTAAAAATAAAATACCATTAGGTATAAATTATTCTTATATTTATAATGAATATTTATAGTCTAATTTATCATATTTATGACCTTATATTATAAATTTTTTAGTTATTAAACATTGATTTTAACGATTTTAACTATTCTTTAAATAAAATAATAATAAATGTCCTAATCCAATCCATGTGGACCTAAAGGTTAATATGTTATTAAAAATGTTGTTTTTGGTCAAATTACACTTATCCAATTGAATTAGGACATGTGTTAGGGTAATAATAATATATTTTTACCCTTAATTACCCTATTTACTTTTAACCGTGGTAAATAAAAGTAAAAAGTTACTATTCACCAAAAATTATTTTTTTCTTATTGAACCACATTTTACTCCTTGATATTAATCGTGTCTCTAGAATTTTTAAAATTCCTCTCACAGAAGCGGTAAAATTATGTTTTATATAAGTTTACAAAAAGCTCCCACGAGGTAGGTAAAAGACGGTGAAAAGTTCAATAAAATTTTTATATATCTAAAATTATTATAAAATGACTCCAATGAATTACATTGACCTTATATGAGTATTATGTATCAATTTTTACCTAATATAAACTTAAATAAAATAAATAATTATTTAAATAAAAATTTGGATTTTAAATTGTAACCGAGTGTTTTCACTATTCAACAAAAACTGAAAGTTTTTAGAAAAATACCAAAAATTCACCCTAGGATAATTTTGAAATTCCCAATCTAGAAATGATGAACATTTTAAAAAATAAAATTTCAAAAAGTGGGTATTACTATTCATAATGGCTAGTTCATACTAATATTATAATAATATCTCGTTTAGGGTACCTTTGTATTGCGTACTACACACGCTATCGAAGAATGTCTTGATTGCGTGTAATGCAAGCCATGTCAGGGATGTGTGTAGTGAATGCTTTTTTTGGTGTTGTGTATAACATAATCAAAACTTATTTTACAAAATCTATACTTAATGATGTGTAAAATAATTTCCATAAAACGGTCATGAAATTGTGTGTAACACGAGCCAAGAATAGTGTTGCGTATACTACAAGATAAAACGGTGTTGCCTATAGTACAAGCTAATCCCGGTGTAGTGTATAATAGAACACATCAAAGAAATTAAAAATAATATATCTCATAAAATCTTAGAGTGTTACATTCTACCCCCCTTATAATGAATTTCTCCCTCGAAATTCTTCAGGGTTATAAATGGTTTACTACTCAAAAGTTTTATTAATATAAACCCACATTGTAAAAATGAATACCAAAACATATCTTTAAAAAAAGTATGAAACGTAATGGTTACCCAAATTAACTGATCACTGGGTTTCCACATAGAAGAACATAGGTAAAAATATGGATATATAAGTGAAATCTAACCATCATGTTCCGATGGAGAGTGGTAGAGAGCATGGATATGAAAAAGCCAACAATAACAAATATATAAATTTGTGATGATCTAAGGTACCATCTGATTCATCGGATATAAGGAAACTAGGACAACATTATTGGTTTTCAAGATCATTTCCCTAAAGTTGATGAATTTGAATTAGAAGAAATACTTACTTTATTTTGGTATAATCTCACAGTTGTTCATGCCTTGAACAATTTACACTTCATCTCTTAAAAAAATGAAGATGAATTTTTCATTCGTGAGCTGTTAGCAAATCATGTGATTGAATGATGGTTCATTCCATATGACTCAATCAAAAGGTTATAAAAAGTTATCAAATATACATAAGTCCATCTATGGTGAGGTTAATCATATATGATTCCAAAATAGACTTATACTACATCTAGCATACTACATAATAAAACTAGTTTCTACTAACCTAAGACTTCTTATAGGCCAGTGGTAGGTGATAAGGGCCTTTCGCACTTCGGTTGTGGGTTCGATTCCCACATCCTTGTCCGACGTGACGGGTTGTCGCCTGTTATGCATATTTTCCCTTTTCTTAAATTACACTATTATAACATTCCATCAATAATATCGAAAAAAAGTTCTAGCCTTAAATAATACTAATTATGTACAACATAATTCATTCGAATCTTTAGTATTATCTAAAATACTTCTATCCAAGCTCATAGTATAAGGATAAAAATTACTAGATATTTGATCTACTAATCAGGAGAATACCATCATTTATACCCCATATATCATACGATATATATTGTTGGTCACATTTCAAACATGTGAATACCATAATCAAGTATTCTCTTGAAAAATTAATACCCATTGAAGCTTTGAAAAAACATGAATGCTATCAAAAGTTAAATCATTCTACATACCAAAATCCCAAAATTTATATATACTCAATCCATGATATCTCATTGTCCTTATATCAGTCATAAGCTCATGAATACTATCAATATTTAATTTTCTCTTTATCCCATATTTATGTGCATATCATCTTCTTTCCAAAAATAAATGAATTAACCTTTCATGGTAACTGGTACCATTCAACATATAAATTCAAATAAATTAGGAAAAATAATAGTGTAACAATCCTTATATGTGTCTTTATTCCATAGTACCATTACCTAAACAACATAACTATTGATTAACATAAATCATTCCACTACCTTCTTAAAATATTGACCAAGCTTCAACACTTCTTTCATCTCATATATCATTTGTAGTCTCCTCATCATCATCCACATAAATACTACCCATATGACCTTGAATATTCTCTTAATGAAATTTTCTCTTAGGGAAATGGTTTGCATAATGCCCATACATTCAACATTCAAAACATCTAATCATTGTTGATGTCATAGCAATAACATTATCCTTATCGAATGTGTTAACTAAACCTTTTCCTTTGCACTTACTGGATCTGTGTCCTTCTTTTCTGCACCCAAAGCATCATCCACTTCCTTTGATACATTCTCCTTAATTCCTCTTCCCACATGATTTAAATAAGGGGAATTGAACTTTCTTTCCTCTATTATCATCATTAAACTCCATATTTCTATTATTAGCTGAGTTGAGAAACATACAAAAATTTGAGATTATTGATTATATTATGAGATTACTGATTATGAATAATAATGATATTTGGTCTCCCAAATACCATTTCATTTGGTTGCTCATGAATAATACCATTTCATTGTCTATCATATCCTCCATTATCCTGAATATTCCTATTTCCAGCCATTTTCTAAAACCCAAAAAGAATAGTGTGAGAGGAAAAAATCATGCTAGGGAAATCAACATAATAATAGGGGAGTACCATCAATATTTAACACCATAGGTTAAATTCTATTATTTTTTTCGTGATTCATGTTCTATAACCTATACTTATACTAAACCATAGGGACATTCCTAGACATACCATAGAAATATCTCTAGGGTTTTCACTAAAGTTCTCGCATCCTTGTTTCAAAAGGTTTGAAGTGCCCAGATCAGTGTGAATCACTGAGAGGGGGAGGGGGTGAATCAGTGATCCTTTAAAACTTTTTACTAATTTATTCTTATCAATTAAACCTCTATGGCTGGTTAAAGCCTCGATCCACTCTTCTTGTATCTCTCAACCTTTCCCGAATGATGCAGTAATGAAAAGGCACAGGACACAAGGATTTACAAGGTTCGACACCAAAGGCCTACATCCTTGCCATGCTCTCCCAGCATGGATTATCCATTATAACCTGTTAATATTACAATGGTCGATACAGCTTCCCACCGTATCTCTCCTGAGTCCCACAG
Organism: Viscum album; assembly: GCA_963277665.1. Taxonomy (NCBI): domain Eukaryota; kingdom Viridiplantae; phylum Streptophyta; class Magnoliopsida; order Santalales; family Viscaceae; genus Viscum; species Viscum album. Next base: position 6,661,203 of record CAUJRU010000011.1, on the reverse strand, counting down.
GAGGGTCTTTATACTGCGTCCCACAGTGTTACCAGAGTCCCACTGGCCTGCTCCAGAATCCCACTGAAGACTTCTTCTCCCTGAGTCCCACAGGGTCTTCTCCTGGCTCCTTGAGTCACACGAGTAGCTCTTCTTCACTTTAAGCTTCTTCATGTATCTTCAGCAGTCTGGGATAAAGGCTGCTGGCCTTGGTCTTCTCTTCTGATCACTTGTGGTTGATCAGGGCTTCTCGTCTAGCTCGGGCTTTATCTCCTTCTTCAGGATGACCTGGCTTCTCTCTCTCCAACTACTGAATACTCAGACAACTGATATCTTTAACTTTGGTCTGGTCCAGTCTCAACTCACTTAAACTTCATGCACTGAGTGCATGACAGCTCTGCATCTTCATGCACTGACTGCATGGCCTTCTCAAATTCTTCAAGATCTTCTGGTCTTAGACAACTCAGATGCACACCACTGATTTGGCTCTGTTCACGTGTGCACGTGCATGCATGCATGCATGCACTCTCCTGTTCCTCCTCTTGGTGCAATAAACCCTCAAAGGGTGTAATCAATTATAGCACACACCTTCTCCACAATCTTCACACACTATATTCAAATTGTTCACACACTTAGAAGTGTGTTTTACTTTAGTGTGGAACTTCTTCTTCTTCTTCTAATGTGTATACACTGTTAGTGCAGACACTAGGTTCGACCTCTTTTCTCTTTGCACACACTGCTTTCACTTTTGCACACTCATGAGTTGGCCTCCTCCTCTTCTTGTTGCACACACACACTTTAGTGTTCTTTTAGTTTGTTCTTCAATGTGTGCACAGACAAGGTGTGTCTTCACTTGGTGCACACACAAGGCAAGGCCTCGGCCTTCTTTGGCATACACACACAATGTGTGTAAAACACAACCAAGGTATAGCCTTGGTCTTCCTCCTCTTCTTGCACACTCACGGCTAGGGTGTATGTCTTTCACTGGATGTGGCTTTCCTCCTCACATAGCACACAACCCGTAGGTATGTAATGCACTTCATCTTCATGTTGCACTAAGCACACACACTGAATGAGTGTGGTCTTCTAACCTTGATCTCAAAGGAGGCGCGCAAGGTGTATTGGTACAAGGGGCAGCCGCGCAAGGTGTGGTGGGCTTCGGTCGCGCAAGCCACAAGGGTGCAACCAGGCGCACAAGTGCCACTGCCTTGCAAGTGTGCAAGGTGCAACACCGCGGGCACAGGAGTGCAAGGGCACCAGCGACCGCACAAACACCTCTTGCCACGCAAGTCCGCGGGCTGAGAGGGATGCAACCACGGGCACGCAAGGATGCGGCCACGGGTCTTCCTGTCGCGCAAGGAAGGCGCGCAGGGGACTCTTCCCTTCACGTCTTTCGCGCAAGGAGTGCACGAAAGGAACTCCTTCGGGCCTCGGGTGGCACCAAGAACAATAGCCGCGCAAAGTTTTGCGCAGTGGCTTCTTTCTTCGCGAGGCAGAGCACTCACGGGACACAAATCTTCAACAAGGTTTCAGCAAACACAATTAGAGCCTCTGGCTCTTCTTTTATAGGAAGAGGGATGCCCGGATCATCCACGTGCGATAAAACTTGAATCCCCGAGTTTTTCGGGTATTTCAAGATTCTGCAAATCTTGATATCTTCCTCTGTTTCACACGCGGGTTCTCCCTTTTTATTTCTCCTCGTGCATGCGTCTTTCAAACGCATGCATGGCTTCTTTCGGTCCAAACCATGCAGAACATAGACGCTCAAGGCCTCGGCACATCGTTTGCCTTCGGACTCACTCGAATTCTCCATACGTTGCATGCATGCCCATATTTATACATGGATATGTTCAGTTGGGCCAGACGAACACGAGGGAGACTTCGGTTTGTTTGGAGGTGGCCGGAATCTCAAAAACAGGTGCTCGGGTTGCTCCTGGTTCGACGGAGCTCACGGGGAGCCTTCGGCTGAGCTCGAGGAAGGAGACGGACGCTGGGCCGTTGGATGCGGTGATCAAAAAGGCTTCGACAGCTTGGATCAGATCAGGAGCGCGGCGGATTAGATGAGCGGCGCTGATCGTCCGCGAGATCAGATGAGCGGATGGGATTCGCTCCTGGGAATTTTTCCGCGTCCCACATCGAAACGGCGGCCGATTTTCACGCGGCTTATCAAATAAGCGCTCCCATGAACGGCCAGTTGAATATCCTCCCTCCACGGTGTCGCCCCGCACCGTGTTCTCCCTGCGGGCGCGCTCTGCGCCCACTCTGCTCCCTGCGGGCGCGCTCCTAGCGCCCGCAATGCACACTCGGTTGCGTGGGCTTCACCACCACGTGCCCTCGGGGCTTATACACGGCCCCCTGCCGCCTTGTGCTTGCACCATGGGGTCCCCCATGGGCATGGCGCCTTAGGCCCACAAGTGCCTTGGGGTTGAACCCGTGGGCTGGCCTTGGCTGGCATAATTATTGGCAAAGGACAGAATAAACACTTTGTTAAAAAACAAAGTATCCCATATGTAAAATGCCAAATTCCAAGCCACTTCTTCAGACTTCTTCTTCTTCTTAGGAATTTCCCATCTCCTCCTCATGTTCTTAATAACTTTTCATCATTTCACAACTTAGGAGGGAATTCCAAAGGTTCTTCATCAACCGAGCTCTTGAATCACATAAAATCTCCAATGTTCTTCATTGATCCAATCAGAGATCAAGTTGGATCAACTTCATGTTCACATGCACTAAGTGATAGTGCATGGACTTCATTAATGCACATCATCCACTTAGTAGTTGTGGATGGAACTCCTTTCAACTCCTCATGAATTGTGAAGACAATGCATGGTCTTCAATCAATGTTGTGACATTGTATCATCAGGATACAAGTTCTTTGAACTTAAAGACCAGTTCAACAATCGTCTGATGTGCATGGAGAATGTTTCAACCATATTCTCCAATGCCACTTAGTGAATCTCCTAAGTGACATTCCTCTAAGTTCCATGGCCATTCTCCTTTACCACCAACACCATCACAACCTTTTTCATTCACATCCTGACGTTCCTTGACTTCCATTCATTCCAAGACAACTTCATGCCTCATTGACAACAAATGCAACACAATGCACTTCAATCTCCCCCTTTGTATTTGTTGTCAATACACTCCTTCAGCACATATGAATGGGTCAATATGTGTGCCAATATTTTCGCCCCCTTATTGGCAATCAAATGCAAAGGTGTGGTGTGGTACTCTTTCAAAAATCTCTTCCTCCCTTCGAATAGCATCTTCTTGAAAAAAAAATCACTAAGAGAGGGATGATGTCACATGTTCTCTTTAGCAAAGAACCTTTAGTAAATCAGCTCTAAGTCTACTTGGTCTAACCCGGTGTAGAAAACAAGAGTGATATAACCAAGATTTTTCAATGTTTTCCACATTTCACTGTACATGTGAGATCATGCTTCAAGGGGCTTGAAATTTTTTAGATATAACAATGAATTGCTAAATACTGCACATACTTCACAAAACACATTAGAATGTTCAGGTGCAAAGATAAAGATCCCCCTTTCATCTACTTTCTCAAGATGATATTAATTTCAGAACATCATCTTCTCCAGATTGGCTCCCCCTCACGGGGTGCACTCCATTCTGTCCAAACCATCCTCCAGTTGAGAATGATCATCATCTTCAATTCCCTGCAATGTCAGCACATGTAAATACCAGAAGTATAAGGGAATAAGATGGAACCTCCTTGGTTCATCAATGTGAACAACAAGGTTGAGAAGATTCTCTCAACCGAGATGTCCCATTTTCACCATTCTTTACACTTGCACATTTGATCTTCAATGATGTTGGTGCTGGTGTGGAACTCAATATATCTTCATGTGAAATATTCTTCTTCCCTCTTGCCTTAGCAATTGCCAGAACTTCATCTTCAGCTCTTTCCAGATCTTTGGCAAGTTGCAACTGATTTGGCCATATGACTAGTAAGTCACTTGGAAGTGTGGCCTCAGTTCTGGATATTCCACATGGTTCCTTTGATTCTGTCAAGCTACCTCTCTTAGGAAACTTGTTTTCAATCAATCCCTTCTGCTTCTTTTGGATTGATTGTCTGTTTGAGTTTAGTTGGCTTCTATTGATTTCCATGGCTTGTTTGCAAAGATCCATGGTATGACCTTTCTTTCCACAGTAGAAGCATGTCTTCTTGGTGGTCCTACTGGGTGACTCACCCTTATTGGATTTAGACTCCAAGGACTTCTCTTCCTTTTTCAACATCTTCTTGGGAGCATTGTCACTTTTCTTCTATTTGCTTCCCAAGGATTCTTTCTGAGCCAGGTTCTGTGATCTTTTCTTCTTTTGAGCTCTGGATACAGTTGGAGATTGACATGTATCTTTTTGACCACTTTTGCAATCATCCCAGATGTTGTCAAGTAGTCCAAATCTATTTGCAGTAAATAGATGTCTCTGGACCTGTGGATGCTGCTTCTTTTCCTCTGGCTTGCTCCCCCTTGGCATGGGCTTCCTCTGTGCTTTGGCATTCAGTGGATTGTACCAACAATCCTTTGCACAATGCCCATACTTGTTACAACACCAACATTGACCCACAAATCTTGACTTTTTGATTCCTTCTGATTGTAGGGTACTTGTCTTGAATTGTTGTCCTGCTTCAGGAGAGCTGTCTTTCTTCATTGTCTTCATCCATACTTGTTTGGAATTATTCTTCAATCCTTCACTTTTATTAGAAACACTTTTAGAAGCATGAGTACAAGATGGTATGGATGGTACCTACTTTTTAGAAGTTGTTGCACTTTCACTAGAGGATGTCTTTCTTTTAGAATCATCCTTCTCAAAGCATACTTGAGTAGCAACATGTCTTCTACCAGCTGACTGGGAGGTTTCAGCTTTGGGTGATTGCAGATTTGTCAATATCACCTCTAGTTCTAAGCACTTCATGTTAAGGGAGTTCTTCTCATCCTCAACAGCTCTTAGCTTTCCTTCCCAACTTTCTTTCAGCTGATTCATCTGGTCATCATGCACTGTCTTCAATTCAAGCAATGAATTGTCAAGCTCCTTCACCCTTTTTGCTTTGTCTTCAAGTTGAGCATCTTTGACAACCATTGAAACTTTGTGTCTCTTTTCCAGTGCACGGAAAACATCTTTGATCATTATCAAAAATATTTCTTTCTCAGAAGAGCTCCTTTGCAATTCTTCACAGGTATCTTCATATCTTTCATTGCAAAGGGAACAAGTTTCATCTTTGGCCTTCACCAGCTTTCTGAGAGTGTTGGTTATGCCAACCCTTTTTTCCAATTGGACTTCCAGAGAATTGGCTTCATCTTCTAGGTGTAATTTTTCTTCTTGAAGATCAAGGAGGCCTGTAGCTATACACATTGAAACTTTCTTGGGGACTCTCTTCTGAAGATATTTGATTGCATTTAGAAGATCATTGTTTCTTCCATCTTCATCACAGCTAGAGCAGGCTTCATCAGAAGAATGATAAAATGAATTGTCATCTCATGTGACATTCACATTTCTTTCCATAGAAGGAGTTTCTCTGATTGCAACAACCTTCTTCCTCATCTTCTTTGCCTGTTTCTTCTTTCTATTTTTCTGAGTCTTGGCAGATATCTCCATTTGAGGATGGTCACTCATTTCCTCAAATATGCACTCCATAAAGACTCTCTTGGATATTTTAGAGGTAACCTCCCTCTGATACCAATTGAAGTGCCCAGATCAGTGTGAATCACTGAGAGGGGGAGGGGGTGAATCAGTGATCCTTTAAAACTTTTTACTAATTGATTCTTATCAATTAAACCTCTATGGCTGGTTAAAGCCTCGATCCACTCTTCTTGTATCTCTCAACCTTTCCCGAATGATGCAGTAATGAAAAGGCACATGACACAAGGATTTACAAGGTTCGGAACCAAAGGCCTACATCCTTGCCATGCTCTCCCAGCATGGATTCTCCATTATAACCTGTTAAAATTACAATGGTCGATACAGCTTCCCACCGTATCTCTCCTGAGTCCCACAGGAGGGTCTTTATACTGCGTCCCACAGTGTTACCAGAGTCCCACTGGCCTGCTCCAGAATCCCACTGAAGACTTCTTCTCCCTGAGTCCCACAGGGTCTTCTCCTGGCTCCTCAAGTCACACGAGTAGCTCTTCTTCACTTTAAGCTTCTTCAAGTATCTTCAGCAGTCTGGGATAAAGGCTGCTGGCCTTTCTCTTCTCTTCTGATCACTTGTGGTTGATCAGGGCTTCTCGTCTAGCTCAGGATTTATCTCCTTCTTCAGGATGACCTGGCCTCTCTCTCCCCAACTACTGAATACTCAGGCAACTGATATCTTTAACTTTGGTCTGGTCCAGTCTCAACTCACTTAAACTTCATGCACTGAGTGCATGACAGCTCTGCATCTTCATGCACTGACTGCATGGCCTTCTCAAATTCTTCAAGATCTTCTGGTCTTGGACAACTCAGATGCACACCACTGATTTGGCTCTGTTCACGTGTGCACGTGCATGCATGCATGCATGCACTCTCCTGTTCCTCCTCTTGGTGTAATAAACCCTCAAAGGGTGTAATAAATTATATCACACACCTTCTCCACAATCTTCACACACTATATTCAAATTGTTCACACACTTAGAAGTGTGTTTTACTTTAGTGTGGAACTTCTTCTTCTTCTTCTAATGTGTATACACTGTTAGTGCACACACTAGGTTCGACCTCTTTTCTCTTTGCACACACTTCTTTCACTTTTGCACACTCATGAGTTGGCCTCCTCCTCTTCTTGTTGCACACACACACTTTAGTGTTCTTTTAGTTTGTTCTTCAATGTGTGCACACACAAGGTGTGTCTTCACTTGGTGCACACACAAGGCAAGGCCTCGGCCGTCTTTGGCATACACACACAATGTGTGTAAAACACAACAAAGGTATGGCCTTGGTCTTCCTCCTCTTCTTGCACACTCACGGCTAGGGTGTATGTCTTTCACTTGATGTGGCTTTCCTCCTCACTTAGCACACAACCCGTAGGTATGTAATGCACTTCATCTTCATGTTGCACTAAGCACACACACTGAATGAGTGTGGTCTTCTAACCTTGATCTCAAAGGAGGCGCGCAAGGTGTCTTGGTACAAGGGGCAGCCGCGCAAGGTGTGGTGGGCTTCGGTCGCGCAAGCCACAAGGGTGCAACCAGGCGCACAAGTGCCACTGCCTTGCAAGTGTGTAAGGTGCAACACCGCGGGCACAGGAGTGCAAGGGCACCAGCGGCCGCACAAACACCTCTTGCCACGCAAGTCCGCGGGCTGAGAGGGATGAAACCACGGGCGCGCAAGGATGCGGCCACGAGTCTTCCTGTCGCGCAAGGAAGGCGCGCAGGGGACTCTTCCCTTCACATCTTTCGCGCAAGGAGTGCACGAAAGGAACTCCTTCGGGCCTCGGGTGGCACCGAGAACAATAGCCGCGCAATGTTTTGCGCAGTGGCTTCTTTCTTCGCGAGGCAGAGCACTCACGGGACACAAATCTTCAACATGGTTTCAGCAAACAAAATGAGAGCCTCTGGCTCTTCTTTTATAGGCAGAGGGATGCCCGGATCATCCGCGTGCGATAAAACTTGAATCCCCGAGTTTTTCGGGTATTTCAAGATTCTGCAAATCTTGATATCTTCCTCTATTTCACACGCGGGTTCTCCCTTTTTATTTCTCCTCGTGCATGCGACTTTCAAACGCATGCATGGCTTCTTTCGGTCCAAACCATGCAGAACATAGACGCTCAAGGCCTCGGCACTTCGTTTGCCTTCGGCCTCACTCGAATTCTCCATACGTTGCATGCATGCCCATATTTATACATGGATATGTTCAGTTGGGCCTGACGAACACGAGGGATCCTTCGGTTTGTTCGGAGGTGGCCGGAATCTCAAAAACATGTGCTCGGGTTGCTCCTGGTTCGACGGAGCTCACGGGGAGCCTTCGGCTGAGCTCGAGGAAGGAGACGGACGCTGGGCCGTTGGATGCGGTGATCAAAAAGGCTTCGACAGCTTGGATCCGATCGGGAGCGCGGCGGATTAGATGAGCGGCGCCGATCGTCCGCGAGATCAGATGAGCGGCTGGGATTCGCTCCCAGGAATTTTTCCACGTCCCACATTGAAACGGCGGCCGATTTTCACGCGGCTTATCAAATAAGCGCTCCCATGAACGTCCAGTTGAATCTCCTCCCTCCACGGTGCCGCCCCGCACCGTGTTCTCCCTGCGGGCGCGCTCTACACCCACTCTGCTCCCTGCGGGCGCGCTCCTAGCGCCCACAATGCACACTCGGGTGCGCGGGCTTCACCACCGCGTGCCCTTGGGGCTTATACACGGCCCCCTTCCACCTTCTGCTTGCACCATGGGATCCCCCATGGGCGTGGCGCCTTAGGCCCACAAGTGCCTTGGGGTTGAACCCGTGGGCTGGCCTTGGCTGGCATAATTTTTGGCAAAGGTCAGAATAAACACTTTGTTAAAAAACAAAGTATCCCATATGTAAAATGCCAAATTCCAAGCCACTTCTTCATACTTCTTCTTCTTCTTAGGAATTTCCCATCTCCTCCTCATGTTCTTAATAACTTTTCAACATTTCACAACTTAGGAGGGAATTCCAAAGGTTCTTCATCAACCGAGCTCTTGAATCACATAAAATCTCCAATGTTCTTCATTGATCCAATCAGAGATCAAGTTGGATCAACTTCATGTTCACATGCACTAAGTGATAGTGCATGTACTTCATTAATGAAAATCATCCACTTAGTAGTTGTGGATGGAACTCCTTTCAACTCCTCATGCATTGTGAAGACAATGCATGGTCTTCAATCAATGTTGTGACATTGTATCATCAGGATACAAGTTCTTTGTACTTAAAGACCAGTTCAACAATCGTCTGATGTGCATGGAGAATGTTTCAACCATATTCTCCAATGCCACTTAGTAAATCTCCTAAGTGACATTCCTCTAAGTTCCATGGCCATTCTCCTTTACCACCAACACCATCACAACCTTTGTCATTCACATCCTGACATTCCTTGACTTCCATTCATTCCAAGACAACTTCATGCCTCATTGACAACAAATGCAACACAGTGCACGTAAAGGTTGACTAAACATTTTCTCTGTTACGATCAATAGTGACCCATAGCTTGACATACATGGAAATTACATTAATTTTTTGGAATACTTAACACATAAGAAAAAGCAGACACTAAAGGACAATTATAGTTTAGTGTCTTTCAAAACTCGGAACATAATCATCTAATCATGGTGAAAGATCTTCATCATCTCCCATTAAGATCTTCCCATTTTGTTTTCTTACCTAAAACCATTATTTATATCATTGGGAAAATAAAACATATAAAGGGTAAACTCAAATTCTGATTAAGTGTCATAATAGTGGAAATAAAACAAACCATATACATTTTAACTTCAAAACATGATCATAAAGTTTACACATCAAAATCATTAGTTGTGAAATAAATCTTGGTAGTACGTAAGGAATAAGTTATAAAAAACATTAATCATGATAAAATAACATGGAAATAAGACATTTAATTTTGTAAAACCATTAAGCACATGATATGATTTTTATATTAGCGTAGGCATTGCTGCCAAGACTATTTTAGTGGAAAAAGTCCCTTTTTGAATCGAGTTCACTCCTCGTTTCAGTCCTATAACACTGAACCGGATTAACTTATCATTCCAGCCATGTCCATCTCATGAGATATAAATCTTTACCCAATGTATTAGAGGGAGATATAGGTCCCACCCATCTCATAATTAAATCATTCTTACTTGTGCCATGAAATAAACTTAAAACATTCATCATAACCCAAAGAATAAAATTGGTTTCATAAACATCATCCCATCATGACATAATCCATATAAAACAAATTTATATTTCATTATTAGAATATTTAAAACATGTAAATCATAGATACATTATACTTGAATCATACACATATGAAATAATGTCATATTATATGGAAAATGGTTTTGATAAAACACTTGAAAATAATTCTTGAGGAAAATATCTTTTCTTCTTAAAAATATTTTTCTTTTCAAAAAATGACAAGAAATTTTAAAAGAAAAATAATTTTATTGAAAACAACCATGAAATATTTTAGAGAAAAAATCAGGAAAATAAGGCGTTATAAAAACCTTAAAGTCTGTTTATTCCGTATAAGTTAAAAAAACATTCTCCTTGTACTTTTGTCAGAAAAGTCAAAAAGTACATCATATGGTAAACAAAATAAATATTACTTCAATACGATGTGGTAAAAGTAAAAAAATTGAAAAATGACTTTAAACATACATGGATGAAAATTAAACATTTTATGAAAACATTTTGAGAACATATGGACATGGTTAATAAACATAACCCATGTAAATACTTACTAATAAACAATCTCACATAAAAATGAGCTTGGAATAATTATCCCTTACCTTTTGTCTAATATGCTTTGTATGTATCTAAACCTCATGTATAATGATTTAAATAATATCATTGACTTATTACTGAATCATATTCATTGTTATGATATCATATATGGTTCACTTATGACTTTATATTACCTGTTCTTTTGTAAATTCCATGTTAAAGCAGCATTTTGGGTAAAATTGTTTCATTTATCGTACGTGTTTCGACTTGCTGTTCTTGATATTATTACTTATATCCTTATTTACTTAATTCCATAATGTATAACATTATTTATATATAATATCTATTCAGAATATACATATATATATGATAGATATATAAATGAAATGAATTACACCGTTCATGGAGACAGTAGGCCGTACATACGCAAAAATGCTATTTTCATTTCCTTATTGAATTGAATGGAATTAAGTATATGACATAAAAATATATATACATAAATAAATTATCATAATTAAGTCATATATATCATTATTATTCATTATATATACTTTATAACCATTCATGAATGGTTTACGTGGAGAATGAATCTCAACACGTCGTGGAGACGGTAGTCCCCGTGTACGCACGAGTGATGATATCATTCCCATGATCGTGGAATTTTATTTAAGTGTATGTATAATATTTCAGAATCAATATCACTTTAATATAATGATATATTGTTATTTATTTACACCATTATACCCATCCAAGTAAGGTTGTGGTGGAAATCTGATTACACCACGGCGTGGAGAGGGTATTCCATACGTACACACGCGTAGTGATTGTTTTTCTGTAGGATGGATAGAAGCTTAAATTGGGTTGTTTCATATTTATAATAACATATAATTATATGAGTGATAGTGATGTTATTAATTTATGATGAAACAAATAAATAAGAAGAAGTTGAAGATGAAATAAATTGGAAAGAATCAGTAAAGGATATTACATATTCTATGACACGCCTCTTCTTAACCCCCTCTTATGGCACTAGGGTAGATGTTTTGAGGAGACCAGAACCACTATAATGTTTCTAGGGAAGATTAGAAGGGAAATGGGAAGGTTTTGACCGAGCTTAAAGGCTCAAAGGGTGTGATGAAAAGAGTGAAGTGGTTCCCTTTTTATAAGGGAGGAGAGGGGCACTTTAGGAAAAACTTAAAATATTAATTTATAATAAAGCCATATTCGGTTTATAATAGCTCCCAATTGATTTCTGTCAAATTCAAAGTAGTTATGGGTCCAAATACTCTCAAAAAACATGATTTATAATGGTTTAGGTTACTATTTTAACCTTATCATTTAGAATTAACTCTAAGTTAAATAATTTAACATTTACCTTGTCTTATTGTTTTCTTACACTATATCGTTAATAATCATACAATAACAATCCAAACGAACCCCAAGTTGTTCATTATTAATATATATATCCTTATCTAAGACATTTGTCTAATACTTAGATTTTTTGGAATATAATAACCCTTAATAATATAATATTTTTTTAAAAAACTATTTTATGTCAATTTTGACACTATTTGGTAATTGATTTTTATGAAAATCATAACAGAATTATTAGTTATAAAAAAGTTAATTAAATCAATAATAAAATTTCATATTAACCTATAAAATTAGTGGAATTCATAAAAAGTCACAATTTACATTTATTTGGTATTTATAATTTCAATTATTTTAATATTTCATTATTAAGATAATTACTGCATCACCATTGTGTCATAAGTAAATTATATTATATAATGTCTAAAAATTAAAAATAAAATACCATTATGTAGGAAATATTTTTATCTTTATATGTAATATTTATAGTCGAATTTATCTTATGTACAACCCTATATTAAAAATGTTTTAGTTATTAAACCTTGATTTTAACCACTTTAACTCTTCTTTAAATAAAATAATAATAAATGTCCAAATCCAATCCAGGTGGACCTAATGGGTAATATTTTATTCCAAAGGTTGTTTTCTGTCGAATTACACTTATCCAATAGAGTTAGGACATGTTTTGGGGTAATAATAATATCATTTTTACCCTTAATAAATCTTTTTCTTTTTAACCGTGGTAAATAAAAGTAAAAAGTTACTATTCACCAAAAATTGATTTTTTATTATTGAACAACAATTTAATCCTTGATATTAACTATGTATCTCGGATTTTCGAAATACCACTCATAGAAGCGGTAAAATTATGTTTTATGTATGTCTTCAAAAAGCATCTTAGGAGGTCGGTAAAAGATGGTCAAAAGATCAATAAATTTTTATATATCTATGATTATTATAAAACAAATCCAATGAATTATATTGAACATATATAGGTATTATGTATCAATTTTTACCAAATATAAATTTAAATAAAATAAATAATTATTTAAATAAAAATTCGGTTTTTAAATAGTAACCCAGTGTTTTCACTATACATCAAAAATTGAAAGTTTCTAGAAAAATACAAAAAATTCACCCTAGTCTAATTTCGATATTCTGAATCCATAAATGGTGTCCATTTTGAAAAATTAAATTTCAAAAAGTGAGTATTACTATTCATAATGGATAGTTCATTATAATATTATAATAATATCTCATTTAGTGAAACTTGGTATTGTGTACTACACACGCTCTCGAAGAAGGTCTTGATTGCGTTTAATGCAAGCCAAGTCAGGGCAACGTGTAGTAAAATCTCCGTTTGATGTTGCGTATAAAATAATCAATACTTATTAAACAAAATCTATACTTAATGTTGCGTAAAATAATTTCCATAAAATGAACTTGAAATTGTGTGTAACACGAGGCAAGAATAGTGTTGCGTATACTGGAAGCTAATACAGTGTTGTGTATAGTACAAGTTAATCCTGGTGTAGTGTATAATAGAATACATCAAAAAAATTAAAAATAATATATCTCATAAAATCTTTGGGTGTTACAATATAAATGGTCAAATATTTGACCATTGTATTATTATGGATTTCATGTACATTACCAATAAGTTTGGGTTAGGTGTTGGTGCCTTTTATGGCCACTATTAGTATAATAAAAAATTATATTATTGATTTTTCACTAAATAACAATTTCTACACCACTATTGTGTCACCATTAATGATAAATATTTTGTCCATAAAAATTATAAATAAATTCACATGATGTAGGTAATTTTATTATATTTTTGGTGACTATTTATTTTCTAAGTTTTATGAATTTTATCACTAAATTAAATTTTTTACAATTATAAGATATAAGAGAGTGACATGTGGTCACTTTCTTTGGTTTTAATAATAATTACATTTTTTCATGGTTAAAAATTCCTGAAATGAATCTATTCCAACACTTATTTGATATGGGTCGACTTTTATTCATCCAATAAAATTTTGGTAGTTGTTAGGGTAATTTTATATTCTTATTTTTACTCTTAATTACCCGATTTAACATTAAATATGGTAAATAAAATTTACAATAGTTATTATTCACAATTCATAAAAATAAAATTTATTATATTAGCATAATTTGGACATACTTATTTCAAATATGTAATCACTTTTTCCCAATTCAAAACACAGAAGTGGCAGTATTTAATTTTAAATTAATCCCGATGTTGAGAAAACAGGTTTTAAAAGATAAAATGTTGCAAAAGATTGATATGTTTTTACCTATCAATTCAATGTAAAATTAATGATAATTACTTACATTATATTAAATTGTAAAAATATATATTTTATTTATAACTTATAACCATTAAATATTATAATTTAACCATAAAAATTATCTTGATGAAAAAAGTTGTTTTTAATTAAAATTTAGCCTATTTTTATTATTCATCAAAATATGAAAGTTATCAGAATCATCTCAAATATTTATCCAAAAAAAATTTCTTTATCATTATACTACGAAAAAAGTATTATTTTTTAAATTGATCATATACACTGGTCAAAAACTAGATTTAATGTGGGTGCGCCATCAACAGGCGGCAAAACTTTATTTTATAAAAAATACATATTTTACTGGAAAAATTTATTTTGTTCTCATACCATTTTCAATAAAATGTGTAAGATGAATTGTAATGTCAAAAAAATAAAAATTTAGTTATTTCTATTCATAATGGATATTTCATAATAATATTATAACAATATATCTTTGTTTAGTGAAACCCAGTATTGCGTACAACACACGCTATCGAGGAAGGTCACTATTGTGTGTAATGTAAGCCAAGTATGGGTATAGTGTATTGAAAGATTCCATTGGTTGTTAATATAACATAATAAAAATATATTTCATTTATAAATTGATCAAAATCTATACTTGGTGTTTTTTATACCGCAAGATAATTTTGGTGTAGCTTAAAACACCGACATCAATGAAATTAAAACGATTATTTCTCATAAAATCTCGGGGTGTTACAATCACTATCAATTACTTCCAATAGAAGGTAATGAAGATATTGTTTCATCTTTGATATTTTTTACTGTCAAATGCAGAATTAACTCTACTTCTAAATGAATTTAAAATCTCTAACTCTACCAAATTATGGATATTTCAAAGGTAATATAGAATAGTCTAATACCAATTTAATCAATACGGAATGTAATGTGTCATTGATAAGTTTTGTTGAACAAGTGTTTATCTATTATAATTTTTATTGAAACAAATTTTAGCTATATAAATTGTCATTATATTATTCCTCTAAAAATTATTTCTGATAGTTACATTATATATATTTTTAATAAAATTACATACCTAGAACACTGTTTCTTATAATTTCTTTTCTCAATGTGGGGTCCTTCTCCTTTCTATGATTTTTTCCCACCGAGACAATGATTTATCACTATATTAAAGATGATTACAATGAGGTAGTTATTATCTTTTTCCAAAATAAAATAATTTACCAACACTTAGATAATATGAAGATTAACTATCCATCACCCAATAATTTCTATCAATATTTTTTTATAAAAGTTACCACTAGATTTCAATGTTTCCCATCAAAAGAACAAATGATGATCCCTTTAATCCCAAACTACATCTATAAAAAAATATAATCTTCATATAAGCCACCTGAATGATGTATATTTGTATTTTCTCAAAAACCCAAATTGTTATATTATTCATATAGAACTATAATTATAAAAAAAATAGAATTTGTCCTCTCAACATGTTGAACATCTATATTTTTGGTGCTATCTTAACTACTCTATTATTTTTTGAAATATTACCTTTTATTCTTCAATATCATGGATCTTTTTGAACTTATTGTTCATGAACTCTATATTTTATACAATAAATTAATGATTATTAATTATATATGAATAGAATAACACATTATATAAAAATATTTCATTTACTAATACTGATAATAAATATCCATGTATTTCACATAATCCAAACCTCAGTTAACCTCCATTAATTCATTTAAAGACATCAAAGATTATCTTTTTCAAATATATTATATATATCGATGTCAAATATCATCATGTATTCATAAAATATATGATATAATAATGAATTCAACATCATGAATATTTTAACATTGACAGATAATTAATAATCATTGTGATTACTCCGACTTTATGAAAAATGAATATTAAATAAATTGGTATCTTCCAATTCTCAAGATTCAATAATTTTTTAAAATAATCTCCCATTACATCCATTACCAGTTCTATGTTAGCCTTAAATCATTCAGATCCTGTCGTGTTTGAGTTATTAAATCATAATATGGAATACTACCCATGATACTGGAACTCTATCATCCACTATTCCATCATATGTTCCACCTTAGGATTTTGGAATCTCATATTCTTCAAAAACAATCATTATAAATTCCAATTATTATATAATTTTATTAACATCACTTATGAACATCTTCATATCCTAATAACCAAAACATATGATTGAATCAAATTTATACATCCTCAATTTATGATCTATTTCATCATTATATATGTTCTTCATATCTTTTAAATTACATCATCAACCAATATATCTTTCCCTCTTTGGATTTGTATATTTTAAATTATATTGAATCAAAATTGACATCCCTAATCACTAGTATTTTAATTACAATGAGGGACTATTATGACATCATATGATCTAATTTCCAAACTATCATCCATATATTATTTATCATCTCAAATTTTTCTAATACATAGTCACTTACATTCTTAAATACTAACTTCTATCTTAGAAAAAAATATAGTAACATATTCATATGAGTCTATATACTTATCTCATTTTTAGAAAACTTTTATTCAATACATGAAATATTTATTTTTTCTTACCATAGGAAGGTTTCTAAATTTTCAAGATTTTTTAATTCCTTGGAATATATCTTTTATATATTAAAAATATAACATATTTAAAAAGATCCTTTCCTTTTTTGTCTTAGTATGTTATAAAATTAATTTCTTTTACACTAAAAAACCATAAAAAATCCATGAATTTGGCAATTTTTTGTATAAAAATCATGAATTGTTTTTTATATACTACTTAAAATAATTATCACCCATTAACTATTGAACTTCCATACATAATTGTTTTCAGTATCACAGAACTCCTCAAATAGCCACAAGATAATAACTTATAGAGTTTTATGAATTCCTTCATGATCATATTCCAAAACTATTTAAAACATGATCAATTATAAAAGAATAATTATAAAACAGAAATTCATACCATTTGGATATAGACCTCCCAAAATTACAACTTTATGTTATAAATCAGCAAAAACATTCTCTCTTAAAATGTTGAAAAAATAACACACCTTAAAAATTCCATTAGGTTCATTAAAGTAATGGAAATATATTATGTATCTCTATAATTTATAAAATTAATATTCAATGTGGTATAGAGTTATGTTTCAAATAATCATGAGGAAATATTATTATAAAGTGGAATTTTAATTTAAATAACCTGATTCACACCACCACTATAGAATCCATCATTATAAGAGACCATAAAGTGGTATTTCATAAAAAGATTCAATTGGAAGGGGATTTACCTCAATAGAAGGAATGAAATCAGTAGTTCATCAAATTTCAATTATGATATTCTAAAAAACAAAGTCAATATAATAGTGTTATAAATTATTGTTTTTAGTTATTAAGTATGGATGTGTTGATGATTATCATGCATGGAATTAAAATCAATATGGAATGTTTTGCTTTGTAAAAAATATATTTGTATGATTAGGATTCCCAATGAATAAAATATTTATAGGGAATAATATCCAATGTCAAAACAATGATAGAGATTCTAAAAAAATATTTAAATACTATATGGGATATGATTCTTAACAATTATATAGATGATAGAATAAAGGAACAATAAATGTTTCAATTAAAATGGTTTAAGAATGAGGATTTGTAGATATATTGAAAATCAATACATTAATGAATTATTTTATTTGGTGAGTTCCATTAATAGGGTATTCATGGATTCAGATAAATCCTTAATGATAAAAATATGTGATGGATTCCACATCGATTCAATCTAAAAGATTTAGTGATAGAGGAAAAGGATCCAACAAATAATTTATTAGATATTATTCAAAGATTTATCATTTAATATTGGATTGGAACTATTGAGGTTGGTCTAATAGAATATAATAGTCTCAATAAGTTGAATTTGAGGCAATAAAGATACGTTTTTTAATGAATATCTAAAGAAAAGTAGTTCAAATACATGATGTTATTTCATTATTAAAACATAAAAGGGGAAATGATATCCAACGAGAAGATTCCAATACAATGGTTTTGATGTGGAAAGATAGATCACCATGTTATAAAGTGATCCAAGTGGTATTGAGATGATTATGATGATGATTTTCCAAGAAATAAGTTCTTTAAATACATGAAAATATTGAAAATAACCAACCATAATAGAATTAAAAATAATAAAAATTATTTCAACAAGAAAATAGATTGACTGTAATTTAATTATGGAAAATTGAGGATTGAAAATTAATTAATAAGGATGTTGTTGGGGATATAATGGAAATAAATGAGTATCAAATCGATGTTGAGGATGTTCATGTTAAGGGTGTGGTGGATTTAAAAGTGGAGTTAAGGGATGATTTTGAGAAAATATATTTTTGGAGATACAAAAAAGTAAATAAAATATTGTGGTTCATAACTCTAATAAATTATATATCAAAAAATTATGATAACAATAATTATAAGAATTCAATAAACAAGATCTAATATGAAAAGGTCTAAATCATAGAGAAAGTGGTTGTACTATAAATCAAAGTAAAGGAGTAGGGCTAAATTATTGATGTAATGACAAAAATATTGAAAGAAGTGTTTAAAGAATTAAATATCCTAAAGGATGATCCTTTTATATGTGGTGAAAAAATCAAGATCAAGAATGATTTATAATCAATATCTTGACAATAATAACTTTTTAAGTGATATAACCTACAAATCTATGTCCTCATTACTTTACCAGATTCTATCAGGGCCTCAAGTATGTTCGCATAATCATCAGAGTTTTAAAACTAGTTTATAGGGATAAGATAATCCATTAGAGAAATAAATTCCCTAAAAATAAATACATATTTTAAAATCATACATGCACAATGTATTACTTTTTTATAAGGGAACTAAAAAATATTTTGTGGGAAAATATTATGTTTTAAAATATCTAAACTGAAGTATTGAAGAATACACACACTCAAAGTTGATATAAAAATTGACTCTTGTCTAGGATATTTAATCCACTCACTTATTGTCTCATATATATAATTTTTATCATTCACCCACCACAAACAAAATTTAATATTATTTCTTTACCTATTTTGTGACTAATCATGCTTGTATTCCCATCGAGATGTTTATATAAGTGGTGAGTATAAAACAAAGTACGATATCCCTATGATCATGAAAAAAATAAATTATAAAATTAAAATATTAAATAACATTTAATAATAATAAATAATAAAACATATATTCAAAACATTGATTTATAAATACCCTTTCAAAATAATTTATAAAAATCCAATATATTAAAATCAATTTTCTCAAAACCATATATTCTTGGAAATCACTCTAACATCAGAACCATTATTTTATATTAATTTTAAAAGTATGGTTTCTTTTCTAAAAACATATTCCAACAAATTTTTTATTTGTTAAGTCAATAGGAAAAATTACCACTCTCCAAAATTAATTAAAAACCCCCCTATTATCAAAAGCCAACAAAAATCCATTGTCTCTTGTAAAATAAATCATGTTAAAGAATCAATAAGAATATAAAAATTAAATAAAATACCATCTATATTTTTTTATGTAACCTACATCATCATCCATTCATATATAACACCCAACACCCTACTTTTCAATGATATGAAATGCACGATATCCTCTCAATAAGTTCTTTTCTTAATGTAAACATTCTTTTTTCTTCCCCTACACCATTGAAGAATCTTATATTTTTTCAAACTGATCCTTAGTAATAATACCTTCACCCATTCACCCATTATATGATAGAATATCAAATAAATATGTTTAAATAATTTCATAAAATTAAACCCATTACTATTTAATTTTATAAATAATTTTACAAAAAATTGATTTATAAGAAAATAAACAGTTTATCATAAAAACCTTTACAAATGGAAGAAAAATTTATCAAAACAAATATTACTAAATAAACTATATGTTTATCTTGATTTCTTGTGATAAGTAAATCATTTTATGACCATAGTAAATAAAAAAATGAATTAGTGATCACGTAAGTATTATTAGATCCACCTACCATGGAGGGACTTAAAAAATTCTCCATAATCTCTAAAAAAGATGAACTACTATAATAAATGTAAAATTTGACAATTTTCAACAAACTTATCTAAAATCTTATCAACTTTGTCCAACCAATATTTCCAGGTTCCATTACTTTATCAATGTTTTGATAGGACTCTTATAATGATAAAATTAAATTCCCCCACCGCATAGTTATATTCCTATCCAACAAACTCTTAATGATCATCCATGGAGAACATCATTAACTAGTTGAAATCACCCAATTAATGTCATTAATTCCCCATGTAGCATCCCAATTATTTCTACCATTATAAATTCTTCTTTTAAAACATTACCTAACTATCTCTATTCTAAAACCCATATCAAAACCCATTTTAAAGATAAATAATATCATATTCCATAATAATTGAATCTAGTCACTTTGCATTAACTATCTAACTCACATTATTTGCCTAAATTAATTAACCCATAATAAAATGACATTATTTATATGAATCCCTTTAACATGAATGTTTATATTTCAAATTTATAATCCAAAACATACAACCCAATTTCCTAAAATAATATATAGCCATCATGAATTCCAACTACATAATGAATTGGTACTCTTGTGTAACCCAGAATAACACCAAATCATGAAAATGAACATTTATAATTCTATTTACATAACTATTAATGATAAAAAACTAGAAGTTCATTTATATTGGACACAATTATCTGATGATATAATAAAACTACAAAACTTGTTTTGACTAACATTATTAGCTCAGTAAAATACAATTTTCATGATTTCAATGAAATTTTTGGACATAAAATGGTATAATTTCACTCAATACAAAATTGAAAATGTATTAATATCTTTCTTAGAGAGAGAGATAGATATATATATAAAGGATTTGTCATTCGATAAATTTTTTGATTGTTAATATGAATATAATACATAAATTTAAAATTTTGAGCAGATTAATTTATCTCCATTAAATTCCATGGCCGATCATTTTTGAAATTTAATTCATCCTTAGAATTTATTTAAACATTAAAACATATGTTTTGTTAATTGAAAATAATATAAATATATACTGTATATTTAGAGGTGGAAAATTGAGGAAGAAACTAATTTTTTTAACACACCCCCATTGAAAAATGAATCTTATTGCTTGATCATTTAGGATTTAAAAATGGAAAAATTATCTTAAAAAAACTCAATCAATGTAATGTAAAATATTTATCTTCTAATATAAATTTATAGAAAATAATATATATCGAAAAATCATTCCAATACATAAAGAATAACACATATATTTTACAGTTCAAATTTATAATCACAACCAGTTATCTCTAAATTAATTTAGTATTTTCAATCATTACTCTTAAGTTATTATTTAAAACCATAAATATATTAAATTATCTTCCACCAGTTAATTTGTTAGAACACAATGTTAATAACTCCCAAAATCACATGATATCAACAATAAGTTATTTTAAACAAACAAATTGAGTCTTTAATTCCATTATCAATAAAATCTACTAAGTAAATTGAATTAAAAATCCACTTCATTAAATAAACTAAAAACATAAGTGGTTCAATTCTCTTATGATAATTCTTTTTATCCCTAAAAATTCAGTAGGTGGACTCACCATCAAAAGTATCCAACCACTCCTACTCCATGTGACTTCTCTATCCAATGTATCCTATTTAATTATTCAATGTTTCCATAAGGATATCCTGAAAGGAATATTATGTCCTATAAGATTATATTTTCTTGAGTCCTCAATTAAAACTAGTCATTCTATATAAGACACATTATGATCTTTCTCAAACTCTTACCAACTCAATACATGAGACTACTTAGTAAAGTATTTCGTTAATTGAGGGATGAATATTTTTTAATTTAGGTATAATATTGTGGTAATTCTAACCAAAACATCTATTAAAAACTCCACTATATGATCTTAAAGGTTCACATATAGTGTGGAATTAACATTCATTGATTTCCCATTCTTTGATGTCCTAAAATTACTGACACTAGTGAAAATATCCCATCCTTAAAATAAAACATCAAGGATAATTTTAAATGTTTGGTGTAAATATTTTACTTGATCAAGGATGAGACTGTACAATTTTAAATTAGTATATCTAGGTCTGCAACTTATTGCAACATGGTAAGTACAACAATAGAATTTCCACTAATCGTAACTAAATATAATGATCAATAACATAGTCAACTATAAAATTATTCATAATCTGATATACGAATAATTTCATTACACATTCCATTAAAAATAAACTCTACCAAAGATATGTGATCCTCCAAAAAATTATATACTCTAGTACAAAAAAATATTTTATATCTACCAAAACATGGACATACATCTCCATATTCCCATTCATTTAAATGTAAAATATTAAGAGGAAAACTATAAATTTCAATATTCATTCCTATCCTCAAAAATTTGTGTCTTTCATCACAATAAATATTTATAAATTTGGGACTCATTGCATAAAATAAAGGGTGAAATGACTCTAAAAATTTCTAAATAAGATTCACAATAACAACCATGAATCCATTGTAGCACAAAACAAAATTAGGCAAAACCTTTTATTCACATATGTTATTCCCAAAAAATATGGATTCCTTTCTCCACTTATATTCCTAATATACTGCATACTTCTCTATCACCTACACCTTCAAAATTGACCTCGCATTCAAATATTGAGGAACACATCATCTATCACTTCTAAAATATCCCTATAAAATTTTCAATAAATCCCATAAATATTAAATATTATATAGATTCCTCCACTTCTTGGGTGAGAGACTCCCTTCACAAAGAATCCAATCACTACAGTCTACTTAGAGGATGCATACATAATCTCAAAATTAAAATCAGAATGATACTATACAAACCCATATTTTTTATATTGATATCACACAATGAGAAAATTAATTCAATGTCTTATGATTTCAATACATGATTTTTTTTGAGATGAGCCCATAAGGGTATTACGGTGCTATGGTTTCCCCGATCGCTGATTTCCTCTCCCCTATGGTGGATCTAATGAAAACAATTTTGGCTCTCTCTGTGTAGTGTTCACGGATCACCCTCCTATTTTGGTTTCATGATATGGGCTCTTTAGTTCATGATAATTGGGCTTAAGACCAGTTTGGGATGATCTTTCTTCGTTTGCCGACTTACTCAACGAAGCATTCATGGGATCACTATTAGTGACAGCACGATGTAATCTTGGTTTATTTGTGGTTTGGGGTTATGGTCATGATATATAGTGGATTGAATTATTCAAAGGATACTGGTGGTCTTCTTCAGACATACTTTTAGCAGTGATGGGATCTGATGTGAGCTTGGTTGATCTATAGCGTCCCCGCATGGTGATGGGTTCTTCCTCTCAACCATTATTTCATCTTTTTTCCATCTGTATTTTCTTTTTGTTACTCTATAACATTTCTTTTTTTTATTTCGATTTACTTGGATGAATCATCTCTAGGGATCTCGTTGGTTTTTGTTGTGCGATGGTTGGAAATGATTCTTCGGTGATCTGGAATTAAGGATTTGCTTGCTGGGTTATTGGAACTGTGATTCGTCTTTGGGGTTATACTTTATTTGAATCTGGTTTTCAGAGATTTTAATGTGGTATGAAATTGAGATGGTTTGTAGTTGTGGTGCTTGGTTGAAGCATATGTTTTGGATGATGTTGCAGCAGTGTTTTTTATTAAGGAGTGGTAACTTTTTTATGAAGTAGTATCTCCTGATGCTGATGTAGTTTGGAGCTAGTGAATTTTGTTCTTGAAACTCGATTTCTACACATTTATATCCTAGATGAGGTTTAGAGAATGAATCTTTTACCTGCACATTCCATTTGGATTTGGATGTTCGATAGGGTATGGCTTTTCCATCAGTTCCGTGTACGAGCAACTCTGCATGGGACTGCTTGATGAGTGGTCATGTGAGGGTGGAGACTTGGAATCTAGATGTATTTTCTAGGGAGGGGATGATTCAATAGCCCTGATCTGAATTATCTTTTCAGTGGTTCTTTGGTGTAATTATGTATTTTTTGGTTTCTCAAATTTTCCTTAAATGTTTTTTTATAATAAAAAAATTAATTTCCTGTCAGTATACATGAATAGTTTTTCACAAAATAAGTAATTCCTATTTGTTATCAAGGTATAAATGATGGAATTTATCTCTATGATTTGTATAGTATAATTATTATATTTTTTCATAACCTTCCACCCTAATACAATATAAATTTTCCCTCTTGCATCAATATGTATACTAAAAATTATCTAAACACATCGTTATATACCATATTTGGAAATTAAGGATCAAATATAATTAAAAAAAATGGAAAAAATATTCTTCTTTAATTCCTAGAATTAAACCTTACACTCCAAGTACCAATAGATCATTACTCCGTTGAGGGTCAAGGATCTCATTGGAGGATCCAATATTTAAACGTACTAAATAAAACATTTGTAATATCCATCTAATCCTACGAATGTCTATATCTCAAATGATTTCATAGGAAATTTTTAAGAGTCTAAAAATTTTAATGTTATGTGGCCAATTAAATTCCCCTTTTCAAAATACATGTGAGTATAAACAACTTCCTAAATCCTTAAAATGAATTTTTTTAACTTAGCATAATATTGGTGCCCACATATTGTTCCCAGGAAAATCATTATGTGCTCACTATATTCTTCATTCTTCAAAATTTATGTGATAATTTCACCCACAAATACAACCACATAGGTATTGTATTTATTTTAAAACTTATATAATTTATTCCTTTAATGTAGATAATGAAATGGGAACTCTAAAAGGAATAAGCATGACTATATAGTTAATATAATGACATAAAAAATTTAATTTTTAGAATTTCTTCTTCAATTACCATAAAATTTTGACAACCAGAATAAATTTCAAACATGGAAAACTAATGGGATCCATTTATTTGGATAAAGTGATCATCAATTCTGGGGAAATGGTATTTATTCTTCATTTTTAACTATTTATGTTACATAAAATAAATTATTAACTAAATACTATGATCATATTTCAGGGTATATAAAACTAGAACTATAACACCATGAATCTTGGACATCAGAAAATTAAATGATTTAGAATAAGGGATTAACTTTTATAAAATTATTATATCAAATCAATTTAATTTATATATATAATTATAAAAAATATTTCAAAATAAAGTTTATAGTTCCATGTAGTTTACATTTTCCAATATAAATATGTTTTTATATTTATAATTTTTTTTCATTCATGAAACATTCTTAAGAGTTGAAAATCTTCCATTCAACGTGATAAAATTCCTATTCTCCCATAATCCCTATGATTTTTTTTATAAATGCTTAACGATAAACAAAATAATATTAATGGAAATAAAAAATGAAATAACCCTATTAGTCCTTTGTAAAATTAATGAATACCTATAAGGAACATTTTTTTAAACAGTAAACACTGGTCTGAGAATAATCTTTTACGTACTCATCAAAACTTCTTTAAAACCTAAATTTTCAATAATTAATTTTTTGATAATTAATAAAGGGAATATAATAGTCATGAAATTTACATTAAAAACATGGAAATCATGAAAACAAACATTTAATTTATATAATATAATATAATTTTCTTTTAAAATGAGAATATTTTGTTACCTTATGATATCAAACAATTTCATTTCAAACCCATTCTTGTTAATGAAAACCCATATAGGTAAAATTGAAATTAAACTTAAAAAACCCTTATAAGAATCCATATATAGGAATACTCATCATAGTTAATTCTGACATACTACTTAGGAGTAAATTATAACATGTTAATGCATTTACTTTAACAAATGCAATGAAAATCTATAACAGTCTCACTTGTCAACTGAGATACATCAGACTCTCCCATCATCATAAAACATTACATATCCATAAAATATAAAAACACATAGAATATTTTATTTTCATCATAGAACCCCAGAAATTTGGAATTAGATTCCATAAGGAATACCAATTTTGGTTATAATATAAAAATGGGAAGAAATATCAATTTCAATTGAAACCATTTAAAACCTAAATGTTCCTAGTACTATTAGAAAAATATATATTTTGAAAACCCATATAAACATAAAGAGTGATCCTGATTAAAATTAATGTCTA
This sequence comes from Viscum album, assembly GCA_963277665.1. Taxonomy (NCBI): domain Eukaryota; kingdom Viridiplantae; phylum Streptophyta; class Magnoliopsida; order Santalales; family Viscaceae; genus Viscum; species Viscum album. The sequence continues at coordinate 6,634,861 of CAUJRU010000011.1, read as the reverse complement.
TAATGGTGGGAAATGATGATCATGTGCAAATCGTTAAATATAATTTTTTTTCACACTTTCTAAATAAAGTCAAAAAGTGAGTAAAGAATTTTTTTTAAAAATTTTCCTTTTAAATATTTGTAAGGAAATTTGAATGAAGTATAAAAATAAATTATAAATTATTCTGATATAGATAATAACTTATATATATTTAAGAATATTGACATGGTGTAAAAAATGTCTATAATATTATTTACATAATTTTAATGAAAAATCTCTTACATAATCTCCCGACTCAAAATGTACATCATTTATCTTCTTAAATAGTAAAATTTTGTTAATTTTGTAACAACATGAGTACTATTTTCATCCTCAATCTATTAATATTGTCTATTTTTTTTAATACCAATTTTTTTATCTACTAAATAAGTTAAATTCATGCTGGATGATTTTGGGTCATTTAGTTTATAACATAAAATTAACATCAATGTGTTCACCCGGGTCAAATGGGCAATACTTTGCTCATTTCTATATTTATAGACATTTAATAACTATTTTTTTATATTATAATCACATTTATAACTATCCTTGTATTCCATTAATGAAAAATGAATAACATCACATAATGGAGATGGATGTCCAAATATATTCATGGTAAATGTTTTCATTATCTGTTGGATGTGATAATAAAAAAATAAATAGTATATTATAAATTAAGAATAATAATTAGGTAATAAATACAAATGTGTTTATTAAATTCATTTTTATAATCATCTATCTCAGGTGGAGAAGAAAAATATAATACATCTCTTTGGGGAGGTGGTAGTCCATATGTATAAATGAATGAAGATCCCATTTCTAATAGGATGTAATGTGTTTTGCTTCTCGCCAACACTAGTATTAAAGATCATAAATACTAAATAAACTGTCTATGGATTTCATATAAGTATATGATAGTTATAATTGATAAAAGATTATAAAAATCATTAATGAGTGATTCTTGGAGTCTTATTAGACTTATAGAAATAAAGGAGTGAATTTATTGAACAAATCGAAATCCTTGAGATTCAAATATTACACATGATGTAACACTCTACGCTACTCCAAAAAAAGTACTAGAATATGAATTACGATGAAACAAATATATCTACAACATAATACAATGCGGTCTAACATTCTCTCTAAACATCATGATGATAGTTTTTGAATTCAAATCATAGTAAAACATCAGATCCTAAAAATATAATAATGGCACACTACACATAAATATCTAAACCAAAACTCCTCCATATTGGATATATAATTTCAACAATAAAAGAGATATATTGTTCCTACCTTGACAACAATAAAACCTCTAATGTAATCCAATTAGACTCCACCCCCAACTCTAATATTTCTCCAATAAATATTATCTCTGCAGTGTATAAAATCATAATATACTGGAAGATGTTGTGATACAGTATGTCTGAGACTATAGCCAGTGATGTCCAAAATGATTTATTTTTTATTCCATGAACTAATTACTTATATAGAAATATATAAAGTTATAAAATATTATTAGGATATAAATGGACCCCTTTGGTGCCTTGAAAAATTAAATTCAAACCATCTCAATAATTCTCTAAAACCAGTGTGCTACAATCACTGATTTTCTCCAATGATCTGGGTTCTTCTAATTCTTATCCTTTCAATTCTTGAGTGTATGACAATATTTATATTCATCTCAAACTCTACCATATTTCTATTTATATTATAGTTTTTCTTATTATTTCGAGAAAATCAAGACTATAATAAAACATTTTTTCTTGTCACAATATATGTTTCCTTCCCTTTCTTCTATTATTAGTGATCACAACATTTAATGTGATGGGATCATGTTTAATTATCATAACTGTTAAAAGCTAAGGGAATATTTCTTATTAAGGATTAGATATATATCCGTTAATTGTATATTGTCAATTTTATTCTAGTATATTTCTATAACCTAAATAGTAAGGGAGATTTGGTATCATGACTAGCATTAACAAAAAATGACTAATACATTAAATCCTCAATCCATTGTTGTGGGTTATGTATGAGATCAAATTCAACTATTTGTGATATCCATTACTGAATTTTGTTCCTTATTTAAATTCCACATTTATATTTATTATTCAATTTCATATGGTAAATTAATCAATTTTTTAAACCATTAAGAAAGTTAATAATTTAATTTATAGATTTCTCTTTCATATGTTATTATTATTTTATAAACATATATAATTTTGTCATTAAACATTAAACATTGATTCATTTTTTATATGTTTAAAGGTTTTAAACTCCTTGAATAATTTAAAAAAAAATTAGTCAGTAAATATTTTATTAGTTCATTTAGTTTTTTGAAGGTAAATTCTCTACCACACATTCCATTTTAACCCAATCCTATATAAATTCATTATCAGATTAGTATAAATTAACTTTTTCATTATTTTTTTGTTTTTGAAATATTTTAGATATAAAATTTTATTTAAAATCATTAACAGGTTTTTCATGAAATATTATTTTTTAAAATGGCATTTTTAAACATCCAATATGTACCTGAGGATAATATATTGGTATTTATCTCTATTATTATCATCATAATAATGTTATTGTAAAACTCACATCCAAATTTATTATATCAATTCGTTATCCTATATGAACAATAATTATGAAATTTATAGTCCAACTACTGAAAGAGAAGATAAATGGGCCCCCAATGATATATTTTTAATTACTTCGTAAATTTAAAATACCCTCCTTGTATAGGTTAATAGAATTTTATAAAAGAAACAAATTTAAAATGGTAGGATGAGATATCTTTAAAACAAGAACTAAAATAAAATATAGAGGGTTGGAACTTCCCAGAAGACCAATTATGAACATATAATGAACCTATCCTACGAGTTTAATGGTTTTGGTAGTGTCTTGAGGGTTCAAGGATTGAGTTTGAGTTTTTTGATTTGCACCATAGGCCATAAGAATAACACACAATTGATGCTGATTTTGAACAATAACTGTGTAGATTTTTGTATTAAAGTGGAATTATTTTTTTGAACAATGTGAAGGTTCTCAAAACATTTTATGAACTAGAATCTATCTAATGAGGGTCTTATGTTGGTACATTGTATAGTTTTCAAAACCATGTTTTATAACCAAGCGGGGTGGAGAACAATAAATAGTTATTCGATGGATGATTAGTTCATAGTTTGGAAAACCATTTGCCAAAACAGCCACCCATTAAAATGTTCATATTAACCATTTCCTCTCATATATTTTAAGTATTCATCCCCTTTATCTCATCATTTCTTGTGAAAAAAATCCCAGTACCTCCCTCCTCATCCCACCTCCAACAACCTTTGATTTTGGGTTGTTATGGATCTTTTCATTATCATATAGAGGTAACATCTAACCTATGGTGGATTACATACCTTATCTTATTCCTCCTATCTAATTCATATTTCCTCCATTTTAGTTTTTGATTTTGATTCCACCAGTGCATGGTGGAATTTTACAATTCTCGTGGATATTATCGTTGGGTTTCATAAAATAGATCCCAACAATAATTTTGTATGAAATTTCATATCATTTTGTTAATGTATGAGACCATAACTAAAGTTCACATTTTATTCAAAATGTATTAATTTAATTATTTTTTAATGGTGTTAACTCATATGGACATTTCCATGAATGGTGTTGAGAGTCTATCATGAACCACTCATGGTTGTTGCAGGGAGTTCCAAAAAGAGGTGATCACCTGGTGAGTTTGGAGAAAATTATTCCATTTTAAGATAAATCATTATGAAAATTATTAAGTGATGAGATTAAATATTTTGGTTTTATTGGTGTTATATTAGAGACAACATTTTTGAGATGATCTTGTTTGGATACTTATCTATTTGAATATAACCATGTATGGGTCTTTGAAATGTTTGTTAAAGAATCATGATTAAGGTGGTTTATTTAAGATATTTATCCAATACTATTTATAAATTATTTTAATGTGTATGTATTATGATTCCAAAAACTAATTTCATGTTATATTTTCACCCTCGGGTTATGAAAATAGTTTCAAATTTAAATCAACAACTTTAACCTTCATCAGATCTCATCGGATTCTACTATAATCCAGGTAAAGACCCCACAAAAAACATGTGGTGTTACGTTGCTTTAAAATTATATAGTGAGATTTGAAATGGGGAAATAAGTGAAGTACACGATTAACTCAATTAGTCCTATTGTTTGATATGATAGTGGTTTAATACAGGCCACTAGGTATAATTTGGTAAAAATGTTTCATTATAAATTATGAGGAATAAATGAGTTTTTTAATCTGAAATGATGTTTTGAAATAACTATGAGGATATTGAAATGGAATAAATCACATGAATTGAATTTTGATCTTGTTTTCTATTTTAATAAGTGATATATTTAAACATGATATGTTTTATAAATGATTAATTGACCTCCCCATGATTTAAAAAGTGATTTGTAGATGAATTTATACTATTTATTTGAAATGAATCTATGGTTTCATCTTTATTTAAAATGACATAATGTATCTTTAAAAAAATATTCACATAAATTAGGGTTTTATAATTATTTAGTATATTAAAAAGGGAATATAAAAGTCTCATTGGTTTCATTGCAATGTTTTAAATAAATGTGTGACATCCATTAATTTTTAAAATGGTAGTTTGGACTAGTGTTTTATGTTATGTTAAAGGTATCAGAATTATATGCCACAAAATGGTGTTAAAGGAAAATTGGGTCTATGGTAACTGATTGAATGGGTTTGGTGATAGATTGACAACTCAAAGATCTGTAGTATTCCAAAAGGATAAGTGGTTAGACAGAGGTTCTAGTAACAGATAATATGAATTTTTATTTGAATTTTAGACTGTCACTCTTGGATATAATGGTACCCTGTATCTAATAGGTTGGTGGACTAATTCTCAATATTCATGTTTTATTTTTCATGATGATGCTCTCGGAACACTTTTTATATAGTTTAGGTGATATAATTATTCTCAAAGAAATATGGTTTATGGTTTTATGTTATACATGACACTCTGTGAATTATTGTTTTGATATATGTTTAGATGATGGATATGCAATTAAGTGAAATATTTAATTGATAAATTATTGGATGATTGAAATAGAGCTCTGGGAACCAATGTTGTGATTTTTGGTAAGATTATAGACAAAAATTCTTGCAATGAATGTACATAAACATTGCATGCGAACTTTCTTTAATGGTTTTAGGTACCATGAATTAGATAATAAATGAGAAACCATTATATATATTTTATGTATATATTATCCATGATCTATGGGTCAAATTAATGAATTTGGATGAATCATTTTTTTTGATTGGTGTTACTTTAGAACTTGTGGGAATAATGATTTATTAATGAAATGTTGTTGGAAAATGAATTTTATTTTATGTCATGTTTTTTTATTTCCTTTATATATCTACACAAACTATTCTCAAAATGGATATTTCTACAGATATCATTGGGGGTGGACTATTGGGTTGTACTCAAACCATGTTCGGGCTTACAAAACACCACGATATCCAAGTATCCCTCAGATGTTAATTACATGAATAATTTTAGGTTGAGGATTTTGTTAAGTTTTTCATGATCAAAGTGTGTTACCTCATATCGTCTAAGGATACTAGATGATATTATTTTTTGTGATGGATTGGAGACCTGTAATCAGATGTTTTCCATTTTGGTATGTCAATTTAACTAGAAAAGAAGGTGGTCAGTGGCATGGATAACATGGTTTCACAATCCCTTAATAAATTTCATTAGTATTATATTAATTTTAATACTTACGATCTTCATTATTCAGTTTATTGTGAGATGTTGATTTTTATTTACTCTTAATACTCTAATCCATATTTTTGGTATATGTTACTTGGTTATTTTATCTGTTATTTCACACTTTTATTACGGGATATAGTCTCCCAAAAAAATATCCCTAGGAACCTGCATCTATTCCGAAGAATATATCATACATGGAGGTGCGCCTGACATCATGTGGTAAACTGTTATTTTTAATAGTATAGAGTGAAATTGGGAGTATTGTTGTAAAGTGTTATTAGAGAATTATTCTTATATTTTATTACGGTTTTGTGATTTAGTATAATGGATATTTAATAATTTGTTGGAGACTATAAGGGATTCTAGCATGGTCTGCTAAGAACACAAATTATAGAAAGAATCCTATCTTACCATGGATCAAATTTATAATATTAGTATTCAACTGTAATATTGTATATTATTTTCCCCATCAATGAAAACCATGTTAATTGGATGTTTTGATTTAAAATGGATTCCAATATCTTATCTTATTTGAAGGAGGCTAGTTAATAGGTTTTGAATAATGTTCTATGGATGAAAGAGGTGTCTCATTCGTCATATCAAGAATATAGGA